>OY728139.1:25324237-27866288 GCA_963277665.1 Viscum album | reverse complement strand
CCATCAGTTACATTCTTACCTTATTGAAGGACATACTTTTAGATGATGTAGATATTCCCTCAAACCACTATATGGCATGAAAGTTAGTTAAGGAACTTGGATTTTCAAGAAACAAAATTCATGATTTCCCAAAATATTTTAGTTTACTATGGGAGGAAACTGCTGAACGAAATGATTGTACAAAATGTGGCACATCCCGCTGGAAGCCAAAAGCCGATGGAACACCATCCTGTGTGCCACAGAAAGTAATTTGTCACTTTCAATTGATCCCCAGACTCTAGAATATTTTTACGTCTGATGAAATATCAATAAAAATGTAATGGCATGATACCAAGAGAAATAAGACTAATGATGAGTTGGTTCACTATGAATATGAATTTTCATGGTAGAGATTTGAAGCTTGATATCCTGATTTTGTAGCTGATGTGCATAATGTGAGGTTGGGTCTTTCATGTGACAGTTTTAATCCGTTTGGGAAGATTATTACGTCGTACAACACATGGCGGGTTTTTATACACATTTATAATCTTCCCCCATGGTTGTGTATGAAAAAACCATTCACTTTCATGAGTATACTCATATCTGGCCCTTTTGATCCCAATAATGATATAGACGTATACATGAAACCTTTGATAAAAGATTTGAAACTTCTTTGGGATGTGGGTGTGCGAAAAGACGATGCATTCTTGAAAGACATATTTCAGATGCGTACTGCACTTATGTGGATGATCAATTATTTTATTGCTTATGCAATAATGTCTGGATAGAGCACGGAGGGAAAAATATCATGTCATGTTTGTATGAATAATACACAATCCAGAAGACTAAAACATTGTTGTAGTTTCAATTTTATGGGAAATTGACGATTCATGCCAATGGACCATCCATATATAAATAATTGTCGAAGATTTAACAATACCATGGAGACCGATGATCCACCTCAGTATATGTCTGGAACTGATGTGCTTAATGAATTGAAAGATTTTAGTTTTTTATTCGTGAAGGGTCAAATGAAATCTGGAAAGAGAAAGAATGTTTCCACTGAAACCTATTATAATTGGAAGAAGATAAGTATCTTCTTTGATTTTCCTTATTGGTCAACCAATTTGTTACGTCATTTCTTAGACGTAATTCACATTGAAAAAAATATATGTGAAAATTTTCTTTCGATTCTTCTAAATGTTAAGGGAAAGACAAAAGATGATTTACGGTCTCAGTGTGACTTGGTGGATTGAGGCATTAGACCAGAATTGCATCCTGTGCGTATCAGTGAAAATAAATGGAAAGTTCCATGCGCTTCTTATGTGATGACACCTACAGAAAAAAATCAATTTCTAAAAGTACTAGAGACTATTAAAGTTCCCAATTTCTATTCAAGAAACATATCTAAACAGGTCAATAGAAGAGAGTTGAAGCTAAAATCTTTGAAGAATCATGATTATCACATCCTTCTACATGAGTTGATTCCAATAGCAATTTTTCATCTTTTGTCCAATAATGTAAGGGTGGCTGTTATTCGGTTGTGCCATTTGTTTAGAGATCTTTGTGCTAAGAAGTTGTCCAAGTCTTTCTGGCAAAAAATGTTGGCAGATGCGCCATTAATTTTGTGTGAGTTAGAGAAAATATTTCCTCCATCATTTTTCACATGCATGATGCATCTGACTATCCATATTCCAACTGAAATACTTCCCGGAGAACCTATTCCTTTTTATTGAATGTATCCAACTGAAATAAATATGTACACATTAAAGTCTTATGTCTGTAACATGAATCATCCTGAAGGTTATATCATGAACGATTACTTGGCTCAGGAATGTATGGATTTATGCTCTATGTATTTGTATGATATTACAACAAGAATAAACAGACCAATGAGAAACAAAGAAGAACAATATGAGAAAATTGAACCTAGTTTTCCATCACTTCTTCAAACAGGAGGAATTTCTGGATCATATACATTGACGACATTAAGCCTTAAAGAGTGGGAGATGGCACATCACATAGTTTTGTTCAACTGTGAATTGTTCGATGACTACATCTTGTAATTAAATTGTATATTTATATTATATATATATATATCTTTTAAACTATTCCTATTTTTATCTATAAGGAATATAAAGTGATGATAAATATAAAGCATTGTTCTTTATCTTTGATAAGGAGGGAGACTTTGCATAGAAAAGAGTTTTCTGCATGGTTAAAATTGAAGGTAATAATATTACTATTTAAAATAATTAAAAAAATAATTAATTAAGTTTAATATCGATTTATATTTCAGGTATTGATTTTTCCTGCTGACTCTATCTCTGAGGAAATAAGAGCTTTGGATTTTGGTCCTAATACCGTGGTTCGTGACTGTAAATCAATTGTTATCAATGGGTAAAAATTTATTATCACTGAACAAGAAAAGAGCATGAGAACACAAAATGATAGTGTTATGGTTACTGACACAACAGACTGTTATGATAGTGCATTCGATAGTAGACCGCGATTTGAAAATGTAGGTTATTATAGAGTCGTTGAAAAAATAATAATATTGGATTATTATTCTCATGGATGTGTCACGATGATTAAATGTCGGTGGTTTGATTTGATGATGAGGCAGGGAACATTTATTGATGATTGTGGATTTCTACTAACTGATATGACTCACACTCTTGTTACTGATGAACCATATGTATTGGCATCAATGGAGAAACAAATTTTTTATGCCAAGACCATCTTCAACTTGAATTTGGTGTCATTATTGAAGTAATTCCAAGAAATATTTTTGATGATGCTAATGATGGAATTGACACAATCCCTACTGCCATTGGAAATGATCCATTTATTACTTTTGATGACTCCAATAGCTCAATTGTCAGAGTTGACTACAAACTTGAAGTTGTGGTGGGAAATATATAAAATCATCCATTCATGTTCTCAATGCTTTTGGATTACCTCGATATGGGCTGTTAGGGTTGGTACTATTAAAATCGATTTAATATTGATTACAAATATGTTATATCTAACTTGACTGTTATGTGAATTTTCAATGTTTATTGGTTGTAATTTTATTTGAATTGTATTTTCTAATTTGTAATTGAACTGTATTCAAACCTACGAAACCAACATTTCTAACTTGGTGAACATTTCAATGCTTCAACTATGATTTGTATAAAATTTGTATGACTCTAAGAACTCTCTTTAAAATTTTACCAGGTAATGAACACGATGGTTTGTATTCTTCTGAAAAACATGTATTGAAACCTGCATGATCTACCTGGGCTAAAGAAATTAAAATTTTCCTTAATTTTGACAACAGCTTTACCACTTATGAATCTGGTAGAATCAATGTTCCATGATTTTAATAGACTAATGAAACTTAGTAAACAACCATCCTACTAAAAATTATATTTCCTTATTACATCTCGTATGATTTATTGACTTCATTATATATTTGTTCAAGCTCACCTAAAACAATGGTTAGTTAAATTATCCAAGAATCCCCATATTACCTCTCATTTATTTTGTTTTTTGGGTTACACATAAGTTATCCTTTCTTATTTACTTCCACATTTTTTTCAAATGTAGGAAATGAAACCAATTGAAGAGAGACAACGAAAATAGATTATGGACAACAATCGTTGCATGACTGAGCTAGGAATTCCACCACTAGTGCCTGCAGTGAGTATTTTATTTCAAATAAATATATTTAAATAATATATAATGTCATGTGATTAAATTTTTTTTAATTTTTTTTTAGGATCCATCTATTAGGCGATAGTTATTTGATGAGAAGCCTAGTGGTGGTCCCAGTACTCAGTGTGTTTGTACAAGAGGTGGTGGTATGAGAGCTAGACGATCTGGTCGGCGTACCGGATTAGACCCTGCCCCTCCCACTGACATACCATCCATCCCACATACTGATCCCGGTGTATCGTTAGGGACACCTGGGATATTTAGGCCTCCCATTTTTTCACCACCCTTTATATCTAAGCCTCCCCACCCATCTGTACCATATTAGATGATGATTCCCACTCCCCATCCAGCATTCGACCAGCCATCCCTGTCATCTTCTTTTACTTCTGCTTCCTTCTCTCCAGGATTTTATATTCCATTTTCTTCGACTCCTGCTCCACTAGAGTCTGTCCCTACAGAACATACATTGGGACCAAATCCATCTGAACAGGGTGTTCCTTCAGTTTTTGTGGATCCAGTGGTGCCCATTGATCATACTACTGCAGGTATACTTATACAACCCTAACAAATTTTATACCATTATTTATTTTCATTATAACATTTATTGATAAAATATTTTTTTTCCGTTCATAACAGATACATCTACAGATAGGAGGTAGGGGTGGGGTCATACACGCATGTGTGTGGTGTGGAGCCACTACACTCAGTTGATGGTGGACTACAATGAAGATAGTCATATGATTGAAAAATCAGGGCAGCAATGTCGGAGTTTTTTGGCAACGCTTGCCAAATACTCTGACATCATTCTTGTCAGTCCGCTCTCATGGAGACAGCTGCCAAATGAAGTCAAGGATAAAGCCTAGGCAGAGATATGGGTAAAAAAATATGTTTTATTTAATGTAATATATTAATTTTTGTATTTATATGAATTAATATTTTGGTTTCATCTACGGTTTAATTTTCCCGATGGTGAGGGTGCATGACTAGCATGTCTAAAGGATTTAGGCGAGCTTTGGAGAGATTATAAGCATGATTTGTACATTGGATGACATACTAGAGTGGGAATAGAGTTAGAGGTCGTCCCTGTCATGGATGATTGTCCCTTAGAAGAGTATCGATAGATGATTACTCATTGTATTACTAGCCAATTTAAGGTATTAATCACATTATAGGCATTTAAATGAAAATTTTCATGTTTTTCATTAATATTAATTATTGAATTTTATTTAGGATTCATATGAAAGGAATAAAAAAATGTTGATTCTAAGAAATATGTCCACACATTGGGATGTACTATGATTCCAGATCATGAGAGGTACCAGGTATGACAGTTTATAATCTTTCTTTACGACTAGAAATTTCTATTGCTTCCTCCATAATTTATTCGATTTCTAAAGTTGTTATAAAATTTTAGTTATGAAATTAATTATTTTTATACTTTTTTTAATTATGGTTTCTTATATTCAATGTCATTTTAGAGGCATAAATTGAATATAGAAGTATGTGTGCCTTGAGAAAAACTGTTTTGCTCGAGTAGAAAGAAGAAATATGGAAGTGCGGTTAATGAATCGACTCAGCAGTAGGTTTTAAGTTTTACTTTGCAGATTTAAAATTTTAATCTCTATTTTGTAACTTAATAATCTATTTATATTTGTAACAGGCTGCTTTAGAGGCCCTTTATTCCCAAGAACTTAACCATTTTGTGCCAAATAATCACTTACATCAGGTGTTGGGAGACGAGCACCCTAGTAGAGTACGCTGCTGACCTGGGATGAGTATAGTTCCGACGAGGTATTGGACCTCCTCAGGTAGGAGTTGTAGTGCCACCGAGTTATAGAAGGTTAAGGAACAAGAAGAACAAGATAAAAAAAGGTCCATAGAGACAGAAGAAAAATCTTTTTGGGAAAACACTGCATTTATGAAACTGATGGAAATTTTACATCCAACACTTCCACCAGAGGCCAGAACTGCTTGTGATGAATATATGTCATCGATGCGTTCTATATATGGTGCACCAGGTGGTAGTTCTAGTGGTGGTTGAGATGATGGCGAGGAGGAGGATGAGGTGGAGGAGGAGGAGGGCGAGGAGGAGGCCGAGGTAGAGGAGGAGGGTGAGGAGGAGGCTGAGGTGAAGGAGGAGGGAAATGAGAAGGCCAAGGATGAGTACGAGGATGATGAGGAGGGAATTGAAGAGGGTAGGGATGATGATGAGGATGATGATGAGGTTGAGGGTGAGGGTGATGATGATGGTGATGATAGTGATAGTGATGAGGGATAGATTGATCCGTTACATTTTTAACTGATATTACTGACCTTTGATATTTATTGATTTGTTATGCCTGAATATATGTATGATTAGGTAAGTCACATTATCTTTATTTTTTTATCTATAAATAATAAAACTTGACTTGATGATTTTCTGTGACTGATTCACCCCTCCCCCAGACAGCCCCCACCCCTGGATACCTCATAACCCCTGGATAGCCCCGCCACCCTTGTGGACAGCCTGCCCACCCCCTAGACAACCCCTCCCCCTGTGGACAGCCCCCCACCCCCATGGACACCCCATACCCCCCTAGACAGCCCCACCCACCCCTTTGGACAGCCATTCCACCCTCTAGACACCTCTACCCCCTGGATAGCCTGACCACCTCGATGGACAACCTACCCACCCCCTAGACACCCCTCCCACAGTGGATAGCCCCCACCCCCATGGATAGCCCGCCCACCCCTCGACACCCTGACCCCCTGTGGATAGCCCACCCACCCCCCCTGGACAGCCTGCCCACCCCCTAGACATCCTGACCACCCCCGTGGATAGCCTGCCCACCCCCTTGGACACCCCGTACCCCCTGGATAGCCCCACCCACCCCCGTGGAAAACCCTTCCACCCCCTGGACACCCCCTCCCACAGTGGACATCCCCTACCCCTGTGGAGATCCTGCCCACCCTCCCTGGACATTCCTACCCCCTATAGAAAGCCCGCCCACCCCCTAGACCCCCCCTAACACCATGGAAAGCATGACCACCCCCGTGGATAGCCCACCCACCCCCTGGACACCCCTACCCCGTGAACAGCCCCCCACCCCTATGGACAATCCGCCAACCCCTTGGACACCCCTCCCCCATGAACAGACCCCACCCCCATGGACAGCCCTCCCACCCCTATACACCCCTACCCCCTAGAGAGCCTGACCACCCCCGTGGATAGCCTTACCACTCCCTTGGACACCCCGTACCCCCTAGACATCCCCACCCACTGCCGTGGACACCCCAACCCCCCTAGACAGCCCCCACCCTCGTGGATAGCCTCGCCCGCCCCCTTGGACACCCCTACCCCTAGAAATCCCCACCACCCCCGTGGACTGCCCCCACCATCCTAAATAGCCCCCACCCCATGGACATCCCCCACCCCTCGTGGACAGCCCCCCAACCCCCTGGACTGCCCCCACCCCTGGACACCCCCACCCCCTGGAAAGCCCCCAAACCCCCTGAACACCACCCCACCCCCTAGACACCCCCATGGATATCCCCACCCTCGGACACCACCCCACCCCTTTGGACACCCCCACCACCCTGGAAAACCCCATAGATAGCCACCCATCCCCCCTAGACACCCCATACCCCCTGGACAACCCCGCCCACCCCCCGAACACCCCATACCCCTTGAAATCCCTTACCCTTGTAGACAACCCTCACCCCCTGGACTCCCCGTACCCTCCTAGATATCCCCACCCCTTGAAACCCCCATACCCCCTGGATAGCCCCACCCATCACCGTGGACAGTCCCAACCACCCCTTGGAAAACCCCTCCTCTCATGGGTAGCCCCCCCACCCTCGTGGACAGCCCGCCCACCCCCTAGACACCCCTACCCCTGTGGATAGCCCACCCACCCCCTAAACACCCCGTACCGCCTAGACTGCCCCGCCCGCCCTCATGGACACCCCCTACCCCCTGGACATCCCCCACCCCCGTGGAAAGCCCCACACACACCCCTGGAAACCCCCTACACCTTGGACAACCCCGCTACCCTCGTGGACTGCCCCAACCCCCTGGACAATCCCCACCCCGCAAGACAACCCCCACCCCTGTGGACACCACCCCACCCCCCTTGGACAGCCCCCAACCCCTGGACCGCCCCAACCCCTGGACACCACCCCACCCCCTGGACACCCCACCCCCTGAAAAGCACCCCAACCCCCCAGACACCACCCCACCCCCAGTGGATACCACCCCACCCCCTAGACACCCCTATGGAAAGCCCCCCAGACACGACCCCACCCCCTGGATACCCCCATGGACAACACCCCACCACCTTGGACAACCCCCACCCCCTCGGACACCCCCATCCCCCCGGACACCCCCATCCCCCCAGACACCCCCATCCCCCGGGACACCCCCATCCCCCTGGACACCCCCACCCCCTGGACACCCCTACCCCCTTGGACAGCCACCCCAAACCCATGAACAGTCCCCAACCCCCTGAATTTTGAATTGAATTCTTTATGTATTTAATTAACTTATGAATTATGTGTTAATGATGTATGGGTAGACTTGTTGTATATGTATACTTTCCGTAATTACCTTATGAATTATGTGTTAGTTCTGTTAATGGTGTATGTAACTCTAACTATGATGGGATCTCTGTAATGTGAGCATCCTATCACCATTATGATATGTCTCCACCAAAGAAATTGAAATGGGTTAGTTAGAAGAGTGGTTTTCATGTGAATATTGAAATGGGGAAAACTATGTCAGTGGTACATGTCATGGTTGGAAGAGTCTACTAGTTTTTGTGTGATATTACAGGTGTTTTTTTGTTCTATTTTAAGTGTTATTTGCAGCTATGTTTGCAGGTGTATACAGTGGAGGGAATGAGTGTCTGCTGTGCTGTTTGTGGAAAAAACACTATACCAATAGTTTTAAACCATTGGTAAAGTGTTTTTGGAGAATTTTTTTACCAACGGTTTGAATACACCATTGGTAATACACTATACCAACAGTTTTAAACTATTGGTATAGTGTATTTTCAGAATATTTTTACCAACTGTTTTAAGGAACCTTTTGTAATACTATATACCAATGGTTTCAAAACATTGGTAAAGTAAATGTAATATATATATACCAATGGTTTATCAACCGTTGGTATAAATATATACCAACGGTTTTATAGAAACTGTTGGAAAACTGAATGTTACAGTGCCATATACCAACCATTAGAGAAAAACCATTGGTATAGGCCTTTTGCAATGGCTTACTATCCAACGGCTTGCCAAACTATTGGTATATAGTATACCAACGGTTCTGATGCCTATACCAAAAGTCTTAAACTGTTGGTATATATTGTATTTATAGTAGTGTGTAGCGTACTATGCATGAACCTAATTACATGTTCACAATTTTATGTGTGAACCTTATTACATGTTCACAATGTTATGCGTGAGTCTGATTACATGTTCAAAATGTTATAAATGAACCTGATTACATGTTTACAATGTTATGTGTAAACCTGATTACATGTTCAAAATGTTATGCATGGACCTAGTTGTATGTTCATAAGTTTATGCGATGGCCTGATTTCATATCCTTAACTTAATGAGTGAACCTGTTTCTATTTACATATGTTCACAATGTTATAAGATGATGTGTATAAGACACATATTTTTCATATGAAAATATTATGATCTCATGATTAATGATTTTTTTCCTTATGATTCATGTCTTATGAACTACAAATATGTTTTCCATGATTCATGTTTATGATATTTTATTTTCCGGGTATGGTTTTCCAATGTTATGCTCACGATCTCATAGTCTTATGATTATGTTATGATTATATATCATATATTTTTTTTACCTTACTGAGCATTTGATCCCACCCTTTCTTTTGTTTCCATTCCCCAAGTTATGAATAAATTTTTTGTGTTGGGTATGATTTTGAAGATTACTAAAGGGGAAGATATTTATGGGAAATGTTGAAGATATTTCTCCAAGTTATATGATTATCTTTACAAGTTTTCAAAGAAACTAAACTATTATGGTCCTTGGGAATGTGTTTGGGTAATGTATTGAATATTCATCTAAAAATATTTAATATCCATATACGTTAATCATGGGTCACTATATACTTCACCGATTATCAGGAGTGTGATTATCTAGTCATCCTATACAACGGGGAAGGCCAACACGACCTGCATCACAGGAAGAATATACTCCCTCAACCTCTACACATGCACTAGGTTTGTCTACCCCAAATTCCCCAGCTGCTAACCATATATTAATGAGGAACCAAACCTTGGGAAGATCCAAACTCTAGCTCAAAATTATGACATTATAAAATAGATTTCAATTATCCCATCCAAGATCTCAATCCTGGATGCATTCTATCTTTCAAAATAACTGATAGAGGCACTCATTGAAGGCCTTCTGAGTCCATAGAAGTTCAATACAAAAGTCACTTCTACCGAGGTTTATCGAGTGGAGATTATGCAATTAGAATTCCATTTCTCCATATCATTCATATATCAACTTCAGGAAGAGGTCATCTAGGGACACATCATACCCCTATATGCTTTAGTTAGATTTGATAATTTCAAAATCCAAAGGGAAATGATTGAAAATGGTTTTGAGATCAACCACGTCCCAATTCGAGCCCTCCAATGTTTGGGATATTGTGAAGGGGATCTATCTCCCACAAATTTGACCATTCAAGGGTATGATAAGCATGAGAAAAATATCTCATGGGAAGGTCAATATCAAAGCTCAATTTTAGGATCTCATATTTAACATTGAGTTTATGGTTATCAAGAAAGAAAACACATACATTGTCCATCTCAGAAGTCCATAGATCCATATCCACATGGTAGTACCTTCAAAATTACATCAGTTTTTGAAATAACCCATTGATGGAAAGGTTGACATACTACATAGTGGTAGTTTCCCATTAGAAATGTGAAAAAACACATATGTTGAGGTAGGTTTCTACAAAAGGGAAGGAAAACAACCAATGGTGGATAAAAATATACAGGTTAAATCCCCCAATGGTTTTGGGACTACACATGAAATTCCTGGAAGTTTTCTCGACAGTGACTATGTGATTTACATAAATATAGCTGGGGAAATAGACCTGATCCCAAATGTCCAAGCCCATTCTATCCCCAATGATAATGTAAAAGAGAGTCAGCTCCAGAATATCTCTTTAAAGAATCTGGTAGTAGGGGATTACAATGTATCTTACCATGTCCTATCTCATCCCAACAGTGATAGAGATGCCTGTAGATTTCCTACCTCATTTCAAAGTGCTTCTACAGACTCAGAGATGGAAGAGGAAGAAGAGGAACTCAAGAACTCCCATCCCAAATTTGAGGAAGGTGTATCCACCACCATAGTTGATCTTAGGAAAATAAAACTGGGAATATAAGAAGACCCAAAAACTACATTGTTTAGTTCTACCATGCCTCTCGAGGAGCATGATATGAAAATCACATTTCTAAAGTAACACTGATATGTGTTCTCTTGAAATTAAACAAAAATTCCTAGACTCAATCTAGATGTGGATATGAACCATCTCGACCCACCCAATGTTAATCTAAGTTTCGAGTAGGAATTCATAAGGATTCACCCCTACCATACTACAAATGTAGAGGCATAAGTTGAAAAAATGGTAAAATCTAACTTTTTTGGAGAAGTGAAATACCCAATATGGCTAGCCAACATCATCGCTATCAAGAAAAAGAATGGGAATATTTGGGTATGAATCAATTTTAGAAACCTCAATAAACACTTCCTAAAGGAATATTTCCCATTACCGATTATATAAATCTTAATCGATGCAACTTCTAGATTCCAGGCCATTTCTTTCATGCATGAGTACTCAAAATATAATAAAATAAAGATATACCCTGAATATAATTAATCCACTAACTTTAGAGAACCCTAGGGGATCTTCTACTATCAGGTCATTCCATTTATCTTAAATAACACTCACACTACTTATAAACATGCCATGAATCATATCTCTATGTCCTTATTCATTTGAATATTTTAATGTTATATTGATAGCGTGGTTATTAAGTCCCGATAATAATGTGATCAATTCAAGGACCTTCAAAAAGTCTTTGAATAGTTGTGACAACACAGTATGAAGATGAATCGACTGAAATTCACTTTATGGGTAACATTAGAGAAGATCCTTATCTTTATGGTATTCTACCATATATTTAGGTCGATCATGAAAATACTAGTGAAATTATAGAAATTTTACCCCCTCATAATCTCAAAGTACCTAGGGGTATAAAAAAGAAACTCACCTATATTTGGAATTTCAAAGCCAACCTGGCCAACAAATCTCCCCCCCTCACCAAGATATGAAGAAGGAAATCTCTTATCGATGGGATGAGGACCGCCAAGAATCCTTTGAGAGTCTCAAGAAGTATCTGTTGCACCCACCGGTCATGAAACTACTGGTGGAAAGAAATCCACTCATATTATATGTGTCAACCATAAAATGATCACATGGATCCCTCCTCACATAAAAAAACCATGGAGAGAGTGAGAATAATATCTATTATCTCAGGAGAATGCTGCTAGGAATCAAGACCCAATAATATGATGTTGAGAAGAACTTTCTCACACTCATATTTTTAATGAAAAAGATGAGGAATTACTTACAATACTATGAAGTCCACCCAGTATCTCGTATCAACCATATCAATTACATCCTTTACTACCCTATAATGAATGGGTGTTTGGCATGATGGATAGTTATTCTGCAACAATAAGACATTTAGTTCAGGCTATAGAAGTCTGTGAAAGTTAAATCCCTAACTAATTTCCACACGGCACACCCAACAATAAAAAACACACCAGCAGACACCAAAATTCTATATGATGAGGTTTTCTACACCCATGAAACCCCCCAAATATAGGAGATGTATTTTGATGGAACCTCCCGAAGTTCTATTGGTAAGAGTCTGAAAAAACTAAAACTCATCATGTTGGATTAGAGATTTTATTTGTTTCTTTAGACAAAGATTTTTTTTTCATACTCCTTATCACTATCTGAAGGATTCACAAATAATGAGGTTGCACACCAAGTCCTCATCACTAGATTAAAACTATCCCTACAACTAAAAATAGACTACCTGGACATCAAAGAGGATTCAGAGCTAGTGATAAAGAAGATCAATGGTGAATATGCCCTCAAAAAGGAATAATTGGACCCTCACCCTGTCTATGTCAGAGAAATAATGGCAGAGTTCCCTTTTGAACCCTTGTTGCATCATGTTCTCTGATCACAAAATTATGAAACTAACACATTGGATAATACAGCGACAATCCTGGCCAACATTGATCAGGAAGAAGCAATCTTACACATCATGAACAAGAGGATGGTCTCATAAATCACAATCTAGGATATAGAATAAATCAATCAATCCAACACCACCCAACTCATGATGAATTAATATCCACCCTTAGATGGATGGATCCCATAATTAGATATCTCCAAAATGGGACTCTTCTAGAAGATCGATCCAAAAGGGAACATATTCGACATTGAAAAGCTAAATTTAGCCTCCATGATGGTCCAAATAAGAAAAAAAATCCTTATACGGGTGAGGGTTCAATAGAATCCTCCTCAAATTAATAGAAAAAATATATTCTTTCCGTAATGGAAGAATTCTATACAGGATCCTACGACTCTCAACAGTCTGGGACCATGAACTCCCACTAAATCAGAAGTCCAGGTTACTACTATAAAACCATGATACATGACTATGTTTAATTCAACATTAAATTTCATGCATTCCAGATTCATGAAAACTTCATCCATCAACCACTATAATTTCTACATAAAGCTAAATATTCCTAGCCATTTCCCATATAGGGAATGGATATTGTGGGTCTATGTCCCCCATCCACAACCAAGCAGTTTAAGTACATCCTTACTTCCATAGCATTATTTTCTAAATGGGAGAAGGAAACACCCCTCAAGAAATTTGTGTTGAAGAATTTCATCAACTTCAGGAAGTCCCATATCATCACCAGGTTTGGAGTCTCTTGCACAATATTGACAGACAATGACACCGACTTATACTCCATAGAGTTAAAGAAATTGTACCAGGAGTACAACATTAAGTCCAATCACTAATCCAAATACCATGTAGTGGAAAATGGACAAATAAAGGCCTTCCATAAGTCACTATATAATATATTCTAGAATATTGGGAATAAGAACAATAAGTGTAATGGATCGAACCTCTCTGGTCCATTCCTTTGCGAAAATCTAGTGTTTGAGGTGTTTAGGGAGGTCAAGGTGACCTATTCCCAACACTTTGCCAAGTTTCTAGTTATGTGAACAGTGTCATTGGTAACCTTAGGTGAATGCTGTAATGGTGACCTTGTGTGAACAGTTTCATCGTTAACCTTAGGTGAACAGTGCAATGGTGACCTTGTGTGAACAGTGTCATTGGCAACCTTAGGTGAACAGTGCAACAGTGACCTTGTGTGAATAGTGTCATCGGTAGCCTTAGGTGAACAGTTCAACAGTGACCTTGTGCGAACAGTGTCATCGGTAGCCTTAGGTGAATAGTGTAACGGTGACCTTGTGTGAATAGTGTCATCAGTAGCCTTAGGTGAACAATGAAATGGTGAACTTATGTGAACATTGTCATCAATAACCTTAGGTGAATAGTGCAATGGTAACCTTATGTGAACAGTGTCATCGGTAGCCTTAGGTGAACAGTGCAACGGTAACCACTCTTTCCTTTTCTAAAATTCAAGTTCATTAACTGTGTTTCTAGAATGGTGAGGTTTCAACAATGACCTCTTTCCTTTTCCAAATTTTGAGTTTAGGAACAGTGTTTCCAGAATGGTGAGGTTCCAATGGTGACCTCTTTCCTTTGCCAAATTTTGAGTTCATGAACAGTGTTTCCAGAATGGTGAGGTTCCAAAGGTGACCTCTTTCCTTTTCCAAATTTCAAGTTCATGAACAATGTTTTCCGAACGGTGAGGTTCCAATGGTGACCTCTTTCCTTTTCCAAATTTCGAGTTCATGAACAGTGTTTCCAGAACTGTGAGGTTCCAACGGTGACCTCTCTCCTTTGACAAATTTTGAGTTCATGAACAATGTTTCTAGAATGGTGAGGTTCCAACAGTGGCCTCTTTCCTTTTCCAGATTTCATGTTTTTGAACAGTGTTTCCAGAACTATGAGGTTCCAATAGTAACCTCTTTCCTTTGAAAAATTTCAAGTTCATGAATAGTGTTTCCAGAACAGTGAGGTTCCAACAGTGACCTCTTTCCTTTGCCAAATTTTGAGTTCATGAATAGTGTTTCCAGAATGGTGAGGTTCCAAAGGTGGCCTCTTTCCTTTGTCAAATTTCAAGATCATGAATAGTGTTTCTAGAACGGTGAGGTTCCAACAGTGACCTCTTTCCTTTTCCAAATTTTGAGTTCATGAACAATGTTTCTAGAACAATGAGGTTCCAAGTGTGAGGTTCTAATGGTGAGGTTCATGAACAGTGTTTCCAAAATGGTGAGGTTCAAACGGTGAGGTTTTTAAACACTATTTTCCTTTGTAAAATTTTGAGTTTGTGAATAGTGTTTCCAGCTTCCTACAGTTCACACCTTCGACGTTTCCTTTGACATAAAATGATTTTAAAGCATATTTTTAAGGTTTCTAAGTCCGATTCAAAGGTCATAAATCCTATATTAATTTATCCATAAGGCTCAGGTTACTTTTACTTGGTCAAACTGTGTGGTTTAATGTGATCCGCTTTTAATGGAAAATCCAGCGTATCTTAAACCACTGCTCTATTAAATATTCTAAAGGGACAATATATCTTCCTCCCTAGTTCTTCTTCATTATTCTTGACTGTGAGATGCTTGGACCTTTCATTCCATCACATAGGAGTTACACAATTAAAACTTCCTCCTTGGATTGGTTCCCCTCTATTTTGATGCAACCAAGCAGTATTGATCAATCTTCGATATAAGGTATGTTCTATCGTCATTTTTTTGGGTTCATCTCCTTATGTTTTCCCTCGCCCTTTTATGGAATTCTATCTCCATGTTCCTAATGGGGTTTTATTGGGTGATGACCAGTGTGGTGGTGTCTTTGCATCCTCGGGTGAATATAGTTGTCACGAGGGGAGGAGATCGTAACCCGTTGTGTGGATCATTCTCATATAAAGAACGTTAAGAACCATTTGAGGTTGGGGATTCATTGCTTCTCTTTTATTTTACATGAAACTGTTTAGTTATCATGTTTTATCCGACTGAATCATAATGGAATTGACTTAATAAATATTTGAACCAGATAAATAAATCGATATCCATCTTAGGTTATTGCCTCTGGTTTTTCTAGATAGTTTGATATCTATTCTTTCTTTGTTTATATTTTTGTTATTGATGGAAATTGTTAAAGAATGTAAAGCCAAAATTAATCAATAATTGTTTGGATAATGATAAAGAGGCATGTCAATGAATCTAGTTCTTCTTGTTGTAATTTGATGTTAACAAAATTGGTGCAGTAAGCATGTTTAATTATTTGTGATAACTTACTGGTTAGGTTTCCCAAATTAGGAACATATGAATAATAAATTAGTTAATCCAAGATGGATTAAAGAACTGGTTGTTTGATAAAAGATAATTCTTTGTAGGGTTATGAGTTACCCTCTTTCTTATTTAAGGTCCAAGAGCCCAATTGATATGGTGGTTTTTTTCCTGCTGCTTGTGTTGTGATGTGAGCCTAGAAGGCTATTGTGATATGTGGGGGGTAGGGAGGCCTACTAGTTGTGGTAGAAATTGATGCCTAGAGTGGCGAGATACATTAGTTTATGCATTTGGGTGTCTGGGAGGACACCGGGGATGATGAAATGGGTTGGATGTGAATGTTTAGATTCTTATTGATTCTTATTAGTTGTTTATCTGCTTTACTTTTCCCACTGATCAAGGCAGCTGGTCTTTCTTACCCTTCTCTCAAAAGGGGCAAAGACACGTGGGGTATTCCAGATGCTTTCTGTGTTTAGCTTCTCAAGGGAGGATGGGTCTATGCTCTTTCTATAGGTATCAAAGACTCAATGGGTAGTTCATCTACTCACCTTGTTGAGCCCCCTTGTGGTTAGTAACATAGAATATTTTTCTTGAATGCCTAGGAATATGGGAAAGCAATGTTGTAAATAAATAATTGAATAAATGATGTTAACCCAAGGGGTTGGAGTTTGCTGGGATGCAATGCTGAGGTTGTAATTTAAAGGGACAATGGACTTTGGGTGTGATGCTAATGAAATATAATGTGGAATTGTTAATGGTTAATTAATGTTTAAAAAATTAATTAACATAAAGTGAAACTAATAAAAAGGTAATGAAGTAATGTATTAAATCTCTTTAAATGGTTGTGTGATTATAGGATACCTAGTCTTAGAAGTGGCAGCCGGGAGTCTGAGAGACGTTAACTACAGCTGAGTCTAAGACTAGGTTATTCCCATATTGTGGTTGTGATATATAGTATATTCTATACTTTTTGTGTTTCTATATGCTACTCCACCCCACCAATTAGGGAAACTAACACCCTAGGGATTCTGAGCCCTGGGGGGTGTTTTCCCCAACATTCTGGTGGGAGTATGGATGGTTGACTACCCCCTTTGGCCCTACTCTCTTCTCTTGGTAATTACTTGTGCTGATAGGCACAACAGTTAGTTTTCCCCATATATGTGTGTAGAGGGTTGTAATGGCTTGTGGTTATTCACACACATATATCCTAGATACAGTATCATATGGAATACTATAGGTATAACGTGTATAGGATGTGACAACTTGAGGATTCTTACTCGGTGTGTGGGCTATAATGGCTTGAGGTATAATTCTTGACGTATGATACATGTTATGTGAGTTGTGGTGGCTCCCGGAAACTACCTGGTTACTCTCTTGTGTGGACATGGTGGTTTTGTTGCACAAGGTACATGTTGTGGTGCTTCACCCAGGTGTATAAGGGCAAGCCTTTTTGGAGAGAGTTGCTTAGGACGTGCAACATTGGGGAAAAGCAGAAAAATGGTGGGGAAGTAGTAGTGAGGTAACCTTGATATTCTTTATTATATTATATACTTTTTTATGCATTACTTTGTGAGAGTAGCCATAGTGAGGCTGGGAACAAAGTATACCTGTTTACGTGAAAAGTTTGTTTCACTTGTTGTTCACAGTGCTTTAGCATGCTTTATTTACTTTTTCATGAGAGGCTTCAGGGAGGATCCTACTGAGTAAACTATTATACTCACCCTAGGTTTATATAAACTTTTTTTAGGTCACTTGGAGCTGGTTTGAGATCGGGCTGGCTTCTACTAGCTTGGGGTTGCAGGAGATATTTGGGATTTGTGGTTGCTATTGTTTTTACTTTCTTTTGGGTACTTGTAGTTTTCCCCTTTCAATTGTAGTAGTTTTTTTATGACATTACATATGTTTACTTGGGTTTTATTTTATATTTTAGTATAATTTGGAGTTGGTTGGTGTCTATATTATCTATCTCTTTTGGATGTGTTCTCTTAGATGGAAATGCCTCCCATTTGTGTTTTACTATACCCTTCGTGCTAGTCGCCAACCCAGGGCCTACTGGAGGCGGGACTCGGGGGTCATTATCTCCCTTCTCACATTTCCAGCCCACGAGGGGTACACTTTGTGGGGAGGGGGTCGTGACAAAGTGTTATTAGAGGTTTGGTTAAGAGATAAGATAGCGTTTGGTGTTAGGCATAGGTGATGTTGCATGGGTTGGTAGGGTAATAATGTTAGTCAAGTTTATCAAGTTATGTAAACACTGGAGACCGGCTGAGACATAGGCGTTTAGGCCCACCTATGATCTGATGTACGAACCTTTAAGTTTACAATGGCTACTAAACGAGGTGATACTAGTTGCAGGGTAGTGACCTAGGAATGGATCATGCATCATTCTTCTTTTTTCCTGTGTTTGAATGGGTAGACCTTGGGATAGGTTAACCTAAAATGAATAAAAGAAAACAATTAATTAATTAATTAATATTGAGTCTCTCATATTCCAGGTTTAGGAGATCTAAATATTTTTTATTTTTTAGGTATGGATCCAGGTCGACGTCCTCGTCAGGATCGCATAGAAGATGTGCAACAGGCTGTTCCAGCAGATAACCGCCGGGTAGAGGTTGACGACGATGACACTTGGAAGAGGACACTCCAAGAGATTTAGTGCCAGAGTCTACAGAAGTATGAGGGCTCTGTTTCAGATGCATTCATAGAAGACATATTGTAGGAGGCTGAGATAGGCTTCAGTTCGATCCGTGCTCGGAAGGAGCACTAAGTTTCCTTGGTTTTGACGATGCTGCATGGAGCAGTGAGGCAGTGGTGGTTCCTGTTCCTCAGGGATCGTGAGGAGTCAATGATCTCATGGGGGGAGTTCCAAGAAAAGTTTAGAGTCGAGTTTCTTTCTTCGAACGCAAATTCATCCAGTCGCCAGGAGCTTCTTACACATCGAAAGGGGATCTCCAATGTGCGAGTGTTTCAAATCCATTTTAGGAACCTTTTAAGATATTCTTCAGACCTATTTCCAAATGAGGAGGCCACGAAGAGGAATTTTGAGGAGTCTTTGCATCCAGATATCTAGTGCCAGGTCACCCCATTTATCCTGAAGACGTATCTTGAGGTACTGGCGAGGTAATAGGTCATCAAGAGGACATTTTATAGATTCATATCATCACGAGAGGGGAGTCGTCATGATTCATCATGAAGCAGAGCTATGGTTCGGGGTACTCGGTTTTTAGGGTGGAAGAGTTTTTGTTCAGCCAGGGGTAGGTCCCATCCCTCAGCATCTCATTTCTCTAGGGACAACAACTCTCAGGACTATGTCAAGGGATCTAGTGATTATTTTTCTTATGGTGGTTGAGGTCATCAGCAGTGAGAGTGACTGACCATTCAGAGCAGTCATAATGCACTAGGTGCTCCACTCCAGGTTCCTCCATTAAGGCAGTTCCAGCTGAGGTAGCAGTAGTTGGTTTCACTATCTTTAGATCAGCAGAGGGTATATGGGGCAGGAAGAGGAAAACCCTGTGATGCTCCCGTTCTTCAGATAGCAGAGCATGACTGTGGTGGTGGTCGTCATCAGGGTCAGAGAGGCCGTGAAAGAGGTCATGGTTAGCTTCAAGATTTAGCGTTGCCAGATCCAGGCGATCTAGACATTGTTTGAGGTACCCTTTTCTTGTTTTCTACCTTGGTGTATGCCTTTTTTGATTCAGGAGAGACACACTCCTTCATATCACCTACCCTTGTCCATGCATTGGGAATTGAGGTATAGAGGCTTCTAGTGCCCTTGGTGTTGACTACGCCAGTTGGAGGTCGAGCTGACTTGTTTGAAGTATGTAGAGACTATGAGCTAGTGTTGGGGAAACACCTCTCTTGGGGAGATTTCCTATGTTTATGAATACAACCATATTATGTCATCCTTATAATGGATTACTTGTATTAATTGCAGGCTATCATGGATTGCTTCAGGAGGCAGGTTGTGTTCTTCAATGTGGATGGAGAGCCAGTGGTGTTCGCTGGCAAGAGAGACCCTCAGATGGGTTAGAGGTGTGTTCCATCCTTATCACCCATGATGGCTGAGATGATGCTGAGTTTATGAGAGGTTTAACTGTTGGTGTTTCCTAGGGTCGTAGAAGAGTACCCTGATGTCTTTCCAGAAGAGGTTGTAGCATTACCCCCTCGATGAGAGATTGAGTTTGGGATCAAGCTACAACCAGGAGCATCTCTTATCTCTATGTATCTATATAGGACGTCCCCTTATGAGTTACGAGAGCTATGTATACAAATTCATGGTCTGTTACAGTGTAGTTTTGTTCGGCTGAGTGTGTCACCATGGGGTGCACCAGTTTTGTTCGTGTAGAAGGCTAATGACAGTTTACGGTTGTGTGTCAATTATTGTCACTTGAAAAAAGTGAAAATATAGAATCACTATCCTCTCCCATGAATTGATTATTTATTCTATCAACTAAAGGGTGAAAGTTGGTTCTCAAAGAACGACTAGCAGTCAGGATATCATCTAATGCGTGTGAAGGATGAGAATATACCGAAGAATGCTTTCCGTTGTCGTCATGGGCATTATGAGTTCATTGTAATTCTGTTTGGGGTAAAAAATGCTCCAAATATGTTCATGGGATTGATGAATGATGTGTTTCATGAGTTTCTAGACAAGTTCATGGTGTTTTTTCATTGACGAAATCCTTGTGTACTCTACGTCTGAGGAGGAGCATGTAGAGCATCTACACGCCGTTTTGGGAGTTCTTCATCAACATCAGCTTTTTGGGAAGTTGTCGAAGTGTGAGTTTTGGGCTCAATAAGTCCATTTCTTGGGGCATTTTGTGTTCCAGTGGGGAGTAGCTATTAATCCATTTAAGATAGAAGCAGTTGTGTCTTGGGAATCCCCCAAGACAGTGTCATAGGTGCAAAGTTTCTTTGGTCTCATAGGCTACTACAGGAGGTCGATAGCCAATTTCTCTCAATTTGAAACTCCCCTAACATCTTTGACCAGGTATGATCAGGTGTTCATATGGACATATCAGTATCAGATAGATTTAGATTATCTAAAGGAGAAGTTAGTAAGTGCTCCAGTTCTCTGTCTTCCAGCTGAGGGAGTTCAGTTTGATGTTTTCTGCGATGCTTCACATCTGGGGTTAGGTTGTGTTCTGCTGCAGCATAGATCAATTGTTTCCTATGGGTCTCGAAAGTTGCATCCCCATGAATATAACTATGCCACCCATGATCATGAGTTGTCATCCGTAGTGTTTTCTCTGAAGTTGTGGAGACATTACCTCATTGGCGAGCGCTTTGTGGTTTTCACCGATCATAAGAGCCTGAGGTATGTTTTCTTCCAGCATGACATAAACTTGCATCAGCGTTGGTGGATGGAGTTCTTATAGGAATACAAATTCAAAATATCATATACACTTGGAAAGGGGAATGTTGCAGCTGATACACTGAGTAGGATGTCACGTGGTGATGCAGTGTGTGAATCTGGTGATTCCTGAAGAGTAATAGAAGAACCGTTGACATTACGTCTTGATATGGGAGAAGTTGGGGGAAGAGGTTTTCTTTTTAAGATGATGGTGTAGTCATCTCTGGTGAAGCCAGTGGATGATTCCTAGTTGTGGGATCTTGAGGTGGAGGTCTAGAGAGACCGAGTTGTTTGTAGTGAGGCCCCTGATGGTTGGACTGAGGATGAACAACACTGAGTGTTGTATCATGGAAGGCTTTTTGTTTTTTTGGAAATGCATGAGGTGATTCTTAGATAGTTCCATAGTTCACCTTTAGCAGTGCATCCTGGCATGAAAAAGATGTGCCTATCCTTGAGGAGTCAGTTTTGGTGTCCTGGGATGAAGCGTGTGGTTGCGGAGTTTGTTTCTCGATGTTTGGTCTGCCATAAGGTGAAGGCCGAACACCATGTTCCTGGTGGTCTACTATAGCCATTAGATATTCCTCAGTATACGTGGGAGGAAATCTCAACGGACTTTGTTACTAGTTTAGTTCAAGCTTTAGGAGGACATGATGCTATTTGGGTGGTAGTGGATCATTTAACAAAATCATCCCAATTCATAGCAATCAAGGAGTCAAGATCAGTGGAAGTTTTGTTGAGGTAGTATTTGGAGGAGGTGGTGAGACTTCATGGAGTCCCAAGGATGATAATTTTTGATCAGGATCCTTGTTTTATCTCTAGGGTGTGGAGAGGTCTCCAGTATTCTTTTGGTACTCAGTTAATCCTTAGAACTACTTTTCATCCTCAAAAGGACGTTCAGACAGAGCGGACCATCCAGACTCTTGAAGACAGGTTACGCTCTTATGTCCAAGATTTTGGAGGTTCATGGATGAGGCACTTAACCTTGGTGGAGTTCACTTACAACAATAGTTTTCACTCCACCATCGGTATTTGAAGCCTTGTATGAACAACCTTGCTATTCTCTGTTGTACTAGACTGGGGTCGGAGAGTTAGAAATTCTTGGACCAGAACTAGTGAAGAATACAATAGAGATGGTTCATGTGATTTGTGACAGGATGAAGATAGTGAAAGGTCATAAGAAATCATATGCCAATAAAAGGAGGAGACCCTTAGATTTTGATTTTGGGGATCACACATTTCTAAAGGTGACTCCCCGTCATGGGCAGCGAAGTTTTAGTCGTGGGAGTAAGCTTTCTCCCTGGTTTGTTGGACCTTTCGAGGTGTTAGCTCATGTTGGAGTTGTGGCATATCAAGTATCACTTCCCCCAAATATGAGCCAGATACATGATGTTTTTCATGTATCACAACTCTTTCATTATCTTCATGACAACTCTCATGTCATCGATTGGGGAGAGATCTATGTTGATGATGACACAACCTTTGAGGAGAGGCCAGTTTAGATCCAAGACCGTAAAGAGAAGGTGTTTCATGGGAATTATATCCCCTTGGTTTGTGTCTTGTGGAGACACAGTGGTATGGAGGAGAGTACCTAGGAACTTGAGTCACAGATACGTGCTCAGTACCCAGAGATATTTGATGTTTAACTCTTTTCATGTAACAATGTCCCCTTTGTGGTTATAGACCTTTTGTGTTTATGAGATGTATTTTTTTGGTTGATTCTTGTGGATTTCTCTCTTTTGAGTGTTATATCGATGAATGGTTGTTCAGACTTATTTTTTGTTCCCTTTTAGGTTGGTTTTGAATTCTTGAGGATGAGAATGTTTTGAGAGGTATCTGATGTAATGGTATAGACCTCTCTGGTCAATTCCTTTGTGAAAATCTGGTGCCTGAGGTGTTCTGGGAGGTCAAGGTGACCTATCCCCAACAATTTTAAATGTTTCCAGTTCTATGAACAATTTCATCGGTAACCTTAGGTGAACAGTGCATGGTGACCTTGTGTGAATAGTGTCATTGGAAACCTTAGGTGAACAGTGAAACGGTGACCTTATATGAACAGTGTCATTGGTAACCTTAGGTGAACAATACAACAATGACCTTGTGTGAACAGTGTCATTGGTAGTCTTAGGTGAGTAGTGAAATGGTGACCTTTTGCGGACAGTGTCATCGGTAGCCTTAGGTGAACAGTGCAACAGTGACCTTATGTGAAAAGGTTCATCAGTAACCTTAGGTGAATAGTTCAACGATAACCTTATGTGAACAGTGTCATCAGTAGCTTTAGGTGAACAGTGCAATGGTAACCTCTCTTTCCTTTCCCAAATTTCAAGTTTACGAACAGTATTCCTGAATAATGAGGTTCCAATCGTGACCTCTTTCTTTTGCCAAATTTTGAGTTCATGAACAGTGTTTCCAAAATTGTGAGATTCCAACGGTGACCTCTTTCCTTTGCCAAATTTTGAGTTCATGAACAGTGTTTCCAAAACGGTGAGGCTCCAATAGTGACCTCTTTCCTTTTCCAAATTTCAATTTCATGTACAGTGTTTCTAGAACGGTGAGGTTCCAATGATGACCTCTTTCCTTTTCCAAATTTCAAGTTCATGAACAGTGTTTCCAGAATGGTGAGGTTCCAATAGTGACCTATTTCCTTTGCCAAATTTTGAGATCATGAACAGTGTTTCTAGAACGGTGAGGTTCCAATGGTGACCTCTTTCCTTAGCCAAATTTCAAGTTCATGAATAGTGTTTCCAGAATGGTGAGCTTATAACGGTGACAACTTTCCTTTTCCAAATTTCATGTTCATGAACAGTGTTTCCAGAATGGTGAGGTTCTAATGGTGAACTCTTTCCTTTTCCAAATTTTGAGTTCATGAACAGTGTTTCCAGAATGGTGAGGTTCCAATGGTGACCTCTTTCTTTTGCCAAATTTTGAGTTTATGAACAGTGTTTCCATAACGGTGAGGTTCTAACGGTGAGGTTCATGAATAGTGTTTCCAAAATGGTGAGGTTCCAACGGCGAGGTTTCAATGATGAGGTTCATGAATAGTGTTTTGAGAATGGTGAGGTTACAATGGCGAGGTTTCAATGGTGAGGTTCATGAACAATGTTTTTTCTTTGACAAATTTCGAGTTCGTGAACAGTGTTTCCAGCTTCCCACAGTTTCGCCCCTTTGATGATTCATTTGACGTAAAATGCTTTTAAAGACTCATTCTAAGTACTCTAAGGTTTATTCAAAGGTCATAACTCCTATATTAATTTTTCCATAAGGCTCGGGAAACTTTTACTTGGTCAAACCGCGTGGTTCAATGCGATCCGCTTTTAATGGAAAATCCAGCTTATCTTAAACCAATGCTCTGTTAAATCTTCTAAAGGGATGATAAATATTTCTCCCTAGTTCTTCCTCCTTATTCTTGGATGTGAGATGCTTGGACCTTTCATTCCATCCCTTAGGAGTTGTACAATCAAACTTTCCTCCTTATATTGGTTCCCCTCTGTTTTGATGCAACCAAACTGTATTGATCAATCTTCGATATAAGGTATATTCTATCATCATTCTTTTGGGTTCATCACCTTATGTTTTCCCTCTCCCTTTTATGGAATTCTATCTCCATGTTCCTAATGGGACTTTCTTGGGTGTTTATCGGTGTGGTGTTGTCTCTGCATCCTCAGGTGGATACAGTTGTCACGGGGGTAAGAGATCGTAACCCGTTGTGTGGCTCGTTCTCAAATAAAGAACATCAAGAACTGTTTGAGGTAGGGGATTTGTTTCTTCTCTTTTATTTTACGTGAAACTATATATTTAGAATGTTTTATCCCATTGGATCACAATGGAATTGACTTAATAAATATTTGAACCTGATAAATAAATTGATATCCATTGTATATTATTGCCTTTGGTTTTTCAAAATAGTGTAATATCTATGCTTTCTTTGTTTATATTTTCATTCTTGATGGAAATTGGTAAAGAATGTTAAGCCAGAATTAATCAATAATTGTTTGGATAAATATAAAGAGGCATGTAAATGAATTTGGTTCTTCTTGTTATAATTTGATGTTAATCAAATTGGTGAAATAAGAATGCTTAATTATATGTGATATCTTACTAGTTAGGTTTCCCGAATTTGTAACCTACAAATAATAAATTGGTTAATCCAAGATGGATTAAATAACTTGTTGTTTCATAAAAGATAATTACTTGTAGGGTTATGAGTTACCCTCTAGATTATTTAAGGGCCAAGATCCCAATTGATATGGTGCTTGTTTTCCTGCTGCTTGTGTTGTGATGTGAGCTTGGAAGGTTGTTGTGATATGTGGGGGCAGGGAGGCTTATTGGTTGTGGCAGATGTTGACACCTAGAGTGGCAAGATGCATTAGGTTATGAATTTGGGTGTTGGGGAGGACACTAGGGATGGTGAAATGGGGATGTGAATATTTGGATTCTTACTAATTCTTATTGGTTATTTATCTACTTTAATTTCCCCACTACTCAAGGCTACTGGTCTTGCCTACCCTTCTCCCAAAAGGGGAGAAGACGCATGGGGTATGCCACGTGCTTTCTATGTTTAGCTTCTCAAGGGAGGATGGGTCCACGCACTTGATATAGGTGGCCAAGACTCGATGGGTAGTTCATCTACTCACCGTGTTGACCCCCTTGTGGTTAGTAGCATAGAATGTTTTTCTAGAATACATGGGAATATGGGAATGTAATGCAGTAAATAAATGATTGAATAAATGATGTTAACCCATGGGGTTGGAGCTTACTGGGATGTAATGATGATGTTTTAATTTAAAGGGACATTGTACTTTGGGTGTGATGCTAATGAAATACAATGTGGAATTGTTAATGGTTAATTAATGTTTAAATAATTAGTTAACATAAAGTGAAATTGATAAAAAGGGAATAATGTAATGTAGTAAAGCTCTTTAAATGATTTTTTTGCTTATAGGATACCTAGTCTTAGAAGTGGAAGCTGGGAGTCGAAGAGAAGTTAGCTCCAGTTGAGTCTGAGACTAGGTTATAAACATAGTGTGGTTATGAGATATAGTATATTCTATACCTTTTGTGTTTCTATATGCTACTCCACCCCATTAGTTAAGGAAACTGACACACTGGGGATTCTGATCCTTGGGGGGTGTTTTCCCCAACATTCTAGTGGGAGGGTGGATGTATGACTACCCCCTTTGGGCCTACTATCTTCTCTTGGTAGTTACTTGTGCGGATAGGAACAATGGTTAGTTTTCCCCATATATGTGTGTAGAGGGTTGTAATGGCTTGTGGTTATTCACACACTTATATTCTGGATATAGTATCATATGGACTACTATAGGCGTAACATGTATAGGTTGTGATGGCTTGAGGATTCTTACTCGGTGTGTGGACTGTAATGGCTTGATGTATAATGCCCGACGTATGATACACATTATGAGAGATGTGGTGGCTCTCAAAAACTACCAAGTTACTCTCCTATGTAGACATGGTGGTTTTGTTGCACGAGGTGCATGTTGTGGTGCTTCGCCCAGGTGTCTATGAGAAATCCTTTTTGGAGATAGATGCTTAGGAAATGCGACGTTGGGGAAAAGCAGAAAACCAGTGGGGAAGTAGTAGTGGGGTACCCTTGATATTCTTTATTATATTATATACTCTTGTATGCGTTACTTGTTGAGAGTAGACATGGTGAGGCTGGGAACATAGTATACCTGTTTAGGTGACGAGTTAGTTTCACTTGTTGTTTACTGTGCTTTAGCATGCTTTCTTTACTTTTGCACGAGAGGATTTAGGGAGGATCCTACTGAGTATACTGTTTTACTCACCCTAGGTTTATATAAACTGTTTTTCAGGTCACTTGGAGCAGGTTAGATATCAGGCTAGTTTATACTATATTGGGGTTGGAGGAGCTATTTGGGCTTCGTGGTTGCTGTTGTTTTTTTACTTTCTATTGGGTACTTACAGTTTTCCCCTTTCAGTTGTATTAATTTTGCATGACATTACATATGTGTACTTGGGTTTTCTTTTATATTTTAGTTTGAGTTGGAGTGGTTTGGTGTCTATCTTATCTATTTCTTTCACATGTGTTCTCTTAGAGGGTAATGCCTCCCATTTGTGTGTTACTATATCCTCAGTGCTAGTCGCCAACTCAGGGCCTGCTAGAGGTGGGACTCAAGGGTCATTATATCCCTTCTCACATTTCCAGCCCAAGAGGGGTACAATTTGTGGGGAGAGGGTCATGAAAATAATTCCTAGCGGAAAAAGATCCTCCATGCTTTATGGGCCTACTATACCACTGCTTGTACTTCTACACAAAAAAAATTCATATTCATTGGCATTTGGAACCGAGGAAGTGTTGAATATAGAAGTCAAATTTCCCTCTATTAGAATAGTTATTTATGAACAACCTAAAGATGTTGAAAAATCACAAAAGTGATTTATAAATTAGAGAGGTTTAATGAGGAAAGGTTTCTTGCACTATACAACCTCTAAGTCCCTTAGAATCAGATTGCATGGGCCTTGAATAAAAAATTCCACCTCCATTCGTTCCTTCAAGGAGAACTTGTATTGATTCTCATAACCCTAATAATTCTAGGTAATATGCTTCATAATCTAGAACCCAAATGGAAAGGTCCTTGTATCATACATAAGTTATATGAAAATGGATCTTACTCACTAGCCAAAATGGATGGAGAATGTGTCACACCCCCAAATAATGGGTGGTTTCTTAATAAGTACGTTTCCATAGCAGTCATCAAACATCTTTTGACCTGACCACATGAATTTAAAATATACAGACTAAGTCCATGAAGCAAGACCTTAAACTACACAGTATCAATAATCTTATTCTCATGAAGTTAAACTAAAAAAATACATCCTAACCAAATGATGTTAAACTGTATGGAGGTAGTCCTAGAATCAAGACTTCAAACTATAAAATGTCTTTTCTCTTTACTGTATGATATTAAAATGAATAGAAAACATCCTCAATAAATGATGTAAAATTTCATAGATCTCCAATTCACCTCTTCTTTCACATAAAGTGAACATCATCCTTACGAAAAGATGTTAAATGATATAGATTATTTACTCACCTCATTACACTAAACTATACAGTTTCCAAAAACTATATGTGGCTTGATTCATATTATCGTAGGAAACATAGTGATCCCCAAACCTCCATTATTAGGCCAAGTTGCAACATTTATCTTCTTTCATGTTGATTCACCTTCTTCCATACATATTGACATTAAACTGTATAGTTGATGTCTTATCCACATGAAACTAAATTGAATGGTTTTCTAGAACTATGTATGGCTTGATTCTCATTCCAATAAGATACATAGAGAAGAATTGATCCTATATCTTGGTCCAACCACTGAATGATACAAAATTCCCCCATTCACTCCTTAATTACCTCCACATGGTGATAAGAACCTTTTACATTCCTTGTTTCTCACACTGAGCAAAGATCATGTGAGATTAGTAATTTTTGTAAGGGCTTCCCCACACAAACTAGGTTTATCAGTGCACAATAGGTTTATCATAGTCCTAGATGCATGAACTTAAAAGTCACACCATAATTCCTTGTCGGACAATGTTAAAATGCATGGTTAATGTCTTGTGCATGACATAAAACTATGCATTACCATGGGCCTCACCTAGGAGGAAAACTATCCTTGGTGTTGGTCTCCCACCATACCTCCATTCCAGAACTATGTGTGACTTGACTCCTTTCATCACATGATACATAGTGACACCCATACCTCCATTATTAATCCCAATTGAAATATCCCCTTTTTATGCTAGGGATCCTATTTCCTTACCTCATTATGTTAAAATGCATGTCTTCTCATGAACTACATGTGGCTTGATTCCTATCATCATAGGATATGTAGTGATGCATGGATCTCCAATACTGGCCCCAACTATAATAATCAATGAGAAAAATTTCCCCTCTATGTACGGTTATGACCTGTATAGAGTGTTTCCCATTTAAGAACTATGTGTGTCCTGATACCTATCATCACATGATACATAGTGATGCCCATATCTCTAATCCCGAGTCCAGCTACAACAATCAATATGAAAAATTCCCCCCTCTGCATATGGGTCAAAATGCATAGAGAATTATGTATTCAAGAACTAAATGTGGTTTGATTCCTGCACTCATAAGATATATAGTGATGCATGGATCTTTGATTCTTAGGTCTATCCATGATAAAACAAATATCCCCTCATCGCTATGTAGAGTCATACCTTCACAAGGAACTTTCTCATATGAACTATGTGTGACTTAATTCTTATCATCACAAGATATGTACTGACACCCAAATCACCAATCCTAGGTTCATCTGTAGCATATGGAATGATAAAATGAACCTATAATTTCATATGGGATAGAACTATGTGGTGAATGTTCTCAATGCATGACATTAAAATACAAGAAAAAATAGTATATACCTCATTTCAAGAAGGGTTTGAGCCATACAATCTCATTTTTACTATGCACGAGTTAGACCTACGTACAGCTGGCTTACGCACATGATATATCTATTCAATAAGGGTTCCAACATATGACTACCCACCCATAATCTTATGCATGGACAATAGACCCCCAATATCTAAATTACCAACTAGTTAAAAGTTCCCTCTAGAACATCTTGTACAATTTTTCAAATAAATTTCCACATCCTTACCCCATGAAATTAAACCTCCAGGAAAGGAAAACGTTCTCACCACATGACATTAAAATGTAAGGAAAATGTTTAGGTTCCATGACATTAAAACAGAACGACAAATAAATATGCACTACATGATGTTAAAATGTGCATGCCATCACCCAATATCATTCCTCATCAAAATACCATTAGAGACTGAGCCCAATCAACCAAATAATGGGGTGATTCCATCAAAATTTAAGCCCCTCATCCCGTAAACCACACTTCATGTCTTGAGCACCTTAGGTTTCTGAAAACCATTCATGGATCCTAGAAAGGAAAAGTGATCTCTCTGTTTGACCTTTATATAGATGTATAAGGGATAAGTCCTCCCAACCAGAGATGTCTTGGACCGATATGAATGGATTTCTGATCCTTTTGAGCCTGATGTCACCATAGAAAGACACAAAACCTAAGGTTGTTCTAGTCCATCCCCAAAATGATTGTCCCATATCATTAATCATGACCTAAGAACCTTGATCCATGATTTACATCATTTTCATCTCCCACCTAAAAGGTTGTTAGAATACTCTTGACCCTGGGTATTCTAATTAGGCTCTTGTGTAACATTCCTATCATATTAGGTCAATGAGTGACATGACCTTAAACTACCTAAACTTTGTTCAAAGCTATACGAAGATAAATTATAGCCTTTAATGGTCTACATCGTAAAGCCCTAAACTACTAGCGAAAGATTCACAAAACATTTCAGGTTAAAAACCCACATAGGATGGCCTGAGCAAAATCCAAGTCTCTACTCACTAAAATATTCATCTCGAGATTTTAGGAAAAAGATAAAGCACAAATAAATGAGGCATAAAGCTCATAGGGACCACTTTTTAGCCATGATAAAATCCAAGAAATTCTTGCTAGACCCCCTAGTCCAGGAAAAAGTTATTGTAATGATTTTTCACATCTACTCTCGATGATAACATGTTCACTAGGAGGTGACACAAATTATTGGGTGCTCAAACCCTTCTTGAATATTACATTTTACATAAATCACTCTTTGTGACTGGAATGTCTCATTTTACTGAAAACATTTCATGGACCATATAAAATAAAATAATTATATTTGTACGACCTTGATACAGATGCATAAGGTCTTAGACCTAACAACCAGAGACATCTCGGCCCTATATAAATGGATTTATGATTCTTGTGAGCATGACATCACTGTGGTAGAGCTCAACACCTGAGAGTGTTTTGGGCCACCCTCGACATGATTATACAATATCATCCTCAAGACCCGAGCACTTTGAACCATGATTCAAAATCCTCATAATAAGAATATTCAAGTGGATTCTACATCCTTTATGTTACATCACCATGTATTTTTCCCTTTATCAATGTAGGAATGTGACACTCTATTATCGAACCTTTTGATGGACCACACCCTGTGGATCGAAACCCCAATGCATAGGTCCCAAGCTTCCTAAACTAAAATATAAACTACCCTAGGGTTCCATAAACCTTCCTAGATATTCCTTTTCTCTATAACCACTTCATTGACGAGATGTTTAATTATTTACAAGTCTTTCATCGCCATTGAGAAATATTGGGGATCAACTCTACTTGACCACGCATGTAAGCCCTATAGACTCATGTAAAAGGTCCTTGAACTACCAATTAAATACATCTCCTCTATATATGAATGGAACTCAAATCCTCATGAGACCTAGTGACACCATAAAGAAACATAAAAAAAATTAGGGTGTTTTGGGTCACCCCCGGTATGTATGCCCCATTCCATGATTCAATGATTCAAGCTCCTAGGAACATGATTTACACATCCCATATTCCAATTATCCAGGTGGACTATACATTAATTATATTTTTTTTCCATCCTCCTATACCATATTTAGAATCTTCCATAGACCTTAGAAAATAATGGAGACACCTCTGTTTTAAAATTCTACCAACACATAAGGGCTTTGGCCTACTAACCAAATGCATCTGCTCCTTGTAGGAAAGGAACTCCAATACTCAAGATACCTAGAAACACCATGAAATAACTCAGAAACTCAGGGTGTTTTGGGTCATGCCTAGCATGTCTGACCTGTATTCTGTATTCATCAATCATGTCTTGGTAGAAAAACCTTAAACTATATGGAATCTCAAAGACCAATCCAGAAGACCCTAAACTATAATAATATAAGATCTGATCCAGAAGAACCTAAACTAAAATAATAGAATATTTGAGATAAAAGACCCTAAACTAAAAAAATATGGTCCAAACCAAAAAACACTGAAATTAAATAATAAAAGTTTCAAGCTAAAATACCCTGAACTACAACAACAGAAGGACCGGGATAAAAGACCTTAAAATACAACGATAGAAGGCCCAATATAAACCATTTTAAACTATAACAAAAAAATATCCAAGGTAAAAGTCCTCAAACTTAATAAAAAGAATATCTAAGATAAAAGAACATAAACTATAGTAATAGAAATTCTGAGCCATAAGACCTAAATTACAAAACATATAAGGTCTGAGCCAGAAGACCCTGAACTAAAACAATAAAAGGCCTAAGTTAGAAGAACCTAAACAACAATACAATAATTTTCTAGTTTTAAAGACCAGAAGAAGTCACAAAACCTTCCAAGAAAAAAACCATAAGAGGATTTCCTAGAAAAAATTCGAGTCCATTCCCACTAAGCCTTACCCTATATGAAGCTTAGGAAAGAATTAGGTAAATATGAATAAAAATATACAAATTTTTTAATTTACATCATATGGACTTATCAAAAATCAATATAATATCATCAATTCCACTGACTTCATCCAAATATAGATAACCCTCCCACTATGACAGATATTATACCTAAATTATCCTTTTTTGAATCAGGTAATCTCAAGATATCTGAAGAAGATACATCTTTGAAGAATATCATGTTGTTGGACATTCATGAACATTTATCAAGAAAAGTATATTATTATTTAAACATTTGAGTCCAAAAAATCAGGTTTTCTTAATATTATATAAAGGATGGGTATCATTTATGATCTATGCGACATCAGATCAATGAAATATCATACATATCATGAATGAATGAAAGCTGCACAAATACATGTAATATTGGAAAGATCTATTATTTTATAGCATGAAAAAGTGGGATCTTCAAATTTTAGAGCCTCTATGAAGATTCAATAAAATAAAAAACACACATAAATGATCAAACTATAATAATATTTGATCAGATGAGCTGGCTATTTTGGAAAGATTCTGACAAGAAGCATCAATTGACTGCTGAAGTGCTGCCTGCCCCACTTCTTGCACTTCTTCACTATGAGGAAGGGTCTTAATAAGATTAGATAGATTCTAAAATATTTTATGAGTGGTTTATAGTGATGATGACAATGTAGAAAGATCATAATTTGAGTATGTTATGATCTCCACATACCTCACTATCCATATAGTCAAGACATCCATTTGGGAATGCATCTCAGATACAAATTGATGGATCTGTTCCAATGCCTATAAATCTTCCCTTATTAGTTCAGCTAGGGGATTACCACCATCAAGATCATGCAATCATATTTTATTGGTAGTAGTCTCTTTCTACATTAGGATTATTTGTTTCATGATTTCATATAATGGCTAGAGGTCTAATCCTCTCTCCCCTAGATCATGAAAGAGATGGAGAAGAAGTTATTCTTGATCATGAAATGTTTCTAATGGAGTTTTTATGATCAAGGTATGAATATACCACCAGATCATCATACAACGCATCTGATCCTCTACAATTGATGGAGTAGGTATGTAAAAAGGGGGAAAAATGATTGAGACAATGAATAAGTGAGAGAGGAAGGCCCATATATTGTTCTCTAAAAAGATGCATCATCTAAAGGAATAAATTCCTTAATAAATTCTTTACCAAAGTTGGGATGGTCATTGCTAGGATGGGGAATCTTCCTTGAAGACTCAATCGAATATTGAATTATCTCCATTTTTTCTATGGATAGAGGAGTTGATAAGGAACATGGTATATCCAATTGGCATACTAGTTTTTTTAGTATGCCACTCAGGTAGGCCTATGCCAAATACTAGTAATAATAATAATCTAGGAACACATGGTTGCTAATGGGTGGAAATTTTACATCAAAATTGGTATCCTCACATGCTAATAAGATAAACAATTGGTGGATTATCCCAAGATATTGTTCTCTCCACACACTGGCCAAGGGGAGGGGAGAAACCCTTTGGATGCAGAAAAATTGGAGAGAAAACCAGTAAGGGGTATACAGATTTCAAATAACCAGTTCATCCACAATGATCATGACAACCCCATCACAAAGGTATATCTTGTATGATCACCCATCCAGAGAACCACTACCATTCTCAACAATTGTCCCAAATGGTACTGTATAAGGTATAAAATTGAAATGGTCAGACCATTAGAGTATGTTGAAAACCTCATCAAGACCCAATTACATTGAATTGACCCTAGAAATTTTTATTATCCTGGGGCAGAACGAGGTTCTAGGGATCCTAGTAGTGTTGTGGTACTTATTGCAATGAAAATGCCTCCAATATAGCCAAATAAAAACTGTAAAGGAACACCATTATATAAGGTATGTTTCTCTATTTAATATAAGCTAGAATCTAGAAATTGTGTTCAAGAGTCCGTATAACTAGATTGCGATATTGGCCCTCTTCTAACTGAGCTGCCATCACCAGCATGCTAACATGGATTCCTGAGCACACATCCCCATCCAGCAAAATCCACTCATTCAATAACATGGCTATGAAACCCATTAACCTAAGGATCAATCATATCTATGACCTCACCTGGTAGATCCACGAGGTATATTCTCTAGATTTCACTATTTCCCAATATGATCTGGTGATATCAAGGACCTACTGAGAAGGGAACCAGTGAGGGAATATAGCAGTCAACCAAACTCTGCTATGATAAAGGAAAATGATGCTCTTGTCTTTAAAGGAGATGAGTGATCACATATTCAGTTACTTCCTTAACCTTTATTTCAAAATTTTTAGCATATACCTTGTCAAAACTAGAGTCTGTGTAGGGTCATCCTAGACATAAAAAGTGAGAAGGAACTCATTTTACATTTCCCCATGGGGGAATGTCCCACCCAGTCAATAGATATCCCATAGACTAATTCCTGCTTTGCCATGGGATAGATGGAATGAAATGGTACTAGGGTACCAACAAATAATTAGTTCTTTTAGATGGCATGAATGATGGTAGATGATTAAATGAGATACCCATACATCCTCATAAAGATGGATAGCATGTAGTTGGTTGGGAAATTATAAACAACTCTATCAAACTCATAATAGCCATTCTCATTCTTAAAAAAGTTACCACTAGGATGCACATCCATTTTTTGAGATCCATCCACCACCCAAGTTATTCAAGGAAGAGATATATATCCTCGAATATCCTTGAGTAATGGGATGATTGAAAAACTCATATTTGTATAGACCTAGAGGGGAGTTTTCCAATATATAGGACAACCCTTGGGACCGTGCTATGACTAGTTTTCCATCCTTATAAATTTACATCTGAATAAATTCAGAGGATGTTTACACCAAGAAATATATAATATTGTGGTACATAGAAGGGAAAGAAATATCATCCAGAAGGCTAAACCCATACTGGGGAATTCGATGTGATAATAGTTATATTTGTAGTTTAAATGAGAGAATCCACTTCAAAACCTCATTTTCAGAATGAAAACACCATCGAGGGTTATCGTTATGGTTCCTAGAGATCATGTACCTCTAGAAAGACATAGAAGAAGATATATGAGAGCTAGAATACATCTATACAAAATCCAGAAGTATAAGTCATATGAGAGAGAAATCTCATCAGAAGAGATGCATAACTTGAGCAGCATCATGCACGTCACATGACCCCCAAGGGGATTCATGGTGGAATGAACTAATACAAATATCACAAACAACATAACCCATGAAGATATTGTGGACAATCTAATCTATAGTAAATCTTGTGGCTGCATGCCCAGTCATGAGGCTCACAATCTCCCGACCCTGACATGGTAATGCAATCCCATTAATACTCGAGTGATCACAATAATGAACTAGAAGATCATGTGAAAACTACAAGGTGGAAAATTTATAAATAACTTAGTATAATGCTAATGAAATTACCGATATTTGATTCATTATTTGTTTGATAAATTTTTGGGAAAAATTAGATCTTGTGAAACAGTTTTCACAAAGCATTCTTCCAGACAGGTCTCATGATTGGTTCTTGTGGAAGGTCTTATGAAGGGGTAAAATAATAGAAGCAGATCTCAAGATATATAGAGAGTTTAAATAAAAAATTAATGAGCTACGCTCTACTCCCCTATTTAAAGATTACTCCATGGAATACCAAGAGTCACCTATAAAACCAAGCTTCACTGAAGACACTGATTAACGAAAACCCCAATGACTTAAATGGGAATTCAATTTCCTCAAGACTGAGCCCATGTCCCCATGAATTTCACTCCTGAGGGGGGGGGGGATTTTTTGATTCCATACAATAAGGAAATTTAAAATCTATAAGGGAATAAATACCCAAAGTGTGGGTATTATTTTATCTACAAATAAAAAAATAAAAGGTGGTAAAAAATCTCTTATCACCTAAACTGCCAAAGGAAATGCGACCACATGAGATTTATAAGGTCATAAGAATGGGTTATTCACAACACCTAACTTGATTGAGATCATGAGGATCCCCTTGAAAAATCTTATTGTTTTTACGAAGGTTTCTAAGATATTTTATAATCATATGATGGATGCTAGATGAGTTCCTCTAAGTCACATAACTTTTCAGCCGGTAGGCATCTGAAAACCATCAAAAAATACTTAATTAAATAATGGAAAAAAATATATAAAAGGTGGAGACCTTATGTAGTTATTTATATTATTACAACATACCCATAAATTTTTTACATCACCACAGGGCCCTAGTGACATGCCCACCTTGCCACGAAAGAGCTAACTGACATATCAGCTTCATCATGAAATTGGTCTCAAACATTTCCATTTGATCATGCACCACCCCTCTAGCTTCGTAAAGTAAGTAGAGAATCTATCCATGAAAATGCTCAAATGCTGGCGTAAGATCCAACATCAATTACACAATTTTCCATGGACAATAAAAGAGACTAACGAAGATAAGGTGTGCATGCCATTGCAATATCCCATATTGATCATGTGGTTTCCTTATAGGAAACCAATGGGAAGGGCTTGAAAAACCCTGTTAAATAAATCAAAAAAATATGAAAAATGAGGAATCCTTTTTTAGGAATTCATTTTCATGAATCATGCTTAAATGGTTCTCGAGACACTATGAAGACCGTGGTGAAATGTATTACTTGTAATGTGAAGGCATTTCAGTGTCAAATTCATCATATTAAAGACTTCACATATATCCATGAGTCATATGATACCCCTTTGAATCAAAATAAAAATAGCGGGGTCTCCGTGAAAATGTTTGTGCATCACCACAAGACCCATTATTGGTCATGCGACACATCACAGGTAGTGAAAGTTATTTTTTTCGACAACACTCACGCAACATAATGAGATCCCCATCCCTTGAAAAACTAATGAAATAAAAGGGGAAAATTAGGAAGATTCTTACAGAGTGAGGAAAATTTTTCTATAATGTGAAAGGGGGGTCATATGCCTTGGGCAGTCACCGTTGATCACATGAGGCCCCACCTCAACAAGATATCATGATATCACAAAGTCCCTTAGACATGTTAGCATGATCCACCAAATCCCTCCTGATAAGTTGCCTTTGTCTCACTAAAGACCCCAGACAAGTCATCTTCAATCATGCAGGAGCCTTCCAACAAGAATCCTAATCTCACGAAGACTCCTTGACATGTTGAACCAACCTTGTGAAATATCCTTGAAGTTTACACATGATCATAAAAAATCCATTTGGTCATCTTAGGTCTAATAAAAATTGAAAAGTAAGAAAATTCTTGTGGTTTTTGATCATCATACAATGCCATATATTACGCACGATAGGATCATGCATAGTGAATGAAACCAAATCCCTCCACTAACTCTTGCTAAAATATAAGATATATGCTCTATTCAAGACAATATATAATCAGGGTGGTGAGATCTATATATCCTCTCCCCCCCTCAGCACAAAAAAGGAACTCACTTACCAATCCCGAACCTATCCGTGATCCATCATGAACTAGAGATCCGGAGAGACTTCTTGGAGAAAAAAAATCATATGATCACAAGGTCTTCCACCGGGTAAAAATCTAGGAATATCCTAAGTTATAATTAGGTATACATATTCACTTCATGTTATCACTCATTTATCATTTTAAGGACTTATGACATGTCATCCAAGTCATGCATAGAAGGCCCCACATGTCAGCTGGGTCACATGAAACCTCAAATATGACAAAACTAAGAAATATTGAGGTACATGTGTAGTAAATGTTGGAATAAAGATTAAAAATAAGGGATAATTATGTGAATAACATATATACTGATCCTAATGTGCTTCACCTGACTCACCAAGATCACATGACAACACCGAGACATGTCATTAAAATCATACAATGCTCCCTAGATATACTATTTTGGATCATGTTATGTACCTTTTACATGTAAAATATATTTTCATAAAACCCTGTGGGAATACCACCCATGTATTATGAAGTCCCATAGGATTTTAAACCAAATCTTACGATGTCCTGTTGACATATCACCCAATTTATATGACGACACCAGGACAAGTTATTTAGGTGTCACATTGACACCAAGACATGTCAGTTTGGATCATGAGGAACCCTCCAAACATGTCATCCTAGATCACATGACATCCTCAAGAAATTTCAACCTAGATCTTATGAATTCCTCCAAAAAAGTTATCCTAGAGAATTCGGCACCCTTCGGACATGTCAGCCTCAGTCCCGCGACGTCCTCCAGACATGTCATCCTGGATCACGCAACATCCTCTAGACATGTAATCCTAAAACATGAAAAAAATCTAGATAATTCATCCACATCATGTGAAACCCTAAATAAAATCTATCTAGGTCATGCGATGTCCTCTGAGTAAGCCATATAGGTCATGATATACCCTCCAGACAATCCATCCAAATCTTGTGATTTCTTCCAAACATGTCATTTGGACCCCAAAATGTCCATCGAACAAGTCAACTGGATTATGAGATTGTATTTGGACATGTCCTCTAGTCAACCAAAATATGTCCAGACATCCTCAAACATGTCAAGAAGACAACCAGAACATGTCAGGAAGACAATCAAGACATGTCGAGCCGACATCTCGGGACATGATAACCTTGTCCAGTGAATATATTTAGGCATCCTTAGAGTGTAATACCAGACTAGTGGAATGATATGACTTCTATAATATTAGGTAAATCTCAGAATATAAGCCCTAACAAAACTGAACTATGAGAACCATGATTCCTTCCATAACCAGGATACATAGGATTCCTTCCTAAGTCCTGAGATCAAATAAGCATCTACCTAGGTATAAGTCCCTAAATGTCTCCAAAATTCCAACCATCGGGACCCAATATTTCCTATTATCTTATATTTCTTCCTCATCCACCAGTGGATAGAGAAGGAAACTGAACTATGATGACTCTGATTTCGACCATAACCATAATACATAGGACACATTCCTAAGTCTTGATCTACATATTAAACATTCAAAGGATTGTCCTAGTACATAAGTCCCATATCCATATGAAGTGAAAATGACTAATTACTACCCCTTGTTTCTCACACCTATCTTGACTCACATGCACTTAGGGATTTGAAATAATAATATTATTTTCATTATTAATCTCTAACATCTTGGGAAACCTTTGTGTGTAATCCTCAATTAATGGCATGATATAACTTCCCCAAAACAAGGGAATCTACCTCAGGGCATGTCCCAATGGCATGATTAAACCATGATGACTATAATTCCTACAATGACCACGATATGTATAATTCCTCTCTCAGGGTCAAGCTCAATACCTAGTGCTTAATTTACTTTATATATATCCTTTCTGAATAATGTTAAACTACACATTTTTAACAAACTATGTGGGTTTTGATTATTATTATAAACAGGATATATAGAAATCATCATAATAGATCAATCCCATCCTTGAAATATTAATCACATTATTAGATGAAAACACAATATGAAGTTCATGGTTTTATGAATTTAAAATATTATAAGATACCCATTAATGGGAAATAGATGAAGAAACTGGGATACATAAAAATGGATTCATTAGTCGACCCCCTTTTCACATAGAGGGATTCAAAACTTGATCACTTTGTTAGGGTAATTAGTCTTGTATTGGGATTATGAAAATATTATCAAACATATCTTTAATTTATAAGATATTACACAAGCAGAAAAACATTTCCCCAAAATGGTGTGATGATCCTGAAATCCCATCCACTTGACCAATGTGAGTTCCTAAGTGTCATTGGTTCTAAAGCAACAAAGGAACAACTACCTTTGGAAAGTAGGTCCATACTCAATTATGAATGTAGGAGCCATTGGGAGTTTCTACTAAAGATAAAATTGAAAAGATGACTTGAATTATTTTACAAGACATTAAATCACCCAAAATAAAACCATTGGGATAATCCATACACATATTTCTGATGAAATAATGTGTCACTACTTAGAATCTATCTCTCTAAACCATCCCATGTCTTGAGTTGGGAGGGCCTTGTTGTGGAACCTAATTTTTTATGTGATCAAGTATCCAATATGGGTTTTTTATTCTCATATAAAGGTCCTTCATGAAAAATATACCCCCTTTGTTCAGGTGATTTGGAAGCATGTTCTAATTATCATGAGACATGGGAGAATGAGGCTTTGAAAAGATATCAATGAACTCACCAATAACACCCCATGATTTTTTTAAATATTATTTTTTAATATTTTTGATATTTTTTATTTCATGCAACACTGAAAATAGTTTATTTTATATTAAAGAACTATGTTTAGATTTTTTATAAGTAACACGAATTTAATCATCAAACTACACGCAATATAAATTCTTGATTTCTCTCTATAGAACATCGAGGTTAGCTTGCATTACATGCAATAATGACTTTCATCGATGACTTGTGTAATATGCATGAGTATTTTTTACTGAACAATAGTATATCATTAAAATGTTATTATTCAAAATTATAAGATATAACCTAGCCATAAAATTACATATTATAAATATTATTAACTAATTTATGAAAATATATGGTCTACACAAAAAAGATGAATTAATAGGCTACTAATTAATTAGAAATGAATATAAAAACCTATTGAATATAAAGGAAAATTTTATTATTTTTATAATCATGGAGCTATTTTAACCTAATAAATTAAATTAATTAAAACTATTAAGTGATATTGATGTAATATATATGTTATATATTCAGTAAAATATTTTTTATATTCATCCAATGGATTCAATATACATAACATAAGAACAAACCCAATTTTAAGTATAAAAACCTATTTTTTTATAAACGTAGTTTTATCGCCTTTTAATGGAGAACCCATTTTAAATATATATTTTTTGAACTTTTATAGATTTAGTATGTCAAAATAAAATTTATATTTGTAATCTAAACATAAAAATTATCTTCAGATTTTTTTGGTATTTTTCTATAAGGTTTCATTTTTTAATGAATAATTAAAAATACTAGATTTTAATTGAAAAATGATTTTTAATTTAATATATTTATAATGTTAAATTATTTTTTAAATTGGTTAAAAAGTTTAATTATTTAATAATGTTATCAATTAATCTAGTTTAGGTAATTAGAACCAATTTAACATTGGAGTTTGACATAAAAACGAAGCAAATGTTTGATTATTTTTACTTTAAAAATACACAGTATCGTCCCGTCAGTGAGATTAATATTAAATTAATTTATTCAAATTATGTCATTATAATTTATAAAAATGAATTAAATATTTTTAATCTTCATAATTTATAATGTATAATAATTTTTACTTTGTTTTTGACAAAAAATATTAGTGAAAGTGATTAAAATTAATTACATCGATTAAGGTTAAATTAAGCTTAATAGGGGACTAATACATAACCTTAAGGAAAAAAATGTCCTATAAACATTTCCAAAATCCATTTTATAGCCATATTATGACACTATAATAACTTTTATTTACTTTTAAACATTATTGGATCCATTTTCAACATGAAAAATATGGGTGTAATTCTCACTTCAAATATTTACAAGAGTGCCACTCCTCCTTCCCAATATATGGCCACCACATCTCCCTATTCTTCGAACCTCTAAAAACAATTAGGTTTAAAAAATACATACCCAATTAAATTTCAAAAATTAATACCTTCCTCCTTGAATCCTTCCTTTTGGAAGAAAGTCTTCCAAGGAATCCTTTTGGCACAAACCAAAATGAGTTACCCAATTAAGGGTAACACCTTCTCTCAAGCTCCTTTATTTTATTTTCCTTCTCCACACATCCAATATATTTATTCCATGTATTTATAAAAAAACTAATCACCAATATACTATTATTTTTTTTATGCCAGGGTTTCTACCTACACTTACACAAAAATCCATCTTATGGGTAATGAACATATTGTTTACGTGTACAATAAACTACCACCTCACTAAACGATGATTGATCATTTTTCTTTTACCACATCTCATGGTGGAAATTATGATATAAATTATGTTTATATATGTTATATATTATATTTATCACGTCTTTAATCTTTTTTATTCCTTTTATAACACATATATTTTTTAATTTCCATTTAGTGTAAATATGATAATTTTGTTTGAGAAAGTGTGGATTACCGCCCCCTCAAAGTGATGTGATTCATTCACAAACTACATGGAATGTATTAAGGAAGTTTTTAGTAAAATTATATGATATATATAACATTATAATTCTACTTTAATGATATTATACACATATATACAAATAGGTCATTTTCTTTCTATATTTCAATACAACAATAAAAATGGAAACAACGTTCATGCGTACGTACAACTTACCATCTCCATGAACAGTGTATTAAATTTAATAATTATATATTATATTTATTATTATAATACAAATATAATGAATATATATGATATTTATATCATTATTTATATTCTCTAATCAAGATATAAGTATAAGTACCAGATATATAACAAATTAAGACATATGTGAAGAACAAAGAAAATATTACCTAAAGTGAAAAATTAACATAGGATTGTTAATAAGAGGGTATAATAAGGTTATGATTAAACCATATATGGTATTATATATAAAAATATGGTTCTTTAAAATATATTTAATAAATTTATATTTATTATATAAGAGGTTTGAATGAGTATGATAAGAGTCAAGATACAAGGTAAGGGGATTTTATCTCACTTTTTATTTCCATGAGATACATGATTTACTCTATCCATCCAATTCATATTTTTATTAAATGAGAAAAAAGGAAAAAAGGAAAAAAGGAAAATAGAAAAATAGAAAAACATGAAAACAAGAAAACAGAAAAATAGGGTGACCTAAGAGTTAGGGGGTCTAAAGTAATGAAAACCAAGAGTGTCCCATCTAATAAAGTTGACACCCTCAGGTTTAAGGAAATTAGTAGAGAGGATGAAAGTATTTTTTGATCTTGGGACCACCAGATAAGCCAAGTAGTCCGCGACTTGATTCCCCTCCCACAAAGTGTGGTTTACTTGAATGTTATTACGAAGAAGGGATCAACATTTCCTGAAAATATAGGATATGGACCAAGGATTGGAACCTTTAACTTGTAGAGAGTTATGGAGGACCAAGGAGTCGGTCTCCACTTGAGAGAGAGCCAGATTATCCTGAGTGAAAATTAAGAGCCTAGTGAGAAAGGCTTTGGCCTTGGCCATGATGGGGGTACCGTTGCTAAAAAATGAAGTGAAGGCCAGAACCACATTGCTCTCATTGTTGCAAACCAATCCCCATCCCCTCATAAATCCCATAGATTCTGACCCATCTGTATTCAGTTTTAACCTTGAGCTAAGAGGATACCAATGTATACAATTTCCCAGCATATTATTCATGAATGGTTGAGGCAGGGAAGTACTGATATGAAGAAGTATTAAAGAAGGATCATTGCACCAATCACTGGAGAGAGAAATGATATCAATCAGCATGCAGCGAACCCTCACAATTATGGACCTTGTCGTTGGAACAACACCTTCAAACCTCACCTAGTTTCTGGATTTCCATAAGAACCAACACCCGGAACTGAAAATCACTATGTGAGCCATCTATTCCTTATAAATGCCTGTCAATCCATGGAACCATCTCTTGAAGAAAGGAGATTCAATCTGTTCGCCGGAAGAATAGGCCGTTAAAATACCAAAGAAAGACTACACAACATGAGCCCACTCCCCCTCAAAGAATAAGTTCTCTGATGTTTCCTCCCACCTGTTACTACAACAATGGCATCCTGAAGCCATGAAAATATCAAGTTTCTTAATGGTTTCATCCATAGGAAGATCATGATTACTTATATGCCATGATAAGAACTTGAACTTAACTGATATCCTAGTACACCAAACCATTTGATTCCAACTTTCCTAGTGGTCCTGCATAGAGAAAAACATGAAAAACTCCCTGGTAGAGAAAACACCTTAGGAGGAATGTGTGAACGCACACCTATCAATTTCCAAGGTAAACTCAATGGATATATTAAATGTTTCTTAAATTTAAATTTATAGGTATTTTAATATCCATTTTATGACCTTTATTTCATGGGTTTTAAGTTTGAAAAGTTACCAAATCAGTAAAATAGTATTGTCTCAGTTTTCCTTCTTTGAGACTCATGTTCTATTGTGCGCCTAAATTCATTTTAAGGTGTATATACTTCCATTTTACATGTATATAATGAATATAATTCTTTTCATCATATTCTAAGCTTCATGTAATTTGATTTTCTTACATGGATAGTATGATCTCAAGTTACCAAGTGATAAGAATCTACTGAAACAATCTCATCACTTTTAAGGAAAATGGTTTTCAAAATGTTTTCAATATATCTTTATATATTTTAAAAGAAAAATATTTCTAAAAGGTTTTAAAATATTTCTTTATTATATTCCTTGTTTATTTGAAAGTGAATGGGTTTTAAAAGGTTTTATGTTTTTAAGAAACTTTTTAAATAAGAAATTATATTTACCTCCAGAAATGTTTTCAAAATATATTTCCATGTTATTTTATATCTAAGATAATATCCATTTATGTTACTCATGACTTTATATGAAATTTTCCAAAGGTTATATTCATAAATTATCTTTAATGGTTTGTTTTAAGGAATTATTCATGTAAAACCCATTTCTCTTCTACGAGATATATTCTTTTGAAACCCACTTCTTCTAATGGGTTATGATTCGATGAAATGATTATAAAACCTATCTCTTTTCCATTGGTTATGATACAAGGAAATGTTAATGATACCCATTTTATTTAATGGGTTATGATTTGATGTTTATAGAAACCATCACTTTTTATGGATCATGATATGATGAATATTTTATTATCTTGTGACCCATGTATGAATTATTTTATTATGAGATGGGTGAGACCTATATCTATCTCCAATGCATTGGGTAACGATGGATGACTCATGAGTATAAATGTTATGCATGAGTCCGACAACATTTTCACAATGTTATGAATGGACCTCTTTTCATGTCCATAATTTTATGCATGAACCTAATTATATGTTCCCAATGTTATGGGTAAACCTTATTATGTGTTCACAATGTTATTCATGGACTTTGTTGCATGTCTATAAGTTTATGCGTGAACCTGATTACACATTCACAATGTTATGTGTGAATCTGGTTACATGTTCAAAATGTTATGCATTGACCTTGTTTCATGTCTATAAGCTTATGTGTGGACCTGATTACACATTCAAAATGTTATTCATGGACCTGGTTGCATACCCATAAGTTGACGTGGGGTCTTGATTTCATGTACTTAACTAAATGAGTGAACTTTTTTCCCCTTATACATGTTCACAATGTTATAAACCAATGTGCTTGCCACAAAATCCATGTTTTATTCAAATGTTATGCTTTCATGAATTTTTCACTTAATTATCTTATGATCTATGTCTTATGAAATACCTATATTTATTATGATATCTAATATGCATGGTATGATCTTCAAATGATATGCTCAAGTTCTATACCCCTTGTTTATATTATGCTTATGTATTTCCTTTATTTACCCTTATTGAGTATCTGAGATCACCCCTTTCTTATGTTTCATTTCCCCAGGTTATGAAGAAAGGTCTTAGGTAGAAGTACTAATGGTGGAGATATTTATGGGATATGTTGAAGATATTTCACGAGGATATAATATTTGTTTCCAAGTTTCCAAAGACACTAAACTATTATGGTCCTTAGGAATGTATTTTTGTTGTGTACTAAATATTCATACAAAATGATCTAATATCCATGTATGTTAATCCTGGGTTGCTATAGTTGGTATCAAAATAAAGGTTTTTTCAAACTTTATAAATTAGGATGAGAACAATTTAGTGATATCCCTAGGTGTATTTATAAGGAATGTCTGGGGATTTCTCTAAGGATAAGTATAAGAATGAGTAAATGTTTAGGAAAATGTCCTGGAAGTTCGGTAAAGGATATAGTGAGAGGTTTTTAGGAAATACATCCATGTATAGATATTAGAAGTGTATGTGGATCTAACATTGATGTAACTAGGGGTGAAAACTCTTACAAAATGTCCCGCACCTGATTCATGAAAATATGATACATGACAATGGGTCTGGCTGCACACCTAGTTTGACACTCCCATTGGACATACTTTGGAAATTCACAAACTCTTCATGAACCAATATGAAATATTTGAATAAAATATGACTATGTATAACCTTGGATAAACCAAAGGTATCATCGATTAAAAGGTAGGAGTCTTGATTTAGACATCCTATTTTAACTTTTCATGATTATGTAGCTTTATTATATGATATGTGTTTCTTATCTTGTACTTTCTGGTTTTAGTCAATGGAAAGAACTAGAAGGAACATGGTTAACATTGAATTTTTTTAGTCAATGGAGAGAACTATAAGTATGATAATTATGTAAATTAATTTCCCAAGTGGAAATCTCATAAATAGAGTTAGGAAGGTGGTATGAGTATTAATTATACTTCTAAAGATAAAGAGACCGAAAAAATATGCGAAAGGTATGTTATGTTCTTACAGTATTTCTTACATTGATCATAATATTCATGATTAGATTGAGGTTGAGGAACCTTAAGACATGATTCATATTTCATATTATTGGAAAGAGGTATTATTGAATAAGTTGATGAAACATGAGTAATGTTTTAAGAATAAAGTTTGATTAATGAAGTATTTATGTTTTTTAATTCAAATATCATGTTATATGAATCATTAAATGTTTAAGTATTTTTAGTATAATTTTTCATTAAGGATTGAAAATGACATTTTTAATGGTGATGAAGACACCAAAAAGTGATTTCATAGAAATGTGATATTTTAATTAAGGGAAGGTAACCTTTAATTAATTACTAAAATTGAGACAATGATATTTGGAAAATTAAATGTTGGATATGAATAACTAAATTAGATGGTACAGATTACCTTGGAAATGATTACTGACAAAATGTTCTATGTCATCAAGGATTAAGTTTACGACTTTTGGATTTAATGAATATATCCAGTAATCATTAGAAAAAGGAAGCATGCATGTTTTGGAAAAGTATTTATGGTCATTAAGGTTATTACTCTATTTCAAGGGAATATACGATGAGGTTATTCAAATTTTTGGAATCTGGCAACCTAGTGGTACCTTGTGATATACGAGGGATCAATGTTAAGCCGATTTCATGACTTTCTTTCTAATTATTAGAATTTTCATCTTTTAGAAGGGTTATGAGGTTAACCTGTTATGGAATGATTAAGTTAAACTTTGGATGAAGTTTGTGAGAATGAAGTATTATCATACCACATGAGGATTTATGCCTATTTGACAACCTATTGTAAAAAGTGATGTTGATGATAACTAATGACATATGGGATGACATATCATGGATCTCATGATTTGTTACTACTTTGGGAATGAAAAATTCACCTTCCTTTTAGAGAAAGAGGTTAAGTGGATCAAGGAACAACAAAGGGTGAGGTTTTACTAAAATCATGAAAGTATATATTTTTATGAAAATTATTTATCTTTAGGAAAAATGATTTTAAAACAAAAAATGTTATCCTAGTTCCTCTGTTTCTGATGAATCAGATGGTCCCTCAGTTCATCACAGACTTATGGATTTGTAATTGTTAACTTTCTCCTGAAATTTTACTCTATCACTCTCCATAAGAACTTGATAATTATATTTTTCTTCCATTTCCATTTTATCACTTCCCACCTATGTTTCCCTATGTGGAAACCTAGTTATATGTTACTTTGGGTAACTGTTATGGTTCCATCATTCCTTTTTTGAGGGAATTTTTAGTATTATTTTTAAGATGTGAGTTTATATGAATGAAACTTCTAAGTATTAAACCTTTGATAACCAAGAAAAATTTCAAGGGTTAAATTCATTTTAAGGGGGATATAATGTAACCCCTCTATATTTTGTGAATTAATTTTTTAATCTCATTGATATTTTTTATTTCATGCAACACTAAAAATAGTTTATTTTATAATAAATAACTATGCTTGGCTTGTGTTATATGCAACACCAATTTAATCATGCACTAAATGAAATATAAATCCTATCTTTACCTACACAGAACAAAACAGTTATCTTGTATCACACACAATAATGAATTTACTCAATGGATTGTGTAACACACATGACCGATTTTTACCGAACAATAGTATATCATTAATATGCCATCATTAAAAATAACAAGATATAACATAACCGTTAAATTAGAGATTATTAATTTTATTAAATAATTTATGAAAATATATGGTTTACACAAATATAATATGAATTCATAGGTTAATGATTAATTAGAAATGAGTATGATAAATGATTGAATTTATAGGAAAATATTATTATTTTTATAGTCACAAAGATGTTTTAGCCTAATATATTAAATTAATTACAATTATTAAGTGATATTAATGTAATATATATTTTATATATCCAATAAAATATTTTTTATATTAACCCAATATATTTGATATACATAATATAATAACAAACCCAATTGTATGCATAAAAACCTATTTATTTGTAAAGGTAGTTTTACCACCTTTTAATGGAGAACCCATTTTAAATATAAATTTTTGAACTTTTATATATTTAATATGTCAAAATAAACTTTATATTTGGAATATAAACCTAAAAATTAGGTTAGGATAATTTTTTTATATTCTTCAGTAAGTTTTCATTTTTTAATGAATAGTTCAAAATACTCGATTTAAATTCAAAACTTCTTTTCATTTAATTTATTTATAAGGATAAGTTATATTTTAAATGTGTTAAAAAGTTTATTTATATAATAATCTTATTTATTAATCTAGTTTAGGTCATTGGAACTAATTTTACATTGAATTGAGCATAAAAACATAGCAAACGTTTTATCACGTTTACTTGAAAAACACGCAATGTCATCCCATCAGTGGGATTAATTTAAAATTAATTTCTTCAAATTATGTGATTAGAATTTGGAAAAATTAATTACATATTTGGAATAATAATAATTTAGAAAGTCTAATAATTTCAAATTAGTTTATAACTAAAAAAATTAGTGAAAGTGATTAAAATTAATTATATCGATTAAGGTTAAATTAAGCTTAATAAGAGACTAAACCATAACCTTAAGACCCAAAACGACATATAAACTTGTCCAAAATCCATTTTATGGCCATATTTTGACCATATAATCACTTTTATTTACTTTGGATCATTATTGGATCCACTTGAAACATGAAAAACATGGGTGTAATTCTCTCTTCAAATGTTTACATGATTGACACTCCTCCTTCACTATAAAAGACCAACACATATCCCTATTCTTCAAACCTATAAAACTAATTAGTTTTGGAAAATATCAGCCCAATAAACTTTCTAAAATACCTCCCTTCCTATTTCAATCCTCACTTTGGAAATAAGTTTTCCAAGGAAGCCTTTTGGCAGAAACCAAAAGGAGTTACCCGATTAAGAGGTAACACCTTCTCTCAAGCTCTTTTATTTTATTTTCCTTCTCCAACCATCCACTATATTTATTAATTTATTGTATAAAAAAAATTTACTCAATATAATAGTATTTTTATGATAATTTATCTACCTAAACTTACCAAAACCTCCATCTAATGGGTAACAGATATACTGTTTACATGTACGGTGAACTACCGCCTCACTAAACTATGATTGTTCATTTCTCTTTTACCACCTCTCAAGGTGGAAATTAGGATGAAAAATATGTTTATATATGTTATAAATTATATTTATTAATAATTTAAGATTATTTATTCCCTTTATATTACATATTTTTTTACTTTCCATTTGGTGTAAATACGATAATGTTGTTTGAGGAAGTGTGAACTACTGCCCCCTCAAAGCGATGTGATTCATTCACACACTACATAGAATTTATTAAGGATGTATTTTGTTAAATTATATGATATATTCAACATTATATTATTAATTTAATTATATTATATACATATATACATATAAGTCATTTTTTTCTTTTAGTATGATAATAAAAACAGAAACATCGTTCACGCGTACGTGCAACTTACCATCTCCATGAACGATGTATTCCATTTCATACTTTTTTATCATATAGATGATTATAATACACATATAATTAATATAAATTATATTTATATTATTATTTACATTCTTTAATCATTATATAAGCATAATTTCTAAATATATAACAAATTAAGACACATGCGAATAACAAAATGAATATTACCTGAAGTGAAACATTCACATAGGATTGCTAACAAGAGGGTAATATAAGGTAATGATAAAACCATATATGGTATTAGATATAATAATACGGTTCTTTAAAATATGTATAATAAATTTATATTTGTTATACAAGTGGTTTGAATGATTACGACGACAGTCAAGATACAAGATAAGGGGATTTCATGTCACATTTTATTTCCGTATGATACATGCTTTATTCACCACCCATTACTTTCCTGTGGTGTGTATAATGCACATGTATTTATTCAATGTTTCTTATATTTAAATTTATGGGTATTTAAATATCAATTCTAGGACCCTTATTTCATGGGGTTTAAGTATCAAAATTTACCAAATCAGTAAAATAGTTTGGTCTCAGTTTTCCTTCTTTAAGACTAATGTTTTGTTATGCACCTAAATTAATTATGAGGTTTATATAATTCAATTTTATATGATATATTATGAATATCATTCTTTTCATTATATTATAATCTTCAGGTAATTTTATTTTCTTACATGGAGAGTATGATCTCAAGTTACAAAGTGATAATACTTTATTGAAACAATCTCATTTATTTTGAAGATTGTTCATGCTTATGCTTCCTTTGATGAAATATTATGATCCATTTCCCAAGAACACTCATGAATTTTATTTTACTTAGGTTATTAATGATATATTCATATATTGGTACTATTTTCCATTATTTGGTACATAATACTGTGAAGAATGTTTTTTTTAAAAATTCTGTCTTTACCCTCTCTTTGGTTGGAAATATATGTTCCCTTAAGACCATGTTTTCTAAAAAGGGTTTCCAAGAATATTATAATAATATACTATGATCAATAAAAGAAATTTTTACCCTTTTTTTCTTCTACCAATGATTTCAAATGAATATTCTTTTCTCTTTCTGAATGAGTCATTTTTGTAACCTTTTTACCATACAAAGGGAATGTTTTTTCATTGTATGACATGTATGGGTTTGTCCAACATAAAATATTTGAAGATTTATTTTCATGTCTAAAGGTTAATTATTTAGGAAATTTTTTTAAAAAATATATTTTCAAAGAAATGGTTTTCAAAAAAATTTCAATATCCATTTAATTTTTTTAATGAAAATGGTTTTCAAATTGTTTTCAAGATCTCTTTATATGTTTTCAAAGAAAAAGGTTTCAAAATGGTTTTAAAATATTTCTTTATATGATTTCATGTTTACTTTCCAAAAAATGGTTTTAAAAAGGTTTTATGTTTTAAAGAGCCTTTTCAAATCAAAAATTATATTTACCTCAAGAATTGTTTTCAATATATCTTTCTAAGTTATTTTCCATCGAAGATAACATCCATTTATGTTACTCATTACTTTATAAGAAATTATCCAAAGGTTCCATTCATATTATATATAGAATGGTTTGTGTTTTGATGGAATTAATCTTATGACACCTGTGTCTCTTCCATGAGATATATTCTTTTGAAACCCACTTCTTTTCATGGGTTATTATTTGATGAAATGATTATGAAATATATCTCTTTTCCATAAGCTATGTGGAGATAAAATTTTAATGATATCTATTTCATTTTATGGGTTATGATTTGATGTTTATAAAACCCATCTCTTTTTATGGGCCATGATATGATGAATGTTTTATTATCTTGTGACATATATATTAATGATTTTATTATGAGATGGGTGGGACCTATATCTCCCTCCAATGCATTGGGTAAATATGGATAACTCATGAGTATAAATGTTATGTGTGAGACTAATTACATGTTCACATTTTTATGCATGGACATGGTTGCATTTCCATAAGTTTATAAATGAGGCAAATTTCATGTTAAAAATGTTATGAGTGAACCTTATTACATGTTCACAATGTTATTCATGGACCTGGTTTTATGTACATAAATTTATGCATGAACCTGATTTCATGTCCATAAGTTTATGCATGAACCTAATTACATGTTCACAATGTTATACATGGACCTAGTTTCATGTCCATAATGTTATGAGTAAACCTGATTACATGTTCACAATGTTATGCATGGACCTAGTTGCATGTCCATAAGTTGATGTAGGGGCCAGATTTCATGTCCTTGACTAACTGAGTGAACCTATATCCATTTATACATGTTTACAAAGTTATAAATCAATGTTCATGCCAAAAATTCCATTTTTTATTCTTATTTTATGATTTCATGACTTATTCTCTTAATTATCTTATGATCCATATCTTATGAACTACCAATATTTATTATGATCTATAATATGAATGTTTTGATCCTAAAATGTTATGCTCAAGCTCCATAACCATTTTTAATGTAATGCTTACACATTTCCTTTATTTACCCTTTTTCAGAATTTGATATCACCCCTTTGTTATATTTCATTTCCCCATGTTATGTAGAAAGGTTCTAGTTAGAATTAAAAAATTTAGAGATATTTATGTGAGATGTTGAAGATCTTTCACTGTGATAGAATATTTTGTTTCCAAGTTTCCAAAGACACTAAATTATTATGGTTGTCGAGCATGTATTTTCACTATGTACCAAATATTTATCTAAAATGATGTAATATCCATGCATGTTAAGACCGGGTCGCTATAGTTGGTATCAAAGGAAAGGTTTAGTCAACATTTGGAAATTATAATGATAAAACTTTAGGGAAATCCCTTAGTATATTTCTAAGGATATGTCTGGGGATTTCATTTCTCTAAGGATAAGTATAAGGATGAGTCAATATTTAGAAAAATGTCCTGGAATTTTGGTAAAGGATATAATGAGTGGATTTCTAGAAATAAATCCCTATATGGATACTATAAGTGGATATGGATCCAACACAAATGTAACTTGGGGTAGCAACATCGACAAGATGTCCCATGCCAAACATGAGGTAATCTGGTACACGAAAATGTGTCTTACTGCACACATAGTTTTTCACTCCTAGGGGATATACTTTGGAAATTCACATGTTCTTCATGAACCACTATACTATATTTGAATAGAATACAACTATGAATTACCCAAGATAAACCTAAGGTATCATCGATTTAAAAGTAGGTGTCATGATTTAGATGTCCTATAAGTAAATTCTCATTATTATGTGGCTTTCTTATATGATATGGGTTTCTCAACCCGTTATTTATGGTTTTAGTCAATAAAGAGTACTAGGAGGTACATGGTTAAAAATTAATGTTTAAGATGTGGAAATTATGAGAATTATGAAAATTTATTTCCCAATTAGAAATATCATAAAGAGAATCAGGAAGGTGGTATGAGTATTGGTTATACATCTAAAGATAAAGAGGCCAAAAACAACATGTGAAAGGTATGTGATGTTCTCCCAGTATTATTCACATTTTTCATAATAAGCATGATTATATTGAAGTTGAGGAACCTTAATACATTATTCATATTATATATTCTTGGAAATGGGTATTAAGGAATAAGTTGATGAATCCTAAGTAATGGTTTGAGAATAATGTTACATTAATAAAGAATTTTTGTTTTGGAATTCAAATATTATGTTATATGAATCATGAAATATATAATTATTTTCTGTATAAGTTTTCATTAAGGATTGAAAATGATATGATTAATGGTGATGAAGACATAGAAAAGTGATTTCATGGAAATTTTATTTTTTTATTAAGGGAAGGTAACCATTAATTAATTCCAAAAATTGAGATAATGATATTTGGATAATTATATGTCAGATATGAATAAGTAAATTTGATGGTACATATTACCTTGGAACTGATTATTGAAAAAAATTTCTTTGTCAATAAGGATGAAGTTTACGACTTCTTGTATTTAAATATTATATCCAGTAATCATTGTAATAAGGAAACATGCATGTTTTACAAAAGGACTTATGGTAATTAAGGTTATTACCACATTTAAAGGGAATATACGATGAGGTAATTCACATGTTTGTAATGTGAGAACCAAGTGGTACCTTGTGATATATGGGGGATCAATGTTAACTTGATTTCATGACTTTCTTTCTAAAGATTAGAATTTTAATTTTTCAGAAGGGTTGTAAGGTTAACCAATTATAGAAATATTAATCTAAACTTTTGATAAAGATTTTGAGAATAAAGTATTATCTTACAACATGGGTATTTATTCATATTTAATAAATTATGATAAAAATGTGGTGTCGATGATAACTAATGACAGATGGTATGGTATATCCTAGATCTCATTATTTGTTAGTGCTTTAGGAATGAAAAATTCACCTTCCTTTTTTAGAGAAAGAGGTAAAGTGGATAAAGGAACAACAAAGGATGAGGCTGTATTGAAACCATGAAAGTATATATTTTTAGGAAAATTATTTAATTTTAGTAAAAAATATCTTAAAATAAAAAATGTTATCCTAGTACCTCCCTTTCCGATGAATCAGTTGGTTCCTCAGTTCATTGTAGATTTATGGATTTTTGATTGCTAACTTTCTCTTAACATTTTTCTCTATAAATCATTATCAGAAATTGGTAGTTACATTTTTATTGTATTTCCATGTTATCACTTCCCACTTACATTCCCTTATGTGGGAACCTAGTTATTTGTTACTTTGGGTAACAATTATGGTTTCAACATTACCTTTCTAAGGGAAGTTTCAGTATTCATTTTAAATATGTAGGTTTCTATGAATGAGATTTTAAAGTATTAAACCTTTGATAAAACAAACGAATTTAAAGGGTGAAATTAATTTTAAGGGTGTATAATGTAACACCTCTAGATTTTTTAAATTATTTTTTAATGTTTTTGATATTTTTCATTTCACACAACACAAAAAATAGTTTATTTTATATTAAAGAACTATGTTTGAATTACGTTATAGGCAACACCAAGTTAATAATGCACTACATGAAACATAAATTATAGCTTTATCTACATGGAAAACCAATTTTATCTTGAATTACATGTAGTAATGACTTTTCTTGATGGTTTGCGTAACACACATGACCAATTTTTACCAAACAATATATCATTAAAATGTTATTATTCAAAATAATAAGATATAAAATAGACATTAAATTAGAGTTTATAAATTTTATTAACTAATTTATGAAAATATATTGTTTACACAAATATAATATGAATTCATAGTTTACCAATTAATTAGAAATGTATATGAAAACCGATTGAATATGAAGGAAAATAATATTTTTTTATAGTCACAAAGATATTTTTACAGAATGAATTAAATTAATTATAATTATTAAGTGATATTAATGTAATATCTATGTTATATATTCAATCAAATATTTTTTATATTCAAAAAATAGATTCTATATACATAATATAAGAACAAATCCAATTTTATGCCTAAAAACTTATTTTTTTTATAAATGTAGTTTTACCACATTTTAATGGAGAACCCATTTTAAATAAATTTTTTAGAACTTTTTAAGATTTAATATTTAATAATAAACTTCATATTTGTAAGATAAATATTAAAATTATTTTTATGATAATTTTTGGGTATTTTTCTATAAGGTTTAATTTTTAATGAATAGTTAAAAATACTTGATTTTAATTCAAAATTGATTTTTCATTTAATTTATTTATAAGGTTAAATTATATTTTAAATTGGTTCAAAAGTATAATTATATAATAATTTTATCAATTAATCTCGTTTATGTCAATGGAAACAATTTCACATTGAAATTGGATATAAAAACATAGCAAACATTTGATTATTTTTACTTTATAAACCAGCAGTGTCATCCCGTCAGTGTGATTAATTTTAAATTAATTTCTGCCAATTATATGATTAGAATTTGGAAAAATGGATTCCATATTTTTAATAATCGTAATTTTTAATTTCTAATAAGTTCAACTTAGTTTTTTACCAAAAAGATTAGTGAAAGTGATTAAAATTAATTACATCGATTAAGGTTAAATTAAGTTTAATAAGAGACTAAACCATAACCTTAAGACCCAAAATGAAATATAAACTTGTAAAAAATCCATTTTATGGATGTATTTCAAACATATAATCACTTTTATGGACTTTTAATCATTATTGGATCCACATGAAACATGAAAAACATGGGTGAAATTTTGTCTTCAAATATTTACAAGTGTGCCACTCCTCCTTCCCTATAAAAGGGAACCACATATACCTCTTATTCACACCTATAAAAAAACTTAGGTTTAGAAAATATATTCCCAATACACTTCCAAAAATACCTCCCTTACTCCTTTAATCCTCCATTTTGGAAGAAAGTCTTTCAAGGATGCCTTTTGGTGCAAACCAAAAGGAGTTTCCAGATTAAGAGGTAACACCTTCTCTCAAGATCCTTTATTTTATTTTCCTTATTTATGTGCATGAAAAACTACCGCCTCACTAAACGATGATTGTTCATTTCTCCTTTATCACCTCTCATGGTAGAAATTATAATGGTAACTCTGTTTATATATTTTATATATTTTATTTATTATGTCTCTAATATTCTATACTCCTTTTACAATGCATATCCTTTTTACTCTCCATTTTTTGTGAATACGATAATTTCATTTGAGGAAGTGTGGACTACTACGCCCTCAAAGCGATGTGATTCATTCACACACTACATGGAATGTATGAAGGATGTGTTTAGTTAAATTATATGATATATGTAAAATTATAATTCTACTGTAATTATATTATATACATATATACATATAGTTCATTTTCTTTCTTTCTTTCAATGCGGCAATAAAAAAGAAACAACGTCCATGCGTACGTATTACTTACCATCTCCATGGACGGTGTATTCCATTTCATACTTATATATTCTATATATTTTTATAATAAATATTTACTGAATATAAATTACATTTATATCATGTTTTACATTCTAGAATCATGATATAAGTATAAGGACCAAATATATAACAAATTAAGACACATGCGAAGAATAAAGTGAATATTACTCGAAGTGAAACCTTAATATAGGATTTTTAACAAGAGGGTAATATAAAGCCACAATAAAACCATATATGGTATTACATATAATAATATTTTCATTAAAAATATTTATAATAAATTTATATTTACTATACAGGTGTTTTGAAAGAGTACGATTAGAGTCAAGATACAAGGTAAGGGGATTTCATCTCATTTTTTATTTCTGTGAGATACATGCTTTATTGACCACCCATTCCTTTCATGTTGTGTGTATAATGCACATGTATGTATTATATGTTTATTACTTTTAAATTTATGGTTATTTACATATCCATTCTATAACCATTATTTTATGGGGATTAATTTTTAGAAGGTACCAAATCAGTAAAATAGTTTTTCCTCAGTTTTCCTTCATTGAGACTCATGCTTTGTTTTGCACCTAAATTCATTTTGAGGTGTATATAAATCCATTTTACATGATATATCATGAAAATAATTATTTTAATGATATTCTAAGCTTTATTTAATTTATTTTTCTTACATGGAGAGTATGATCTCAAGTTACCAAGTGATAATAATTTATTGGAACAGTATTATAGCTTTTCATTATTGTTCATGCTTATGCTTCCTTTGATGAAATATTATGATCCAAATCTCAATAAAACTCATTAATTTTCTTATCTTCTGGTTATTCTTGATGTATTCATATATTGGAACAATTTTTTCCACTCTATGGTACATAATATATTTAATAAAGTGTTTTTAATAAACATTTAAATTACACTCTCTTCGGTCGGAAATCTACATTCCCTCAAAACCATGTTTTATAAATAGGGTTTCCAAAAATATTCTAATAATCTCCTATGATCATTAAAATAAACATTTATCATTTTTTTATTTTACCAATTCTTTCAAAGTAATATTTTTTTCTCTTTCTGAACGAGGCACTTTTCTAATCTTTTTACCATGAAAAAGGAATATTCTTTTTACCTTGAATGACATGTATGGGTTTTACTCCATCAATCCTATAAAGATTTAATTTCATGTTTAAAGGTTAATTTTCAAGAATTTTTTTAAAATATATTTTCGAAGAAATGGTTTTCAAGATCCTTTTATAAGCTTTTAATGAAAATAGTTTTCAAAACATTTCCAATATCTATTTATATGTTTTAGAAGAAAAAGGTTTCCAAAAGGTTTTAAAATATTTCTTTATTATATTTTATGTTTATTTTCAGGAAAATGATTTTCAAAAGGTTTTATGTTTTAAGGATCCTTTTCAAATAAGATATTATATTTACCTCGTAAAATATTTTCAAAATCTCTTTGCAAGTTATTTTACATATAAAATAATATTTTTTGATGTTACTCATGCCCTTATAGAAAATTATCCAAAGGTTCTATTCACATTCTATCTTTAATGGTTTTTATTTTGATGGAATTATATTTATGACACGCTTTTCTCTTCCATAAGATCTATTATTTGGAAGACTTCTTCTTTTCATGTGTTATGAATTGATGAAATGGTTATGAAACCTATCTCTTTTACAAAGGTTATAATGTGAGGAAATTTTAATGATAACCATTTAATTTCATGGGTTATTATTTGATGTTTATAGAACCCATCTCATTTTATGGGACATGATATGATGAATGTTTTATTATATTATGATTCATGTATGAATGAATTTATTATGATATGGATGGTACCTATATCTACCTCCATTGAATTGTGTAATAATGGATGAATCATGAGTATAAATGTTATGAGTGAGCCTAATTACATGTTCACAATGTTCTGCATGGACCTGATTGCATGTCCATAAGTTTATGCATGGAACTAATTACATATTCAAAATGTTATGAGTGAACCTTATTACGTGTTCACAATGTTATTCAGGGACTTGGTTTCATGTCCATAAGTTTATGTGTGAACCTGATTACATGTTCAGAATGTTATGTGTGGACCTGATTACATGTTCAAATTGTTATTCATGGACCAGGTTTCACGTTTATAAGGTTATTCATGAACCTGATTACACATTCACAATCTTATACATGGACCTGGTTGCATGTCCATAAGTTGATGAGGGGGCCTGATTTCATGTCATTAACTAAATGAGTGAACCTGTTTCTACTTATACATGTTCACAATTTTATAAACTAATGTGCATGCCACAAATTCCATGTTTTATTCCTATGTTATGGTTTCATGACTTATTATTTTAATTATCTCATGATCCATGTATTATGAAATAATAATATTTATTATGATCTATAATATGAAATTTATGATATTAAAATGTTATGCTCAAGTTCTATACCACCTTTTCATGTTATGCTTACACATTTTCTTTATTTACCCCTACTGAGCATATGAACTCACCCCTTTCTTATGTTTCGTTTCCCTAGGTTATAAAGAAAGGTTTTAGGTAAAAGTACTAAATTTGGATATCTTTATGGGATATGTTGAAGATATTTCACCCGGATAGAATATTTTGTCTACAGGTTTCCAAAGACAATAAACTATTATGATCCTCGGGCATGTATTTTTGTTATGTACTAAATATTTATCTAAAATGATGTAATATATAAGTATGCTAAGCATGGGTCACTATAGTTGGTATCAAAGGAAAGGTTTGGTAAACCTTTGGAAACTAGGATGAGAACACTTTAGTGATATCCTGAGGTATATTTCTAAGGATATGTCTGGTAATGTCTCTATGGATAAGTATAAGGATGAGTTAATGTTTAGGAAAATGTCCTAAAATTTTGGTAAAGAATATAGTGAGTGGTTTCTGGGAAATACATCCCTATTTGGAAACAACATGTGGATTCATATTTGGCATAAATGTACCTAGGGGTAACAACTACAACAAGATGTCCTTGGCCTGACTCGTGGTAATCAGGTACACAACAACGGTCCTTGCTGCACACCTAGTTTGAAACTCCCAAGGGATATACTTCAGAAATTCATGAAAACTTCATGAACCATTATGAAGGATTTGAATAGAATATGACTATGAATAATGTAGTATAAAACTAAGGTATCACTGATTAAATGGTAGGGGCCATGATTTAGATATCCTATAAGTAATTTTTCATGATTATGTGTCTTTCTTACATGATATGTGTTTCTCACCCCGTGATTTCTGGTTTTAGTAAATAGTGAAAACTAGAAGAAACATGGTTAAAATTGAATGTTTTAGATGTGGAAAGTATGGGAATTATACAAATTGATTTCCCAAGTGGAAATATCATAATGAGAATTTAGAAGGTGGTATGAGTATTGGTTATACTTATAAAGATAAAGGGACCAAAAATGACTTGTGAAAGGTATGTGATGTTCTTCCAGTATTTTTTAAATTTATCATAAGAAGCATAATTAGATTGTGATTATGAAACCTCAAGATAGGATTCATATTTCATATTATAGGAAAGAGGTTTTAAGGAATACGTTTTTGAAGCCTAATAAATGGTTTGAGATTAAATTTGCATTAATGAAGTATTTATGTTTTGGATTTCAAATATTATGTTATATGAATCTTGAAATGTATAAGTATTTTCATTATAAGTAATAGTTAAATATTGAAACTGATATGTTGAATGGTGATGGAGACATAGAAAAGTGATTTCATGGAAATGTGATATTTTGATTAAGTGAAGGTTACCTTTAAATAATTCATAAAATTGAGATATTGATATTTGGATAATTATATATTGGATACGAATAAGTAAATTGGATGGTACAGATTACCCTGGAACTGATTATTGAAAAAATGTCCTTTTTCATCAAGGATGAAGTTTACGACTTCTTTTATTTAAAGAATATATCCAGTAAACATTGGAATAAGGAATAATGAATGTTTTAAAAAAGTATTTATAGTAATTAAGGGTATTACCATATTTCAAGTAAATATAGGATGAGTTTATTCACATTTTTGGAATGTGAAAACCAAGTGGTACCTTGTGATATATGGGGGATAAATGTTAAGATGATTTCATGAATTTATTTTTAAATATTTGAATTTTCATCTTTTAGAAGGGTTATGAGGTTAACCAATTATTGAAATATTAAGTAAAACTTTGTATGAAGTTTGTGAAAAAAAGTATTATCTTACCACATGAGAATTTATGGATAATGGACAAACTATTATAAAAACATAGTTTTTATGATTACAGATGACTGAAGGGATGTAATATCTTGGATTGCATGATCTAATAATTCTTTAGGAATGAAAAATTATCCTTCTTTTTTGGAGAAAGAGGTGAAGTGGATTAAGTAATTACAAAGGGTAAGGTTGTAATTGAAATAATGAAAGTATATCTTTTCATGAAAATTCTTTAACTTTATGAAAAAGTATCTTAAAACTAAAAATGTTATCCTAGTACCTCTGTTTATAATAAATTAAATGGTCCCTCTGTTCATCAAATATTTATGGATTTCTGATTGTTAACTTTATCCTAACCTTTTTATCTATCACTCTCCATCAAAACATGATAGTTATATTTTTCTTCCATTTCTATTCTATCACTTCCCACCTACATTTCTATATGTGTAAACCTGGTTATATGTTACTTTGGGTAACTGTTATGCTTCCAACATTCTCTTTCTAAGGGAAGTTTTAGTATTCATTTTTAAGATGCGGGATTCTATGAATGAAAATATCAATTATTATACCTTTGATAAACCAGATAAATTTAAAGGGTGAAATTTATTTTAAGGGGGGTATAATGTAACACCCTGAGATTTTGTGAATTATTTTTTTAATCTTTTTGATATTTTTCATTTCACACAAAACTGAAAGTATTTTATTTTATTTTTAAAAAATATGTTTAGATTGCATTATATGTAACAAAAATTTAATCGTGCACTATACACAACATAAATTCTCTATTTCTCTATATATAACACCATTGTTATCTTTCATTACATGCTACAATGACTTTCCTCAAGGGCTTTGTTAACACACATGATCGATGTTTACCGAACAATAGTATATCATTAAAATGTTATTATTAAAAATAATAAGATATAACCTAGTTTTTCAATTAGAGGTAATGAATTTTATTAACTAATTTATGAAAATATATGGTTTAAACAAATATAATATGAATTAATAGGTTACCAATTAATTATAAATGAATATGAAAATCAATTGAATATAAAAGAGAATATTATTATTTTTATAGTCACAAAGATGTTTTAACCTAATAAATTAAATTAATTTCAATTTCTAAGTGATATAAATGTAATATATATGTTACATATTCAATCAAATATTTTTCATATTAATCCAATGAATTATATAGACATAAGAGAAGAAAAAACCCAATATTATGCATAAAAACCTATTTTTTATAAAGGTAGTTTTACCGTCTTTTGATAGAGAACCCATTTTAAATATTTCTTGGAACTTTTATAGATTTAATATGTCAAAATAAAATTTATATTTTGAATTGAAACATAAAAATTAGGTTAGGAATATTTTTTGGTATTTTTCTGTAAGGTTTCATTTTTTAATGAATAGTTAAAAAATACTGGATTTTAATTCAAAACCGCCTTTTCATTTAATTTATTTATAAGGTTTAATTATATTTTAAATTGTTTTAAAAGTATAATTAGATAATAATTTTATTAATTAATCCAATTTATGTCATTTTAACCAATTTTACATTGAAACTGGATATAAAAACTTAGCAAACTTTTGATCATTTTTACTTTAAAAACATGCAATGGTGTCCCATCAGTGGGATTGATTTTAAATTAATTTCTCCCAATTTGGTAATTAGAATTTGGAAAAATTGATTGAATATTTTTTAATAAGTATGATTTCTAATTTATAATAAGTTCAAATTCTTTTTTGACCAAAAATATTAATGAAAGTGATTAAAATTAATTATATCGATTAAGGTTAAATTAAGCTTAATAAGGGACTATACCATTACCTTAAGGACCAAAAAGACCCATAAAATTTTAAAAAATACATTTTATGTACATATTGACACCCTATAATCCCTTTTATATACTTTTTATCATTATTGGATCAACTTGCAACTTGAAAAACATGGCTGAAATTCTCTCTTCAAATATTTAAAAGAGTGCCACTCCTCATTCCCTATAAAATGCCACCACATCTCCCTCTTCTTAACACCAATAAAACCACTTAGGTCTGGAAAAGATATGCCCAAAAAACTTCTTAACATAACTCACTTCCTACTTGAAGCTACCATTTTTATGTATAAAGTCTTCCAATGAATCCTTTCAGAAGAAACCAAAATGAGTTACCCGATTAAGAGGTAACACCTTCTCTCAAGCTCCTTTCTTTTATTTTCCTTATACTCACCTCCAATATATTTAATCAATAATTGTATAAAAAAATTATCCTAAATATTTTATTATTTGTTTATACCAAGTTCTCTACCTGTACTTACACACACCTCTATTTAATGGGTAATGAACATACTGTTTACATGTACGATGAACTACCACCTCACTAAACAATGATTGTTCATTTTTTATTTACCGCATATCATGGAGAAAATTATGATAGAAAATATGTTTATATATGTTATATATTATATTTATTATGTATTTAATATTCTGTATTCATTTTACAATACATATCTTTTTACTTTCCGTTTGGTTTAAATACGATAACTTCGTTTGAAGAAGTGTAGACTATCACCCCCTCAAAGGGACGTGATTCGTTCACACACTACAAAGAATATATTAAGGATGAGTTTAGTGAAGTTATATGATATATATAACATTATAATTATAATTTAATGATATTATATATATACATATAGTTCATTTTCTTTCTTTCTTTTAACACGATAATAAAAATGGAAAAAGCGTTCATGTGTACGTACGACTTACTGCCTCCATGAACGGTGTATTCCATTTCATACTTCTATATTTTATAGATTATTAAAATAAACATATAAAGAATATAAATGATATTTATATCATGATTTACATTCTAGAATCATGATATAAGTGTTATGACCAAATATAAAGAAAAATTAAGACACATGTGAAGAAAAAAGCGAAGCACAAGAACCTAAACCTAGTTAGTGAAGAATGGGAAAGTGAATCAAAGAGACCCAATATCAAAAAAAAGTGGAGGGATGATTTACAAGGTATTGTATCAGTACTGTAGAAGCACTTTAGTGTTTACTGTAGCAGTTACAATAACAGTTAATGTTCGATAGTGTAGTAGCTGGAACGGTTCACTGGTTTGGGCCTTCAGGCCACAAGTTTGTATTTGGGCCCTTCAAGGCCATAGGGCCACGCAAAGACTTCAGTACAGCAATGGTTTCAGGAGAACACAAGTAATTTGGATCACCAAAAGACCTTTAGTCCACATAAAGGCCTTCAGGACACCTTGATCAATACAGTTTCCCCAGACAGATTATACCAAAAAAGGAACAGCCTCAGAGGAGGATTCAGAGAAGGCGCACCCACCAGAGTAGAACCAATAGATTTAGAATAATGAGAGGGTATGGAAATTCCATTAGTACTATACTATTCTTTCATGATAATCTTATCCAAATGTCCATGTAAATATGGATGTCTACCATCACAATGCAGAATCTGGGGAGGGGCAGGTCCATGTAGTTATAGTCTGGTTGGATTTCCTAAGACCTTCAGGTCATGTAATCTATCTTAAGCACATGGGCCATGAAATCTCTAATACTACAGTCCTTTTAATGGTTCCCCATCATTCCTTTAAAGGGTGGTTATCAAAAATAAAAAAAAGAAGGCCTTCGGGTTATTCGGGAAGAACAAAGCAAATATTACCTAAAGTGAAGCCTTAACATATGATTGTTAACGAGAGGGTAATATAAGGTCATGATCAAACCATATATGGTGTTATATATAAGAATAAGTTTCTTTAAAATATTTATAAAAAATTATATTTATTATACATGTGGTTTAAATGAGTATGATGAGGGTCAAGATACAAGGTAAGAGGATTTCATCAAAAATTTTATTTCTATGAAATATATGCTTTATTCACCACCAATTCCTTTTGTGTGGTGTGTATACTACCCATGTATGTATTTAATGTTTATTATAGTTAAATTTATTGGTCTTTATATATCTATTCTATGATATTTATTTCATGGGGTTTAAATTTAAAAAGTTACCAAATCAGTAAAATAATTTTGTCTCAGTTTTCCTTCTTTGATACTCAGGTTTTGTTATGAACCTAAATATGTTTTTAGGTGTATATACTTCCAGTTTACATGATATATCATGAATATATTTATTTTAATGATATTATAATATTCATTTAATTTCATTTTCTTACATGGAGAGTATGATCCCATGTTATCAGGTGATAAGAGTTTATTTAAACAATCTCATCACTTCTCAAGATTATTGATGATTATGCTTTTATTGATGAAATATTATGATACATATCTTAAAAAAGCTCATGAATTTTTTTATGATCTATCCATTTCTGATATATTCATATATTGGTACTGTTTGTTCCACTCTTTGGCACATAAGATAGTTAAAAAAGTTTTTTTATGAAAGCCTGAGTTTACACTCTCTTCAGTTAAAAATATATGTCCCTAAAAACCATGTTTTCTAAAAATTATTTCCAAAATTATTTTACTAATATCCTATCACAATTAAAATAATTTTTTTACCCATTTTTATTTTAAAATTTATTTCAAAGTAATCTTTTTTTCTCTTTCTGAATGAAGAATTACTCTAACCTTTTTTACTATGCAGAAGGAATGTTTTTTTACCTCGTACGACATGTATGAGTTTATCCACCATAAATCCTTTAAAAATTTATTTTGATGTTTAATGGTTAATTGTTAATGAATTTTTTAAACTATATTTTCAAAGAAATTGTTTTCAAAACATTTTCGAGATCCTTTTATAAGTTTTTAAGGAAAATGGTTTTTAAAATGTTTTTAATCCCTCTTAATATGTTTTCAAAGAAAAAGGTTTCAAAAAGGGTTTCAAAGATTTATTTATAAGCTTTAAATTTTACTTTCAAGAAATTAGTTTTCAAAAGGGTATATGTTTTAAATATCTTTTCAAATAATAAATGATATTTACCTCAACAATTTTTTTCAAAATCTCCTTCTAAGTTATTTTTCATCTGTGATAATATCTGTTGATGTTACTCATTACCTTCTAAAAAATTACCCAAAGGTTACATTCATATTATATCTTTAATGGTTTGTGTTTTGATGGAAATGTGATTATGAAACCTATTTCTCTTACATGATATATATTATTTTGAAACCTGTTTCTTTTCATGGGTTATGCTTTGATGAAATGATTATGAAACCGGTCTCATTTCCATAGGTTATGATGCAAGGAAATATTAATTATACCCATTTAATTTCATTGGTTATGATTTAATGTTTATAAAACCCAACTCTTTTTATGGGTCATGACATGCTGATTGTTTTACTATCTTGTGACACACATATGAATGATTTTATTATAAGATGGGTGGGACCTATATCTTCCTCCAATGCATTGGGTAATGATGGATAAACCATGAGCATAAATGTTATACATGAGTCTGATTACATTTTCACAATGTTATTTATAGATCTGGTTTCATGTCCATAAGTTTATACATGTACCTGATTACATGTTCACAATGTTATGAGTGATCCTTATTACGTGTTCACAATGTTAGTCATGGACTTGGTTTCATGTCCATAAGTTTATGCATGAACTTTATTACATGTTCACAATGTTATGCATGAACCTGATTACATGTTCACAATATTATGAATGGAACTGGTTTTTTGTCCATAATGTTATGCATGAACATGATTACGTGTTCATAATGTTATTCATGGACTTAGTTTTATGTCCAAAAGTTGTTGTATGGGCCTGATTTCATGTCCTTAACTAAATGAGTGAACTTGTTTCTACTTATAATTGTTCACAATGGTATAAAACAATGTTCATGCAAAAAATTCTATGTTTTATTCCTATGTTATGCTTTCATTACTTATTCTATTAGTTATCTTATGATCTATGTCTTATGAACTACCAATATTTATTATAATCTCTAATATAAAGGGTATGATCTTCAAATTTTATGATCAAGTTCCATACCCTTTTCTCATGTTATAATTATACATTTCCTTTACTTACCCTTACTAATCATATAAGATAACCCCTTTATTATGTTTCCTTTCATATGGTAATGAAGAAAGGTTTTAGGAAGAAGTACTAAAGGTAGAGATCTTTATGAGATATGTTGAATATCTTTCAACAAGATAGAAGATTTTGTTTCCAAATTTCCAAAGACACTAAACTATTACGGTCCTTGGTTATGTATTTTTGTAATGTACTGAATATTCATCTAAAATTATGTAGTATATCCATGTATGTTTATCCTGGGTCTCTATATCACATATTTTTTAGACCAGTCTTCCCAGTAGGATTTCTGGGGCTAAAAATCATTTATGGGGGGGGGGGAATTGTAATATATCATTAGAAGATTTCTGTTATAGAACATTATTTGTTCTTGGTTCTCTTTTTTTCATGTTGATCTCTAGTTTTCCCCATAAATTCTTTATTATACATGTTGTTTCCTAGTTGTTTTCCCATTATTTTAAATTTTATATGGGTATGGGAGAGTGTTTACATTCTTATTTTATAGGTTGGGAGGTAGCTGAGATATTTAACATGGATGTGGAATAACAGAATATTCTAGAACTTATTTTTATTGGGAAAATCATAAAATAGACTCAAAAATTTACAAACAGAAGTAATAAAAGATCACATGAATAATAAAAGATACAAATAAATCTAACATATGATCAAAAGATTATGAATCTCAATGATCATTGATGAATTGAATGAAAGAATTTTGATTATTGAAGTTATTTTATGATCACAACTAAGGAACATAAGTTTTGGAGTATTCTTGATCATATGAGAGAAATAATAATTGTGTCACAATTATCTAATGAATATCATGTGAATAATTTTAATGAAATTTTCTTTTATACCATGAAAAAATATTTAACTAATTACTTTTTATTCATTAAAATAATGATATTCCTGAATCATCTACATAACCAATATCTTCATGTCACTTGTAAGCACATAATAATAAAATAATATTACAAATACATTTTTTTTGTAAATTCAATGCTGAATAATAAGGAAAATTTTCACTCTTTATTTCTTCATGAAATATATCTTTAAAACATCCAATATGTTAAGTACAAGAAATATATATAATTAATATTTATAAAATAGTTTAAATAAAAATAATAAACTTCCAGTTTATGAAAACATTAAAAGGCATAAAACAGATCATCATAATAAATTTCAACTAAATGTATAAAAGTGTATAAAATATGTTTAGAATTATTTTTACATAGAATATAATTATATTTTATAAAAATATAATAAAAAATTCATAAAAAATATTTATTTTAAATATATCTATTAAAAATATAAGAATTATAATTTTAAAAATAAAATTACATAAACTAATGGTAGATGTAAATACTTGGAGGTAGCTAACAAGATACCATCTCACTTATCAATAGTTTGATTCGAATAGCAGAATTATCTACCATTACTTCAAGGAAAAAATGATTTATTAGTGGGATCTAATGGTATATTTATCTACCAATGGATTCGAGGGCTATATTGAAAAATAGTGGTGCATGGAGATGTAATAAGGAAGGAAGTTGATGCCACCACATAGTGAAACTGAAGGATATCTCAAATTATAAAATAAATATGATAATGATGATTAAATGATCTACCAATGATGATATATCTACTGATTAAAGAGATATACTGGTGGAAGTGATCTACCGATGATCGAACAATCGACCATTGGAGAGATATACCAATGATACATGATCTAATGTTGTCTATATGTAATTCCTTTAAGGTATAGTAGTTCCAACATTGCAGGATAAAATATTTAGTGTGATAAAAATGTATTCTGTTAAAGCCTGATATAATATCAAACATGGATCTTCTATCATGTAATGGTGGATTATTCTACTATTGACCAGTGGTAGATTGATCTACTGGTGATTCCAGGAACTACCTATTGAAGGATCTCAAAATGTCGACTGTTGAAGGTGAATTACCATAAAATGAGGAATATGTAACACTATATATATAGTACATGTTCAAATTTAAAAAACACTGTTTGAAAGATATTCCGTGAAAAAATTAATGCATGCCTCAAATAAAAGCATGAAATATGCCTAGAAAAAAAATATAAAAACCCATGATCTTGGAATGAATTTAGAAGATTTATTATACTCTTTAGATTTTATTTTTAAATCATAGACATAATAAATATCTCAAAAATGTTTGATTAATACTTGAGTAAGAATACTATTGAAGGCTCGATCGGACAACTAAAAAGGAATTGATCTAACAATGCACAATATGTCCATTTTTAAACAGATGAACAATGTCTACATGGTCCATGTCCCACATTAGTATTGTGATGTAGAGATACTTGAGTATATTAATCAACATAATCCAAGGAACTATTGATCTCTCAGCAGGGGTTTAATACCCACACCTCATCACACGCATATTCGGGCTTCGACCCCACATGCTTACCTACCCAACCCATGTAATTATCTGGGAGCAGTCTAGCAAACCTTATACACATGTTCTATCTCATTCATCCCATCCTATTCATGGATTTACGCTATGGCATGGCCCATTGGGATTATCTCTCATAATGTTTGATCTCCATACCCACCCTAAGTAGTTGTAGGGCTGGCCCTTGCATAATTTCCATTGTTGGCTAAATTAATTACTTAAGCCACTTAAACAAATTAGAGAAAAATAAAATTTAAAATGTAAATAATTAAATTTTTAAAAATCTTAATCAATTCAAAACATTAAAACACTTCAAATATTAAATAAAATTAATAAAAAATAAATTTAAAATAAAATGATCACATGTAATAAACAATTTCAATTTAATAAATGAGAGGAAATATTATTTTATCAAAAATACAAAAAAATAATAATTTTTAGAGTATTAAAACACAAGTTTAAATACTAACACTTCCATCCTTGATTCTTCATGAATCCAAGTGCTATTCGATTTGTTTAATATCTCTTGGTATGTGTATCCAAGATATATTGATTAATTCCTTTCTACCTAATGTTCCTTCTTCACCATGGTCTATGATATATTGATATGTTATTGTATTTGGATTTTTTATTCGGGAATTCTAATTCCATGATTCTCCATTGAACCTTCTATTTGTTGAATTTCCATTAGTGGATCCCAGGATGGGTGATCATTGATCTTGAGATTGTGGTATGTGAGTTTGTAAGGAAATTCCCATCAATTAGAACCATTAATTCTTATTTATTTTGAAATGAATTTATAATTGAATTAGAAATATTGATTTGTGATTATCGATAAAAATTTCTAAATGGGATGATGTGAGTGTGTTAAACCTTTTGGGTATGAATTTTCAAAAAAGTATTATTTTCTTGAAAATGGATTTTAAGTAAAATAATGATTCAGTGAAAGACTATGAAATGATGGAATTAAGTGATTTATGAAATTGATATGAAATTAGTTGTTTTGAATGAAATGAGTTTTGATGAAAAACAAGTTGATGTTGGATTTTTAAATGTGATATAATGTTTTTGAAACTTAAACTTTAGGTTGATGAAATGATTGATTCATTAAATTATGTAATAAAAGTTGAAATGAAATATACCCCCCTTAAATGATTATTTTCCTTGAAGAAAAAAGTATTCTAGGTTGTTAGGTGGGAAGAATACATGCTAGGAATGTATTAGCTTTCCCTGGAAAATATTTGATGATGATAATGATAGTAAAACTAAATGAGGGTAGGGAGTCTATTATTTGGAATTTTCCCCCATTATCCCTAGTATTAGGACCTAATAATTCATGTATATCGGGAGACATACTTTACAAAGATATGTTTGAATCATTGTACAAAACTATCTATGGGTCTCTTAACTATGGTGAAATGATTGATAATGAACAATTGAAATCATCTAAATATTTTGATGTTATTATATGATTTAATTATGTCTATTTTTTTATGGAAATTCTCATTCATACCTATTTTTGGACAATTCACTATTGTACCTATTTTACTATAGAAATTAAATGTTTTGAAAATAATTTTTTGATTGAACTATAAAAAGATTTATAAGCCTTGTTTTTTTTAAAATTGAGAATTTTGGGTTTTCTAGATATTGATTTTTTATAGAATAATTATAGATATTCTATTGGGATTTGTTTCTCACACCATAATTTTTCCATTGGTCCTTTTTAAACATTCTTTTTCTATGTATAGAGAAAAGAATTAAAATACTTTGAGGGGGTGGATTTTCTTAATAAGTTGGACCTTGGGGGTTGGTGGTGACTAGTGGATAATATGGACCAAATATTTTATTATGATTTTGGGATGATTTCATTTATCGTTTATGTAATATATTTGGTTGACATTCCAATTTAATAATTATATCTTTCCAATTGTGTTTTTTAATCTTGTTAAGTGTTTTCTATACTAATTATTTTTTTGATTCTTATATACTATTTTGTCTTGATGTGTAATTATTGTGGTTAAATCATTCCCTCTTGATTTTATGTGATTCCCAAGGGTTATTATCCCATGTATGGGGATTGATAACACCCTTTGGGCTATGTCAGGATTGATCTGGTTACCATTTAGGTGGGTAATCCAGTTTTTTTGAAAAAGAAGAAGAATATTACATATTAGATTATCAAAATAAGAACACACCATATAAAGAAGTATAAATTATTAGTAATTTCATTCTTAAAAAATCAAAAATAAAATTGAAGACCAAATATGAAAGTATGAAGGATAGAGTGAAAGGATAAACTTAGTTGGGAAAATATTTTCAAAATTTATAGTCACATTGATGAACAAAGAGTTCTACCTTATTATCTACCATTTTTGTAGCATTTACATTTTAATCATGTTGAGAATTGAATGAGAATATTGTTATTAAAAGGATAAATAAATAAAGTGTGTTATTTTTCATAACAAGAAAACAATAATGGTTAAAAGTTAGTCAAAATAATCATTTCAAATGTAAACAATATTGAAATGTTCAATTTTAGTGCACTCTCAAAATGGGAAATCTTAAATCCTATCAAATAGAGAGATCCACCTCTATGAAGATGGTTAAGAGTATCAATTTAGGATTATACATGTTAATAAGGTGTTGAGAATATTTTTGGACTTTTTATTGGAATATAAATTTAATTGATGGAATGTTATTGAGGTAATGACATTGAAAATGTATGGGTCTATACTCCCTCATCCTTAGTAAAAAAATAAAATCCTAACATTGAGGGGAAGAAATTGATTTTTAATAAATGACATGAAAGTGATATTTTAATGATAATTCAATTCTGATTTATAAATTTAAAATCCTACTACTTTTTATTGAATGATTTTGATTTATGTGTTGTGATGAAGTACCTGAAATTAGGTTGGAATTACAATAAATAGAGATTTTATCAATGGGAATCAGTTGGATTTATCCCATTGATTATTTAACAAACATACTGTAATGAGATAATCATCCATCATAGAGTTATTACATGAAGGAAATCAACAATGATGAGGAGTAAAAAGTGCCTACATGAAGGAGGAGAAATTACAAATAGGAGATGCCAAATGATTATTGTGTTATGATCCTGAAATCAATAGAACCCTTATATAATTAGAGTATGATGTATTCCAATCACAATTTCCTACTTTTCATTGGTACAATCATGAATGTTAATAAAGGGGAGTGTTTGTTTATGGTAAAGGAAAGTAAATGGGTGAGTAAACCTTTACACACTCAAAACTATTTTTATGGGATTGTTGACATGAGTGAAAATATAAATATTTTAGATAAATTTAATTTACCATACCTTAAAGTGAAGAATTAGGGAATGGTATTACATTATTATAATTTATGGATAGTTTTTATCACCTTAGTTATTCACTATTGTTTTTTTACATTGGGTTAGCTCAAATAGACCTATATTTGTTTAACTATAGGCTCATTTACAAGTGAACATGTGATTCCAATCCTTCTTTCAATTGACTAAAGCTAAATTGAGACACAGAAGTGGAATTTGAATTTGATTGAAGACAACTGAATTGATTCCCCTATAAATAACTTTGTATTTTTTATAAATAATAGAGAGATGAAAAGGATCTCTCTTGAACACATATTGACTTGAAATAATTTTATGCCATTGATAAGAAAGGGTGATATTAAGGTTCCCATGATTAATGGTTATATTTTTTGTCAATAATGATAGTTATATTGGTATTAATTACTATGCCAATATATTTAGAGGAAATTAAATCTTTTATATTTGTTAGATTTACTGAGTCAGAGAAGAATTAATGTTCCATCCATGTGAATAATTGAAGAGTTAATTTGAATATAGATAGATGATGTTGAGGATATTTAAAAAGAAATTAGTTTTTGGATTTCTTTGGAAGACACTTCCATTGGAGGTTGATTTATAGATTTTTGTTGAAATTACTCCAATACTTCAAGATCATTAAATGCTAAGAGTATTTGGAAAAGGTAAAGTCATATATTTAATGAAGAAATTTTTTCCAAATGTTATCCAGATTGACCACCCGAGTACCAGGGCAGCTCAGCATCCGGAGTTAGTACCCCTCCAACTGACATCAGGAAGCACTATAGGTAGTCTATGCATGAAGATCCGAGTAGGTCTAATACTTCCTCTGGTTGCTAGGTGGTGTGATACCATTGCGGGAAGAGTAGGAATATAAGGCCACATTGTCCGAGAGACCGAGTGGAGTGATGATCTGATGACAAGATGGACCATATTCAGCAGTTCTATCAGTTTTTGTCACCAGCAGATGGTGACAGAGGTTCTACTATGATTCCTCGTTCCAGAGAAGGACCGCCAGTTTCTCATCAGTCTGGGAACTAGAGTTCGTCCGACAATTCAGGCCAAGGTGGAGGTTGTGGCCGTGTTAGCCAGTCGCCAGGATTTCAATGAAAATATGGTGGATCAGCTCAGCGTGACCAGGCAAGGACACATGGCCATGGTACATGCTAGATTTTTGTAGTGGAGTAGACCCAATAGAAGCAGTATCCCAAAACATCTATAGTTTGAGGTACGATCTTAGTTGCCTCAGTCTTAGCTTCTGTACTTTTCAATACAAGCGATTCCTATAGTTTCATGTCTTTTGCTATTTTTTGAGAGCATTGGGATCTGTATCTTTACTTATGCTGATGTCTTGACACTAGACACTCTATTGGGGACAAGAACAACTAGTGTAAGTTAGAGTAATGAGTGCCCTCTTAAGGTTGGTGGGTGTCACTTCTTCTGGGACCTCTATGTCCTTGAGATGACAGGCTATGATTTATTCTCAGGATGGACTGGTTGGTTCCCTACCAAGTTGTTTTTGATTGTTATCACCATAGGGTGAGTTTCATATCACCAGAGGGAGACTTGTTTCTATATAAGGATGAATGGGATGTCCAGGAGAGTAGATCGGGACCCAATTATCATGGGTTGGGAAGAGTTATAACCCATATTTCTAGTCTATATCTGGATGACCAAGGAACTTCACAGATGGAATTTCCTCCATTGGTCGATCATTTCAGGGTTGTCTTTCCAAAGCACTTTTCAAGTTTTCCTCATGAGCAAGATGTAGACTTTTCTATTGATATTGTGTCAGGACCCGCATTGGTGTCCATTCCTCCTTATTGGGCGGCTATACTAGAGTTATAAGATCTCAAGAAGCAGTTAGAGGAGTTACATTCTAAGGGTTTAATCGGACCTAGTACTTCTCCTTGGGGTTCAACTGTCCTATTTGTGATGAAGGCGGATGGTACCCTCCGTCTTTGTGTGTATTATCAGAAGTTAAACCAGTTTATAGTCAAGAAACAATATCCCTTGTCGAGGATTTATGATATCATTGACCAGCTTCAAGGATCCCAGGTGTTCTCAAATATTTAATTGAGATCCGATTATCATCATTTGCGTGTTAGACCATCTAATGTACCTCTTACAGCCTTTCAGAGTAGGTATGGTCTATACGAGTATGTGGTTATGCCGTTCAGTCACATGAATGCACCTACAGTTTTTATGGCACTGATGAACCATGTGTTCCATCCATACTCAGATTCCTTCATGGTAGTCTTTGTGGATGATATCTTGGTGTACTCTTACACTCGATATGACCATGATACCTATCTTGAGATCGTTTTGAGTACACTGAGAGAGAATCAGGTATATGCTAAGATCTCAAAATGCCACTTTTGGATGGACTAAATTCACTTCTTGGGTAATGTTATCTCAGAGACAGGAGTATCAGTTGACCCAGAGAAAGTGAGAGTAGTAGTTTCTTAGGAGCAGCTGAATAACTTCTTTGAGGTATGAAGTTTTATACGGATGGCTGGATACTACATATGTTTTATACAGGACTTTTAATGCTTAGTAAGGCCACTAACATGCCTGAATAAGAAGGGTGAGAAGTAATTGTGGTCAGATTTTTATGAGTCAGCCTTTCAGGAGATGAAAGGGTGGTTGACTTCAGCACTGATACTAGTTTTTCCAGAGCCAGGCAAGGGATACACTATTTACTATGATGCATCAGGTATCAGGATGGGAGAAGTGCTTATGTTGGGGGAAGGAGTTGTTGTGTATGGGTCTCGGAATTTGAGGCCACATGAGAGGAATTACCCGATGAAAAATCTTGAGTTGACTATAGTTGTTCATGCTTTTGGGCCTAAACAGATTATATTTTTGCAGGTATAGATAAGGGAAAGCACCCTTCTACTTTATGTACTTGATTGCTATGGAGCTGGAGAGAAAGGGTCTATGCTAAGGCTTGTGATGCAGATGGAGTTTACATTTTTTTACTTTGGTTTAGTAATTTATTCCATCATTGTGACTTGTTTAGATGCTTTTCTATATATATGTATGATGCATCATTTATATATATGTGTGCTCCAGTTATTTATTATTCCATTCTTCCTCTGTTTACTTATTGAATGTGATTACTGCTTCCACTATTGTTATCTATTTCTTTCTGCTGCAATACTCTGCCAATGATGGCATAGTTTCCTCACTATCACACCCAAGGCCCTCGCGGCTAGTCGGCAACCTCTGGCATTTAGGGAAATGCACTTGAGGCCATGTGACCTACCGGGTACGGGGTACCTCTAGGTGGAAACCGAAACCGGGATGTTACAAAGTGGTATCAAAGGTAACAGAGTGGCTGATGCACTGATCAGGAAGACTCAAATACAGGCAGTTCCGGAGGCCACCAGTGAGTGGTAGCTTACAACTCTATTCTCTAAGATGAATTTGGAGGTTCACAATAGATAGGGGTAGATGTTTCTTTCTTCTATAGTTGTTACCTCTACTATTTTTGATCGAGTTAGAATGAGTAATCATTCTGATTATGAAGTCCTAGTCCTACAGGAGGGTGTGTCAGAAAAGGACCCCATTCCTGGATGGACCGTAGGCGGGGATGAGATATTGTTTTTTCATGGGCGCGTATGTGAGGAGCTAATGTAAAACTTTCATTCCTCAATTTGGGCAGTTCATCATAGCATCACCATGATGTATCGAGATCTACACCTTCAATATTGGTGGCCAGGTATGAAGAGAGATTTTGTTAGTTTTTTCACAAGATGTTCCACCTGTCAGCAGGTGAAGGCAGAGCATCAGCAACTAGTAAGGATTTTTCAATAGTTACCCATTTCCATATGGAAGTGGAATAATGTTACAATGGACTTCATGATAGGATTTCCGAGGTTTCCTTGAGAGAATGATGTAGTTTGGATTATCATTGATAGACTCACAAAAGTTTCTCACTTCTTACCGATCAAAGAGACCTTCAGTGTTGATGAGTGGGGAAGGTTGTATATCAAAGAGATTGTATATTTACCTGGAGTTCTGTACTCAATTTCTTCAGATAGGGATGACTGTTTTACTTCTCAGGTCTGACAGAGATTACAGAGAGCTTTGGGTACACAGGTACTTCAGAGTATATCTTACCATCCCCAAATAGATGGCCAGTCTGAGCGTATAGTTCTGGTGATATAAGACATGATTTCAGTATGCGTCCTAGATTTTGGAGGTTCTTGGGAGAAACACATACCACTTTTGGAGTTTTCCTACAATAATAGTTTTCAATCAACTATTCAGATGGAACCTTATGAGGCTTTATATGGTAGGACATGCTGATCACCGCTATGTTGGATAGAAGTAGGAGAGGCAGCTATACTGGGACCTCTTCTAGTCAAGGAGACCATAGAGAAAATAGAGATGATTTAAAAGAGGATGGATACTGCACAGTCACGATAGAAGTCTTATGCTGATAGAAAGAGATGACCTATATAGTTTGAGGACAGAGATCAGGTTTTTTTGCATGTCACACTGAGGTTGGGATACAGGAGGATAAAGAGACAGGGAAATATTTCACTGAGGTACTTCGAGCCATTTGAGGTTTTGGAAATGGTCAGGTCTGTTTCCTATTGGTTATAGTTACCTCAGAGGTACCGAGCTATGCACGATGTCTTCCACGTTTCTCAGCCATGGAATTACTTGTCAGACCCATCTCATGTTTTTCACCTCGAGGAGGTTGAGTTGGAAGTGCACACCTCATTTGAGGAGAATCATATTCAGATTATTGATTGCAGTTTGAAGGTTCTCCGAGGCCGGTCTATTTCTCTGGTATGAGTGCTATGGTAGCATAGGTGATTACAGGATGAAACTTGGGAGAGGGAGGCCGAAGTACGATTTTAGTGGCCAGAGCTATTCGAGGATTCTTCTTCTACGTTTCCTTGATAGGGAAATTTGGGGAAAAGTTTCTTTAAGGGGGGAAGTTTGTAAGAACTTAGATCTTTTTTTAGGTATGGATCCGATTTTCCTTGTGTTTTGAGAAAAGGAGGATTTTTTGGAAATTTAAGGAGTACACGTCATGTACTTTTGAGTACAGGCTGTGTACCCACTTGTTGCGGGTGACCATGTACTAGTCATGTAATGACTGAGTACATAGCCATGTGGGGTGACCTGGAGACTGCCTAAAGTGGGGGTGGGTTAAGGCAAGCACACTCTGTGTACTTCTAAATAACATGTTATGTACTTTTATTTTTAATTGATTAAACGGAATGGGGTCACATCTAATTGAAATAAACCTCTTCTTCTCGGCTCATCTCGTCCAGGAGCGACTGAATCTGATGAATCTTCTTCAAGTCCCCGATCTATCATCTGTTATCTAATTTAACCACCGTCAATTGCACTAGAATCACCACGATGATCTCTTATTTCTTATATAGCCTCATTTCCTGATTTCTCTTCTTTCTTGAGATATCCTCAGTTGAGAATTTATGATGTTTTTGTAGATCTACTATGTTCTTGGTTGATTAAAGGGCCAACACCGGAGTATATCAATCTTACAATGTCAAGGTAGGTGGTTTTCACCTTTTCTGTAGGTAGTCTTTGAATATTATATGCCAAAGTGCCCAATACCCTTGAACGAGGTATTTCTTGTTTAGGGATTTTAGCCCTGTTAATGCTTGATATGACTTGTGTGATTGATTAGAGGTTGTTTGATTGTGAATAGGGTTGTTTTCTATGTTATGGATGTGTTTACCATTTTTTTTTGATATTGAAAGTTTTGTCTAGCTTTACCAGTTAGGCAGATTGTTTTCCATGCCTAGTATTTTTAGGATAGAGTGATATTATCTGATGATGTTATATACTTGTTTCTATTTATCCAAGTAGTTCTTGAAAGCTATAATCCAAATATTTATTATTGTTTACTTTTCTTGTTGAACATCATTTTGTGCGATTGACTTACATAAGGCTCTGAGAACCTAGTGTAGTAGACCATAGGGGGAAAAGACATTAAGGGCTTCACCAGAGTGTCTATTTAATTTTCACATTGTGATACCATAGGGGGGATGGACGTGAGTGCTCCCTCAGAGTGTTTATAGTTCCATGTTGCAAGACCACATAGGGAATTGGACATTGAGTGCTTTCCTAGAGTGTCTGTAGTTTACCGATAAAAGACTACAAGGGGAATTGACGGTGAGTGCTTCCTCAGAGTGTCTTTGCTAAAGATGAACCAGAGGGGTTAGAATGTGAGTACTTCTCATAGGGATTCTTATTTTTGATAGGTTGAATCAGAGGGGATAAGCTATGAGTACTTCCTAGAGGGTTACTTGTTTTTGATTAGCTGCTTTCTTGATATTTGAAAATGAATGAAATTGAACTGTAGGATTGTTTAATTTTGAGTACTTCATTATTTACTGCTTTATTTTGCTTATTTCCTACCATATATATTAACTGACTATTAGGAATAGATATTTGGGTGATTTCATACTGGGATTAGTCTCACATCCTATTTGTGTCATGCTTTTGGGCCCAAACAAATTATATTGTTGTAGGTATAGATAAGGGCAAGCGCCCTTCTACTTCAGGTAATTGATTGATGTGGAGATGGAGATCATGGGACAAAGATGAGGCTTGGGATGCTACTAGAGTTTATTTTTTTTATTTTTAATTTGGTTTAGTACTATATTCTAGCTTTTTGTCTTGTTTGGATGCTTTTCTAGACATATGTATCATGCACCATTTATATATATGTGGGCTCTAGTTTTTTATTATTCCATTCTTCCATTGTTTACTTATTACATGTGGTTAATTATTCCTCTATTATTATCTGTTTCTTTCCAATGCATTACTCTTCCAATGAAAGAATAGTTTTTCCACTATCACACCCAAGGCCCTCTCTTCTAGTCGGATGCCTCTAGCATTTGGGTAAATGCGCTTGAGGCCATGTGACCAACCGGGTATGGGGCACCTCTGGGTGGCACCCAGAACCGAGACGTTGCAACCTCTATCTTTTCTGAATCCACTAAAACTTCAGGCTCTGAGATAACATGACCTAATAAGTGGACCTACCGTATCTAGTAATGGAACTTTGAGATCTTTCCATAAAGATAGTACTCTCAGAGTGGTGCGTGGCGTGCTCCTCCTCCATCACCGAGTACACCAAGATATAGTCAATGAAGTCCACCATGAAGCGATCGAGGTAAGGATAGAAGATCCTGTTCATGAGTCCCATGAACACTTCTGGAGTGTTGGTCACACAGAAAGGAATCACCAAGAACTTATAATGTCCATACCTACATCTGAAGGCTGTCTTTGGTACATCCACATCCCGTACCCTGATATGGTGATAGCCTAATCTGAGGTCTATCTTTGAAAATCACCGTGCTCTCTTTAGCTGGTCAAAGAGATCATCAATCTTTGGTAGATGATACTTGTTCTCCATTGTCACATAATTCATACACTGATAGTCCACACAAAGCCTCAGACTCCCATCTTCCTTCTTGGCGAACAAAATCAGGACTGCCCATGGAGAAACACTGGGCCTTATAAACCCCTTAAACTAAAAGTCCTCCAGTTATACCTGCAACTCACAAATCTCCACGGGATCCATCCAATATGAGGGGGTAGATATCATTGTTTTCCTAGGTATAGGTCGATGTATAAGTATACCTCTCTACGGAGAGGTAGTCCTAAAACATCATCAGGAAACACATCAGCATACTCATCCACCACTACAAGATAACTCGAGCTCCTATCTTCATCTGTTTCGAGAGTAAAGCAAGCCAACTAATGAGTGATCATCGACACCCTCCTCTAAGAAAGTCCATTATGAGTTGAAAAGGTTCCATTCTAAATTTTTAAGGAAAACCTGGTCCCATCCTCATGGTTACACCACACTTTTCACATGAAATAGTCAATATGAGCATGGACCGTGGATAACCAATCCATAGACAAGATGACATCATAAGGCCTCAATGCTTCTACTTGGAGATCCCAGCTGAAGATATCGCCTCCTAGAGTAAGCTCACACTACTGGCACTAGTGATTAATCATTGAATCCTCTTTCATATGATTCTCTAATCATAAGGATCAATCCAACAACTTCATCAGAATCTTCGAGATCCGAATGAGATCCATGGAAATAAAAGAGTGACTAGAACCTGTGACTATAAGTACTAACACTAGGGTAGAATAGACACAAATTGCACTTCGAATCATCTCTGGAGCACCGTGATCATAGGAATCATCTACCTGAAGCTGAGATCGTCCCTATCCACCTTCTCCCTGAGGTCGGGGTGGACCTCCTGGAGGTGGTGGCGGTAGAACATCAAATCGCTGCCCACCGCCTGCTGCTTGACCAGCTCCTCTGCCATGTCTGCTGTTCTGCAGAACACCTCACTTGAATATCTACCTCTACCTCGGGGGTCCCTCAACTATCTGATGATCATAAATATGGATTTTCAGGCATTCACGAGCCATGTGATCCTTACCGCCTCATGTGAAGCACAATCTTCTCCTCTGCTAACCCCCTTTGTCTCGTGAGCTCCGCACCTCTGACCCTACATCCTGGGGTTGCCCTCCAAATATTCTAGCCCACTTGGACCTCTACGTCATCTGCCTACTACCTACTATAGATGAATTGACTACCTGTCGTCTGGTGGTGGGTCTCACCATAGGTTCCTGCTTAGCTAAGAAGATCTCCACCAATAGTGCTCTCTCAAGCACCCCAACCTGCATTGGGATATTGAGTGATATAATCGATGCTCTGATCTCCCATCGAAGACCCTGCATAGAGGTAATGCCCTGAAGAAAGGGTTTTGTACCTTTTTGATGGAGTAACAAGAGAGGTCAGTGAATCTTACCGAGTACTGGTCCACTATCAAGCTGCCCTACTATAAGTGCAACAGCTCCTGGATATGTACTGAGCGTAAAGTCACTAGTATGAACTTCACCTTAAAGAGGGCCTCAATGTCCAACCAGGAGAGTGTCACATCCTCATGTGTCTGAAGAATCATACTCCACCATCTCTCTACTGTTCCCTGGAAGAGGATAGCATCTAGGATCACCATATGATCTGCTAGTGTCTCACCAAAGTAAAAAACCCATGCCACAACCTCCAGCCAGTCCTCAAATGCCTGTGGATCTGTATCGCCTCGAAACCTCGGAGGCTTTTATCTCTAGAAATTGTGAAATGAGCTCAGTCGGAGTGTACGATCTGGTAGTGGGGCTGGTGTAAACTGCTATCCTATGAGTGGTGGTGCTACTAGTACACCACCCGAAGGTGCCATCACCATAAGAGTGCCCTGCACTGATGACTCATCACTCAGTGGGCCGTCATCGTGATCTCTCTCTGGAATAATAGATGGCTATCTACGAAGCGACATCCTGAAAGAAAACAAGGATGCGACGGTCAATATGTTATACCTGGTGAGCTGACTCAAAGAGATCAAAAGAAAAACCGCATTTTCTAAACACACACAAACAATGTTTCGTGTACCGAGTCGGATCAATCACTGATAAAGAATGATTATGTTTTTTTGGAGATATTTAATAACTCCATTGATGATGAAATGTTTTCCATTACTTCGATTGTAGATCTAGGATTTAGTGATCATCCGTTAACATGCTACCCACCAGAGTTCTCCCTCTCCATCCTCTCAATCCTCTTGGGTTATGTGGATAACCCTATGGAATTATCCAAAGATGGGATAAAATAGAGGATCAATTTTAGGGTTAGTTAATTAAATGTAATTTTAATCAATAAATTAATTTAATTCATTTAATCTTCTCATGACTACACTCTATCAAAGTGCCCAATTATGATAAACATTATGCCACACCTAGGGTAAAAATTATGCTACAAATTTATGGTTGGTCTCATTTTTTTCCATCTAAGACACTATCTAAGAGTTATTCAATTTTTTTAAAAAAAGCACATGCAATTGATATATTATATTTAATATTTTTAATATATCAATACCGATGATCCACAAGACTTGGAATCCCATACTGACTCCATGAATTACATAGAAAATATTATTTTAAATTTTCCTAATTGTCAAATATAATTCTTGAAGTTGTTATATTATCATCATCTTAAAGGATTTTCATCATGAAAAGAAAAAACATACTCAAACATGTGAGGATATTGAGATCACATTTCGATCTCCCACTCCCGTGATCCCTTCTAGAGGTTCCCATTCTACCAAAAAACATGCATCCAAGGAAATAAATTTCCCATAAAGGGTATTCTCATATTGTTCCTTGATGGTCATTAGGTACTCTGAGAGGGTATATCCATACTCAAGGTCCATCTCACCCCGATTGATAGCATGTGACGGGTTGTGCCCATATCTCCTCCACTACAATACATGGAAAACAACCTGATCCTCATCTAACTATTGTGGTAGGTATATGTGATATACCTCCCTCACATAGCCTTAATAGTAACTAAAAATAAGCCTAATAATATTAGAGATAGACTGCCAACTGAGCCAAATATCCACAATTCTCTTCAAGGTGAGATCTGTTAGAACATACAATTTCCTTAAAAAATTCTAAAGGAATCCTTCGTTAGTCTTCATAGGACTCCTAATGGATCTAGGCATTCCTCATCCACTCCTAGATGAATTTTTTACCTTCCCTCACATTTCTTACATGAATAATTATCATTTTTATCACCTAAATCCAACTATAAGAACAATAATCTTTGGGGTCTCCTATACAAGGCCTCAAATAGTTCCACACTAATGACGAAGTGGTAATTACTCTTATATAAAAACACCACTATGGGTAAATAATCGTCTTAGATATGGATAAAAAATGACATGAAAGCCTGAAGAATCTTCTCCATAATCTGAATTGTCTATTTTTTCTAACTATCTATTTGGGGGTAGAATGTTGTGATCAACCAAAATTGAGCACCAAAGCCTCCTATATTCATCTTCATAATCATTATGTGAAGTTATCATCACAATATAAAATGATCATCAAATAAACTGCATGAATTATGATTACCTTATATGCATATATGCATTCCAAACTCTATACTACACTCTGCTCTTGGATGGCTAGTAAGTGGGATGAATTAGTGAGTCGGTCTATGATTTATAAGAAAGTGTTGTGACCTCTCATTAATCATGGAATTCTCGACACTAAAACCATAGAAACACTATTACATTTTCACTTCCATCCCAATACCTTGGCCTTTACTTATTGGTAGGTGAGGCATCAAGGGATAAACTCAACAACACACAACTTTATTCCTGGCCACCAAAACTAATGATGAAGGTCCTGGTTTATCCTATCCTCTCATAGATGTACCACTAATGGGAAATAATGAAACCCACTTAACACATCCTCTTATAGTGTGATTGGTTCCATCATCCATATTCAAACAAGTATGATGTGATCCCCACCTTCAAAAAATCTATTCGGAGAATGTCCAGTGGGTATCTTTTCATATAAGATCTCAAAATCGATATTCCAAAGTTATGCCTCCTTGAAATGGTGAATGAGAGGAGGGGTGATAACCATCTAGTGAAGGACTGTTTCAAAATCCTCATCCACAATGGTTAAATTATCTATCAAATTTATCAATAACTTAAAACATAAATCCTTACTATGAGAATCTACTACCACGTTCTTCTTTACAGAAGTATAGTCTATCCTAAATCCACATACTTGTAAGAATTATAGCCACCAACACAACCTATGTTCTTGAAAATAATATTTAAACTTTTATATCCATTTAAAATAATGACCTTTTCTAATCATACAGTCATAGGTTCCCCAATCCTAGAGGAATTGAGTAAAAATCTACAAAAATGGATTCCTGACCTAAGAAAGATATGAACCATGGACATTATCTTGGGTGGATCCCAAGAAATCAATTCCTCAATCTTTTGGTCTAATTATACTCCCTTTTCTAAGATAACATATCTCCTAAACAATACTTACTCTAATTAAGAATTGACACTTTGAGGGATTCCATAGAGCTAGTACTCTCAGAGTATGTACAAAACCATCCTCAAATGTATTATGTTCTCTACATATGATGCTAAATAATTAAAGATTTCATTGAACAATACTACCAAAAACTGTTCTAATGAGGGCTAAATTTCTAGATTAAGAGTCCCAAGAACACTGATGGGGCATCTTCCACACTGAATGGCATCACCAAGAACTCAAAGTAACCATAGTGGATCTGGAAAACTACCTTCAGTATAACCTCCTCTTGAACCTAAAGCTAGTGATAAATTATCCTAAGGCTAGAATCTGAGAACTACTTTACTCCTAACCACTTTTCAAAGAAGTCATCGATCCTCGGTGGTGGATACTACTTCTTATAAGTCACATGGTTCAATAGATGTTAATCTACACATACAATCATGCTCCCTTATGCCTACTTAAAATACAAAACTAGATTTTCTTGGAAATTTCACTAGGTCTTAAAAAACACCTCTTCTAAAGATACTCAACTTGTATCTTGAACTCTCACATCTATATAGGATCATCTGATATGATGGTGCAATATCTGGTCATCTCTAGGTGCAAGTCTATACAGAAGTTGATCTTTAAATGAGCAGGTAATCTAGACACATCTTCAAGAAATAATCCCCTATATTACTTAACCAACATAATAAACTTAAATCTCATATCATCCACATCTTTGAGGGTTAAAGTATCCAATTTTTTAAAAATCTACCATATCCTCTTGCATACAATATCATCCTTGTCTACCTAAGGTTACTTCTTTCCAAAGAAGGAAAATACCATCCCACCAACTCAGATAAAATAAATCCCTCACTGGTAATTTTCAAATTGGTCACGGATAGTAGGAAACCATTCCATATCAAGGAAAATATCATAAGAACTCATCACCACTATGGAGAGATCACATATGAAGATCCCCTCCAAGATCCAAGTCACATCGTTAAAAAAGAAGTGTGATCATAAAAACATCCTCAAAGGGAGTCTCTAAGCACAGGGGTTGATCTATATGATCTACTATTAACTACATGTCATAAAAAAGTGGTGTGAAAAGCAAGGAGTGGTCCGCACTTATGTCTACCAAAATGATGGATATAGGTGTGGATACACATGTCACACCTATGTTTATACTTAGAGACTTTGGGTTATCTAGATCCATAGATTGTAGAAATCCTTCCCAAGCCTTCATATTCTCCATAATAGGGTTTATGTTGAGATCTTAGCACATATATAACAGCCTCAAACATACAAGTCAAAGGAAATCATCCACCACACCTCAACACTATCCACATTGGGAGACACTAACTCACTCGCATGGAATTAAATCTCTTTATAAGAGAATGATCCTCGGTTGGGATAGTTTACCACTTTTTTTCATTTCTGAAGACAACTCAAACATCACCATCACATGACTCCACCAATTCCCTGCATCATCATATGAGTAACACCTTTATGAAAACCGTCAATAGGGGTCCCAAATATGTCACGACCCGTCCCAGTGGGGCCCGTGCCACAACTCCCCAAGCCCACCTCCAATAGGCTAGGGGCAGGTGACTAGCACCGAGTAGGCATGTCACTAACATGGGAGGCATTGCCTTTAAAACTGTACACACACACACACATCTACAAGCCCACAAAACAGAAAAGTAAAAACTACTAAAAATGGAAATGCATGCATACAATAAAATCCCAACCAACAGAGTATGATAGGAAAGTAAAGTACAATAATGTAAAACCCTGGGCCAAAAGTACAATCCCACCAAAAGAAAGTCTAAAACAAAGTCCAAACTACAAAGAAAGGTATTGCGACTGCAATCCGTAGCTGTAGGAACACACCTCGGCCTGTCTGATCTCACTGAGCACCGTCTGATCCTAGTCCACCTAGAATCCTGTCAAAGGCTCGCTTGTCTGCATAAGACATGACACATTCGGGAAAATCCCGTGCAGGGGTGAGTATAACAATACCCAACAGGACACACTGAAAACCAAAAAGGAATAAAACACAGGAAATACCACAAAGGAATGATACAGTCAGTTCTACACAGTATATGTTTACAGAACATATAACAAGAATATCCGGATATACTCATACGCGATCAACTATCACGAAACCACCACTATGATCCAGCTCAAAGATTCCACTAAGAACGTAATAGAAAGAACACACTCCTAGGTCTGAAGAGAGAGATACGAAGTACTCGTTCCAGGAGAACTCACTCCACAAGTACTTAAGAAAGATACTTGATGCGTCAGATGAGGATCACAACCAGTAGCTATGGGGTGATTTTAACAACTTAGTCTGAACTAATCCGCTAAGCAGAGGATCGGTTCCCGGGTAAGGTAGGTCATGTCGATACTAAGAACTCTACCTAGGGTGCTAGGAAGTAATAGAGGGTATGGCTCTAAGTCTCATAGAAGGGATTCCAAAAACTCTATTTAGGAAGCCTTGCTGAAGGGATCATACTCTTGTATGTAGGAAATGAAATAAGAAACCTTTAGGGGAAATACCAAGGGTACAAACCCTAAGAAATCTAGTCCATGTCACAGAAGACAACTAGCTCAATCCATGTAAAACAAGTTACACGGCGTGCATCAGGGTCACACGCCATGTTCCTTGACTCCGGGTACTGCCCGTGTAACATGACCTGTGTCTTAAAAATTGTCGTATAAAAGCAACTAGACGGTGTGTAGTAGGATTAAATGCTATTTTTGAGTGTCCAGGGTTCGCTTCGTGTACGCTAGCCATGTTCCCGTACATGGCCTCAACCCGTGTCACCTTGCCCGTGTACCAGTACATAGGGTATCCCGTGTATCTGGCCGGGTCTGGATGGGGAAGGGTATACACGCAGTGTCCTTGGTCGTGTACCCAACCTGTGTCCGTGTACTCCCGGAGTACATTCCAGGTAGTCCACCAACGAACACATGCCGTTTATCCCATATTACATGCTGTGTAGTCGGGATTTCTCCAGAACCATCGTCTTCCTTCTCGCACCTCGGCCGAACCTCTGGATTCATGATCTATCATCCGTTTGCCGCAAAACTCGAGATCTTAGGTCGCCTCGCCATCATGATGCCGAATCTGTGGGTTTCAGACCTTCAATCGGCTCCGAAATCCAATTCTGGTCACCCATGTGAAAATTGTTCGAAGAACAATATCTTCCGATCCACTTCGATACATCCATCGCCACTACCATCACACCTCGGTGGGGTTGTCCTGATTCCATATCTTTAGTTTGGGAACGTTGCATCGTACAACATATGCACAACGATCCATTGTTCATACCTCCGATAAGAATATGTAGAATTCACACAAAGAACGTGAGAAATCAGAGAAGAAAGGAAAAACAAATCGAGAGGAACAAACCTCAATCGATGTTCGTGTCGATCTTGGTTCATCATCGTAAGAATGCTAAACAAAAACAAAATAACCTTCAAGAATCAATCCCAAAAAGATCCCACAGATAACCCATCCCGCATAATGATCAATCCACAGACCAATCTGTTTGTTGATTGGTCTACATCAGTCGTGGAAATTAAGAACGAGAAAGAAATAACAAATAGATTGAATGCCCTACCTAGATCCACGGAATTCGTTGGCGAAGATATGGTCTCCACTTCGTCTTTACCGGTGAAACTCTTCAAGAACGTGATCGCCACATTGGGAGGTTTTCTCCAGATCTTCCCAGAGTCTCCAGGGGAAATTCAGGGTTATGAGATCTGTATCCCTGATCCCATGTGAAATCTTTAATTTAAAGGATTAAAAGACTTCACTGCAGAAAGATTTTATAAAATATTTTTATTAAATATTTTATTACAGTTACGTCCAAAAACTAGATCTCACCACAGACCTGCGCCGACCGATGTTAGGCCTTGCCTAAGGTAAAATCGCTGCTCTGAACACAACGATGCCCTCAGATTTCTGATCCAAGAACCCGTTCATGTGTTATTCCACTTTTTCAAGAAAACCCCATGTGTGTGTAATTTAATTATTTAATTAAATTCAAACATTTGTTCCGGGCTCACCGGGCCTCAGAACTACACACCATCTCAAAGCCTGGTCTCCAAATAACTCCCATAAAATATTAAAATAATACATGAAAAAATATGGGACATTACATCCTCCCCACCTTAGGGATTTATGTCCTTGAAAATCCAAAACAAAGGCTACTAAAAAAGATGTGGGTACTGCGTACGGATCTGAGCCTCCTGATCCCACATTCTCTCCTGGAGATTTCCGTGCTGCCACTGGATACGCACCAAGGGAATGGCTCGCCAACAAAGGTTCTTCTCCTATCGATCCTCGATCTCCACTGGGTACTCAGCAAAGGTCACTCCATCATCGATGTATAGCTCGCCCCAGTCTATAATGTGTGATGAATCATGCATGTACTTCTGTAGGTGCAACACATGGAAGACATTGTGTGCCCGATCCATATGAGGAGTTAGAGCCATGTGGTATGCCACCTTGCAAACTCTACTTAGAATATGAAAAGAGCTGATGAACCTCGGAGATAGCTTACCGCCTCGGCCAAATCTCTGCAATCACCGTCGAGGTGGGACCCAAAGGAACACATGGTCTCCCTCCTCGAAATCCAAATGCCTCCATCTCATGTCGGCATAAGACTTTTTTTTGACTATGTGCAGTCTTCATTCGATTCTGGATGACCTGCACCTTCTCTGTAGTAGCTCACACCATCTCTGGGCCCATGAGTGCTGACTCTCCGGGGTCAGTCCAAAAAAGTGGGGACCTGCAAGGTCTCCCTTACAAAGCCTCGAATGGTTCCATAACAATAGTGGAATGTAAGAAAATTCTACCAGTGGTAGGTGATCCTCCCAGCTACAACCAAAGTCAGGTATGAAAGCTCGTAGCATATCATCCAGAACGTGGATGGTCCGCTCTGTCTGTCCATCAGTCTGATGATGAAATGCTTTGCTCAAGTGTAATTGAGTCCTAAAATCTTCCTATAAAACCTTCCATAAATGGGATGTGAAATGAGCATCACAATATGAGATGATCATTTATGGAACTCCATGAAGTCAAACTATCTCCTGCATGTAGAGAGGTCCCAAGCTCTCTACTGAATTCTGCTCCCGTATGGATAGAAAGTGGGCTGACTTGGTGAGTCAGTCAATGATCACACAGATGGAATCATGTACCCTAGATGTACATGGTAAACCCATCACGAAGTCCATGGATATCCCATCCCACTTCCACTCTGGCACCTCAAGGGGCTAAGTCAAACCTGCTGGAACCTGGTGCTCAGCCTTTACTTGCTGACAATTAGGGAACCAAGAAACAAACTTTGCCACACTCTTCTTCATTACTGGCCACTAGAACTGATGTCATAGGTCCTGGTACATCTTTTCCATGCCTAGATGCACCACCAAAGGAGATGTATGGAACTACCTCAGAACCTCCACCCGCAACGTCACTGGTACTACTGTGCGACCTCTAAAAAGTAAAAACGTGCTCCCCGCCTTTTGAATATCCATCAGCAGCATCACCTACGAATATATGAGCACATAGAGTCTCACAGCTAGCATCCTTGAGATATGCTTCACTGACTCGCTATAAGAGTGGAGGGGTAACAACCATCGATTGAAGGTAATCTCCCTCATCTCTATCCAAAAAGGATAACTGTATGGGAGGCCAACTGCCTCATCACCTCATCCAGCAACTGCGAACTCGATTTCTTGCTGAGAGCATCTTCCACACTGTTCTCCTTCCCAAGAGTATAAATGATCTCAACGTCATAATCATGGAGGAATTTAAGCCACCACCTCTGTATTAAATTCAGATCCTTTTGAGAAAAGATATATTTGCGACTCTTGTGATCAGAGTAGACGATAAACCGCTCGCCCATCAGGTAGTGCCGCCATATCTTGAATGCGAAGACTACCGCTGCCAACTCAAGATCATGGGTCATGTAGTTCTTCTCATGTGGCCTCAACTGACATGAGCCATAGGCAACCACCACTTGCCTCTACATCTGGAAACAACCAAGCCCGGTTCCTGAGGCGTCGCAGAACACTATGTACTCGACACCCTCTTCTGGTAGTCTCAAGATCAGGGTGCTCGTCAGAATCTATCTCAACTGCTGAAAATCCTGCTGGCATCTCTCGTTCCACACAAAAGGCTATCCCTTTTGGGTTAAATCTATCATGGGTGCTAAAATCCTGGAGAAATGAGGAATGAATCTCTAATAGTAGCCTGCAAACCCATGGAAACTCCGCACCTCCGTCATGATCTGGGGTGGCTCCCATGATAACACTGCCTCTACCTTGGATGGATCCACTGGTACACCATCTGCTAAGATAACGTGTCCCAGAAAGTGGACCTCTTGCATCTAGAATTGACACTTTGAGAGTTTCCCGTACAACTGGTGCTCTCAGAGTGTGTCCAGAACCACCCTTAGGTGACTTGCGTGATCCTCATCGGACATATAGTACACAAGGATATCATCGATGAAGACCACCACAAACCAATCAAGATAGGGCTGAAATATCCAGTTCATCAGTCCCATACACACTGCTGGGGCGTTCGTCACGCTGAAGGGCATCACCAAGTACTCATAGTGACCATATCGACATCTGAAATCCGTCTTTGTTATATCCTCATCCCTTACTCACAACTGGTGATAGCCTGATCGTAGATCAACCTTCGAGAACCATCATTCCCCTATTAAATGGTCTAAGACGTCATCGATCCTCGGTAGTGGATACCGGTTCCTCACGGTCACCTGATTCAAGTGCAGGTAATCCACACACAACCTCAAGCTCCTGTCTGCCTTCTTAGAAAACAACACTGGGGCCGCCCAGGGTGAAACAATGGGTCTCACGAAGACCTTCCTCTTCAAGTCTTCCAGCTGCACTATCAGCTCACAAAGCTCTGCAAGAGCCATCCAATATGCTAATGCTGGTATTAGTGTCATCCCTGGTTGAAACTCAATGTAGAAATCTATCTCCCAATGGGGAGGTAGTTTGGGGACATCCTCCGGAAAGACGTCCTCATACTCATCCACTACCGCTGGAAACTAGAAATTCGTAACATCTGTTGCGCCAAGGGCTAGGCTAGCCAACTAATGTGAAATCGGTTGTACCTTCCTACGCACGAGTCCATCCTGTGCTGCTTGGGTCTCCTTTTCACCGATGAAGGAGAACCTCGTTCCATCACTGCGGACACACCGCACCCTTCGCCTAAAACAATCAATCTGGGCATGAACTGTGGATAGCCAATCCATACCAGGAATGACATTGTAAGGCATTGACGCTATCACCAAGAGGTTCCAACTGAAAATCTCACCACCAAGGGTCAGGTCACACTTTCTGAAAAGGTGTGTGATCTCTGAATCTTCTCTAGTCGGTTTTTCTAAGAATAATGGTCGAGTCAATGACAAAACTGGAATCTCAAGGTCATGAACAAGATAAGCAGCCAGAAAAGAATGACTAGCACTTGTGTCTATCAGTACGACAACCAAAGTAGAAAAGACATAGATTGTACCTCTAATCATTCCTGGAGTAACTGGGTCATAAGCCTCTGCTGCTTGCAGCTATCCCCGCCTCTGTCCACCTACTCCCTGAGCCTGGGGTGGACCTCCTGGGGGTGGTGGTGGTAAAGGGTCAAAACGCCAACCACCTCCAGCTGCTCTCCCAGCTCGTCTACCACATCCATCGCCCCTCGGATCTATTTTCTCCAAACATTTCTTATGCCTCAATGGTCCATCCACTGCTCCCATGTCAGTAGTATTGCGGGTTAGACAATCTCGAGTGAGATGTCCTCTACCATCACATGAGTAGCATCGCCTCTCTCGAGGCTGGTTGGATAAAACCTACGAACCCTGTATGGTAGATCCTCTGTCCTAGGATCTCCGCTGAAAACGTCTCCCACACCTGGGTCCCTGACGTCGGCTCCATGATACCGAGGTCTCTGATCTAGATCGCTCACTACTGACAACTCCTGGTTGTATCTTCTCTCCCAAGAAGCTCTTAACCACCAAAGCCCGCTCGAGCACCCCAGTAAAAGTAGGAATGATCATAGTGATGATTCTAGCTCATATGTCTCTGCGCAAGTCCTGCTCAAAAGCTCGAGCCCTGAAGTACTGATCCCTGACCATATCCATCGAGTACCGTGAGAGGTCGGTAAACCTCGATGAATAGTCAGCCACCATAATAGTTCCCTGCTAGAGCTAAAGAAGCTCCTGTATACATACTTCTCTTAGGGTAACCGTTGAAAACTCCTCCTTGAAGAGATTCTCAAACTCTGACCATGAAATAGTCACCTTGTCGTGAGTCTGGATAACCAAACTCCACCATCTCCCTGCTGAGCCCTGTAGAAGGCTCGATGCCAGGATCACCATCTGGTCTTCTGGTGTCCTGATCAAACGGAAGACTCTGGCCACTGTCTCAAGCCATTCCTCTGTAGCCTGAGGGTCTGGCTCACCTAAAAACCTGAGGGGTCTCTACCTCTGAAACTCGTGGAGTGCGCTCAGCCAGCGCTCCTCCTCTACTGGTATAGCAGGCACTAAACACTGCTCCATAGGTGGTGGACCAACTAGCACACCACCCAAAGGTAAAACTGGGGGATCTGGTCCGTGTATTGAAGCTTCATCACTGAGGGGGTCATCCTCGTGATCGAGCTGCTGGATCCTAGCGGGTGCGCGTCGAGGAGGCATCCTGTAAAGAAACAAGATGTATCACAGTCAGTGAGTATATCTGGAGAGATGACTCAAGAAGGACATGGAAACCACAACCCATTCTTATATGATGCATGTACAATTATTTTCCCCAGCAACTAGTGTTCTCATGTTCCAAGTCGAAAAGCAAGTTATTAGAGTCCTGATGTATGGATACGTCGGCCGACCGCACCAACACTGGGGTCCCTGGCCTGAAAGTTGAACTCGAAACACTTAACACTATTTACCTAAACCAACTCACAGACTCTCGGTCCTAAGGTAGAACTAACCACCTATGATACCACACTGTCATGACCCGTCTCAGTGGGGCACATGCCACAACTCCCCAAGCCCGCCTCCAATAGGCCAGGGGGTGGTGACTAGAACCGAGTAGGCATGTCAGTAACATGGGAGGCATTGCCTATAAACTTGTACACACACACACACATCTCCAAGCCCACAAAGCTGAAAAGTAAAAACTACTAAAAATGGAAATGCATGAATACACTAAAATATCAACCAACAGAGTAAGACAGGAAAATAAAGTACAGTAATGTAAAACCCTGGGCCAAAAGTACAATCCCACCAAAAGAAAGTATGCAACAAAGTCCAACCTGTAAAGAAAGGTACCGGGACTCCAATCCATAGCTGTAGAAACACACCTAGGCCTGCCTGATCTCACTGAGCACCATCTGGTCCTGGTCCACCTAGAATCCTGTCAATGTATCTCTCTTCTGCATAAGGAACAACACGTGCGGGCAAAGCCCATGCAGGGGTGAGTATAACAATACCCAGTCGGACACCCCGAAAACCACAAAGGAATACAATAAAGGAAATACCACAAAGGAATGATACAGTAAGCTCTACACAGTATATGTTTACAGAACATATAACAAGAATATCCATATATACTCATACACGATCAACTATCATGAAACCACCACTAAGGTCCAGCTCAAAGATTCCACTAAGCATGTAACAAGGAGAACACACTCCTAGGTCTGAAGAGAGAGATACAAAGTACTCGTTCCGGGAGAACTCAATCCACAATTACTTAAGAAAGATACTTGATGCATCATATGAGGATCACAACTAGTAGCTATGGGGTGATTCTAACAACTCATTCTGAACTAATCCGCTAAGCAGAGGATCGACACCCAGGTAAGGTAGGTCACATTGATACCTAGAACTCTACCTAGGGTACCATGAAGGAATAGATGATCCGTCTCTAAGTCTAACAGAGGGGATTCCAACAACTCTATTCAGGAAGTCCTGCTGAAGGGATCATACTTTTGTATGCTGGCTATGTGCCTGTACACGACCTCAACCCGTGTCGCCTTGCCTGTGTACTAGTATACGGGGTATCCCGTGTATCTGGCCAAGTATGGCCAGGGAAGGGTATACACGCCATGTCCTTTTCTGTGTACCTAACCCACGTTTATGTACTATCGGAGTACACGCCAGGTAGTCCGCCGACGAACACATATCGTGTAGCCCATACTACACACCGTGTAGTCGGGATTTCTCCAGAACTATCGTCTTCCTCCTCGTGCCTCGGACAAACCTCCAGATTCGCGATCTGTCATCCATTTGCCACGAAACTCAAGATCTCAGGTCTCCTCGCTGTCATGATTCTAAATCTGTGGGTTTCAGACCTTCGATCAGCTCCGAAATCTGATTCTGGTCAGCCATGTGAAAATTGTTCTAAGAATGATATCTTCTGATCCACTTCGATCCGTCCATCACCACTACCATTGAACCTCCGTGGGGTTATCCCGATGCTAGATCTTTAGTTTGGGATTGTTGCGTCGCACAATAGATGCACAATGTCCCATAGTTCATACCTTAGAGAAGAATGCATAGAACACACATGAAAAACATGAGAAATTGGGGTAGAAAGTCACAATAAATCGAGATGAACGAACCTTGATCGATGTTCGTGTTGATCTTGGTTCGTCACCGTTATAAGGCTACATAGAAAAAAATAACCTTCAAGAATCAATCCCCAAAAGATCTAGTAGATAACCCATCCCGCATAACGATCAATCCACAGGCCAATCTGTTCGTTGATTGGTCTGCGTCCGTAATGGAAATCAAGAACATGAAAGAAATCCAAAAGAGATCGAACGCCCTACCTAGATCCACGAAGTTCGTTGGCAAATATCCGGTCGTCGCGTCGTTGTCACCGATGAAACTTGTCAAGATCATCGTCGCCGCATTGGGAGGTTTTCTCTAGAGCTTCCCAGAGCCTCTAGGTGAAATTCAGGGTTATGAGATCTGTAACCCTGATCCCCTGTGAAATATTTAATTTAAAGGAATAAAATACTTCACTGTAGAAAGATTTTATAAAATATTTTTATTAAATATTTTATTAAAGTTACGTCCAAAAACTAGATTTCACCACTGACCTGCACTAACAGATGTTAGGCCACGCCTAAGGTAAAATCGCTGCTCTGAACACAACAGAGCCCTAAAATTTCTAATCTGAGCACCCATTCAGGAGTTATTCCTCTATTTCAAGAAAACTCCATGCATGTGTTAATTAATTATTTAATTAAATTACAACATTTGTTTCGGGCTCACCGGGCCTCGGAACTGCATGCCGTCTCAAAGCCTGGTCTCAAAATAATTTCCATATAATATTAAAATAATACATGAAAAAATCTGGGACATTACAAAATAGGTGAAACAATTTTACCACAGACTCAGGCTAGTCCTCTAACACTTGAGGAGAGTGTCTAGATAACCATAAAAATTAATAATTGTATATCTATGAAACTCATTAAGTACACTCATTATAGGTGTTTCTTCTACTAGTACTACCAGAACCAATATATACTCAACCTGAGGGGGGTGGGGTCATCCACCTGAACAACTGATGTTGGGTTAACATGCCTCTCAATGAGTGGAGGCATCACTGACTATCCAATAAGAGGAACTACCTACTTCATAGGTCTCTATAAGTAGATAATAATTAGGATCCTTCTATGTAATCCTTGCTAGATATCATTGTAGAGGCATATAACAAAAACCAAGATTCACAATGGTCAAAAGATAATATTTGGGGATGTGAATCAAGAACGATTTGGAAACAAAAACCCATTCCAATGTGATGAATATGACTTTATTTTTCCCACAACCAGTAATTATATGTGTTAATTAAAAAAATAGGTTATCAATATCCTAGTTAGTGGATACATTGTACACCACACCCTTAATGGGTTCCCTGGCTCGAGAGCTGAACTCAAGACACATCAACACTATTTCCATAGATCCCAAACCAAACCTTATAGAAAAACTATCTACATACTCTAGTCATAAGATGCCCTACATTAATACCACTCTATCATGACCCGACCCATTAGGGACTGTATTTTCTATAAAAAATCCAATAATGGCACCCCAAGACAACCTCTAATAGGCTAGAGGTTAATGACTAGCACCGAGTAGGTATAACATAAAAATGGGAGGCCTTATTTTAAAGTAACATTACAAATACACATCTCCATACACCAATATAATTAAGAAAAGATAAAAAAATAATATTATAAGTTCATTAATAAAAACTAACCCCAATTATAGTATGGCAAAGGGAGAATAAAAAAGGGCCAAATAAAAGCACATAAAAACTAAAAATGAGTCCAACCAACTTACAAAAGTAGGACTTCTATCAAAATGAAACCATCCAAGGTCTTTCTAGCATGACTATGCTCCATATCATCTTGGTTCACCTATGGATCTATTGAAAGTCCTATCATCTACATAGGACATGACATGTATGGATAGAACCCGTGTAAGTGTGAGCATAAACATACTCATTAGGACACCCAAAAATCACCAAACACAAATAATCAAGGGGTAGTTAGATCTAAATAGAAAAAGGAATAAGTAAGATAATTGAGATATTCATAAAGGAAGATTCCAAGTCATAAAGTGAGGCCATACCCTAACTACAATCCCATGATTTTGGAAAATTCTAAAAGGTAACATCCATCCATGGGAATTATCTCTTTGGGTCTCACTATACTGCTGAAACTCATCTGAGAGGACATAATCATTGGGTATTTCCATGAAGAATCATGAAGGAAATGGCATGTATCTTCTGAGATACTCACTTGATCAGAATATATTTTACCAGAAAAGAAAAAATGACGATTCAAAGATAGGGGATAACACCTATGGACTGTTGGGGATACCTAAATCTAACTGGGTTAACCCACTAGGAAGGGAATCACATGCCTAGGATGGAATAAATGGGACACCTGACCCAAAATAGGGATGAAAAATAGAGAATCAAACCCTGATCCACATAGAGGGATGCCTGAATCTTTCTGAAACTAACTCATAGAGGGGATTGGTAATCCTGATCTCACGATAAGATACCTCACTGTATCCTCTTAGGGATGAACCAAGGGTAAACACCCACACTATCACAATTTGAGAGAACTCACCCAAACTCATACCATATATTTTTTAGGGATATCATGGTCTTTAATCTAACCTAGATGAAGTACACAATGTCTCCTATGGGGTAAACAACATGTCTCACTTCAATATCGCATGGTTTGTATTTCTCAAGATACACAATGTATTGTTACAATATATGGTGTCTAGAGGTTGGGCCAATACTCATCATTTTTATCTGCTCAATATCATGCACCTTTTGAAGTATACAAGGTACACTCCAACACACATGATGTGTAGAGGTTAGGTTGAAACTTATCCTCCACCATCTGCTTGAGCCCGTATACTTTATTAAGTATATGAGGTGTACTCTAACAAAAATGGCATATATATTCAATGAGAACAATATGCATGTACTCCCTATTCACCCCAAGATGGTTATTTAAGGATCCCAAAAAAATTTAATACCTCACAAAGTGTGTGATATTTAACTCAACACGTAAACCCTATCCACCTCATAGAGGTTTTCATACGGTGTGTGTTCTTATTAAATACATTCTATGTAGTTATAAATTTCATAAAAAACTCATATATTCATGCATATCTTCATGTGGCACCTCCTCCTTCACTTAAGCTACAAGAAATAGTCATAACTCCCAAATTTGAAGTTGATTACCCATTTAATGTCACTAATGGATAGATTCTGGGCACCCATTGATAGGAAAACAACTATAAACACCTTCTTGAATCCCTCGTATGGTCTAAATCAAAGAATATAAATTTTATTCACTAATGTTGGATCTCCATAATGTCTATTTTCTAGAATTTTAGAACCCTTTTCTTGAACAAATCCACTGTCGCACCTATGAGATACTCTCTCAATCTGGATCACAGATCTATTGTCACCCGAACCATCATCATATCCCCTTTATTATTACCACACCTTGGTCAAATATCTAGATATAAAAGTCAAACCCATAACCATGACCTGTTCTTACAAATGATTATTTCAGAATGATCAACTACCTGAGTCTCATCGAATCATTGTCTAGTCAAACCACTAATATTGTATGTTTTTGAATGAAGAGAGAGAGAGAGAGATAAAACACTAACTGGTCATCAAACAAAGGTTGTGTTCCTTTAGAAATAATTGATAGAATCTAAAGAATGATAATGGAAAAAAAATTAAAAAATTAAATCCAGAATAAATCTATAATTTCTAAATATAGGAAGATATAAAAAAAATTGTACAAACAAATGAAGAACCATCCATGAATTTATTTAGGACGAAATTATTCTTTCATATTAATTATTAAGAATGAGAAATTATACCAAAAAATCAAGATCTTGAACACAGGTTGAATCAATCAATGATCAAGAATGGTTCCACATCTTTGTTATCAGTGTTATTGAAGAAATACATCGATGATGAAAAAATCCATAGTACTCTGATTAACAATCCACAATTTAGTGATTATCTGCAACACACTCTCCACTAGAGTTCTACCTTTTCTTCCTCTCCATCCTCTCCATCCTCTATAGTTACATGTCTAAACCTTGGAAATTATCTATATAAGGGTTATAATAGAGGAACTGTTTTAGGTTTAGACAATTAAATTTAAATTAAATTAATAAATTAATTTAATTAGTTTAATCTACCCATAATTGTACTCTATTGAAGCATCTGATGCTAACAATATTTAAATCCCACCCAGGGTAAAACCCATTATTTGGATTTAATTGCGATATCAATTTTTCAATATGACACACCGTTCAATATTTATTCAATTATTTCTAAAAAATTGGTTGTGTTTGATTTATTATATTTAATATTATTAATATATAAACATTGAGGCTCAGTGGGCCCCTTAATACGATGTCGACTCTATGCCTTAATCTGAAAATGTTATTTAAAATATTATAAACCATCAAATTAATTTTTCAGATTTGTTATAATAAAATTCATCATGCTATCAATTTTAAACTAAAAACATACAAAAATAAATTTGTTACATAGAAATACAAGTGATTTTACAAGGATCCTTGATAGATAAACAAGAGGACAACACCATTGCTACACTCTTAAAAACTAGAAATTGTAGTATTTTGAAGTCTATGACAACCAATTATCATGAATATAAATAATTAACCTTAAAAATACAAAATAAATATGAATTTAAATTGGTATTTAATCTTTGAAAGTGTTTATTAAATTATATTAAACCAACCCAGACTTAGGGAAAATACTCTTGATCCATTCTTGATTCAAGTTGTAACATCCACCATTATTTTTTAAGTCAACTTGTTTGTAGTAAAAGTTTATTTGGAGTTGAAATATCTCTGATCTTATATAATATCTCTTTTTTACAATGTTTTTAATGAACCAACCTAGATTAACATCTGAATTGGCATCTGAATCAACTCTCCATTGGTCTAAAAGGAATTACTAATCCTCATAGACAACCAACAAGCATATGATAATCAAAAAATAGAATTTACGAATGATTTAATTCAAGAAACAATAAAATAAATCAAATAGAACTATGGAAACATAAAAAAATAAACATAACTACACAACCACAACTAGTTATAAAAAGATGATAAGAAAACAGCAAAGAATATAAATAAAAAATATAACTACCACAACTCATATCTTAATAGTTCATGACCACCTATCAGGTCCCAAGTCACCTACCCTAGGACAAAAAATCATGAACCCAAAAAAAGAATATAAATAGAAAATGGGTACCAACAATATCAACATGATGGTTGCACACACCAAAATGGTATGTGTAGGATGTGAGAAATAATTTCCAGGAGGATCCCACCAAGAAGTATATTCAATTTCTCTACCAAGAAATTTAGTTATTCTAGTTTTAAAAGAAGGAATGAAAAAATATGGGTTTCCTATTATAAATAAAGAAGGTAAAAATGAAATATTTTAAAATGAGAGTTTAAATCCATAAAATATGTTCATGGTAAAAATAGATTCTAAAATATTACCCCTTTTATTACCAAATCCATTAAGGAATGTAAAGAGGAAATCATGTTAAAATCCATTTTTAATAAAAAAGCCTTTTTTAAAATGCCTTGAAAACAATTTCACATGCCAAGGTTTATAATGCATAAAAATTAACAAAATACTACCAAGTATCAGAAAAATATTGTATATAAAGGAATATGTGTGGATAAACAATGTACCTCACAACAATCAAACATATATGATAGAGGATGTCAAACATGGAAACTCAAGTGTCGAACAATGATCAAGAAATTAAAGTCACATATAATGAAAAAAATGTAGAGTTTCAAGGTTATATTTCATAAGAAAGTCATAGATACATTAGTGAGTCCACCAAAGACAAGAAAGGAAACCATGACCGACTATATATAAATACCGACTCTACCACAAACAAAAGCTTATTGACTTGATGCACACCCACCTCCTTAGAGACCCTATTCAAAATCCACATTCTATAGGGATATTCTAGTTGAGGCGTGAGTCCAAAAAAATGTAGCATAAATCTAGGGTCTCTCATCCATCTATATATCTTTTATATGACCAGTAAAAGAGGTAAGTGAGATAACAAGAAACAAGGACGAGAACAAGGATCCACAAAGACATCAATATTCCTAATAAATATTCCATAAAATACAAGGTCTACATATCACCCTCACCCCCATCTCCCCCAAAGACTAAAACCCCTATTTTAACACCCACCATTATGTGCTTCAAGAACCATCGAATCAAGGAAGACCATACATAAGGGATTTATCAATAATTTTCACAATAAGAGAATTTACTTCATAAAGATCCAAAAAGGCCTTTAAGGTAAACCAAATAAATAAAAAAACATTTAGAAATTAAATAAAACATCACTTTTAACCATCCACTCAAAAGAACAATAAATACCTATTTCCATTAAAAACATTAAAGTAACTAATGGGCCTTTGATCAAAGAACATGAAAAATAAAACCAATCCCTTTAATGTTTTTAAATATCATCACAATCAACCTTTTCAAAACAAACCGTCACATGTTATCCTTTAAATAATTATAAAATATATTTAAATGAATTTTTTTAACCATTTGGAATAATATTAAAGAATAAACACATTTTCATTAAAAATCATATTTACATTACATAAATTTAAAAACACTAAGATTAACAAATAAGATAATTTTATTTCAAAATAGAGGATTGATTTTTTAATATGAAATCAACCATGCCAAATACCATTTTCACCAAAAGGGTCCTTTTTTATTCAAAATGATCAAACCATGATAACTATTTTCAAATGGAATAAAAATTAATTCAATCCACACATGAATAAAAATAAGAGGAAATGACATATAAACACCTATATAGAATATTTGAGATCAAACCACAACAAAATTGAGATGAATTTCCTCTAATAGAAAACATTGAATTAAGAAAAATGGGTCTCTAGAGAATAGAGAAGAGAACCTAGATCAAAAATTCACACCATCCATTTTTGATACAATTAATTCCAATTATTTTATATACTCTATGAGGACTGAATGGAGATAAAGAACAGATTTTAAAGTCCCTAATTGAAGGTTAACTCAATACAAGTCTTTCTCTAAGGTTCAGGACCAGAAGTCTATCGGATGACCTAGACATGCTTTTCAAATTGTGTGAGAATGAAAATTATTTAAGGCAGATCATGGATGAAAGGTGATACACCCCATATATTCAGAGGCCTCTTCCATAAGGCCACTGGATAAGTTGGAATCCCACTAATAGTGGTTATAAGTATAAATTTTATGGGTCTTTCTACCTTGGTTTCATGTGTTGGGGGGGAATTGTTAATGACCCCAGTGGATTAGTTTTTATAGCCTTCACTGCCTTATATGAACATAGTGAATCCCTCCTCATGGAGGATTGTGCCATTCTCATTGGTCTTGAGCTATGTCATTATAAAAACATTGTATTGGACTCTATTGAAACAAACTCCTCCATTATCCACAATTCTATTAAAGATCAAATAACTATCCTATTTTTTTATTTCTTATCATATCAATAGATTAAATTTGATTATTGAAGAATTTGTGGAATTTCTACACATGTGGAATCAAGGAAACAAAGTTTCTAAATTCTTTTCTTTAAGGAACACTTAGGATAGCTCATTTAATTTTTGTACTAATATGGGTTACCTTCCTCTTAGTTGTCTTAATATTATACAATGAGATTCTCTCATGTTACATTACTTTAGATGACCTTTATCCACTAATAACCTTAGTATCTTTAATAAAAATTATTAAGTTTGGATGTATTTAATTTCAAGAAGATTTGGAAATATCGGAAGTGACTCACCACTTTGATTAACACTTCAATCTGCAAAGATATGAGGTTAGGATATCAAAAAATTTATAAGGAGGGATCCCAAGGTTTGTGTGGTTTGGGCTAATTTTTAGGGAGAATAAAGTAAAAATAAATTGGGGGGTTTTGAGGTACATTTTCCATGATACCCCTATAATAATTCTTGTCTGGAAACACCACTAGATAGCTATTGGAGTCCCACCATGGAGTTGGTGGCTACTGCAGAAATACATTATCCACTCTACTTCCCAATAGATAGATGATAGAGACCCACAAAATACTCAATGGATGAAACATATTAATGTAGACACTACCAAGTCTACCAGATAGTCAGTGGATCTCCCAATCTAGTTGATGGATCACCTTGTGCCTCACTTGCTGCAGGTCTAGGTCCACAACTACTATAAGGGTCTGGGCCATCCTTTGAACACTCGATCAACCTAAAAAAACATAAATAGTGGTCCATTGATGAATGAGATACCTAGATGTTATATTTATACCCAAAACATATCTTTTTATCCCTAGAAAGATTCTTGAACAAAATATAGAAACTACAAGATATAAAGAACTTCAACACCCAAATTGGAGGTTTATAGTTCATGAATAGAGGAAGTATCAACCAAATATGGACTACCAGACACAACTCCAAAAGGATGGATGAACAGAATTCATAATAGTAACTTAATTACAACCTCCAAGTTCATAACATGTCTCCAAATAATTCAAGAAAAATACATATAGGATATAAATACTGAAAAATGAACATTGACCTAGAATCAGTCTCCACACTATTTAAAGATTCACCAAAATGGTTGAACATAAGGAGGAAATAATAAAATAACTTGTACCTTCCACCTAAAGAAGTATCATCAACCAATATTCATGAAGAAATATATAATAGAATAATCTAAAAACTAAAAGGAAAGGTACCAAAAAAATATATTGAATATTATAAAAAATAAAGCTCCCAGAAGATCCATTAACAATCCAACCATTCATAATAATGGTAAAAACTAACAAGTATTTCTACCTTAGTCAAAAACTGGATAAAAACATAGGATTTCCAACATAGATCCACACCCCTTGAAGAGATTACTGAAACAAATATTGGAACCTTTGAGTTCTTGGTACAAAAAGAATATAAAAATTCTCATTAACCCATGTATATACCCATGGTCTATTCATGTCTCCTGAAAAAAGATAAAAATTATAAGGTTAGTACAAAATAGGGTGAAACAAGCTCTCAAAAGGGATATCATCCAACACATAAAGCTTGATATCTAACCAAAAGGCATAAACAATATGATACCGAAAGAACAATAACCAAACCAAATAGTATCCAACACTAAACATAAACTGAAAATCATGGAAGGTAACCAAATATATTTTCAAAGAAAACAACCTAAAGCATTAAGAGTTTCCTAGAATGAAATTATATTCCATCTTCAAGAGTTCAACAAACCTCAAGGTATTAAAATCAGTTAAGATAAAGGCTACCACCATTCAAGAGTGAACATACACAATGATCAACTAAATATATCTCAAGAAAATAACCCATTCATCATAATAAAAACTCACCAACAACACAAACTAAGTTCCTCAAGATAGAGACAAACAAAACCAAAATAATTCAAAAAAGATCCCCAAAACAAGAATGTAAACAAAAATTGATGAAACCTAAAACCTACCCTTTCTATAACCCAGCATAAAAAACCTATAAATGGGACCCAAAAATCCACACAGATAAAAAACTCTCATAGAATCTAAATAAGACCTCAATTAGTGACAAAGTTCCCCACATTAAAATCACATGAGATGCCTCTTTTTTCCTTGAGAAGACTATCCATACTCAACAAACTTCTATGATCCACTCGATGTGACATATTCACCCAATCCAACCAGAAATAATGCATTAACCACTTTGTATTGCACTTTTTAGGCACAATTTTTTTTTCATTGTATTTTTTGTGAATATATCAATTTGTTGATTTTGTTGAAGAAAGAATGTATGTTTAGAAAGGAAGTGAAAATATATATTGAAGAAAGGTGCCTGTAAAATTATCAATTGGATCCAGACTATCAGCATGATAATTGGATCTAGAACCATAGGCATGAATATTGGAATCACTATCATAATAAAGAATAATATTGTTTTAGAGGTGTTTCCTTTTATTGTCAAGGAAATGTCAAACAAGAATAAGATCACCTAATTTGGTAAAAGTTGGTGATCAAAATCACAATTTTTAAGAATTTAAATCTAATTGGAAATATTTTTTATAGAATAAAAGTATTATTGAAATCACGTTGGATTTAGAATGATGTTATGATTGTAACGAGGAATAGAATCATAGTCTGCATGAATCCGATGTAAATGTGATGATGATTTTCTATTTTGTAATTCAAAAAATTCATAAGTTATTTGAGAAACGTTTTATTAAATAATTATAAAGAAAAGAGGGAGATAGGATTCTTATAATCATATCAAGGATTGGTTGGAAAGAAAGAAGTTGATGGAAGTATGGGAAGTTATGAGACTTCCCAATGTAAGTCAGAAAATACTGAAGCCGATATTAAAATTATTCAAAGTCATGATGAAGTCATGATTAGAAGATAAAGTCTGGATATGGAGAATGTTTATGAAAATGGATCTTTCTAGTCTTTATTCATTGGTGTGATATCATCAGATGTATTTTTTTGGAATTATGATAAAGTTAATTAGAATATGAGAAGATGAAGAAGATGGTGTGTCTTAATTAGAAAAGGAAAGCAGTTTCTGAAGTTGAAGCTACTGAAATTGGTCCATTAGATGTGGTATGCCACTGATCCATCATAATGTATTTTGAAACCAATTCATATTGTTGGTATCCTTTTTAAATCATATACTTAGTTTTTTCAGGGGTAGAATGGTTAAGGAATGTTGAACTATATTCTCAATGGGTCAAGAAAAAAACAAGTCATACTTTGTTCTCTAACAATTCTGTCAAGATCAAAAGAACAAAATTATTGATTGTTTCTCAATAATTGGTGAGGAATCATTAGATTGGTGATGATAATGTTCATCAGAGTGAAGATGAGGCCAATCCATCAAACATGTACTAACAACGATAAAATCATCAGCTATGAGATTATTAGTCTGACGAATTGAAAGAACGAAGCAATAATTTGAATATATTTTAAAATGGTTTTCAATGTCTTATATTTTACAAGCTGGTGTAGAGCATATGCATGATTAGAGTTTTATTTTTTACAAAAGGCCATCATATTGGGCCATCTTTAGTATTTAACGTGTTTTCATCGTAATGATAATAAATTTGGTTTTTATATAGGATCATTTAGTACAGATCAACATAATGAAGAATCTGTTGTATTCCTTCATCATAATGGAGAATTAGAATGGTGAATTGTAATGAATAATCATATTAAAGAAATGTTTTTAAACTTGAATAATTCTGAAGATTCAATAAGTTCCTAGAAGGATTATTAAGAGTTTAAGATGTAAAATTTTAAGAATGAAATTAATTTGAAATTTAGGATTTATGAATTTCATTGAGTGGGAAGTGAAATTGGCTTTCCCGCCTTTACCCTTTTGGGGTTCCTATAAAAGAAGAGCTCAAGGAAATTACAATGTATGTGAAAACATGAATTCTTAAAATGCGTCGAGAGCTATGAGATATTTTTTGTCAGATATTGAGTTTTAAACTATATTTTTTGTTAGGTTGATGATGAGGAAGTTACATCAGAATGAGCCCATTAAAGTGAGGCTTAGTTCGATCATTGGAACATGTTCCAACAGATGGCGTTCTATCAGAACAATTCCATTAGAGTGACATCCATCAGAGCAAGGTTTATCGAACCTAGTTCTATACGACATAGAAATATTTATCTTTTGATTTAGTTTCTACTCAATTGAAGAGGGAATAAAAAGGATAATCAGACCGAGGTCAATCGGATAGAGCCCATCCGACTAAGGGTACCAAACTAAGGACAATTGGATAGACACTACTAAAGAACATTTCTAGACTAAGTATCTTGAATTTTTTTCAAGACCAAGAAGTTCTTTAGAGAATTTTTGATGTTATTAAAGATTATGCATAGGTAAATTTTGATTCATATTACCTGTTGAGGAAGTGAAGACTTTATGAAGTGGATTAGAAATGAAGGTAAGTGAATCTTGTAACCAAGGATACTTACCAATTTCTAAAAAGGCTTTATTATCTTGCTGGGGTGTATTAACAACTATGGAGAAGTGGATACTGAAAAGGATTGATGGAGGGTATGACCAAATCTAAAATTAAAGTTGCTACTGGGATTATAGAGTTGTTCAATTATTGTACCTTCATATTCTAGAAAGAATATAGTGAAAGAATCTATGTTAGTGAGACTATACCACATGGGAATGGGTAATTCTTTGAACCAAACATTTTAAATATCATGTGTTGACTTATCTTTGTAATTTTTTCATAAAAACTGTGAGGTTGAGAATTTTTATTTTAGTGGATCATAACATTAAAAAGTTTCATAGATTAAGAAATTTTACTAAGAGGTTAAGAAAAAATTTCCTATAAAATAAAAAAGAACAACTGATTCACCTCCCCTTTTAGTGGTCATGATCTTATCTGGACACCAATAAGTGATATCAGATCCTAGGTTCCCTATGAAAGATCCATATCTAATAATGGAGAATTTGAATTCAGTGAACTATAAGTGGATTCTAGTTTTTAATGGTAAGAACTATTATATATAGAAAGACAGAATGTTTCCATATCTCATGTATATAGGATACGATGTTTTACAGGCTACTACAGATGGGTTTCCTCCTACTATTTGGAATTATACCCTTAATTATACTAATAAGAAAAATCATGAGACTAATGAAAGATAAAAAATGATTTACTATCATCCCTAACTAAAATTGAGTTTCTTTGAGTAAAGGGAGTTAGAACTTCCAAAGGTATCTAGGATAAGTTGAAAACTATTTGTTAAGGAATAAAAAGGTGAATAAGGTAAAGTTACAAATTTAGAGGCTGAATTATGAATATCTAAAAATGGGTGAGTATGAATCAATTAGTGACTTCTTTACAAGGGTTAATGATATTTTTATCACTATAAGATGTCTTGGTGAGATACTAGAAGACTCGACTATTTTTTAAGAGATCTTGGGAAATATTCCTAATAAGTTTGATGCCAAAGTTTCATATTTAGTGGATTGAGATCATGAAACTCCATATTTGGATGATCTTTACAGTAAACTTGTTACTTATGAAATGAGTAGAGAGAAGTTTATGAATCTTAAAGAAAAATTTGATCAATAAATGGCCTTAAAATATTTTTTAAAATAGAAAAACAATGATAAATAAGTTAAATATGAATCAAGTGATTAAGAAGTAGCATAGGAAGTTGAAGATTTTAACACAATAGTTTCCCTAATTTATAAGAAATAAAATAATGGAAAAGGGAAAATGACAGCCCTATAATGTTGGAATTATGAAGGGAAGGGACATTTTTCATTGAATTCTCCTAGAAAGAAAATTTAAGAGTAGGAGTCTAAGGAAGATGATGATAAATATTGAAAATAAAAGTGAAAGAAACATAAGGATTTATTTCCTTATATAAAGAATAATAAAAGATATCTAAGTAAAATAAAAGAGGATGAATCCTCATCCAGTGATGACCATGGTCATTAAATCAACTTTATTGATCAAGTAAAAAATGGAATTGATTCAAATAGTAGTGGTAATTATTATGATGATATGATATAAATGGAATGGATTATCAAAAGGAATTTTTAGAATGTACTTTAATAAAATACTCAACTCAATAAAGAAAGAAGAAAGTTCTAGAAAGATGTTAAATACATAACTTTGGAGAATAGTTATCTTGAAAGAAAAATTAAATGTTATGAAGAAAATTCAGCTAGAAATGAGAATATTAAAAAGATAGAATCTAACCTTGTGAAATTTAGTAAAAAATACAAGTTTAAGATAGATGAATCTAAAAATATTATAGTTTTTCTTAAAAGTAATTTGGTTGAGAAAGAATAATAGTTTTTATAAACACAATCAATGTTTCTTACAGCACAAAGTGAGATAATAAATATGGGAGAAAACCTCAACAAGGAAGTTTATATCAAAATTTTACAAAAGAAGGTTTTTTATAAGAATTATTTTACAAATAAATATAATAATTCATCAAGTAAGTATCCCCCTAATAAAAGTAGTCCATGATTTGTTAATAAGAAACAATAAAAAAAATGTTCTGAACAAGTTCACTATCAGTCTAAAATATCAAGATTCAGAGGTCATTGTTAGTGTTGTGTAGTTTTTGAACAAAGAAATTTTTCATGCTTGAACAAAATGTCTCTACTAGTAAATAGGTATAAATCAAGGGGGATCTATGGTGAGTAAAGAATAGCAAATGTTTCTAAAAATTTTGTGTAACAGAAAATAGAAACTCAAATGAGGTAGAAAGTATAGTTTTTTAAGAAAGTAATGAAAAAAACATGATAAGTCCAAAAATAAAGAGTTCTTAGTTATCTGGAAAGAACAATTTGACATTTCTATGAAATTATAAGAAGCACAAAGAATTAGTTAAGGTAAATGATATAGAAAATGTTAATGAAGTTTAAAATAAATTTGATAAAAAAATTCCACATATGGTGATTTGAAAATTCTAAAAAATTGAAAAATGTGTTAGAAAAAAGGGAATGTTACTAAATATTGTTTGAAAATCCTTTTAGAACAATAGGAATAAATGAAAGAGTTGTTACAATCTCACAATAACAAAAGGGTTCCAAATGAACAAAATACATCAACAACCTTACCAGAGGAATCTTTAGATAAAAAAAACTTGTTACATAATCCGATAAGGATGAACAAAGGGAATAAAATACATCCAATTAAAAATACAAGAAGAAGAAGAAAAATTAAAGTATAAGAGAGTAATCTTAGTTAAAATGATAATTATAAGTAATATCTATTCTTATAAATGTTTGTATTTCTACTAACTTTATGACAATTTAATGAGTTGAAATAATGAATCTAATATTGTTGAGTCTATTACTATTCTTGAAAAATAAAGTAATGAAGTTGAAAAATGTGATTTTTTAAAAGTTTTGTTTACACACATGAACTTTATGATATGTTTATAGAGTTGGGTGTATGTTAATTTTATCTTAAACAAATCTTTTCAAGGATTCCCTAAGTAAGGAGAATGTTTAAAGAAACATGAAAAGGGTATTGCATAAATGTTTTAAAAAGGAAAACATTTACAACCTTGATTATACACTCTTGTTTTCTACACCAGGTTCACCCATATAGAATTAAAAGTTTTAGTTAAAGTCACTTTGTTAAGAAACTCATTTGATACTTATGTCCTCCTAAAGAATAATTTAATTTTTTTGAGATGAAAAATTTCAACCCCTATAAATAAGATAATTTTTCTATAAGGGGGAACTTTTTCATGATTCCCCCTTTTATTATTTTTTCAATAAGGTAGAGATATAAATAAATGTGTAGAGATAATAAATAGGGGGAGCAAGAAAAGAATGAGGAGAACAAAAATAAAATAAAAAGTGGTATTGTTTTGAAGTGATTGAAGTGGGTATTGACAAAAAACAAAAAGGGAGATATTATTAGTAAAAAGTTGTGTTTTGGTTTTATTTGTTGTCAATTGATCAATATGTTGATTATGTTGAAGAAAGGAAGTATGATAAAAAAGGTAATAGAAATATGGATTGAATAAAGGTCTGCATGAAGCTATCAATCAGATCTAGACTATAGACATGATAATTGGATCTAGAACCACTAGCATGAAGATTTGACTCATCTTCAAAATCAGGAATATATTTATTTTAGAAGTTTTGTATTTTTTTGTCAAGGAAATTTCAAAGAATAATAAGATCAACTCACTTTGTAAAAGTTGGTGATCATACTCACAATTCTTAAGAAATTCAATCGAATTGGGAATATATTTTCTGGAAGAAAAGGCTCTTAGAACTCTCATTGGGTCTAGAATGTGGTTCTGATCTTAATAAGGAATAAAATTATATTCAATCGAATTTCCATAACACCTCACTTTTCACTTGAACCCATGGACTGTAATTGCCCTTGAGATAAGGGGGTTAAATGAATTTGATTAGAATGGATTAAATGAGATGGTGGAAACTAAGTGCAATGACTATGACACTTGAATTATTAATCATCCTATCAGGTTTAGGCAACCAGATGGAATGATCCTCATGGGGAGCCCTTTCCCAATTTGCCATGTTTAGGAAAATTGGATAAAATGACCTTGAATTAGTAAAGTGCGCTAAATGACATAGTTTAATGGGTTGGGTTGTGAATTTGATATGGTTAATTGGAGCGCATAATAGGTAATGCCTTATGTGTTGTTTGATAAGTATGAATGATGGTTCAACTGAATAGCACACTAGAGAGGGTTAGAGCATGAACCTAGTGTTTATTGTTATGATTGTGAATGAGTACCATAATTGATTATGGGTGTTTGTGAGTATGGATTGTCTGTTTGAAATGCATAAGAGGTACTGCCTTATGCAATGTAATATAATGCTAATAAAAAATGTGTGTGGTTATGGATAGGAGGCATTCATACCCCATTCCATCTACTCTGAATGGTTATGGATGGGAGGCATGCATACCCCATGCTAGCTTACTTGAGTATGGGTGGGAGGCATGTCTACCCCATGCCAGATGTAATCTGTATATGTGTATGGAAGGGAGGCATTTATACCCCTTTACAGTTGAATGATAGGGACGAGAGGCATTCTTACCTCTTTCCCACTAAACACGAATGATAGAAGGGAGTCATTCTTACCCCTTGCCAGTATCCTATAGGAATGAGAGGCATTCTTACCTCGTTGCCTTTGTATTATAAGGATGGAAGGCATTCTTACCTCGTGCCTACTGTTATCTATACGTTATGGAAGGGAGGCATTCATACCTATTGCCAGTTGACCAATAGAGACGAGAGGCATTCTTACCTCGTTCCCACTAATCACGAATGATGGAAGGGAGGCATTCATACCCCTTGCCAGTTGACCTATAGTGATGAGAGGCATTCATACATCGTGCCCGCTATCTTCAGCTGATGGGTGGGAGGCATGCTTACCCCACGCCATATTTTATAAATATTTACATATGTAACTATAGTGGCATGATCAGACTGATATCCCAGTTATGAGCCGAAGCTGGTATAGCCGTCAGGTTTCCTTGGGAAACTTGGATGGGTGTTGTTATTCCATTTTTGTTCTGCTTATTGAATCCTATTTACTACTTTAATTAATATTACACTATCTAGTTTGGGTTAGACATCGGTGGTGCCAACCTAATGAGATTTATATCTCACACCCTACTCGGGCCGCCATTGCATTGGGGTACCCAAGTAGACCTTCTTGTTTGTAGGACCAAGGTTGGTTTCTTGTACTTGGGGATAATAGAAAAGTACCAAGAAGGAGCTCAGGATGCTCAGGAGAACGTCCGTCGAGCCTTGATGTCTTTTCTTTATTCTTTTACATTGTATTGTAAGCTTGATGTATTGTTTCCTATTTTCACATTGTATTATTCATCATCCCTGTACCGTGTAAACTGGCTTTGGCCACCTTTTATAAAAATGATCACTATTTTTCTTCCGCTACTGTTTGTCCACTGTTCATCTATTACTTCTTCCGCTATTGAATGTTATTTACTCTGATAATACCATTGCGTTACTCTGACATGAGGGTATAGTCTCTCCACTATCACCTCCTAAGACCCTCGCTGCTAGTCGGAAACCTTTGGCATATGGGGAGACATGCTTGAGGCCATGTGACCTACTGGTCCGGCTACCGGTTCGATGGTGATCCAGGCTGGGAAGTTACAAAGTGGTATCAGAGGAGTTTTCTCTTCTGATTTGTTTGACTGTTTGGCGACTTTAGACAGGGATATGAAGGAATTGGAATTTGGTAATGATCTCTGTCTGGGATTGGCCACCCCGTGCACAGGGAAAATAAAAAGTGCCTTGAATACAATTATTATTTTAATGATTTTGATTGTTACAGTTGATTTGATTTCACGATTGGGTGACACACATGTTTTCTGTTGATACTGTTGAAGCAATTTTGGGTTCCATTTCTGTTGCAACCCGATTATACGAGGGTATGCCATTTCATACATCACATAGGCACCTTGTAAGAAATCACATGCCATGCCATCTAGGATGCAATAGTAATTCCTACTATTTTGATAGGTACTGTGGTAGTTATTCTATGCTTCTATGATATAGCATGTTTATGTGTTACTGCTTACGATAACATGCTGTTTTTTATTAGGATGAAATTGGTTGCCTTTTCTAAATTAACTGATTGCAGTTATGACATGAGACAATTTTTAGTTGTAAGGTGTATGGGCGCCTTATAGCTGGGAAAGGGTAACCTGTGTAATCATATTTCCGAAAAAGGGATGCTAAAGTTATAAATTCTAAAATGGAATTGGTTTTGATTAAACGGAGCCAAATGCTGAACTGTAAGGTGTATGGGCGCTTTGCAGATTGGTAGGTGGCCACCCATATGACTGGATGACTATTTTGAGCATAATAAATTCTGAAATGTGTTTTGTTTTGTCTATTGGGAGCCAATTTTCAACCCATGGAGTGTAAGGGTGATTCATGAGTTGGGAACTGGTGACCCATTATGAATGTGATGACAGCGTACTTTGCAAAATGTTTATATATGTAAAAGATATTTGATTTTTATATGAAATTTTTGGGTTTGTTGGGACCCTTGTAGGTCTCCTAGTGGTTAAAAAGGGAGTTTGTTGAAACTTTCCTTCTTTTCTTTGAGTTGTTCGTAAAAAAAATAATCAAGTGCCTGGTGATTTTGGTTTTGAAAAGGGTACTTGATGTGTTGAATTTAATCTTTTAAAGTGGTTAAATGATAAATGTGATTAAATATAAAGGGCTTGGAAGAAGGAACCGGTAGTGGTGTCCTCTGTTGAGACCCCTTGTGTGGGTAGGTTAAGTCTTTCTTGTGAGTGCCTTGGAACGGAACCTTACGCGTTTTCCGTAGGCTGTTTTCTTTTAGCAATGACGTTAAATGTTAGGCTTTGAGATGATGACTTTTGTTGGGTGTGACCAAGTTCTTGGGTCGATGCTTGTTTTTCGTGAGGGGTTAGACCGTGGTAGGTAGCACCCTTAGAGCTTATGTGCTTGACTTGTTCGGTGAACTTATGAATTTGTTAATGTTTGGGTACTGTTGTCCCATGTAGGACTTCCAGTTCTAATGACACCCTTGTTTGGACGGGTGTTCATGCTTCTTTTGATCTTGTAAAGGGTTTGAGCATCAGGTAATTCTCTGTATCAGTTGGTTGGACATGCCTCGGGCATGGTCGGTCACCTTGTTGGTCGTTTGACCCTTTCCTTTTGCGTAGTAAGGGATGAATTGACATGTCATTGTACAAGAAAATGGTCATATGGGGAAATACGATGTTTGGATGTATCTCTTGAACTGCTGTGTATGGTCTCGGGTCATCTCCGTGGTGGAGTGACCTGAGCATTTGAGAATCAAGTTGTCCCAATGCTCGGGATGATTTTCGGAAGACTCGGGTGGTTGACACGCTAGTCTTGTTGCTTTGGATTCCTTGTACATTTGGCGTGGTGATCGTGGCTCGGAGGAGCGATGCACATGCGTTCAGTTAATTATGAACAAGTCTGCTTATGAGCATCTTGTCTTTCTCCTTTCGATGATTCCGACCCTTCTAAAGTGGGAAGCGTCATGCCAGTTGAGTAAAGCATGTCCTTCCGGGTAGAAGGAACACGCCAAGAAGGACCATCTTGGAAAATGGTCAGGTTTTTCTCGAATGCTTTTGGGTTTTGGTGGTAAGGTTGATCGAGGAATGCCTCGTGTGGGAAGAGGCCTCGTGATCGGTTGAAACCGTGATGCATCGGCAGGTGAAGCCGAGTTTCTTCTTTAGAGTTGACCATGGGTGGTTTGACTGATCTTCTTTCCAGTTTTTGGGTATTAATAACTGGAATCTATTTTCAATCCTCTTAGTGTACTCTGCTATGCTACGAGCTTGTCCCCTATCTTGCTTTCGTCCTGGATGCGATAAGAGAGCGTCAATCTTACACCGCGCTAAAGCTTTATAGGCTGTTGAGCCCATTTGGTCATTCCCTTTTGGCGTTGCACATAGGATGTGTGGTTTTTTTCATGGTTTTCTCTTAGATACATCACCGAGAGTCGGGTATGAGCTTCAGTGAACGTTCTCGTGGTAAGTGTGAGATGCCTTGGGAGAAGGCATCGTTGTTCAGCTTATTAAGCGTCAGCTGTCTAAGCCGGGCGACTTATTTAATATTTATCATGAGTGGCTTGACTCTTTTTGGATTGGGTTTAGAGGTCTATGGGGAAATCGACCATTTGATCATTTCAAAATCACGCTAGGTGCATCGTTGGAATTCTTAGAGCGTGCTTTTGAAAGACAGTTCAAAAGATGGTGAAGCTGTGGTTTGAGACTTGGCCGTTTAACATGAAAAGTCTAAGGTGGGAAGTACCTTTGTTTGGTTGCTTGATGAGATGACGGTGAGATGGTGTCTCTAGTATGATGGGCTCAGGTAAGATTCATTTGGGTGTTTTTGTTGGAAAATGAGCATTGGCTCGGGTGTTAACGACTTAAGTGTCGTGTGCTTAAGTGGATGATCGTGGAGCGTTGAATGTTTGGAAACGTAACGCAATCGTTGAATGAAACTTCATGACCCTTTTAGGTTGAATGAAGTGTGCGTTGTTGCCGAGGGATTCTTGGGGATGAGAAGTTCTAAGGTGGGAAGGTTTTTTTGACCCGCATTTTGAACAGGGTTAAAAAGTGGGGGAAATTGAACTTTTTCACTGATTGAACCAGTCATTTTTAGAATCGGGATTTGGAACAAGGTTCCAAAGGCTTGAACCCTTCTTTTAAATGTATTTGGACATGGGAGAATTCCCGTTAAGTTTTCCGAGTGTCTTGAGGGGTTTCGGGAGTGTCAGACCCGAAGAAGGCAGGTTTTTAAAGAACAGCTGAAGGTGTAGGGTTGGTGCATAGTTTCCCAAGCCGTGTGGCCCAAGCCGTGTGGCCTAAATCAGGGAGGCAGAGGATTTCGCACGGCCTGCGCACAGTTTAACCAAACTGTGCGGCAAGACCGTGTGGGGTGTCGTGGGTGTCCAGTGTGGGGGGACACACAGTTGGCACATGGTTTTCCATACCGTGCGGCCCAAACCGTGTGTCGTGCCCAGTTTTGGGTTTTTAAAATATTTAAAAAGAAATTAAAAATAAAACCTAAAATCTAATAAACACCCCCTCACTCCTCTCGACCAGACCCTCACGAACCCCCTCCTCCCACGGTGCCTCGGCCTCGCGCAAGCCCTCCCTCGACCGGACCTCCTCTCCTCCGTTTATGGCGATTCTTCTTTCGAATCTCCGTGGTAAGTCTCCTCCCTCCTTCCTGCTCTCCTCTTGGCGGATTTTATGGCTTCCCCTTACCCTATTTTTCATCATCCAAACCCTAAGGTTATAACATCCCGCCTCTTTATCACATAATCTTTCATTACATTTTTCAAAACCGAGGATCTTTAAGGTTTAGTGTCTTGGAAACCAGGAACAAAATACATGAAAATAACATAAAACATTCTTCTTAAACACTTGAAAGGCTTCTCCTTAAGTTCATCCTAGGTTCATTACTGCATCTCATAACCTGGGGACATACATCAAAAGAAAGGGTGAGCAGAAGGCCCAGTAAGGGAAACAAGAGGAACATTTTACATGTGAACTTGATATACTTCAATAAGGACATGAAAAGAACTTTAAGACATGAGAAATAAATCATGATGCATTTCATAATAAAAATAACATTTTTCATAAATTGAAGATGTGGCTACATCATTTAACATAGACAATCATGAACATATCACCAAGGTCCATCCCCAAGGTGTCATTTGAAAATTACCAAGGTTATTCACCAAGGTATCGTGAAAATTGTAATCTCTAGTGGTTAGATCATTACCCAATGCATTGGAGCGCTATCAGGGCGCACCCTTAAATTTGCCTTTATTATCATGTGAGCCACATATATCATCATCAAACATTTCATAAATAACCCATATAGCATAAAATAAATGGGTTTCATTTCATAATCACAACTTTTTAAAAACTGCTTTAAAGACATGATCTTTACATCACTTTAAAACCCACAGAAAAGGAGGGTAGGTCTCATGTATGTAAATCCCATAATTTAAAATAGAACATTTTGGTATATATGTGAATACCCCTGTAGAAATAAGAGCTTTGAGTATTCACTTTATAACATAAAATAATTTTTAGAAAAGAGAGAGAGGCACTTTGAGACGAAAATTCTGCAGCATAACGGCTATGTTACAAGGTTTTAGAAAACATTTAGAAGAGAGGGGACATGGGTCAAACATTCATAAATGACCCATAAAATAGTAGGGGAAAAAATAAGAAGGATATATGGACATGGTAATGATGTTTGAAGGACATACCATTTGAAATGAAAAACATGGAAGGAAGACAAAAATAAGATTTCTCTTGTGAGAATTCAGCAGCCTAACGACGTCACTTAAACTTCAACAAAATTGAATTGCCAAGGTCAAATAGGGTCTCTAATCATATGAACATAAGAGTCCAGTATGATAGATATAGAGATCATACCCCATCATAATAGAAAGTAACTTGAAAGAATGGACATGAAAGTAGAACTTCAAAACGAGAAGGGTGAAGAACCACTTAAAAATTCGGCAGCCTAACGGCGCCACTTAAAACTTCAAAATACTGAATTGAAGAGATAAAATGGGGTCTCTAATCATATGATCATAAAAGACCAGTATGATAAATTTATAGATCATACCCTAACATAATAAAAAGGAACATGAAAGACTTGAATGAAAATAGAACTTGAAAATGAGGAAGGTGAAAGAATCCCTTAAAAATTCGGCAGCATAACGACGCCACTTAAACATTCTTAAAACGAATTGATGAGAGCAAGGGGGTATCTCATCATATGAACATGAAATGGGCAGTAGTATTAATAAAAAAGAACATCCTCCATCATAAGAATATGGAGCATAAAAGAAATGACATAAAAGAGATTACTTGAAAAGAAAGAGAGAGGTCGGATCCCTTACCTTAAAATGTAACTCTTAAACCTCAAAGGTTGGGACCTTGAGGGCTTGGGGGCACCTTGGGAGGGCTCCTTGGGAGGTAATGAGACCAGAACTTCGTTGGGGAAGAGTGGGGAGTCGAATTTATGAGAGGAGGGCTTGGTATTTATAGGGAAAGTGAGAGGACAAGGCATTAATGACCAAGGGACACCTCACATGTGCTTTTCTCAAACCAATGTGCTCTCCCTTGGCATTTATCATGGAGTTAGGCCACATGGGGCCCCCAAAACAATAATTCATCACCCTTGGCCGGACAACCCTTAAAAAAACTCATGACATCATCATGACACAGTTATGATGTCATTAAACATACCGAAACCCTAAAACTGTATTTTTACTATTCACCGAAAATTCAACTTTCTCAGAATAATCCCAAAATTTTACCTTAACCAAATATCAAAGCTCTGATTTCAAAAATGAAATCCATTTTATAAAAATAATTTTCTAAATATTTTTAATTTAATTTTTAAATAAAAACACTATTCATTGAAAATTCATTTTTTTCAGAAAAATTCCCAAAAATTACCATAACATAATATCGATGCTCTGAGTTCAAAAATAAAGTCTTTTTTATAAAAATAATTTTCTAATTATTTTTAATTAAATTTTTAATTAAAAAACACTATTCACCCGAAAAAAAACTAATACTTGAATAATAATTTATGAAACCGTTATTTAACCATTTTATTGAATCACATTACTTAATCAAGGTGCCTAGATTATTTTAAAACTTTCTTTAAGTGAGATTACTAATCCATTTGGTCATATTACTAATCCTAATCATAAAATCACTATTCATAATTTACTATTCATCAAAAAATCATGTTGATCTTATTAGACTCTAAATTTCGTACTGAACATAATTGTAGAAGACCATTTTTTGAGAATCATTACACATTTTAAATTATTTAAGGTTTACACAAACATTTTTTTAAAATATCCTTTTGAAAATTCATCAAAAATATGCATACTATTTTTATCCAGTCATTTGAAAATTCATAAACTTCATCATAAGAAGAAATCCCAATTTTTATTTAAAACAAGGATTACACAAGGAAATTACGGTCTCGTTACATAGCCCCTTATAATACCAGCATAGGACCTAAGAGTAAGGTGTGCTAGGGTGATAGAATCTTGGGGCGGCTCGGTCAACATTTCCTGAGTAGTAATTTCTATCAGTTTGAACTTCTTGTGAAGGCGATTCCGTTCTAGCTTCACATGATGAAGTTCGTCTTGGGTTTGGTCCAGAGCAAAGGCCAATGGTGCTACCTCCTTCCCAAGATCTGTTAGATGGGCTTCGATTGGTCCATGACTACTAGGTGAGGCCATCAAATCTTCTTTCTATAATAATTAACCAAGATTACTTATATTTAGAGACAATAATCAAAACATTTCGTTCACGGCGGTCATATTGACCGATGGTCATATAACACTCAAAAACCAATGGTATTATTTTAATTATAATCATGTTTATCAAATAAAACATTTTTGTTGAGTATAAAAATAAAATAAAATAACACATGAAATCAGAAAACAAGATTTATTCAAAAATTTCGGGCTGTTACAATCTTCCCCCCTTAAGAAATTGCGTCCTCGCAATTTTTTTTTAAAATTGGGTTTTGAAATTTCATTGAAAGTCCCACATCGGAAAAAGAGTCAGTAACACCATTACTTTAAAAGAAATAAAAGGAAGTACAAAGGCCACCTGAGTTTACTCATACTAGGATTCCATGTAGGAAACATGGACATGGAGGAGAAAACAAAGGGTAACGTTCTAAAGGAGAGTGATAGAAAACATGATTAGGAGGAATTTAACCACCAGAAAATCCCAAAATTATGATGTGTGTAAGCGGTCTTTGATTACCCAGTAGGAAACGTAAACCAACAAAGTTTTTGTTTTACGTTCCTTTTCATAACTTTGAGGAATTCATTTACAACATAGATAAAAAACATAAGGAAATATATCTACCTTCATGTAGAGTTTCATACTTTAATAAGTTTCTACCAAAACTAATCTTTTCTCCAAACGATGAGCATTCAAAACTACTTGGTCTCATCAAAACACAAGAATAATCCTCTAGAGAATCACATAATCCACAAAAGATCAATTATCTATTTCTTCTATCTTTAAACATTATCCCAAAATTAGAAAGGGTAAGGTAAAACAACTCTTCAAAAAGAATCCCATAGGAATGGAAACTACTTTTAAATCTTCAAAGTTCCATGGTAATACCCAAGGTTCATCATAGACCATTCCATAAATAACAGTCCTTAAAATTCCTCAAAGTAAACCAAACTAAGATTGAAACACAAATACAAGAAGGACTTGATAAAATAGTCTTCCAAAATAAACTTCATTGTTCATCTCCAAACAACATCAACCACTCCTAACATCTTATAACAAAAGTAGCTAACCTAAACATATTTTAACCAAGATAGGTTAATCATTCCCGTAAGTAACCTAAATTACTATAAGTCCACCTTAAATTCATTGATTCTTCAAAATATAAGTCAACCTTACTCCTCAATGAAAATACCGTAGTAATCTATCATATATGGTCCTCAAAATAGTGAACGTATTCCAAAATAATAATCATCTTTTAATCCCCTAATCATCTCTTTCGTAATAATACGGAAATCGTAGCATTTCCTATCACATTGGTTGTTGGGACATGTTCTTCCATTTCCAGCCATTAACTAAGAAAAGAAGCTATAGTTAGGGGCTTAAATACTTAGCCAATAATCATGAAAAGAAACTTAAAGCATCTAAGGATAACATGTAGAAGTAAAGTATACCCTAACTTGTGATCCCCTAGGTTCCCTTCTAGGTTATCCATGATCATATATTCTTATGTGAACTATTATTTTATTTTATCTTTGTTCCTTTAACAATGGTTCATACTAAGATTATGAATTTACCAAAGCATATCCCCCGGGAGTGTCATAACCAAGAGTGCAGCAAGACCCGTTGTCGTGTACCAGTTCCCGTTTGAGTCTAGATCAAAGTGGTGTTTTCGGGTTTTACCCCTATGTACATCTGTGCCAGAGCCACCTCTACCTGCTTGTATCCAGACAGGGATGTATTTGCTTGGAAACCCCTTACTCAATACTCACCAAAATATCAGGAAGACTTCCTATATTTAAACTATTCTATAGGGTTTTTCCTAAAGTTTTTATATCCTAATTTCCACAAATAACTAAACCATCCTTTGATACCAACTATAACATCCCGCCTCTTTATCACATAATATTTCATTACATTTTACAAAACCGAGGATCTTTAAGGTTTAGTGTCTTGGAAACCAGGAAAAAAATACATGAAAACAACATACAACATTATTCTTAAACACTTGAAAGGCTTCTCCTTAAGTTCATCCTAGGTTCATTACTGCATCTCATAACCTGGGGACATACATCAAAAGAAAGGGTGAGCAGAAGGCCCAGTAAGGGAAACAAGAGGAACATTTTACATGTGAACTTGATATACTTCAATAAGGACATGAAAAGAACTTTAAGACATGAGAAATAAATCATGATGCATTTCATAATAAAAATAACATTTTTCATAACTTGAAGATGTGGCTACATCATTTAACATAGACAATCATGAACATATCACCAAGGTCCATCCCCAAGGTGTCATTTGAAAATTACCAAGGTTATTCACCAAGGTATCGTGAAAATTGTAATCTCTAGTGGTTACATCATTACCCAATGCATTGGAGCGCTATCAGGGCGCACCCTTAAATTTGCCTTTATTATCATGTGATCCACATATATCATCATCAAACATTTCATAAATAACCCATATAGCATAAAATAAATGGGTTTCATTTCATAATCACAACTTTTTAAAAACTGCTTTAAATACATGATCTTTACATCACTTTAAAACCCACAGAAAAGGAGGGTAGGTCTCATGTATGTAAATACCAGAATTTAAAATAGAACATTTTGGTATATATGTGAATACCCCTGTAGAAATAAGAGCTTTGAGTATTCACTTTATAACATAAAATAATTTTTAGAAAAGAGAGAGAGGCACTTTGAGACGAAAATTCTGCAGCATAACGGCTATGTTACAAGGTTTTAGAAAACATTTAGAAGAGAGGGGACATGGGTCAAACATTCATAAATGACCCATAAAATAGTAGGGGAAAAAAATAAGAAGGATATATGGACATGGTAATGATGTTTGAAGGACATACCATTTGAAATGAAAAACATGGAAGGAAGACAAAAATAAGATTTCTCTTGTGAGAATTCAGCAGCCTAACGACGTCACTTAAACTTCAACAAAATTGAATTACCAAGGTCAAATAGGGTCTCTAATCATATGAACATAAGAGTACAGTATGATAGATATAGAGATCATACCCCATCATAATAGAAAGTAACTTGAAAGAATGGACATGAAAGTAGAACTTCAAAACGAGAAGGGTGAAGAACCACTTAAAAATTCGGCAGCCTAACGGCGCCACTTAAAACTTCAAAATACTGAATTGAAGAGATAAAATGGGGTCTCTAATCATATGATCATAAAAGACCAGTATGATAAATTTATAGATCATACCCCAACATAATAAAAAGGAACATGAAAGACTTGAATGAAAATAGAACTTGAAAATGAGGAAGGTGAAAGAATCCCTTAAAAATTCGGCAGCATAACGACACCACTTAAACATTCTTAAAACGAATTGATGAGAGCAAGGGGGTCTCTCATCATATGAACATGAAATGGGCAGTAGGGTTAATATAAAAGAACATCCTCCATCATAAGAATATGGAGCATAAAAGAAATGACATAAAAGAGATTACTTGAAAAGAAAGAGAGAGGTCGGATCCCTTACCTTAAAATGTAACTCTTAAACCTCAAAGGTTGGGACCTTGAGGGCTTGGGGGCACCTTGGGAGGGCTCCTTGGGAGGTAATGAGACCCGAACTTCGTTGGGGAAGAGTGGGGAGTCGAATTGATGAGAGGAGGGCTTGGTATTTATAGGGAAAGTGAGAGGACAAGGCATTAATGACCAAGGGACACCTCACATGTGCTTTTCTCAAACCAATGTGCTCTCCCTTGGCATTTATCATGGAGTTAGGCCACATGGGGCCCCCAAAACAATAATTCATCCCCCTTGGCCGGCCAACCCTTAAAAAAACTCATGACATCATCATGACACAGTTATGATGTCATTAAACATACCGAAACCCTAAAACTGTATTTTTACTATTCACCGAAAATTCAACTTTCTCAGAATAATCCCAAAATTTTACCTTAACCAAATATCAAAGCTCTGATTTCAAAAATGAAATCCATTTTATAAAAATAATTTTCTAAATATTTTTAATTTAATTTTTAAATAAAAACACTATTCATCGAAAATTCATTTTTTTCAGAAAAATTCCCAAAAATTACCATAACATAATATCGATGCTCTGAGTTCAAAAATAAAGTCCTTTTTATAAAAATAATTTTCTAATTATTTTTAATTAAATTTTTAATTAAAAAACACTATTCACCCGAAAAAAAACTAATACTTGAATAATAATTTATGAAACCGTTATTTAACCATTTTATTGAATCACATTACTTAATCAAGGTGCCTAGATTATTTTAAAACTTTCTTTAAGTGAGATTACTAATCCATTTGGTCATATTACTAATCCTAATCATAAAATCACTATTCATAATTTACTATTCATCAAAAATCATGTTGATCTTATTAGACTCTAAATTTCGTACTGAACATAATTGTAGAAGACCATTTTTTGAGAATCATTACACATTTTAAATTATTTAAGGTTTACACAAACATTTTTTTAAAATATCCTTTTGAAAATTCATCAAAAATATGCATACTATTTTTATCCAGTCATTTGAAAATTCATAAACTTCATCATAAGAAGAAATCCCAATTTTTATTTAAAACAAGGATTACACAAGGCAATTACGGTCTCGTTACATAGCCCCTTATAATACCAGCATAGGACCTAAGAGTAAGGTGTGCTAGGGTGGTAGAATCTTGGGGCGGCTCGGTCAACATTTCCCGAGTAGTAATTTCTATCAGTTTGAACTTCTCGCGAAGGCGATTCCGTTCTAGATTCACATGATGAAGTTCGGCTTGGGTTTGGTCCAGAGCAAAGGCCAATGGTGCTACCTCCTTCCCAAGATCTGTTAGATGGGCTTCGATCGGTCCATGACTACTAGGTGAGTCCATCAAATCTTCTTTCTATAATAATTAACCAAGATTACTTATATTTAGAGACAATAATCAAAACATTTCGTTCACGGCGGTCATATTGACCGATGGTCATATAACACTCAAAAACCAATGGTATTATTTTAATTATAATCATGTTTATCAAAAAAAAACATTTTTGTTGAGTATAAAAATAAAATAAAATAACACATGAAATCAGGAAACAAGATTTATTCAAAAATTTCGGGCTGTTACAATCTTCCCCCCTTAAGAAATTGCGTCCTCGCAATTTTTTTTTAAAATTGGGTTTTGAAATTTCATTGAAAGTCCCACATCGGAAAAAGAGTCAGTAACACCATTACTTTAAAAGAAATAAAAGGAAGTACAAAGGCCACCCGAGTTTACTCATACTAGGATTCCATGTAGGAAACATGGACATGGAGGAGAAAACAAAGGGTAACGTTCTAAAGGAGAGTGATAGAAAACATGATTAGGAGGAATTTAACCACCAGAAAATCCCAAAATTATGATGTGTGTAAGCGGTCTTTGATTACCCAGTAGGAAACGTAAACCAACAAAGTTTTTGTTTTACGTTCCTTTTCATAACTTTGAGGAATTCATTTACAACATAGATAAAAAACATAAGGAAATATATCTACCTTCATGTAGAGTTTCATACTTTAATAAGTTTCTACCAAAACTAATCTTTTCTCCAAACGATGAGCATTCAAAACTACTTGGTCTCATCAAAACACAAGAATCATCTTCTAGAGAATCACATAATCCACAAAAGATCAATTATCTATTTCTTCTATCTTTAAACATTATCCCAAAATTAGAAAGGGTAAGGTAAAACAACTCTTCAAAAAGAATCCCATAGGAATGGAAACTACTTTTAAATCTTCAAAGTTCCATGGTAATACCCAAGGTTCATCATAGACCATTCCATAAATAACAGTCCTTAAAATTCCTCAAAGTAAACCAAACTAAGATTGAAACACAAATACAAGAAGGACTTGATAACATAGTCTTCCAAAATAAACTTCATTGTTCATCTCCAAACAACATCAACCACTCCTAACATCTTATAACAAAAGTAGCTAACCTAAACATATTTTAACCAAGATAGGTTAATCATTCCCGTAAGTAACCTAAATTACTATAAGTCCACCTTAAATTCATTGATTCTTCAAAATATAAGTCAACCTTACTCCTCAATGAAAATACCGTAGTAATCTATCATATATGGTCCTCAAAATAGTGAACGTCTTCCAAAATAATAATCATCTTTTAATCCCCTAATCATCTCTTTCGTAATAATACGGCAATCGTAGCATTTCCTATCACATTGGTTGTTGGGACATGTTCTTCCATTTCCAGCCATTAACTAAGAAAAGAAGCTATAGTTAGGGGCTTAAATACTTAGCCAATAATCATGAAAAGAAACTTAAAGCATCTAAGGATAACATGTAGAAGTAAAGTATACCCTAACTTGTGATCCCCTAGGTTCCCTTCTAGGTTATCCATGATCATATATTCTTATGTGAACTATTATTTTATTTTATCTTTGTTCCTTTAACAATGGTTCATACTAAGATTATGAATTTACCAAAGCATATCCCCCGGGAGTGTCATAACCAAGAGTGCAGCAAGACCCGTTGTCGTGTACCAGTTCCCGTTTGAGTCTAGATCAAAGTGGTGTTTTCGGGTTTTACCCCTATGTACATCTGTGCCAGAGCCACCTCTACCTGCTCGTATCCAGACATGGATGTATTTGCTTGGAAACCCCTTACTCAATACTCACCAAAATACCAGGAAGACTTCCTATATTTAAACTATTCTATAGGGTTTTTCCTAAAGTTTTTATATCCTAATTTCCACAAATAACTAAACCATCCTTTGATACCAACTATAACATCCCGCCTCTTTATCACATAATCTTTCATTACATTTTACAAAACCGAGGATCTTTAAGGTTTAGTGTCTTGGAAACCAGGAACAAAATACATGAAAACAACATAAAACATTCTTCTTAAACACTTGAAAGGATTCTCCTTAAGTTCATCCTAGGTTAATTACTGCATCTCATAACCTGGGGACATACATCAAAAGAAAGGGTGAGCAGAAGGCCCAGTAAGGGAAACAAGAGGAACATTTTACATGTGAACTTTATATACTTCAATAAGGACATGAAAAGAACTTTAAGACATGAGAAATAAATCATGATGCATTTCATAATAAAAATAACATTTTTCATAACTTGAAGATGTGGCTACATAATTTAACATAGACAATCATGAACATATCACCAAGGTCCGTCCCCAAGGTGTCATTTGAAAATTACCAAGGTTATTTACCAAGGTATCGTGAAAATTGTAATCTCTAGTGGTTACATCATTACCCAATGCATTGGAGCGCTATCAGGGCGCACCCTTAAATTTGCCTTTATTATCATGTGAGCCACATATATCATCATCAAACATTTCATAAATAACCCATATAGCATAAAATAAATGGGTTTCATTTCATAATCACAACTTTTTAAAAACTGCTTTAAAGACATGATCTTTACATCACTTTAAAACCCACAGAAAAGGAGGGTAGGTCTCATGTATGTAAATCCCATAATTTAAAATAGAACATTTTGGTATATATGTGAATACCCCTGTATAAATAAGAGCTTTGAGTATTCACTTTATAACATAAAATAATTTTTAGAAAAGAGAGAGAGGCACTTTGAGACGAAAATTCTGCAGCATAACGGCTATGTTACAAGGTTTTAGAAAACATTTAGAAGAGAGGGGACATGGGTCAAACATTCATAAATGACCCATAAAATAGTAGGGGAAAAAATAAGAAGGATATATGGACATGTTAATGATGTTTGAAGGACATACCATTTGAAATGAAAAACATGGAAGGAAGACAAAAATAAGATTTCTCTTGTGAGAATTCAGCAGCCTAACGGCGTCACTTAAACTTCAACAAAATTGAATTGCCAAGGTCAAATAGGGTCTCTAATCATATGAACATAAGAGTCCAGTATGATAGATATAGAGATCATACCCCATCATAATAGAAAGTAACTTGAAAGAATGGACATGAAAGTAGAACTTCAAAACGAGAAGGGTGAAGAACCACTTAAAAATTCGGCAGCCTAACGGCGCCACTTAAAACTTCAAAATACTGAATTGAAGAGATAAAATGGGGTCTCTAATCATATGATCATAAAAGACCAGTATGATAAATTTATAGATCATACCCCAACATAATAAAAAGGAACATGAAAGACTTGAATGAAAATAGAACTTGAAAATGAGGAAGGTGAAAGAATCCCTTAAAAATTCGGCAGCATAACGACGCCACTTAAACATTCTTAAAACGAATTGATGAGAGCAAGGGGGTCTCTCATCATATGAACATGAAATGGGCAGTAGTATTAATATAAAAGAACATCCTCCATCATAAGAATATGGAGCATAAAAGAAATGACATAAAAGAGATTACTTGAAAAGAAAGAGAGAGGTCGGATCCCTTACGTTAAAATGTAACTCTTAAACCTCAAAGGTTGGGACCTTGAGGGCTTGGGGGCACCTTGGGAGGGCTCCTTGGGAGGTAATGAGACCAGAACTTCGTTGGGGAAGAGTGGGGAGTCGAATTTATGAGAGGCGGGCTTGGTATTTATAGGGAAAGTGAGAGGACAAGGCATTAATGACCAAGGGACACCTCACATGTGCTTTTCTCAAACCAATGTGCTCTCCCTTGGCATTTATCATGGAGTTAGGCCACATGGGGCCCCCAAAACAATAATTCATCACCCTTGGCCGGCCAACCCTTAAAAAAACTCATGACATCATCATGACACAGTTATGATGTCATTAAACATACCGAAACCCTAAAACTGTATTTTTACTATTCACCGAAAATTCAACTTTCTCAGAATAATCCCAAAATTTTACCTTAACCAAATATCAAAGCTCTGATTTCAAAAATGAAATCCATTTTATAAAAATAATTTTCTAAATATTTTTAATTTAATTTTTAAATAAAAACACTATTCATTGAAAATTCATTTTTTTCAGAAAAATTCCCAAAAATTACCATAACATAATATCGATGCTCTGAGTTCAAAAATAAAGTCCTTTTTATAAAAATAATTTTCTAATTATTTTTAATTAAATTTTTAATTAGAAAACACTATTCACCCGAAAAAAAACTAATACTTGAATAATAATTTATGAAACCGTTATTTAACCATTTTATTGAATCACATTACTTAATCAAGGTGCCTAGATTATTTTAAAACTTTCTTTAAGTGAGATTACTAATCCATTTGGTCATATTACTAATCCTAATCATAAAATCACTATTAATAATTTACTATTCATCAAAAAATCATGTTGATCTTATTAGACTCTAAATTTCGTACTGAACATAATTGTAGAAGACCATTTTTTGAGAATCATTACACATTTTAAATTATTTAAGGTTTACACAAACATTTTTTTAAAATATCCTTTTGAAAATTCATCAAAAATATGCATACTATTTTTATCCAGTCATTTGAAAATTCATAAACTTCATCATAAGAAGAAATCCCAATTTTTATTTAAAACAAGGATTACACAAGGCAATTACGGTCTCGTTACATAGCCCCTTATAATACCAGCATAGGACCTAAGAGTAAGGTGTGCTAGGGTGATAGAATCTTGGGGCGGCTCGGTCAACATTTCCCGAGTAGTAATTTCTATCAGTTTGAACTTCTCGCGAAGGCGATTCCGTTCTAGCTTCACATGATGAAGTTCGGCTTGGGTTTGGTCCAGAGCAAAGGCCAATGGTGCTACCTCCTTCCCAAGATCTGTTAGATGGGCTTCGATCGGTCCATGACTACTAGGTGAGGCCATCAAATCTTCTTTCTATAATAATTAACCAAGATTACTTATATTTAGAGACAATAATCAAAACATTTCGTTCACGGCGGTCATATTGACCGATGGTCATATAACACTCAAAAACCAATGGTATTATTTTAATTATAATCATGTTTATCAAATAAAACATTTTTGTTGAGTATAAAAATAAAATAAAATAACACATGAAATCAGGAAACAAGATTTATTCAAAAATTTCGGGCTGTTACAAAGGTTAGGATGGGTTTGTGTTTTCACGTTCTTATTTGTTTCTCTTGTTCTAGGTTGATGCGAAGGGTTCATTGGGACTTCTTTGGGCGAGATTCAGTGTCTGCCGCCAAAGGCGAAGCAATTTGCGGTCTTTTTGGTCCGCTGGTTTGATTCCAAGGCTGTTGGAATGGTTTTTGTTTGCCTGAGCTTAGGCGGCTCTTAGTTAGAAAGTTCCAAGAGCCGTTGTAGACGGATGGATCCACCTTGAGGTAGGTTCCCTCTCATTTCCCTTAAATTTAAAGTGAATCTTTTAAAGAGTTTAATACTGCATTGTTTTGGTATTTTAATTATGCAAGTTTGGTCGATTAGATGCTTCTGTTCAAATCATGTGAATTGTAGGAACAAGATAAAAAGGGTTGCATGCTAACTAAACTAACGATTTAATAATAAAACCCCTCGATCAGAGGTGCGCTGTATTCAAGATAAAAAGTAGGAAGTAGACATTTATGCTTGACTTCTTTGCCTTGACTTTGTGATAATTACTGAATGGTATGTTTGGTTGCTTGTTTCTTCTTTTCTGAATTTTACCAAGTGGGCAAATGATATATTTCCAAAACTCTTCACTTTGCACTTGAACCCTTGGACTGTAATTGCCCCTGATATAAGGGGGTTAAATGAATTTGATTAGAATGGAATAACTGAGATGGTGGAAACTAGGTGCAATGACTATGACACTTGCGTTATTAATCGTCCTATCAGGTTTAGGAAACCATATGGAATGACCCTCCTTGGGAACCCTTGCCCAATTTTCCATGTTTAGGAAAATTGGATAAAATGACCTTGAATAAGGAAAGTATGCTAAATGACATAGTTTAATGGGTTGGGTTGTGAATTTGATATGGTTAATTAGAGCGCACAAGAAGTAATACCTTATGTGTTGTTTGATAATTATGAATGATGGTTCAACTGAATAACACACTAGAGAGGGTTAGAGCATGACCCCTAGTGTTTATTATTATGATTGTGAATGAGTACCATAATTGATTATGGGTGTTTGTGCGTGTGGATTGTCTGTTTGAAATGCATAAGAGGTACTGCCTTATGCAGTGTAATATAATGCTGATAATGAATGTGTGTGGTTATGGATGGGAGGAATTCATACCCCATGCCATCTACTTTGAACGGTTATGGATGGGAGGCATGCATACCCCATGACAGCTTACCTGAGTATGGGTGGGAGGCATGTCTACTCCATGCCAGATGTGATATCTATATGTGTATAGAAGGGAGGAATTTATACCCCTTTCCAGTTGACCGATAGGGACAAGAGGCATTCTTACCTCATGCCCACTAAACACGAATGATGGAAGGGAGGCATTCGTATCCCTTGCCTGTATCCTATAGGAACAAGAGGCATTCTTACCTCGTTGCCTTTGTATTATAAGGATGAGATGCATTCTTACCTCGTGCCCACTATTCTCTATAAGTTATGGAAGGGAGGCATTCATACCCCTTTCCAGTTGACCAATAGGGATGAGAGGCATTCTTTCCTCATGACCACTAATCACGAATGATGGAATGGAGGCATTCATACCCCTTTCCAGTTGACCTATAGGGATGAGAGGCATTCATACCTCGTGCCCTCTATCTTCAGCTAACGGGCGGGAGTAATGCTTACCCCACACCATCTTTTATAAATATTTACATATGTAACTGTAGTGGCATGATCGAACAGATATCCCGGCTATGAGACGAAGCTGGTATAGCCGTCAGGTTTCCTTGGGAAACTTGGATGGGTGTTGTTATTCCATTTTTGTTCTGCTTATTGAATTCTGTTTACTGGTTTAATTAATATTACACTGTCTGGTTTGGGTTAGACACGGGTGGTTTCGACTTACTGAGATTTATATCTCACACCCTACTTGGGCCTCCATTGCACTGGGGTACCCGAGTATACCTTCTTGTTTGCAGGACCTAGGTTTGTTGCTTTGACTTGGGGATAAGAGCAAAGGACCGAGCGGGAGTTCGGGATGCTCGAGAGAACGCCTGTCGGGCCTTGCTGTCTTTTCTTTATTCTTTTACATTGTATTGTAAGCATGATGTATTGTTTCCTGTTTTCACATTGTATTATTCATCATCCCTGTATCGTGTAAACTGGCTTTGGCCACATTTTATAAAAATGATCACTATTTGTCTTCCGCTGCTGTTTGTCCATTGTTCATCTATTGCTGCTTCCGCTATTGAATGTTATTTACTCTGATAATACTGCTGCGTTACTCTGACATGAGGGTATAGTCTCCCCACTATCACCTCCTGAGACCCTTGCTGCTAGTCGGCAGCCTCTGGCGTACGGGGAGACACGCTTGAGGCTATGTGATCTACCGGTCCGGCCACCAGTTCGATGGTGAGCCGGGCCGAGACATTACAAAGTGGTGTTAGAGGAGTTTTATCTTCTGATTTGTTTTACTGTTTGGCGACATTAGATAGGGATAGGAAGGAATTAGAATTTGGTAATGAGATTTGTTCAGGATTGGCCACCCCATGCACAGGGAAAAGCCAAATTGCCTCGAATGAAATTATTATTTTAATGATTCTGATTGCTACGGTTGATTTGATTTCACCATCAGGTGACACGCTTGTTTTTTGCTGATACTTTTGATGCAATTTTGGGTTCCATTTCTGTTGCAACCTGATTATATGAGGGTATGCCATTTCATGCATCACATAGGCACCTTATAAGAAACCACATGCCATGCCATCTAGGATGCATTAGTAATGCCTCCTATTGTGATAGGTACTGTGGTAGTTAATCTATGCTTCTGTGATATAGCAAGTTTATGTGTCACTGCTTACGATAACATGCTGTTTTTGATTAAGATGAAATTGGTTGATTTTGCTAAATTAAGTGATTGTGGTTACGACAGGAGCCAATTTTCAGTTGTAAGGTGTATGGGAGCCTTATAGCTTGGAAAGGGTAACCTGTGTAATCGGATTTCCAAAAAAGGGCTGATAAAGTTTTAAATTGAAAAGTGGAATAGGTTTTGATTAAAGGGAGACAAATTACAAACTGTAAGGTGTATGGGTACTTTGCAGATTGGTAGGTGGCCACCCTTATGACTGGATGACTATTTTGAGCATGTTAAATTCTGAAATGTGTTTTGTTATGTCTGTTGGGAGCCAATTTTCAACCCATGGAGTGTATGGGTGCTTCATGAGTTGGGAACTGGTGACCCATTATAAATGTGATGACAACGTTCTTTGAGAAATGTTTATATGTGTAAAAGCGGTTTGATTTTGATATGAAATGTTTTGGCTTGTTGGGACCCTCATAGGTCGCCTAGTGGTTAAAAAGGGAGTTTTTTGAAACGTGCCTGCTTTTCTTTGAGCTGTTCGTTAAAAAAATGATCAAGTGCCTGGTGATTTTGGTTTTGAAAAGGGTACTTGATGTGTTGAATTTAATATTTTAAAGTGGTTAAATGAAAAATGTGATTAAATATAAAGGGATTGGAAGAAGGAACCAGTAGTGGTGTCCTCTGTTGAGACCCCTTGTGTGGGTAGGTTAAGTCTTTCTTGTGAGTGCCTTGGAACGGAACCTTACGTGTTTTCCATAGGCTATTTTCTTTTAGCAATGACATTAAATGTTAGGCTTTGAGCCGATGACTTTTGTTGGCTGTGAACAAGTGCTTGGTTCGACACTTGTTTTTCGTGAGGGGCTAGCCTGTGGTAGGTAGCACCCTTAGAGCTTATGTGCATGGATTATTCGGTGAACATATGAATTTGGTACTGTTCGGGTACCATTGTCCCGTGTAGGACTTCCAGTTATAATGACACCCTTGTTTGGATGGGTGTTCATGCTTCTTTTGATCTTGTTAATGGTTTGAGCATCGGGTAATGCTCTGTATCAGTTGGTTGGACATGCCTCGGGCATAGTCAGTTGCCTTGTTGGTCATTTGACCATTTCCTTTTGCACAGTAATGGATGACATGACATGTCATCGTCCAAGCGAATGGTCGTATGGGGAAATACGACGTTTGGCTGTATCTCTTGCGCTGCTGTGTACGGTCTCGGGTCATCTCCGTGGTAGAGTGACCTAAGCGTTTGAGAATCAAGTTGTCCCAATGCTCGAGATGATTTTCGAAAGACTTGAGTGGTTGACACGCCGGTCTTATTGCTTTGGATTCCTTGTACGTTTGGCATGGTGATCGTGGCTCGGAGGAGCGACGCACATCCATTCAGTTAATTATGAACAAGTCTACTTATGAGCAGCTTGTCCTTATCCTTTTGATGAAGCCAACCCTTCTAAGGTGGGAAGCGTCGTGCCATTTGAGTAAAGTGTGACCTTCCAGGTATAAGGAACATTCCAAGAGGACTATCTTGGAAAATTTGGGGTTTTGCTTGAATTCTTTTGGGTTTTGGTGGTAAGGTTGATCAATGAATGCCTCGTGTGAGAAGAGGCATTTTGATTGGTTGAAATCTTGATACGTCGGCAGGTGAAGCTGAGTTTCTTCTTTAGAGTTGACCAGGGGTGGTTCGACTGATCTCCTTTCCAATTTTCGGGTATAAAAAACTGGAATCTGTTTTCAATCCTCTTAGTTTACTCTGCTACATGACGAGCTTGTCCCCTATCTTGCTTTCGTCCTGGATGCGCTAAGAGAGCATCGTTCTTACGCCGCGCTAAAGATTTAAAGGCTGTTGAGCCCGTTTGGTCATTCCCTTTCAGTGTTTCATGCGGGATGTGTGGTTTCTCTCATGGTTTGATCTTAGAGACGTCACCGGGAGTCGGGTATGAGCTTCGGTGAACGTTCTCATGGTAAGTGTGAGATTCCTTGAGAGAAGGCATCATTGTTCAGCTTATTAAGCGTTGGCCGTCTAAGCCGAGCGACTTCTTAAATATTCATCCGGAGTGGCTTGACTCTTTTTTTCTTGGGTTTAGAGGTCGATGGGTAAATCATCCGTTTGATCATTTCAAAATCACACTAGGTGCGTCATTGAAATTCTTAGAGCGTGATTTTGAAAGAGAGTTCAAAAGATGGTGGAGCTGTGGTTTGATACTTGGCCGTTTAACGTGAAAAGTCTAAGGTGGGAAGTACCTTTGTTTGGTTGCTTGATGAGATGACAATGATATGGTGTCTTTCATATGATGGGCTCGGTTAAGAGTCGTTTGGTGTTTCGATTGGAAAACGAGCGTTAGCTCGGGTGTTGACGATTTAAGTGTCATGTGATTTAGTGGATGATTGTGGAGCGTTGAGCATTTAGAAATGTTACACGATCATTGAACAAAACTTCACGACCCTTTTAGGTCAAATGAAGTGTGCATTGTTCCTGAGGGCTTCTCAGGGACGAGAAGTTCTAAGGTGGGAAGGTTGTAATGATCCGTGTTTTGAACCGGGTTAAAAAGTGGGGGAAATTGAACTTTTTCAATGATTGAACCGATTGTTTTTAGAATCAGGCTTCAGAACGAGGTTCCAAAGGTTTGAAACCTTCTTTTTAATGTTTTTGGACATGGGCGAATGGCCGTTAAGTTTTTTGAGTGTCTTGAGGGGTTCTGGGATTGTCGGACTGGAAGACGGCTGGTTTTTAAAGAACAGCTGAAGGCGCACGGTTGGCACACGGTTACCCAAACCGTGTGGCTGAAGCCGTGCGGCCTAAATCAGGGAGGCATAGGAGTTCGCATGGCCTACGCATGGTTTACCCAAACTGTGTGGCCAGCCCGTGCGTGGTGTCGTGGGTGTCCAGTGGGGGACACATAGTTTTCCAAACCGTGCGGCCCAAGCCGTGCGCCGTGCCTAGTTTTGGGTTTTTAAAATATTTAAAAAGAAATTAAAAAGAAAACCTAAAATCTAATAAACTCTCCCTCAATCCTCTCAGCCATACCCACATGAACCCCCTCCTCCCATGACACCTTGACCTCGCGTGAGCCCTCGCTCGGCCAGACCTCCTCTCCTCCATTTTTGGCGATTCTTATTTTGAATCTCCACGGTAAGTCTCCTTCCTCCTTCCTCCTCTCCTCATGTCCAATTTTAGGGCTTCCCCTTGCCCTATTTTTCATTCGGCCGAACCCTAGGGTTTGGATGGGTTTGTGTTTTCGCGTTCTTCTTTGTTTCTCTTATTCTAGGTTGATGCGAAGGGTCTGTTGGGACTCCTTTGGGTGAGATTCGGTATCTGCCGCCAAAGGCAAGGTAGTTTGCAGTCTTTTTGGTCCGCTGGTTTGATTCCTAGGCTGTTGGAATGGTTTTGGTATGCCAGAGCTTAGGCGGCTCTTAGTTAGAAAGTGCCAAGAGCCGGAGTGGATGGATGGATCCACCTTGAGGTAGGGTCCCTCTCATTTCCCTTAAATTTAAAGTGAATCTTTTAAATAGTTTAATACTGCATTGTTTTGGTATTTTAATTATGCAATTTTGGTCAATTAAATGCTTCTGTGCAAATCATGTGAATTGTAGGAACAAGATAAAAAGGGTTGCATGCTAACTAAACTAATGATTTAAAAATAAAACCCCTCGATCAGAGGTGCACTTTCTTCAAGATAAAAAGTAGGAAGTAGACATTTATACTTGTCTGCTTTGCCTTACCTTTGTGATAATTACTGAATGGTATGTTTGGCTGCTTGTTCCTTCTTTGTTGAATTTAACCAAGTGGGAAAATGCTATATTTCTATAATGCCTCACTTTGAACTTGAACCCTTGGACTGTAATTTCCCTTGATATAAGTGGGTTAAATGAATTTGATTAGAATGGATTAACTGAGATGGTGGCAACTAGGTGCAATGACTATGACCATTGCATTATTAATCGTCCTGTCAGGTTTAGGAAATGAGATGGAATGAACCTCATGGGGAACCCTTTCCCAATTTGATATGTTTAGGCAAATTGGATTAAATGACCTTGAATAAGGAAAGTGCGCTAAATGACATAGTTTAATGGGCTGGGTTGTGAATTTGATATGGTTAATTGGAGGGCATAAGAGGTAATGCCTTATGTGTTGTTTGATAAGTATGAATGATGGTTCAACTGAATATCACACTAGAGAGGGTTATAGCATGACCCTAGTGTTTATCGTTGTGATTGTGAATGAGTACCATAATTGATTATGGGTGTTTGTGAGTTTGGATTGTCCGTTTGAAATGCATAAGAGGTACTGAATTATGCAGTGTAATATAATGATGATAACGAATGTGTGTGGTTATGGATGTGAGGCATTCATACCCCATGCCATCTACTCTAAACGGTTATGGATGGGAGGCATGAATACCCCATGCCATCTTACTTGAGTATGGGTGGGAGGCATGTCTACCCCATGCCAGATACTATCTCTATACGTGTATGAAAGGGAGGAATTTATACCCCTTTCCAGTTGACCAATAGGGATGAGAGGCATTCTTACCTCGTTCCCACTAAACACGAATGATGGAAGGGAGGCATTCTTACCCCTCTCCAGTATCCTATAGGAATGAGAGGCATTCTTACCTCATTGCCTTTGTATTATATGGACGAGAGGTATTCTTACCTCGTGCCCACTATTATCTATACATTATGGAAGGGAGGAATTCATACCCCTTACCAGTTGACCGATAGGGACGAGAGTAATTCTTACCTCGTGCCCACTAATCACGAATGATGGAAGGGAGGAATTCATACCCCTTTCTAGTTGACCTATAGGGATGAGATACATTCATAACTTGTGCCCACTATCTTCAGCTGATGGGTGGGAGGCATGATTACCCCATGCCATCTTTTATAAATATTTACATATGTAAATGTAGTGGAATGATCAGACTGATATCCCAGCTACGAGCCGAAGCTGGTATAGCAGTCAGGATTCCTTGGGAAACTTGGATGGGTGTTGTTATTCCATTTTTGTTCTGCTTATTGAATATTGTTTACTACTTTAATTAATATTACACTATCTGGTTAGGGTTAGACACTAGTGGTGCCGACCTACTGAGATTTATATCTCACACCCTACTCGGGCCGCCATTGCACTAGGGTACCCGAGTAGACCTTCTTGTTTGCAGGGCCAATGTTGGTTGCTTGTACCTGGGGATAGGAGCAAAGGACCGAGCGGGAGCTCGGGATGCTTAGGAGAATGCCCGTTGGGCCTTGATATCTTTTATTTATTCTTTTACATTGTATTGTAAGCATGATGTATTGTTTCTTGTTTTCACATTTTATTATTCATTATCCCTGTATCATTTAGACTGGATTTGGCCACCTTTTATAAAAATGATCACTATATGTCTTCCTCTGCAGTTTGTCCATTGTTCATCTATTAATGCTTCCGCTATTGAATGTTATTTACTCTGATAATACCGTTGCGTTAATCTGACATGAGTTTATAGTCTCCCCACTATCACCTCTCGAGACCCTCGCTGCTAGTCAGCAGTCTCTGGCATACGGGGAACGCGCTTGAGGCCATGTGACCTACCTGTCCAGCCACCGGTTCGATGGGGAGCTGGGCCAGGACATTACACCAACTGAAACTAATTGAACTGAACGACTATCTGAACTAGCATCTGAACTAATTCACTAATGGATCAAAGGGAATTTTTGATCCCCATGGGTTGGATAAAAGTGACTAGGAATCAAGAAATATAATTGTGGAATGATTAATCCCAAAAAATATAATATAAATTAATGATAACTATAGAGAAATGCATAAATAAAAAATGGAACCACACCGAGTAATAAGGATATGATCCAAAAATAATAAAGAATAAAAAGAAAAAATAGAACTACCACAACCTATCTAATAGTTTCCCTTGACCACCCACCGTTTCCCAACTGTCCTTTCCCTGGAAACCCAGAAAAACCCAAAAAATTAAGTTTAAAAGAACATGAGTAACTTTTATACATACCTGAAGGCTGTATACACTAAACATTATATGCAGGGTGTGAGAAAAAAATCCAATATGATCCCACCAAGTAGTTAATGAAATTTATATACCAATCAATTTAGTGATTCTATTTTAAAAATAAGGAAAGATAAAATAACATTTTTTACATTATAAATAAATAAGGTAAAACATGACACATTTTAAAAAGGTATATTAAATCCATAAAATTCAATCATGAGAAAAATAGAGTCTAAACCATCACCCTTTTCCATTATAAAATATATTTAGGAATTTCTAGTGTAAATCATGTCCAAATGACTTTTTTAATAAAAAACAATTTTTAAGAAATCCTTGAATATAGTTTTACATTCCATAAGTAATAATTAATATTGATGTTATGAGTGGGTACTATGTATCATAAAAATAAAATATACCATTGAAAATACATAGATAATAAAAGACATCATAACTATCAAATGGATATAATAAAGGAAGTTAAATGTGGAAACATTGGTACTGAGTAACAATCAAGTGATCAAATCCATATATCATGAAATAATTTTAGGTGTAGAGATCATACATCAGTGGAATTTCCTTGATACATTAGTGATCCCAAAAAATAAAATAAAAGAAATGATGACTTACAATATGAAAATGTAGAATATACTAATAAAAACCTTAGTAACTAGCACTACTGGAAAAATACCCTATACCAACGGTTTGGAACCGTTGGTATAGGCCCTCAAACCATTTGTATAGACTATACCAATGGTTTGGAGGTCCGTTGGCAAGTAAGTCGTGACAATAGGTCTATACCAACAGTTTTTTGGAAAACCGTTGGTATAAGTAATATGAAAACCTATACCAACAGTTCTCAAAACTGTTGGTATATGTATTTCAAAAAAAAACATTCGGTGGGATTTGATCCCAGGACCTGTAGTTTATAATTGAATGACTTAACCACTAACATAACATGACTTTTGTGAACATAATTTCATAAATATATATATGTATTGTTTTAATAATTTTAAATTTTGATTTATATAATGTTCTCGGTAAGAAGATTCGATTAAAAAACGAAGGACCTATACCAAGGGTTCCCAAAACTGTTGGTATAGACCTATACCAAAGGTTTGGCCAAACCATTGGTATAGGGTCTCTATAATGAACCTATACCAACGGTTTGGCCAAAACCGTTGGTATAGGTCCTATAGGTCCCCCCCTATACCAACGGTTTGTCCAAAACCGTTGGTATAGGTCCATATAAGTGACCTATACTAACGGTTTTGGCCAAAACGTTGGTATAGGTCCAAATTAATGAACTATACCAACGGTTTAGCAAAAAACGTTGGTAAAAGTCATATTTCCAGTAGTGTAGGTACAGACCCACGTCCTAAAAGAGTGTCCCTAGATGAAATTCACATTCTATAGGGAGACAATAGGTAGGGTTTGAGTCTGAAAAATTATAGCATAAATCTAGTGTCTCTTATATAGCTACATAGTTCCCCATGACCATTAAAATAGTTGATCAAGATAATGAGTAACAAGTATCAGAACATGGATCCATAATAGCATTGATATTCCCAATAAACATTACATAACATACAAGGTTCACATATCACCCTCAACCCTATGCTATCTCAAACAATACAACTCCTTTTTCAACACCTTCCATCATGTTATTCAATCACTATCAACTAATGAATAACATACATAAGGTGTTCTTTAAGAACTTTCACAATAAGAGAATTTAATTCACAAAGTGACAAATAATCCTTTATAGTAAAAAAATTGATAAACTAAACCATTATCAATTGAATATAACATCACATTGAAACATCCATTTCAAGGACCCATATATACCTATTTATTTTTAAAAACCACATTAAATTCACAAGTGGGCCTTTGAGAAAATAACATAAAAAATACAAAAAATCCATTTAATGTTTTAAAATATAATAACAATAAAATTTTTCAAAACAAAAAATCAATTGTTATACTTTAAATAATTCCAAAATACATTTCCTGGAAAAAATAAATTTTAAACCATTTCGAACAATCTTAATGAATCAATACATTTTCATTAAAATAAGGATTTAAAACTAGACTGAAACCAAAAAGATTTAAAAATAGAAAAATTTTATTTCAAAACAATGTATTAATTTTTAAGATGAAACCATCCATGAAAAATATAATTTTCACCAAAAGGTTATTTATGATTCAAAATTTTCAAACCATGAATATCTAATTTAAAATGGAATAAAAATGAATTAAGAAACACATGAATCACAAGAATAAGAAAAAACATATAAACAACTACATAAAATATCTACGATCAAACTATAATGAAACCAAGATGAGTTTCCACCAATGGTGAACACTGAATCAAGAAAGTGGGATCTTGAGAGAAGCAAGAAGGATCCTAGAGTCTTAAGTTCACATTAACCATTCTTGATTCAATGAATCCAAAGTCTGACACAACCTATAGAAAGAAAAAATGAAGATAAATAATAGATATCGAAGGCTAAGAAGAGTTCTACATACCGAAAGAGGCTTATCACTTTGATCAACACCTAAATCCACCAAGAGATGAAGTTGGGAGATCCAAAAATGATGATAAGGGCTCCCTTATTTCATGTGGTTCAAGATAGGTTTGAGGAAGAAGAAATGATAAATAAATATGGGGGAGGGGAGTTACAATTATAATGATACCATTCTATAAGTTATGTCCAATGACAGTACTAGATAACTGCTAGAGTTCCACAAACAATCCCATGGATATTATAGAAATGAAGTAGTCATTATAAAAACCACCAGCTGTTTGGTGGATACAACAGATTTCCATAGGCACTACCAGGCCCATCAATTTTCTAGTGGCCCTCATTGGTAAGATGTTGGACTGCATGAAATTTCACTTGCTGTAGTTCTTGGTCTACACCTACTGCAAGGGCCCGGGTCATCATTCGACAACTTAAGAAACCTAATAATCAATATAATAAGTAGTCCATTAATGAAAGAGATATCGGGATGTTACAATGTTACTCACTTACAAGTAAGGGTTACTAGGGGGTTGGTGCTAAAAAAAACCATAGACACACAAATACTTATATCATAATTGAGAGGGATTATAAATAAATCCCCAATAATTTCATTAGAAATAATTATTATAAATTATAAAATTAATCAATAATTGAAATAAAACAAATCTAAACATACATTACTTTTACATCTAAATTTCAATCTCGATCTCATCATTTGCCAATATAATATAAGAAATATTAATTATTTTAATATATTTTATCATAGAAATAAATAATTAAAAATCATATAAAAAATAAATATGAGATGATCCTAAACAATTATCTACTAGTTGTTTTATCAAACAGTGATAAACCAACTATGACCTATATGGAAAATTCAAGAGCCTTATTTGGATCAGGTTGTAGTATCCACCATTCTCCTTTGATTAATTTTGCTTGAAAAAACATAAATTCCATAATTGAACCATGTCACTTCTTATAGAATCTCCATTTTTTATAATTTTAGTCACAATAAAGGGAGGGGTACCAGATAAATGGAGATACATAAAACTGACAATGGATATACAAGTCTTTACATTATAAAATAGAGGGGTGATACATATATATTCAAAAATTAAATCATAGATAACTATTGAAATTATAAAACTATCCAATAACAATAATTACATTGAATAAATCTAAAAATATATTGGCCAGTATATCTTAAGATCATTAACCATAACATAAACAAGATAATAAAAATCTATTGTAATTATTAATAATTTTGACTTATAAATTTATTGATATTTCTCACTATATTTATCATAATAATAAAATACAATCATTTACAAAAACTAAAAAATAAATAAATCATAAAAACAATTTAATAATTAAATAAAACTAACTAATAATTAAATAAAAAAACTAATAATTAATTAAAACAAATAAACAAAAATAAAAATAAAAATTTAAAATAGAAATTATATTTATATGTATTAAAAATAATGTAGCAAAGGAAAACTACAATTTCTTAGTACAAAAATCTTCATGGTTTATTGTTTTGCAAACCACCTTATATTGAAGATAACTATACCTTAGTTTAGTGCATGATAGAGCATTAATTGTTCGTTAATTCATATCAGTTAGTATTTTTATCCCATCCGTGCTATCATAGTCAATTCAGAATATAATATGATGATATTTTGTGGAGATTGAATGAACAATTAATTATTTCAATATTAAACCATCAATTGGAAAAATTGGAATGAGAGTTGAAAATCATTACAACTTATGAAACATTTATTAAATATTCCCATTCAATAGGATAAATGTTTGAGATATTTTGAGGATTATATATAAATATTAAATATTTATACGTGGGTTCATATTCAAGTATGAGATTCATGCCTTGAAAACTCCTTGAACTAGTGCACAATAAATCATTTTTTCCATCAATCCTTTAATAAAATGTTCTAGAAGATAATAACTTGAATGAAGTCCTTCCCAAGCATTTTAAGGTTTATCATAGTACTTGTTTACCCTAGGGGGGATACATTTTTTACTTGATTCTCAAGGATATATATCAATATTGGGTAAAATATTTTGGATATTAAAATTCATCGGATAATATGGTATGATATTTATTTATTTTTATATAGTTCAAATAAACTAATGGATATTATGGGAAAACTAGTTTTAGATTATTATTTATACTAAATTTTCATGGTTCATACTATATTTCATAACCATAATGCATTTTAAGGTAAAATGGGTGTATTTTTTATATTAAAGTTATAAAACCATTTCATGGATTAAATAACATGGGCATGGAATTTTTTTCCAAAAATAGAGTATCATAAAAATTATAGTATTACACCATGATTCAATATAAACTTGATCATGTTTAGCATCAAAATATGATTTTCATAATGAAACCATGACATAGTCAAGTAAAACTACATCATGGTTACAAATATAGTATATAAATTTTCTTCTTGAAATTAATTAGCCTAAAAAATAGTCATGGATTCCCTTAGAAAAAATGTTCTCATGTGGAAAAAATTACATTATTTTCTATATAAAAATTAGTGCGTTTTTTTATAATTTCTTCAAAAAATGTTACTTAATATTCTCAAAAACCATCACTAGTTTGGGATATTAAGAATTTTGTTGACTCTAAGGGAGGATTTAAACACCCCCAAAATGTTTTAGTGGATATGATATAATATTAAAATGGATTTAAGAGGTTAAATAATTTATAAAGTGTTCATAAATTATAAAAATAATGTTAAAAGTAAAATAATTTTATAATTATTTATGAAATATTAAAAAATTGTAATAAGAAATGTTCATATTAAAAGTCATTATTTTAAAATTTATTTTAACCATGCCAAAAAGTGTTTTGGTGGATTTTATTATGGTTTATATAAAATAAAATATGTTATAATTAGATTATGTAAGGTGTTTTAATAAAAATGAAAATTTTATATGATTATATGTTTTTTCATAAATATTATATATTTGGACTATGAAGGTGTTTATATTAAATTACATGTAAATTTATAATATAAAAGTTTTTATTTTGAAATAAATATAAAATTTTCATGTTTATTTATTTATAAATTATCCATAAATCATATATAAATTAAAATAGTTTATAATTGTTTATTAATAAAATTTTCACAATTGTTTATCCCATGTCCAATTTCTTGAACTAATAATTTATTCAGTGAATTTAATACTTTATTATTCATGAGAATAAAGTTTTTATGTTATGAATGAATTAATTCCTTTCATTAAAGTGTTAAATTATTTCTTAAAAATTTCATTCCATGAAAATGAGAATTTTCATGCTAGGTGTGACATAAGATTTAGTTATATTCAACTATGACTGATTTATTTGTTGGTTATGAAATTGAAAGTAAAGGTTGTTAATTATTTATGTATATTATCAATTATTATTTTTTTGGTATTGAATTTACCCTTTATTATTGACCTATGGATAATGGGAATTTGGGTTAGATTACTCACCGGTTTGGTAGTTTAAGTTCAATTTTGAAAAGTGGGGGTTAGCTACCTATCACACCATACTAAATCTTATGTGGATTTTTTTATATTTTAGACAATTACATTAAAGAGTTTCATGCATCTTAGGAATGATATGTATTTGAATATGTGTGGATATAAGTTAATTTTATTTTTGGGTAAGTAATACAAAACATATTTATATAAAGTTCTATCAATTAATATTTATTGAAAATATTTATTTAGTTGAAGGTATACTATACAAAAAAACAAAATCATTATAAGTGTGAATATACAAAGGGAATACCTAAGATAATAAAGTGAAATTTTAAAATACCTTAATTTACTAAGTGTTATATTCCTTTAAAAGTAAACACATGTCATGCCCTTAATTATTGAACAGAGTAGGTACTTCCAAAGAAAGGTAGCCATGGATTATCTTATATAGGGAATGGTTTAAATTACTAACCCTAAGAGTTATGTAATAAAATCCCATTATGAGATTTAGATTTCACTTATCTTGGAAACCTTAAGGGTTATGAAAATATTGTAATAGAGTATAAAAATTATAATGATGGGTTTAGTTAAGGATTTTTATCCCTAATGATCCAACAATAACATATGATATGATTGATATGATGCTCTACCTAAATAGATATTCTATGAAAGGAATTCCAAATAGAACTCAAAGATTCAATGAATTTTTTTTCTACTAATATATTTGATTTAAAATTAAATGGGATAAACATTTTACTAGTATAATATTTAATAAAATTAATTAATAATGATTATAAAACATGATACTCATTTGAAAATAATTCTATTATAGATAAATGTAATGCCCCGACCCTAGAAGCCTGAAGCCGGTGTATTATATTACTATATTGACATTATTACAAGGAATAAAATCCTTAAGGAATGATCATTTTCATATTATTTTAAATCCAAATTACATACAAGATACTCATAATACATTGGGAAAACAAAATAAAACATTCTATGAAATAAAGTGAAATAAACTGCATCCTTGAATTTTTATTCAAAATTATCTTCTTCATAACCTGGGGAAGAAAACATAATAAGGTGAGCTCATATTATTATTAAGGGTAAGTAAAGCATAATAAATAATGAATAAATATGAATATGTTAACATGGGAAGGAAAATAAGTGAAAACACATGACATTCAGAAAACTAGATAAGGGAAATTGAATATGTCGTGATCAGAAACCGATACACATATCATTTAATCAATGAACAGAAATGAAATGTATCTATAGATATGTCAATAAAAAATCTCATTGATGAATAATAATTGAAATATATATGTAGGAAATTATTAATTTTTAGATTTCATGTATTAGGAACATGAGAAACTATACTATCAGGATCCATCCTCCAGATAGTTTAAAACTACAGGTAGAAACCTGTTAATTTTGGCCAACTTAATCGTCTCATGAGAACCTGTTGATGCATCGAGGGGCTATATAAGGTCTGGGATCCACCCTTAATTGCATGTATAAATCATTCATCATATCAAATAATAAATTTGATCAATATAAAATATTCATTATTGAATATATGCATTGAATAAAATATACATATTTATCAATAATTACCCAGTTAATCAAATAACTATCAGAGTAAACATAGTATGTAAATTGATATATGGTTTAGGGAATAATAATATCCATCATATGCAAATATGGATATTCAAGGAAATTTACAATGAAAACTAATTATAGTAAAATTATTATTTCACAAGAAAGTTAACAATCACAAAAGGAAGTGATATTTCATTGATAATCATTAAGAACATTCATTAGGAGAATAATCTTTAAACATTCCAAAGTGTCTCATACCAATTTAAAACATTTAAGTCATAATCTATAGAAATTTATGAAATTAAATGAAACTTATAATATCATTAGAATAAGGGTATTCATGATATAATAAAAAAATGGTAGTATATACACCAAATAAAAAATAATTGGCACATAATAACAAATATGTCTCAATTAAAAGTAAACTGAGATGAAATTCACTTACATTAACCTTACTTTTGTTATTTTTTATTTATTCTACTATATATGGTTTTAAAATATGTTTATAACTTATAAAAGAACCATAGTCATGTTTATAGTACCATATATTAACTTCTTATAATATCTCATTACCCATTTGTTAACAACTTTAATTAATTTCACTATTTCAGGTGTTAATTTCCTAGTTTTCTCAAGTGAGTTTTCACTTGTTATTTGTTTGTTATCATTAATTAGATCATGGTTTAATCATATATAAAATGTAAACCATGGCCTAATTATCATTTATAATCTTTATAAATATATTTATAGTAGTCCATTATATTTTGAGATTAGAAATGAATTGCATCGTTCGTAGAGATGGTAAGTTGTACATACGCATGAATGTTACTTTCATTTCATTGTGGTCTTAAAAGAATGAAAACTGAATAATAGATATGTATATTATAATTCCAGTTTCATATATATATTATATATGTTACATTATTTTATTAAAACCATCCTTTATACATTTCATATATGGTGTGAATGAATCACACCGCTTCGAGGCTGTGGTATTGCACACTTCCTCAAATGATGTTATATTATTAACGCAAAATGGAAAGTATTAAAGGTATATCTTATAAAAGGACTAAAAAAATCATAAATACAAAATTAATATCTTTTATATCATATATAAATATATTGTTCATAAAAATGGCTACTACGATTGGTGGTGAAGGTAAATTAAAAAATCATCTTTTTATGAGGCAGTAGTTTACGATACACAAAAACAATATGTTCGTCACCCATTAAATAGAAGTGTGTGTAATTATAGGTAAAAACATTTACATAAAAACATAATAGTGTATTTTCTATAATTATTTTATAATATAATAATTCAATAAACATATTTAAGGGGTGGATAGTTGAAATGAAACAAGAGATATTAGGAGAAGACGTTACCTCTTAATCAGGTAACTTCTTTTGGTTTGTACCCAAAGGCTTCCTTGGAAATATTCTTTCCCAAAGTGAGGCTTAAAGTTTTAGGGAAAGGATTTTGGAATATATTTGGGCATATATTGGCCAAAACTAAGTGGGTTGAGGGGTTTTAGGATTTGGGAGATGTTATGGACTTTTATAGGGACAAAAAAGGACTCACTTGGAATTTTGGGAAAGAAGTTAGTTGTGCACATGTTCTTACCTAAAAAATGTCATTCCAAACCAAAAAAACTGAATAATGGAAGGCTTTTCTCCAAGATACATCTATATAATGGGTTTTTTAAAATTTTATAGCTCGTTTGGTCCCTTAAGATAAAGTTGTAGTCCTTTATTAAGCTTAATTTTGTCTTAATAATTGTAATTAATTTTAACTAATTTCACTAATATTTTTTGGGAAAAAAATATATTGGCCTTATTAGATATTATAAATTATTATTATTTAAAATATTAAATCCATTTTTCCAAATTACAATCACATAAGTGGTAGGAATTAATTTAAAATTTATCCTGTAAGAGGGGCGACAACACATGTTTTTAAAGTAAAAACGTCCAAAAGATTGTTATGTTTTTATAGTCAATTTCAAGATGAAATTGATTATAATAAAATAAAATGTATTAATTTATAAAACTATTATCTAAATAAACTTTAAATACAAAATAAAACATAATTTATACTTATAAATAAATCATATAAAAAAGCAGTTTTGAACTAAAATGCATTGTTTTTACTATTCATTAAAAAATGACATGTCTTCAAAAAATATAAAAAACTAATCATAAACTAATTATTATGTTTATATTTGAAATTTGAAGTTTATTTTGAAATTTTAAATCAATTAAAGTGTCAAAATAAATATTTAAAATGGGTTCACCATTAAAAAGTGATAAAATTACCTTTATAAAAATATAGGTTTTTATGTGTGAAATAGAGTTTATTCTTATATTTTGAATATAAAAAATAATGGATGAATATCAAAAATATTTGATAGAATATATAACATATATTTTTCATTAAAAACATTTAGTAATTGTAATTAACTATGTTTTTATGACAAAACTCCTTTTAAAGCATTTAAATAATATTATATCTTTTTATATCTATTTTTTATTTTCGTTTCTCATTAGTTGGTAAAAAATGAATTCATTTTACATTTATATAAATCATAAATTTTTAATATTTAGTATATAATATTCAAACCCTATAACTTAATTTATAGGATATATCATATTATACTAAATAATAAATTTTTAATAATACTTTGTTATTTGATGAAACTCAATCTAGCATGTAACACAATCTATCAAGGAAGTTTGCTCTTATGTTCAATGCAATATAACTCAGTCTTGCAATAATTAAAATATATATCATGTATTTAATATATTTAAAATAGTAAATATATAGTAGAGTATTGGGATATTATATTCCCTTATGTAATTGGTGATGCTTTTCATGCACGCTATCGAATATAATGCTATACAATAGAATTTACGGGTGTCACATTCTACCAACCTTAATTAAATTTAATAATCACAATTATAAACTATCCTCAGTAACATATGGATTGAAAGTAATCTATTTTTTAAAGATCCACATCATAAAAAGGGTTAATATCACATATTCTTACTAAGAGAGAAAGAAAATTACAGATGTCACGTAACTAGGTTACCTTGCAGGATAACAATAGTGCGAATTCGAAACATGGATATGGAAGAAGAAGTCAAACAATCAAGTTATGATGGAGAGTGATAGAGAAGATGTTCAATTAAAATTTATTGACTATAAAATCTTAAACCATAGGTGTGAATAAATGTATTTGATATAATCATAAATGATGATAATAGGATAAAAGTTTTGTTTCAAAACTTTTTTTCTATAGTTAAGGAATTCTTTCACTCTATAAGAATATAATAAAATATAAATTTTTTTAAAAATAATAATTTCCTTTTAATATTACTTGAACTATTTCTACTCCATCTCTTAGAACATGATACATAATATGGTGAAGTAATACATTAACCTCTAAATCTCATCCAATGGTCATCATAAACCATTTTGTAAATGGTTAACTTTTCCAACAGATTATGATCCAATCACTTCTGAAGGAGAGTCAATGAATTTAAAAAATGTACTGGTCATTAACCTCTATGAAACATGAATTAGATATGAATTTTCACATTCTAAACATGTGAATTACTTCACCATGCATCCTCTTAAAATATGGTAATAACTTGAATCACTATGAAAAATCATTGGAAACATGAATTCTTCCTTATTACTTAAGTAAGAAACAAGTTATTGGATATATTCCTTTAATCCAAAATTGTTGTAAACTACATAAATGATATCATAGACAACTTATTGACAAGTCATTAAGGTAGTCAGAACTTATCCAAATCAATCATTTCCTCATCATTATCTTAACATTAGGAACATATTAAGAGTTGTCTTCCCCTCAATAATGTGATTTTAGAAAATTTTAACTTTATACATAATAGGGTTTCTTATTACCGTTCGACACATGATCTCAAATACTTAATGAAAAAGTGCTATAGTCAACCCCTTATATATTTCAGAAATCATATGATGAGAACATAATAAACATAATACTATTACAAAATATTTATTAGGTCCAAATACATAAGTACATTAATCATTCCACTTAAATCATTTCAATATCATATGATTGAACTAGATCCCTTATCTTCTTAAGAGGTATATTCCCTCGAGGTTTGGGGAATTTTTTTCCATAGTAACCCATCTCCTTATAGTTGTAACATTGAATAGTGGTGTTTTCCTTATTTACTTTACATTTATTTTCCTAGTGATCTTTTCCTCCACACTTATAACAAAATCTCAATAATCTTAATCATTTACTAGGGTTATTATTTCCACAGTTATCACACATTGGAAAATCCTTCTTTCCCTTAATCTTCTTTTACTCATTCTCATTTTCATGGGGTTAAAAAGACTTATTCTTCTCTTGGTTTCCCTTAAATCCATAAGACTCAGAGAATTATTTATTTTTCTTGATAAAAAATAATATTATTTCATCATATAAAGAAACTTTTTGAGACACTATAACCCTTAAGAGACTTATCTTAATCCCTTCAAAGAAATGATCAATCTTATATTCTATGTTACATATTAAATCCATAGAATACCTTGCTAATATGGTAAAGGTTGATTCATACTCCCAAAAACATTCTTCTTTATTTTTATTTAAACTAAGTAACTCCATATTCACCTAAATTTATTGATCAAAAGTTAACTATTTATCAAATAATGTATCTTTAAAAGTTCTATATTCAAAGAGTTCAATTTATTATTTCTACCTTTTATTCTGAATTAGAGAATACCCCTGGTCAATGTCAGCTTGAAGATAATAGATCACTAGTGTAACCATTTCCTTTTTTCTAAATTACAAGGAAATAGATATCTTAACAAGAGGCTTAATCTATTGATAAACTATAATTGGATTAGTGGTCCCAGAAAATGATGGGGTCTTCTAATGCATAAAGTGATCCAACATATGAGATTCTCTCCCTGGAATAGGTTTCTCCCTTCGTGCAAGTTTATTTTTTCATAACCAGACTAATATGCCCTAATACATCAATAACATTCTCAGATCCAGTACCAGCTATATTTGTTTCCTCAAAAGATAAATCTCTATATTTTCTATGAGTATTGATACCATTCTTCCTTCTAGGCACCATTTCTAATCAGTATAATACCCGTAATTATCTCAAAAATTTGTGAACATTGTATAACTCTAAATAAGGTATAACAAATAACATAAATTTATTCATCATGAATCCTATAATAATAAACTTTGATTACTTTAGGGTAATCATAAATTTCAAATCCTCCATAATGGTAGGTAAAGAAAATATGAATTATCCTAAGCGTATCCCCCGAGAGTCTCAAAATAGGCACCCAGTGAGGCCTATTGTTATATACCAGGTTACCTCGAATCAGGCTTAGAACTCATTGTTAGATTTATTTCTCCAAGTTACATATGTTCTATAACCAAATCGACTTGTAGTATCTAGATAGGTATATATTTCTAGGAATACCCACACAATAACTACCTTAATAAAACTCTAGGACATTCTTGTATACTTATTATCAATGTATATCTTAGGGTTGTTCTCCCTAATATAATTTTTCTAAATCTAGTTTTTAAGGTTTCTGCTAAACCTCCCTATAATACTAAATGTAATTCCCCGACCCCAATAGCCTAGAGTGAGTGCATTATCTTATAACATTGGCATGATTAAAAGTAATCAAATCCTAAAGGACCAATCAGATTAGTATTCTGGGAAATCTAAATTACATATATGATAACCATAATATATTTGGAAAACAAAATAAAACATACTACATAATAAACTAAAATAAATTGTATCCTTGAAATCTTATTCAAAGTTATCATCTTCATAACCTAGGGAACAAAACATAATAAGGGTGATATAAAATTCTCAGTGATGGTAAGTAAATAAAAATCAATCATGAATCAATATGACTAAATTAACATGGCATGTAAAATAAATGATAAATATTTCCATTCAAATAACTTGATAATGAAAATTCAATATAGAAAGGGAAGAAACTAATACAAATTACATTTAATCAATGAATAGAAATGAAATGTATCCATAGATATGTTGACACAAAATATCATGGATAACTAATAACTAAAATATCTATAAAGTAAATTCTTAATAATTGGATATCAAGTCTTAGTCACATGAAGACATATACTATTAAGATCCATCCTCCAGACAGTTTAAAACTATAGGTATAAACCTATTTAATTTAGCCAATTTAAATATCTCATGAGAACCTATCGATGGATCAAGGAGCTATATAAATTCTAGTATCCACCAATAATTACATTTCCAAATAATTCCTCATATCTAATAATCAATTTAATAAATAGAAAACATTCCTTATTAAATATCTGTATAGAATAATATATATATATATATTTATCAATAATTTCCCAGTTAATCAAATAAGTGTAAAAGTAAACACCATATGTAAAATGAAATATGATATAGAAAATAATAATATTCATCATATAAAAAATGTAAAATCAAATAAATTTATAATAAAAACTTATTATAGTAAAATTATTGTTTCAAGAGAAATTTAACTATCATAAAATTAAGTGAGATTGCAAAGATAATCATTAAGAACATTCTTGAGGATAATAATCTTTAAACATTCCAAAGTGTCTCATACTAATTTGAAACATTTGAATCACTATTTACAAAAAGTTATGACATTAAATGAAACTTATAAAATCATGATAATAATGGGATTCATGTTATAAGAAGAAAAAGGCAGTGTATACACCAAATAAAAATGGATTGGCACATAATAACAAATAATCCTCAATGAAATGTAAATTGAGATGAAATTCCTTTACCTTAACCCTACTTTTTTGGTTTAGTATTTTACTCTTGTATATTGGTTTAAAATATGTTACTAACTTATTCCAGAACCATACCCATGTTTATAATACCATATATTAACTTCTTATAATATCCCATTACCTTTGTGTTAACAACTTTAATTATTTTCACTCTTTTGGATGTTAATTGCCTAGTTTGCTTGAGTAAGTTTTACCCTATTATTTGTGTGTTATAACTAATTAGATCATGGTTTCATCATCTCTAGAATGTAAACCATGAATTAATTATCATATATAATAAGTATACATGTATTTATAGTTGTCCATTGTGTTTGGATATTATAAATGAGGTGCACCGTTCATGGCGATGGTAGGTTGTACGTATGCATGAACGCTAGTTTCATTTCATTTTTTTATTAAAAGAATGAAAAATAAATAATACGTATGTATATTATAATTATAGTATAATATATATGTTATATATGGTATATAGGTTTATTAAAATTCTCCTTTATACGTTTCATGTGTGGTGTGAACGAATCACACTGCTTCGAAGGGGCGGTAGTCCACAGTTCCTCAAACAATGTTATCGTATTAACGTAAAATGGAAAGTATTAAAGGTATGTGTTATAAACGAATTATAGAAGTATAATGACATAATAAATATCATCTATATTTTATATGAATATAGTTTGCATCATAATAGACACCATGATAGGAGGTAAAGGAAAATTGAACAATCATCATTTCATGAGTCAGTATTTCACTACCCACAGAAATAGTATGTTCATTACCCATTAGATGGAGGTGTATGTAAGGGTAGGTAGTAAAATTTACATAACAACATCCTAGTATATTTATGTTACTGGTTTTGATATATAAGAATATATTAAATATATTTTAGGGTTGTAGAATTAAAATGAAACTAGAGATCTTGAGAGAAGACGTTACCTCTTAATCGGGAAAATTATTTTGGTTTTTACCAAAAGTATTCCTTGGAAGGATTCCTGTCTAAAGGGAGGATTCAAAGTATAGGTTAGGGATTTTGGGAATTTATTTGGGAAGATATTTTCTGAACCTATGTGGTTTGAGAGGTGTGAGGAATGGGGAGAGGTGGTGGACTTTTATATAGAAGGAAAATGAGTCACTTGGAATTTTTGGAATCAAGTTAGTTGTACACATGTTATTACACAAGAAAACACATAAAAAACCACAAATAATCAATAAGTGGGATGACAATGCTGGTTTTTAAAGTAAAACATCCAAAATTTTACTAGGTTTTTATATTCAATTTCAAAGTGAAATTGATTATAATAACCTAAATTGGATTAATTTATTAAAATATAATATTTTTAAACTTTAAAACTAGACTAAAACATAATTTATTCTTATAAATAAATCATATGAAAAATCAGTTTTGAACTAAAATGGAGTATTTTTAACTATTCATTAAAAAATGATATGTTTCTGAAAAAAATAAAAAAAGCACAATAACCAAATTATTATGAATTTCTTTCAATGATGACGTTTATTTTTACATATTAATTCAATTAAAGTGAAAAAATTCATATTTTAAATGGGTTCTCCATTAAAAGGCGGTAAAATTACCTTTATAAAAATATAGGGTTTTATGTTTAAAATAGGGTTTTTTCTTATCTTATGCATATTAAACATAATATATGAATATAAAAATTATTTTATTGAATATATAACATATATATTTCATTAAAATATCTATCTAATTATAATTAACTATGTTTATTAATACAAAACTCCTTTAGAAGCATATAAATAATAATATATCTTTTTAATATCCAATTGGTTCTTATTTTCATTTCTCATTAGTTGGTAACCAATGAATTAATTTTATATTTATATTAATCATAAAGTTTCATAAGTCGGTTAATACTATTAATAATAACTAATATAATGGCTAGGATATATAATATAATATTGTATAATAATGTTTTAATAATACATTATTATTTAGTGAAACTCAGTCTTGCGTGTAACGAAAACTATCGAGGAAGGTATCACTTGTGTTCAATGCAAGAAAAATCAGTGTTGCATTAATTACAAGCTATATCATGTATTGAATATATTTAAAATAGTAAATATTTAGTAGAGTCTTAGGATATTATATTCCCTTACACACTTTGTGATGCATGTCATGCATGTTAAATGTTTATCATTTCCTAATTCAAAGGGATTAGCACCTTATATACTAAAATAGTTCAAAGTATATTGGTAAAGAATTATTTTAATGTAAAGAGTTACATTTAATTTTTTCCCCAAAATTTTCTTAAATAAAAATTTGAAAGGAAATATTTCATGGTGACTATAAAATTAGAACGATTTATTTTCATTTAAAATAAATGAATTTATTATTATCATAATATTATCTATTGTGATGGAAAAAATTTGAATATTATATTAAAATTGTTGAACAAGAGTATTATAAATCCTAATATTTCAATTATTCAAATAATATTTATTCATATATTTAACTTATTAAATTAATTTAGTGTGAGGATTTATAAAATTGTCATATATATATATATGTGGTAAGAATTAAAATGTGATGTGAAAAGTTTAACAAATCTCTTAATGTACACCAAATATAAGACCTCTGTGGCAGTTTATCATATGAGTTATGATTAGAATCACACTTATGTAATATTTTATTAATATTATTAAAGTATTTTAAGAATATATAATCTATCATGTTATATAAAATCTAGTCTCCAATTTATCATTATTTCATGTCAACCATGTATATTTCATTAATTGAGATGATAATTGACCTTTTATTGTATGGGATTGGGTTATCCTAAAACAATGGTCAGCATTAAGTATTATAGTATGTGATGATATGTGAATATTATTGAAATTTATGAAGATAAAGATATAGAAAAGTCATACATGAAGAACTAAAATTATTATTTTTTGTAATGGATATCCCACTACGTATACCACAAAGAGTATTATATACTCTGCATTTATTATATCTAGAGTGCTTGTTTCTTATTAAATATACAATACCTAAGGTAGAAAATATACCTATCATGAAAATATTCACAATTTTATACCTTTCTAATGAAATCCTTAGGGATGTGCTAATTATAATGTGATAAGATATGTTTTTTAGTCATGCAATCAGTTAGTGTTTAACCATGATGGTATTAGTCCTCTCATATGGAAGGGATTAAATAGAGTCTCTTGATTGATCTAGTTTGAGGATTTATATATTATAACATCAAAGATAAACTCACTATGAATAGTAATCAGTTTGATATGCCACATGACCTCAATGTTCCTTCCCATAAGCCTGAGGCTGTTGACTAATAGTGAGGGTCTCATAAGAGTCCTTTAGGAGACTATACCCTCTATACAGAGTGTCTTAATAGTGGAATAAGAAGGTAAATAACATACATGAAATAAAACTATAAACAACATCGAGACATAAACTAAGAACTAAACATAAACCTTGTGATATCCAAACATGATTCTAAAATAGTAAAGATTTATATATAACAACAACCGTGTATAACAGGTACAAAAAGTGAACAAAAGGGGAAAACCAAAAACTTCACAACTCTCAAAAATCTATTGAGCTCTATCCCAACACCCAACTCACAAGATCCATTATATCCAAGAAATAAGGCATCTGGAATCGGGTTCTTGACCTTGTCCAAACCTACATCCATGAAATCTACTCAGGTGCCCAACAATGACTCAAATATGGTGGGAGTACTTCTCCCTAATCCACCACCAATGATATCCCTAAATAAATATATTCTTTGAGTAAGTGCATATGTAAGTGTTATAACTATAAATTTAACATTTTAAATTTTTTAATACTAAATAAATAAAGAAACACACCATTTTTCTTTAGGTATAAGACTCAGATCAACCATACCTACTTTGACCAGAGCCAGGGTTTCTCTGAGCATCACTCAAGGGTTGTAGAAACCAACATAAAAAAACATGGTTTTCCCTAGTATACACATAGGTATCACAGAACTCCCATGCAGGAGTTTTCTTAACCAATAAATAGTATCACAGACCACCCATAGGAGTGTTTTATCATCTAAAATATAGTAGGACAAGACACCACTATAGTTATTTTTTTCAAAAAATACATAAACTATTAATTCCCAATTTATAATTCAAAAACCATTTAAAAATCAATTTCATATTTTTATTTTCAGTCTTTATTTTTAAAATACCAATCTAATTCTGAAAAATCATACCTAAAATACCATTTACATTAACCAATTCTATTTATCATTTCAAATTACGATTTTCATAACCATTTTATAACTAAATATCTCAAAGAAGTTATTCACATAGAATCACCTATTTGTTTGATTATAACCATTTTAAAGAGGTTAGTTAGCATGTAAAAAGTATGTTATTAGTATTTGAATTAAAATTTAGGGATCACACATGGAATAATTTTGCAAACCATGATGAAAATAATTATAATGAAGGATTCTAATATAGGAAAAATATAAGGACCACTTACCTTAGTCCAAGAGAAGTCCACATGCCCAAAGTAAAGATTTGATTAAACCTAAAATGAGATAAAATGATGTTATATATAAAATAAATGAAAATATAGAGTATTAAATAAACATGGTGGAATACCGATTGATAAAAAAATAAAATAAGAAATGAAGGGAAAGGAGTCTCAGTCATACTGAAAGACCTTGATCATGTAAAACAACACTTTAAATGGGAAAATATTGCTGTAGAAACCCAATAATAATAGATGAGGAAGATGGTGGCCATGTAAGGGCTTCTGAAAAAAATAGGACAATAAAATTAGGTGAGATATTATGGGGACATATAAGTATGAAATACCAATTTTCCATCACTAAAAAACAACACTGGTGGTCACTGCTAAGTCGACTCCTTATACCAATTGGATGAACTGAGATCGCAGCTAGTCAGTGAGTCGAACAAAACTACAAGTGAATTTGTTAGCCCACAAGCTATCTAGTAGACTATAGTATCATGCTACTATCCCAAATCCTACCCCCTGAAACCATCGATACACTCCTTATACCTTTAAAACCTCTAAAAAAACTCTTAAAAACACATAATCTATAGGGTTTTACAAAATATTAAAGGGGAACTTGTCTCATGAAGAGGAGAGTATTACATGGACATACCTATATAAGGTTCATGTGGTGTTATTATTTATTTTTATGAGGTGTGTGTGATGTGATCACTAGTTTCAGTGAATAGAATGTGATATGCTCATCGATCTAGTTATCCTTTAATCAAAGGATTGATAATTTTTGAGTTTGATATATTAGATTGACATACATTGTGTATCATTGTCACTTAATAGATTAGAAAAAGTGAATATATTTTTTTAATTATTACATATGATACAAATCATAGACACATGTATGTTAGTATATGTGTTTGATCATGCTAGATTAATTTATAGTTTTAGTATCATTGATTATTTTCTAACTACCGATCCTTTATTATAATTATATATTATATAATTTATAATTTTTTAAAATTCAACAAATTTATATGGGATTATATTTTATTATTATGTGAATGAAGATAATTTTTTCTTACAAAGTGGTTATAGAAAAATTTTATATCCATCCCAAAGTGTTTTGAAGGATATCCAAAAAAAGTTGGATGGATTTTCAAAATTGTTATATATGATGTAATATTTGTTTTAAATAAATGATAAAATTTACAAGTAGGGTTTTAAAAGATATAAAAAAGAATTTTTTGATATGGTTCCACAAGTTGTTATATATTATTTGACTTAAGTTGAAAGTATATAACATCTAATAGGATTTAGTGAAAGTGTAATATTATAAGGAATATGATCTAAATAAAAACTATAGTGTGGTTTTATAAAACTTTTTGTGCTTTTAATTGGTGTAAACACAACATAGTGAATGACACTATGATATGGTTTATCGTATGTAATTGGATAATATATTAAATAAATAACATTATATAGTGTTTCTTGTTATTTATACAATTTTAAGAAATCATGATAATGTTTGCAATATATTTAATAATATTCATATGAGATTGAACATCCAACATGAATAGCTAAATAAATTTTGATTATTGTGTTTTTTTCAATTATTAAGATGACTATCAATATGTATTGGGTGGTGGTGTAAGAGAACACCTTGAATAAGTAGGTTAAAAAAGATGATATGAGGTCTAAAGAGTTCTTGTGAAAATCAATTTATTGCCAACCATGAAATCATGAAGATTTATTTTTATTTTGGGAATTAATTCAAGATAGTTACCTTAATAGTGATCAATGTTTCACACTTTTTAGTAGAAAACAATAAATATATTGATTATTTTTGATATTATCTTGTAATTAATTGATAAAATATATTAATATATTAATAGAGGATTATCTAAATATTTTTTATAGAGGTTGAGGAAGCTGGACTTTGAAAATATCAAGAAGATATGTTTAATGGATTATAAGGTCAAGATGGAGTTTTTGATAATCCATAACTATGTTTATAAAGCATGAAAACTGATATTGAATCTTGAACTAAACTTAGATGATGTTAAAGGAGTTAGGTTATAGGAATCTATATCTTGAAGTTAAACTATCTAAAATTTATTCCATTCAAAATTTACACATATAAAAGAAAAACTAAGGATATAGAAATATATAGAGATAAATTTTGGAAGGAATATTTTTTAAATAATTATACTTTGAATATAATTGAAAATATTAAAAGTTTTAGAGAGGTAAAGTTATAGAAGTTTAGTATCCTAGAATCCACTTTCAAAAAGATACATGATAAGTTACAAATATAGAATATGTGAATCCAAAAGAATAAACCTTGAGATTTTTTGAAAGGATTATAATATAGACCGTTAAAAGTATAAAGATAAGTATGTAATTAGAAAATAAAATTTCCAAAGGAATTAATACATATGAGTAACTCTAAGAGTAATCCCAATACATAAGAGTGACATTCTAAGTTGAAGATAAAGTTGAAAAACAGGTAAAATATCTTTATGATACATATAGTTTTGTTTCTCAATACATAATTGTTTCCAAAAAAATAAATAATGAAAATTTAGAGAAATATTGAGTTACACAATAATATATAAATTATAATGACCTAAAATAGTAGTGATAGTTCTGTAAGAGTGGGGGATAGAGGTGTGAATTAGTGAACCCATTTCCTTTTTAAGTTTATTTTAGAATAAAACTTCATGAAATTTTAAAATTATTAAAAAGAACACTTTCATACACACAAAATCATACATATAAAGGGAATAATATATGTTTACATGGTTTACTACTCAAAATTAGTAGCTAATCCTTATTACACACCAAAATTACTAAAAATTATATAGCCCACTAGTATCCTCATTTTGGATTAAAAATGAGAAGTATTTCACCTTGAAATCATGTTACCCATAATTTTTCTAGGCCATGTAAAGTGATCTGACACTAAAAAAATATTGAATATATTTTCAATAATAAGAACGTATTCAGCAAGATTATACTTCTATTATGTTGTTGTAGTTATTACTTTTATTCTTCCACTTATTCTTCAACTTTTATAGAACCAAGTAATAACATTATTATTATTGTCGTAAACACTAAACTTCACACTCTATCTACTTCTATTCCTATAAGACCTATTTTTATATATGAAACATCTTTTAATTTTAAATTAGTAACACATTTCTTCATTTTCAAATTTGAAATTTAAATTCAAACTCAGACTAAAGAACATTAATCAAATACTTATCAACTTCATTTGATTCATTTTGTACCTTTTTATAATTCAAGACCTCTTGTTACCATTTATATTATTAAAGACTATTTAGATTGAGTATGTGTATCACTCAATTCATCAATAAAGATACATCATCAGATCAAATCAAAATTTGGAACTTTATTCTGATTATGGATTGATTATTCTTTACCTTGGTGTGTTTTACACTTTTACCACTAAAAATATATTTCAACACATAATTTTATAGTATATTTATACAAATATATAATAACCATAGTTTTCAACATGATGTGTTATATTCCGTTTTAGTCCAACCACTTCGAAATTATTTAGAATAGATTCCAAAATCACCATATTCCATAGTGTGTTATCCTCTTTCTATTTTAGATAAGAATATTGTTTCAAAAATAAAAAATTTATTAGAGTATTGAAATATGAATTTCAATCCTATGAAAATATCATAAACATTTTACTTCACTAGTAAAAGTATCTTAATCAATTTAAGGTCTTCTAAAAATGATTACCAAAAGTGTAGTAAAGTGTGATATTCTCAGTTTTGATTTCTAGAAAACAAATCTTCTTTTTTCAAAAAGTAAAAACATTACAAATCATAGATAAGAATATTATATACCAATACTTGAATGAGGATATTTCCAAATTTAAAAACTCACATGAGAGGCACTAAAACTTTATCCATGGAATGTACATTGATAGAACCAATAATTTCATATATTATACTTTGAATTTTAATTTTTTAAATCTAACCATATTATTAATATAAGGTCACTTGTCACATATTCATATTAATAGAATTATTTTTATTTAATTTTCAAAATGGAATATTTATTTATTTATAAGGTTTTATTCATCTTTTTCATTAATATATAAATCTATATTTTAAGCGATCATTTGATATGAATTTATAATTTGAGAAAAAATATAGAAAATGCATTGAAATTTTGGTTTTTCGCTTTAAATTTTACTCTATTAGTTATATAAAATTTAATTTAAATTTTTACCAAATACATTTTTTTGGGAAACCTATTTTATTTGAAGTCCTCGAGCTGAATAAAACACTTTCATTGAGGTAATGGGATATGAAATCAATATTTAATTGGATTCATTAATCTAGATATAACTTCAATGTTTGGATAAAACATTTACATATATTCTCAGATTGGGATGAAATTTGGAAAAAAATTAGAATACACTATGAATAAGATTTCATTTAACCGATGAATAATATAATTAAGTGTTTTTGAGGGTTCACTTTATGAAAATATGGATTTACTTTGACATGATTTTCAACTTTTTATTTTGTAATTTTTTAACCCTATCCTCTACTTCACTATAAAAATATGTATTATTTACCTTTATAGGGAAATTTTCAGAACTTTTGTGGTTATTTTATTTGGGAGTTCATGGAAATGGGATTTTAGGTTATATATATTATCATTATCTAACACATTAATTCTTTCACTACATACTTTAATAAAAATTGTTTATCTTTATTATCACTTTACATAGTCTCTATCTCTCTTTACCCCTCTCTCTGTATATTTAATTTAATAACATACACTCATGATGGTGGGTTAATGACTCAAACCTTGTCCTTGGGGGAGGTTTTTTCAGTGTTATCAAATTCCTTCTACTCAATTCATCATGTTTTTAATCTATTTGGGTGATGGAGAGAAAAGTTTTATTGATTATCCACCACTCATTATAATTACTCTAAAATTCATTATATTTAATATCAAAAAACCTTTCACTATATTTAACCAATAATAATATTTATATGATGAAGTTGAATGTGTTTAAGAGATGAAACGATATACGATGAAGACGTGTATTGGAATGAATGACACTCTCGATTGATGTGTGTTCATAATTTTGATTATTTGAGAAGGTTAGGATTGGTTTTCCAAAGATATATCCTAGTCATGATAAGTTTCACAATTAAATTTGAGGATGATGGTTCTTGTATTATGGGATGAACTATCAAATAAAATTTAAAAAATAATAGTGGATAATGAAGGAACCCAAGTAGTTATCCCTAGGACCAAGTATTTTCTTTTTAGCCTCATTCATTCTCTCTGTGTATTGAATATTAATATTTATTTATTTTTAATTTCCTAATCATAACACTATATTTTCTATCTCTTAGATAAAATAAAAAAATAAATGAAATAAAATAAATTATCTAGGATTATTGAGCGATTGACTACACAATCACATTAAGAGTGACAACAATGATAAACCATTGTTCTGTATGAGGAAAGTACAAATAATATTCTTCATTCCTAGTTATAGTAGTTATTATAAATTTTAATAATTTTTAGAGATAAAATTATCCTTTCATTCATTATTTATCTTTTATTTTAAAAATATTTTGTTACTTTCAAAATTAAAGTTCAAAATCTAAAAAAAACCATTATTTTACACACCTTTTCCTTTTAAAGTGATTGTTTTTTTATTATATAGTCAGGTAAGGAGATCTATAAATCCAAATATAGATATGGGTAATTATAATAGATAATTTAATTATTTAAGGATGACCTCAAACAACCTATTTTAAAAGACTTACCAAAAGATATAATTTATTTATTTCATTTGATTTTGAATTTCTATCAAAATTTATCCAAGGTGTAAGAAAAGATTATACCTTATATATTACAAGAAGACATCATGGAAGTGTAAAAAACTATAGAATTATTTTCTCCAATTTCTTTCTACAATACTCTTAACTATCTTACAAGTAGATATCACTCTTGATGGTGGGAAATTGAAAGTAGTAGATATAACATTGGATTTTTATACTGTTACCAAATCCAATCCACTATACTAATATTTATTTTATAGAATCAACACATATTATTTCCATGGTAAATGAAAAATAACTTAAATAAGTCACTTTTGAGGAAAATATGATAATGTAATTGGAAGATGGAGTGTTTCCTGGTGATGTGCAAGAAACAAAAACAAATAAATATGATACTAATGAGGGAGAATCATACATGAATTCAGAATGTTTCAATTTTATTAAAATATAATTACTCTTTAATTTTACCATTATTAAAAATTTTAATATAGAACATGGTGAGAAAACCTTGGATATTTATTAAGAAGCTTCCAACGATGTTTTATCACAAGTAAAGGAGGAGAACCCATATTTTCTCCAAACCCCACCATGAAAATTATACCATATTACCATGGGGATGAACCAAATATAATGTATCCATGAGATCATATACAAGTAATAAAATCACAAAGCATATTAGAAGGAAATATTTTTAGTGGTTTATATTAATGAAACCACAACCATTAGTAGACTTTGGGTGGATACTATTATTTCCTTTCAAGGGGAATTCAAATCCTAGGGCCTATTTAGTGTCTTAAAAAATATTTCCCCCTTTTATTTCCTTTATATTTCCATTTATTTTAAATTATTTTACTTTAAAAAATTATCCCATTTTTTCATCTGATTTTAATTTTTATAATCTATGAGATTAACCGAGGGATACCACAACCAGTAAGCCAGGTTATATTATTTTTTTCTACCTTATTTTCTTTTACTGAAAATTTAATTTTTCATTCAAATTATATGAAATAATTTATAATCAAAATGAGGGTAGAAACATTTTATGTTTGGGAGATTTTTAAAAATATATTTAGGGTTTCATTATTTTTATTGATTTTAATTTTTAAGTTTTTTTTAGGTTAGGAATTTAATACTTAAATTATATCATGCATAGTAAAGAAATACCACTGTAGTTTTTTAGATATAAATGATTTTTATGTTTTTTAATTTATATGATTACTGAGGTTGTAGTAACAAAACACTCATAGTTTTTTTGTTTCATGATTTAGAAAAGGGTTTTAAATGGTAAATAATTAAGTGGAGTGAAAATTATAACATGAGAAACAATAATTTTGAAATCTATCATAGATAAAATTTTCATTATGAAAAGGAAAAACTCATGGATCCAACTGTAAATATGTTTATATAATTCCTTTTAAAGTATAGTAGAATGAGTAATTGAGATCCCAAAAAATCTATTAGGTATTTATACAGTAAAAAAAAGAAAATAAAATAATGAATAAAATGAAAAAATAGAAGAAAAAAATTATGTCTAATTATCAAAAGGAATAGATTTAGGTGAGGGGAGTATTGAATACTAGATTAAGAATTTGGAAATAAACTTATAAGAATGTAATTTGGGTTGTATAAAGGAAGTGGGAAATAGAACCTTGGAATGAGGAGTTTATGAAATAGGAATTTATGACAGTTTAACTTTTTAAAATAATAATCTCATTAAATTATACTTGTTTTACAATCCTAGAACTTAAACTCTTCCTCAAAATTATGTAGTCCAGTGGATAAATGTTATCAAGGAGGCATTATATTTTCAATAATGAATGAATCTTTATTTATCTTATTTTTTGGTTAGTGTGTCTGAACCTTGGATAGATAATTATTATTTTTAGTATAATTCATTGAATATACTAGAATGACAATATTGAAGCTTGGGGGAATCGAAAGAGAAAATATTTTCATTTATTTTAATTTGAATTTTATTGTTTTAAATCCTATAATATTATTAATTTGAGGTTACTTTTCACATATTTGGATTAACAGAATATTTTTTATGAAATTATGATAAATATATATTTATTGATTTATAATTTTCATTATTTATCTTTAATGTTAATTGATTAATCCATATTTTTATGTTATTATTTTATAGTAATTCATAATGTAATCATTAATGTTTAATTTTCATGGAAATTTTAATTTTATTCTTTCACGTGCACTCTTATGTTTTTATCATAAATTTTTTATGTGTTAAATTTTAATTTAAATTTTTATAAGAATTATAATAATTTTGGGATACATATTTTAATTGAAGACCTCAAGATGGATCACACTTTTTCATGGAGATATTGGGGCCTAACATCATTGTAGGAATGGAATCATCAATATGGATATCAATTCATTATTCTTAAAATAAATTTTATATATGTCATATAATTGGGATGAAAACTTTAAAAATAATATAATACTTAAAGAAAAATATTTCATTCCATTGGAGTCACATCTAGTGAAATTATTTGGAGAGTTAACCACAAGAAACACAAATTAGTATTTAATTTGACTTGATTTTCAACTTTCCATTTTGTATTTTTTGTAACCCAAGCCTCCTATTTACTCTATAAATATATATTATTTACTATTAAATGGGGTTTTTTGGATTAAGAGGCTTTGATATTGGGGAATTTATTTAAATGAGATATTATCTATATTCTATATATATATTCTTTATCTTTTTTCTCTCACTTTAATTATTTTATTATATACTTTAATAAAAACTATTTATATTCCTTATCATTTCCTTAGTTTATTTATACCTCAGTTTCTATATCACTATCTTTATCTCTCTCTATTGCTCACTCTTTACCATAATCTATTACGCTCGTGATGGTGACTGAATGACTTGATGCATGGTCTTGGGTGATGTTTTCTTAGCTTTCCTTAATTATTTATTTTAAATTATTTATATTTTTACTCTATTTTTTTGTGTGGGAGAAAGACGTGTTATAGGTTGGTGTGGTAACCATCCACCACTCCTTTGAAATATTCTCATACTCAGTCTATTATCTACTAAAAAACCATTTAATCCATTATATTTAGAATACTCTTCATATGATGTATTTGAGTGTGTTTAAGAGATTAAATGAAATAATATTGAGCTATGATTTGGAAGGTGACACACTATCGATTGAGATTTTTTTATCATTCTTGAATATTGTTGTAAGTGAGGGTTGGTGTTCTAAAGATATATCTTAGTCATGATAATTTTCACACTCAAATCATGGGATAGAGGTTCATTTATGATGTGATAAACTATCAAATATATTTAGATAATAATAATGGGTAATAAAAAACATGAGAAACTGACCTTTTGACTATGTTCTTTCTTGCTAACCATGTTCATTATGTATTCATATTTCATTTACATGTGTCTTTTTTTTTTAAATCCATAATCAAACCCCCAAATTTTTTATTTATTTTAATAAAATATAAAATATTTATAAATATAATAAATTATCTAGGAGTAGTGAGTGATGGAAAAGCAATTCTCCCCAAGAGAGATGACCCTTATTAGCCACTTTGTTGCATTAATAAAATATGAATAATATTTTCAAACCCAATATAGTTCTATCATATATGCCTCTATATTTCTCACAGGAAAATTTTTCAATTAATAAAACATATTAAATTCCTATTTTAGATATCATGTCAATGTTACCTTGGTATTTGATGTTCTTTATTGCACCATGACATAGTTATAACTTTAATCCGAGACAAAAACTTGTCAAAATTCCAATGTATTGATAATATAAGATTTTTTTTCTTCTCAAAATATAACCATGATCATAATTTCATTAATCAAAGTGTGGTCACTTCAACTTCACTATAAACATATTTAAACAAAACTCTTATAACTAAAAAAATCCTTTTATTTTTTTCCAATCATTCAAAAAACCATGAATTTTTTTTCCAAATAAAATGAAACAACATGAAACAATTGATTTTAAACATGATTTTTGTATTGAAAATAAAATATATTACATAAACCAAATACACTACAATCTCTTCAAATTTCTACTCTAGAACCTTAACACCTTATTCATTCACAGTTTTAAACCCCCCATCAGATTTTATTAGACCATATTTAACACAAAATACTCGTAAAACTCCACATACTAATAAATAAACCATCATTCAATAATTAGAAGTCTATGTGAGTAAAATAAGTGGAGGAAATAAGAAAATTGAATAATATTATCATGATACCCATAAGTAGTGTCTTATATTCACAGATTCGTAAATCTAGTATTCTTTATACTAATATAAAATCAACTCCAACTCTTTTTTCACTTCTCAAAACTATTCCTTGAACTTATATTTTTATAATTTCCTAAAAACATACTCACTACACATGTTATAACAATTAAGGAATTATTAAAACACCCGCACACTCATAATGACCACATATCTTACCCCTTTTATAAACTTTCTATAAATATTATATCTCTCCTCCATTAGGTTAAATACATAACATTAGATTCTACCACTATATAGTTTTCATCCCCCTTTATAATTACATTAAGAAATGGGACTTAAAGTTATTTATATTTTATTTATCTATACTGGACAACACATACCTTAACAAAAAGTGAGTGAGGGGACCAAAATCGCCATACCTTGTACCTGAAAGGAATGAGGTTAAAGTCTCATCACCAACCTCAAAATATGAAATGAATCCTTTGAAAGCAGTTTAATGAATAAATATTATATTTTATCCATTTTTAGAAAAAAATTCAGTCTCAAAGTATCTTTATCATCAATATTATATATGAAGTGATATTTTATATCAATGTTCTTTTATTGATAGTTTTGAAACATATTTCTCTATAAATTGATGGAAATTTGATTATCACAACCAATGGTAAATAGTAACTTCAAATACACCATGCGATACTCCAAATGATTACTCATAAAAATAAATTGTGTTATAGTTTTAATGGAAGCCACATATTATGATCAGGAAATACTCAATGTCATTAATTTTGCTTCTTTATGTTCCATGCCACACACCATTCTCCTTGAAATAATACTCAACCAGATGCTGATATTTTTATCAACATTACCCAACCACTATATATTAGTAAATCTATATAGATCAAGTCCCCCATTACTTTTATATTTAAAACCATGATTAATTATGATTTTTATGTATATAGGTATACTCTTTATAGTGATAATATTTAATACCTTGTGAACACTCAGAAATCTTGCAAAAATTATAAAATCATATATAAGATATAGTCATGAAGCTGTCAATTAAAGTAAACCCCAATAAGTTTTTTAACTCCCTTAAATCTACTTCCTCTCTTTCTCCATCATTTAATAGCTTGGTTATTATTGAAATTATATTATAAACCATATTTGAATACTCTATTTTTAGTTTTATCTAATGATCTTATAATTTCGAAGATATTATTTAATATATACTTCCTCAAGACTCATTGATTCATTATCATACCTTATAGAACTTATTTTATGATGTGCATTTTAATTCTTTGAGTGTTCTTACAACCTTATATAATTAGTATCCACAATGTTTATTATATCTCTATTATAAATATGGTATCCTATTCCATTTGGAGGATAACCTAGGAATATTACATATATTTCTATTTTCTTAAACTTTCTAAAAATGTCCACCATTATTTTTGAAAGTAAAAGTGATTCAAAATACCATAAAGTAATTAAAACTTGGTTACTTATAATGAATTATATCATATGGTAAAATATGTAAATTTTTTTCAGATAAATAATGGTTTTGAATATGAACCACTATACCAATGTGATTTCTCTAGAAATAAAAAGGAAGTATCAAACTTAATCAATATAGGATGATCTATCACTATATAACTCTCATTATTCAATTAAAAGAATCCATTTTTAATGGGAGTATATTAAACTATGTTAATGTTGAATTCCATGCTTCTCAAGGAATACTACAAATATTCCCCTTGTGTATTTAGCTCCATTTTCTATTTTGATCCTCTTCAAGGAGAATCCACACTCATTTTTAGTGCTTCTAAAACTCTTAAACATATTCATAGAATCTAACATATGATTGAAAATCAAAATTCATATGATACTAGTGAATTCATGTATTAATGAAATAAAATACTTATCTTTGTTTTTATATTACTTCCTCATAGGCCTAAAAATATCTAAATGAATTTTCTCTGATTGGAGAGATTTTTGAATCTTAAATTTATCTTGTAGAGAATTAATAATATTACCCTTTTGGAATATAGAGCACATTTAATTTCTCTCTCTATCCACTATAATCTCAATATGAACATTATCTCCTTAGTAAATCTTTATCACATCCCTTTTACCAATATGAACAATCCTTTAACACCGTTCCATATTTTTATCCTTTAATTTTATATAGAATTAGTTTTTAGTATCACCTACCTTAAACCAGATTCCATATGTTCATTGTCCTCTTTCAGCACACAACCATTTTTAACCTCTTTACTAAGAACCTAGGTTTTCAAAAAACAACTTTATTTACTTCATCATAAAACCGAGATACACTTATGAATTTTTTAACCCATCAACATAAAATGTGTTCTTGGAATTCAACTTATCCTTTCTAATCACTACAGATTTGACTCCTTTTATTTTAACTAACTAATTATTTAGAAAGGAAAATGACCCTATAATTTTTAAATATCATTTAATATCTTTAAATATCTTATAATATATAATGAATATACACTATTCAGAATCCCTATACATTCAAACTACAATTCTTTGAGTGCATATACAAAAATAGAAGCCTTATCTCTTGATTTTCCTTTATTATTATGAGTCTTTCGAGTATGAAAATTCATAATCTAATGGGTAGGTATAATATTGAGACAATCATTATCAGTTTGAACCATCTGGTCACATATTCCACACCTTATTCCAATTATTCAAACTTATTCTCAACCATCAATCAAGAAATATTAGATTTATTACGTACTATTATTCTTTGAGCGGGTTTAATACCCTTAAAAAATTGTCTCCCAAATATTATATGATCATAATAATTTTTTTAGTTAAATAAAAAAAATTCATTTCCAAGTTCAAAAATCCCACATAGTCGCAATAATATCCATAAAATGTAAACTTACCTTTGAAGATAGCTTGTTGTAAAGATGTTAACACCAACGATTATTATATTTTTGGCCAACAATTTTGATTCTTTTTTATGAAAAAACATTTTGTAGTCTTATAATATTTTTATATCCACTATAAAATACTTTATATTTTTTTTGAATCACTATTTTTATCATTTTTTACTTTGATGGTAGTCTTCCTATAATTTTTACACTTTTTAGAATCATCTTATGTGTTATAAATTTGACCTTGTTTACCCATGACATTGAATTTGAATTTACCCTAAAATATATAAGGAATTAAAAATCCTTTATATATGATATTTAATTGTCTAATTGAATATCATCATTCCATGATACATCAACTCTTTTAACAATCCTTTTCTTTGATCTTTCTCCAAATTCTTAAATAGAATTTAGAATTTGGTATTTGTACATTTTCAATTCCTTTTAAACATTCATAAATTATTATTATATAATATACAGATCCATCAATTAACTTTAATAATCTTTTCTATTTAAACTTTTGAAGTCTTATCTTCAATGATAAACTTCTTTAAGCTATAAATCTCATTAGTCAACTTTGATTCCCATTAAGAATGGAAAAAAAAATTTCTCTTAAATATTTAAATTATTTCTTTAAAATTTTTATATTGTTATCTAAATTTGAGAAACTTTAAATAAATTCCTTAATTTATCACTTCAACATTAAATAAATTTTAGTTTCATTATCATTTTTAGTATTTTTTTCTTCACTAGTGAAAAATTATACATTCTATTAGGCAATAATTGTTTTTCATCAACATCACTGGAGTTTCAAATTTCTCTTAATCCTCACTATTGTCACCATCCCCAAGGATTGATATGAAATTTATATTTTTTTATTTAAATTATTTTTAGATTTCTTATTTAAGGAACTCCTTGGCCTCATGTATTCATCTTCAAATTCCCTTTCTTTTAGCTTTAGAAACTTTTCCACAAAATATCTAACAATTCTTCACCTCAATCAATTTACTAGTAACTTTCCACTATTACTTTATTTTTCTCTTCCTACATTTCTTGAAATTTGTGAAAATATTTTTTTGAATTTCACTTAAACAAATTCTTTATCATTATCCAAATACCCTTTTCCCATAACATAATATTTCTTAAAATTATATTATTTCAAGTATTTAAAAGATATTTCCCTACAAGAATTTTTATACAAATTGAAGACACTTGTAAAGAACTTGAGCCTAGTATACCAGATTCAATGGTTACTTTATAAAATTGGCACTCAATACAAGCAACCATGTCTTAAAGGACTGAATAGTTTAGTATTATTATAAAATTTGATATATAATTAAATCTCACATTATAATTGAAAACATAAAATATAACATAGTATTATCTTCGAGATAAATATTATTTAATTTTTCATATCCTTTAATATCAATCATAAAGAACTACATGGAATATTTCGGAAAGTAAACATAAGAAAAATTTTATCTTTAATGATCAGTAAGGGTATCTATACAAAATATTTTATCATGAATAAATAGAGGAAAAATATGGAAAGGTAAATAACTAGAAACACCTGAAATTTAGTCAATAACTTGAACATGAAGAATAATATGGAAGGAATAAATTATTATAAAATAATGGAATATAAATTATCACCTAAGATTGAAACTTATCCCTGGATATTATAACTAATCGAATGATCGCATGGATATCAAACACAAATCACAAAATGAGGGAATAAATAATGCCCGAAATCATAACCTTAACCTTAAGGCCCCATTCAAAGATATTTTACATAAATGGGTAATTACTTAGCTAAAATCCAATCTAGTTTGTCTCATGTGACCTATCGATGCATCGAAGGACTATAGCGGTCCCCACCCTCACTTAATAAGTCAAATACATAACTCATATGAAAGGGGGAAACATTATAATGTACACATTCATATTAAAAAAATATCATAAAAAAGTTAATAATTATCTTAATAAATAAACATAGTTAATGTAAAAATTCATATTGGAAACTATAATACAAAATGTTAAAAATTTCACCAATCAATAAACATAATAAAAAAATCTATAGTAATATAGAGAATGATATAAAAATAGCACATCTCCAAAAAAAATCACAAACCATCCATAGAAATAATAAGGATAGTATAAACATAACATATTCCAAATATAGTATATGTAAAATGAGGGATATTATAATTGTTAAATTGAAGCATTAAAAACATTCTATTAATAACATTCCTGAATAAAATATCATTTTTACTTTGAAAATAACTTTTAAAAACATAAAAACTTTCTAGAATATCTAGAAAAGTTATTTATTTAAAAATAAACTTATAAAATTATAAAGTAATATTCAAAATAATGATAATAGGTAATTATATACATGACATACAAGTTAAAAAAAATTATTTTCATAGTGTTATAAAAAGTATAAAAAGTATTTAGTTCATAAAATGATAAGATGAATCCTTTAATTTTTTTTTTAAAAGTAAATCCTAGGAAAAAATTTATTTGAAAAAAAATTTATATAATGTTAAAAATATTTGTAAATTTTTTTTAGAAAACAATGATATGAAAGAAAAATCATTTTCTATTGAAGAGAAAAATAAATCCACCTTTTCTTAAAACAGTTTTCTTAATCATTTTGCATACCAAAGAGAATTAAATGGTAATATTACATGAAGAGTTTATTAATAATAATAGTAGTATAAAATATATTTTTTATGATAGAAATATTAAACTTACCCCATAAGAGAGACTTAAACATAAAAAATCTCTAATATTGATGAGATTATGAAATAAAACCTTAATAATAACTTTTCAATCATAATACCCATGAAAGAAAAAACCTAAAATTAAATATTTAAATTACATTAATATAAATATATTCATGATATAACATATAAAAAGGGATGTATATACACCAAACAAAATAGTTAAGTGGTGAATATGGCATATATCTCACGGAAGTAAAAGTGAAATGAGAAACACCTACCTTAAGTCTGATTTTTTTCCATACATGTTTGAAACTCATGTATAATATATATATATATATATTTATTATAAATATATCAAATAAAAATATTTATACATATAATTCTATATATGGTTTTCATAAAACATTTTATGACACTTCTATAAACAATTATTTATTAAAAATATTATTCTTGGTGATAACTCCTTTGTATTGCCCATATGTTTTGGTTCTTTAGTTTTTGACCTTGTAATTTGATCAGGATTAAATAATATATAGAATATTAAACATGATATAAATATAAGATATATTCATTATATATGTACTATGAATAATCCATAAAATTTATAAGTATAAAAATGAGTTACACCGTTCATGGTGACGGTAGGCCTTATGTATGCAAGATTGGTGTTTTAATTTTTTTGATGGATGAAAAAAATAATGGTAAATAATATTTAAAATTTAAATAATAATTATTATGACATATATATATATATTATATATTCATTAAATATATCTTTACTACCATCAATGCCAAAATAAAATGAAAAACATATCACATTGCTACGTGGAGGCGGTAGTCCACACTTATGCATAAGCGACATTATCATTTTCCAATGGATTAGAAGGTTAGAAGGTTTATGTGAAGTTATAATTATATAATTATAATTATTTCATAAATATCATATATATATATATACATTAAATACATCATTATATTTATCTTTTAGATGAGGTGATGGAAAATAAATTATATCGGTTCACGTGGCGGTAGTCCGTCATACAGATAATTAACAGTTTCCTTTAACATTTGATGGAAAAAGAGATGGATATAGGTAATTACATTAACATTATAACATATAATTATATGTGTGATACTTCTTTTATTATTTTATCATATTTTATGGATATTTTATGGAGTTAAAGGAAGAAATAAACTAATAACATATGGTTGAGAACTATACCTCTTCTTCGAAGAACCTCTTTAGGTTTATAACAAAATCCTTCATATAGTGTTTTAATAATCAGACAAAAGACTCTATGTTGTTAGTATTGATTTAGGTAAGGTATTTGGGAAGTTATTTGTTGAAAAAGTGGATATTTATGTATTAATAGGAGATGATAGGTGGCGTCCATTTAGAAGTAGGGGAGAAGACACACATTTATTATTCTAATAGAATTAATTACATTAATGTTTTTTCACAATAAAAAAGGATAAAAAATTGATCATTAAATAAATTATATTATATAAGGTCACAATATATCCATAAACTAGTAATTATAAAAGTTTTTAGGTCATTTTCTCCCTTATCGTTTTAGTTTAACCTCCGACAAACTTATTTTAACCTTAACCGTGGTAATTAATTTTTTATCTTTTTACTGATAATTATGAACCAAAATAAGTTGAAGTTGTTATATAATATTAATTATTATGATTCTAAATATGGAATCAAATTTTTAAGATTCAATTCACATAAGTGGTACAATTTAATTTAAATTTAAACCTGTAGACATGATGAAAAATAATTTTCCAAAGGAAAAGTTTTCATAAGTATAAAAAGTTTTTATGTTACAGTTTAACTTATAATTTCTTAAAATGACTGAAATTGGATTAATTATAATATAATATAATTTATTTTACTTTTAAAACAATTTTAATAAAAATGGAACTTTGTGAATTCTTTAAATGAAAAGGTAGTTCTCAACACAAATTAGTATTTATTTTACAATTCATCGAAAAAACAATATTTTTAGGAAATTATAAAAAAATCACACTACGATAATATTAACATGATGATTTAAAAATTTAATATTATTTATTCAAATATTTTTTTTATAATTGGTAAAGATTAATTGTAACAAAAGATTTAAAAACATGATTAAATTGTTCTTTAGAAAAAGAAAATTTTTTCTGAAAAACATTCCATTTTCTTTTAAATGATTTTAATTTTTTACTAATAAATTTATAAAAAATAAGTTTATTTACACATGTGTAAACCATATAATTTTCATATTTTATTTACTTCTATTCATACATTCTAATTTAATGTCTAGGCTATAATGGTATATTATTTTATGATTTTTTAGACTCAAGGTTGTGTGTATTATAAGCTATCTAAGATACTAAACTTATTTAAAAGGTAGTATATATCATAATGTATTAGGGTGTTATATTCTTTAACCATAAAAAAACATTCATCCACAAAAATTCTATAATGTCACATTTTAAAAATATTTTGGCATTTCTTCATCATATCTTCCTTGGGTTCCCATTTTTCATCTTTTGTCTTATTATTTCTTTAAAGTAACTTCACCAAAAAAGTCATATGATTCCCCAAAACTTATTCACTAGTGTCTAGAATCTAGATAGGTTCTTTAAAGTAAGATAAATCATGTTCCAATTATATTTCTTCAGAGGTGAGTACATGTGTTGGGTCTATCATGTACTTCCTTAACAATGATATATGGAACTCATAGTGTACATTAGAGGGACTTGGTGTTATTTCTAGATAGTAATCCACATCTCCAATTCATTCCAAGATTTCAAAAATTCCCATGTACTTGTGTCTTAGTTTCCCTTTCTTACCAAACATTACAAAACCCTTCCATGTAAATACTTTTTGGAAAACATGATCTCCCACTTGAAATTAAAAATATTTCCTTTGATTATCAACATAACTATTTATCCTTATTTGAGATGGTTTTATATTATTTTGAATATTATTTACCTTTTTCATTATATCCTCCATAATTTATAGTCCAAAAATATTCATTTCATGAACATCATCCTAAAAATTTTGAGTATGAAATATCTTTCCATATAATTCTTCATATGAAGCCATTTGAATACTTGAATGGAAGATATTATTATAGGATGACTCTAAAAAAGGTAAATAATTATCCTAAAAACCATGAATTCCAAGGGAGAGTGACTTCTACATGTCCCCTAGGTCTTTAATAGTCCTTTCAGACTGTCCATCATTTTTTGGGTTATAATTGATGCTCAAATGAATCTCTATATCAGATCCTTTTTAAAGTCTATTCCGAAATTTTTATTTAAATCACAGATCATGATTAGACAAAATTGGTAGATGTTCTCTATAAAGTCTTAGAACATCATTAATATAGATTTGTTCAAGGTGTTCAAGAGGTAAATCTTATCTTATAGTGTGTAAATGTGCATATTTGGGGAGGTTATCAATAATACCACATATTTCATCATTTTTTTCAAAGAGTCTTCAGTAATACAATGAAAAATTACCTAGTAATTTCATTCTATTTTCACATATTAATATGAATAGGTTTCATGAATCATGTCGGATTTTGTCTTCCATTCCTCACCTATAGAAAAACTAAATATCTTGATAAATAAAGATAAATTTCCTACTTAATATTATATCATTAAAAATGTTCCTTAAAATATTTATATATCTTGGTACTGTTAGATAGACTTATTTTATTCCAACATATATCAATTTTTATGTGCTTTTATGATTAAAAAAATTCCTGTTTTTATTCTAATGAGTATATCTGTTTCGCACGGAATTCGGGAATGACCTCCTGGATAGGATATTCAAACGTTCCGATCGGTTTCAAACGGGTTTGTTCGTAGAACTGGAAACATCCAATGATTCCACATCCGTTTGGACCTACTTTCCAAAGGTAGGCGCTCATTAGCTTGTGAGCTAATGAGGCTTAGGAATTTGCATTGGTCGAGAGGATGGGAGGTCGGACTCATCACACCTTTTTAAGGGGAATTATTGTCTACTCCGGGACTCTCTTTATAGATTAAAGTTATGTTCGTGAATCCTTATTACATTACCAGGTAAAAAATGAGCTTTACTTCAGTTTTAACAATCAATGATTAAATATGTAAGAAATTTAGAGAATCTTTTATATGTATTCGAGGTTCTTCATCAATAGAGAATCATCTGTATATATTTAGAGATTCTTAGTCAATGGTATCCTTCAAAAACATTTATAAAAGTCTCTTGGTCATTATGATGACCAGGCTGGTTTTAAAGCCACTTAGTGGGGCACTTGAAGTTTATCGTCATTCAGAAGGACATGGATTATTTCAAAGTTGGGATCGAACCCATAAATGGGATACCTACGTATCCTTTGTATTGGAAAAGGAATCAGAACCCACGTAGTTCGAGTAATGGAGTATGACGTTTATGATTGATGGCTCAAAGAAGGATGCCATAATTACTTTTACACTCTAAGCTCACGTGAGTCATGCTCGGTGTGAGAAACAAGAGGTATTGGTAAAAAATTAGACAATTGTACCATGAAAGATGCAATCATAAGAAATTTTTTGGGGCTTATGTATGTATGACTACCCAGATAGATGAAGGTTTAGGATTCACTTTTAGGGAGAAAATCCATGAACATGGTCCATAAAGGTATATGTGCTTCATGGAGATTTGAATACTCTAATCTTGGGGCTTACTCCTAAGGAGGATGGCCAAGTTAGGAGGGGACTTATGATTGGGTTTTACTTCTGAAAAGGAAGCCCAAATCAAGGGTAAATTAGGACTGGTTAAGAGAAATTAAGGAACTTGGGGCTTATTCCTGAAAAAGAAGCCCAAGATTATAACTGGGACTTATTCCTGAAAAGGAAGCCCATGTTAGGGGACTTGGGGCTTACTCCTGAAAAGGAAGCCCATGATTATGAATGGGTCTTATTCCTGAAAAGGAGACCCAGGTTAGGGATTAAGGTTTGGGGCTTACTCCTAAGAAGGATGCCCATATTTGAGATTAGGGCTTACTCATAAGAAGGATGCCCATATTAAGAGACTTGGGGCTTACTCCTAAGAAGGATGCCCAGATTAAAGGATTATGATTGGGGCTTACTCCTAATGAGGATTCCCAAGTTAAGGAATTAAGGTTTGGGGCTTACTCCTGAGGAGGATGCCTAGATTTGGGAACTTTAAGAATTTGGGGCTTACTCCTGAGGAAGATGCCCAGATTAAAGGACTTATAACTGGGGATTATTCCTAAAAAGGAGACCTAGGTTAAGGATTCTCTCATCTTAAAGGATGAGGTTGAATGAATGAACTCTCAATCTTTGGTGACATAAAGATGTATAAATCACTATGTTTTGAGAGATATTTCCACAGAATTCCTTTCAAATAAGGAAGTCAAATCAAGAAATCATGCCATAAATGAATTTGAAGAGTATCTTGAAGAATAAATCTTGAATAGGAAAGGTGAAATGGCATTAAGAGGGGTAAAATGGGAAATATGGGCACCCACAAAGTTAGGGGCATGCAAGTCTTGAAAGGCACGCAAGTCTTGCGTGGGCGCGCAAGTATTGGTCGCGCAGGTATACCTGCGCGACATGTGGGGGTACTTGCGTGATTTTCAACCAGCATAAAAATACTTGACCGAATCTTTATTAAACCCTTTATAATCATCTTGAGGTTCTTCCAGAAAAGGGACGCACAAATTCTATTGAAGGAATAAGGTGGCGCACAAGTGTGACCAGTTCCCTTAAGGGCTGGCCATTCAGGCGCGCAAGTGTTGATGAGTTTCAACACTTAGGCCTTCCTCCCTCTCTTTAGATCTCCCGTTCTAGGTAAGAAATTACCTTAGAAGTGTTCCAGAAGCTTTGAGAAGAGACTTGGGCGTCAGGAGCTTCAATCCGAGTTTCTGGAAAAAGATCCTCCCGAATGGGGGGCCCATAGCGTCTATTTATAGGCAGAAGAAGACCCTGAGCGGTTACCGGGCGGTTATCACTTAGGTCGCGCAAGTCACTTGCGCGACCAAGGGCGTCACACAAGTGGACCTGCGCGACAGTGATATAACTTGCGCTGTGCAGTTGCTCTTGATCCTTTGTTCATGCCTTTGTCGATTTTTGATATTTTCTTCAAAGGTTGAATCACTTTGAGCTCAGATATTCCCTTTTCCGATCTTTAGATTCTATGAAGAAAGGAGCATCAACAAAAGTCCCCCCTCAAAGTTGGATCCGGAGAGAATGAGGATTTGACTCTGAGGAAATCGAATCCATCCAAAGGAAAAGGGGGCGCGCAAGTCCTCATGGCGTAGAAGGCAGCGCGCAAGTGTTGTCGCGCAGGCCTTGAGAGCACTGGGTACGGCGCGCAGATAGGCCTCCTGGCCTATAAATATAGGTCCTTTGGCCGGGTATAGCATATGATCCCGAATTTCTCAAGCTCTCGCCGCGCAAGTATTCCTTGCCGCGCAAGTTGCTCTGTTTTCTAGAGTTTTCCTTGATGTCGTGCTACTGTAAAGGTATTTGTACTTGCGCGGTGTATACTTGCGCGTCAAAAACTAGCGCAGCACACGAATACTTGCGCGCCATGTTTTAGACTTGCGCGACTTAAATGCCTTAGCCATTTTTTCAAATTTCTTCACAAATTTTAGGAAAAATAAACCCATTTAAGAGTTAGTTTATTCATATTTTGTGCAGATTCAGTGGTTCCCAAGGGAATTGGAACGGCTAATGAACTGGCTAGCAAGAGGATTGATGACATGATGAACATCATTGGCCATGATTACTATGATATCTGCAACAACACTCTCCCAGATTTGGCTAAGTATTTGAAGAAATATCATCCTAATTTTCCACAGAGCATCCATCTACCTCTGTGTGGTCATGGTCATCTGCAAGGAGTCAATGTTCCAAATTCAAACAATTATACATCTGAGATGCAGTTGCACTGCTACTTCTCTATTTCGGTTATGCTGTGCATTAAGAGAAACAATAATGGTGTGAACTTTCAAGTTCTTCCTCTATTCCATTTCCTTGCAAATATGAAAATGGCAAACCCATGGGCTGAAATGTTTTCCACTGCCGGTTGGTGGAGAGAAGACAAACATGGCATTAGAGCAATATCTGAAAAGAGTACTCTCTCCAAATGTCTCTTTACTTCCAATGCTCCATTCTCCAATCCATGTATACATCTTCAAAGTCTCTTGGACAGAAACAGAGTCACTGGTTGATTAGCAGAAAATTTTCTCAAACCGCACTCAAGAACATCCTTTTACAATTGTTCCAAGAAGAGCTAGTATCACTGCATATCTTATTGTATCCAGTTGAATGAATGAATTATAGGTGGTTGCTGATGAAGTTCGGGATGCCGTAAATCAAATGAAGTGTTATGTTGAAAGTCTCTTGTAATTCTTGAAAAAGATAAGAGACTCCAGTCTGTGGATGTCCTTCTAACTCTTGTGCATCAATGAAAAACACTTTCATCTTCAATCATTTGTACTTGCATTCTTTCACTACCTGCTTCAAATTTACTTAAGCCAATGGGCTTAGTAAGCATAGTTTGACTTTTACTAGGATTATTACAAATAACCCTACAAACTTTGAATCTTTTAATTGCTCAATATTACCTAAATCATACAAAAATGTATATTTAGTGAGCTGGAACTTGACTTTTATTCAGAGTTCCTTTGTCTTTTGTGGGCAGTTTAAAGTCATGCATGCCGGACATAAAAGGGGCTAATGTTTAAGGTCAAAATAGCTTTGACCAAAATGGATTTAAAAAATGATTCAATTCCTTGACAATTTATCTGAAAACATATTACCACACTCAAGTATGAGGGAAAATATGTAAGCTATGACTTAAGAATTTTTTGAATCTGAGGAATGATATGAAAAAGAGCTAAAAGGAATTAGAAGAAGTAGTTTCCAAGAATGAAGTTACTATTATTTAACAAAACCCGTTTGGGGGTTGAAATATGCAGGGCCACCTAAGGGCATTGGCTGCATGGTTAAATAAATAGCATCTTTTGGCTGACAAGTCTGTTATGTGGACTATTTATGCAATGCCACCTATGGGCACGTGCTGCATAGTCAGGTGAAAGAACTCTCAAAAATTTACTTTCCTAGTGCTAAAACCCAGTGAAAGTTTATGGAGATTCAAATTTTCTAAAGTATAGAGTTTGTTGTATGGAAAGAGGGACTTGAATATGGAGAAGATATTTCCAGACAAGATTATTGAAGAACTGGGTGAATATTACTCCCACGAAGGTCTGACCCAAATGTAGGGAAGAAGAATAAACCAAAGACTTGAATACTTTTAGATCATGAAAAATGATATGGGACAAATATGTTAAGGATGGCTATTTTCTTTGCGGATCCCTATATACTGTCGTTTAAGAAAAATAAGGACAAAAGAGGCATTCTTCCCAAGAATGAAGTTACCATCATTTAACAAACCCGTTAGGGGGTTGAATTATGCAGGGCCACCTAAGGGCATTGGCTGCATAGTTAAATAAAATAGTATCTTTTGGCTAACAAGTCTGTTATGTGGACTGTTTATGCAAGGCCACCTATGGGAACGTGCTGCATAGTCTGGCAAAAGAATTTTCAGAAGTTTGACATTTTTGTGACTAGAAGTCATGAAAAGGGTTATGAAGATCTGAAAATATTTAAGGTTAGGATTATAACACATAAAGATGGGTATTTTCCAATGTATATAGAGATACATAGGTCAATGATAACCATAATCATGTTGTGGCTGGGTCCTGAATTGAAATTTTGGACTTCACTACGTATCTCATAAGAATGAGAATCAAGCCATACGTAGTTCTTGAAATGCAGTTTAACGTCGTGCAGGACAAAAGTATGAGAGATCTTAGTTTAGGGTCATAGAATTCGGACCATAATAATGAATACACAGTGTGTGTTTTCATGAGGACTTTTCAACTAAGGGAATGAAAGTGAAATTTGGGGTTAGGCCCAAAAGACTTGGGACTGGATTCAAGGGACACTCGAATGTTCCTACGTATCCCATAAGGATGGGAATCAAGTCCACGTATTTCTAGAACTACCCTCTGTACAAATTTGGTTCGTACATGTGAAGGGTGAAAGGGGACTTTAGTGCAATGATGGTTTAACCTAAGATAAAAAGTTTAGGCATTTCCATGTATGCACGTAGTCTTTTAAAATGAAACATGATTGAAAAAAATCAATGTCAATAATAGTTCTCTCTAAAATGAGGAAATCAAAGAATATTGTAGTTTATTGTCATACCGGACAAAAGTGTTGTATTGTTTAACGTCATATAACAAGGATGAAAGTGAATCAATGTAAAGATATTGATTCCAGGGGCGGTTTCATGAATCAACATCTTATGAGATGGTGGTGAACCAATGTGAAGAGATTGTTTTTGGGATTGAACCCTGGGAGGTTACCTACATACCCAGCCTGGAGGGCAAGGATCAAAGTCCGTGTAGTTCAATTAAAGAATGAATTAATGATCAAGTTGTTCTTGGGGACAATGATCTAATAAAAAATGTTGTTGAGACTTACACATAGTTAGGGGCCCAAAGAGAGTGTTATGGTTGAGGTTTGCTCTAAGCTCACGTGAGTCATACTCGGTGTGAGAAACAAGAGGTAACAATAACCTTAACGATGCACAGTTTAATGTCATGTAGGACATATCAAGGATCTTCTGTACAGTTTAGCATCGTGTAGTTAGACGATGGGGACAATACAGTTTAACGTCATATTGGACGAAAGGGGGACTGTGCAGTTTAATGTCATACAGTAAGGACAAAATAACACACCATTTATGTCATGTTGGATGAAAGTGTGATTAGTTTAAGGTCATATGCATGGACCGTGGATGGTGCAGTTTAATGTCATGCTAGACCTTTGAGATTGTATAGTTTAACGTCTTTCCAGACATAAGGGACTTTTATACAGTTTAGCGTCGTGTAGTTAGGACGTCACAGTTTAACGTCTTGCTGGACGTAAGGGACTTGCAAATAGTTTATGGTCATATGCATGGACCAGGGATGATGCAGTTTAAGGTCATGATGGACGGTTTAGGGAACTTTTTCACAGTTTAATGTCGTGTGGGACGAAGTTGCAGTTTAAGGTCACACTGGACCATTGTTGTATAGTTTAATGTCATATAGCAATGACGAACTAGTGCTACACAGTTTAGTGTCATGTTACAGGGACAAGTTTTTTTCTACAATTTAACATCATGTTGGACGAAAGTGAAAATAGTTTAAGGTCATATGCATAGACCGTGGATGATGATGTAGTTTAAAGTCATATTGGACTATTGAGTGCTTATGTAGTTTAATGTCTTTCCGGATGTAAGGGGATTTCCTACAGTTTAACGTCATGTTGGACGAAGTTGCAGTTTAAGGTCATACTGGACCATAGTTGTATGAACCACTTGTAAGAATCTTGGTTCTGGAGACCATATTTTGTGTTTATACAAAATATTTCTTCAGAAATCTGGCATTGGTTGGAGTCGTGACGAGTTCTCCATCCATTGAGATTAATGAATAAGCTCCATTGGAGTAGACCTTATGTATTGAATAAGGTCCTTCCCATTTTGGTTCAAGCTTGGAAGGCTTCTTTCCTGGTATCATTGGTGTTCTGAGAACCAATACCAATTCTCCCTGAATAAATGAACAAAGACAAACTTTTTTGTTAAAAGCTCATGCTATTCGATTCTGATAGATTTCCAAGTGGTGAAAAGTGCACAATCTTTTCTCATCTAACTGTTCCAATTCATTCAATCACTTTTGGGATTTCTCATCTGTAGATAACTGATCACAAATGGCTACTCTGAGTGAGTGAAATTGAACTTCAATTGGAAAGACTGCTTCTGTTCCATATACCAACGAATATGGAGTTGACCGCGTTGCATTACAGGTGGTAGTCCAATAAGCCCATAAAGCATGAAAGAGTTTATTAGGCCATGACCTCTTATCTTTATCCACCATCTTTTGCAGTATATTTGAAAGAGTCTTGTTAAAGGCTTCTATTTGGCCATTGGCCGCCGCATGATACCGAGATGAATGGTTGGATTTAATTTTGTATTCTTGATACAATTTCATCACCTCAGAAGAACAGAAGTTGGTGCCGTTGTCCGTCAATATGGTATGAGGGAAACCAAATCTAGTAATGATGTTAGACTTGATGAAGCTAACAATGCATTTAGAACTGACTTCTTTGAGAGGTATTGCCTCTGCCCATTTGGAAAAGAAATCAGTAGCAGTAAGAATGTACTTAAACTACTTGGCCGTAGCTGAAGGGTAAGGTCCCACCACATCCATTCCCCATGTGGCAAATGGCCATGAGTATTTAGCTGTATGAAGCAAATCTAGAGGTTGATGAATGAAGTTGGCATATACTTGGCATGAATGACACTTCTTTGTGAAATTAACACAATCTTGTATCATTGAAGGCCAAAAGTATCCAAGCCTTCAAATTTGATCAGACAATCTATGTCCAGAATGGTGGGCACCACAGACTCCTGCATGCACTTCTTTTATGATAGCCATTGTCTCTTCACCATCAATACATCTGAAGATAACTCCATCAAAACCACGTTTGTAGAGAATTTTCTCGAGGTGGTTTGGGCTATCATAAAGAGTAAAATTGACCACACGTCACCGGATTTGTTCTTTCTCAGCTCTATCAGGTGGAAGTGTTCCATTTTGAAGGTATTCCCTGATAGGTGACATCCATCCTGTAGTATGACCATACGGTTCAGGAATGGGACTAATTTCATTAATTTCCTATGTTCTGACTTGAACATAAGGTGAAATTGCATGACGTTGGGCAATACTGATGGTTGTCTCGTCCCGATTTGGATCTGCTAGAGCTGCGGCTATATTAGCCAGTGCATCAGCTTGAGAATTTTGTGATCTTGGGACATAAGAAAATGTCGGTTCTGAAGGGAATTCCGCCATTAACTCTCTGACGCAATCATATAAAGGGATTAATTCTTCTTTTCTGATGGCATAATCCCCATTTACTTGTTTGATTACCAGGTCTGAATCACCTTTCACCTTTAAGTGATTCAATTGTGCTTGGAGCGCTAACTCCAAGCCTGTAATGAGAGCTTGGTATTCAGCTTCATTATTGGTACCACCTTCCCACAATAAAAAGGAATAAGGTAACACTGCCTTATCTGGAGAAATGAGCACAATTCCTAAACCAACTTTGTTGAATTTAGGATTTTCCATTTTCTTCCCTGTTGGACTTCTGGAAGCACCATCAAAATATATTTCCCATGTTTGAGGACTCTCTTGAATAGAGAAAACTTCCTCATCTGGGAGTTCAATATCTGAAGACGTGTTTTCCACTGAAGGATGTTCAGCCAAGAAATCAGCCAGAGCTTGGCCCTTAATTGCCTTTTGAGACACATACTGAATGTCGAATTGCTGCAAAATAACTTCCCACCTTGCTAGACGTCCTGTAAGCATTGGATGACTAAGGATGAATTTGAGCGGATTATTGCGAGATACCAATTGGACCTCGTGATGTTGTAGGTAGTGTCTCAGTTTCTGAACTGCAAAGATTAATGCCAGGCAGAACTTCTCAATACTTGAGTACTGGGTTTCTGCTTCAAGCATAGTTCTACTAAGATAGTAGAGGCTATTTTCATTCCCAGCATCATTCTTTTGAGTGATAAAGGCACCCAATGATCGCTCTAGATCTGTCACATAGAGGATAAGTGGTCTACCCTCAACAGGTGGCATGAGTACTGGTGGACTCAAGAGGTATTTCTTGAGAACATCAAATGCTTCTTGACATTCTTCAGTCCACTGGTAAGTGACTCCTTTCTTCAATAATTTGGTAAAGGGTAAACTTTTTCCTGCCAAATTGGCGATGAAACGCCGAATATAGGCTAAGTGTCCTTGAAGTCCTCTTAATTCTTTCAAATTATAAGGAGGTGACATACCAAGGATTGACTTGGTATTCTCAGGATCGACTTCAATACCACGATGGAATACAACAAAGTCGAGGAATTTTCCTGAGGTTACCCAAAAAGCACATTTTAAGGGGTTCATCTTCAAATTATGTTGTCGAAGCTTGTGGAATATGACTTCCAAATCAGACAAGTGATTAGAACATTGTTTGGATTTAACCACCAAATCATCTACATAGCATTCAACAAACTTCCCTAAAAGAGGTTTGAAGATACGATGCATGGTGCGTTGATATGTTGCACCTGCATTCTTCAAACCAAAGGACATCACCCGGTAACAAAACACACCTTGAGGGGCTATAAAGGCTGTAAATTCCTCATCTTCTGAGGCCATTAGGATCTGATTATATCCGGAAGATCCATCCATGAAGTACAGTACTTCATAACCAGCCGTCGCATCAATTAAGAGTTCTATAATCGGAACTGGGAAATCATCTTTAGGAAAATACCGATTAAGATCTCTGAAATCGATGCAAACCCTAATTTGTCCGTTCTTCTTCTTTACAGGGAAAATATTAGCCAACCACTTGGGATATTGAACTTCTCTGACGAAGTTAGCTTTGATCATCTTATCCAACTCAGCTTCAATTTTGGAAGCATAGGTTGGGTGTGTTCTTCTCGCGACTTGCTTAAATCCTAGATGTTCTTTTAGTAAACCCAAATGATGAGTAGAAACATCAGGATCAAGCCCAGACATTTCTGTATAATTTCAAGAAAAAATATCTTTATTTTGCTTTAGAAAAGAAATATACATCTCTTGCTCTTCAAGGGTCATGGCCTCACTAATTAAAGTGGGGCGTGGATCTTTCTCTGTACCCAGATTTATTTCTCTGAGTTCATCCACAGTGGTAGAGATACCCTCTTCAAATGCTAGAGGATCATTTCTAAGATCTTCCTCTTCCTCTTCATTACATGCTATTTCTTCTGTTTCTACTTGCAAAGTAGATGAAAAAACTAAATTCTCATGATCATATAAGATATCAAAATTTTCACATTTTGAAGAAGAAGCTTCCATTTCCGACCCTGTTGATGATAAAGGGCCTTCTTTGGGAAATAAAGAGGAGATGCTGGATTGAGAATCGACATCATTATTCACCTCTGATGTTGCTATAACTTCTTCTGGCCTGATTGGCGAAGTATAGACTTGTTGGACTTCAGCAGATGAAATGAAAACGTCACCACTTATGCTTTCATCACTGTTTGGTAGGTTACCAATTTCTCTCATGTTGTCTGGCTCGATTGCCGTAATTGACATTATGGATATTTCTATAAGAGTATTTTGATTTGGGCCTATTTTGTCAATTTGACTGATAGGTAACACATAATCTGTACTCACATGTGTAAATGGATTTATTGGAATTTTCTCCAAACCATATGGAGCATTAACTTTGGTAATTTCCTTCATTGTAGATTTTTCTCTTCCCTTCATGTGATAAAATTCCGCCTCAATGTATTGAGACTCACATGTCTTGAATGGGGTTTTATCACCATACAATGTTCCAACTTGACCATTGAAACAGTATTTGAGACATTGATGGTATGATGAAGGGATAGCCACATGTTGATGTAGCCAGGGTCTTCCAAGCAAGACGTTGAAAGCTGAGTCTTGATCAACAATCATGAAATCCGAATTGGATACAAGATCCCCAAACTGAGTTCTGAGTGTAACTTCGCCCAGTGGTTCTTGTTCATTTTTATCATATCCTTGTAACATCATGGTAGAAAGAGATAAATCAGATTCCATGAGGCCCAATCGACGAAGTGTATGAATGGGCATGAGGTTGACTCCTGAACCATTGTCAATGAAAGCTCTTCGAATATATACACCATTGACTTTTCCAGATAAGTACAAATGTTTTATGTGCCCATGCACAACATCATCTTCATCTTTATTAGTAAAAGATATCACTGGATGGAATTCTGCAGGATTATTCTCTATGTGATAGACTTCAGCTGCAGCAATTTCAGCTTCAAACTCCTGAGGACTTGACAAAGCTTCGATGAGTTCTTTTCGAAGATCTTTTGACAGATTCAAAGTATCCAAAATTGATAACTTGGCTGTTACTTGGGCCAAGTGTTTCAATATATCATACTTTTGATCTAGAGGTCTGCGTTTCCCAACAGGAATATGTGGTTTAGCAGGTACCTTGGAAGCAGATGCTTTGGAAGTTGATGCATCTTGTATAGGGATAGAAGTTGGAAAAATCCTTGGTTTTGGAAGATTAGACTGATTAGATCCATTTACTTGATGAGATAAAGAAGTTGGAATTTTCAATCTGTCTTCCAAAATAACTGTGCCAAGACTGAGTTGACTATTGGCAGAAGAACTTGCTTGTTCTTTTTGAGCTCGCTGAAGGGATCTACCACGAGTTTCTACTGCATACACAGTGCTAGCAGGGGTAGGATTGGAGTAGTGGCTTCGGAAAGATCCACGTCTTCCCCTGTATCCTGAACCTCTAGAATTTCCTCGGATTCCCTTATTTGATACAAGGAATTCAGGCTCATCTAGACTGGAATATGGATCTGTTAATTGAATCATATTAACAGAACTGAAGATTAACTCTTCGTCTGATAAAGACTCTGCCTGATTAGCCTATTTAGGCTGTGCCGTTTGATGGGGCGGTGCCCATGGATTTGAAGTAGATGGCATGAAATCTGCCAGAGTCAAAGACAACTTAGGCCTCGATACATACTCATCTTCTTCTGATTCCTCTTTCTTCTTTGAATTGCGCTGCCCTTTTGAGGATTTGTCTTTTGATGGAGGCTTCACTGCAGCTTTTGTAGGAGACACAATTGGCTTCTTCAATTGTGTTCGCAAAATGGAATGGGTCTGATTGATTGTCTTTCTGACCATCCAATCATCATATTTTTACGCAGTTTTGCTTTTGACTTCCTGCCACTTGCCTCCTTCCTCTGGATCTGTAACGGTAACACACGCTACATGAGCTGAAGAACCCTTCAATTTGACTTGTCCCAAGTCGACCATCTTCTGGAGGAGGTCTTTAAAGACAAAACACTCCTGGATGGGATGCCCCAACATTTGATGAACGGGAAAATAATTGGAACGGTCTTCATATCCTTCCTTATTTGGCCTCTTGGGCATTAGTAATTTAACCAAATTATTTTCCAGAGTTGAAATGAAGTAACCAGGAACTTGCTCACTTCGGAAAGACTCTTCAAATCCTTAAATTGTTTTAGTTGTTGATCTTTTTGATCATTTGGACGAAACATCCTTTGTTGTTGGCGTTCAGGAAGTGGAGCCCTTCGAGAAGATGAAGGTTTTGAAGTAGAAATAGGTACAGGTGCTTGTTTAAGCATAACTGTAGCAGTTTCTGCTTTACCCATTCTCCTTCCTTGAGCTGATGGAATTACACGAGATTTAACCTCAGCCAGTATAAGGGAATCTTCAATCTGCTGAGCGATTGAAGTAAGGTCTCGAAACCCTCCTGTGTATTTCACAGGGATCAATGGCGTGCATAATTCGTCACGCAAATTTGCCACACAGATTGGCAACAACTCTTCCTGAGGGAGTTCTAAACTCAGGGAATACGTTAATCCCTTCCAGCGAGCAATGAAATTAGAGACTCTTTCATTCTCTCTTTGCTTGCAGTTTGTAAGATCAAAAACTGTCGTTTTTGGAAAAGTTGAGCTGAACTGAAGAAGGAATTTTTGACGAAGATCCTCCCATCTGATGATTGATCGGGATTGCAAGCTTGTATACCAAACAAAAGCTGGTCCTTGCAAGGTTGGCACGAAGCATCTGAGTTTCACTGCTTCTTGCTGCTCTGGAGTTCCCATCATAGGATCACAATAAGACACGTAATGCGTCAAATGTTGTTCAGGGTCGCCTGATCCATTGAAAGTAGGGAAAACAGGGTTTCCAAAACTGGATGGAGGAGAAATTGAATCTACCCATTCAGGGTAAACTTTCTTTTCAGGTTGAACTTGCTCCTATTTCCTTTACATAGTTTCTAACCGAGCTGTTAATGACTCAATAGTAGTTATCAACTTTTGAGAAATATCCGGTTGAACTTGGTTTTGGGTAGGTGCAATGAATGGAGCTTGGACAGACGTGGTGGTTGGTGCTGCAATTGATGGTAGTGTTGCCAACCGTTGTTGCACTTGACCTGTAGGATTAGACTTCTGAGGGTGTACTGATAAAGGAGGATATTCTTGATCCATCTCAGTAGTTACAACAAATTCCTTCGGCTGTCGGACTTCAGCATTCTTAAGAAGAAGACAACTCTGAAGTAGTTCTGCATTCAACCTTCTTAATTCTTTCATTTCTTCCTCCTTTTGTGCAAACCTTTGCTCTAATGAGAGAGACTGACCTTCTCCAGAGGAAGGATATGTAACCTGATTCTTTCCCTTCCCTTTGTTGGATACCTTTTGGAGGGAGGGAAGTGGATTACCTAGGTTCCGAGTAATCCTTTGACTTCGTGTACATACACCTTCTTCATTTGTATCGGTGCGTACATTTTCTTGAGCAGGACGCTCTTCATCTGAGTCCCCTGAGTGAGTCTCCTATGGTGGATTAGAAAAAACGGCATTGATGACATTGATTGATGCATAATGCATCGCATCCCTTCTATCAACATTTCTATGATATTGTCTTCTTTCATGTCTTTGATGAGACATTGCCTTTTGTTGATTCAATCTTTTAGAAACTTCTTGACGAGCTATAACTTGGAGGGAATCTCCGGATAATTTGGCTCTTCGTTCCTCTTGGGGATTCTTCCCCAATCGAGAAAAGACCGACATTCTCTGAGGAGGGGATTGATGATTTGAAAGAGTCCCCAGTCTCGAGAACTGGGGATGTTCCTGCTACTTCCGCTCAACTCCTCGAATCCCATTTGTTGACTATGAGGGTTGGGTTAGAGAAGTCCCCAGTATGACAAGCTGGGGTGACTCTTGACATGCTACGTCTGAGATATTCTTAAAAGATCTCTTGATCTTGCGAATCTTAGTTCAGAAATTAGCTGGATGCATTAGCCTGTATCCACTTTTATCACCTGGTTCAACAGACCGTTGGATGATTTCCGAAACTTCTGTCGTTTGATGACGTGTTTGCTCCATATGATAGGCTTGTGCAATATTCTCGCCTGCTTGATGTAGGAGCAATTCAACAACTTGTTCTCTATATGCTTGATTTTGAGAGGAACTAGTTGAATCCTGTTCTTGAGAAAGCTTTTGATTATGAACAAAGCCTATTGACTGTGGCCGGCCATGGGCAATAACATTGCATGAGACCATTTTCGGCGGGCTTTGCTGACTGGAAAGCACTGTGAAATGTAGTGCTCCGTGAATACCCCATCCTCTGATATGAACACCAGATGGAGCATTGGCAATTAATTGACGCAATTTTCTTAGTGCGCCAATGCATGACCGTTGAAAGGTTCTCTGCTGCTTTTCAGCCTTCGGATACCGAGAGACTGATAGAGATGCCAAATCAATCTGACATTGTATCCCTTCTATTATCTTAAGATGATTTTCATATTCATCATAAGATAATACCTTCTTCTTCAATTGACAAAGTGTTTTCCATATGTTGAGACGAATATCATGGATTCCATCATCCGTCAACATCTTTGGAATGTTGTACTGGGAGTCAGCCAAAGGCCAAAACATGACTGGTACCTCACCTTTTGTCAGTTTTTCCTCATGTTCAGCATTTCCTCTTTATCATTAAATGAAGATTATTCTACCTGTTTTGACCAGAGTTGGTGTTTCCTTATTGCTTCATCGGAATCAACAAGATTGGTAGAGAGATCATTGATCAAACTAGAAGATGCATGACTTAGGGGTGGTTTGGAGAATGACCTACACCCTGGGATATCTTCTGATTGAGAAAGTATTTCACTTGTTAGCGATAAAGCATCAGACATGACTGGTTTCGCATTTGCAAGTGCCTCAAGATAAGAGGGCTTTCTCGGTACTACATTGTCCATTGGAGTATTTTCCAGGAAATGTGAATCACTACTGCGGAGAGGACTTTCGCAGCGAAATTCATCATCATGGGGAGGACCACCATAATGGGTTACAGCAAAAGATGAGATCTCTTGCTCCTTGGTCTTCTGACCACATAGAGGGTTCCTGTGGCTCCCATCTAAAGAAGAAACTTCAAGATTGACCGAATTTTCATGAAGCAAGACTTCATGAGGAAGTGTCTGTTGAAGAACTTCAGAATTAATGTTTCTGTTATCGGGAACTGAGGGATTAGAATCTTGAATTCCGACAGATAAATGTATGAGGGCTTCAAGAACTCCAGCATCGAGCAAGGCCTTGTTGCAAATTGCCCTTTGATCTCCTGACTGTGCTGGGAGGATCTTTTTCTTAGATGCCTTCTTACTCACTTTGGAAACCACTTGTTGACGAAAGTGGTTACTCTGAGCAGGTGTATGTGCCTGATCAGGAAATATGGTTAGGTTAGGCTGACTATCTCCACTCAAATCAGGTGTATGTGCCTGACTTGGTTGTCCGTATGATATGGGGGAGTATGCCCCATAACCCTCTTGGACTGGAACAGATGTGTGTGTCTGTTCCGGAGTGAATCGTGGATGTGTCACTCCACTGCTAGGGATAGATTTATGTGTCTGTCCCTGAGATGATGCTGAAGCTGTTATGATATTCTAGCAAGCATCCAGAATATGAGCAGGAATTTGCTTCTGCTCTTTCACTATTGACAAAATATGTTTGGTGACTTCAGCCATCGGAATGGGGATATACATCTATTCTGGGTTTGGAGTAGGTGTATGTGCCTGCTCCTGTCCTCCTTTTCCTGTCAGTGAATCCTGACAGTACTCAAGTGTGGAGGCAGAGAGTTGAGTCTGCCTCCTGTTTGTCGTCGGGGCTTTCTGACTGACTTCTCCATGTGCTACCAAGCGAGACTATTGGTAGGCTTGATTAGTATTAGCAGGTGTATGTGCCTGCTGATTACACTTCGCCAAACGCAGTTGACGAGATCCATCATATGTAGTCAGACGAGCCTGCTGACTAACTGGTGATGCATAAGCAGGTGTATGTTCCTGCCTATAGTACTCCACTGGAATTGCCTGGCAGGATTGGCTTGATGCTGCCAGACGAGTCTGCTGGACAATGGAATTAAAACGGGCAGGTGTGTGTGCCTGCTCATTGTTCGCCACCAAGTTAGGTTGGTGGACTCCATCATATATAGTCAGGCGAGCCTGCTGACTAACTGATGATGCATAAGCAGGTGTATGTTCCTGCCTATAGTACTCCGCTGGAATTGCCTGGCGGGATTGGCTTGATGCTGCCAGACGAGTCTGCTGGACAGCGAAATTAAAACGGGCAGGTGTGTGTGCCTGCTTGTTTTTCTCCACCAATTTAGGTTGGTGGACTTCTCCAGAGATGACAGGGATGATAACCTGCCCATTGTTAACCAGATTCCGTCTCTGGCGGTTCATCTTGCCTGCTCGGGTTCGAGGAACCTGAGCTGAATGCCTGGAGTTGGTACCCTCATCATGTTGAGGGTGCACTACCGCACGAGTCTGGCGGTGATTGTTGATGGGAGCCCTCGGGAAGGACTCCTGTCTTTTTGAATTAAGGCCCTGAGGGACCTGCTCATTCACTTCCTCAGAGTAAGGGAGTGAATGGAAATTGCGTTCCGGGGATAACGACCCGAAACGGTAGTCAACACCGCCTGCTTCTTGATCGCTGGCCACCATTGTCCGAATGACCAGGTAGAGTTGTTAACTTGGAGGGCTTGACGAGCGGCCTCCAGAGTTGGGATAGTACCGTTGCGACGGTACTCCTTAACCAGTGCATTAGAAACCCAGCATTGAAGAAGCTGAGTTAGTGATGTCATCTTCAGAGCGGATGACGTTCCAACAAGAGTAGCAGCATTGGTTTTCACAGCAGCAGACCTCACAGTAGAGGTGTTCACAGCAGCAGTATTCACAAGGGTGAATTTAAGGAAAGCCATTTTGCAGAAGATCTTGAGAAAAGAGTGCTTGTTCCATATAACAGACATAATCAAGATGAATTCGGCCACTGCATCTTTTGGATGAGCACATGTCAATGATTCCTTTTTTGGCCCAAGGGGCCTAACAAATAAGAAGAACATCACTTTAACTTGGTTAAGGATTCACGTCGGGTTCACCATTTTTGTTTCGCACGGAATTCGGGGATGACCTCCTGGAATGGAGATTCAAACGTTTCGATCTATTTCAAACGGGTTTGTTCGTAGAACCGGAAACATCCAATGATTCCACATCCGTTTGGACCTACTTTCCAAATGTAGGCACTCATTAGCTTGTGAGCTAATGAGGCTTAGGAATTTGCATTGGTCGAGAGGATGGGAGGTCAGACTCATCACACCTTTTTGAGGGGAATTATTGTCTACTCTGGGACTCTCTTTATAGATTTAAGTTATGTTCGTGAATCCTTATTACATTACCAGGTATAAAATGAGCTTTCATTTAGTTTTAACAATCAATGATTAAATATGTAAAAAATTTAGAGAATATTTTATATGTATTCGAGGTTCTTCATCAATAGAGAATCATCTATATCTATTTAGAGATTCTTAGTCAATGGTATCCTTCAAAAACATTTATAAAAGTCTCTTGGTCATTATGATGACCAGGCTGGTTTTAAAGCCACTCAGTGGGGCACTTGAAGTTTATCGTCATTCAGAAGGAAATGGATTATTTCAAAGTTGGGATCGAACCCATAAATGGGCTACCTACGTATCGTTTGTTTTGGAAAAGGAATCAGAACCCACGTAGTTCGAGTAATGGAGTATGACGTTTATGATTGATGGCTCAAAGAAGGATGTCATAATTACTTTTACACTCTAAGCTCACGTGAGTCATGCTCGGTGTGAGAAACAAGAGGTATTGGTAAAAAATTAGACAATTATGCCATTAAGATGCAATCATAAGAAATTGTTTGGGGCTTATGTATGTATGACTGCCCAGATAGATGAAGGTTTAGGATTCACTTTTAGGGAGAAAATCCATGAACAGGGTCCATAAAGGTATATGTGCTTCATGGATATTTGAATACTCTAATCTTGGGGCTTACTCCTAAGGAGGATGCCCAAGTTAGGAGGGGACTTATGATTGGGTTTTACTTATGAAAAGGAAGCCTAAATCAAGGGTAAATTAGGACTGGTTAAGAGAAATTAAGGGACTTGGGGCTTATTCCTGAAAAAGAAGCCCAAGATTATAACTGGGACTTATTCCTGAAAAGGAAGCCCATGTTAGGGGACTTGGGGCTTACTCCTGAAAAGGAAGCCCATGATTATGACTGGGTCTTATTCATGAAAAGGAGACCCAGGTTAGGGATTAAGGTTTGGGGCTTACTCCTAAGAAGGATGCGCATATTTGAGATTGGGGCTTACTCCTAAGAAGGATGCCCATATTAAGGGACTTGGGGCTTACTCCTAAGAAGGATGCCCAGATTAAAGGATTATGATTGGGGATTACTCCTAAGGAGGATGCCCAAGTTAAGGAATTAAGGTTTGGGGATTACTCCTGAGGAGGATGCCCAGATTTGGGAACTTCAAAAATTTGGGGCTTACTCCTGAGGAAGATGCCCAGATTAAAGGACTTATAACTGAGGATTATTCATAAAAAGGAGACCCAGGTTAAGGATTCTCTCATCTTAAAGGATGAGGGTGAATGAATGATCTCTCAATCTTTGGTAACATAAAGATGTATAAATCACTATGTTTTGAGAGATATTTCCACAGAATTCGTTTCAAATAAGGAAGTCAAATCAAGAAATCATGCCATAAATGACTTTGAAGAGTATCTTGAAGACTAAATCTTGAATAGGAAAGGTGAAATGGATTTAAGAGGGGTAAAATGGGCAAGATGGGCACCCAAAAAGGTAGGGACGCGCAAGTCTTGAAAGGCGCGCAAGTCTTGCGTGGGCGCGCAAGTATTGGTCGCACAGGTATACCTGCACGACATGTGGGGGTACTTGCGTGATTTTCAACCAGCATAAAAATACTTGAGTGACTCTTTATTAAACCCTTTAGAATCTTCTTGAGGTTCTTCCATAAAAGGGATGTGCAAATTTTATTGAAGGAATTAGGCGGCGCGCAAGTGTGACCAGTTCCCTTAAGGGCTGGCCATTCAGGCGCGCAAGTGTTGATGAGTTTCAACACTTAGGCCTTCCTCCGTCTCTTTAGATCTTCCGTTCTAGGTAAGAAATTACCTTAGAAGTGTTCTGGAATCTTTGAGAAGAGACTTGGGCGTCGGGAGCTTCAATCCGAGTTTCTGGAAATAGATCCTCCCGAATGGGGGGCCCACAGGGTCTATTTATAGGCAGAAGAAGACCCCGAGCGGTTACCGGGAGGTTATCACTTAGGTCGCGCAAGTCACTTGCGCAACCAAGGGCATCGCGCAAGTGGACTTGCGCGACAATGATATAACTTGCGCGGTGCAGTTGCTATTGATCCTTTGTTCATGCCTTTGTCGATTTCTGATATTTTCTTCAAAGGTTGAATCACTTTGAGCTCAGATATTCCCTTTTCCGATCTTTAGATTCTGTGACGAAATGAGCGTCAACAATATCTTAAGTATTTTATATTATATTTTATTATAGGGAATTTATCTTATATCGACTATAAGTGATCATCTTACTTTAAGTAAAATTTAAATCTATAAAAAAGTATTTTATATTATGAGAATCTAAGTCTTGAAGGATTATCTTCCATTTTCTTAGAATTAGAAAACCCCATGTTGAAATTTTATCTTACTATGCAAGAAAATATCTTACAAAAGAATAAACTAGTTCCCACATTTTCAATGATAGATATTTCAATGATATTGTAGTTATGAAAAGTCTTTATCTTACAAAAATCAAATTTACAAGGTATTATCTTATAATCACCAAGAAAATTTGTGAAAGATAAGTATCACACTTTAGTAATATAATTATCTTATGAAGAAGATTTATGCTATGAAATATTGAATTTATTTTATCTAATATACAATATAAGTCAAAGATTTGTTTTATATTTGGTATCCCCACATGAAGTTATCTTACAAAGAACAACATTATCAATTGGATATCTTGTGAAGAACTATATATTATTTAATATATAATGATTACATTCATAATATACTAATAAGAACTTTAATTCCATTAAGAGTATCATAAAATTAATTATCTAATTAAGGAAATATCGATGTTTATAAAGAGTTATTTTCTCAAGAATGGAAAGATCTGAAGAGAAAGATTTCCAACACTACTACAGAAGTATATTACATATTTGGAAAGAATGAATGCGTTCCATTAATAGTTTGTCTTATTAATTTTTCAATAGATTATGTACTCAACCATTTTTATTATCTCATATACATAAGTTCAAAATCAATGTTGAGATATAAATAGAGCGATTTATCCCCTGAAGGGATATAAAACATATACATAGAAATATACACATACATAATAATAATAATAGAGATGCACACACACATATATATATATATATGAATACTCTGATAATGTCAAAATAAATGAATTATTGTATATAAAATGCTCACATTCTATGATTACAGGTCTATCAATTATAATAGAAGATCGTCCAGAGTTGTGCTTTAAAGAACATTATCTTCTCAAGAAACATATTTATTTACTTTCAGTTTTTATTTATAACTGTATGTAGTAATAGTTGTTTAAAGTTCATTTATGTCAATTTTATTTACACTCAATGTAAGTGAGTGTGTTGAGATTGTGGACTAGTCTTATAAATATAGATCCCAGTTGAAATATCTTGTACCTGTCTAATAAGTAACAACTACTTGTACTCAGCTAGGTTCCCCCAAAAAAAGTGTTATCATAGAGAGAATCTCCAAAATCACAGAGTAGAGTGTTGGTGGAGTTAACTAGGGGATTTATGTTCCCGAAACCACTGTAAATATATGGTGTTCAATAGTTTCCACTAATATTTTATATTTTTGATCTTTATTTTTCTTAAGTAAAATATTTTAAATTTTATACCTCAAAGGGGTTGGTTTAAAATAAATAACATTTTAGGAACTTAATTCACCCCCTCTTGAGTTTTCATATAGCAATTATCTAGGACAAAAATTAGTATCAGGGATCGTGAATCATGATTTCATATCTATCATAGGTATACGGCCAAATATATTCTATTAAATGGATACTATGGTCAATAATAGAGAAGTTATGTTAATGGTTAAATATCCATACTTTAATGGTAAAAATTATAGTTTTTAGAAGGAATTAATTACCATCTATTTGAATAAACTCATCTTAAAGGTTTATCTTAAAGTAGTGAATCCCTATGAAATTAGAAAGACACAATAAGAAAAATGGGATGCTGACACTGAAGCAATCTATGATCCAAATTCTAAATACATGAATGATATAATATGTGTACTAGGTCTATAATCCTATTTTTTAATGTCAAACAACTCATTAAATATAGAAAACTACTATAATTACTTATGAGGGTACTGAAAATGTGATGGACTTTAGATATTATACTTTTAAACATAAGTTTGAAACCTTATAAATGGATAAAGGAGAAATAATTACTCAGCTAAATGGAAGACTCATTGGGATTGTTAATAATTTTACTACTTGAGGAACTACTATTACTGAGCTTGGAAAAGCATTGAAATTTCTAATAGTTTTACCACATAAGTGGAGTGGAATCTCATCTACCATCATTCAATATAAATAAGTCAAAAATTTTAAAATAAAATACCTTATTGGAAATGTTATGATGTATGAAGATGAAATGGAAGTTGAAGTTGGTGAATAAAAATTGGTTGAGAAATAAAATGTTGCATTGAAGGTTTCAAATTATAAAGATTAAAAAAATAATAAAGTTTTACATATCTCTAAAACATTTAAAGAAGAAGATTCATCTAGATATTTTGGATCAAATGATGAACTTGAATAGTTTTCTTAGAAATTTATAAAGTTATATAATAGGTTATGATATTTCAAAAGACCCTTCAACAGGTACATGAATTGTGGTTAAAACTCTAAATAAGTGAGATGATATGAGTGTAAAAATCTAGGAAATATCAAGGAAGACTATCCACAATTTTATGAAGATAAAAAGTCTGAAAAAAATTTCTTCAAGAAGGTTAGTTTAAAAGTTACTCCAAAAAAGCTATGAAGGCCACATGTAGTGCTTCTGAAGACTCTCGTGAATGTACATCCATATAATTATAAACTGAATCACCCAATTAAAAGGCCAATATGTTCTTAATAGTATATTCAGTTGATGTACATTATTATTATAATTATGACCATGAGTGTGAATCAAAAAGTAAAAATTTCTCATTTGAAGAATTGAATGAGCATGGTACCATGTCAGAAACTATGTATGAAATATTAAGAAAGAAAAATAAATCTATCAGAAACTCCTATAAAAAAATCATTAATGAAGAAGTGAACTTAAATACAAAAATTTTAGATATGAGAGATTTATGAAAAAATTATATGACATCATGTACTGAAAAAGTTAGCACAATTGAGAACCTACAGAAGGAAGTTCAAAACATCAACGATTATACAAGTGTATTCACTAATGGAAAGGATTATCTTAAAAAAATTCTTTTCAGAATCAATTAAAAATGGAAAAATTTGAAATAGTAAGTCTGGGTAAAAGACCCAAATATTTTAAAAATAATTTTTTTCCTAGTTTTAAAACTAAAAACCTCTCTAAGATTACTTCTTTTAACTATAGATATATAGGACATTATAATAATATATATAATCTAAAAAATACTCAATTTTTTGGAATTAAAAATTCCTTTATTACAAAAAGTTTCTCAAAATGTGTTACCAATTTTTCTATAAAACAAAAATAGTTTTTGATCCCCAAGTGTTTTGTAGCTAACATTGTTGGACCCAAGATTATTTGGGTGCTGAAAATATTATTGTTTGATCTATCAATATAGGGAACAAACCACATGAATGAAAATTCAAAATAGTTTATATACAATGGTTTTTCAAGACATATGAGTAGATATTTCTTAAAATTTCCCTAAATTCCCATTATTGATGGAGGTTATGTCATATTTAGAGACATGAAAAACAATTTTGTTTTCATTGGATCAGTTGGAAATCCACAACATATCCTCATTAACAATGTACCTTATGTTGAAGGCTTAAAGAGAAACCTGATAAGTATTTATCAACTTTGTGATGATTTTTATTCAATTGATTTTTCTAACAATGAATTTATAGTTTTCAAAGATAAATATCTCAAGTTTAAAGCATGAAGAAAATAAAATGTTTATACTTTAGATATTAATAATTTGTTTAGATAAAATGTAATTTTTTTGAATTATGAAATTGATAAATTGTGGATTTATCATAGAAGGATTGGACATTTTAATGTTCATTATTTGAAAAATTTATATAAAATAAATTTAACTTTTGATTTTCATAATCATATATTGGATAAAAAGAAACTATGTGATGCATGTAAAATAAGAAAGAAACATAATTTGTATTTTAAACCAATTAAAGAAGTTCTCATATATAGAACTCTAGAGATTATCCATATAGATATGTTTGGACCTAATAGAATTGAAATTATTACTTGATTTTTTATGTGTGTTTTTTGATGGTTTTTCAATATTTATATGGGTTTAATTTTTGAGACTTAAGAATGAAGCTTATTCTATTTTTGTTAATTTCGGAACACATGTGAAAAATGACGAAGATGCCAAAATTATTAATTTGAGAGGTGAACATAGAGGAGAATATTAGAATCATAAATTAAATTCATATTTCTCAAAACTATGTATTAAAAACACCTTTTCCCCCATGACACCTCAAAAAATTGTTTTATTGAAAGGAGGAATAAGACTCGACAAGAAATTTATAGAACTATGTTATGTGAATATAATATACACACACATTTTTGGCATGAATTTATTAACACAACTTGTTATTTAATCAATATAGTTATACAAATACCTATTTTAAAGAAGCACTATATGAGTTATATAATAATAAAAAAACCAAAGGTAGGATAATTTGAATTATTTGGATACAAGGTTTACATCTTAAAACCTAAAAAATTATTTGTATGCTAGATCCAAAATATGATGAAGTCATATTACTATGTTATTATATTACATCCAAATATTATAGAGTTTTCAATAAAATGTCAAGTACTGTTGAATAATAAACAAATGTGATGTTTGAGGAAAATGATCATTTTAATAACATAATAACTCAAACTAAAGAGCTAAGTGATTCCATTAATGACATGAGACTTAAACCGGTCCTTAAAAAAATAATTATGGTGATTTGGAACTTGATTATTCTAAACCATATCTAGTACTCGTTGATGCTGTTGAACCAAAAATTATACCATATAGAAAGCCTATAAATCATAAATATCATCCTCTAGAAACAGTTATCAGAAGTTTAGATGGAGTTAGAAGTGGAATAAATATAGGGAAACTATAATAATTAAATCCCTTTTTTATCCCAATTAGAACATAAAACTACAGAAGAATCTCTATATGTTGAAATTTGGTTTTTTATCTATATAAGATGAGTTAAAACAATTCAAGAGAAACAAATTATGGGAATTATTTGAAAGAATCATTTACTCTCCTATCCTTGGAAGTAAATGGATATTTAGAAAAAAACAGGATGATAAAGGTTTGATCACTATAAATAAAGATATATTAGTTTAAAATGTTACAATCAAAAAGTAGAAATATATTATAAGGAGGCCTTTTCCAATGTAGATTGGTTAGAATTAATTATAATTCTTTTAGAATATACATCTTATATAAATTTTAAATTATATCATATGGATGTTAAATCTTCTTTATAATTGTATTTTTAATTTGGAAAGTTTATGTTGAACAACCTACTTATTTTAAAAAACATCACGTTCAAAATTCTATTTTTAAACTTAAAAAATCTCTCTATGGACTTAAAGAGGAACCTAGAGCATTGTATGTGCAACGTCCCAGCCTTGATGCCACTAAATGGTGCCCTAAGCTGGTTTGTCACATGGCCTCAAGCGCACCTCCCCATATTCCAGAGGCTATTGTCTAGCTATGAGGACTTAAGGTGTGTCTTTGGGGATACCATTCCCTTTTATAAGAGTATAATATAGTGGTATAAGTCATACAAATCAATTGTAGAAGAAGATAAATCACTTAAAGAAGATGCATCATCCAAAGACTGTAATAAATTAAAAATGCCAAATTAAATATCATATACAAAATGATATGTCATGTCATGTGTGTACAATGTAGGAAAATAGGTGTACAATCATCTGGTACAACACATGCATCTAAATACTGAAAGACCAAAAAGGAACTATCTCCAATCACAATCCTTGATTATTCCCATGATCCCCTAATCATAATCATAACACAAATCAAGAATCACACAATGGTTTTTTTCTCTAGTCCCTACCTACATCCATGTAGTCTATCTAGGTATCCAACGGTGGCCTAAAAAGGGTGTGAGAAAACACTTATTAGGACACCACCAAAAATGTATATAACAATTCCAGTCTATTTGATATAAGCATAATTAGTGTACAATATATCATAGGTACAAAAGTACTGAAAATAAAGTGATATAATTCAATTGGTTTTGTCTATCCTATCAATGATAACTATAAACAAAGGTCAAGATACCTTATCAAGGGAAGTAATAAAATAGAAATAAACAAGTAGTATTGTTCGGTTTAACAACTGATATCTGGTACCCATACTAGGGCTATTAATAAGAATGGAAAATTATCCACCCTGACCATTCCATGAAACTAATGTATAAAATCCATAATGGGTAATCCATACAATCTATTATATAACATTATACACTACCATATTGTATAATAATATTCATCCACAACAACCTCATCGTGTAATCAAAAGTGTTAGACCACAAATTGCTGGATCCAAGGTACAAATGACCAAGGCATCCACATCGAGTCTTGGGAGTATCTCGAAGGAAACTCCGTAAAGACATGGGTTGGGTCCAAGGATCATGTAAATATACCATGTCTACTAGGATACCATGCAAGCCATATCCAAGGGGTAGCAAGGCCCATGACATCCAACATAATCAAGTCCCTTAGGAGAAAATAGGTCTAAGGCATCCACTACCATAATCAAGATCCATGGGAGAAACTTGCATGTAATATATTGGAATCAAGATCCAAGTTATACCAACCAAGACATAATCTATTATTATTTGTTCATAATATCATTTTATTCATCATTCACAAGAATTTACATTTCATTAGGTTACCCACTCGTTTTCTTAACTACTCTAAAATCCATTTAAACAATTAAATCAATCATTATCATGTTATCACATGGAGAAGGAGGTAAACCATATCCTAATCATTCCAGTAAATTTATTCAATTTAACAAGTATTACCTTAACTAAGAAAGCTCACACACACCCCATGGGTGGTATATCTATAGAAAAAAATGTACACACAAAGGGTGAACTAGGTTGGGGAAACAACCTCCAATGAACTGAAGGTACTACTGGGTAACCTAATTAGGTTATAATTCATTCAATTAAACCATATAATCAATTTATGAGGCCCATATGGAAAGTATGTAACATAGGAAAACACTAAAACATCTAATAAAACATTAAATTGTATTCATATAAACCACCTACCATGGGTTTATAGTAGAGCACTTATCCAATAACAAGCTCTAATTTGGTCTAGATCGAGAAAAAAATAAAGAATAATGGAAAAGCCTAAAAAGATGAAATATTTTCTCGAACTGAAATGGTTCTACTAATAGTAAGAAAAACATGGAACAATATAAGAGGATCATATTACTTATCGACATAAATCCAGTGAGACTGATATTTCTTGATTCTAAGTCTGGATAAAAAAATGGTGGCCAAGAAAAGATTTAGCCTTCAAAGGAGATCTCCCATGGTGAGATGTTATCCAAAAAAGGAATAGAGAAAAGGATTTAAGGCTTTAAAACATTTTAAGGCCAAAATGGTAATTTACCCATGAGGTTCAAGGCCAAAATGGTAATTTCCCCATGAGGTTCTCCTATGGGCATGCTCTTGAGGTTTCATGGTTTCATCAAACTGTGGGACCTCCTGCACCATTCTGTATATGCCTTTCATGGTTAGAGTAATGATGTACCTTGTCCCACATGGTTTTTGATAACCATGTATCCTACCTTGTTTTTTCAAAAAGTTGGGTTTTGGGCTCCAAATAAGCCCCAAACACCCCCGATACACCCATGAACTCAATGGGTTCTCACATTATTCCATACAAAGAATTTAAACTAAAAAAACAAAAGATCCTTACCTCATAAGAAAACTTAAGTTCTTACAATCCCCCCTTAAATCAATTATTCCCTGAATTCTCCTTCCAATGGTGGTGAAGAATCACACAAGAATAACTCTGAACACTGAGAAAGTATGTTGGCCTTCTACTCATAAGTCTTGTCCTATAAATGGATATGCTGTCATAATAATCATACTAGAAGAAATGACCGGCCTCAGAGAACCTTCATGCTCTTATCAACAACATGTATTAGATGATCCAAAAAGTACACCTCTACCTGCAAATACACCTCATCCAACTGAAGAGTGTGATATGGGTCTAATTAATAAGGGTGTAGTTTAGATATGTGAAATACTTCTAGCATGTTTTAGTGCTTTTTAGGTAACTAAAATTGATAGGATACTGGCCTGACTCTACCCATAATCTTCAATGACCCCATATATTGTTGTTAAAGCTTACCATATCTCTTAATAATTATATGTCCTAGCCTCAATGAGATGTGTAAAGAGACATGATCCCCAAGGCCAAACTCTAGAGTTCATCAACAACGATCACTGTAAGATTTATAACAAGACTATGTAGTTTCCACATGCTTTCTATTCAACTGGACCGGGTTATATTTTCCTACATGAGATGTAGTCCTAGTAAAGTTTCCCCACCTACCTCTAACAAACAGAAGGGTGATTATCATTCCCTATAGTATAAATCTTCATAAGGCTCCATCTGTATAGTCACCAAAGAACAATTATTGTAGAAAAAATAAACTAGGGGAATATGTATCTTCCATAAACCCCAAAAATCTAGGATCTATGCTCTCAACATGTCCTCAAGAACCTAAATCGTATGCTCTGACTGGCCATCAGTCAGAGGGTAGTAAGTTATTCTTAGAAGCCCATGTGTACCGAAACCCCTCGACATATTCTACTAGAAACAAGATGTAATCTAGTCATACCTAACAAATACCATGTTATGAGGAAACCCGTGAAGTTTTACTATCTCAAGAATATATATCATCCTAGGATCATCCACTAAGAAGGTCTCCCTGATTAATAAGAAATGAGAAAACTTCTCCAGCCTATCCACAACAACCCAAAAACCATAACTACCCTGAGGCGACCTCAAAAAACTAGTCACAAAATCCATCGCAACATATTTTCCTTTCCACTAAAAAATAGGTAATTTATATAACAACCCATCTGGTTGCTAATGTTCCAACATAACATACTCACTAATAAAACATCACATAAAAAAACAGCTACCTCACATTTCCTCCCCAGCCACCAATACTGGTGAAATAAATCATGATACATTTTGGTAACACTATGATGTAATTCCCAAAATGAGGCATGAAATTTCCACATCAGTTCCTCTTGTATATCTGTTTGAAACCAAACACACCCATGAATACATATAATTTTATCCCCACCAATAGTCCAACAAAGAGGCGGGTTTTTACCTTCCACACTCTCCTATAAAACTAGGCCCTCCGAATCTAAAAACTATATCATTATCACTCTACCCAAAAGAGTTTATTTCACATATTAATATTAAATAAAAGTTTCCCCTTTCCTATCCTAAACTTCCAAGTGCATATATGAAAGAAAATTCATAATATTCCATTATCTACTAGCCTCCTAAATTTCTTATATCTGAGTCCTCTTGCTCAGCACATCAACCACTTCTTTTACCATTATAGGAATATGGGTAAGATTGAAGTTGAAAGACTATAGGTACTCAACCCACATTTCATGCCTCAAATTCATATCACACTATATAAATTTTTACTTGAGGATTTTAAGTTCTGTGTACTCCACAAAATGATCTCTCAATAGACAGCGCCTCCAACAATGCAAGGCATGTACCATAATGGCTAACTCAAGATCATGCGTTGGATAATTCATATCATTTAGCCTCAACTGGCATGAACCGTTTTCCATGAATCTACCCCCTTCATCATAAATTATCATATCATGATACCTTATGCATCTAAACAGAATCTTTATCTCCTAATCATCTCTATTAGAATTGGGAATGAAACTAAATTCAGTCTCCATTTCATCTCCTTAAAGGATATATCATAATTATCTGTCCATAAAAACTTCATACCCTTCTTATCAAATCCTATCAGCGGTGCTAAAAATCATGAGAAGTACTTGATTACATTCTTATAATATACAGCTATCCCCAAGAATCTTCATATATTAAATACTCTCTTGGGATTTTCCTAAGAAACTACATCTCTCACTCTCTCTAGGTCAATTGATACTACTGTCTCTCAGATAATATTACCCAGAAAGTGAATCTTATCCATAAAGAAGTTGATGTTTGTGATCTTAGAGTATAAATTATTCTCTCTCATTGTATCAAAAACAATTTCAAGATATTTGGAATGGTCATGTAAATTTTGAGAATACACCAAGATATCATCCATGAATACCACTAGAAATGAATCAAGATAAGGATGGAAAACTCAGTTCATCAGCTCTATAAAAACTGCTAGTGCATTCATGATTCTAAACGACATAAAAAAAATACTCATATATATCATACCTTTTATGAAATTTTGAATGAGTTATGTCTACTGGTCAAACATGCTCCTGATTAAAACCCAATCACAAATCAATCTTCAATAAATCCCGATATCCTTGTAGATGATCCAAAGGGTCATCTATCTAGGGAAAGGTATACCATTAATTAACTATCAACTCATTCAATTTTTGATTATACACACATAGCCTTAGGGTAAAATTTGTCTTTTTCAAAAATGGACAAGGGAACCCCATAGAGAAGTAATGGTCCATATAAACCCCTTTTCCTATAATTCCTATGTCATACTCTTTAGCACATGAAACTCCATAGTAGATATCCCATAAGTATGGATGAATATTGATGAATCACCTAGAAATAGATCAATAGATAACTTTACCTTTATCTTAGGAGGTAAACTAGAAAACTCATCTAAAAAAATGTCCCTAAAATCATCAACCCCCAGAGGGAAGTTTTCCCAACACATTCACTAATTGTCTCGATACAATCTATAAATCTAGGTTACCATCCTACCAATATCATGATGCTCTGGTCCATCTCATCTTTCCTGGACATCCCATTAACCCTTATGAATAAAAACTCAACCCTTTGGTGATGTGAAAGTAATCATATAGTTCTAGAAATAAACATGGTCTCGATAAGAAACTAGCTAGTCCATCCTGAGTATGAGATCAAATCTAGTCATCTCAAGGGAAAAAAGATCCCACACAAAGTGACACCCACAAATCTCAAGGGGGGCACTCCTTGCACTAGTTTACACTCTCTTTTATGACCCCTAAAAGAGTATCCATGGTTATAAAATCATCTGAAAACTCAACAATAAGCTCAAATCATTCCAAAATTGATGAATATATAAAACTATGATAAGAAATTATATCCAAAAGAGAAAATAAAAGTGTAGAGGATACTAATATTGTACCTATCACCATATATAGCCTAACACTATTCTCCTTAGGGGTAGACAATATAGAATATATCTGGAATAAATCATGGCCCTATGAAATAACCTCATGACTTTGAGTATATCCACTATGCTATCTAGGTACAATTGGTTCTTGGCTTCCATGGCCATAGACACCCCTTGGATGGAATGACCAACACTTACCTAGATCGAAGCCTGATGTGAAGTTGTGAATCATACTCCTAAACCTATATTTAGATTTGACCCCCTTCCACTAATTATTGGAGAGGAAGGTCCTACAAAAACTCTATATATGGACCAACCTACTGTAATCTCATCATTTTATTGGGTTTTGATCTCACCAATTCCTCATATGTCCCCATATCCCACACTAGTGACTAAAGAAACCACTACAAACACTCCTGACCTGATTGGTACTCACCTCACAAGAGGCCTCAAAATGTCGCTTCTGGCTTGAATTCACTTAACCACTGGGTCGGGAGGCTGAACTTCTCTTCTCTGTGCCCCCAAATTCTCTTAATTCCACTTTGAAACAAGTTTCTAATTTACTATCTTTTTAATATTCATCAACCTAAACATATTGAACTGATATTGAATATAATTCGTAAGACCTTATTCAAAGAGTATCACCATCGATAGATCATTAGAAAGATATATTGGTGTAAATGCTATAGCTATATAAAGAATTATGAATATTCCATAATAGAAATCACACCCTACTGTAGGTTTATAAACTCAAAAGAACACTCTTCTCTCAGATTTTTAGGGTAAAATTATTCATAAAACCTGGTTTGAAAATAACCCTAAACTATATCTCATAGCATATAAAACTGGTTGAAAACATCCCACCAGTGCTTTGCTGCTCCATGGAGCATATAAGTCATGCGATTCACTCTTTTCTCTGGAGGTGTCTTTAGATTATTGAAAATAAAAAAAAATGTATTCTCAATCCATAGATCAACATCCTATAGACCACCATCCCCCAATAAAATGGGTGAATTTTGCTGTTGAAACACACATGTAATCTCTTCTATAGACAAGGTAGGATGCGGTGATCCCAAAAAAGTCTGCATATAGGGTAAGAAAACCTCATGGATATGTGTATCAACACCTATTTATAGAAAAACCATTGGTTCCTAAGTTAGAACAACAGGAGGATCTACTTGTAGCTCATGGACCACCACCTCTAGAGGATGGTCATCACCCCCCTCGAGGCATACAATTGGAGGTTTTACTGGTGGCATATATATACAATGATAAACACACACCTTATAAAATATTGATATAAAAATATCATAGGTAAAAGTGGGGGTTATGTCAAAAACTTCCCATAAAGATGTCACACCCCCTCAGTTAGCTCCTTGAGTGAGGGCTGGGTAAAAAGAAACAATCATAAACATCACTATAGACACCACATACTTCTCACTCAAAAGTTGGGTCTAGATCTATTTCACAATTTCTATATTATCATAATTCACATTTATATCACATTTATCTTTAAATGGTTGAACCAAATGTTTCACCACTTATGATTTATAAGGGCCCATACCCCTCATGAACTAAAATATGGAATTCACCTAATCCATACCATAAAACATTCTATTACATGCAAACAATATTCCATGAATCAATGTGCCATAGATGACTTCTTATGGTGTCTATTGTAGGATATATAGTAAAACAGTATTTATGTTACAGAAGATCTAAGTACCAACTATGTTTCTCAATTCCATTCAATAACACTAATGGGATAAAAAAATATATCACACAAGGCACATATCACAAGGTCATTCAATCAAATAATTCATCATATATGGCATGGAATAATTCATGGCTTGTGAAGGTTGGAAGGTGCCTAAAATGATGCATGCAATGCATACCCTCATCTCATCATGTCATGATAAAATTAATAATCCAAAGGAATATCAAACTGAATGTGTGTCACCCAATGGTTTAATAAAATCAACTATAATAGAAATAATTTATAAAATCATGTTCAATTCCATGAAATATAGATTTTTCATATACGTGTGTTAGCTACTCCCAAGTACAACTCATTACAATTTTCCAATTCCTTCCTAATCATAGTCTACTATCTACAAAATAGTAAGAAAACCAGAAAAGAAAATAATATGATACCACTTTTTAATGTCTTAACTCAGATGCCAATAAACAGTGTCCCAAGCCAGCATGTCACATGGCCTCAAGTGCACATCCCCATACATCAGAGGTTGTTGATTAGAAGTAAGGGACTAGTGTGTGTCTGTGAGGAGTATATGCCTTGATGTCAGAGTATAACATAGAATAAGCAATCATACAAATCAATAGAATAAGAATATAAATAATTTATATAAGATGAATCATCTAAATACTATAATAAATAAACAATGACAAAAGGAAATATCATATAAAAAATGAAATTTCATGTCACTTATCTACAAAGTAGGAAAATAGCTGTACAAGAATCCAGTACATCAAATGTATTAAAACACCAAAAATACTAAAAAGAAACTACATCCAACTAACATCATGACCCTAGATCAGTCCCATTATCCCCTTCTCCTAAGCATATAAAAAATTAATCGTCATATTATGGGCACTTTACCCAGCCCCTACCTTCATACAAGAAGTCAGTCTATGTATCCAATGTTGGCTTGAATATGGTTTGAGATAACACTCAACAGGACACCAATAATGGTGTTTATAACAAATCCAGTATGTTTGATATAAACAAAATTAATGTGTAATATTTCACCAGTACAAAATTAAAAAAAGTAAATTTCTATGAGTAAAGTGGTATTGTCTAGCCTACAAAGGAACCATATAGATAATGATCAAGTTCCCATAACAAGGTAAGCAGTTAAATGGAAATAAATAACTTATATTGTTCATTATAACAATTTATATATGATACCCATACCATAACTATCTATAAGCATAGTAAAATATCTTCTATGGACACACTGTGAAATCAATGTATAACATCCATCACATCCACACCATACAATCTAGTACATAACATTCACCGTGGTTATGTCGTATAATAATATTCATCTATAATGACCTCAGCATGGAAAAAAATGTGTCAAACCATTAGGGTCTAATCCATGGTATAGAAGACCAAGGCATCCACATCGAGTCCCAAGAGTATCTCGTTGGAAAATCAGTAAATACTTGGGCGGGGTCTAAGGAAACTGTCAAAAGACCAGGCCTACTATGAGCCCAAAAAGGTCAGATACAAGGTGTAGCAATGCCCATGTTATCCTATGGAAACAAGAACCAAGAAGAAGGTAGGTCAAAGGTGACCACCACCGCAATCAAGATCCTCTGGAGAAAAGTCCATGGCATCTAATGGAATCAAGATCCATGTTATACCAACCAAGGAATCCACTACCATTACCCATTTATAAGATCATATAATATCATTCATTATGCACAATCATTTACATTTCATGATTTTTACCACTCATTTATACAATTACTCTAAAATCCATTTAAATAATTAAATCAATCATCACCATGTTATCACATGTAATAAAGGAAAAAGCTTGTCATAATCCCTAAAATAAATTAATTAAATTTAATAATTCTTCCTATGAATAAGAAAGTTCACATGTACCCACAGGTGGTATAAAAATAGGAAAAAAACAAGTCACCCCGCATGGGTTACCTAGGTTAGGGAAAAACCTCCATTGAACTCAAGGAACTACTGGAAAACCTAACCAGGTTCTAATTCATTCAATTCAACCAATTAATCAATTTATAGGGAAATTTTAAAAATTTAGTCATGGGGAAAAAGGGAAATATGTTTTATAAAACACAAAACCATATGGGAAAAGGTATAGACCACCTAGCGTAGGTCCATAATATAGCACTCATCTAGTATCAAGATCTAATTCGATCCTGATTGAAAGAAAAATAAAGAATGGAAAAAATCCTGAAAATGTGGTTTGTTAGATCACAAAAAAATAGAATATATCCTACCAAGGAAAATGAATAATATAAAAATAGGATCATAGTACATACTGGCACAGATCTAGTAAGACTGATAGTGTTCAATTATGAGTTTGTAAGAAAAAATGGTGGCCAAGACTAGCATCAGGCTTCAAAGGAGAGTTCCTAAGGCGAGACATGTCCAACAGAGGAAAAGATAATATGATGAAAGGTTTTAAAACTTTTTCATTTAAAAATGGAATTTTCCCATGAAACATCATGTTTCGTGGGTTTTTTGCACGGTTTTCCAAACCATGCGCCAAGTGTGCACCCTTAACTTCTTAAAAGGGCACCCTGCATTGTTAGTTCACCTAGTTTATTAGACTGTGTGGAAAAAAAGTGTTAGGATATATCAAAAGTTTTTAGAGGTCCATACATAGGTGTGAACCTAAAGTGGCATGGTTTCTTCAAACCGTGCGACCTCTTAAACCCCTCTATCCAGGGCTCATATGGTTAGAGTAACTACGTGGATTGTACCACACAATTTTGAAAAACTGTGCAGCCTACCCGGTTTTTTCTAAAAAGTTTGGTTTTGAAGTCTGAATAATCCCTAGACACCCCCAATACACCCATTACCTTAATGGGTACTCAAATTAGGCTGTAATAAAGAATTTAAACTAAAATAAATATCCACACATCATAGAAAAAACTAGAATCTTACAATACGAAAGACTAATATCTTTTCTTTTATCAAATGAGTTTTTAGTAGTAAAAGAATCTCCTATGATATTTAATACAACTTTATCCATAGATATATTTTTGGTATAAATATATGTTGATGATTTTATTTTTAGATCAAGAAATCAAAAATTAAGTAATGATTTTTTGAAAAATATAAATATAGAATTTAAAATGAGTTTGATGGGTGAGTTAAACTATATTTTAGGATTATAAATTTATCAAAAATATTTTGGAAATTTCCTAAACCAAAGAAAATACATATTTGGATTACTTAAAAAGTTTTTACTTGAAAATTGTAAGACTTATTCAAATTTTATAATCTCCAATATTAAACTTAATATGAATGAGACTACAAAACCAGTTCAAAAAAAGTTATATAGAGGAATCAATGGAAGTTTACTCTATCTTACTGGAAGTAAACCGGCCATTATGTTCTCAGACTGCATTTTTACAAGATTTAAATCAAATCCTAAAGAATCTCATTTAAGTGATTCCAAAATATATTTAATATATTTAAAAGGAACCATGTCTCTTTCTATAAGTTTTTAAAAAACATATTTTTTTAATTTAACTTCATATTTGGATACTAATTTTTCTATGTGTATGATAGATGGGAAAAAACCTTAAGAACTAGCTATTTTATTTGTAAATATCTAGTATATTAGTAAATTAAGAAACTAAACTTTGTAGTATTATCAACTGGTGAAGGAAAATATATTGCAGTAGGAAGTTAATATGCATAGGTTTTGTGGATAAAACACACTATAATGAATATTTGAATCAATTTCAATTTCGATCCAATGAAATGTGATAACATTAGTGCTATCAATATTTTAAAAAACCAAATGAACCATTCAAGAACAAATCACATTGATTTAAGACATCATTTCTAAAAAGATCACACACAAAATGTTGATATTTATCTAGAATATTTTTTCATTGAAAATCAATTAGAATAAATTTTGTACTAAAATACTTCCTGCTAACATATTTGATTTTATCAAATCCAAATAATATCTATTTAATTTTTCTTTATTTTATTTCAATTTTTCATACTTAGTATCATGGTTTTTTAATTGATTAAATATTTTATTTATGGTATTTTATTTGAGTGTTTGTATCTCTATTTAAAGTATTAGTCACATAAAAATAGGACATGCCACCTTGTTTTGTTATGATTACTCTATATATTACACTACATGACTCTTCGATTATCACAAAATAAAATAAGGTAAGTTGGTTCTACATGAAAACCCCTTGAAAGCCTTTGAACCATTGTCTCTATTCTATCTGAACCTCTCTTCCATAACCATCCAATATTCCAAACCCTTTCAAGAAAGGTGAAATCCAAGAGAACTAATGGAATTAAATCAATTATAATAAAACATTCAAGAACCGATAGAAATTTATAAGTAGTAGAGTGATAGATTCTAGTTGGTTGGGTGAAACTAATATTTTCCTCAAAAAGATCATAAATCATTAAGGTTGGGAATTCATTTTTGATGGAACACAAACATAGTTTTTTTTAAAATAAGTTCATGATTTATATGAGAGAACTCTATTTAATTTCAATAATAATGAAAATATGATTACAACTACTCTAAATTAGAAGAGGTTTTCATTAAATTCATTCTAAATAGAGGAAGCATTTAAATGTCCTCATGAAGGCTATGTTGATTCCAATACTTAATTTATTTCAATAGATGAGATAAGTCCTCTAGAAATGATAAATTCATTATTTAGAATTAACATTATTGAGAATAATCTAGTGAAATGTTTATATCTAAATATAAAGCTTATGATAAATTTTATTCAGTCTACCATCACATAATGGAACAATGAGTTCAAAAAAGTTATTTTTCAAGATGTTACATTACTATATTTGTTTATGATTGAGAAACCTTTCAATTTTTAATGTTATTTTATGAATTATATGTGTCACATTAAACATAACCAGTGAATTTTTATTCCTTTGTAAGGATGTTAAAATTAGTTTTTTGTTGAGTTAATGTGTGTTTTAAGGACACTACTACAACTTGTTATTAGGGTATAACTATTATTTATGGGATTTTACTAAGAAAAGTGGGTTTTATTAGAATTCATCTATAAATATGCTGCTTACCTTTAGTTATGAAGAAAAAGAAATTGATTTATACCTTACTTCAACTCGAGGTGGGGGGGGGGGGGTTCATCTTGAATGACAATTTCTAGTGAAGTGGTTGGTCTATCCCCTGCAGGTGCTCCAACTACTTTGGAAGAACCAATACAAATCATTGATGTTATAAGTGTTTTAGATAATGAAATTATCACTGATGGGAGATGAAGAGTAAGACTTATTGTTAAATCTAGGGAATGAACTGCTCATGAAGTTATTTTTCCTCCCGCTTCTGTAATAGTTTTTTATGACGTTATCCCAATTTCATATGTTAAAGAAGAATTGGAATCATCTATTACAAGGTTGGTTAATGTTGTTCAAAGAAGTACCATTTTAATAGTACAAGTGCTTATACCTATTGTTTAAGTATATCTATTTTGGGGAGATGATTCAACATGTTAAAACATAATCAATTATTTTTTTACTCAAGAATCTACAGGTGGAGAAGAATAAGAAGAACCAGAAGATGAAACTAAGATTGTTGCAAGTAGAATTTATATGTCAGAATCAGCAGAAGCATCTCATGTGGAAGAAATACATGATGTTAGTGAATTCCAATAGTTTTATGAGAATCGTAGTATATAATTGAAACACTATAGATTCTCTCCTATTCAGATAGGATATAAAATATTAGAAATTATAACTGTAGAATTGGATGCTACTGATGAGAGATCTCGAGAAAGATATTCTAAGTTAATGTTTTAAATGGAATCTTGGAAAGTTTAGTTTGTTGAGTCTATAAGTGAGATTATGATTTTTAATTAGAAAGTAGTTTCTAAATATAATGTTAGTGAATTAAAGTGATTAGTTAAATTGATTTTGGAAAAGTTTTTGAAGGAACTCACTAGATAAACCTCAAACTAATTGAATATACAATCAAGGTTATAAGGAGTGTCTATATCTACAAACACAATGGATTCTATTATTTCTTCTAAGAAATATGATATTATTTTCAAGTAAATAATTTAAGATCTTAAAAAATATGTGATTGACGAAGTTATAATTATTCTCATATTTCTGCAAAGCTCTATTATGTCTATCGATCAATCCTAGAAGGAAATAAATTCCTTACTTAAGGAAAAAGTTCCATAAATCTAGAATGTTTTCACACAACTACAAAATAATACTATTTTTATTATCACTAGTCTGCAAACAATGGTTGTATCCTGGAAAATAATTTTGAAGTGTTAGAAATTAAGTTGGAAGATTTTCATCAGTTGGTGGTTAGAAATATTAATCCATAATCCTTTGAAGAAGAATATGAAGAAGTGGAAGATGTTTTAGTTGAGTTATTGAAGCATTAAGATTTCTTAAAACAAAAAATCCTTCTGAAGATCAAAGTTGTTTTTTATAAAGTTAGTTTTAGTCTTTGGAAATGATGGTTGATGGATGTGTTGGGAAAGGGAATTTAAAAATCATCTTTGAAAATTTCTCTCAGTGGAACTGGAATGGTTTTACAATTCTCATAGATTGTGGAAAACATGATATAGTGAATAGAATTGATGCATTTGTCGAAGCTCTATTTTATCTATGGGTAAGATTTCTTCCAAGACCTCTTATTTTTTATGGTCATTCATCTACCTCTCAAAGATTCAAGAAAATTTTTGATCCTATAAAAATAAACCTACATAAAAATATTAGATAATATTGATATGAAAAGTCTACATAAAACATAACTCAATATTCATTGCAACTCCATACGGATCATTCAGAGTTATCGAACTATAATAGGATAATATTTACTCATATTGGGTGATGCTTTTATAGAAATTCTAATTCTACTTTACCTACATCATCCTTACCTTCTATCCATCCACAATCATTTAAAATACCCCAATGAAAAGTTGTTTTACACCATAGAACTGATGAAATTTCCAACATTTTGTGTCTCGTTTCATGGAACCACTAAAACATTTGAATTCCATTTCAAAAAAACATTTTAATTATTTCATGCTTATATTTCATGCTATTAATTATTATTTGTTTCATTTTTTATTATTATAGATTTAATTGTATTTATTTTTCTATATTTTAAATGTTTTTATAATTTATTCACTATTATTATTTTATGTTTCTTTACTCTTTGTTGATTTTATTTAATTATTTAATGATATATTCTAATAATTTTTTTAAAGATTCATGGGAAATTATTTTCAAATTCAGTATTTTTAGCTATTTAAACTCATTTAATCAAATTTCATATTTAGAAAGAATGGATGCATGCCATTAATAGATCATCTCATCAAAATTTCAATTTATTATTCACTCGAACATTATGATTGTCTTTAATTATTAAGTTAAAAATAAAATAGAATATATAAATAGAGAGGGTTGACCATTTCATGGATATACAATATATACTTAGTGATATACACATACAGAATAATAAGAACAGAGAAATTAAAGTACATAAAAATACTATGATGACGTTAAAATAAAGGAACAATTGTACATAAAAATATTCTATTCAGTGATTATAATTCTATTAGTTGTAATAGAAGATTATTTAGAGTTTTAGTTTGAATAACCTTATATTCTAGGGACTTATATTCATATACTATTAGTTTCTTATTGAAACTTATGTTGAAAAATTTGTTTAAATTTCAATCATCTATATTTTATTTACACTATTTGTATCTGGGTGTGTTTATACTTTTTATTATTATTGTAATGGTAGTACCTGGTTGAATGTTCTGGTACCATTGTAACAAGTAATATCTAATTATACTCATCTAAGAGCCAATGAAAAATGGGGTTTCATTGTGAAAATCACCAAACTCATTGATTATAGTGTTAGAGGAGTGAAATAAGGGTTTTGTGTTCCCTGAACCACTATAAATATACTGTGTTCAATCTATTTCCAATAAGATTTTATATTTCCACTGCCTATTTTTATTTAGGAAAATAATTGTACTCATATACCTCAAAGAGGGTGATTTAAAGTAAATAAAATTTTAAGAACTCAATTTACCCCTATTATGTTTGCAGCTATCCATTCACTAGAACAACAGGTTATACTAGGGTGTATAGAAAAATCTATGCTATGATAATCATCAAATAATTCCCTATTCATCCCAGGTTTATATGGAACATATTGTTTCTTCCTAAATATCAAAATTCCATATTCAAAAATGAAGTATTCTAATTTAACATCATTCATGGATTCAATTTTTTTAAAAGGTTACCATCATCAGGTTGATAACATTTTACCTTTTCTAAATGGATGGTATAAAAATCATTTAAAAAATAAGTGATGCCTCCACGTCTATAAAAATTTCTAGATCTGTCTTTACTAAATCTGTGAACATAGGGTCCCTATAAATCCTCATTTTGGTCATGACTCCATGTTCTTTTCATCTTAATGCATCTTATACCCTATTTACCTTCCCTAGGTATTAGTTTATTGATAAATCATAGTACTTTAGTATATTGATCCATCTCACTTGCTTCATGTTTATATCTTCTATTAAAACATGTATTTCCATCTCTTAAGATCCGTATATATCTAACACATTCTAACATAAAGATATTGCCTCAATATATTCAAAGAAAATATTGCATTTTTTAACTCAATATCATGGTTTGAATAGTTTTCTTCATGAATCCTGAACTGTGTTGATACATATGAAATAAATTTATCATTCTCCATAAGGAAACAACTAAGTTAATTTTTTGATGCGTCACTATATTTTACAAAACTCAAAATTATATGATGGTCATTTAAAAATCAGATAATTTACTAATATCCTCTTAAATTGTTCTAAAATTATTTATATTCCGTTTTCCAAATGAACTTCAACCCTTTTAAATTAATCTTGTTTAATAGGTTATCCAATTATAGAGTTTTTAACAATTCAATGTTAATAACCTACCAAAAAAATCAAACTACATACCACAGCTATGTTAATTGTTTTTGTCCATTCATGTGCCACATTTTTCTTTATATGATCAACTAATATTACATCCTTGAAGTAAATGTTTCCAAAAAACATTCTTAATCCATAATTCATAATTTCAAAATATCCCATAAAACTGTTTTCTTCTAAGAGTCTCAAGAATGATCTTTGGGTGATTCTCATGGTGTATGTATCTCTTTGAGTGAACCAAGATATCACCAATAAATACCACAAAACATTTGCAAAGATATTTTTTGACTACTATATTAATTAGATCCATGGAGACAGAGGGTGTATTAGTCAATCCAAATTACATTACCCTGAACTCATAATGTCTATACCTCATACGAAATGACGTTTTTGGAATATCTTCCTTATTTACTCTCAATTAATGATACCTAGAATGAAGGTATATCTTTGAAAAATAATGAGATCAATGAATTCGATTAAACAATCCATCAATGTGAGGTATATGATACTTGTTATTCATTATAATAGTATTGATTTCCCTATAATTAATGAAAAAACACAGAGATCAATATTTTTTCTTAATAAAAAGAATCATCTCTCCCCTAGGTGAGACAATATGGAATACAAAAACCTTATCACACTACTCATATAGATTTTTATTCAACTCCAATAATTACATAGTGGCCCTTATATAGGGATACTATGATATTGGTCTTGTATTAGGGATTAAATCAATAAAAACTCAACTTTACATGTTGGTGGATTCCTAGGTAATTGCTCATGAAATAAATAAATGTATTATTATATAATAATTACACCCTCAATTTAAATATTAACTTTTCCATCCAAATATTTTGTTTTCTATTCTTCCTTAAGGATATAATTTAGAAGATTTATTAGGGTGGATCTATACACAACTCAGATGATGAAGTATCTCCTATGAAGATTAGTAATTCCACATCTTCATCATGAATCATAATTTTTTCTTCTTAGCAATAAATATTTTCACCATATTTTAACTACCATCAAATAAAAAGGATTGTATCAAAATCAACCATATGTATACTCATGAAGTTAGAAAATTGGCACATTTATGTATCATAATGGGAATTGACTGACTCATCCTTGTTGTGGTGAGACTTCCATTAGGACTCCTTAATGATAATTACCTTCTTAAGGTTCTAGGAAAGTATTTAATTTTCTGGAAAATCATGGATGATATAAAAAAGTTTGAAGATCCAGAATCAAATAAATAGTTATCTAAATTTTAATATATGAGAAAAATACCAGCTGCAACATCATTATGGACTTCAACATACATTGTTGTGATCACATAATCTCGTGTTTTCTATCCTATACTTTTCTAGGGAGAATTCCAATGAAACATGGGAAAATAATTTACATAGTGTCTCATCTTATTATAGTTGAATCATGTCACATTGGCATCTTATTTCATTACATTATATTCAAAATCATGGTGACCATTTTATCCACACTTGAAAAAATATCATTCCTAATAATCATGTTCTATGGTGATTCTTTCCACATTTGATACAAGGTAGAAATTCAAGGCCTCCCTTCTTCCCTTTTTACATATTTCTTTTTATAGAGTGCTCAAAATCCATTTTCTTATCTAGATTCCCTTTGAGTTCATAAGACTTAGAGTATTATTTTTTGTATTGATTACACATGATAATATGTCCTCATATGATATGAATGTTTGGGAGACTAGTTTCCTTCACAGGATTTTATTAATCCCATAAAATAAATGGTCAATATTTCTATTTAGATTACGTACATAGTCCATAGAATTACTTGATAACCTTTTTAAGTTAGTTTTACAGATAGAAATATTTTAATCTTCCTTTTATATCAAACTCAATAATTTTCTCTCCATATTCTCTCTCTACTTACGTGTAAAATATTTTTTTAAGATGAGTAATTTAATAAAACTTTCACTCAATGTTTGTTATTTATTCTTCATCCTTGGTGTTTTTAATAAATGACCACCATTTATTTGTATCCTTTTATATATGAATAATGTCCATGAAAACCTTCCCCCTTTCATTAATTCCCAAGGTGAGAAATATATTTGTAGTGAACTTATCCATTTCTCAACTAAAAATGAATTTGTAGTCCCATTAAACTATGAAGATTTCTAACACACGAAGTATTTTAACATTGTTACACTAAATTGTGGACTATTAGGTTTATCCATACATGAAATATTATTAAACATATCTCAAATTATTGCCTCTAATATAGTTATAATTTTATCATCTCCAGTTATAGCTCCATCACCAGCTTCATTTCCTTTCCCAAGAGGTAAATCTATACATAGATTACATGCATTGATATGGAATCAAATTTTTATAATAGTAAACAATTCTAAAAAATGGAATATACTATATTATATCATCAAATTATGAATCATAATGTCTAATTTAAACAATAGTGACACACTTAACATATATTGAAAAATTTATGCACAAATAATATCCTAATCATAAACTAGGTTTATTTGTTAATTATTTCAAATCATAAAAATATTTTCATATAATTCATAATAGTGTGTAAATAAAATGTAAATTACCCCAAGTATATCCCCCGAGAGTGTTAAACTAGGTGTGCTGTAAGGCTTGTTGTTGTGCACTAGGTTACAATCGAGTCAAATACCAATATACCTTTTTCGGAGTTATTAACCCTATGTACATATGTTCCAGAGAAATGTCCACCTATAGTATCCAAGTAGATATTTATTTACAATAAATATAAATAATATCTTCCTTACAATAACTTTAGGATGTTATCTTATACTTTGACTTATCCTCCTAGGTAGTTATATGACTATATTCCTAAATCTATGTATTCCAAAATCTAGTTCGTATGGTTTTTACTAAACTTACTCTAATAACAACTGTAAATATTACAACCCTAGTGGTCTTGAGTTGGTGGTTAATAAATTACATTGGCACTAGATATAAATGATCACATGGAAAAGGACCAAACAGTTTAGTAGTATTATAAAAATAGATACATACATGAATCCCATATTACAAATGAAAACATAAAATACAGTATAGTATTTTATTTGATCGAACCCTTATTTTCTTTAGAATATCCCTACATATACACCATAAAACACTTCCTAGAATCTCAGGGAAAGGTAAAATAAAAAGGGGCGAGGTCTAATGTTCAATAAGGGTATACATACAATGAAAGATATCATTAATAAAAATAGAATAATAAATATGGAAAGATAGATAATTATAAGCCCATATTATTTAATCAATTACTTGAACATGAAGAATAATATAGTAGGAATAAATTATGATAAAAAAATTCCATATAAATAATCACACGAGTTTGAAGATTATACAAGCATATAATAACTAATTGGATAATAACATGGATGTCAACAACTAATCTCATAATGAGGAAATTAGTAATGATAAACATCATAAACATAACTACAAGTCCTTATTCTAAGAAATATTATATAAATAGGTAATTCCTCAGACAAAAAACCAAGATAGTTTGTCTCAAAAGACCTACTCATGCATCAAGTTTCTATAGTATGCCTTAACCATCACTTAATAATTCAAAATAATTATTTATATGAAAGGGAAGAAACACAATCACATAAAAAATTGTTTAAAAAAACTACTATAAAAAATGTTGATAATTTACTAAATAAATAAACATAATCAATGTAAATATTAATATTATAAACTATAAAATGAAATTTCAATAATTTTACCAATCAATAAACATAATCATAAACTATCCAAATTAATATGGAGAATGATATCAAAATACTATATCCCCAATAAAACTAATCACTAAACCTATGGAGAAATAATAATGATGGTATTAATATAATATATTACCAATGGTCATTAAGTAAAATGAGGGTTGTTTAAATTGATAAATAGAAATACCATAATAATTCCATTAAAACATCTCATGGAAAGATTCATTTTAACTTTAAGAATCACTTTTAGAAACATATTTTTTTTTGAGAATATCAGGAAAATATTTTTATATAAAAAAAACTTATAAATTTATAAAGGAATCCTAAAAACAATAATTATGGGTAATTCTATACATGAATTATAGGTTAAATATATTATTTTTTACACTATTTTAAAATGCATAAAAATTACCACATTTAGAAAATTACAAGAAGATTCATTTCAAACTATTTTTTAAAATGTAAAACGTGGGTTAATATGTAATTAATAAATCATTTTCATAATTTCAAAAACATTTTTTATTTTTTTTAAAATATGGATATGGAATAAAAAGTATTTTTTACCAAAGAGAGAAATAAAGTGTCCTTTTATTAAAAACATTTTCTCAATAATTTTAAGCACTAAAAAAATAAAATTATATTATTAATTTAAAAGTTCATGAATACCCATAGGATGATAAAATAAATCCGTCTTAAGATGGAAATTTGAAATTAATCCTCCAAGGTATACTTAAATATAAATAATCCTAAATGATGATGAGATTGTGAAATAAACCCTTACCACTTTGGAAAATTTTGAATCATAACACCCATGAAATAGATAATTAAAAATAAAACTTTTAAATACCATGAAGATAAATATATTCATTATATAAAATATAAAAGGGTTAGAATTTATAAATCATAAAAGAAATAAGTAGTGAATATGAAATATGTCTTGTAGATGTAAAAGTGAGATGAGAAACCCTTAACTACATTTTAATTAACTTCATATGTGTTTGAACCTCCTATATAATAAAGATATATTAATAATACATCTATTAAAAAATAATCATATATATAATATCATATATTATTTTATTATAATTTTTTATTACCATTTTATTAACAACTCGTTATTAAAAACACTATTCCTGGAGATAACTACTTCATATTTCACATATGTTTTGGTTCGGTAGTATTGGTACTTGTACTTTGATAATTGTTAAATCCTCAGTATAATTTTACCCATTATATAATTAAAATATATATTAATTATATAAGTATTCATAACATTACATAAAATTTATAGGTTGAAAAATGTGTTACACCATTAATGGAGATGGTAGGTCGTACGTGCGCATGAATGCTATTTTAATTTTATTGAAGGATGGATTGGAAGAAAGATAAATAATATTTAAACTAAAAAAAATCATTATTATATATTATAAATAATATAAATTCATTAAATATATCCTTATTACCATTAATTTGAAAATAAAATGAAAAACGTATCACACCACTATGTGGATGTGGTATTCTACACGTGTGCATGAGTGACATTATCATTTTCCAATGAAATGAAAGGTAAGAAGGTAGATGAGATATTATAATTTATTAAGTATAATTATGTTATAAATATCATATATATATATATATATATTAAATACATCATTATATCCAGTCGTGAGATGTGTTGATGGAAAAAAATTACATCTGTTCGCGAGTCAGTAGTCTGCCATATGCATGATCGACAGTTTCATTTACTATTTGATGGAATAAGAGATATATATAGATTATAAATTTAAAATAATAAAATATTATTATATTTTAGATATTTTTTCTATTAATTTATCATAGTTTGTTAATATTTTATGGAGCTAAAGGAATAAATAAAATGTAAATGCATGGTTGAGAACTATACCTCTTCTTCATAGAACCTCTATAGGTTTATACCTGGAGCGTTCATAGAATGGTTTTATGATCAAAAAAGGGAATCTAGGTTTGGTAGAGGGATTTAAGTAATTTATTTGGTTAGGTATTCTCTTTATAAAGGGCTTTTGAAATGTGAATAGTAGATGAGAGGAGGTGACCTTTTTAAGTGGGGGAGAGGAAACACCTTGATTTTTTTTAAAGAATAAATTACAACCTTGTTTTTTTCGTTACAAAAGGCTCCAAAATGGATAATTTTAAATATGTTATATGATATAAGGTCTAAATATGGTCATAAAAGTTTAACTATAAAATTTTAGTTCATTTTAACCCTAATCTTCTTCGTTTTACCAGTGATAAACATGTTTTAACTTTAATAGCGGTAAATAATTTTTAATATTTTTACAATTCATTATGATAAAAAAATAATTATAACTTATTATATAATATAATTTTTTATAATTAAAAATATGGTATCCATTTTTCATAATTCAACTCACATAATTTGAGGAATTTAATTTAAAGTTAAACCCACACACGTGATGAAATAATAGTTCTCCAAAGGAAAATTGTTTATAAGTATAAAAGGTTTTTATATTAAAAGTTAACATATAGTTGATTAAAATGAAATAAATTGGATTATTATAATAGAATTTCATTAATTTTTTTTAAAAAAAATAAGAAAATATTACTTTTTAAATTCTTTAAATGTAAAGGTGGTTTTCAACAAAAATCCATATAGTTTACTAATCATTGAGAAAACTAATTTATTAGAAAAATGTCAAACCACAACTCTAATATAATTTTTATATGATGATTTCATAAATTTAGTTTATTTTGTGAAATATAATTTATAAAAGTGTAAAAAATTAATTGTTACATAAGTGTGCACAATGCGGCTGTCACACCCGGTTTTTTTGTCTTTGTATTGATCTAGTCCATTGGAAATCCCGATCCTTTTCATGGGTATTTGGTGAGGTTAATCTTGAGTATTGAAGATTATTATATTTCTAATCACCCAAATTTGGGTTCCCCATTTCTTGTTTAGGAGTTTTTGAAGAAAGGGTAGTTACTTCATGATTTGGGCCAACCGTGAGCCCATTTCTAGTTAAAAAAACCGAATTTTTTATTTTATATCTCCTTTTTTTCATCATTTTCCCCATTCCACTTCCCACTTGTCCAATACTGACATATTAAAAATTCCTTATCCTTTTGGGACCCCATATAAATTCATAATCATTGTGAATTGGGGTTACTAATTTAGGTATTGGGCTAGCCCATGGGCCCATTTCCTGTTTAAAAAAAAATATTTGTTGCTTTTATATATAATTCAATTTTTATTATTTTTTGGTGATTAAACAACCCCCTCTAATCCAATACCCCTATCCTCACCCCAATTATCTATTTACCCTATTTGGAGCACATATGAGTCACAGATTAGGGCGATTGTTCTCAGGTTACCTCAAATCACCTAAAATTGAGAATGTAAATTGTTTCATACATAAATCATTCAATTCGTGCTATTTTTACAACAAATATTCTTTACCTGGTTCTTCGGGACCTTAGGAGCCTCTCCAAGAAGTTACATACCATTCCATTTTCTCTACGGTTGCAGATCCAATGGTATACAAATAGTTTTATAGTGGAAAAGGTGAGATTATTTCTCCTTTCTCCTCCATATTATTCTTCCTTTATATCTTGGTTTTATAATCCCCTAGTCATAATAGAGCTAGGGTTCTTTTATTCCATGGTTTTTGATATTGTTTATATTCATTTAGGTCTGGTCTTCATAGTTTTAGGGTTTATAATTCCACGATGGGTGATTTCGGGTGTGCGTTTCCATTACGCCAAAGATTTGAGGTAGGATATCCCTTAAAAAAGCCTTTATCATTTATGTTTTATCATTATCATACTTTTATAACATTATTTATATGATATGTGCTACTGTGAAACCTTGGTTTTGAAGGTTTTGTGTGCAAATTACGTTTTATGACTTATTTTGTTAAAAATATAGTTATTTTAGTATAAATGTGCACTCCCCTTGTTTGATAAATTATTCCAGGAGCTTCCGCACTTGTTTTATGGTATTTAGAAAATGTTTCAGTAGCTTGGATAACTTTATGTCATTAAAATGGTATTTTATCCCTTTGTAATTTCTTAACATACGTTTTTTTAAGAGTGCATGTCACTTATTCTGTAAATTGCCCGGTTGGCTTTTATGTTTCTAGTGCAATTTAAAGTGATTTTTTTTTGGATTTTTAAATACATTGGAATCATGTAAAAAATTATTTTGGGATCCTTTTATGGCTTTCCAATTTGTATTTTGTATTAAAAATAAATGGATTTTTTTTACAACATGTTTTGGCCCATGTTGCCGGAAAATGGGATGTTTCACATTCTTATGAAAATTTTTGTGTTTTGAATATGTAACCTAAGTGTTTTATGGGAATTATGAATGTTTTTTGATGATTTATATTGTTTTTATAAAGCTATTTAAAAAAATTGAAATGCATCACTTTGTCAAATGATTGTTTTGGGAAAATGTTTAAAGTCATGTTTAGCCTTTCCTTAAAATGAAGAATGAGTGTTTTACTTGTATATACCTTGTTGTGCCAATTGGGATTGTTTATAATCAATGAAATGATTTAATTAAACGTATTTATGGATTTCAAATATGGTCAGGTATGGTCTTGTTGTGTGTTTATAATTCAAATAGTGTTTTGGAATGATTTTTATGTGCGAAGCCTCAATACACTCCTTGAAATTGTTTTATGAAAATTTGTAGTGGTTTATTGATTTGTGAAAGAAATGTGAAGAAGGTTTATGGGATGTTTGTGTTTTTATCATTTGGGAATTTAATTTGGATTTGAAATGTGTATTTTATAATATGTGTAAATTGATTGAGCAGTAAAGGGAATCCCGGGTATCTAGGTGGGCGGACGTGTACTAGTAGGCTAGTGATTCTGTGGGGTTTGGCCCCTCTTTCACGTAGCAAGTTTGACGATGAAAACACTAACTAAACTATGATGATGATAATGTTTGGGGAACACTATGTTTTGGGTATTCTCCCTACTAGTGGCTCGTGTGCACGAGAATAGATATTTATTATGGTTACTTTCACCGAGATACGAGGTACCTGGGGCTCACAACTATCTAGTGCCTAGGGGTGTTCCCGTGAGTTGTGCTCATTGGATATTTTGTACTCAGCATCAACATATGGTGTGTTTGGTTGGTAAATTCAGTATTGTGTGTTATTTATTTTGAAATTGTACAATCTTTAAAGCATCCCTCATTAAAACAATTTTCATTTTGAAGTTACACCTCTTTGAAAAATTGTTACTTGCATTTTTTTGTTTATAAATCATGAAAGTTTTTGTCTGATAACTATTATAGCATATAACATCACTTGAAAAACATACTTTTATATCTTGTATTTAATACATGAAATTGATGTTTCTTTTATTTTAAAGTAAGTGCTTTGGCAATATAATATCGGGCTAACCTACTGAGTTTTAATACTAACGCCAATAGTCTTCTTTTTTTAGCCCTTGTGCAGGTTTTTGCTTGAATTCGATCTCCTTGGGAAATGTTTGATCACTATTTTGGAGAGTGACCAGCTATGTCACATGGATTTAGTTGGTCATCAGGTTTTTCCAGTTGATTTTTTGGTTTTTTTAACTTTTAGTTTCTTGTATAAGTAATGTTTAGTTCAATTTTTATATATATTTATTTTGGGCTGTCCATTTATTTCTGCTGTCTATTTTATTGTTTATATTTGGGAGAAATATTTCCCTTGTGTACTCTATTGATGCCCTTAGTGCTTCTCGCCAACCCAAGAGGATCGGGAATGCCTCTCGGAACTTATCGAGGGATGGCCTGGGTGACCGGCTCAGGGTCGAATCGGGCTGGTTCATGTCAAAATGGTATCAAAGGAGGTTTGATCTTAGCAGAACTTTCCTTTTAGAGAACCCTTGTTATTTGGGGATGTCAAGGTATATGGAGTAGGATTTTTGGGACTTGAGGGTTAAGTATAGGAAGAGCATTGTGAACCCTTTCTTATTCTAATCCTCAGGTTTCCCTGGGAAGTCCGACTTTATTAGTATCCTTTGTTCTTGTTGATTGTTTGGTGTTGGGATATGACAAGGGGAGTCTGACTAATGGCCTCCATGAGTGCACAGGGCCTGGAAAGCCATGTGGGGCTGGGGAATGGTCCTAATAATCCCCTATGTGTTGGTGTTGTGTTTGACATATGGCGCCAACCATATGGTCAAGTCACCCACTGACAGTAGTTCCCTTTTTTTTGGGTCTCTTGAACCTTTCATGAATTCTGATTTTTTGTTTTTAAAATCCATGTGTGAGAATTATGGAAATGGATTTTAAAGGAAGGATTGGTTTTGGAAAATTAGAATAGGGGGTTTGAAAATATTAAATATAAGAATGGTTTTGGGAAGGTTGTGTTTTTTTTAAACAAATTTTGGGGAGGAAGTGGAAATGATTTAATGGGATTGAATTTTCCCTTATCTAAACTTGTGGTTGGTTGAAATAAAATGGTTTGAAAGTTTGAATAGTTTTAAAGTAATTCTGAAGCTTTGTTTTAAATGGGGTGTTTTGGGCTGTTGAAAATTGTTTGAATTTGATAATTTGGTTTTGGAAATTTAGTTTTGTGCGGCTGGTGTTTTTCTGGAAAGGGGTTTTGGCTTTTGCGGTTGTCAGATTATGAAAAGAGACCGTGCTGATTTTTTTTTGAAAACAGGAAAGGGCTATTTGGAATATAATGTCTGTTTTTGTAAGTTCTATTAAATGAATTTTTTTTAATCAAATGGTTCTTGATGATTTGTGTTTTGTTTTGTGGAATATGAAAAGCATTTTTGACTTGGAGGTTGGTGTTTCTTTTGATAGTACATGATTTTTGGAATGATGTTGTTTTGTTTTAGCCTTTGCTGTTTTCATGGGTTCTCACATGCATGGTTTTATTGATATCTAGAAGTATGGCCTATATGGCAGGGTTTTTGAGTGCCTAGGGTGACACGTAAGTGTTCATGTGAGTGAGACTTGTTGAAACACCATTGGTGAAAGTGAAAATCCACCAAGTTAGTTTGTTTTCAAAAGTGTTTTTAGCTGAAAAATTGTGGTGTTTGTTTTGAACCGACAGTTATGTGGATGGTTTATTCTATGTCTTAGAAGATATTTTTGTTATGTAAGCTTACTTTTGATATATAATTCGTACTCTTGTTTTATATTGAGATGATATCTTGTTGGTGGCTCAGTTTTGGAGTAAAGTTCATTGGGTTCATAAGGATGTGTTTGATGTTGTGATGTGGCCATGGATAGTTCTCCATTGGAAATATTTCCTGTTGATCAACCTAAGAATTAATTTAAAATGTTAAATCCACCTCTTTGGATGATTCCTTAACCTATTGTTTGTAATATAGATATGTTTGGGATCGATTAAAAGTGCTTCCTGGTCGTGATAATTCTTTTGCACATAGCAGTTGTGTTCAGTGATGTTGATGTGTCTTGCCATATTCCTTGTCTATTCTACCCCTCGTTCGGAGTGAGACAGAATTTTGATATGTATCTATGAGTTTCTGTTTACATGAAGGTTTTTTTTTGTGATCAAGTAAGTTTTTTTAGTGGTGTGATCCTTATCACCTGACTGCGGTGCAGCAGATGCTTCAAGAATCAGGGCTCCAGCCATAGGCCTCAGAGTGAAGCTTTTCATGCAGTCAGGAAATCACCAAAGGTGTGGAGTGCTCTATTAGGATTCTTACTCCTATGTTTTGATAAGTTAGTTTCTATGTCAATGTTTTGGTTCCTCATTTCTTTGAATTTCCCTTGGTCGCAACAAGCATGGTGGACTTCCCCCTCACACAGTGTCTATGGTTATGCCTTCATGGATGTGGGTTTTCAGTCAATGTCCCTGTGTGGACTGCCTATGAAAATCAGGAGAGATCATGGTGTTACCTATTTGTAGGTGGAGTGATTTGGGTAGTTCTTTTGTTTATTTTGTGGTTTTAGTTGCGAAATTATTGGGTCCCCTTCCCTCCCATCCCCGAGTGGTGGGGGTCTATATCTGTGCTGAAAGTGTTGGCCCTGTTCTTGTCCCCTCCGTTCGGGAGTGGGTGGTTTATATGTTCATCTTATAACCCTATTAACATGGTATTATAGGTTTTATTAGGATATTTTTGTTGGTCTTGTGTGAGTGAGGCCCAATTCTAGCTCATGTTGAATTCTTGCCTGTTTGTTGCCAGTTGGTCTCTAATAGTTGGGAGACCACCATGGGTCTCATGGATTTTCATCCTAAAAACTTTTCTAGTGCTAGTTGTTTCTTAATGGTGGGGAGTACATTCTAGACTCCCCTGGAATATTTGGTTTTTTTGACTGCTCTTTGGTTTGGGTAATGGTTGGGTTCATTGGGAGAAGGCCCAACAATCAGGTTCTTGGCTTGGTTATGGAGGTGGTGGCTTGATATTTCCAATGATTTTCCGTAAGTGGTTGTGAGTAGTGTGTTTTTTTAAGGAATATGATTAATATACATTGATAGTTGATGATATTCCATTTTCATGATATGCTGGATCAAGTTCATAGGTAATCCTTAGGTGTTTATGTTTTCATCTGGAAAGTGTTATGGCTTTCTGGGGGCAGAAAGCTTTAATGGTGGGGAGAATTGTCACACCCGGTTTTTTTGTCTTTGTATTGATCCAGTACATTGGAAATACTGATCCTTTTCATGGGTATTTGGTGAGGTGAATCTTGAGTTTTGAATATTAATATATTTCTAATCATCCAAATTTGGGTTCCCCATTTCTTTTTTAGGAGTTTTTGAAGAAAGGGTGGTTACTTTAGGATTTGGGCCAACCGTGAGCCCATTTCCAGTTTTAAAAAAAATCCAAATTTGTTTCTTTTATAACTACTTTTTTTTCATCATTTTCCCTCATTCCACTTCCCACTTTTCCTATACTGACATATTAAAACTTCATTATCCTTTTGTGACCCCATATAAATTCATAAGCATAGTGAATTGGGGTTACTAATTTAGGTATTGGGCCAGCCCATGGGCCCATTTCCTATTTTTTTAAAAATATTTGTTTCTTTTATATCTAATTCTATTTTTAATATTTTTTGGTGATTCTACTTCCCCCTCTAATCCAATAACCCTATCCTCACCCCCATTATCTGTTTACTCTATTTGGAGCTCATATGAGTTTCAGATTAGGGCGATTGTTCTTAGGTTACCTCAAATCACCCTGAATTGAGAAGGTAAATTGTTCCATACATAAATAATTCAATTAGTGCTCTTTTTACAACAAATATTCTTTACCTGGTTCTTTTAGACCTTAGGAGCCTCTCCAAGAAGTTACAACCCATTCCCTTTTCTCTATGGTTGCATATCCAATGGTATACGAAGAGTTTTATAGTAAAAAGGTGAGATTCCTTCTCCTTTCTCCTCCCTCTTCTTCTTCCATTAAATCTTGGTTTTATAATCCCCATAGTCATGATATAAATATGGTTATTTTATTCCATGGTTTTTGATAATGTTTATATTCATTTAATTATGGTCTTCATAGTTTTAGGGTTTATAATTCCGCGACGGGTGATTTCGGGTGTGCGTTTCCATTACGCTAAAGATTTGAGGTAGGATATCCCTTGCACAAGCCTTGATCATTTAATTTTCATCATTATCATACTGTTATAACATTATTAATATGATATGTTCGGCTGCGAAACCTTGGTTTTAAAGGTTTTGTGTGCAAATTACTTTTTATGACTTATTTTGTTAAAAATATAGTTATTTTGGTATAAATGTGCACCCCCCTTGTTTAATAAATTATTCCACGAGCTTTCGCACTTGGTTTATGATATTTAGAATATGTTTCATTAGATTTAATAACTTTATGTCATGAAAATGGTTTTTTATCCCTTTGTAAGTTCTTAACATAAGTTGTTTTTTTAAGAGTGCATGGCATGTATTCTGTAAATTGCTCGGTTGGCTTTTATGTTTCTAGTGAAATTTAAAGTGATTTGTTTGGATTTATAAATACATTTTAATCATGTAAAAAAATTATTTTGGGATCCTTTTATGGCTTTCCAATTTGTATTTGGTTTTAAAAATAAATGGATTTTCATTTACAACATGTTTTGGCCCATGTTGCCGGAAAATGGCATGTTTCACATTCTTATGAAAATGGTTGCATTTTGAATATGTAACCTGAGTGTTTTATGGGATTTATGAATGTGGTTTAATGATTTATATGGTGTTTATACACCTATTTAAAAAATTTAAATTCATAACTTTGTCAAATGATTATTTTGGGAAAATGTTTAAAGGCATGTTTGGCCTTTCCTTAAAATGAAGAATGAGTGTTTTACTTGTATATACCATGTTGTGTCAATTGATATTGTTTATAATCCGTGAAATGATTTTATTAAATGTGTTTAGGGCTTCAAAATATGGTTATGTATGGTATTGTTGTGTTTTTATAATTCAAATAGTGTTTTTGAATGATTTTTATGTGCAAAGCCTCAATGCACTCCTTGAAATTGTTTTACGAAAATTTGTAGGGGTTTTTTGATTCATGAACAAAATCTGAAGAAGGTTTATGGGATGTTTGTGTTTTTATGGTTTGGGAATTTAATGTGGATGTGAAATTTGTATTTGATAATATGTGTAACTTGATTTAGTACTAAAGGGAATCCCGGTTATCTAGGTGGGCGGATGTGTACTAGAAGGCTAGTGATTCTGTGGGGGTTTGGACCCTGTTTCACATAACAAGTTTTATGATGACAACACTAAATAAACTATGACGATGATGATGTTGGGGGAACACTATGTTATGGGTATTCTCCCTACTAGTGGCTCGTGTGCAAGAGAACAGATATTTATTATGGTTACTTTCACCGAGATACGAGGTACCTAAGGCTCACAACTAACTAGTGCCTAGGGGTGTTCCAGTGAGTTGTGCTCATTGGCTGTTTTTTACTCACTGTCAACATACGGTGTGTTTGGTTGGTATATTCAGTAGTGTGTGTTATTTATTTTTAAATTGTACAATATTTAAAGCATCCCTCATTAAAATAATTTTCATTTTGAAGTTACAGCTCTTTGAAAAATTATTACTTGCATTTTTTTGTTTATAAAACATGAAAGTTTTTTTCAGATAACTATTATAGCATAGAAAATCATTTGAAAAACATACTTTTATATCTTGTATTTAAAACATGAAATTGATGCTTCTTTTATTTTAAAGTAAGTGCTTTGGGAATAGAATATCAGGCTAACCTACTGAGTTTTATTACTCACGCCTATAGTCTTCTTTTTTTAGCCCTTGTGCATGTTTTTGCTTGAGTTCGATCGCCTTGGGAAACGTTTGATCATTGTTTTGGGGAGTGACCAGTAGTGTCACATGGAGTTAGTTGGTCATCAGGTTTGTTCAGTTGATTTTTTTGGTTTTGTTTAACTTTTAGTTTCTAGTATAAGTAATGTTTAGTTCAATTTTTATATATATTCATTTTGGGCTGTCCATTTATTTCCGCTGTTTGTTTTATTGTTTAAATATGAGAGAAATCATTCCCTTGTGTACTATATTGATCCCCTTGTTTATTTTCTCCATCCCGGGAGGATCATGAATGCCTCTCGGGACTTGTCGCGGGCTAGCCTGGGTGACCGGTTCAGGGTCGACTCGGGCTGGTTCGTGAAAAAATGGTATCAGAGGAGGTCAGATCTTAGAAGAACTTTATTTTTAGCGCACCCTTGTTATTTGGGAATTTCAAGGTAGATGGAGTAGGTTTTTTGGGGCTTTTGGGGTAAGTACAGGAAGAGTGTCACGAACTCTTTCTCATTCTAATCCTCGGGTTTCCATGGGAAGTCCGGTTTTATTAGTGTCCTTTGTTCTTGTTGATTGTTTGGTGTTGGGATATGACAAGGGGAGTCTGACTAATGTCCTTCATGTGCTCACAGGGCTTGGAAATCCATGTGGAGCTGGGAATGGTCCTAATAAGCCTCTATGTGTTGGTGTTGGGTTTGACATATGGCCGCCAACCATATGGTCAAGTCACCCACCAACACAAGTTCCCATTTTTTGGGTCTCTTGAACCTTTCATGGATTCTTAATTTTTGTTTTGAAAATCCTTGTGTGAGAATTATGGAAATGGATTTTAAAGGAAGGATTCGTTTTTGAAAATTATAAAATGGGTTTTCAAAAATTAAATATAAGAATGGTTTTGGGAAGGTTTTGTTTTTTTAAACAAATTTTGGGGAGGAAGTGGAAATGATTTAACAAGATTGAATTTTCCATTATCTAAACTTGTGGTTTGTTGAAATAAAATGTTTTTAAAGTGTGAATAGTTTTAAAGTAATTCTGAAACCTTGTTTTAAATGGGATGTTTTGGGCTGTTGAAAAGTTTTTGAATCTGATAAATTGGTTTTGGAAATTCGGTTTTGTACGGCTGGTGTTTTTCTAGAAAGGAGTTTTGGATTTTGCGGTAGTCAGATTATGAAAAGAGACCATGCTGATTTTTTTTTAAAATGGGGAAGGGGTATTTGGAATATAATGGTTTTTTGTAAGTTTTTTTAAATTAAATTTATTTTTTTTAATCAAATGGTTCTGGATGATGTGTGTTTTGTTTTTTGGAATATGAAAAGAATTTTTGACTTGGGGGTTGGTGTTCCTTTTGATAGTACATGATTTTTGGAATGATGTTGTTTTGTTTTATCCTTTGCTGTTTTCTTGGGTTCTCACATGCATGGTTTTATTGATATCTGGAAGGATGTCCTATATGGCATGGTTTTTGAGTGCCTAGGGTGGCACATATATGTTCATGTGAGGGAGACTTGATGAAACACCATTACTGAATAGAAGAAGCATTTAAATGTCCTCATGAAGGCTATGTTGATTTCAATACTTAATTTATTTCTATAGATGAGATAAGTCCTCTAGAAATGATTAATTCGTTGTTTGGAATTAACATTATAGAGATTAATCTAGTGAAATGTTTATATCTCAAGAGAAAGATTATGATAAATTTTATTCAGTCTACCATCACATAATGGAACAATGAGTTCAAAAAAGTTATTTTTCAAGATTTTACATTACTATATTTGTTTATGATTGATAAACCTTTCAATTTTTAATGTTATTTTATGAATTATATGTGTCACATTAAACATAACCAGTGAATTTTTATCCCTTTGTAAGGATGTTAAAATTAGTTTTTTGTTGAGTTAATGTGTGTTTTAATGACACTACTACAACTTGTTATCAGGGTATAACTATTATTTATGGGATTTTACAGAGAAAAAGTGGGTTTTATTAGAATTAATCTATAAATATGCTGCTTACCTTTAGTTCTGAAGAAAAAGAAATTGATTTAGACCTTACTTCAACTCGAGGTGGGGGGGGGGGTCGTCTTGAATGAAAATTTCTAGTGAAGTGGTTGGTCTATCCCCTACAGGTGCTCCAACTACTTTGGAAGAACCAATACAAATCATTGATGTTATAGGTGTTTTAGATAATGAAATTATCACTGATGGGAGATGAAGAGTAAGACTTATTGTTCAATCTAGGGAATGAACTGCTCGTGAAGTTATTTTTCCTCCCGCTTCTGTAATAGTTTTTTATGATGTTATCCCAATTTCATATGTTAAAGAAGAATTGGAATCATCTATTACAAGGTTGGTTAATGTAGTTCAAAGAAGTACCATTTTAATAGTAACAAGTGCTTATACCTATTTTTTAAGTATATCTATTTTGGGGAGATGATTCAACATGTTAAAACATAATCAATTATTTTTTTACTCAAGAATCTACAGTTGGAGAAGAATAAGAAGAACCAAAAGATGCAACTAAGATTGTTGCAAGTAGAATGTATATGTCAAATTCGGCAGAAGCATCTCATGTGGAATAAATACATGATGTTAGTGAATTACAATAGTTTTATGAGAATCTTATATATAATTTAAACAATATAGATTCTCTCCTATTCACATAGGATATAAAATATAAGAAATTCTAACTGTAGAATTGGATGCTACTGATGAGAGATCTCGAGAAAGATATTCTAAGTTAATGTTTTAAATAGAATCTTGGAAATTTTAGTTTGTTGAGTCTATAAGTGAGATTATGATTTTTAATTAGAAATTAGTTTCTAAATATAATGTTAGTGAATTAAAGTAATTAGTTAAATTGATTTTGGAAAAGTTTTTAAAGGAACTCACTAGATAAACCTTAAACTAATTGACTACACAATAAAGGTTATAAGGAGTGTCTATATCTACAAACACAATGGCTTCTATTATTGATTCTAAGAAATATGAGATTCTTTTCAAGTAAATGATTTAATATCTTAAAAAATATGTGATTGATGAAGTTATAATTATTCTCATATTTCCGCAAAGCTCTATTATGTCTATCGATCAATCCTAGAAGGAAATAAATTCCTTCCTTAAGGAAAAAGTGCCATAAATCTATAATGTTTTCACACAACTACAAAAGGATACTATTTTTATTACCACTAGTCTACAAAGAATGGTTACATCATGGAAAATAATTTTGAAGTGTTAGAAATTAAGTTGGAAGATTTTCATCAGTTGGTGGTTAGAAATATAAATCCATAATCCTTTGAAGAAGAAGACGAAGAAGTGGAAGATGTGTTAGTTGAGTTATTGAAGCATCAAGATTCCTTAAAAGAAAAAATCCTTATGAAGATCAAAGTTGTTTTTTATAAAGTTAGTTTTAGTCATTGGAAATGATGGTTGATGGATGTGTTGGGAAAGGGAATTTAAAAATCATCTTTGAAAATTTCTCTCAGTGGAACTGGAATGGTTTTACAACTCTTTCATAGATTGTGGAAAACATGATATAGTGAATAGAATTGATGCATTTGTCGAAGCTCTATTTTATCAATGGGTAAGATGTCTTCCAAGACCACTTATTTTTTATGGTCATGCCTCTACCTCTAAAATATTCAAGAACATTTTTGATCCTATAAAAATAAACCTACATAAAAATATTAGATAATCTTGATATGAAAAGTCTATATAAAACATAAATCAATATTCATTGCAACTCCATACGGATCATTTAGAGTTATCAAACTATACTAGGATAATATTTAATCATATTGGGTGATGCTTTTATAGAAATTCTAATTCTAATTTACCTACATCATCCTTACCTTCTATCCATCCACAATCATTTAAAATACCCCAATGAAAAGTTGTTTTACACCATAGAACTGATGAAATTTCCAACATTTTGTGTCTCGTTTCATGGAACCACTAAAACATTTGAATTCCATTTCAAAAATTTTTTTTAATTATTTCATGCTTATATTTCATGCTATTAATTATTATTATTTTCATTTTTTATTATTATAGATTTAATTGTATTTATTTTTCTATATTTCAGATGTTTTTATAATTTATTCACTATTATTATTTTATGATTCTTTACTCTTTGTTGATTTTATTTAATTATTTAATGATATCTTCTAATAAGTTTTTTTAAAGATTCATGGGAAATTATTTTCAAATTCAGTATTTTTAGCTATTTAAACTCATTTAATCATATTTCATATTTAGAAAGAATGGATGCATGCCATTAATAGATCATCTCATCAAAATTTCAATTTATTATTCACTCGAACATTATGATTGTCTTTAATTCTTAAGTTAAAAATAAAATAGAATATATAAATAGAGAGGGTTGACCATTTCATGGATATACAATATATACTTAGAGATATACACATACAGAATAATAAGAACATATAAATTCAAGTACATAAAAATACTATGATGACGTTAAAATAAAGGAACAATTGTACATAAAAATATTCTATTCAGTGATTATAATTATATTAGTTGTAATAGAAGATTATTTAGAGTTTTAGTTTGAATAACCTTATATTCTAGGGACTTATATTCATATACTATTAGTTTCTTATTGAAACTTATGTTGAAAAATTTGTTTAAATTTCAATCATCTATATTTTATTTACACTATTTGTATCTGGGTGTGTTTATACTTATTATTATTATTATAATGGGAGTACCTGGTTGAATGTTCTGGTACCATTGTAACAAGTAATATCTACTTATACTCATCTAAGAGCCCATGAAAAATGGGGTTTCATTGTGAAAATCACCAAACTCATTGATTAGAGTGTTAGAGGAGAGAAAAAAGGGTTTTGTATTCCCTGAACCATTATAAATATATTGTGTTCAATCTATTTCCACTAAGATTTTATATTTCCAGTGCCTATTTTTATTTAGGAAAATAATTTTACTCGCATACCTCAAAGAGGGTGATTTAAAGTAAATAAAATTTTAAGAACTCAATTTACCCCTATTATGTTTGCAGCTATCCATTCTCTGGGACAACAGGTTATACCAGGGTGTATAGAAAAATATATGCTATGAGAATCATCAAATAATTCCCTCTTCATCCTAGGTATATATGGAACATATTGTTTCTTCCTAAATATCAAAATACCATATTCAAAAATGAAGTGTTCTAATTTTACATCATTCATGGATTCAATTTTTTTAAAAGGTTACCATCATCAGGTTGATAACATTTTACCTTTTCTAAATGGATGGTATAAAAATCATTTAAAAAATGAGTGATGCCTCCATGTCTATAAAAATTCCTAGATCCGTCTTTACTAAATCTATGAACATAGGATCCCTATAAATCCTCATTTTGGTCATGACTCCATGGTCTTTTCATCTTAATGCATCTTATACCCTATTTACCTTCCCTAGGTAGTAGTTTATTGATAAATCATAGTACTTTAGTATATTGATCCATCTCACTTGCTTCATGTTGATATCTTCTATTAAAACATGTATTTCCATCTCTTAAGATCCGTATATACCTAACACCTTCTAACATAAAGATATTTCCTCAATATATTCAAAGAAAATATTGCATTTTTTAACTCAATATCATGGTTTGAATAGTTTTCTTCATGAATCCTAAACTTTGTTGATACATATGAAATAAATTTATCATTCTCCATAAGGAAACAACTAAGTCAATTTTTTGATGTGTCACTATATTTTACAAAACTCAAAATTATATGATGGTCATTTAAAAATCAGATATTTTACCAATATCCTCTTAAATTGTTCTAAAATTATTTATATTCCGTTTTCCAAATGAACTTCAACCCTTTTAAATTAATCTTGTTTAATAGGTTATCCAATTATAGATTTTTTAACAATTCAATGTTAATAACCTACAAAAAAACTTTAAACTACATACCGCAGCTATGTTAATTGTTTTTGTCCATTCATGTGCCACATTTTTCTTTATAGGATCAACTAAGATTACATCCTTGAAGTAAATGTTGCCAAAAAACATTCTTAATCCATAATTCATAATTTCAAAATATCCCATAAAATTGTTTTCTTCTAAGAGTCTCAAGAATGATCTTTGGGTGATTCTCATGGTGTTTGTATCTCTTTGAGTGAACCAAGATATCACCAATAAATACCACAAAACATTTGCAAAGATATTTTTTGACTACTATATTAATTAGACCCATGGAGACAAAGGGTGTATTAGTCAATCCAAATTCCATTACTCTGAACTCATAATGTCCATACCTCATACGAAATGATGTTTTTAGAATATCTTCCTTATTTACTCTCAATTAATGATACCTTGAATGAAGGCAGATCTTTGAAAAATAATGAGATCAATGAATTAGATTAAACAAGCCATCAATGTGAGGCATATGATACTTGTTATTCATTATAATAGTATTGATTTCCCTATAATTAATGAAAAACACATAGATCAATATTTTTTCTTAACCAAAAGAATCATGTCTCCCCTAGGTGAGACAATATGGAATATAAAACCCTTATCACACTACTAATATAGTTTTTTATTCAACTCCAATAATTACATAGTGGTCCTTATATAGGGATACTATGATATTGGTCTTGTATTAGGGATTAAATCAATATAAAACTCAACTTTACATGTTGGTGGATTCCTAGGTAATTGCTTATGAAATAAATAAATGTATTATTATATAATAATTACACCCTCAATTTAAATATTAACTTTTCCATCCAAATATTTTGTTTTCTATTCTTCCTTAAGGATATAATTCAGAAGATTTATTGGGGTGGATCTATACATAACTCATATGATGAAGTATCTCCTATGAAGATTAGTAATTCCACATCTTCACCATGAATCATAATTTTTTCTTCTTCGCAATAAATTTTTTCACCATATTTTAACTACCATCAAATAAAAAGGATTGTATCAAAATCAACCATATGTATACTCATGAAGTTAGAAAATTGGGCACATTTATGTATCATAATGGGGATTGACTGACTCATCCTTGTTGTGGTGAGACTTCCATTAGGAATCCTTAATGATAATTACCTTCTTAAGGTTCTAGGAAAATATTTAATTTTCTGGAAAATCTTGGATGATATAAAAAAGTTTGAAGATCCAGAATCAAATAAATAGTTATCTAAATTTGAATATATGATAAAAATACTAGTTGCAACATCATTAGATACTTCAAAATACATTGTTGTGATCACATAATCTCATGTTTTCTATCCTATACTTTTCTAGGGAGAATTCCATTGAAACATGGGAAAATAATTTACATAGTGTCTCATCTTATTATAGTTGAATCATGTCACATTGGCATCTTATTTCATTACATTATATTCAAAATCATGGTGACCATTTTATCAACACTTGAAAAAAATACCATTCCTAATAATCAAGTTCTATGGTGCTTCTTTCCACATTTGATACAAGGTGGAAATTCAAGCCCTCCCTTCTTCCCTTTTTACATATTTCCTTTTATAGAGTGCTCAAAATCCATTTTCTTATCTAGATTCCCTTTTAGTTCATAAGACTTAGAGTCTTATTTTTTGTATTGATTACACATGATACTATGTCCTCATATGATATGAATGTTTGGGAGACTAGTTTCCTTCACAGGATTTTATTAATCCCATAAAATAAATGGTCAATATTTCTATTTAGATTACGTACATAGTCCATAGAATTACTTGATAACCTTTTTAAGTTAGTTTTACAGATAGAAATATTTTACTCTTCCTTTTATATCAAACTCTATAATTTTCTCTCCATATTCTCTCTCTACTTACGAGTAAAATATTTTTTTTAAGATGAGTAATTTAATAAAACTTTCACTCAATGTTTGTTATTTATTCTTCATCCTTGGTGTTTTTAATAAATGACCACCATTTATTTTTATCCTTTTAGAGACGAATAATTTCCATGAAAACCTTCTCCCTTTCATTAATTCCCAAGGTGAGAAATATATTTTTAGGGAACTTATCCATTTCTCAACTAAAAATGAATTTGTAGTCCCATTATACTATGAAGATTTCTAACACACGAAGTATTTTAACATTGTTACACTAAATTGTGGAATAGTAAGTTTATCCATACATGAAATATTATTAAACATATCTCAAGTTAGTCCCCCTAATATAGTTATAATTTTATCATCTCTAGTTATAGCTCCATCACCAGCTTCATTTCCTTTCCCAAGAGGTAAATCCATACATAGATTACATGCATTGATATGGTTTCAATTTTTTATAATAGTAAACAATTCTAAAAAATGGAATATACTATATTATATCATCAAATTATGAATCATAATGTCCAATTTTAACAATAGTGACACACTTAACATATATTGAAAAATTTATGCACAAATAATATCATAATCATAAACTAGGTTTATTTGTTAATTATTTCAAATCATAAAAATATTTTCATATAATTCATAATGGTGTGTAAATAAAATGTAAATTGCCCCAAGTATATCCCCTGAGAGTGTTAAACTAGGTGTTCTGTAAGGCTTGTTGTTGTGCACTAGGTTACGATCGAGTCAAATACCAATATACCTTTTTCGGAGTTATTAACCCTATATACATATGTTCCAGAGAAATGTCCACTTGTAATATCCAAGTAGATATTTATTTCCAATAAATATAAATAATATCTTCCTTACTAGAACTTTAGGATGTTATCTTATACTTTGACTTATCCTCCTTGGTAGTTATATGACTATATTCTTAAATCTATGTATTCCAAAATCTAGTTCGTATGGTTTTTACTAAACTTACTCTAATAACAACTATAAATATTACAACCCTAGTGGTCTTGAGTTGGTGGTTAATAAATTACATTGGCACTAGATATAAATGATCACATGGAAAAGGACCAAACAGTTTAGTAGTATTATAAAAATAGATACATACATGAATCCCATATTACAAATGAAAACATAAAATACAGTATAGTATTTTATTTGATCGAACCCTTATTTTCTTTAGAATATCCCTACATATACACCATAAAACACTTCCTAGAATCTTAGGGAAAGGTAAAATAAAAAAGGGGTGAGGTCTAATGTTCAATAAGGGTATACATACAATGAAAGATATCATTAATAAAAATAGAATAATAAATATGGAAAGATAAATAACTATAAGCCCATATTATTTAATCAATAGGTTGAACATGAAGAATAATATAGTAGGAATAAATTATGATAAAAAAATTCCATATAAATAATCACACGAGTTTGAAGATTATACAAGGATATTATAACTAATTGGATAATAACATGGATGTTAACAACTAATCTCATAATGAGGAAATTAGTAATGATAAACATCATAAACATAACTACAAGTCCTTATTCTAAGAAATATTATATAAATAGGTAATTCCTCAGCCAAAAACCCAAGATAGTTTGTCTCAAAAGACCTACTCATGCATCAAGTTTCTACAGTATGCCTTAACCATCACTTACTAATTCAAAATAATTATTTATATGAAAGGGAAGAAACAAAATGACATAAAAAATTGTTTAAAAAAACTACTATAAAAAATGTTGATAATTTACTCAACAAATAAACATAATCAATTTAAATATTAATATTATAAACTATAAAATGAAATGTCAATAATTTTACCAATCAATAAACATAATCATAAACTATACAAATTAATATGGAGAATGATATCAAAATACTATATCCCCAGTAAAACTAATCATTAAACCTATTGAGAAATAATAATGATGGTATTAATATAATATATTACCAATGGTCAATAAGTAAAATGAGTGTTGTTTAAATTGATAAATAGAAATACCATAATAATTCCATTAAAAAATATCATGGAAAGATTCATTTTCACTTTAATAATCACCTTTAGAAACATAATTTTTTTTGAGAATATCAGGAAAATATTTTTATATAAAAAAAACTTATAAATTTGTAAAGGAATCCTCAAAACAATAATTATGGGTAATTCTATACATGAATTATAGGTTAAATATATTATTTTTTGCACTATTTTAAAAAGCATAAAAAGTACCACATTTGTAAAATTACAAGAAGATTCATTTCAAACTATTTTTTAAAATATAAAACATGGGTTAATATGTAATTAATAAATCATTTTCATAATTTCAAAAACATTTTTTATTTTTTTAAAATATGGATATGGAATAAAAATTATTTTTTACCAAAGAGAGAAATAAAGTGTCCTTTTCTTAAAAACATTTTCTAAATAATTTTAAGCACTAAAGAAAATAAAATGATATTATTAATTTAAAAGTTCATGAATACCCATAGGATGATAAAATAAATCCGTCTTTAGATGGAAATATGAAATTAATCCTCCAAGGTATACTTAAATATAAATAATCCTAAATGATGATGAGATTGTGAAATAAACACTTACCACTTTGGAAAAATTTGAATCATAATACCCATGAAATAGATAATTAAAAATGAAACTTTTAAATACCATGAAGATAAATATATTCATTATATAAAATATAAAAGGGTTAGAATTTATAAATCATAAAAGAAATAAGTAGTGAATATGAAATATGTCTTGTGGATGTAAAAGTGAGATGAGAAACCCTTAACTACGTTTTAATTTACTTCATATGTGTTTGAACCTCCTATATAATAAAGATATATTAATAATACATCTATTAAAAAATAATCATATATATAATATCATATATTATTTTATTATAAATTTTTATTAACATTTTATTAACAACTCGTTATTTAAAACACTATTCCTGGTGATAACTACTTCATATTTCACATATGTTTTGGCTCGGTAGTATTGGTACTTGTACTTTGATAATTGTTAAATCATCAGTATAATTTTACCCATGATATAATTAAAATATATATTAATTATATAATTATTCATAACATTACATAAAATTTATAGGTTGAAAAACGTGTTATACCATTAATGGAGATGGTAGGTCGTACGTGTGCATGAATGCTATTTTAATTTTATTGAAGGATGGATTGGAAGAAAGATAAATAATATTTAAACAAAAAAAATAATTATTATATATTATAAATAATATAAATTCATTAAATATATCCTTATTACCATTAATTTGAAAATAAAATGAAAAACCTATCACACCACTATGTGGATGTGGTAGTCTACACGTGTGCACGAGTGACATTATCATTTTCCAATGAAATGAAAGGTAAGAAGGTAGATGTGATATTATAATTTATTAAGTATAATTATGTTATAAATATCATATATATATATATATTAAATACATCATTATATCCAGTCGTGAGATGTGTTGATGGAAAAAAATTACATCTGTTCGCGAGTCGGTAGTCTGCCATATGCATGATCGACAGTTTCATTTACCAATTGATAGAATAAGAGATGGATATAGATTATAAATTTAATATAATAAAATATTATTATATTTTAGATATTTTTTATATTAATTTATCATAGTTTGTTAATATTTTATGGAGCTAAAGGAATAAATAAAATGTAAATGCATGGTTGAGAACTATACCTCTTCTTCATAGAACCTCTATAGGTTTATACCTGGAGCGTTCATGGAATGGTTTTATGATCAAAAAAGGGAATCTAGGTTTGGTATAGGGATTAAAGTAATTTATTTGGTTAGGTATTGTCTTTATAAAGGGCTTTTGAAATGTGAATAGTAGATGAGAGGAGGTGACCTTTTTAAGTGGGGGAGAGGAAACACCTTGACTTTTTTTAAAGAATAAATTACAACCTTGTTTTTTTCATTCCAAAAGGCTCCAAAATGGATAATTGTAAATATATTATATGATATAATGTCTAAATATGTTCATAAAATTTTAACTATAAAATTATAGTTCATTTTAACCCTAATCTTCTTCGTTTTACCAGTGATAAACATGTTTTAACTTTAATAGTGGTAAATAATTTTTAATATTTTTACAATTCATTATGATAAAAAATTAATTATAACTTATTATATAATATAATTTTTTATAATTAAAAATATGGTATCCACTTTTTATAATTCAACTCACATAATTTGAGGAATTTAATTTAAAGTTAAACCCACACACGTAATGAAATAATAGTTCTCCAAAGGAAAATTATTTATAAGTATAAAACGTTTTTATATTAAAAGTTAACATATAATTGATTAAAATGAAATAAATTGGATTATTATAATATAATTTCATTAATTTTTTTTTAAAAAAAATTAAGAAAATATAACTTTTTAAATTCTTTAAATGTAAAGGTAGTTTTCAACAAAAATCCATATAGTTTACTAATCATTGAAAAAATTAATTTTTTAGAAAAATATCAAACCGAAACTCTAATAAAATTTTGATATGATGATTTCATAAATTTAGTTTATTTTGTGAAATATAATTTATAAAAGTGTAAAAAATTAATTGTTACATAAGTGTGCACAATGCGGCTGTCACACCCGGTTTTTTTGTCTTTGTATTGATCCAGTCCATTGGAAATACCAATCCTTTTCATGGGTATTTGGTGAGGTGAATCTTGAGTATTTAAGATTAATATATTTCTAATCACCCAAATTTGGGTTCCCCATTTCTTTTTTAGGAGTTTTTGAAGAAAGGGTGGTTACTTTATGATTTGGGCCAACCATGAGCCCATTTCTAGTTAAAAAAAACAAATTTTTTATTTTATATCTCCTTTGTTTTTCATCATTTTTCCCATTCCACTTCCCACTTGTCCTATACTGACATATTAAAAATTCATTATCCTTTTGGGACCCCATATAAATTCATAAGCATGGTGAATTGGGGTTACTAATTTAGGTATGGGGCCAGCCCATGGGCCCATTTCCTGTTTAAAAAAAAATATTTGTTGCTTTTATATCTAATTCAATTTTTATTATTTTTTGGTGATTCAACCACCCCCTCTAATACAATACCCCTATCCTCACCCCAATTATCTATTTACCCTATTTGGAGCTCATATGAGTCACAGATTAGGGCGATTGTTCTCAAGTTACCTCAAATTTCCTAGAATTGAGAAGGTAAATTGTTTCATACATAAATAATTCAATTCGTGATATTTTTACAAAAAATATTCTTTAACTGGTTCTTCAGGACCTTAGGAGCCTCTCCAAGAAGTTACACCCCATTCCATTTTCTCTACGGTTGCAGATCCAATGGTATACAAATAGTTTTATAGTGGAAAAGGTGAGATTACTTCTCCTTTATCCTCCATATTATTCTTCAATTATATCTTGGTTTTATAATCCCCATAGTCATAATATACCTAGGGTTCTTTTATTCCATGGTTTTTGATATTGTTTATATTCATTTAGGTCTGGTCTTCATAGTTTTAGGGTTTATAATTTCACGGCGGGGGATTTCGGGTGTGCGTTTCCATTACGCCAAATATTTGAGGTAGGATATCCCTTGAAAAAGCCTTTATCATTTATGTTTTATCATTATCATACTTTTATAACATTATTTATATGATATGTGCTACTGTGAAACCTTGGTTTTAAAGTTTTTGTGTGCAAATTACGTTTTATGACTTATTTTGTTAAAAATATAGTTATTTTAGTATAAATGTTCACTCCCCTTGTTTGATAAATTATTCCATGAGCTTCCGCACTTGGTTTATGGTATTTAGAATATGTTTCAGTAGCTTGAATAACTTTATGTCATTAAAATGGTATTTTATCCCTTTGTAATTTCTTAACATAAGTTTTTTTTAAGAGTGCATGTCACGTATTCTGTAAATTGCCCGGTTGGCTTTTATGTTTCTAGTGCAATTTAATGTGATTTTTTTGGATTTATAAATACATTGGAATCATGTAAAAAATTATTCTGGGGTCCTTTTATGGCTTTCCAATTTGTATTTTGTTTTAAAAATAAATGGATTTTGGTTTACAACATGTTTTGGACCATGTTGCCGGAAAATGAGATGTTTCACATTCTTATGAAAATGGTTGTGTTTTGAATATGTAACTTGAGTGTTTTATGGGATTTATGAATGTTTTTTGATGATTTATATTGTGTGTATAAATCTATTTAAAAAAATTTAAATGTATCACTTTGTCAAATGATTGTTTTGGGAAAATGTTTAAAGGCCTGTTTGGCCTTTCCTTAAAGTGAAGAATGAGTGTTTTACTTGTATATACCTTGTTGTGTCAATTGGGATTGTTTATAATCCATGAAATGATTTTATTAAATGTCTTTATGGATTTCAAATATGGTCGGGTATGGTCTTGTTGTGTGTTTATAATTCAAATAGTGTTTTTGAATGATTTTTATGTGCGAAGCCTCAATACACTCCTTGAAATTGTTTTATGAAAATTTGTAGTGGATTGTTGATTTGTGAAAGAAATGTGAAGAAGGTTTATGGGATGTTTGTGTTTTTATCGTTTGGAAATTTAATTTGGATTTGAAATGTGTATTTTATAATATGTGTAACTTGATTGAGCAGTAAAGGGAATCCCGGGTATTTAGGTGGGCAGACGTGTACTAGTAGGCTAGTGATTCTATGGGGTTTGGCCCCTCTTTCACGTAGCAAGTTTGACGATGAAAACACTAACTAAACTATGATGATGATGATGTTGGGGGACCACTATGTTTTGGGTATTCTACCTACTAGTGGCTCGTGTGCACGAGAATAGATATTTATTATGGTTACTTTCACCGAGATACGAGGTACCTGGGGCTCACAACTAACTAGTGCCTAGGGGTGTTCCCGTGAGTTGTGCTCATTGGATATTTTGTACTCACCATCGACATATGGTGTGTTTGGTTGGTAAATTCAGTATTGTGTGTTATTTATTTTGAAATTGTACAATCTTTAAAGCATCCCTCATTAAAACAATTTTCATTTTGAAGATACCCCTCTTTGAAAAATTGTTACATGCATTTTTTTGTTTATAAATCATGAAATTTTTTGTCTGATAACTATTATATCATATAACATCATTTGAAAAACATACTTTTATATCTTTTATTTAATAAATTAAATTGATGTTTCTTTTATTTTAAAGTAAGTTCTTTGGCAATAGAATATCGGGCTAACCTACTGAGTTTTAATACTCACGCCAATAGTCTTCTTTTTTTTAGCCCTTGTGCAGGTTTTTGCTTGAGTTCGATCTCCCTGGGAAATGTTTGATCACCGTTTTGGAGAGTGACCAGCTGTGTCACATGGAGTTAGTTGGTCATCAGGTTTGTTCAGTTGAGTTTTTCGTTTTTTTAACTTTTAGTTTCTTGTATAAGTAATGTTTAGTTCAATTTTTATATATATTTATTTTGGGCTGTCCATTTATTTATGCTGTCTGTTTTATTGTTTATATATAAGAGAAATCTTTCCCTTGTGTACTCTATTGATGCCCTTAGTGCTTCTCTCCAACCTAGGAGGATTAGAAACGCCTCTCGGAACTTGTCGAGGGTTGGCCTGGGTGACCGGATCAGGGTCGAATCGGGCTGGTTCATGACAAAATGGTATCAGAGGAGGTCTGATCTTAGCAGACCTTTCCTTTTAGAGCACCCTTGTTATTTAGAGATGTCAAGGTAGATAGAGTAGGATTTTTGGGACTTGATGGTTAAGTATATGAAGAGCATCGTGAACCCTTTCTTATTCTAATCCTCAGGTTTCCCTGTGAAGTCCGGCTTTATTAGTATCCTTTGTTCTTGTTGATTGTTTGGTGTTGGGATATGACAAGGGGAGTCTGACTAATGGCCTCCATGAGTGCGCAGGGCCTAGAAAGCCATGTGGGGCTGGGGAATGGTCCTAATAAGCCCCTCTGTGTTGGTGTTGTGTTTGACATATGGCGCCAACCATATGGTCAAGTCACCCACCGACACTAGGTCCCCTTTTTTGGGTCTCTTGAACCTTTCATGAATTCTGATTTTTTGTTTTTAAAATCCATGTCTGAGAATTATGGAAATGGATTTTAAAGGAAGGATTGGTTTTGGAAAATTAGAATAGGGGTTTTCAAATATTAAATATAAGAATGGTTTTTGGAAGGTTGTGGTTTTTTTAAACAAATTTTGGGGAGGAAGTGGAAATGATTTAATGGGATTGAATTTTCCCTTATCTAAACTTGTGGTTTGTTGAAATAAAATGGTTTGAAAGTGTGAATAGTTTTAAAGTAATTCTGAAGCTTTGTTTTAAATGGGGTGTTTTGGGCTGTTAAAAATTGTTTGAATTTGATAATTTGGTTTTGGAAATTTAGTTTTGTGCAGCTGGTGTTTTTCTGGAAAGGGGTTTTGGCTTTTGCAGTTGTCAGATTATGAAAAGAGACCGTGCTAATTTTTTTTGAAAATGGGAAAGGGCTATTTGGAATATAATGGCTGTTTTTTTTAAGTTCTATTAAATGAATTTTTTTTAATCAAATGGTTCTTGATGATGTGTGTTTTGTTTTTTGGAATATGAAAAGAATTTTTGACTTGGCGGTTGGTGTTTCTTTTGATAGTACATGATTTTTGGAATGATGTTGATTTGTTTTAGCCTTTGCTGTTTTCATGGGTTCTCACATGCATGGTTTTATTGATATCTAGAAGTATGGCCTATATGGAAGGGTTTTTGAGTGCCTAGGGTGACACGTATATGTTCATGTGAGTGAGACTTGTTGAAACACCATTGGTGAAAGTTAAAATGCCCCAAGTTAGTTTGTTTTCAAAAGTGTTTTTAGCTAAAAAATTGTGGTGTTTGTTTTGAACCGACGGTTATGTGGATGGTTTGTTCTATGTCTTAGAAGATTTTTTTATTATGTAAGCTTAATTTTGATCTAGAATTCGTACTCTTGTTTTATCTTGAGATGATATCTTGTTGGTGTCTCGGTTTTGGAGTAATGTTCCTTGGGTTCCTAAAGATGTGTTTGATGTTGTGATGTGGCCATGGATAGTTCTCCGTTGGAAATATTTCCTACTGATCAACCTAAGAATTAATTTAAAATGTTAAATCCACCTCTTTGGATGATTCCTCAACCTATTTTTTGGAATATAGATATGTTTGGGATCGATTAAAAGTGCTTCCTGGTCGTGATAATTCTTTTGCACATTGCAGTTGTGTTCAGTGATGTTGATGTGTCTTTCCATATTCCTTGTCTATTCTACCCCTCGTTTGGAGTGAGACATAATTTTGATATGTATATATGAGTTCTTGTTTACATGAAGGTTTTTTTTGTGATCAAGTAAGTTTTTTTAGTGGTGTGATCCTTATCACCTGACTGCGGTGCAACAGATGCATCAAGAATCAGGGCTCCAGCCATAGGCCTTAGAGTGAAGCTTTTCATGCAGTCAGGAAATCACCAGAGGTGTGGAGTGCTCGATTAGGATCCTTCCTCCTTTGTTTTGGTAAGTTAGTTTCTATGTCAATGTTTTGGTTCCTCATTTCTTTGAATTTCCCTTGGTCGCAACAAGCATGGTGGACTTACCCCTCACATAGTGTTTATGGTTATGCCTTCATGGATGTGGGTTTTCAATAAATGTCCCTGTGTGGACCGCCTATGAAAATTAGGAGCGATCATGGTGTTACCTATTTGTAGGTGGAGTGTTTTGGGTAGTTCTTCTGTTTATTTTGTGGTTTCAGTTGTGAAATTATTGGGTCCCCTTCCCTCCCATCCCCGAGTGGTGGGGGTCTATATCTGTGCTGAAAGTGTTGGCCCTGTTCTTGTCCCCTCTGTTCGGGAGTGGGTGGTTTATATGTTCATCTTATAACCCTATTAACATGGTATTGTAGGTTTTCTTAGGATATTTCTGTTGGGCTTTTGTGAGTGAGGCCCAATTCTAGCTCATTTTGAATTCTTGCCTGTTTGTTGCCAGTTGGTCTCTAATAGTTGGGAGACCACCATGGGTCTCATGGATTTTCATCCTAAAAACTTTTCTAGTGCTAGTTGTTTCTTAATGGTGGGGATTAAATTCTGGAATCCCCTGGAATATTTGGTTTTTTTGACTGCTCTTTGGTTTGGGTGATGGTTCGGTTCATTGGGAGAAGGCCCAACAATCAGGTTCTTGGCTTGGTTATGGAGGTGGTGGCTTGATATTTCCAATGATTTTCCGTAAGTGGTTGTGAGTAGTGTGTTTTTTAAGAAATAGGATTAACATCCATTGATAGTTGATGATATTTCATTTTCATGATATTCTGGATCAAGTTGATAGGTAATCCTTAGGTGTTTATGTTTTCATCTGGAAAGTGTTATGGATTTCTGGGGGCAGAAAGCTTTAATGGTGGGGAGAATTGTCACACCTGGTTTTTTTGTCTTTGTATTGATCCAGTCCATTGGAAATACTGATCCTTTTCATGGCTATTTGGTGAGGTGAATCTTGATTTTTGAATATTCATATATGTCTAATCATCCTAATTTGGGTTCCCCATTTCTTGTTTAGGAGTTTTTGAAGAAAGGGTGGTTACTTTAGGATTTGGGCCAACCGTGAGCCCATTTCCAGTTTTAAAAAAAAATCCAAATTTTTTTCTTTTATAACTCCTTTGTTTTTCATCATTTTCCCTCATTCCACTTCCCACTTTTCCTAAACTAACATATTAAAACTTCATTATCCTTTTGTGACCCCATATAAATTCATAAGCATAGTGAATTGGGGTTACTAATTTAGGTATTGGGCCAGCCCATGGGCCCATTTCCTATTTTTTTTTAAAATATTTGTTTATTTTATATCTAATTATATTTTTAATATTTTTTGGTGATTCCACTTCCCCCTCTAATCCAATACCCCTATCCTCACCCCCCATTATCTATTTACCCTATTTGGAGCTCATATGAGTTTCGAATTAGGGCGATTGTTCTCAGGTTACCTCAAATCACCCTGAATTGAGAAGGTAAATTGTTTCATACATAAATCATTCAATTAGTGCTCTTTTTACAACAAATATTCTTTACCTGGTTCTTTTAGACCTTAGGAGCCTCTCCAAGAAGTTACAACCCATTCCCTTTTCTCTATGGTTGCATATCCAATGGTATACGAAGAGTTTTATAGTAGAAAAGGTGAGATTCCTTCTCCTTTCTCCTCCCTCTTCTTATTCCATTATATCTTGGTTTTATAATCCCCCTAGTCATGATATACCTATGGTTATGTTATTCCATGGTTTTTTATAATGTTTATATTCATTTAAGTCTGGTCTTCATAGTTTTAGGGTTTATAATTCCGCAACGGGTGATTTCGGGTGTGCGTTTCCATTACACCAAAGATTTGAGGTAGGATATCCCTTGCACAAGCCTTGATCATTTAAGTTTCATCATTATCATACTGTTATAACATTATTAATATGATATGTTCGGCTGTGAAACCTTGGTTTTAAAAGTTTTGTGTGAAAATTACGTTTTATGACTTATTTTGTTAAAAATATAGATATTTTGGTATAAATGTGCACTCCCCTTGTTTGATAAATTATTCCATGAGCTTTCACACTTGGTTTATGATATTTATAATATGTTTCATTATCTTGATTAACTTTATGGCATGAAAACTGTTTTTTATCCCTTTGTAAGTTCTTAACATAAGTTGTTTTTTAAGAGTGCATGGCATGTACTCTGTAAATTGCTCGGTTGGCTTTTATGTTTCTAGTGAAATTTAAAGTGATTTGTTTGGATTTATAAATACATTGTAATCATGTAAAAAAATTATTTTGGGACCCTTTTATGGATTTCCAATTTTTATTTGGTTTTAAAAATAAATGGATTTTCATTTACAACATGTTTTGGCCCATGTTGCCGGAAAATGGCATGTTTCACATTCTTATAAAAATGGTTGCATTTTGAATATGTAACCTGAGTGTTTTATGGTATTTATGAATGCAGTTTAATGATTTATATGGTGTTTATACACCTATTTAGAAAAATTTAAATGCATAAATTTGTCAAATGATTGTTTTGGTAAAATGTTTAAAGGCATGTTTGGCCTTTCCTTAAAATGAAGAATGAGTGTTTTACTTTTATATACCATGTTGTGTCAATTAAGATTGTTTATAATCCGTGAAATGATTTTATTAAATGTCTTTAGGGCTTCAAAATATGGTTACGTATGGTATTGTTGTGTTTTTATAATTCGAATAGTGTTTTTGAATGATTTTTATGTGCAAAGCCTTAATTCACTCCTTGAAATTGTTTTACGAAAATTTGTAGTGGTTTGTTGATTCGTGAACAAAATGTGAAGAAGGTTTATGGGATGTTTGTGTTTTTATGGTTTGGGAATTTAATGTGGATGTGAAATGTGTATTTGATAATATGTGTAACTTGATTGAGCACTAAAGGGAATCCCGGGTATCTAGGTGGGCAGATGTGTACTAGAAGGCTAGTGATTCTGTGGGGTTTGGACCCTGTTTCACATAGAAAGTTTTACGATGACAACACTAAATAAACTACGATGATGATGATGTTGGGGGACGACTATTTTATGGGTATTCTCCCTACTACTGGCTCGTGTGCATGAGAACGGATATTTATTATGGTTACTTTCACCGAGATACGAGGTACCTAAGGCTCACAACTAACTAGTGCCTAGGGGTGTTCTAGTGAGTTGTGCTCATTGGCTGTTTTTTACTCACTGTCAACATACGGTGTGTTTGGTTGGTATATTCAGTAGTGTGTGTTATTTATTTTTAAATTGTACAATCTTTAAAGCATCCCTCATTAAAATAATTTTCATTTTGAAGTTACACCTCTTTGAAAAATTATTACTTGCATTTTTTTGTTTATAAAACATGAAAGTTTTTGTCTGATAACTATTATAGCATAAAAAATCATTTGAAAAACATACTTTTATATCTTGTATTTAAAACATGAAATTGATGTTTCTTTTATTTTAAAGTAAGTGCTTTGGTAATAGAATATCGGGCTAACCTACTGAGTTTTATTACTCACGCCTATAGTCTTCTTTTTTTAGTCCTTGTGTATGTTTCTGCTTGAGTTCGATCACCTTGGGAAACGTTTGATCATTGTTTTGGGGAGTGACCAGCAGTGTCACATGGAGTTAGTTGGTCATCAGTTTTGTTCAGTTGAGTTTTTTGGTTTTGTTTAACTTTTAGTTTCTAGTATAAGTAATGTTTAGTTCAATTTTTATATATATTCATTTTGGGCTGTCCATTTATTTCCGCTGTTTGTTTTATTGTTTAAATATGGGATAAATTATTCCCTTGTGTACTATATTGATGCCCTTGTTTATTTTCTCCATCCTGGGAGGATCAGGAACGCCTCTCGGGACTTGTCGCGGGCTGGTCTGGGTGACCGGTTCAGGGTCGACTCGGGCTGGTTCGTGAAAAATTGGTATCAGAGGAGGTCAGATCTTAGCATACCTTTATTTTTAGAGCACCCTTGTTATTTGTGGATGTCAAGGTAGATGGAGTAGGTTTTTTGGGTCTTTAGGGGTAAGTACAGGAAGAGCGTCGCGAACTCTTTCTCGTTCTAATCCTCAGGTTTCCATGGGAAGTCCAGTTTTATTAATGTCCTTTGTTCTTGTTGATTGTTTGGTGTTGGGATATGACAAGGGGAGTCTGACTAATGGCCTCCATGAGCTCACAGGGCCTGGAAAGCCATGTGGAGCTGGGAATGGTCCTAATAAGCCTCTATGTGTTGGTGTTGTGTTTGACATATGGCCGCCAACCATATGGTCAAGTCACCCACCAACACCAGTTCCTTTTTTTTGGGTCTCTTGAACCTTTCATGGATTCTTAATTTTTTTTGAAAATCCTTGTGTGAGAATTATGGAAATGGATTTTAATATAAGGATTGATTTTGGAAAATTAGAAAAGGTGTTTTCAAAAATTAAATATAATAATGGTTTTGGGATGTTTGTGTTTTGTTAAACAAATTTTGGGGAGGAAGTGGAAATGATTTAACAAGATTGAATTTTCCATTATCTAAACTTGTGGTTTGTTGAAATAAAATGTTTTTAAAGTGTGAATAGTTTTAAATTAATTTTGAAACCTTGTTTTAAATGGGATTTTTTGGGCTGTTGAAAAGTTTTTGAATCTGATAAATTGGTTTTGGAAATTCGGTTTTGTGCGGCTGGTGTTTTTCTGGAAAGGAGTTTTGGCTTTTGCGGTAGTCAGATTATGAAAAGAGACCATGCTGATTTTTTTTAAAATGGGGAAGGGGTATTTGGAATATAATGGTTTTTTGTAAGTTTTATTAAATTAAATTTATTTTTTTAATCAAATGGTTCTTGATGATGTGTGTTTTGTTTTGTGGAATATGAAAAGAATTTTTGACTTGGTGGTTGGTGTTCCTTTTGATAGTACATGATTTTTGGAATGATGTTGTTTTGTTTTAGCCTTTGCTGTTTTCTTGGGTTCTCACATGCATGGTTTTATTGATATCTGGAAGGATTTCCTATATGGAATGGTTTTTGAGTGCCTAGGGTGGAACATAGATGTTCATGTGAGTGAGACTTGATGAAAAACCATTACTGAAAGTGAAAATCCACCAAGTTAGTTTGTTTTCAAAAGTCTTTTTAGATGAAATGTTGTGGTGTTTGTTTTGAACCGACGGTTATGTAAATGGTTTATTCTATGTCTTAGCAGAGTTTTTTTATTTATTAAGCTTCCTTGTGATCTAGAATTCGTACTCTTGTTGTATCTTGAGAGGATATCTTGTTGGTGGCTCGGTTTTGGAGTAATGTTCATTGGGTTCCTAAAGATGTGTTTGATGTTGTGATGTGGCCATGGATAGTTCTCTATTGGAAATATTTCATGCTGATCAACCTAAGGATTAACTAAAATGTTAAATCCTCCTCTTTGGATGATGCCTCAACCTATTTGTTGGAATAAAGAGATGTTTTTGATCGATTAAAAGTGCTTCTTGGTCGTGATAATTATTTTGCACATAGTAGTTGTGTTCAGTGATGTTGATGTGTCTCATTGTATTCCATGTCTATTCTAACCCTCGTTTGGAATGAGACATAATTTTGATATATATCTATGAGTTTCTATTTACATTAAGGGTTTCTTTGTGAGCTAGTGAGTTTTTTTAGTGGTGTGATCCTTATCACCTGACTGCGGTGCATCAGATTCTTCAAGAATCAGGGCTCCAGCTATAAGCCTCGGAGTGAAGCTTTTCATGCAGTCAGGAAATCACCAGAGGTGTGGAGTGCTCGATTAGGATCCTTCCTCCTCTGTTTTGGTAAGTTAGTTTCTATGTCAATGTTTTGGTTCCTCATATCTTTTAATTTCCCTTGGTCGCAATAAGCGTGGTGGACTTACCCCTCACACAATGTCTATGGTTATGCCTTCATGGATGTGGGTCTTCAATCAATATCCCTGTGTGGACTACCTGTGAAAATCAGGAGTGGTAATGGTGTTACCTATTCATAGGTGGAGTGTTTTGGGTAGTTCCTTTGTTTGTTTTGTGATTTCAGTGGCCAAATTATTGGGTCCCCTTCCCTCCCATGCCTGAGTGGTGGGGGTCCATATCTGTGCTGAAAGTGTTGGCCCAGTTCTTGTCCCCTCCGTTCGGGAGTGGGTGGTTTATATGTTCATTTTTTAACCCTATTAACAAGGTATTGTAGGTTTTCTTAGGATTTTTTGTTGGTCTTGTGTGAGTGAGGCCCAATTCTAGCTAATGTTGAATTCTTGCCTGTTTGTTGCCAGTTGGTCTCTAATAGTGGGGAGACCACCATGGGTCTCATGGGTTTTCATCCTAAAAGCTTTTCTAGAGATAGTTGTTTCTTAATGGTGGGTAGTACATTCTGGACTCCCCTGGAATATTTGGTTTTTGTGATTACTCTTTGGTTTGGGTGACGGTTGGGTTCATTGGGAGAAGGCCCAACAATCGGGTTCTCGGCTTGGTTGTGGAGGTTGTGGCTTGATATTTATAATGATTTTCCGAAAGTGGTTGTGAGTAGTGTGTTTTTTTGAGCAATAGGATTAACATGCATTGATGGTTGATGATATTTCCTTTTCTTTATATGATAGATCATGATGATAGGTAATCCTTATGTGTTTATGTTTTCAGCCAGAAAGTGTTATGGCTTTCTCGGGGTGGAAAGCATTAATGGTGGGGAGAATTGTCACACCCATTTTTTTTGTCTATGTATTGATCTGGTCCATTGGAAATTACAATCCTTTTCATGGGTATTTGGTGAGGTGAATCTTGAGTTTTGAGGATTCATATATTTCTAATCACCCTAATTTGGGTTCCCCATTTCTTGTTAAGGAGTTTTTGAAGAGAGGGTGGTTACTTCATGATTTGGGCCAACCGTGAGCCCATTTCCAGTTTTAAAAATAAATCAAAATGTGTTTCTTTTATAACTCCTTTTCTTCATCATTTTGCCCCATTCCACTTCCCACTTGTCCTATAATGACATATTAAAACTTCATTATCTTTTTGGGACCCCATATAAATTCATAATCATGGTGAATTGTGGTTACTAATTTAGGTATTGGGCCAGCCCATGGGCCCATTTCTTGTTTTTAAAAAAATATTTGTTTCTTTTATATATAATTCTATTTTTAAACTTTTTCATTGATTCTACCTCCCCCTCAAATACAATACCCCTATCCTAACCCACATTATCTATTTACCCTATTTGGAGCTCATATGAGTCGCGAATTAGGGCGATTGTTCTCAGGTTACCTCAAATCGCCCAGAATTGAGAAGGTAAATTGTTTCATACATAAATCATTCAATTCCTGATCTTTTTACAACAAATATTCTTTCCCTATTTCTTCTATACCTTAGGAGACTCTACAATAAGTTACAGTCCATTCCCTTTTCTCTAAGGTTGCATATCCAATGGTATACGAAGAGTTTTATAGTGGAAAAGGTGAGATTCCTTCTCCTTTCTCCTCCCTCTTCTTCTTCCATTATATCTTGGTTTTATAATACCCCTAGTCATGATAGACCTAGTTTTATGTTATTACATGGTTTTTGATATTGTTTATATTCATTTAGGTCTGGTCTTCATAGTTTTAGGGTTTATAATTCCGCGACGGGTGATTTCGGGTTTGCATTTCCATTATGCCAAAGATTTGAGGTAGGATATACCCTGCATAAGCCTTTATCATTTAAGTTTCATCATTATAATATTTTTATAACATTATTTATATGATATGTGTTGCTGTGAATCCTTTTTTTTAAAGTTTTTGTGTGCAAATTACGTTTTATGACTTATTTTGTTAAAAATATAGTTATTTTGGTATAAATGTGCACTCCCCTTGTTTGATAAATTATTCCATGAGCTTCCGTAATTGTTTTATGGTATTTAGAATATGTTTCATTAGCTTGAATAACTTTACGGAATCAAAATGGTTTTTTATCCCTTTGTATGTGCTTAACATAAGTTGTTTTTTTAAGAGTGCATGCCACGTATTCTGTAAATTGCCCGGTTGGCTTTTATATTTCTAGTGCAATTTAAAATGATTTATTTGGATTTATAAATACATTGGAAGAATGTAAAAAAATTATTTTGGGATCCTTTTATGGATTTACAATTTGTATTTGGTTTTAAAAATCAATGGATTTTGGTTTACAACAAGTTTTGGCCCATGTTCCCAGAAAATGGAAAGTTTCACATTCTTATGAAAATGGTTGTGTTTTGAATATTTAACTTGGGTGTTTTTTGGGATTTATGAATGTGTTTTGATGCTGTATATGGTGTGTATACACCTATTTAAAAAAATTTAAATGCACAACTTTTTCAAAAGATTGTTTTGGGAAAATGTTTAAAAGCCTATTTGGCCTTTCCTTAAAATGAAGAATGAGTGTTTTACTTGTATATACCATGTTGTGTGAATTGGTATTGTTTTATAATCCATGAAATGATTTTATTAAATGTCTTTAGGGATTCTTAATATGGTTGGGTATTTTATTTTTGTGTTTTTATAATTCAAATATAGTTTTTGAATGATTTTTATGTACAAAGCCTCAATGTACTCCTTGAAATTGTTTTACGAAAATTTGTAGTGGTTTGATGATTCATGAAAGAGATGTGAAGAAGGTTTATGTGCTGTTTGTGTTTTTATGGTTTTGGAATTTAATTTTTATGTGAAATTTTTATTTGATAATATGTTTAACTTTATTGAGCAATAAAGGGAATCTTGGGTATCTAGGTGGGCGGACGTGTACTAGTAGTCTAGTGATTCTGTGGGGTTTGGACCCTGTTTCACGTAGCAAGTTTGACGATGAAAAAAATAACTAAAATATGATTATGATGATGTTGGGGGACCACTAGGTTATGGGTATTCTCCCTACTAGTGTCTCATGTGCATGAGAACGGATATTTATTATGGTTACTTTCACCGAGATACGAGGTACCTGGGGCTCACAACTAACTAGTGCCTAGGGGTGTTCCCGTGAGTTGTGCTCATTAGCTATTTTGTAATCACCGCCGGCATACAATGTGTTTGGTTGGTAAATTCATTAGTGTGTGTTATTTATTTTGAAAGTGTACAATCGTTAAAGTATCCCTCATTAAAACAATTTTCATTTTGAAGTTACACCTCTTTGAAAAATTGTTACTTACATTTTTTTGTTTACAAAACATGAATTTTTTTTCTAATAACTATTATAGCATGGAACATCATTTGAAAAACATACTTTTATATCTTTTATTTAAAACATGAAATTTATGTTTCTTTTATTTTAAAGGAAGTTCATTGGGAATAGAATATAGGGCTAACCTACTGAGTTTCAATACTCACGCCTATAGTGTTCTTTTTTTAGCCCTTGTGCAGGTTTCTGCTTGAGTTCGATCACCTTGGGGAACATTTGATCGTTGTTTTGGAGAGTGACCAGTGGTGTCACATGGATTTAGTTGGTCATCAGGTTTGTTCAGTTGAGTTGTTGGTTTTGTTTAACTTTTAGTTTCTTGTACAAATAATGTTTAGTTCAATTTTCATATATATTCATTTTGGGTTGTCCATTTATTTCTACTGTTTGTTTTATTGTTTATATATGGGTGAAATTGTTCCCTTGTGTACTCTATTGATTCCCTTGGTGCTTGTCGCTATCCCTGGAGGATCGGGAATGCCTCTCGAGACTTGTCGCGGGCTGGCCTGGGTGACCAGTTCAGGGTCGACTCAGGCTGGTTCATGACAGTGGAGAAACCCTTATTTAGAAAAAATACAGTTTTTAGAAAAAAAATTCTTTTTCTTTAAAATGATGATTATTTTTATTTATAATAAATTTATAAGAAATACATTTAATTATAAATGTTTAAGAAATATAATTTTCATAGTATTTCTAGTCTTCTTCATACTCACCAATTTAACTTCTAGGTTATAATTGTATACTATTTTATGGTTCTTTTAGAATCGGTATTGAGTGTATCTCAAGATATTGAAGAGATTGAAATTATCTAAAAGAAAATATATGTCAGAAGATCTCAAGGTGATAAAATTAGTTCATTAATCATATTATAAGTTGTAATAATGGTAAGAAAATCATCCAATGGAGTTATCTTAGATCACCGTCTTTAAGTTCCAAGACATTTACATCCAACCTCTTCTACAAAATACGTGGTGTTTCTTAATAACCTTAACATCATATAACTTGTTTAAAAAACACTAATGTTTATCTTTGTTTCATTAACATGAGTAAATAAATTATATACTGTTTTATCATTATTAATCTTTAGGTTATTGTACATCGACCCTCAAACCTGAAGTTTAGTTTTTTTTTTAATTTCACACTATCTTTTTAAATATTTCATAACTTATCCCAAATGGATTTATCTATCTTGATTCATTTAAACTTGAGAAAATCCTTTTTATAAAGTTGTTGGTGCCAAAATATTACACGAAAGGGATGGACGAAAAAGAAGGCTGGCACGCTGCCTCGCGAAGCACCAACGCGAAGCACCGCCACAAAGCACCGCGGGCAGTGCGGTCTCGCGAAGCTCCAGAGGCGGTGACACTCCACGAATGCATTTGACGTTCGCGAGCCCGCCACAAAGTTCTAGAGGTGGTAACACTCCACGAACGCATTTGACATTCGCGAGCCCGCCGCGACGCTCCAGAGGCGGTAACTCTTCGTGGACGCCGTTGACGTTCGCGAGCGCGCCGCGAAGCACCTGAGACGGCGTGCGAGTTCTGCTTCGCAGCGCCCCTTCCCTATAAATACTGGACTCCCCCTGAGTCCCGAGGACATACAATCTGACCTTTCGGCTTCTCCTCTCCCGAATCATGAAGCACTCTTTTCCCCGGGAATCATGAGCTCTGCGAGGTACTCCTACTTCGCGAGACGCCTTTGCTTTGTCTCGTTTTGAGCCCCTCTTCCGAGAGGGATTCCCTTCGCGAAGCTCAAGGGCATTCACGAAGGAAGGGGATTCCCAAGGTAACCCGGGCAGCTGTGGAGTGTTTCCACTTCGCGAACCACCCAACCTGTGCTAGTGATCCCTATGCTAAGGCAGGATCGCTCCACATCGCGAAGCACACTGCTTCGCAGCACCCTGCTTCACGAGACACCCCTTCTTCGTGAGGCAGTGCTTCGCGAATACTGTTGCACTTAGCGAAGCACCCTCCACTCACACCTATGCCCCATGCTAAGGGCAAGGCACTCTGCTTCGCGAAGCACAATCCTTTGCTTGGAAATTCCTCTTCCCGTGTGACCCTCCAGGTTTTCACGATGAGATTTCAAATTCCCATGGACAATACCACTTGTAGCGTTGCTTCACCTAATGCTTCTTCGCATAGGCATGCTAACGGCTATCTCTTCATCGCATAGCCACGCTAATGTGGACCCCTTGATGGTTCGTTCCACAACCCCCCTTGACCATGGCCTTACTGGTACCTTCCCTTCCCCAAGGACCAGAGGGTACCGGTTATGTAAGTCCTAGGGGTGTGGAGTGAACCCCCTTCGTCTGAGCTGCAGGACCTTAAACTTCCAAGCATCACGTCCTCAACGCATGACGTTAAACTATGATCCGACCCTGTTCCTTTCATGAAGGGTCCCCCCAGCTCGATGATTTTTTACGCCGCTCGTCTCCACGGGAGTGGAATCACCCATCCACAAGGGGTGACATCCTCCTTATCGGAGTGGCGTATGTTCTCAGGATAAGGGTGACCCTAGTTCCCCAATGGATGGCTGCACCTCTGCATCTCCGTACTTCCCCACTACCAAGGTCAGTGGAGGGAGTGATAGGGAATGAGGCACCTCCCATCATTGGTCCCAAATCCCTCTTTCGCTGCGCTTTGTCGCACTATGGGCCTCCATCCTGGAGTAAGTCCCAGCACCATGGGCCGCCTAACGCTTAAGCCCCTCTTTGCTTCTCACGGACGCATCCTTCGCGACGTGATCGTCAGGTCCTTGCAACCTCTTGTTTCTCACACCGAGAATGACTCACGTGGGCTTAGAGTGAGCACCGACCCTGACCCCCACCCATAGCGAACTACGATGACTTTGATCCATGTCAAGGCATGGTACGTAGGAAGCCTCCATGAGGTTCAAGCCAAATTGATCGGTCGTTTATTCACGTAGAGTTTCACCCTCGTCCAGTATGACGTTAAACTATATGCCCCCCTTGTCCCGTATGACATTAAACTAAACACCCATTTGAACTACTGGGTCTTTGATCTATGTCAAGGCGTGGCATGTAGGAAGCCTTCCTGAGGTCCAATCCCACCCATCATCATTCACTTCGAGTTATACCTTCATCCAGCATGACTTTAAACTGCATTCTAGTCCGACGGCAAGCCGTTGTGACTAACCCGAACTACGAGGACTTTGATCCATGTCAAGGCATGGTACGTAGGAAGACTCTACGAGGTTCAAACCCACCATCTGGTCGTTCCGACCTCATTCACGTCAGTTCACCCCCGTCCCGCATGACATTAAACTATATTCCACAATTTGAACTATGGGGACTTTGATCCATGTCAAGGCATGGTACGTAAGAAGCCTCCCTGAGGTTCAAGCCCAACAATCATTGGCCCAAATAGTCTCTTTGTCGGTGTGCCAAGCCCCCATTTTCTTCCGAACTACGAGGAATTTGATCTATGTCAAGGCATGGTACGTAGGAAGCCTTCACGAGGTTCAAGCCCACCACAAGTGGACCCCCGGGTTCACCTTCACGTCGGTTCACCGACAAAGCCCCTATGAACTATGGGGACTTTGATCCATGTCAAGGCATGGTACGTAGGAAGCCTCCCTGAGGTTCAATCCCAACAATCATTGGCCCAAACCGTCTCTTTGTCGGTGTTCCAAGCCCCCATTTTCTTCCGAACTACGAGGAATTTGATCTATGTCAAGGCATGGTACGTAGGAAGCCTTCATGAGGTTCAAGCCCACCACAAGTGGACCCCTGGGTTCACCTTCACGTCGGTTCGCCGACGAAGCCCCTCCGAACTACGAGGACTTTGATCCATGTGAAGGCATGGTACGTAGGAAACCTTCCCAAGGTTCAAGCCCACCACTAGTGGACCCCCGGGTCCACTTTCACGTCGGTTCACCGATGAAACCCTTTGAACTATGAAGTCTTTGATCCATTTCAAGGCATGGTACGTAGGAAGCCTCCCTGAGGTTCAAGCCCATCTCTCATCGGACCAAGGTCCACCTTCATGTCGGTACACTGACGATGCCCATCGGACCAAGGTACACCTTCACGTTGGTTCACTGACGACATTCATTGGGCCAAGGTCCACCTTCACGTCGGTTTACCGGCCCCATCCCGAACTACGCGGACTTTGATTCCCTACCACGGGGATACGTAGGAAGCTTCTTCAAGGCTCAAGACCAATTTCATCATCGCCCCTGCGATGGTCCCACTTCACTCCCCCTCCACTCCATTCATCCACCGATCACCCACCCCGATTCTCGCCCGGATCGTCATATCTCGGTGAGACCATGTCGGTACTCTCCTCTTCACAGCCGCCCATGGGCTGGCACCAGTATCGGCATCCCTTCAAGGGAAATCCATCTATCCGATCTATCCTAGCTAATGCTCCGGTTGGGTTGATCCGTCTCCGCTGGACGTTAAACTCGCGGCGTACCCTGTGTTAAACACAGGAAGCTGAGGAAAACCTCAGATATGTGTCTATGACATGTAATTCCCCACGCTCGATGTGGGATGCCTCGGTCTTCCACGCCCTCGAGAAGCCCTGTGACCAGGGATAATAGACAGACATGCCAGGTTCCCCAGCATCCAGACACGCTACTGATGCCTCAACGTGACTACTCCCCCGACTGAAGGTTGCTGCCCTGACCAGACCCTTTGGAATGACCCAACAGAAGCAGTGTAATTAACCGGCGTCCATGGAAACATGGCACTGGGAAGAGTTTCACGAACTACGTATTAAATCTATGAGGGAGACCCTGACTAGGTGACGAGTTCTGAAGAGGAATCCACAGAAGTAAGAACCGACATCCCATCATCCCGTTTCGATCATGGAGCAGACGTCCCTGAATAAGGAGCGAATGCCACCCACCTTTGGAAAGCGGGAATGCGGGGCAATAAGCGCAGCACGTCCTCCTCTGCGGACGGATGCGCACGCGCCCCGGCGAAAGCGTAGGAAACAGAAATGGTGAACCCGACATGAAATTCTTCTCCTCAATGTGGATATTAGTAGCGTTCGAGACACCAGTAGATTGACGTGTCACCGGATCCAGATATCCGGCGCCTGGTTCCGCCAATCAAATAGCGGGCCTGTCGTGAAACTCACCGGAAGTCGGGGCAGTAGAATGTGGGGCACTCCGTCCTGCAGCGTATTGGCGTGGATTCTTATTACAGACATGGAGAATGGAAGGATGCTGGGGCACTGGTTGTCAATCATTTTCCCTCTCAGTGCTGATGAGTTGATCCCTTCGTTTCTCAGGAACCAGGTTGCTATTACAAAGATGCGATCACCGCCCGCTAGCCTACATAGGGGCAGGGGCAACATCGCCACAACCACCCCACTTGGCGCCGCTACCGCCACGATGGCTGCCACATCGCGGAATACGGGGTACCCACGTCCCCTTTCCCCATCAGAGGTCATCCAGTGAAGGGTGATCAACAACCTCGTGCGCAAGTACGAGGAGGAAGGGGTCATCCCAACTAGGGATATGGCCCGCCTGGACCTAAAGTCATCCAGGCCCCGCCGTTAATGCCGCCCTAACAGGCCGCGCAGGGAGCCCCTGCTCCCCACCCAAACATTCAACCATTTCGGGAGCCTGTCCCTGGAACGCCTTGATGACTCCTCGCCTTACGCCGAAGAGGTGGGCGCCGTCCGGCTCAGCCCGCTCAGGGTCCCGACCCAAGGGCTCCAGGCGAGAGCTCCCGTCCGGCTGCGTCAGCGCCGCCGTCCGACTCCGCAGGAAGAGCAGGCAGGCCATGCCCCTGCACAATCTGCACCAGCTTGCCTGACCCGACGTCAGCGCCGGGCCCGGGCTGAGGACGCTCGCCTAGGAGCGTCAACGTCGACAGCTACAGTGGCCCGAGCCACCTCCGACGTGCATCATGAAGCCCCCGCATACACTGAGCAGGGCCACCCCTTCACCCAACCAGGATCGAGACCCCAACGGCCCCACGGGCAGGCTGGGTTGGCTCTCCGGGTTGCAGGCCCAAGTGGTGATCACCGCGAACAAACCCGCGGTGATGTCACCCCATACGGAGGTCCTCCCCGTACCACTACTCCACAGAGCGTGGGCCTTCCCCGCTCTGAAGTTCATCATGGAGGCATGCCTCGTGCTACCCCCATCCTGAAGGAAGACCTGCCCCGCGGTAGTGACGCTCGGCGCGGAAACCTTTTCCACGCCCACTATACAGGGTATGGAGTCCATCCTCCTTCCCCCGACCGCCGATCTGAAGGCACAGTCCATCCAGTCCTTCTCCAACGTGGGGCCCTCCCTACATCCTCTCTACAACCGGCGAAGGTCCTCCTCGCCCCAGCAACATGAGGAGTGAAGGCCAGCCTCGCTCCGCCTGCATCGACTATGGAGGTCCTCCCCATGCTCCTGCTGATTTCAACAGAGGCTCCGCCTACATGGGCGCTATCCATGGAGGTCTTCCCCATGTACCCTTCGACATTTGCCCTGGTGCCCCTCGCACCTCGGCTATCTCGAGTGGGGTCTCTCTCCGCCACGGTGCCAGCGCCGCCCCGAGACTCCATGATAGGGATCAACCCTGTCCCGAAGAGCCACCCCGGGGCAGGAGAACAGGTCATCACCGCCACAAGAAGAGTCCTGGGAAAGCCCGGGTGGAGATCAAACCTGCCCGCTTCTCCGACTCTGAAGCGAAGTGCGACTCAGCGATGGAACCTTCTCCCCGCTCCTCCGTATCAAGGACCAGGGCAGGAACCAGACGCGTTAGCCTCATTCTCCCAGAATATGAGGTCCACTGGATTCCCATCTCTCTCCGCAGGTACATCTGGGAGGAAGAGATCCTGGGAATTCCGCAGGTCTCGACCGTGCAATCACCGCCATCATCACCGGAAGCGCCCTCTACCTCTACTAGAGATCACAGAGAGCTATTTTGGGGGCCAACGGTGGTAGAGCGATGACATGACTGGTCTCCGGTAGCTGCGATTCCTGTTCCGGAAGCTGTGCCTATCAGCCCATCATATCGTGACATCGTGGCCATGTCACCTTTCTCTTCGGAGGATGGCCCGGAATTCGGCGGCCAGTCAGCTCATTCACCATATTCTCCGCCGCCGAGTTTGTTATCCCAGAGGTCTGCCTCGTTACCTCTACCGGTCCCTTAGCCACCCCCGGTTGATGAGTGGGGAAATACAGGGCCAGACCCTGAGTCCGAACCCAGGAGCTTCTGGAGTATTCTTGCAGCAGATTACTTCCCAGAGAAGTTCTAGCCGACGACATCGCTGAAATTTTGCGTACCAGAGTCCCTTACCCCTGAAGAAGTGGGTTGTTTCTGTCGAACCCAATGGGCGAAACACTTCCGCCTCCATTACGAGTTGGTGGAATACCCCAGGAGTCGAGAGCACTTCGAAGAAATCGGCGAGCAGTGCCGCCTGATCGATTCGGCCGCACTCCTTGTGGCCCAGCACCCCGATTCGCCAGGCCGTCAGAGCGCCCTTCAACAGAAATGTGTTCAGAGTTTTAAAGCACTCCGCAGAATCATCAGGGAAGCTACCCCCCATGTGCAGGTCCGTGGTTGGGGACACTATGCAACTCTCCTCTTCGACCCTATCCGACGGCAGCCCGATTCATTATGTGACATCGAGGACATGCCCTCGAGAGGGTTCGCGGTCCACATGGCCGACATTGTGGACAAGGAAGAAGAGCTTGAACTCCTTGATGGAGAATTCCCCCCCGAGGGCGTACCGCCACTGCTGGACCCATCAGGGAGGGTTGCCCGTCAGCAGAGGAACCTGCTAGGCCTCCCCGTACCCACCGAGTCGCTGGTATTCGGTCGAAACGCTAGTAAGGGTAAGGAGAATGTCGGAACTGTCAACCACTCCGAACCGTCCGCCTCTGTGCAGAAAATGGATGAAGATCCCGAGAAGGCCACGTTACGCCAGCAGCTTGTTGAGCAGAAGAGGCTGGTTGACGAACTCTTGGCTGAGCGCGCCGCAGAGCGGCGACCCGACTATGGTAATCCCAGGCCGAGGCAGCAGGGGTAGGAACAATTTCCCCCCGGTGGGATGCCTTCGGGAAACCCTGATCATGCTACTGCCGCAAATAGGGCAGAAGCCGGAATGTATGACAAGAGGGCGCGATACGTTTCACCAAACCCCCTCGAGCGACGGGGCAATCTGAACAACCCGACCCAGGTTCCCCCAGTCGCCCCGCAGGTCGTTCCGCCAGTTGATACACGAACGGCCGAAGCCATCTACCATGTTGAAGGACCTGGCAATGAACTTGTGGTTAGGGATCCCCCTCAAGACAGGGACCCCCACCCGGATGATCTTATTGCGGCACTCACAGCCTGCCTCGAAGCATTGGAAACGCAGTAGGTGGTGGTCCCACCGGATGGAAAGCCGTATCCCGCGTGGGTAGATGATATGCCCGCACCCCTGGGTTTTGGGAACCCCACTTTCTCTCCTTTCAATGGGACAGGGGACCCGCCCCAGCACTGGGCACATTTTTCTTCCATGTGTGGCCCCAAGCTGGGGACCCCGGCTCAGCAAGAAGCCGCCAAACTCCGGTGTTTTGTACAGACATTGGAAGGTCCAGCATTCGTCTGGTACATCCAGCTCCCTATCGGATCAGTGACCTGTTGGGAGGACCTTCGGCAGCCGTTCCTATACCAGTTCAGCTCCACCACGCGGAAGACCAGCATTGAAGACCTCTTCAAGTGCAAGCAAAGGCCTGATGAGCGGGTTGCAGATTTCATCGCCTGGTGGAAGTGACTTACGTATTCCCTCGATATGCCACTGAATCAGGAGCAATTACTGACGATGTGTGTGGGGAACGTCAAAACGGAGCTGGTACCCTCCCTGATTACCCAGAACTACCCTGGAGGGTTCAGAGATTTCTCAGATAAGGCTTAGCGCCTTGAGGAAGCCCTGCAACAGGCTAGTCAGGCACGTTTGTTGCCCCCTATGATCCCAACCAGGAGGACCGCCAGGGCTGAACCCACCGCAGTGGCCCAAATAGAAGCCCCGAGGTAGATGGAGTTACTGTCGGCGGCACCATCCCCGCAACCCCGTAGAGGTCCTCCACCTCAAGCACAGGCTCCTGCCTAGCAGCGACCGCCTCAGAACCGACAGGTTCCCCCGCGCAATGCGCCACCACCACCTAGGAGAGACAATCAGACGCTGCCTCCTCTGTAGGCCCCTCCGGCCCCTCGTCAAGTCCAGGACCCCAGGGCCCCCTATCCAGAAAGAAGGAACCAGACTTATTCGTTCAATGAAAATCAGGTCCCTGGCTACTTCCGAAGTGCTCTAGAGCAAGGGATTGTGCGCCTTCCCGAGTACAAAAGGCCGGCCGAGGCGAACCTCACCGATCACCCCAACTACTGCCCTTATCACCGGATTTAGGGGAACAACCTCAAGTAATGCTATGTGTTTAAATACTGGCTTCAAGACTAGGTCAACAACAACATAGTCATGTTGGGCCCGACACCAGCACAAGTGGCGGGTGTCTTTGCAGGATCCTAGATTGGCAGCGACAGCGAAGGCGAGTGGTAGCAGGTCCCCAGCCGCGGATCCCGGAAATACGATGACTGGATGGCTCGAAAAACTGTCGTCCGTGCCCATGTTATCATCCGGGTGCGCCTAAAGCAGTCAGAACCTTCAGAAGAAGTAGCCGGTGCCATCGCATAGTCTTCACAGTCGACCTCTTCCCAAAAGGGCAAGAAGCGGCGATGCAAGAAGAAGCAACGCGCACCACTGGTGTCGTCGTCATCTCGCACTCTCGGCGACTTTATGCCCCCTGAAATGGGGATTCCTCCTAGAATCTGCCCAGCGGTGGATGACTCCTCGAGTGACAGCCAGGGGTATGCTTCAGTTAACACCGTGGAGCTGGTAAAGCCCTATATGACCCCCGACGAGGGGAAACGCCAGGAGAACCTCCCCAACGTTTCCAGCCGACGTCAACGTCAGTGGAATCGCAACCGCGCCGGTCATCTAGGTATGTCAGCGGGCACTTTTGGCCAAGCCGTGCACGCTACTGAGACCAGACAGCAGGCTCAGCGCAGAGCTCAGCACGTGCAACCCCATCTAACGCTCTCAGCTCTACCTCCACCGTCGTTCGTGCTGCTAGATCAGGGAGAGATGCCTGATTTGTATCACAGTCAGTCTTGCCCGGCTACAGGCCAGCCTCCGCTGTCCAATCCTAGTCCGGCGACTACTATCCAGGCTTCAACTAGTAGGCAGCAGGATGTACCCAGTACTAGCCGATCGCCGGTTCAACCAGCAGGACCTGCTATGCCTCCAAATGCCGAACGACCTCCTGTAAGCAGAGGTTCGCGTTTGGCATGAAAGTATGATGTCCTGAAGCACCTGGCCATCTTTTCGTCAAGTCTTTCCATCCTTGAGGCCCTTCACCTGTCATCTGAAATGCGTGAGGCACTTTCCGAGGCCCTAAGGAGCCCCCTCCAGTTTGAGACGGAGGTGGAAGCTGCAGAATCCTTCCATGCTGAGATGATTGAAAATGCCGAATGCCAGGCGGTTATCTCGTTCTCTGGTGAAGATTAGGATCCTCCTATACAGGGGCACATTCTCCCGTTGTACATCATTGGTCCCTTCAATGATGTGGAAGTCCTCCGCTGCCTCGTTGACACGGGTTCCGTAATCAATATAATTACGACTCGAACGTTGCGAAAGTTGGGTCTGTCTGAAGGTGATTTAACTCCCTCTGACCTCAGAATCCAGGGGTACGACAGGACCGAGCAAACCCCAGTCGGCAAGATCTGCCTGAAGACTCAGTTCGGTGGCTTAATTGCCAGCACCGAGTTCATGGTCGTCTCTCAGGACACCGCCTACAACGCATTGATGGGTAGGCCATGGCTCCATCTGCATGCAGCGGTCCCTTCGTCGTATCACCAGTGCCTCAAATACTCACTTAACGGTCGAGTAGGAGTGCTCCAAGGAGATGCATCCCCTTTCGCTTCTTGTGAGGCCCGCTATCTGGATGCGGGTTATTACAAAAGTAAGGATAAACAGATCCTAGTAAGTGAGGATGAACCTGCCCCGGTCACAAGTGATCCCTGGGCAAGCATGGATGACGCCTACATCCTCCCGATCCACCGGTTGGAGGCCACGACCCCCGACATGGGGCAATGTTTTGTTGTGTCGGGTACACAAGGAAGGAATGTTCCCGTGTCCAAGCGACTGTGGAAAATCACCTCATACTCCTACATCAACCAAGATCAGGTCATCCCGGAACCTCCTACCCCTGTATGGTACTGGAATGTCAAGCTTATGACAACGGAGGTACGCCATACGTGTCTCTTCCATCAGGCTGGAATCCACCGACTCAGGCCAACATGTCACCACTGCTTTGATATCATCAAACGTGGCCCCTTAGGCTGAAGGCCAGATGGGATAGGATCGACTACCTTCATTTCTATGGTCTCAATGGAAAGTGAGTCTCCCGATGTGACGACCGCTGCTGCCCGAGCCGGCACCAGCTTCCCCTCGGATTTTGATAGCCCAGAAGTATCTCCCGTCATGGGAAGTCCCCCCACGGGTGGGGAGGAATACCTGGAGGATGCTCCCCCCGCCTTTGAAGAAGGCGTCTCTACCACGGTTGATGAACTGGTACAGGTGAACCTTGGTAGCGAGGCAGATCCGAAACCCACATTGATCAGTGCAGCCATGTCCCCCGAGGAGCGGTAGCAGTACGTAGACTTTCTCAAACAACACCGTGACGTGTTTTCCTGGAGTTACAACGAGATGCCAGGACTAGATCCTCAGGTAGCCGTTCACCGTCTGGGCCTCCCGGCAAAACACCGTGGGTTTAAGCAGCCCCCCAGAAAAATGCACCCTTCTCATGGTGCTATGGTTGAGGCCAAAGTTGACAAGCTTATCAAATCCAACTTTATTAAGGAAGTCTAATACCACAAGTTGCTTGCCAACATTGTGCCAGTCAAGAAGAAGAATGGACAGATCAGAGTCTGCATCGACTTCCGCGATCTTAATCGCCACTGCCCAAAAGATAAATTCCCACCCTCGGTGACGGAGTTATTGATTGAAACCACGGCCGGGTTCCAATCCCTCTCTTTCATGGATGGATACTCTGGGTACAACCAGATCCAGATGGCCCCCGAAGACGAGGAGTCCACTGCCTTTAGGGATCCCCAAGTTACCTTTTTCTACCAGGTTATGCCATTCGGTTTGATGAATGCAGGTGCCACTTATCAGAGGGCCATGCATCGCATATTCAAACCAATCCTCGGGACATTGGTGGAATGCTATGTGGATGACCTCGTAGTCAAATCATGTCAGCGCCAGGACCATCTCAAAGACCTCGAGAAAGTGTTCGGTTTCCTCTGTTCCCGTCACCTAAAGATGAACCCGTTGAAGTGTGCCTTCGGGGTCACCTCTGGGAAGTTTCTGGGCTTTGTTGTCAGATACCAAGGTATCGAGATCGACCCGGAGAAGATCCAGGCCATCAGCCAAATGCCTCCCCCGAGCAACATTCGGGAGCTCCGAGGCCTTCAAGGACACTTAGCCTATATACGCCAATTCATCTCGAATCTGGACGGCAAGTGTAATCCCTTTTCCCGGCTTATGAAGAAGGGTGCCTCCTACGAATGGGATGAGGAGTGTCAGACCGCCTTCGAGGAAATCAAGCAGTATCTGCTCCAACCTCCGATCTTGATGCCACCCGTCTCCGGAAAGCCACTGGTCCTTTATGTGACCGCCCTGGAGAGATCCCTCGGTGCGCTGCTTGCCCAGAAGAATAACGAGGGTACTGAGAACAGTCTTTACTATCTCAGCCGCATGCTTCTCGATATGGAGGTCAGATACTCCCCTATCGAAAAGAGCTTCCTTGCGCTCGTATTCTCCATGAAGAAGTTGCGACATTACCTACAGCACCATGAGGTGCAATTGGTCTAGCAGGTAGACCCACTGAAGTACATCCTGAACCACCCCATGCTGACTGGCCGACTAGCATGGTGGGTAGTGATTCTCTAGCAGTTTGATATCAGGTTTGTACCTCATAAGGCCATTAAGGGACAAGCGTTGGCAGACTTTTTAGCTGCCCATCCAACCTCCGCAGATCAATCCCTGGACCTGGATTTTCCTGATGAGACGATCATCTCAGTCGATCATGCAGTCCCGTGTTGGCAAATTCATTTCGACGGCGCCTCCCGGAGCCCCACTGGTAGGAGGCTCAACGATCCCAAGCTCAACAGAGTGGGCCTGGGTATTGTCTTTATTACCCTGGTGCAGGCCGTCCTGCCATACTCGTTCCTGTTGTCAGAAGGTTGTACGAACAACGAGGCAGAGTACCGGGCTCTCATCACTAGCCTCGAGTTGGACCTTGAGATCCATGTGCCCATCTACATGTGAAGGGAGATTCCTAGATGGTAATCAAATAGGTCAATGGCGACTACGTCATCAGGAATCCGGAGCTTGCACCATTTCTGGAGTACACCCTCCACCTAATGGCCCAGTTCTCTTCTTGACCAGAGGTTACCCATGTCCCACGGTCACAGAACGGTCAAGCAGACGCCTTGGCTGGCTTGGCCGCATCACTCACAGAACCCGAGCAAGATGATTTAATCATACATGTGGCACACCGGAGAGTCATTACCCTCGTCACCCAAGAGGAAAATAATGGCCTGCGGGTAGGTCATCTCACCGCTGGACCCTCTACATCAGGGGTCCCAGGTTCGTCAGACACAGTGGTTGAAGCCACTCCCGACTGGAGGGCACCTTTTGTTGAGTATCTCCAAAATGGTCGCCTCCCGGATTACCGGGCCGAGCTCGAGCGAATCTGACGCCGCGCGCTGCAATTTACCCTCCAGAGCGGCCCCAGTCTTGAACAGATCCTCTATAAACGGAGTTTCGATGGTGTCCTCCTCCGTTGCATCCAAGGAGTAGAGATACCTCAAGTTAAGCAAGAGGTTCACGCCGGTTCCTGTGGTGCCCATCAAGCTGGGCCGAAGCTGTCCCATCAAATCTGGAGGTTGGGGTACTTTTGGCCCTCTATGATCCACAATTGTATTGGATATGCCAAGATATTCCATGCGTGCCAAGTCCACGCCAACTTCCTGCATCAGCCGCCGGAGCCCCTCCACCCCACGAAGTACTTTTGGACATTTGCGGTATGGGGACTTGATGTAGTGGGACCGTATCCATCGGAAACAGCCCGCCAGTGTAGGTTCATCCTGACTGCTACAGATTTCTTCTCCAAGTGGGCAGAGGCAGTTCCGCTCAAAGAGGTCAAGGCCCGTTCCATCGTTGACTTTGTGAGCTCCAACATTATCCACCGGTTTGGGGTTCCTCACGCCGTCCTCACCAATAACGGCACCAACTTCCAAGCGGATGAACTGAAGAAATTGTACGCCAAATATGATATCCGGTCGAACCATACCTCCCGCTACTACGCGCAGGAAAATGGACAGATCGAGGCATTTAACAAAACCCTCTTTTACATTCTGCAGAAGATGGTTGGTCAGAACAAGAAAAGTTGGCTGGACAAGCTCCCCAATGTCCTCTGGGATTACCGGATGACGACTCGCAAATCTACCCAGGTGACCCCATATTCCCTAGTGTATGGAGCTAAGGCCGTCCTACCCATTGAGATCCAGCTGCCATCATTACGCACTGTAGTTTATGATCACCAGACATCAGATGAGGTAGCCGAGATCCGTCTAGCTAAATTGGAAGCACTGGACGAGAACCGGCTTCGTGCCCTGCACAATCTGGAAAGGCATCAGGATAAGATAGCGATGGCCTTCAACAAGAAGGTTCGTCTCCGCTCTTTCTTACAGGGCGACCTGGTACTGGCCCTTCGAGCGCCAATGATTCCCGGTAGGAAACTGCCCAAATTAGAACCCAAATGGGAAGGACCTTATATCATCCATAAGGTTTACCCCAATGGAGCATACTCCTTGGTGACCACGGATGGAGAACGTATAACCCCTCCCACCAATGCCAAGTTCCTTAAGCGATACTTTGCCTAGGGCAAAAGGGTCCTGCATGACCCTAAACTGCAAGTTGGTCCCGCACGACCTTAAACTGCATCGTCGTCCTGCAAGACAATAAACTAAAAAAATAGTCCAAGCTCTACGACTTTAAACTAAGATCTCCCCACGTCCTTACTACAAGACGTTAAACTGAGAGCCAGTCAGGCCTTCCTGACCGAGGCCCAGCCTCAGTCCCCTTGGCCTCCTCGGGCCCCAAGGCCCCCGTCCTTACTGCAAGACGTTAAACTGCATGCTAGTCAGGCCTTCCTGACAGAGGCTTAGCCTCAGTCCCCTTGGACTCCTCAGGCCCCTGGCCCCCCCCCCCCCCCGTCTTCACCGCGAGACGTTAAACCACAAGCTGGTCAGGTCTCCCTGACCACGGGCCAGCCCCAGGCCCCTTGTTTTTTCCCCGACTTACCCTCTTGAGGGATTGTATGGTATAGTATGGGATTACGTCCTCATTCACGTCGGATTACTTGTTGTACCTTACATATCCCCAAATGAGATGCTCCTCGTCCCGCATGACGATAAACTGCATTTCAAGAACTACATGTGGCTTGATTCCCATCTTCATGGGATACATAGGAATGCTCGGACACCTCATCTTGAGCCCAGCCCCAAGCTTTTCTCTTCCACTATTCCCCCTGAGAATAGTTTCTTCGGAGGCTCCTTGAGTTGCGAGGGGAAGTATTTCTTAGCCCCGCTCATACAACCCCACTCGCACAAGGATTGTAAGGATCGCACCATGTGCCCACTCCCGTTCTTCTTTCCCCCCACCTCCTCACCGCATGATGCTAAACTATATGGCCTTCAAGAACTACGTGTGGCTTGATTCCCATTTTGATGGGATACGTAGGAACTCCCGGGCATTTCGTCTGTTGGCCTAGCCCAAAAGCCAAAATCTTCCCCTCGGGTCAAGACATGGCAGGGTGCACGCTTTTACCCCAACTCACATCGAGCAAGCCTCGACCCGGCTGCACATCCCCCTGGAGGTGTTTTCCTTTTTTGTGGATGGATACAGCTATACTTCACCCACTCTTCGACTGGGATTTCATCATTTTGAACACCTAGAGGGACTACCAAGAACAACCTGGATACAATTCCCAAGGGCTCTCCTACCGATACGGGCCAAATCCCCCGAGGGTTTTCAAGCAATAAGCCAATACAAGTCCCGCGTGGCGAATTTGGTCAGCGGTTGACGCTCATTTGTTTCCCCCATATCGGGTCATCATAGGAACACTGTATTTCGAACATGGTCAACAGTGTCCTGGATCTTCGGGTCCACCCCGAGATGTCACAGACATTGAGTGCAGTGATTCGTTCTGCCCCATCCCAAAGTGAAAAACTTCCCCCCGGGTGGTGCTAGCGATCGGGCCCACGACCCCGATTCCCCATAGGGGTGTACGGTGTGGTGTAGGACTACGTCCTCATTCACGCCGGGATCATGTACCATGCCGTACGCCTTCCCTTACGAGGCCCAGCCTCAGGCCCCTTGGCCTCCTCGGGTCCCCGACCCTCGTCCTCATGTAAGACGCTAAACTGAAAAATCGTCAGGCCTTCCTGAATGATGCCTGACCTTAGGCCCCTTGGCCTTCTCGGGCCCCTCCGCCCAATCTCTTACCCGGGGTGTATGGTGTGGTGTAAGACTACGTCCTCATTCACGTCGGGATCATGTACCATGTCGTACGCCCTCCCTTTACGAGGCCCAGCCTTAGGACCCTTGGCCTCCTTGGGTCCCCGACCCCCGTCCTCATGTAAGATGTTAAACTGCAGGTCTGTCAGGACTTCCTAAATGATGCCTGACCTTAGGCCCCTTGGCCTTCTCGGGCCCCCCCGGCCTAGGTCCCCTCTTACCCAAGGTGTATGGTGTGGTGCGGGACTACGCCCTCATTCACGTTGGGATTATGTACCATGATGTAAGACTCCTCTTACGAGGCCCAGCCTCAGGCCCCTTTGCCTTCTCAGGTCCCTGACCCTCGTCCTCATTACAGGACGTTAAACTGCAAGCAGGTCAGGCCTTCCTGACCAATTCCTAACCATCAGGCCCCTTGGCCTTCCCGGGCCACGGCCCAGGTCCTCCCTTATAAGAGTGTATGGTGTGGCGTGAGGTTATTTTCTCATTCACGTCGATCTCGTAATGACCACGCCATGTAACTCTCCCTCCTGAGCTATTTCGTCGATCCCTTTTCGACAGCTCACCGATGTGCCTAAGAGTACTCTGTTTTATTACTTGGAATGCCAAGATTTACTCGGACACGTCCGCACCCGCTTTCCAGGATTTGTGTATCCCTGCATCAGGGCTTTCATCATCTTTCACACCCGGAGGGACCCCCAAGAACGTCCTGCATACTACACCCAAGGGCTCTCCTACCGTTACGGGCCAACTCCCCCAAGGGTTTTGGACAACAAATCGATAAAATCCCGCGTTGCGAATATGGTCAGCGGTCGATGCTCGTCTGTTGTTCCCACCTCAGGCTAACGCAATATGGATGCTGCGTCTCCACCATGTTTAACAGTTTTCCTCTGTCACCACGCCAACCCATTAGGCCCAAAATGTCGGGTGCACAATTCACACCCTTCATCACTTCACCGTGTCCAAGTGGAGTCTCGGAACTTTTGGTACTTTTCCTCCGTGCACATCCGCGCGTTGGGGGAACAAGCCGTGTTAGAGGTGTCCTTCAGGGCTCTACCAACTCCCGTTTGACTCGCCCCAAGTATTGCGATGAGGATACCCCCCTTGTTTCCCACACCGAGTTTAACTCACGTGGTCTTAGGAATCGGGTTGACATCTGTGCTTACTCAGGAAGTTGTCACCATTTACAGTCCGAGATCTAAGACCATAAAATAAGATTCTCATCTAGAACTACGTTCAGCTTGTTTCCTATCTTGATAGGATACATAGGAATACCCAGACCCCTTGTCTTTGGGTCCAGCTTGAGTTTAGCAAATTCACCCCTCGGGTCCTGCCTTTAGGACTCCGATTACGGGACCGCGTGGCGTAGTGTGGGATTATGTCCTCATTCACGTCGGGTTTGCAATGGATGCACCATGCACACCCCTGTTCTTAGATTTAGCCCTCCTATTCTTTGTCCAGCATGACATTAAAAGGCACCCTTCAGAACTACGTGTGGCTTGATTCCCATCTTCACGGGATACGTAGGACCGCCCGGACACCCTGTCTTCGGGTACATCCCATTTTGGGAACCAGTCTCCCCCCTGTTTCACCTCTTACCTTTATATAGGCCCCTTGGCCTAAGGTCTCCCTCTCTGATTGGCGTACAATTTGATGTGGGATCATGTCTCCGTCAATTGTGTTTTATAACACCGCGCACATTTCCTGCCTAGCATCGTTTCTGCTACGTCTGTGCTGCATGACGATAAAATGCATGCTTGGTCCTATCATATGACCCTAAAATGTGACATTATTGTCCTGACCGCACGACAAAAAACGACACTGCATTGTGGTGACCTCTTTGTAGAGGACATCACGTTGGGTATTGGTCACGTGCCATGCCATTTGTCAACGCCCATCACGGCTTGATCCTTATGGCGACACCACATCCTACTACTCTAGGCCTGTCGCTTCACAAAAAAAAACCATTCACCTTAAAGAACAAACAAGACTTATCAAATTCCGCTTCTTTTAGTGAAAGTTCCACGGCCGCACTCCCCTTTTCCCCTGGCACTGGTACCTTACCACGCCGCCTTTCAGAACTATGTATGGCTTGATTCTCATCCTTTTGAGATACGTAGGAGCGCCTGGGCACTTCCCCACAGGCCCAACCAATCCTTTGTGTTCGGTCCCTCGACTCGAGCATTTCCCCAGAGAATTCATGGTAAGTAGGGCTTAGGTCCTCATTCAGGTCGGGTTTTGTAACCGCCTTTCCATGTATCCCTTGCTCCCCTTACCCATCTATGTTCCGAATTCTACGACCCTAAACTAAGATCTCCATATGGGAAAGGAATTTTCTCCCTCTATCTACTACGACTCGTTTTCGCATTCAGATGTGTTTCGACAAAGATCCCGAAGTGTGGGATTTCTACAGGGGAATCCCCCTGATCCCAGGACCAGGCTTCGTGAACTCGCTATTTGGATACTCATAATCCTCTACATCCAAAAGGACCCTCGAACGACATGGATACTTAGATTAAGGGCTCTCCATGAATGCTGGACCTAAGGGCCCTCCAATCATTTTGGGCCAACGTCCCTACGGATATTTGACGACATTTGCGACATGGTCCCGTGTTTCGAACATGGTCAACAGTCAACCCTCCTTTGTCTGTCCCCATTTCAGGCTAACGCAACAGGATGCTGTGTTGCGAACACGGTCAACAGTTATCCTCCATCGTCATGCCGCCATCATCGTGTTCTGAATCTCAAGCACCATGATTCACACATTTCCACTTCCTCATGTTCAAGTGGAATTCCATCATACTCGGCTCTTTCTCTTCACGCATCTAGGTGCGCTAAATGATCGTGTTAGTTTCATTGGGCCGGTATTCACCGAGCATCCCTTTTCCCTAACCTGCCCCTTTCTGTGTCGGGAAATTCTCACCACTACTTCTTGTTTCCCACACCAAGCACGACTCACGTGGGCTTAGTAGTTTTGGCAGGATGTGTACCAACACGGCCAGACTTCTCCTCATCCCGCATGACATTAAACTACACTTCCAGAACTACGTATGGCTTGATTCCCATCCTCATGGGGTACGTAGGAACACCCGACCACTTTTCTTCGGGCCCAGCCCAATCCTCACTCTTGGTCCCTCGACCAGAAAAGTTTCCTCTAGGGGTATGTGGTATGATTTGGACCCCAAGTCCTCATTCACGTCGGTTTCATATCTACCGCGCCACACGCTCCCTGGGATCTTCCCTTTTATTCCACGCCCTATCGTATGACGTTACACTATAGGAGTCCATGTGTCCTCAACGCATGACACTAAACCGCGGTTCTACCCTGAACAAGTTCAAGATGCCCCAAGATCTCATTGGGAAGTGACATATCCCCTCACCAGAGAGGCCTTGTCTGAAAGAAGGAATGATCCATGATCAAACCAATGCACGCATATGGTGTACTCCCACCACGGTGGTGTAACTACCTAAGTGTTGGATTCTGTTCGGACAAACCATCACTCCACATTCCATGCTTTACGTTCCCCTTATTCGGACCCTCATCCTCTTTCATGTCTAAAGGAACCCCCTAACGGCCTGGTCTCATGCCGCATCGGCTCACCTACCGTCCTGGGCCAACGTTCCGGAAGGCCGGTCATGTTTGGAAGGACCCCCTAACAGTATGGATGTTTGACCTATAGTCTGCCAACTGTCTTGGGCCAACGTCCCGAAGGATTGATCGACAACATTTGTGACATGGTTTCGTGTTTCGAACATGGTCAACGATCGACCCTCATTTGTTTTCCCCGTTACAGGCTAACGCAGTAAGGATACCGCTTCTCCTCCAAGGTTAATAGTTGTCTCTTATTGTCACGCCATCCCCACAGTGTTCCGAATCTTGGGTATCGTGATTCACACTTCCCATTTTCATCTGTTTGGGCCGATTTCAGCGCCCCTGGAATTGCCCCGTTCGTGCATAAGAGCACGCTGAAGAAGCGGTAATTCGACTATCCTGAAAGTTCCTTCTCCGATCAAGACTCTCCCGTCTTTCAGAAATCCGGACTGGTAATCTGAATCCCGGATGTCTGGATCATGATCCCTACTCCTATTTTAGGTGGGATGAGAGGGCAACTATCTCCTATTTCTCACATCAGGCTCGACCCACGTGGGCTTGGGGAATTGTCGCCGGACCTCCCGCAAACATTGTAGGGATGTAAAAAAAATTGGAAATTGTGCGCGCTACGACATTCAAAACAAAGAAAGAAAAATTTTGAATCACGAAAGTACTAATAAAAGGTTCTTGGTTTGTTACAATACCCGGGGGTCGACTCCCCCCATGGACAGGTTGACCCCGTCAAAAGAGCGTTGCAGCTCCGCCACCCGTTGGCTTGTGGCATCCAAGGCTTGCTGTCGCGGACTTAGCTCCCGCTCCTCCTCAGCTGTGACGGGGCGCAGTTCATCAGCCCTGGATTTGGCCCTCTCTACGCCAGCTTGAACGGCAGCCATCCTTCCAAAGGTCTACCTCATATGCTCTTCTGCCTCTGCCAGCTGGGCCTTCAACCTTGAGACCAGCTCAGATTGTGCATCAAGAGAGGCTGAAAGCTCATCTGCCCAGGTCTGCATCTGTTGGACCTCACCTTCAGCCTCTTGGAGCTTCTTGATGCTGGTCGCCTTCCTCCGCTGCCAGCTCACACTGAGCCCATGATCATGCTCCCGGATCTTCTTATCCATAATATCTCAGATGAGTGTGCGAGGACGTTGGGCATCCACTCCCCCATCACACAGTTCGCGCAACCGCGAGCAGAGTCTATCCATTTCGGCTAGCCATTGGGCTTGGGGGGTGTCCTTGATAAAGAGCATGAACAACTTCCATGACCGGCGGCAGACTATGCTGCTGTCTTCCTCGTCAGAGGCCATTTCATCCCAGTCTGCGCGATTGGCATGCTCGTATGCGGGATACACCTGCAGGAAATCCTCGGCAGGATCAACATCTGGTGTTGAATCCGGTATGACACCTGGCGCCGAAGAAGGCATGAAAAGACTGGGACCGACCGGTTGATCCTCTTCCTCGGAGTCCACCTCAATGACTTCGGGTGCGACCCTGCTGGTGGTCCCGCCAGTGATGGTGTGCGTCGCAGCTTGAGGAGATGGGGGGACTATCGCCACCATCACCGGCATGCCCCTAGGAGGGACGCCACCAGACATCCCGACCAGTCTTGCTGCAACGGCCCACGCCAGTCGGAGAACTGTACGATAGAGAGGGACATAAACGTTAGTTGGAAATCATGGTCTACATATGACGACAGGGGAACCGGTAGAGGAGACTTACAGAGATCGACCTCCTGGCGCTGCTCTTGAGCCGGTACTGATGGGACCCCGAGGCGAGGCCCTTCGTATACTGTTGGAAGGTCTGTAGATTCTGGGAGAGCCTCCCCAGGTGCTCTGGTCCCACCAGACGCGGAACTGGACGCAGCCATAGGTGCAGGTTTTGAAGGTCCCACATCATCACCCGCCGAGGGGCGGAAACGAGGCCTGCGAACAAGTTCCTCTTGCATGGCTCAAACATCGGTGAGAAGTTCATAGTGACCCAAGGACGGATCATAGAGAAATAAGTTCAGAATGCTACCTCGAGAGCCTCTGCAAATTCGTCGGAATTTGAGCCTCGGTCTCCGACCTCGCCCTCCTCCAACGGGCTCCCTCCTCCAGCCTCATCCTCTCGAGAGGAGTCCTCTGATTCTTTCGACAGGGGAAAGAGCTCCCTCATATCGGTAGCCGATAACTGTGGGGGGACCATTTGATTCAACAGCACCCTCACCCGATTTGTCATTGGGTGAGGGACACCACTGGAGTGGACGTAATCCTCCAGCTCATCCAGGTATTGTTCTGCCTCCGCCGGAGATGCCATGAATCCAGCCCAGACTGGGCCTATGCCCGGTAATTCCATCCCGAGGCGATTCAGGTGGGCCCATATCTCGAGTGGGCTGAGGAATTGCCGATTGACATCCCAAATGTCCCAGGCTTCTAGGAAGACATCATCCTCTGCCATGTCAATATGACGCAGACGCTTCCCTAGATCCTGAGTGGATATCTTGCGAAATCCCCTCGATGGCTACCCCTCCGGATGGCCCTGCTCTTCCGGAATCACTGGATCCACCGCTGCTGCCATACCCTCGGCCGGTGCGGGTCTCACCGCCATGTCGTCCCCGCCACCGCGAGCGGCCCTAGCTGCCCTCCGACCCCGACCTCGAGATAGGGGAGTCCCACCATCACCAAACCGAATAGTTGGTTACTTCAGCATCTCCCCTTGGTAAGCATCCTCCCAACTAATGGCATACTCCCTCACCAACCCAAAAGCGGCAGTGGATGGAGGCAATGAAATCCGCATCTTCCCACCTTCTCGTGTGAACATGAGCCACAGCTGCCTCATCACACACTGGTTCTCCTCATAACGCACCTCCCAGTAGACCTTTCGAGGTCAGCTGTTGGAGGCACCATAACTGCCTCGCAAACTGATGCGGGGTGTACGGTTTGCAGATTGGCTCACGATCTATCCGTGCCACCAACACTCCACCTCAAAAGGCCAGGAGGTAAGCCCGATGTTCTTATGTTCCCCGCCCGTCATCAGTAAGTATCCCCGTCGGCAATGGGAAGGGGTGGAAATTAAACTCATCTGCCCTCCACACCCGATTCAGCACCATTGGAACGACTAGTTTGAACGGGAAGCTCCCGACCGCATTCAGGATGGAGGGGCGGAAGTTCGATCCCGACGGCTAAATGGGGTTCAGATACTCGTAAATCCCCCTGATATGCGCTGCGATCCACCCATACAAGAGGTGGAAGGGCCCGCATATCCTTGGCGGCTTTTTGCCCTCGCTAATGTGCCGCAACATTCTGTACAGTTTAATGAGCATCGGAATCCCCAGATTGATCCGCTGCCCCATGGCCAACATCGACGCCATTATATACGAGCTAGGCCGCACCCCCATGCTTGTATCCATCACTGGTAGGATCCAACCACAGATGAGAGCCGCGATGAACGCCGCCAGCATGACTATCGGCTGTTGTTATGTGCTGACACTGAAACCCCAAGTCTTTCATTGGCTGTCCTCCAAGACATTCCAATACGAGTGCCCCTTTCCCCGTTGGGCCGCCCTTGGACAAGTTTGAGGCCTCGGAGGGAACTATCAGTTCTCTGGGAAATTCAGGATGCATTTGAACCATCTCCTAAAGTGGACATCCCTCACTGACTCCTTGTCCTCTCTAGGGAAAAGTGCCATCAGCGCTGATGCCAGTCGCGGAATTTGCTCCGTATCCTCCCACGTGCTGATGACGGGGAGGAATTCGTCATACATGGCCCCCAAGATCAGGACCCCGGAAATCTGGTGGACATCCCACAGGCTGATGCCCACCTCCCCATGATGCAGGTGAAAGGTATTGGTCCTAGATGACCATCTGCTCAGCTGTTCCGGCATCGGTTGCTTTGGTTGGTAAATGTGGAATTGGGAGGCCCATGCTGCCTCATACAACCCCACTCTCCTCAGCTCGGCCCCAAAATCCTCGCATGAGGCACCTACCCAGTAGGCCTAGGCCCAGTCATTAGTAAAGTTGCCGCCCTGGCGCAAGTCCCACTCATTGGACCATCCCTTCTTCGAATCCTGCAAAGTCTCCTTCAACATGGTGTGGTAGAGAGGAGGGGACGTCTCCGGTTGCAGTGGCTTCCAGTCAATATCATTCAAATGGTTGTAGATACAGTCAGCGGTGACGGGTGTGAAGTCCTCCCGCACATGACCATCGGCCTCCCTGAACCATTGGTGCTGGCATGGTGTGCTCCTGAACCAGCAAGCTGGTTCGTCCCTACTCACCTCAGGGATGAAGACGCCATCCCTCAGCCCGAAGCCGTACAATGGTAGTTTCTTGCACTGCGGATAATCCTTATGACCCTCCGATAGCAGATCTGTCAAAGAAGTGTGGTCTGAGTGGCTTCGGACCATCTCCCCCAGGCCTGGACAGTTGGCCATATCATCCCGACGAGCAGCATCTGCAAGCACCCCCAATATAGCCTCTGGATGGGCCATTTCGATTCCGGCCCTCAAAAAAGAATTTTTTCAGCTGGATCACGAAGCTAGACCGCAAAGCTGAATCGTGAAGCCAGATCACGAAGATCGGTCGCGAGACCAAGCCGCGAAGTCTGGACAAGGCCGAAAATCAGAAGTTCGCTTGGCGCGGTCACGGAGTCAGAGACCCGCGGTTTGCCACGAATCTCGCATCGCGGAGGGCTGTTGCGGAGTACGCGGAGCTCCGCGAAGTCGAGAGCACAAAAAGACAAGGAAGTCACGTAAAGACAAAAGAGGTCGACCCCCTATTTATAGGCGGCGACCCTGGGGTATCGCGGCGTGCCTCACTCGTGCGGAGCATCGCGGCGCGTCCGGATCCGTGGCCCCAGTCAGCACCGCGACCCCCCTTCGCGGAGCTGCATCGCGAACCACCGACAATTTTGGCAATTTTGCCTCAAACTTCGACCCTTCACCCTCCGCAGCTCCAAGTCTGAGGGGGGGAATTTGTTGTCGCCAAAATATTGCATGAAAGGGATGGACGAAAAAGAAGGCTGGCACGCTGCCTTGCGAAGCACCATCGCGAAGCACCGCGGTCTCGTGAAGCTCCAGAGGCGGTGACACTCCGCGAACGCATTTGACGTTCGTGAGCCCACTAAGAAGCTCCAGAGGCGATAACACTCCGTGAACGCATTTGACGTTCGCGAGCCCACCGTGAAGCTCCAGAGGCAGTAACTCTTCGCGGACGCCGTAGACGTTCGCGAGCGCACCACGAAGCACCTGAGGCGGGGCGTGAGTTCTGCTTCGCGGCACCCCTTACCTATAAATACTGGACTCCCCCTGAGTCCCGAGGATGGACAATCCGACCTTTTGGCTTCTTCTCTCTCGAATCGCTAAGCACTCTTTGCCCCGGGAATCATGAGCTCCGTGAGGTACTCCAACTTTGCGAGACGGCTTTGCTTTGTCTCGTTTTGAGACCCTCTTCCGAGAGGGATGCCCTTCGCGAAGATCAAGGGAATTCACGAAGGAAGGGGATTCCCAAGGGAACCCGAGCAGCCGCAGAGTGTTTCCACTTCACGAACCACCCAACCTGTGCTAGTGATCCCTATGCTAAGGCAGGATCGCTCCACATCGCGAAGCACACTACTTCGCAGCACCCTGCTTCGTGAGGTAACCCTTCTTCGTGAAGCACCCTACACTCACACCTATGCCCCATGCTAAGGCCAAGGCACTCAGCTTCGCGAAGCACACTCCTTTTCTTGGAAATTACTCTTCCCGTGCGACCCTCCACGTTTTCACGATGTGATTTCAAATTCCCATGGACAATACCACTCGTAGCGTTGCTTCGCCTAATGCTTCTTTGGATAGGCATGCTAACGGCTATTGCTTCTTTGCATAGCCACGCTAACGTGTACCCCTTGATGGTTCGTTCCACAACCCCCCTTGACCATGGCCTTACTGGTACCTTCCCTTCCCCAAGGACCAGAGGGTACCGGTTATGTAAGTCCTAGGGGTGCGGAGTGAACCCCCTTCGTCTGAGATGCAGGACGTTAAACTGCCAAGCATCACGTCCTCAACACATGACGTTAAACTGTGATCCGACCCCGTGCCTTTCACAAAGGGTCCCCCCAGCTCGAACATTTTTTACGCAGCTCATCTCCACGGGAGTGGAATCACCCATCCACAAGGGGTGACATCCTCCATATTGGAGTGGCGTATGTTCCCAGGAGAAGGGTGACCCTAGTTCCCCAACGGATGGCTGCACCTCTGCATCTCTGTACTTCCCCACTACTAAGGTCAGTGGAGGGCGTGATAGGGAACGAGGCACCTCCCATCATTGGTCCCAAATCCCTCTTTCACTGCGCTTTGTTGCACTATGGGCCTCCATCCTGGAGTAAGTCCCAACACCATGGGCCGCCTAACGCGTAAGCCCATATTCGCTTCTCACGGACGCATCCTTTGTGACGTGATCTTCAGGTCCTTGCAACCTCTTGTTTCTCACACCGAGCATGACTCACGTGGGATTAGAGTGAGCACCGACCCTGACCCCCACCCATAGCGAACTATGAGGACTTTGATCCATGTCAAGGCATGGTATGTAGGAAGCCTCCATGAGGTTCAAGCCACATTGCTCATTCGTTCATTCACGTCGACTTTCACCCTCGTCCAGCATGATGTTAAACTGTATGCCCCCCTTGTACTGTATGACATTAAACTACACACCCATTTGAACTACGAGGTCTTTGATCCATGTCAAGGCGTGGCACGTAGGAAGCCTTCCTGAGGTTCAAGCCCACCCATAATCATTCATGTCGAGTTCTACCTTCGTCCAACATGACTTTAAACTGCATTCTAGTCCGACGACAAGCCGTTGTGACTAACCCGATCTACGAGGACTTTGATCCATGTCAAGGCATGGTACGTAGGAAGCCTCTACGAGGTTCAAACACACCATCCGGTCGTTCCGACATCATTCACGCCGGTTCACCCCCATCCTGCATGATGTTAAACTGTATTCCACAATTTGAACTATGGGGACTTTGATCCATGTCAAGGCATGGTATGTAGGAAGCCTCCCTGAGGTTCAAGCCCAACAATCATTGGCCCAAACCGTCTTCTTGTCGGTGTTCCAATCCCCCATTTTCTTCCAAACTACAAGGACTTTGATCTATGTCAAGGCATGGTATGTAGGAAGACTTCACGAGGTTCAAGCCCACCACAAGTGGACCCCTGCGTTCACTTTCACGTCGGTTCGCCGAAAAAGCCCCTATGAACTACGGGGACTTTGATCCATGTCAAGGCATGGTACATAGGAAGCCTCCCTGAGGTTCAAGCCCAACAATCATTGGCCCAAACCGTCTCCTTGTCGGTGTGCCAAGCCCCCATTTTCTTCCGAACTACGAGGACTTTGATCTATGTCAAGGCATGGTACGTAGGAAGCCTTCACGAGGTTCAAGCCCACCACAAGTGGACCCCTGGGTTCACCTTCACGTCGGTTCGCCGACAAAGCCCCTCCGAACTACGAGGACTTTGATCCATGTCAAGGCATGGTACGTAGGAAACCTTCCCAAGGTTCAAGCCCACCACTAGTGGACCCCCGAGTCTACTTTCACGTCGGTTCACTGATGAAACCCTTTGAACTATGAAGTCTTTGATCCATGTCAAGGCATGGTACGTAGGAAGCCTCCCCAAGGTTCAAGCCCACCTCTCGTCGGACCAAGGTCCACCTTCACGTCGGTACGCTGACGATGCCCATCAGACCAAGGTCCACCTTCACGTTGTTTTGCTGACGACATTCATCGGGCCAAGGTCCACCTTCACGTCAGTTTACCGGCACCATCCCGAACTACGCGGACTTTGATTCCCTGCCACAGGGATACGTAGGAAGATTCTTCAAGGCTCAAGCCCAATTTCATCGTCGCCCCTGCGATGGTCCCACTTGACTCCCCCTCCATTCCATTTATCCACCTATCACCAACCCCGATTCTCACCCGGATCTTCATATCTCGGTGAGACCATGTCGGTACGCTCCTCTTCACAGCCGCCCATAGGCTGGCTCCGATATCGGCATCCCTTAAAGGGAAATCCCTCAATCCGATCTATCCTAACTAATGCTCCGGTTGGGTTGATCCGTCTCCGCTGGATGTTAAACTCACGGCGTACCCTGTGTTAAACACGGGAAGCTGAGGAAAACCTCAGATATGTGTCTATGACATATAATTCCCCGCGCACGATGTGGGATTCCTTGGGCTTCCACGCCCTCGAGAAGCCCTGTGACCAGGGATAATAGACATACATGCTAGGTTCCCCAGCATCCAGACACGCTACTGATGCCTCAACTTGACTACTCCCCCGACTGAAAGTTGCTGCCCTGACCGGACCCTTTGGAATGTCCCGAAAAAAGAAGTGTAATTAACCGGCGTCCATGGAAACATGGCACTGGGAAGTGTTTCACGAACTACGTATTAAATCTATGAGGGAGACCCGAACTAGGTGACGAGTTCTGAGGAGGAATCCACAGAAGGAAGAACCGACATCCCATTATCCTGTTTCGATCAAGGAGCAAACGTACCTGAATAAGGAGCGAATGCCACCCACGTTTGGAAAGCGGGAATTCGGGGCACCAAGCGCAGCACATCCTCCTCCGTGGACGGATGTGCGCGCACCCCGGCGAAAGCGTCGGAAACAAAAGTAATAACAGAATTTCATTTTTTTATGATCATAATTATCAATGTTATTTATATTAATAGTTGTTGTAGTATCCCCTTCAGCATGAGGAATATAACCATCAATTGTAGCCTCAAAAATATCTAAACTAATCAATAAAAATAATGAAAGCATATGATAATTCCATATATAATAATTTCTCCTTTAAAAAGTGGGAATATCCTTAATATTAACCAAGTAAAGGTTTTCCATTTTCATAGAATATATCAAGTGACCAATTGTTAAATATAGAGGAAATATTTCTCTTTAAACTCCAACCAAAAGATCTTATTCAAGGGGAACGTACATCTGATACCACTTGATAAGGAATCATAGGGTTAGTGAGAATTCCCAAGGGTATAAGGTAAATCAGTGAACAGAATTAATTTCTTAGTTTATTTTAGAAATAATCTTAATTACATGTTAAAATTATTGATAGGACTACTTTCACACACACCAAATAACACAGACTAAAGGAAATTTTTTTTATGAGGTCCACTACTTAAGATGAGAAGTTAATCCTTATAATGATATAGAATCACCCAAGACTATATTTTCTACTAGTATCATCATTATAGACAAAAAATGAGTTTTATTTATAATTGAAACCATTTTACAATAATTTTCTCCCAAGTGTGTATGGTTCTCTAACACTACTAAAGATAAATATATTTTTAATTATAAGAGATTCCCCAAAAGGGTTATATTTTTAGAAGGTTGTTATTGTGTTTATAATTCTTATTATTCTTCTTCTTATTCTACATTCATATTATAAAATTATATAAATTTTTTTCTTATAGTGAACCATACGTTGCATACTCTATCAAATTATCTACTTTCACTACCTATTTCTATGTAACACCTACTTTTTTGACATACACGGAAGGAAAACATTTATTAAAGTTCAAATTTGAATTTGAATTTAAAATTTAAACCAAAAAAATTATTCAATCACTTATCAATATATAAAACTTATTTTTTATACTTTGTATTAATAAATAACTCTTAGTCCCCATTATTGTGATTAAATACTTTAGAGGTTGAGTGTAAGTATCCCTTGAGTCACCAATACCGCCACATCATTAGATCCAATCAAAATCCATAACTTTTCTATAACCATAGATTGATCATTCATAACTATGGTGTGTTGGAACCTTTTCCCACTAAGCTTGGATTTTTTCAAGGAATGAGGTACATCATTTTTATAACTCGACACTAACCATGACATTTCATACACCATTTTAGTCCATCCACTCTAAACCTGATTTAGTATCCCTTCTAAATAACATTATGACATGATGTGTTCTCACTTTTCTATTTCATACAATAATAATTTTTCTACACTATGATATATTCAATTGTGTGGAACTCTCTAATTAAAAACTCATACAATACCCAAACTATTTCACTAATTTAGGAAAATTATCCTTTTCATTTCAAGAGATTCTCAAAATGGACACCAAATGTGAACCATGTCACAATGTTCTTTGTTTTAATTCCTAGAAAATCACTATTATTTTTGATAAAGTAAAATCGTTATACAACATATACAATACTCTTACATACAAATCATTTTATAAATAATTTTATAAAATATAAATCTCACATACTATACACTATAGATTCATCCACGATGTATATGAGCCTTGTTATTTCATACAGGGGAACATTTAAACTATAAAAACTTCAAAAATACATATTTAATAGAAAATATAATAGTTTCCTCACTAGTTTTTGTCCATTATTACTGCATAGTGTAGTAAAAACTTAATTTTCAGACCATGGATTGTAAAAACTCCACTGTCCTAAGCATTCAAGACTTTTTTTCTTCTTAGACTATTTCCACACCCATAATATGATTGTTCACAACATGGAGATTTCAACTACAATTAAAAAAAATTCAAACCCCACTCTTCAACCCTAAAGATACTTTCATTTTCTTAAAATCATCTGAATACTATATAACAAGCTTCATCTCATATACAACACCACAAAAACATGATATTTTGAATTGATTTATATATTGATTGAAAAATACAACACATAATCACATCTAATCCATTATTTTCATAGATTTTATTTTTTACATCAACACCTTCTTCATTAATGGGATTAATATTAAAGGTAAATTTATTCATGCATATTTATCATTATAGTGAATATGTAAGGGTTACTCAGAGTCTATGAAATTTCTAAAAGTACCTAACACACATTATGATACGTAAGAGTTAATTCATCAATATGTAAAGTTTATAATAGTTTTTAAAAGATAAAACATAAGTGTACTTAGTAAAAATAAGATTGATAATTTCAAAAACTATAGATCCCCATTATGATTCATTAAGTTAAATAGAATGATATGTAAAGGTTATCACAACAGATAGGCAAAGCTAGTCAATGAACATAACTAATGAAATGGGAAAAGTACCAGAGTAACCTATGATATATAAATTTTTGGTTCTTGATAAATAAATAATGATGGAAAATATATAAATTATATTACAATGATATAAAAAGGTTATCTCATAGAAAATGTTAATATATAGGGGCCATTTACTTTACATATAGAGGCTGAATTATAATATAAAGTCACATTTAATGGTTCTATACATAAAAAATATGATATTTCTATAATGTGGTATTCAGAAGTAGTTTATATTTTGATGATGTTTCCCTATTCTTAAAAGTAAACATATTTTTATTTTGTGTTTGGGACATTATTCAAGACAAAATTGAAGAGATAACCAGTGAAGGAGGAGGTTGTGTTTTGATTAAAGGTTCTATACTATGAATGGGTGGTATATCTTAATAATTATGTTTCAAGATTTTATAAAATCATAGTGGATTTATTTGAGAAGAATATTCGAATAAAAGATTAATAATATCACTAATTTAACAAATAGGGTTTTAAATATGAAGACTTAAAACTAATGATGGTGATAAATGTTAGAGTATTTATCAAGAGATTTATTTAACTAACTTAAATTAGAAGATGGGTATTTCTTTAATACCAAGGGTGAAATAGAAGACTAAGAAGATCACAATACAAAAATTTTAGAGAAGAGATTAATATTAAAAAATAGAAATAATGATCATGAGATTCTAAGAATTAAGTGTGATAGATTAGTAAGAAGATATCAAGTTGGTAATTGTGAATAAATAGATACTACTCTATTGATATATATATTTTGTGTGTTTAAGATAGAAGATTTTTATTGAAAATAAAAATGTATATATAGAGAGAAGATATTGATTTTTTTCTAAACACCTCATGTATCAATGTTGAAGAAGAAAAGGAGAATAAAAAGATGGAAATACAAATTTATGATATTGTATACAAATTATCATTGATGGAAGAGGAGATGAAAAAATAATCGAATAAAGAAGATGGAGAAGTAGGATCACAATACCATCATATGATATACCTATATCATAAAAGAAAATTCATAAGAAAGAAGACAATAAATGAGGAAGAATGATGTAAATGCCCCAACCCTGGTAGTCTAGAGTCTATAGTTAAATTATTGCATTGTAACTATATGCAAGGAATTAAATCTAGAAGGAAAAAATATTTTAGCAGTCTTGGTAAACTAGATATTTAATTGAAAATAAAAATTAAATTTTAAAACAAAAAATATATAAAGTGATTTATTTGAGAATTCCATTATTACCATTAGAATATCCCAATATATCAATCACAAAACACTTCCTAGTATCCTAAGGAAAATAAAAAATAAAAAAGGGGTGGTCTTAGATGATCAGTAAGGGTAATTGTATAGTGGAATTGATCATAAATAAATAATCATAGTAAATTGGTAAAGGTAAAGAACTAAAACACATTCCATTTATACAATAACATGAGATACTATGACAGGAATAAATAATGATAAAATTAACCCATATACATAATAAGTTTATCTTGAAACTTATCCATGGATATTATAACTAATAAAATAATGGCATAGATATCAATAACTAATCTCATAATAATGTAATTAATAATGATGGACATTGTAAACATACCTTCAATTCCTTTTACAAGATTGTTTAAAATCACAGGTAAAAACCCATTTAATTTAGCCAACCAATTTGTCTCATGATTCCTATTGATTCATCAAGGGACTATATAATTCGGGGACCCACCATTCACTTAAAAATTCCAATGCATTGCTCATATGAAATGTGTGAAATATAATGAAAATAAACATTTTTATTGAAAATAAAACATATGAAATGTTAATACTTATCTGAATTAAATAAAATTAATCATAAACCATCCAAAGTAATATGGTGAATTGTAATAAAATTATATATCCTCAGTTAAACAGATCATCAAACATCTAAATAAATAATAAATATTATATCAATATAACATATCTCTAGTGGATCATAAATACAACAAGTTTTTGATGTTGTTGATGAATAAAAATACCATTAAAAGATCCTTAAAAATATTCTAGAGTAAAATAACCTTTTCATTTTGAAAACCAACTTTTAAAACTAAAAGTTCACAAAATATTTAGAAAATAATTTTCCTTTAAAATAAAATTTAAAAAATATAATGTAATCTTTAAAACGTTGTATTTTAATGATGGAATAAATTTTATATTTGTTTGGACACGTTAAAACAGATATTCCTTTCAAAGTTTTAGTAAAACCCAAATATTACTTGTTTGTAAAATGACATGAAGATTACTTTTAAAGAAAATTTTAAAAAAGTAAAACATGTTTACAAATTTATTTAGTAAATAATATGTATAATTTAAAAAAAATTGTAAAAATATTCATAAAACTTCTGTTTGAAATAAAAAAGATTTTTATCCGTTGAAAGAAATGTAGTTGGATTTTCATAAAAACATTTCATCAATCGTCTGATGTTCCAAAGAGAGTAAAAATGGTACTATTACCTGAAAACATTAATTAATAAAATATATTAGAATAAAATATATTTTTTTTGGATATAGATATCAAATAATTCTCCCAAGTGATACTTAAAAATAATTAATCCTGAATAATGACGAGATTACGAAATAAACCCTTACCACTTTGGTAACTTTTGAATCATACACCTCATGAATGAAATAATATCAAATGAAACATTAAATAACATGAAGATAAATATATTCACAATATAAAATATCAATGGGTACAATATATAAACCACACAATGGAATAAGTGGTGAATATGACATATGTCTCACGAAATTAAAAGTGATATGAGAAACCCTTACCTGAGGTTTTACTTCCTTATTATGTGTAAAAACCTCCTATATAATAAATATAAGTATAATATAAATCTATTGTAGAACCACAATAATATATCTCACACCATATATTATTTTCCTATAGTCTTTTATCACTAGTTTAATAACAATCATTATTAAAATCACTATTTCGTGTGATAATTGCTTCATTTTTAATATATATTTTGTGTTCGATAATTTCGGTTCTTTTACATCGACCATGGTTAATCATATAATGAATTTTAAACATGATATAAATATTATATATATTTATAATATTTTTATTTATATTAATCTATAAAAGTTAGACATAGAAAATGGATTACACTGCTCATAGAGAAGGTATGTCGTACATACGCATGAGCGTTATTTCTCTTTTTATCGACGGACTGAATGAAATGAAAATTAAATTAAATTAATATTTATATAATTATTATAATTAAATATATAACATTTATATTAATCAAATACATCCTTTTATAATCTATGTAAAAATAAAACAAAAACATTTCACATCGCTACATGGAGGCGGTTGTCCACACGTACACATGAGCTACGTTATTTTTTCCAATTAATTGGAATGTAAGAAGTTATATGTGATATTATATTTACAGATTTATGTTTATTTCATAAATACCACATATATGTCATTTAATTTATCCATTTTAATTACCATGTAAAGAATAAGGGAAACAAAGAATCACATAACTTCACTAGGTAGTAGTCTGTTGAACGCACAAGCGACATTATCGTATCCCCGGATGGAATGGAAAGTAAAAGGTTCATGTTATATAATAAATAAATAAGTATAATAATTTCATAATTAAAATATAATTTTTTTTAAATACATAATTATATCCAACCTTGAATTTTAGTGGTGGAAAACGAATTACGTCTGCTCACATGGCAGTAGTCCACCATTTACACGATCGACACTTTCATTTATCATTTGATGGAAGTGGAAATAGATATAGGTTATTAAATTAGCATAATAACATATAATTATATGGGAGAGACTTTTTTTACTATGTTATCATTATTGAATAAGAATTAAAGGAGGTGGAAGAAGAAATAAAATAAATATGTAAGTTACGAATTTAACCTCTTCTTTAGAGAACTCTTTTTGGTTTATACCTGGAGCCCTCCTATATTGACTTTCTCATCAAAACAAGGATAATAAGATGTTTTTATAGGATTAAGGAAGTTTTTTTATGGATTTAACAAACCAAATGGGTATGTAAGTGTTAAGAGGAGAGGATAGGTGGTGGATTTTTATAATTTGGGGGAGGACACACTATGTATTTTTTTAAAAGAAAAAGTGACACCCACATTCTTCTCATTCCAAAAGCCTTCAAAATGTGTAATAATTTAACATTATAGGTGATGAGGTATACATATTTCTATAAAATGGGTTTCTTACAAGTTTAATGTAATTTTTAACCATTATCGTCTTAGTTTAACCCCATGATAAATCCATTTTTACCAAAACCCTGGTAATTAATTTTTACTATTCTTACTATTCATTATCGTAAAAAATAAGAAACAATTATTAGATAACACTAATTAATCATATTTAAAATATCTAATCCATTTTAATAAATTAAATCCCTTGGAGTGATATAATTCAATTTAAAAATAAACCCATAATTACGTTGAAAAAATGACTTTTCTAGAGAAAATATCCCAAATTATAAAATGTTTTGATATTAGAATTTAATATGAAAGTGAATAAACTAAATAAATTATTTAAATTTTAATATAATTGAAATAATATGACTCTAAAACCATTTTAAAATATAATTTAAATTATTAAATATTTTAAATGAAAACATAGTTTTCAAAAAAATAATTATTTTTCACTATTCCCAAAAAAATTTAATCTTTTCAGAAAATTCTAACAAAATCACACAAAGATAAATTTAAAATTTATATTTTAAAAATGATGTTTATTTTCGATTTTTTTTTAAATTCATAGAAATTAATTTTAAATTATGTTCATAAAGAGTGACTACAACACATTTTTAAAAACTGCAGTTTTTCAAGAAAACATTTTTTTTCTTTCAAATGATTCTTATTTTATTTATAATCAATATATATCCATTGAATTTATTTTATTCATGTCTGAAAAATAATTTTCATAATTTATTTATTATTTTTAAAACCTACTAACTTAATGGATGGGTTATAATGACCATGTTTAAAAAATAATATTTTAATAGAGTTTCTCTTTTCATACCAACCTGGTGTTGTGTGGATTGCAAGCTATCAAAGTGGTTGAATTTATTTTTAAAAAATATATCATAAAGTCTAAAGGTGTAACATTTCCTTCTAAGCATGGTGATTCATGTAGAATATGAAGTAATGATAGAATTAGGATTTTAGATATTTATTAATATTTATAAATGAGATAGTAATATTAGTTTAAAATAGTCGCTACGTCAAATATTGTACCTGATAAGAAATAGTGAGTTCTCCAAAATATTATATTGCATGCAAGATTGAGTTATACCCAATAATAACATAATGTTAATATTATTATTATTTAATATGGCTGTTTTTTCACCTTTTAATGGAATACTTATTTTAAATCTAATTTTTGTCACTTTTATAATTTTTATATGAAAAAAACATCATTTTTGAAATAAAAATATCAAAATTTACTATGAGTGTATTTTTGGTATTTTTATGAGAACATCCACATTTTGTTGAAGAGTGAATAATACTATTTGAATGGCACAAAGGCCTTCATTTTTTATTCATATTTGATAATCTTTATTTTAAGGGTTGAAGGGGAACCCTTACATTACATTGCTTATAGGGTTCATGATATTACATGACTCAGAGGTCTTTAATGGAATACATCCTAGACTATGACTACTTGAAACTACCCCTCCCCGGCGTCTACATCGTGAGAAGATCTAAACCTATGCTTGGCTGTTCAGCTAGTTGTCTCGTACAAGGATGCACTGGCCTAGTAATGATGGAAAATTTCATAACCTCTCATTTATCCAAATCTGATAACTCTATTTTGGTGAATGCGTCTTGCTCTGAATCCTCCTTTGAAGCATGTTCCTTGTAGAATTTTTCGGGTTTGCATCTACACATCAAGTGACCCAAAGGCCTTAAGGAAGCCTTAAGATCTAAAGGTGGCCCACAATCCTTACCAACCTGAAGGCCTAAGTGGGCCGAAGGCCTTAAGGGCTCCAGGCCCAAACTGGTGGCCCAAAGGTGAATAGTTTTGACTGCTACAGTATCGACCAATACTTGCTATGGTACTGCAACATCACTGCTGTTGTACCCAGAAATATACCTCTTCCCAGATTCGAGCTTGGGTCTCATGGATGCACTTGAAGAGTTCTCACTAACTGGGCTGTGGCTCATGTGCAATGGTGAATAATACTGAATTTTTGTTCCAAACTACCTTTTTTTCTAATTTATTTATATAGTTAAATTATGTTTTTATTTGGTTTCAAAGTATAATTATATCAATCTTATATCATTTATACTGATGTAGGTCATTGGAAACAATTTCAAATTGAATTTAGATATAAAAACAGAGCAAACTTTTGAACATTTTTAATTTAAAAACCCTATTTGTCGTCCCGTCTCCAGGATTAAATTAATATTAATTTTTTCCACTTCTGTGATCAGAATTTAGAAAAATTGATTCCAACTTTCGAATCAATATAATTAATATTGTCTAATAAGGTCAACGTAGTTTTGGACCAAAAAAATTAGTGAATATAATTAAAATTAATTACAACGATTAAGATAAAACATATCTTAACAATGGATTAAAACATAATCTTAAGAGCCAAAATGACCTAGAAACATGTCCAAAAGTCATCAACAATTCATATTTTGACCCAATACTCCCTTATATAGAATTTGAACCATTATTGGAGCCACTTGACCTTAGAAAAAATGGGTGGAATTCCATTTTAAAAAATTTACAAAATGCCACTTCTTCTCACTACGGAAAACTCGTCATTTGCGAGAGGGAAGGGTCCCGTCACAAAAACTCCCTCCTGATGGACTATTTGCGACGAGATCCTTTTACTGTCACAAATAACTACTTATTTGGGACAGAACGTGGTATTTTGTCGCAAATACCCTTCAGTGGGTTTTATTATTTGTCACACCACCAGCCACAAATACCCTTTGATGGTGTTTAATATTTGTGACGGGACCTGTCGCCAATACACTTTAGTGGTTTTTAGTATTTGTGATGGGTCGCGTCGCAAATAATATTTCGGCGGGTAGGTATTCATAATGGGACCCACCACAAATACCTTTTCAACTGTCGCCCCTAATTAATAGGGTGGTTAATATTTGCGATGGTAATCCAGTTGCAAATACTCTCATCACAAACAATCTAACCAATATATACCCCCATCTGTTTTGTTCATTTCACACCACTCTCAACTTCTCTCTCTATCTAAACTCTAATATTTCTCTCTGAATTTGTTTCTAAAGTTTAAAATTTCACATCAGAGCAATTTTCAAGCCATGCATCATACAAAAGATTCTATTTTAAGGTATTTATCTGTTGCTTTTATTTTCAGTTTATTCTTAATTTTATATTAGTTATAATTATTGTTAATTAGCGACAATTAAATTCAATTGGAATTTGATAGTTTTACTTTACATTATTTATTTTAACAAATATGTGGTTTCATTAGTAATAAATACTAATAAATTGTAATAATTAGCAGTAATTAGTAATAAACAACAATAAAAAAGAATAATTAGTAATAAATAGGAATAATTAGTTAGAAATAGGAATAATTAGTAATAATTAGGAATAATTAGGAATAATTAGTAATAATTAGGAATAAAGAGTAATAAATATGAATAAATACGAATAAATAGGGACAAATAAGAATAAATAGGAATAAATAGGAATAAATAGGAATAAATAGAAATAAATAGGAATAAATAGGAATAAATAGGAATAATTAGTAATAATTAGGAATAAATAGTAATAATTTGGAATAATTGGCAATAAATAGGAATAATTTGTAATCAATAGGAATAATTAGTAATAATCTGTAATAAATACGAATAATTTGTAATCAATATGAATAATTTGTAACAAATTGCAACAATTAGTAATAAATAGTAATAAATATGATTAATTAACAATAAATATGAATAATTAGTAATAATTAGCAATAATTAGCAATAAATAGGACTAATTAGTAATAACTAGGAATACAAATGAATAATTAGTAATAATTAGTAACAATTATGAGTAATTAGTAATAAATAGCAATAAATTGTAAAAAATAGTAAAAATAGTAAAAAATAGTAATAATTAGTAATAAATAGTAATAATTAGTAATAAATAACAATAAATAGTAATAAATAGTAATAAATAGTAACAGTTAGTTATAATTACAAAAAATTAGCAATAAATAGTAAAATTTTGTGATAATTCGTAATAAATAGTTATAAATAGTAATAAATAGCAATAAATAGTAATAAATAGAAATAAATATCAATAATTAGCAATAATTAGCATTAATTAGCAATAAATAGTAACAAATAGTAATAAAGGGTAATAAATAGTAATAAATCTTAATAAATAGTAATAAATAGTAATAAATAGTAATAAATAGTAATAAACAGTAATAATTAGTAACAATAAGTAATAATTAGTACTGAATAGTAATAATTAGCAATAAATATCAATAATTATAAATTAATTGTAATAATTATTAATAAATTGTAATATATAGTAATTAGTAGTAATAAATAATAAAAAATAGTAATAAATAGTAATAAAGAGTAATAAAGGGTAATAAAGAATAATAATTAGAAATAAATTGCAATGATTTGTAATAAATAGTAATAAATAGTAATATTTATTAATAATTAGTAATAAATGGAAAGAAATGGAAATAAATAGTAATAAATATTAATAAATAGTAATAAATAGTAATAAATAATTATAATTAGCGAAAATTAGAAATAATTTGTAATAAATTATAATAATTTGAAATAATTTGAAATAATTTGTAATAAATTGTAATAAATACTAATAAATAGTAATAAATAGTAATAATTAATAATAAATAGTAGTACATAGTAATAAATAGTAATAAATAGAAATAAATAGTAATTATTATTAATAATTAATAATAATTAGTAAAAATTCATAATAAATAGTAATAAATTGTAATAATTAGTAATAAGTAATAATAAATAGTAATAAATAGAATTGAATAGTAATAAATAGTAAAAATTAGTAAAAATTATCATTAATTTGTAATAAATAGTTATATTTATGAATAATTAGAAATAATTGATAATAAATATAAATAATTAGTAATAATTATTAATAAATATTAATAATTAGAAATAATTAGTAATAATTAGTAATAATTAGTAATAATTAGTAATAATTAGTAATAATTAGTAATAATTAGTAATAATTAGTAATAATTAGTAATAATTAGTAATAATTAGTAATAATTAGTAATAATTAGTAATAATTAGTAATAATTAGTAATAATTAGTAATAAATAGAAATAAATAGCAATAAATAGTGATAAGTAGTGATAACTATTAGTAAATAGTAGTAAATATAAGTAAATAAGAGTATGTAGTAGTAAATAGTAGTAAATTGTAATAAATATTAATAATTACTAATAACTAGTAATAATTAGTTTTAATTAATTTTATTTAGTAATAATTAGTAATAATTAGTAATAATTCGTAATAATAAGTAATAATAAGTAATAATTAGTAATAATTTGTAATACATTATTATAATTAGTAATAATTAGTAATAAATAGTAATAATTAAGAATATTTAGAATAATTAAGAATAATTAAGAGTAACTAGGAATTATTTGTAGTAATTGGTATTAATTTGGAATAATTAGGAATAAATAGGAATAAATAATTATAAATATGAATAAATATTTACAATTAGTAATAATTAGGAATAATTAGAAATAATGAGAAATTAATAGGAATTAATAAGATTAAATAGGAATAAATAGAAATAAGTTGGAATAAAAAGGAATAAATTGTAATAAATAGTAATAAAGTGCAAAAAATAGTAATAAATAGTAATAAATAGTAATAAATATTAATAAATAGTAATAATGAGTAATAATTAGTAATAAATAGTAACAAAGAGTAATAAACAGTAATAAAAAGTGGTAAAAAATAATAAATAGAATTAAATAGTAATAATTAGTAATAATTATTATTAATTAGTAATAATTAGTAATAATTATTATTAATTAGTAATAAATTGTAATAATTTCCAATAAATATTAATAATTAGAAATAAATAGTAATAAATAGAAACATTTAAGAATAATTAGTTATAATTAGTTATAGTTTGTAAAAATAATTAAGAATTAAGAATAATTTTAAATTATTAGGAATAATTAGTTTTAATTAAGAGCAATTTGGAATAATTTGCTATAATTAGTAATAATTAGGAATAATTATGAATAATGAGTAATAATTGTTAATAATTAGCAATAAATCAGAATAATTAGGAATAATTAAGAATAATTAAGAATAATTATGAATAATTAGTAACAAATAATAACAATTAAGAATAATTAGGAAAAATTAGGAATAAAAAGTGATAAATAGTAATAATTTGTAATAAAATGGTAATAATTGGTAATAAAATGGTAATAGTAAATAATAAATTGTAATAAATAATAATAATTAGTAATAAATAGTAATAAATAATAATAAATTATAGAAAATAGTAGTAAATAGTAATAAATAGTAGTAAATAGTAGTATATAGTAGTAATTAACAATAATTAGAATAATTTGTAATAAAGAATATTAATTAGTAATAAATAGGAATAACTAGGAAAAAATTGGAATAATTAGGAATAATTAGGAATGTTTATTAATAATGAGAAATAATTAGTAGTAATTTGGAATAATTAAGTATAATTAGAAATAATAAGGAACAAATTAGTATAAATAGTAATAATTAGAAATAGATAGAAATAATTAGGAATAAATAAGAATAAATAGGAATAAATAGTCCCAAATAGGAATAAATAGTAATAAATAGTAACAAAGAGTAATAAATAGTAATAAATATTAATAAATAATAATTATTAGTATTAAATTGAAATAAATTGTAATAAATTGTAATAAAAAGTAATAAATTGTAGTAATGAGTAATAATGAGTAATAATGAGTAATAATGAGTAATAATTAGTAATAATTAGCAATAAACTATAATAAATAGTAATAAGTAGTAAAAAATAATAATTGGTAATAAATAGTAATAATTTGGAATAATTGGGAATAATTAGTAATAAATAATAATAATAACTGATAATTACAAATAATTAGGAATAAATAGGAAAAATTAGGAACAAATAGAAATAATTAGGAATAATTATAGAGAATTAGTAATAATTAGTAATAATTACTAATAATTACTAATAATTAGTTATAATTAGGAATAATTGGGAATAATTAGGAATAATTCGGAATAATTAGTAATAATTAGTAATAATTAGTAATAATTAGTAATAAATAGTTATAATTATTAATAATTAGTAACAATTAGTAATAAATTGTAATAAATAGTAACAAATAGTAGTAAATAGTAATAAATAGTAATAAATTGAAACAAATAGTGATAATTAGTAATAATTATAAACAATTAGTAAGAAATTGAAATAATTAACGGTAAATAGTAATAAATAGTGGTAAATATGAATAAAAAGCGGTAAAAAGTGATAAATAGGGATAAATAGTAGTAAATGGTGATAAATAACGGTAAATAGAGGTAAATAGAGATAAATAGAGATAAATAGAAATAAATAGTAATAATTTGTAATAATTAGAGATGATTAGAAATAATTAGGAATAATTAGTGGTAAATAGCGGTAAATAGGAATAAAAAGTGATAAATAGCGGTAAATATGAATAAAAAGCACTAAATAATGATAAATATGAATACTTAGGACTAATTAGGAATAATTTATTTCTTTTTTATTTTTCTAGATTTTATTTTCTTATATGAAATATTTTATAAAAACCTAATTATTGTTTATTTTTTATAGAAATATGGAACATGGAAGTCGACAATAATCATTGTTAAATGATCACGTTTGGATAAATCAATACAAGAATCCAAACAGTTTTGGTATAAATCCTCTTTATATTGAGGTGTTTAAACTTTCTTATTATTTACATCTCCAAAACCATAATTTTGTTTTATAAAGGATAATTATGTGTCCATATAAAAAATATTCTTTGAGGACATTTGAAACATTTGAAAACATTGGGGCCATCTATTGTATTTTGGTTTTTAAACAGATTTTATTTTTTAGTATCAACATGGAGAATGTAGATCCATAGAAGATACTAATAATTTGGTTCTAGATACATCATGTTTTCAAAATTTATATATGATGTGGTAGGTCTATATTTTCAAGAAACTGAAACTCAGGATGATGTTGATTTAACTAATGAGATGGAACTATCTCAATTTTTTTTGAGTTTTTGATGTCCACTAAGGATGCCTTATATCCTAGTTGTAATATAATAAACATTGAAGTTATTAACAAATTTATGGCCCTTAAATCAGATAATAGAATGTTCAATAGCTGTTTTGATAAGATATTATCTTAGTTTAAAACACCATTACCTGAAGGAAATACATTTCTAATAAATTACTATGAGAGAAAGAGGCTGGTTCATAATTTGTGTCTTGGTTATCTGAAGATTCATGCATGTTCAAAAGATTACATCCTATATTATAGTGAAAATGAGTCATTGGATAGTTATGATACATGTGGAAGATTGAGGTATAAAGTGGCTAAACTAGGGAAGTCTGGATTGATTCATGTAAAACAGTTGAGGTGTTTACCACTTACACCCAAATTGTAGTGTTTATTTATGTCTTAGAAGACAGTGGCACTGATGTCTTATCACAAACCCAATATTTTATTTGTTAAAAGCTTAAACCATCCCTTTAATAGTGATTCATGGAATCCTTTTGACCAAGTTCATCTATAATTTTCTATAGAATCCTGAAACATTAGATTGAGTCTTCCTATTGATGGTTTATGTCTATTTAATTCTTATGATAGTCAATATTAATGTTGGAATATCTTTATAACTATGTACAATTTACCTCCTTGGATATTGACGAAAGAGCCATATATCGTTTTGGCCTTATTAATTCTAGAATATCTGAAAAAGAATATTGATGTTTTTTTAATCCATTGATCAAATAGTTAAAATTATTATAGAGTAATGATGTCAGTATATATAATGTTACTACGAAACAAAATTTCCAACAAAAAATGAATTAATGTGGAAAATTAGTGACTTCCCAGCATAGGACATGTTATCTAGAAAGAGTATATTTGAATTAATATCATTTTCATACTGTATGAGAGATATCAAAGAGTTTATGCCCATCATTGGAAGAATTTTTTTTCCGACTGTCATTGCACATTCCTTCCAACATACCATCCTTTTTGATGGAAAAATATTATTTTAGAATAGGAACAATTGAAAGAGATGCACCTCCAACAATGAACTTATGTATAAAATTAAAATCATTTGCCTCTTGATTACCTGCCATTACATTTGAACCAACTATAAATCAATATAAAATTAATGTCTTTGGGGAAGAACACAATTGGAAAAAACTAGAGCATTTTTTGGTATCTACCATATTGGGTAGATTTGTTGTTCAATCACATGTTGGATATCATGCATATTGAGAAGAACTATTTTGATAATATATTTTTTTATAGTTTTGGATACACCAGGTAAGACCAAAGATAATATAAAGGCATGGTTAGATCTAACCAAAATTTGCAGATGAATAGAACTTAAACTGTTTGAAAATGTCAGATCACAAAAGTTAATGAAGACAAAATAAGATTATATAGTTTTAAAATAAATTAGATTATTATTTTGTTAGTGGATTAAAGATTTGAGACTTCCAGATAGTTATATTTCCAATTTGGGTAGATTTGTTAGAAATGGTTATATTACTGGATAAAAAAGTCATGAATATCACGTAATAATGGAAAGAATTATACCAATTAGATTATGTGGTTTGTTGAATTCTATGAATTGGGATGCTCTAACAGACATATAATATTTTATTTTCGTTACATTGGTGTAGTGAAAATAAACAATGATGCACCAAAAATACTGCAAGAAGATGTTGTTTTAATATTATGTAAATTGGAAAAAACATTCCCACTTACATTATTTGAATCAATGTAACATTTGATATTAAATTTTCCTTTTGATGAAAAATTTATAGGTCCGGTACGGTCTTGATGGATATAACTATTCAAGATATTCATGTTTAAATTGAAGAAAAAAGTATGTAACGAATCATCTATTGAAGGATCAATTGTAGAAGTTTATTTATAGGAGGGAATTTATTTTTTATTCTCTCATTATTTTCAATATTAATATCCATCAATAAAACAAAAATTTAGTCTACAAAGAGGGAAATTTTGACGATGAAATGATAAATCAATTATATTTTCTTAATAGTTCAATACTTGTCTTTAGTTGAGTTTGTGAATGATGGATTTAAGATAATGAACATAACATAGCTCATATATATGTTCTGATCAACGTTAAATAAATTAATCCATTTGTAGTGTGAGTACACCTATCACTTTTTTTATAATATTTATTATAGTAAATTATTATTATTTTATTTACATGTTATATGATAATCATAATAAGAAACAACTTCCACAAATTACTATAGTTGCACATGAGGAATATTGGAAAAATAAACATTCCTACTGGTTTGAAAATTTAGAAACATAAATTATTTAGGGTTTAACATATGAAATCAATTTATAACAAATTATATTGATAATTATTCTAAAAAAATTTAAGTATCTCAAAATGATGATAAAATTGTTAATTGATTGCATGTATTAGGTAAACAGCTATCCAAAATTGTTAAATATTATAATGAATATACAGTGGATGGTTTTTGATTTCATACACATGCATGTGGGGAATAAAAAACAATGAATAATCGTGTTTTATTTAGAGGATCTCATCATAGAGAAATTGAAGTTGTCTTTTACGGTATGTTTGAAGAAAATATTGAACTTTATTTTCTAGGAAAAAATCACATAATGATGTTTAAATGTCAGTGGTTGGATATGGAGAGAGGATTTCATGTTCATTCGAGTCATGAAATTGTTTATATTAAATATAAAATTCCTCTTTTAGTAAATGAACCATTTTTATTGGGTCATTAGATGTATCAAATTTATTATGCAAATTAATGTGCTACTTCAAGAGAGTTGGGTGATTGGTAGAGCACAATAAAAATGAAATCTTAAAAAAATTAGTTTATTCAAAGTGAATGTGGTTCTGCTAAAGTGAAAGGAATTCAAAATTTTCAAGACTACTCTAAATTCATCTTTTCCATAAAGAGAGATGAATATCAATGATAACACCCACAGTTAAGGGTTGATGGAAATTATGATGTTATTTACTTAACCAATGAATTTGAAATGATAAGAGATGATAAAACTGAAAATCATATGGAAATTGATGATACTGAGGATGAATATAATGATATTGACACCGTCATATATGATGATGAGCATAGAGATAAATATTGATATAGTTAAATGTTGGATATAATCATATATAATATATATCTATAAATAATAATTGTTTTAAACTATTTACTAATGATATCCCTTTCATGTTTCAGATGCAATCAAATATATTTCATGAGTTGGAGGGTGATGATCTACCAGATGATGAGAAAGATATCGGATCATCTGACCCTCAGATTTTTGGCGGTGTAGTGAGGACCCGGAGTGGGTGTGCTCTTATGAGATTGTTGAATCTTGACCCTATCCTCGAGAAACCTCCATGTTTTGGCTTTGATCCCTATATAAAGAGCTATGTTAACTTGTGTATTTTAGTTAGTTTTCATTAATTATCATTAATTTATTTATATACTAATTTTTTAGTTATTTTTTCTTTCTTTTCATAGCTTTTCATATATACTTATTGGATAGGGGAGGGATATATTGAGAAATTATTTTTTTCAACCATGGGTTACATGGGATTAGATTCACATAGATGTTCAACACCACATGTTTGATGACTGGATGGTACGTAAGAAAATAAAAATTATTTTGAAATTTATATAATTAATAACATGTTATTATTAATTGTTTTTAGGGTTTATGGTATCCCCTTGATGAGAGCATGTGTGACTCTATCTGGTTGGCATGGGAGATCTATATGCGTTAGTGTTGCTATAAAATTTTTCATAGTTTGTGGAGAAAAACAATGAGGAAAGTAGGATTCATAGAGTTTGATAAGTCTTGCTGCACCCACCGACCTGATTATATTTCATCTTAGGTTTGAGATGTATTATGTTCGCACTGGATGTGTGGTTGTTTTTAAAGGACATCATTAGTAGGGAGACAAAACCGAGGGATACTTGAGGTGACACATCGTGCTGGTAGTCTTACATTTAGTATACATAGGGAATATATGGTAAATACCATTTTTAATTAATTTATGTAACTTTAAATGTAAAATGTTTATTTTATATCTATATAGGCAGTCGAGCAACCCGATATTATGGAGTTCGATGTTTATAGGAGGATGTACAATGATCCTGTCATTATAGAGATTAGAGGTGATTGCTAAAGTTAGTTTGTTGTTAGTATAACTTCTTTTGGAGTGTTAAAATTAACTAAAAATTATATTTTAACTATTTTAATTTTAAATTGAAATTCTAGAAGTCATATGAGGCCGTGATGTCTTTGAAATATACTGAGATTTAGGCTGAGACTGTTGATCAGACTAGTGTAGTAAGATTTGATGAGGCAACATGAATGATGGCAACCCATTATGCCTTCGAGAAAGGCCGAGTTGTTGGTATCAACTCTCGATTGATGCCTGAGAGTTATTATGATACCGTTTCAATGTTGAAGTGCATCTCAAGAGGAGCTCTTAGAGATTCATCATCATCTACAGTACAATATCAGTAGCAGGTGCGATCTCAGGGTGAGCATATATAGAGTATTCATAGGGAGTAGGAAGAGATCCATCAACAACAACAGGAGTATGAGGAGGAGATGTGTCGATGACAACCACAATGACATGAGTAAACAATGGAGTAAATGTGACATTTAAATCATGGTTTAGGGATGGAGTTCCCTCCAGCACCTCCTCTAGCTTCTCCACCTCCTCCAAGTGACCCTCCCCCCACTAATGTGTTTAATTTTTATGATAAAACATTTGAATGCAATTTTTTTATAATATTATATATTTCTATTTCTATATGCTGTGTTTTTTATATTATTGTGAATATTTTATTTTTTATGATTTTATTATTCATTTTATTATTTATTATTTTATTATTTTTTTAATTTATTAGTATTATTATTATTATTTATAATTTTATTAAAATTATTATTAAAATTATTATTTTGGTAGTATTTTTTTATATTTTTGGTGAATATTGAGGTTTTTATTATTTTTTAATATTAATTTTATTATTTTATTAATATTAATTTTATTATTTTATTAATAATAATAATAATAATATATTATTATTATTAATTTTATATGGTTATAATAATAATAATAATAACAACAATATTATTATTATTAATATAATATTATTTTATTAATATTGTTTTATTATTAATAATATTATTTTATTCAAATTTATTATTTTTTTATTTTTGGAAGTTATTTACAATGGGCCTCTTAAAAATACTATTTATGAAGGGCCCGTCCCAATAAAGTTTTTTAAAAACTCAAATTAACTATTTGTGACGTCATTTTCTGCAACAGAGTATTTGCGATAGGACCCCGTCACAAATAACTCAATTATCAATAGTGTATCCACCATAAAAGGCACTCACCCTTCCAATTTCTTCACACATCTAAAGCATATTTAGCTTATCCACAACTTACACAAATAAGTTTCCAAAATCCCTCCCTTCACCCTAGAGTCCTCACTTTAGGATGAATGCCAACATAGAAGTCCCTCAGTGGAAACCAAAAAGAGTTACCTAAAAAAAGAGGAAGATAAAAACACACGTGACAAGTCAGACTCAAGGTAAGAGATTTTGTCTCAATCACCTTTCATTGATGCATTTCTTGATAATATAAACCTTTATTCTTTTTTAAATTTTATGTACAACTCCCTTTTACATTCTATATCTTTTTTTATTTATTCTCTTGTTATTTAATGTTTTGTTAAATGTTATTCTTTCATGGTGATTATGGTTTAAACTTTCAAAGTGGTCTGAGGCACTTTGAATGTTTAAGGATTTAATTTTCAAATATTTTTCTCCATGTTAATATTATAGATATTATTTTTTATTTTTATTTGTATAAAGGGATTGTAAAGGAAATTTTATGTTTCTTTTGAATTTCATTCAAATGTTTTAAAAAAGGAATATTTTTCACGTTTTATAAAGAACTTTTTGAAAAAATGAAAAAATAATATTTTACTCTTAACATACACTACAATAATGAATTTTCTTCTATGGTGGTCATTATTTTATTTTTGGATTCCCTTTCAAAATTTCATTTTTTTAAATGAAAAAACTTATTTCCACTTTTTAGGTATTTTGGTATTGAAAATGGGTTTTCAAAAGAAAGGATTATTTTTTATTTAAAATGGTTTTTAAAATAAAATGGTATTTTAATATCTAATGGTGATTTTTATATGATTTTAAATGATTTTTACAATTAATGACATTATTTATTTAATATTTTTGTTCATGGAAATTACAATTTGTTGGTGCACCTAGATAGCACCAGGTGATCCCTTTATACCTTAAATGATGGGTGTGCCCAGATAGCACTCTAATTCATTAGGTAATGATTATATTCATTAGACAATTATATTTGAAGTTGGATATATGGCTATTATATTCTATAAGTGTTCTGTATAGGTTTTATAAGGGTTTAATGTTATGATTTCCCTAGGTATCTATTTGAATTTTCCATGTTTTTAATGAGTTTTCATGAAATTTAGTAATTTTGAAATGGTAAAATAAATTGTATTTATTAAATAATGAAATTTAACTTTTTGGGTAAAATGTTATTTTTCCAAGAAAGTGTTTTCATGAGTTTTAATATTTATCATTGGAATAATGGTTTCCTAATTTTTATATCCATTATTAAGGTTTTTTAAGTTTATCCCATGTTATACATTTTATTTAATGGATTAAATGATGGGTAAGGGATTGGAAGAAGTCATGTTGAAAGTCATAAAGTGTTTTCATAAAATATATCATGCTTTTTTTAAATGTTTTAGTTTATGGAAAAAATGGATACTATTTGGAAGTGTCCACTTTCTAATTTTATGGTTTTTTTATGTTTGAGTTATGGCTTAATTCAATAAAACTCTAAACCTAAAATGATACTCAATGTGAAAGAATGTAACATCCTTAAAATAGCTCAATATTATATAATTCTTAAATATGTGTCCTTATAATGGGTATTAAAGGAAAGGTTCAGATAACTTTAGATGTTAGGGTAGTGTTAATAGAATTCCCTTAGAATATTTTACTTTTTAGTAATGTTAGGCTTTCATAACATATATAGAATTCCATGTTTCTTCATTTAATGTATGCTTTTTTAGATTAGTTTTCCATAGAGGAAAACTGTGAATATGTATTGTGAAGAAACCCATAAAAATTTATCTTTCCAAATAAACATCCCATGATGATTATAATTGAAACAGAAGAGTTTTTTTATAGTAATGGATCAATTGACTTAGTGGATAAATAGTGGTGGCATCTATGTTATAGAGGAACCTGATATACCCTGAAGGAACATGTATTTTGTAGAGAATTTCATGAGGCAACATACCCCATAATTTAGTGGATCATCTTACATTGTGGTAGATGAAAGATGGATCAATTCTCTAGAAAATATATTTGAAGTCAGGGGATATATATAATGTCAAAAGCCTCACTATTTATAATTTTAAAGATGAAGCTGATCGATGATGATATTTGTTTAATAATAAGAGAGATAAAAATGATCTTAAGGCCATGGAATGTGAAACATTCAAGGAAATATTCCTTTCCAAATATTTCCATAAGGTTTTTTCGACTCCTAATAGAAAAAAAATCGTAGAACGACGGAAAAAAGTTGAATATTCCATAGCTGCATACGAAGGAAACTTCACAAGATTAGCCAGGTATGTGCCAAATTTTAGTTGGGACACTAATAGAAAAATTAATTTGTTTTACTCAGGATTGAGACCAATTATGTGACTTTCTTTGGTTGTATGAGAGATTAAAATTTATGAGAAATATTGTTCTTTGTGATGAAAAAAGTTTAGATAGAGTTTTATGATACTTATGTTCCTTATGGTGATGAAAGTAATAAGTGTCTAGGATGTCAGACAATGGGGAAACATGAAACAATGAAATATGGGGGGGGGTAAGAAAATGATATTCCAAAATTTAGTAACTGTGGTAAAATACGCCATCGAGAATGTATTATGATGTCAAGGAAGTGTTACTGATGTGGAAAGGTTAGCCACATAGCCTGCGAATGTAGGGAAAATAATATCGAGGAATCCAATAATGTGGTAACTGATAGATATCTGATAGTAATATGTTTTAGATGTAATGAGATGGGTCATTATGCTAATTCATGTATGAAGTTTTCTGTACAAGATGGAAATCCTCATGATCGAAAACAGAAATGTGCGCTGAGGACATTTTCTACAACTATAGTTGATGTTGGACTGTTAGATAAAGTGGTGATAGGTATGTTACATGTGTTTTTGAATAATTACAATACCTTATTCGACTATTTATATTTATATTCTTTCATTTCTAAGAAATTTACTAGGAAAATGGGAATATCACCTCATGAAAGTAAGGTATAACTTTTGGTAAAAACTCTGGGTGGAAGAATTAAAGAAACCATGATTTATAAGAACCTTAATATTATCATCGGTGGGATAGTCTTTTCTACAAATATAGTTGAACTATACATAATATAGTTTGATATCATCCTTGGTATGGAGTGACTTTCAGTTTATCATGTTAAGATTCGCTGAATTGTTAATAATGCTGGGTTCAATGATTTAATTCCTATGATAACTTACCAAGAAGATTATAAATTTATTGAGATAGAAATAAAAGTTACCCAGCTCATTGTTTTGAAAATAAAGAAACTTTTAGTATTAGGGATGTTCTGGTAGTAAATTAATAAATTGTTGTTTTCCTAGATTATTTGGATAGTGTTATTTCAGATTGAGTGGTTGAGTTTAATTTTAACTTAATACCCTATGCAAAGACTCTTTCTGAACCCCTTAATCTAATGGATCAATTGGAACTTTTAGAGTTATAAAAGAAATTGCAATATTTTTTAGATAAGGGTTTCATCCAACCAAGCACTTCACTATAGGGTTCTCCTGTATTGTTTTACAGAAAGAAATATGGATCAATGAGACTTTTCATTGATTATAGAGGCTTGAATAACATCAGTATTAAGAACATGTATCCTTTTCCACATATCAATGATTTGTTTGATCATCTCTAGGGAGCGCAATATTTTTGAATGCTTGACCTATGTTTGGGGTACCATCAGTTTAAAGTGAACGAAGCTGAAATTATAAAAATTGTGTTTCGAACTAGATATGGACACTATGAACTTATAACTATATTGTTTAGATTATTTAATAAACATTATTTATTCTGGATCTTATGAAAATAATTTTTCATGATTTATTAGATAATTTTTTTATGTTTATTGATGAAATTTTAGTATTTTTTAAAAATCAGTGGAACATGAAAGGAATCTAAGGGTTGTTTTCAAAACCGTAAAAGAAAAGAAACTGTATAAGAAATTTTGGAAGTGTTAATTGTTTGTTGAAAAAAATTTCATTCATTAGTTATATTATTTCTAAATATGAAATAACTATTGATAATTCTAAAACAAAAGTTATTAAATAATGGACAAGACCCCCAAATATCACGTAGATTCATAGTTTTCTTGGATTAGTGAGTTACAATCGACGGTTTGTTGAAAATTTTTCTCAGTTGACTATCTCAATAACTAAGTTAACATGATAAGAGTTATGCTCATCTAGATAAAATAATGCGAAGATTGATTTAGGAACTGAAAATAATATTGGTGAATACTTATGTTTTGTTCTTACCTTCCAGAAATTTTGAATTTTTCATCTACAATTATTCTTTGTAGAAAGTACTTGGTTGTGTCCTAATAAATAATGTTCATGTAATTCATTACACTTCACATCAGTTGAAACCACATGATTTTAATTACCCAACACATGATTTGGAATTAGCTACTATTTTTTTCTTTGAAAATTTGGAGGCATCATTTGTATGGAGTAAATTGTAAAATATATTCTAATCACAAAAGTTTGATATATATATTTATATATCCACTCAAAATGGATTGGACATGAGAAAAATTAGATAGATGTAACTAATCAAGGATTATTATTACATGATTCATTATCAGCATGGAAAAGAAAACATGGCGGGTGATTCTTTGAGTGGAAAATGTAATGCTACATTAACCAAGTTACATTTAGAATGTTAGCCTTTGGTTAATTATTTGATGAATTTTAACTAATAAGTTATAGATATAGGGAAATAATTTGTTTTGTTTTAGGTTTCAGTGTAGTAAGATTTGTTATAAATAATTAAGAGGGATTACAAGGTGGATCAATATTTTTAAGAAAATATAGAATACATTAAGAATGGTAAGTTATGTGATTTTAATATTGATGAAGAAGGTTTTTTATCATTTGTAAAAATATTATGTGTTTCTTGTGATTAAATGTTGAGGAAATAATTATCGACTAAAACTTATAGTTCTCTTTTTTCTATTCATCTAGGAAGCACTAAGATGTACAAAGACCATTGGGAGTATTACTGGTGGGTTGGAATAAAAAGAAATATTACTGAATTTACTATAAAATGTTTGAATTTTCAATATTTTAAAGTAGAGTGAAATTTATCGAATGGTATGCTTTAACCATTTCCTATACTAGAGTGGGAAAATATATCAATGAATTTTATGATAGGATTTCCAAATTCTTCTTAAGGTAACGATGTGATTTTGGTTATTGTTAATTGATTAACTAAATATGAACATTTTATTACCATTCAAGATATGATGAATTTAGAAAATATTTATAGACTATAGATAAAAGATATTATCAGGTTACATGGAGTGCCTCTATCCATTGTATCAGACCGTGATCCTAGGTTGGCATCCAATTTTTGGAAAGGAATTCAGAAATTGTTGGGCACTGAGTTAAATTTTAGTACAAATTTTCATCATCAATCCGATGGATAGTATGTTAAGACAATTCATAACTTGGAATACATACTTCTTTCATGCTAAATGGATTATTAGGGAAGTTGGTATCAATATATTTCTTTGGATGATTTTTCTTATAATAAAATTTTCATTCTAGTATATATATGGAACAATTTGAGGCGTTATATGGAAAGAGGTTTCAGACACAAGATTTTTGGAATGATATGGGAGAATGGAAGTTAATGAGACTAGAGTTGGTAGAGGAAACAATAAAGAAAGTTTATTTGATTCAGCAATAAATGGGGGAATATTAAATAAGGAAGAAAAGTTATGCATATAAATGGGGTAAATATCTTTCTTTTGAGGTAGGTGATCATGTCTTTTTAAAAAAATTCACACAGAAAAGTATGATGCTTTTTAGTAAGATAGGGAAACTAAGTCAACAGTTCATCGGATCATATGAAATCTAAGAAAAGTTGGATAAAATTCCAACCAAGTGGATTTAACTCTTAGTTTATCCTAGTAAACAACATAATTCATTTTTCAATGTTAAGGAATTATGTACCATATTCATACCATGGTTTGATCCCTACAATAGTTCAGTTAGAAGAGAATCTATCTTATGAGGAACAACCAATTCGAGTTCCGAATTGCAAAGAGAAAGTGATGTGGAATAAAGTAATTCATCAGGTTAAGGTTTTATGTAAAATCCATACGATTAAATAGGCAATATGGGATTATTAAAATTCTATGAGGGAAAAATATCCCCACTTATTTTATAATTGAATAAAATTGAAAGGATAAAATTTTAAAAATTGGGGAAAGATGTAACAACCCAGGTAATAATAGAATAACTCCTTTTCATATTTATTAATATTTATTAATTAGATAGTAATATTACCTTAAAAGGGAAAAAAATATAGTTGCGTACATCACACATAAAAATGAGTTATCTGAAATCTTTCATTGAATGCAGGAATAAGTTATACCGAACAATAATATACTTTTAATATTATAATTTAATATGTTTTTTTCTAATATTTAATTGAAGAATTATATTAAAGGTAATTTTTAACACTTTTATAATTTTTATATGATAAAATAAATTCATTTTCTAAAGAAAAATATCTAAATTCACTTTGGGTGTATTTTATGTATTTTAATGAGTACTAACACATTTTGATGAATAATGAATAATATTAAATCTTAATTCATAACTACTTTTTTATATAATTTATTTATATATTTAAATTTTGTTTTTATTTTGTTTTAATGTATAATTAGATCAATTTTATATTAGTTAAATCAATGTAGGTCATTGAGAAAAATATCACATTGAATTTAGATATAAACACTTAGCAAAATTTTGAATAGTTTTACTTTAAAACCCAACTTTATCGTCCCATCTATAGAATTAAATTTAAATTAATTTCTACCACATTTGTTTTTAGAATTTGAAAAAAAGGATTGCAAATTTTTATTCAGAATAATTTATAATGTCTAATAATGTCAAAATATTTTTTTTAAAATTTTTTACTGAATGTAATTAAAATTAATTATAGGGATTAAGAGGAAAATTAGTGTAATAGAGTACCAAACCATAAACTTAATTGCCCAAATAACATATAAATTTTTCCAAAAATAATGTTTTGTTACTATTTCAACTATATAATCCAATTTATTGAATTTGGACCATTATTGGATCCACTTGAAAAGGCAAAAACATGGGTGGAATTATCATTTAAAAAATCTACAATAATTTCACTCTTACACTATAAAAATTCACTCACCCTTACTATTTATTCATGCCTATCAAGCCCATATGGCTCATACAAACCCTTCACAAAGAAGATCCCAACATCCGTTCCTTCACCCTAAAGTCCTACCATTGGTATTAATTCCATCCAATAATTAGTTTAGTGAAAACCAAAATGAGTTACCCGAAAATAGAGGAAGATAAAGACAGAAGTTAGGCTGAAGGTAAAAGATTTCGTCTCAATCTCCTTTCATTGAGGCATTTCTTGATGATATGTACCTTTATTCATTTATATGTTCTAAAAAAATCCCTATTGAAATTATATATCCACATGTTATCTACTTTCATGTTATTTAATGTTTTTCTAAATGTTATTCTTTCATGGTGCATACGATTTAAACATTCAAAGTGGTATGGGAAAACTTGAATGTTTAAATTAACAATTTTAAAATATTTTCTTTACATTTCAATATTATTTATATTATTTTATATGTTTATTTGTAATAATGGATTATAAAGTAAATTTTATGTCTATTTTTAATTTCATTCAAATATTACCAAAAAGAATCTTTTTACGTGTTTCAAATGGAATGTTTTGATAAATGACAAAGGAAATTTTCTATTATTAAAGTACACAGTGAAAATGAATTTTTTAAAATCAAGTCTATTATTTTATTTTTCTATTATTTTAAAAGATTTAATGTTTTTTTATATGAGAAATCATATTTACCTTTTTTGTGTGTTTTGGTATTTAAAACGGGTTCTCAATAGAATGGAGTATTTTTAATAAAAAATGGGATTATTTAAATAAAATGGTGTTTTAATATCTGAAATTCATTTTCATATAATTTTAAAAGACTTTTTCAAATGATAAAATGTTTACTTTCGTGTTGTGGTTTGTGGATATTATAAATTATGGGTGCACCCAAATAGCACTTGGTGATTCAATTATAGATTAATCGATGGGTGCGCTTATATAGTTCTACAATGCATTGGGTAATGAATATATTCTCAAGAGAATTATATTTGAAGTTGTATGTTTGGTTATTCTAATCGGAAAGGGTTCTATAAGGGTTCAGTGTGATGATTTACTAAGGTACCTACCTGAATTTTATATGTTATCTAATGAGTTTACATTGAAATTATTTGTTTTCAAAAGGTTAAATAAAGAAATATATTAAGGAATAATATTTCCATTTTTGGGTAAAATTTTATATTTTCAAGAAATGGGTTTTTATGAGTTTTAATACTTATCAATAAACTAATGGTTTCCTTATTTTTATATCCATTACTAAGATTTTTATGCTCCTCCCATGTTTTAAATGTTTTTCAAAGGATTGAAATATGGGTAATGGAATGGAATAAGTCATGTTGAAAGTCATGAAGAGTTTTCATAAAATTTATCAAGATTTATTTTAATGTTTTAGATTATGGTAAAAATGAATATTGTTTGGATGTATCAACTTGTTAATTTTATGGTTTTGTTATGTATGAGTCATGGAATAATTTTCTAAAACTCTAAACCAGAAAATATTCTCAATGTGAACTAAAGTAAAATTATTTACTTAACTCACGATTATATGAAGTTTCAGGTCAGGGACATCTATTGAATGTCATATATTCTATTGAATATGATGTTCTTATTTTGAAATACCAGGGTGTTACATTATTCTTCTTAAATAAATTGCATCCTCACAATTTAATCTTGATCTCGTTAATCTCAGGTTTGAAATTTGAAAATATATTTCCTAAAACCCCATATCATGAGAAGGTTTAATAAATAATCAACTTTATAAGATAGAAGGGGAAGTATGAAGGTCATTTTGAATAATCACATATCTTTGTTTCTAAATAGGATAATATTGGTGGGAAGTGAAGTTGTGGACATGGAAGAAAAACATTAAAAATTATGAAGAGTGATAGAGATAATTAATCATACGAAAGTGAATGATCAATTAAATTTTACAATCACAAAGACATAGATTTGAAATGGATGAAATGACCAATGGTTCATCCAAAATTACAGTACAAGGATTAAATTCTTGTGTCAAGATCCGTTTCACGGATTTGATAAATTTATTTACCATTTAGACTCAAAACATTATGAGATATACTTACTTGACAAGAATAATTTAATCCTCTAGTTATAGTTCGATCAATTTAATCTTCATATCTCACTATAATAAATGAATATACAAAATTATTTTTCAGGCATGAAGAACTAAAATTAACATTTAATAGATCATTATATCCATAAAATAATTATAAGTAATTCCTAATTTCTCTAGATATTTCCAAGAGAAAAATGGTTTTGAAAACTATAAAAATAACACCCAAAGTTCAAATTAATCTATTCCATGAATTTTTATCCTTAAGAACCATTCAAAATATATATGATCAAATTTAAAGTCCAAAAAATTATAAGGGATTTCACTAAGACAACATTATATTCCTCAGAAAATATAAACTAGATCTTAATGTCATATTCCAAATATGTGAATAACTTAATCACTATAAAAACTTTATGAAAACATTATACATCTCATTATTCTTATAACCAAAACATCATTGACAAGATACTACTATAATATAATTATTATACCCAAATACACAATAACTTTAATCATTACACCTTGACTATAGTAATAGAATATGATTGAAATTGACCCCTTAGCTTCCTTTGAGGTATATTCCCTTGATGTTTTGAGCATTCATTAATATAGTTCCCTATCTTCTTATATTTAAAACACTACTCATAAAAAGTTTCATTTGTAAAATTTTATTAATATTCTCTATGGAGTTTCTCTCCACACTTGAAGAAAAATCCCATTCTCTTCAATCAAGTACCAGTGTCTTTATTTCTCAAATTATCACTTGAAGAAAAAACCTTCTTTCCCTTCTTCCAATTTTCCATTTTTTATTTTTCATCCTCTTCTTATATTGCTTACCTTAAAACCAATAATACCTAAATATTTTTTATATGTCTTAATAAAACACTAAACTATGTACTCATATGATTAAAATGTTCACGAGAGTTGTTAAATTTGAAATATTAGTTTAAGATCGTCAAGGAAATGATCATTATTACCCTTTTGATTACTTGAATTGTTATGATTCCCATTAATTATACTAGGTTCCATTTATATATAATTTTATACACTATATTAGATCATAACTTTATGTATCATAATGTATAATATGAAAAATAGTGAAATAATTAACATAAATTAAAACATTTATGCATGGATAATATCATAACCGTAAACAAGGTTTATTTGGGAAAGTTTCGAAATCCTAAAAATATTTTTAAATACTTCATAATGGTTTGTAAATAAAATGTGAATTAACCCATTCATACCCCATTGGAGTGTCAAAATAGGTGCGTATTAAGGTCCATTTTCATATACCTGGTAATTCTCGAGTCAATCTGGCCACGCCTTTTTATAGTTATTACCCCTAGGTATATCTATGCTAGAACCACATACACATGAGATACATATAAAATGATGAATTATTAGGAAAACCAAATAATATATACCTTACCAAAACATTAGTATGTTATCCTATTATTAGATATATCCTTAAAGTAAGTCATAGGGTTATATTCCCTAATATATATTTTCCTAAATCTAGTTCTCAAGGTTTCTACTATACATCCTCTAATACCAACTATAGTGGTCTGGAATTATTTTCAGTGGACTATTACTAATACCTATCAGGGGACTCTAAATGCAGCTTCACCTCTAGGGTGAGACACACTGCCACCCCAACGACATCCCTTTCCTCATAAAGAACTTGGGTGAAGAACTATACTTTATCTAACACTCACACATGAGAGTTCCTAAGGATCAGATTCCTTTATTTTTATCTAATACCAAATATAGAGATCCTAATCTGAGTATTCTATTGTTTATGGTTACATTATTACATTGGCAGTATATATAAGTAATCACATCTTGAAGTACTGAATAGTTTAGTAGTATTGGAAAACTAGATACATAAGTTGAAATAAAAATTATATTTTAAAACATAAAACAGACAAAGTGTTTTCTTCATGAAATTCATTATTCCCCTTATTATATCCCTAAATATCAATAATAGAACACTTTTTGGTATCCTAGGGAAAATAACACATCAGAAAGGGGCGAGATCATATGCTTATTAATGGTATACATACAATAGAAGATATCATGAATAAATAATAATAATAAATATGGAAAGGTAAATAAATGAAATAGATGGGATTTAAATAATAACTTAAGAATAATATGAAATGAATAAATGATGATAAAATAAATCGATATACATAATCACTAGAGTTTGAAACTTATCCATGTATATTCTAACTAGTGAAATAATCACATAAACATTAATAAATGATATCATAATGATGTAAATCATAATTATGGACATTATAAACATACTATTAATAACTTTCACAATATAATTTATAACTATGGGTAAAAAACCATTTAATTTGGCAAACTGATTTTTCCCATGAGACTTATCGATACATCGAGGGGCTTTGAAATTCCATGACCCACACATCACTTAATAATTCAAAGGCATTAATCATATGAAAAGGGTGAAAAATAATCAATATAAACATTTATATTGAAAAGCTAACATATTAAATTTTAATAATTACCCCAATAAAATTAAAAAAAATCATTAACCATACTGTGTAATATAGTAAATGATAATAAAATTGTACATCCTCAGTTAAAATGATCTTAAACCATCCAAATAAAGAATAAATATGATATCAAAATAACATATCCCTATTGGATCATAAGTAAAATAAAATTTAGACCCCATTTATGAATACAAATACCATGAAAATATCCTTTAAAAACATTCTTGAGGATAATAACCATTGCATTTATAAAATCACCTTTTAAAATTAAAAGTTCCAAAAATATTTTGAAAATAATTTTAATTAAAAATTTCTTTTAAAACATATTAAAAATATTTAAAACATTTATTTTTCATTATGATCATAATTCCATACATTCCATACATATTAAAACAAATATTACTTTCACATTTTTGGTTAAATCTAAATAGGTACTGTTTAGAAAATGACATGACTATTCCTTTCAAAAAAATTTGTAAAAATTAATACATGGATAAAAATTTCTTAATAAATCATTTAGATAATATTAAAACATTTTTTATTTTTTTAGAAAACATGTATTTGGAAGAAAAATGATTTCTGACCGAAGAGAGAAATGTAGTTTTATTTTACTAAAACCATTATCTTATTTATATTAAGTAATATAGAGAGGAAAAAAATATTATTACTTAAAAAAGTTCATGTATGACCATATTACAATAAATTATATTTATTTTATAGCAAATATATAGAATACTGTCCCCAAGGAATGCTTAAACATAAATAATCCTGAATAATGATGAGATTTTGAAATAAACCTTCACCACTTTGGTAACTTTTGAATTATAAGCGCCATGAAAGAAATAATATCAAATGAAAATTTAAATACAACGAATATAAATAGATTAATGATATGGAATATCCAAAGGATAATTATATACACCACACTAATTAATAAGTGTCTAATATGGCATATGTCTCATAGATGTAAAAGTGAGACGAGAAACCCTTTCCTCCAGTTTGACTTCCTTTATATGTGTCAAAAACTCCTATAAACTTAATATAAATTTATTATAAATATATTATAGAATAATTATCATATATTTTATAACAAATATTATTTTCTTATTGTATTTTATCACCAATTTAATAATAATAATTTGTTAAAATCACCGCTTGAGGTGATAATTGCTTCGTTTTTCATGCATGTTTTGGTTTGGTAATTTTAGTCCTTTTAAATTGATCATTTTTAAATAATATAAAAATGTAAAAAATGATATAAATATAATATATATTCATTATATATTTATTTATTGTAATTTATAAAAGTTATAGATAGAAAATGGATTACACCATTTATAAAGATGGTTGGTCATACGTACGTATGGACACTGTTCCTATTTTTATCAAAAAATGAAATGAATAGAAAATAAATTTTAATTTTAATTTAAATAATAATTATTATATTATAATTTTAAAGTATATTAATCATATCTATCATTATTACTATCCATTTAAAAATAAAATGACAAACATTTCATAAAACTACGTGGAGGCGTTAGTCCAAACGTACGCATGAGTGACGTCATTGTTTTCCAATAGGTTGGAAGGTAATAAGTAAGATGTGATATTATATTTTTAGAATTATGTTCAGGTTATAAATATCACATATATTTAATTAACTTTAACCTGAAAACATCAATTTTAAGAAAAATTAAAAAACGAATATCATCACTTTGTTAGGCGGTTGTTCACTATACACATGACCGATGCTCTCATATCCCCTTCCAGAATAGAAAGTAATAAGGTATATGTGATATAAAAATTAAATAAGTATAATAATTTTATAAATATCATATTTATATGTGAAATCCATCATTACATCAAGTATTTAAAGGTTGTGATGGAAAACGAATTACATCGGTTAATTAGGCAGTAGTCCATGATACACATAATCGATGATTAAATTTTAATTTTATAGAATTGGAGATAGATATAGGTTATTAAATTAGAATAATAATATCTCTGTATATTTTAGATACATAAGATATTATATTATCACCATTTCATAAAATTTTAAGGAAGTGAAATAAGAAATAAAACTAATATGCGCGTTACAAATTTTACCTCTTCTTCAAAAAACTCTTTTAGGTTTATAAAAAAATAATTCATAGATTGGATTTATGTTCAAAAAAGTAATCTAGGATGTTGGTTTAATAATAAAGATGGTATTTTTGAAGTTATTTATCAAACCAAAGGGTTTGGGTTGTGTGAATATAAGAGAAGATGGGGTGGGCTTTTAAAAGTGGGAGAGAGGACACACTTGGTATTTTTTAAAATAATATTTGATACTCACATTTTTATTATTAAAAAATCCAAAAAAATGGGTTATTATCAAACCATATAGGTGATAAGGTCTATATATGTCCATATAATGGGTTTTAAACACTGTTTTGGTCATGTTCAACCATCATCTTCTTAGTTTAACCCATGGTAAACCCAATTTTTTCTTAACTACAGTAATTAATTTTTATTGTTTCCACTATTCATTATGGAAAAAATTAATATTACCTTATTATATAATATAAATTAATATTATTTATAATAAATAATATATTTCTCAAAAGTGAATTCACAATAGTGGAATAATTCAATTTAAAATTAAACCCATAAGTATGTCGAAAAAAGGGTTATTCTAAAGAAAAATTTACAAAGATTAAAATGTTTTTATATTATAATTTAATATGAAAGTGATTAAAATGGACTAGTTTAGTTAAATTGAAATATAATTTAACTAATTTTACTTTAAAAACAATTTATAATTTAATTTATCTTTGTAAATATTTAAAGAGAAAATGAAATTTTAAATAAAAAATTAGTATTTTTCGCTATTCATCGCAAAATTAATCTGTTCAGAAAATTATAAAAACTTCATCCAAAGATAATTTTGAAATTTAGATTTAAAAATTATTTTCTTCAAGTGATTTTTCTTATAATAGTAAAAATTAATTTTAAATTATTTTCTCTATTCTTGACTAAACCGCCTTTTTGAAAAATAATGTTTTTCACATAACATTTTGTATTCTTTAAAAGGATTCTTATGTTATTTATTATCAATCAATAACCATTCAATTTATTTTATACCTGTGTAAGTCATATTATTCTCAAAATTTATTTAGTAATATTCATACCCACCATCTTAACGGTTGAGTTATAATGGTCATTTTTAAATAATAATATTTCAATATAGTCTCACAAATTGTTCAAAGCCACTGTTGCCTGTATTGAAATATATAAAATAAATTGAAATTATTTAAAAAGAAATATTTAATAAGGACTCATAGTGTTACATTTTCTTCAAATTTCGGTATTTCCTGTCAATTATTCTATCTAATATAATTTTACTTTTAAAAAACTTGAGGTGTAACAACCAACATTACTGCTATCTGATTTAGATTCTGTGTGTTGATAATTTTGAAGAAAAAATTGAGTTGAGTAAGGTAAATGATTATGATCCTAAATAAGGCATGTAAGTTTTGTTACATGAAGAGATAAATGCGAATAAGATTTAATTATGATATCCATTTCTTGTGTAATACTTTTTTTGTTGTATAAGAACTTATTTTTCAATATAGTGATATCATAGGGAGGCTTAATGATATTTTTAGGGGTGTATTAGGAGAACCATTATAAATTAACCAAATCCAGTATAATGTACCATAAAAGAGACTGTAAATCTATAAGGAGACATAAAAATATTTTTGGAAGATAATTTGTTTTATTTACTTTATTATGTTTGTGTAAATTTTTTTCTTGAGCTTATCTTGAACATAAAAAGTATGTAGTCATTTACACTGGGGGAAAATATTATCAAAATGAAGCATAATGTTCTCTAACTTTCCAAACTACTTTTCATGTAGTGTATTTCTTCTGCTTAATCATTAATAAATCCATATTTATCCTAATCAATAATAGTATTTTTAATTTTGAGATGTGAATTTACAAGGGTAACATGAATTTAATAAAAAGGTTACATTGATTCACCCCCACTAAGGCGATTGATCAATGCTATTGGGGCACTAAAAAATTGATTTTTTAAATGTTAAATAATAAATAAGATAAGTTGTACTGATATTTAAAAATAAGTTCAACTTTAAAGATTTTTGTTAAGCAGTTTCATTTAATTTCATAAATGTTTTTAAAATATTTAATATTATTGTAGGCCTATATAAAAAGTTTCAACTATTATATGAGGTGTAACAACTGAATACTAGATTCATGCTATAAAAAATATTTGAACCAAAACACACTGAATTTTTCATTTTTCTTTAATACTTTATCCAAATATTCTAGTAGACCATATATTGAATGGAATTCATTCCAATAATTGAGATATTTATCACATCACATGGATACCTAATGTGGTAGAATATTATTAGCTTATTCTCAGGAATATTTATCAAGATAGTGTAAAATATCTTGGTAATATTGATTTATTAGATAAAAATGTATATTTCTCATTTTTTTATTTAGTTCATCTGAATGGATGGATCTTATGGAAAACCTGTTTTGGATTACTTTTTTCTGATGTGTTTGGATAGAGGTTATCCTATCCAAAACTGTTCACCATGTTTCTAGTAGAAAAACATGAGAAAGAATATTACCATCAACACCATGAATATTAGAATAGATAATCACTTGTAAAGGTAATGGAGGGGTTGTTCACCTTTAATTAGATTTGGATAAGATTCATGAACCATGTTCTTATAAATTTTAGAAACAAAACTAATCATTCATGAATGTAGTTTATATAAATTAATAGAGTGGTATTCATTATATAAGAATTGAATTTATATATTCTATGTAATAAATATTTTTTTTACCTGACTCTCTTTGATGTGATTGGTTCATACAAGGTTTTAAAGCAATATATTATTTACATTAACTATATTTATAATTTTTTTAATTTTTCTTACAGCTTTTATAAACTTTTTTATGAATCTACTGATCTATTTTAGAAAAACGTTTTGACTTAAACAATTTGAATATTTTTTAAAATCTAAATAAAAAAACTCTATCCCTATGTTATTACTAGAGAAAAAATATTTTCCACAACACAAAGTAATATCCAAATAAACTTGAAAGACCTAGTTCTCACCATAATTATACTTCAATAAACATGGATTACAAAAATAGTATAACATACTCAAAAATATAATATGTTCCCTCACAAACCAAATCTCACCACACTAGTCATCACAAAATCCAATGCCTCACATATTTCCTTCCACAAGAATTATTATAATATTCCATAATCATATGTAAATGCAATGAATATAATAATAAACATAACTATATATATATATCTGATCACAAAAATAATTGTAAATATAATAATAAATGGGTATAAGAAATAGATAAACTAGTTATCAGTCTAGTGACATCCTTATTTCACTACTACAAAACCCACCTATAAATGCCCTGATATTTATCAGTGCTCGAAAAATTCACTAATAAATTTTATATTTATCAGTACTAAAATAAGCGATGATAAAGGAATCCCTTTATCTATTCTAAAAAAGCACTAATAAAATATACCTTTTATCAGTGCTTATTTTTTAGAACTGATAAATGTTAAAATTTATCAGCATATTATTTTAGCGTTGATAAATGAAACCTATATTAACACTTCATTTATAACACTGATAAAATTTGTCCTTTGTCAATGCATTTTTAGCACTGATAAAGGTCTAGAATAAAATGAAAAATAAAACAAATAAAAATAAAATGAGTAAATTAATTAAAATATAAAACATTTTATTAATTAAATAAATATTGATAAAAATGAATAAATTTAATATACATGTATATAGATTAAAAATATTAATAAATATAATATATTAAATATAGATATATAAAATAAATAAGTACAATATATATAAAATGCTAATTAAAAACATATTAATATCTTATTCATTTTTAATGTTGTTTTATTTTTAATTTAACCTATATTAAATTTCGTGTGTGGAATTTATTTCAGTTAAACACACACACACACACATGTGAATGAATTTGTATAAAAAATGCACACACAAATATAACTAAAAATATATAGAAACACATACACCTAATATTGATATAATTTATTCAAATTTTAGTATATTTTATGATTTCATTATAACATGATACATTTAATATATATTATGTTTTTAATCGGTCAATGTTTTTAATACTACAGTTAGGGTATTCATTTTGAATGTTTTTTATTTTTTATTTTATTTTTGAATTTGATAAGTTTTTATTATTTATTTATATATATATATATATATATTATGTTTTAGTATTTTTAATATGTATTCAACCACTTCAATATATATATATATACACATATTTTTTTAATGACTTATATTTAATTAATAAATCATATCCATTTATTTAATATTATTAAAGCATACTCATTTTGAATTATTCAATTTCACTCATTTTTAAAATGCATGTATTTAAGATTATATTTCAATTAATAATGTAAAAAATATATTTGTAAATAAATATTTAGAAATTAATAATAAATGAATATTTATAATATTAATAATTATTAAAAATAAATAATAAATATAAATAAATAATTATGTATATTTAAATAATTTTAAAATTACGATAAAGTTATTTAAATAATTATAATTACAAAACTTTTAACAATGGTTTTGTAGCACTGATAAAGCTTGAGTATTATAAGTGCTAAAAAATAAATGATAAAAGATATATTTATTTGCATTTATAAATTTAGCACTGATAAAAGGGATCTTTGTCAGTGATTTTTTGAAAGCGCTGTTAAAAATGTCCCTGATCTATTTTAAAAAACCTAACCACGACTTGGTCACTCATGATTCTCAAACACTCACTGAACTCCTCTACTACCGGCACGACTCCTCTATGTCCCCTCAGATTAATCATGTCTATAATCCTATGTATGTTATTTTCTACTCTTCCTCTATCGTTGTTTGATGTTTTGGGTTCCAATTTTTGTGTTTTTTCACTGTTCTTAAACATGAAGAATCCTGCATCTCTTCTTGTCACTACTGAATACAACGAGTGTGGTTCTATTTCGTCATTTTTCTCATATCATATGTATTTGACTGTCCAACCCATTTCTCTCTAGAGACACACATAAATGGTTTACTCTCCTCTCGACATTAATAAGGAGACCTCTCATCCCCCCAATCCGATTTTTCTTCGTTTGAATAATATAGGGTTGCAAAATATAGGTAGTTTCTCAAATTTAATTCATCTTATATAATAGATTATAGATTCTAAATTCTTAATTATGAGGGTTTTTAAGGATTAGGGGATACCAAGTTGTGGCCCTTATTTAAGGGTGATGCACATATAGGGCACAATGTAAGTGTAAAAATAATTAAAACATGTTTTATGGATTTAGGTTATTCATTTAAATTGTTAAACCATGAAATGGGTTATTTATATTTATGATTTTGATGAATTTTTTATTGAATTCTAAAAAATATTGAATTAATTAGTCACGTTCCAAAAATTATTTTAGTGATTCATGCTGTGAGAGTTTGGTTTTTCTAATTAATTTAAGATTATTATTAAACTTTAAACATAGGTATTAAAGTTTGATGGGGAATTTCTTTGGTGAGAAAAGTATGCTCAATAGTTATTTTTTAAAATTTCCTAGATTGGATAGAATTAATAAATTATTGGGTAAATAGACATAGAAATACACAAAAACATATAAAGAGTGTATTTTACAAAAGTAAGTGAGTTATAAATGGTTGGATAATTGATCAATAAAACGGGGAGATGTGATTTATCAATAGATTTAATAATTAAAATAGATAGATAATTAATTTATAGGATAAAAAATAATTTCAAAATCCATCTAACATGGTGAATAACTATAGAGAGAAAAAAATGTGATTAAAATATACTTTTGATGGTTTGGATATTTATGTCTTATAAGTCATGAATTTTTTTATCCATGTCCAAAATTTACAAAATAGAGATACAATCCTCCTATTGTAATTAAACTTTTTTTTATCCCATATCCAAACCATTCTTCTTATTTGATCACTGTTTATCCCTAGGTTAAGTTGCTAGAACTCCTTCGGTGATTGAGGTTCCTCAAGAATATTTCTATGATTAAAGTCTAGTGTAATATAATCAAAGGCTAGAATACTTTTTTCTGCTTCAGTTTCATAAATCAAACACATTACATTGACACTTAAAGATGGATTCTAGTGATAATATATTACTAGTATACTATAGGTGTTTTTTCTTTGTTTCCATTCACATTTATCCTTGATATAAATCAACCTTTTTTTGGGTTTTTATCCCTATAATGATCATAAGATGTTACCCAAGAACCCATAAGTGGTATGAGATACTTGTTCTTCAAGGATACAATGTATAAATCTATTAGTTTTTTGAATAAATAAATGTCACATTGTATTATATAAAATTCATATATTATGATATGAAGGATTTCATTGTTCATCCATATCATATAGATATTATATGTCAATTGAGGATACTTTTTGAGTTATTCTATTAATGTAGGTTCCTAGGAAAATATAATCCTTATATGATTGATTGTCTTCCATCTCTTGATAATATATTGGACTACCTCTTTTAAACTAGCCTTCCTCCAATCATCAATAAATGGATGTAAATTAATCATCTGAGGTTGTATTAAATAATGGCAGTGAAGTTTAGTTTTACTGTATTATTGATGTATTATATCTATGTTCAAGATTTAATGAAATATTCAAGAAATTGTGGACCTTTATGCAGGGAGTGTATTCTATTTTTGTTTATTTAAGATAAATTATATGTTTGACTGCTGATGCTCACATGGATTCTAAACATGATGATGCTTACAATCCCTAGAAATAATAGACTTTTGATACTAAAACTATGGAATTATTAGGGGATCAACAACATGTTAATTAAAAAATTGAAAAAAACAACAACGACACAACATCATAGTTTTTAATAAAATTATCAAGGTAAGAAGTATGGGTATAAAATTTGAGGTTGGTTGGAATCAATGCGTCTAACCTATTGACCTAAAAAAGTGAAAATTTATTATTTATCTTCAGGTTAAAATATGGATTAATGTTCTTATTGATATTGACTCATGGAACCACGTCTAACTGGTAATGAAGGAAATACATTGGAAAGATATAATGGTAATGTTTCAATATACTTTCTCAATTTCACTGAAATATTATATAATGAAATGTTGATTTAGTTTTCATAATACATTGGATACTTCATTTATTTTAGAATATTTCTCTAATAATTTTGTCCTAATGTCCACTAGAAAATCCCATAAAGGCTTCTAGACTCTTCTGATGATGTCACATCGTAGGTATGATGAGGGGAAAATAGAGCCCCACCAACCACTTTATTATACACACATTATAAATTAGAAAACATGGACTGATTTCAGAAATAATCGCAAGGAGAAATCATTTCAGAAGAATTGTGGTCAATAATACATTATTTTACATTATTTATTTTATCCAACATGATTCAAAATTGTTAATTTTTTAAATAGAAAAAGAGTACTAAAAATAAATAACGTGCATAAAAACCATCATACCCCTACCTAAAAGGAAGGATGGGGTATGATTCATTTAAGAATAAATTAGTATGTATTTTAAATCAACAAGAAAAGTTTAATTATGTGATATGAAACAACATATGTTCATTTTTTTATATGTGTAATGATGAATCAAAATCTAAAGCCACTTTCATCCCACATAATGTGCTATGGAAGAAGGATCGTGTAAAAAAGGATGGTATATTAGTTGATGAAAAAATGTAGTATGGGAAGCATGTGTAAGTATGACATAATTGTAATTCATAATGATTTATAAAATTTATACATAAAATAAATATGGTCATATCTTTTTATATAGTTCAGAAATAAAAATCAGTAACAACCGTACCAAAAGAAAACTGACTTTCAGTAGCTCAGAAGCAGACTAAACAATATGGTCGTGTTAGAGGATTAGGTTTTGTAGTCTCTCCTTGAACATATTTTGATAAGATAAAACCAAATGAATATATATACATATAATATTATGAGAAAAATGCAGAAAAAATAGACTCATTGTAAGTTATTATTTTTCAGTCTGGTTTAGTAAACCAATGTATAAGAAAAGATCAAAGTGAACTGGTGGTGGAGCAAAGATCTACACATGATCCAAATGATCCCACTATATTAGGGGTTATTTATTCCTACTAAACCTTACCCAGGGTAATCAATTTTTTCAATACTCTTTCTCCTAAATGTGAATCAAACAACTTCTGAGAACATTATATTACTAAAATTCTATAGGGAGTAATTGTTTGTGATTGATTTTATGTCAATACCCACTTACTGCTGTGTTGTGAGGCATACATTGTATAATATCATGGGAGACCAGCTATACAATCATCCCCTCCCAAATATCACATGAGAGTGGGGATTGAGTTAACTTTTTAGATAACTGCTGAGTTTCCTATTCCACTTGATAACTAGATATTGCAACGGTCAAAGATGCTATTAGAAATTTCACATCATGGATGAAAAATCGCATAAATATACATGAGGTACATATTTAACAAATTTTTTCATTTAAAAACATGTAACAATTTATGGTAAAAGTATGAAGTGAGGAATGATATTATATATGGATAAAGTAGTGGAGAAACGAAAGGCTGAATCAAGAAAATCTGGTGAATCAACCAAGAAAAAAAATGAATCTCTAAGAGTACCTTCTCTCTGCTAGTTCTAGAGACACATTTATTAACATTACAAATTTATGTAGAGAACAAATTTAAAGATAAATCTATTTCTTACATTCACTATGAAGAATAAATATTTGAAGTTTCCATTATAAACAAAATTGGTCTCGAGCCTCTAAATGTGATTCTATAGCATGAATAGTTGGGCATATCAATTATGAATACATACATAAGGTACATTTTCATAATATGTTTTTCCAGATAGTAATCTAAATATGTTTATTAAATTTAATAATTATTCATATTTTGTACAAGAATTTATATTAAAACTATATAAAGGGAAGATCATGTGAAGAAAAATTTGGATTGATTAATCCTAGAATCATTTCGATGATAGAAATTACTTTGGAAAACAAAGAAATAGAGAATGAAAAAAGATGAGTTACTCAAAGTGTTTAATAAAAAATCCTTAGATGATAGACTCTTTTAGATGCCTATAATGAAAGGGAAAACTCTATGATCAAATCACATAAAATATATTTTTAATTTTTTCATTACTTAATTGTTTTTGTTTTTTAGAAAGCATTGGATGTTGATAGCAGTCAACATAGACACCCAAAATATTTATTTTTTGGATTCAATGCATGTATTTCCTACCAAACGATCACACATGATGAGTATTGTGAATCTATAATACACTAAAATAAACATTTTGTAGATAAACGTAGAATTATATGTTCATTCTATTTTTTAACAAGATTTTTTTATGATAGGGAAGTCACTAAATATAGGATAAATCATAAAATGAGGTCAGTTTATGACAAGATAAATCCCATGTATTACGAAAAATAGAAAAAAATTAATGTATATATATAAATATTTAACTATAAATACGTTTCAAAAATATTTACTTATTTTAGTCAATGTTTCTACAGTGTATGAAAAAGGATAATGCAATCGACTGTGGATATTATGTTTATAAATTTATGATAGAAATCATAAAGCTTGAAAAGACTAGCATCCCTCAACAGGTAATTTTCAAGGGTAATTAAAATTCAATTAATTATATTTTATAATCATTTGTTTGTTTATATTTTCTTAGTACTATCAAGATTTATGAAAAAAGAGTTACTAAAAAGGAGAAATCAATTTTTTAGATATGATTGGGCATCGTAATTTTTTAATAATGTATGACTAAATTTTTTTAGGTTACTTCATTATTGGTTTTTTATCTAGTACGAGTTATGAACTTCAAAAAATATTTGGGATGTGAAGCATCCGTTTCATAATGATTATATAATATTTTTGATCTCTTTATCAAGGAGAAGATTAATGGAGGTAATCAATTTGTTTAGAAGTGCTGACCTGCAAACAATAAAATTGTTAGGAAAACATTGAGGTGGAGGTGGAGGTGGAGGGAACGACAAAGATGGAGGTAGAGGGGGAGGAAAAGATAGAGTTGGAGTTAGAGACTAACATGGAGGAGGAGGCAAAGGTGAAGACCAAGGTGGAGACTAAGGTAGAGAAGGATAAAAATTGTTAACTTTCAAATAATAAAATTTTTACGAAATGAAGTAGAATAAGGAATATACCATGATTTTTTTGAGGAAAATCATTTAAAAGTGAACACTACTCTTTTCACTTAAGATAAGAGATATTGTGAATCTTTTTTATTTTCAAATTAGATTTATTAAAAAAAAAATGTAGTGTACTCAAAACTAAGAAAATGAATTTAGATTGTTTTGGTGTTTTAGGAAAATTATCCATACATCTTTTTTGATGTGTAAGGATCATCCACATCTCAATGTGATGCATTATGTGATCGGTAAGACTCCAAGTGAATCTTTTTTATTCAAAAGTGACATTAATTTTAGTGAAAAAACAAACATACTCAAAACTAAGAAAACACTTTCAGATTGTTTTTTTACTTTAGGATAATGATCTATTAGTCATTTGTGATGTGTAGGGATCAGCAGTACCTCAATTCGATGCACGGTGTGACTGGTATGACTCAAAGTGCATCTTTTTTATTAAAAAATGACATTATTTTTAATTAAAAAACAACTAACAATCTCAAAAATGAGAAAAAACATTCCAATTATTTTGATACTTTAGTAAAATAATCCATGAGTCATTTTGGATGTGTAATATTTATTTGCACCTCAATCTGAATCTTAGTTGACTCAAAGTGAATCTTTTTAATTCAAAATTGACATTAATATTAGTAAAAAAATAACTAACATACACGAAAATAAGAAAAAAACTTTATATTGTTTTAGTACTTTAGGAAAATGATCCATACATCTTTTGAGACATATAGGGATCAACTGTACCTTTATTTGATGCACGGTGTGACTAGTATGACTCCAAGTGAGTATTGTTTATTTAAAAGTAACGTTAATGTTAATAAAAAAATAAATAACATACTCAAAACCGAAAAAACACATTATGATTTTTTTGATACTTTTATAAAACAATCCATGAGTCATTTGGAATGTATAGGATTCATCAGCACCACAATATAATGCACGGTGTGACCGGTAAGACTCCAAGTGCATCTTTTTTATTCAAAATTGACATTAATTTTAGTAAAAAAAATGACTTACTCGAAACTAAGAAAACACATTCTGATTATTTTGGAACTTTATGAAAATGATCCATATGTCATTTGTGACATGTATGGATCAGTATCACCTAAATTAGATGCACGATGTGACTAGTTTTACTCAAAGTGCTTCTTTTTATTCTAAAATGACATTAATTTTAATAAAACAACTAACATACTCAAAACTGAGAAAACACATTCTGATTATTTTGATACTTTAGAAAAATGGCCCATGAATCATTTGGGATTTGTATCATTCAGTTGTGCCTCAATTCGTTGCACATTGTGATAGTCTAAGTGGGTCTTTTTATTCAAAACTAACATTAATTTTAATAAAAAACTACCGACATACTATATAATAACATTTCCTTTTTCTTGTATTTGTATTAGAAAATTTATTTCATTTAAATTATATATTTTTATCTTATTTTGGTAATTTTTATTGCTATTTTTGATGATGCAGTGTGTTGTTGCAGGACACTGCACCTAGTTCTGGTGATGCAGTGTGCTGCAACATCCCACTGTAGTTTTCTCCTTTATCGGTGCTAATAAATGCACTGATAAATATTTCCTCTATCAACAATTTTAAAAGTGCTGATATAGAACTCCTTTATCAGTTCTTATATAGGAGCTGATAAAGTCTATCTATATCAATGTATTGAAAAGCACTGAGAAATCATACTTTTATCAGTGAAAATAAAAGAACTGACAAAAGACACAATTTATTCGAGATTTTAAAAGTGATGATAAAGGCACTATTTATCATCACTAAAGAAACATGTTGATAAATGGGGTCTGTTATCAACACTGGTAAGAGTATTATTTATAATTTCTTTTATTTTTGATGATAAATATACAATTTATTATACATTTTTTAGGGATAATAAAAGCAATGGAATTTTAAATGCGCTAAGGTTATCAGCACTTTTCTATCACTGATAATGGACAATTCTAGTACTGTTAAAAGTGTGTTTTGTAGTTGTGTAATCAGAATATTATAATTCAGAAAACCAACCTTACATGATAGATGTATATAAAAGTTATATTGCATTACTTAAAATAATATAAAATATAAATAAAGAAAATTTCAATAACATTTACTAAATAAACCAGCCATCAATATTTATTATAATTCCAATGATAACCCTAGGGTAAACAACATCTATTATTGACCCTTTGGAAAGAGAGGATAAAATAAGGTACTCATACCAGATAAGGAAAAAAGGAATTTCCATTTGAATAAGTTCATATTGATCTTGGAACATACTTTATATGTCGTCATATTGCCTTCCATATAGACCTAATTTTATGAGAAATATTAAGAAGAAACAATTCCTACAAATATAAATCCATGACTCCACAATATAATAATAAAATACATTAGTATTATAAAATAACATCATAATCATTATATTCAAGGTTTTAAAAATATACTCCATCCAATTATACCAAAGAACACCCATCCCTCCATTTAATATTACATTATTTATATTAAAGGGTTTTTAACTATTTAGAGAGTTTAAATCTATAAATAGAAAGTGAAACAATCCCTATAACCTTGCACACTTAGCATAAAAATATAAGAGTATGATAATGGTTAATTGAATGATACTCATGATATTTTAACATGTAATCTTACTTAATTTCATATGCTAATTATGATAAACTATTATTCAATTCATTAAAAATCATTAGTTTTAAGATAATGTCACACACCACTATTCATAATTTGGAACATAATTGTAGAATTCATACAATTTATTATATTCTTCATCACACATTATAAATATTTTATCTATATTTTATTATGTAATAAATTACTTTCTTTAAATAAAAATAAGCATCATATATTTATATATTAAAAAACATGATTAACATGAAGAACATCTTAAACAAATTTGATGTTCAACCTTAAATTAAAACCCCAAACATCATGATTTATATATATTTGGTTCCTGGGGGTACAATTACATTAAACACACACACCACACCCATAGGCAATAAAGGCATGTGATAGACCCCCAGGGGATAAACCACCTATTAATCCATTATTTATTCAATACATGGCCCAAAGGCCCTGAGGGCATGAAGCACATACCATGGCCTAAAGGCCCACAATCTATCCCAAAGGCCCAATGCAGCATCCATGCCTCCATCATGTGTGCACCACCGTCCGTATACTCCATGTATGCATGACTTCCTACCTGTATCATGCCTGCATCACCACATGCCTACATAAATTCCCTCCCACACAGACTTAAACCTGGGTCTGATGTAGACTCACGGGGCACCTCTAGCACTGAGGCACACCCTAACTAAAAAACATCATGATTTATTCAGATAAATTGTGATAAAAAGTATTCTCTATTTAAAAATGAATAAAATAAGGAATCATAGACACTAAAAATAACTGAATGGTTTACTATTATTCATTAACCACTTTCCATCCACTATTCTTAAACTATTTAGATTACCGCACAACAAAAGAATAAAAAATAAACAAATAAAGAATGTGATAAATGAATTGATTTTGAGGAATATGGGTAGCACCTTATATTTATTATTGAATTCTCCCGCCTTACTATAAATACTCCTTGTGTAACCACTTTCTAGAAATACCAAAATTTCAATGTATCTATAACCCCTCTATAATATTATTTAATTAGATAATTACAATTTTATTCAAGAAACACATCACATTTATTATGTTTGCATAAGTAAGTCTCCCATACTCTTTAATTACGTCACCAACCAATCTAATTAATAAATAATGTTTAAAAAACAATAGTTCCAAATAATAATTTGTTAAATAAATAAATTTTATAGAATGGTTTTAATCTTTAAATTATTAACCAACATTATTTATAAAAAAACAATTCATGTCAAAAATATCTATTATAGATGTAATATAATTTCTACAAAACCTTTACATACAATTTATCCTTTATTTTATTGAAAATATACTTCATATTTAAACCACTATATATCACATACATATATAGTATCAATTATTTATTTATATATAAAATATTTTTTGTTAGATAATAATCTTAAATAATAATTAATTAAATTCATAATAAAATTTGACATATTTCAACAATAATTTGAAAAATAAATAATATTCAAAATATCATCTCAAGATACCCATTTTAATTTAAAAATTAAATAAAATTATCATTTAACACTTTAAGTTATAAATGACTATGAAATTAATTTAGTTTTTCTCTATAAGGCTTTGGAATATTTCTATAAATATTTTTGAAGCTAGGCATTGATTCAAAATGGGATTTCGGGGCCTGAATATCCATGGGGTTGTGATATTAAAAATATGAAATATTTTATATCACCCACACATAGTTTGTCTAATAATGTGGATTAACTCTAGATTGTAGTCTCTTATCCAAACTTTAAGACCATTATCCAGTTTATAATGTGGGGTTTACTCTAGAATAGATATAATGTTTTTAGAGTTAGATGCCTAGTTATAGGTGACCATTGTCAGGTTATTAAATGGAATTTTATTAATTTAATAAAATTAAGTTTTTAAACAACACCTCCCCATTTTTTTTTCATGCATGGTAGAAGAGAGTTATGGTTTTCCTCCCATAATTATGGATGAATTGAGACTGAACCAAGGAGTAGAGGCACCACTATACCCCGTTTTAGATTCCAATCATCACCAGATCGAGCTGTAGTGGGTTCTAGGCTTTGTTTCAGACCCTAATATTTGGAGTTTCTCTTTTAGGTAGGTGTATTTATGATATTTATGAATTTATACCCATTCATTAATTTCTATAAGGTTTTAAATCCCTCTTATGACTGATAGAGATCCCCTAGGGTAAAATCTGTTGTTTTCAGGTGGACATCGGGGTTTCAGGTGGCGTGTAGGGGGATCCCATTTATAATTCCTTATAAAATGTTGTGTAGTGAAGGATAACATACCATGTGTTCTTCCCATTTTGGGAAGATGATCTTTTGGGTAATAATTCCATGTACTAGGGGTTCATGTCATGTAGTGAACCCCATGCCAGGTTACCAAGGACATTCCCAATTTTTTCGTGTCAAGAGAAATTGATTTGTGGTAGTAAATAGAAAAATGACCTGGGAATGGTTTGAGTTATGATGGAATGACCAAGGAAACAGTCTTGACCATGAAAAGAGGAACACACCATATACCAAGGGTACATGATATGTATGGAAACATATATAGGAAGGCCGTGTGTGGGAAATGACCCACCCTTGGGCTCAGACGAGGTCACACAGTGTGTGATACAAGGTACACACCATGTATTTTACTTATACATTTCGAGTATCGAGATGGGACATGACCTAGGGATAGTTTCAAGATACATGCTATGTACTAAGGGTACAAGCTGTGTACACCCCTTCGATACTTATGTTGAATCAAAAGTATCTTTTTAACTTTTCTATTCCTTTTATTTTTGAAATCGCCATCTGATTTAAAAAAATACAATATCCAAATAATTTTGTATCCAAAGTATTTATTCAATGTTTTTATAGAAAAAATATTCTTTTACCATAAATAAAATTGTTTTTAAGATTTCATGAATTCACATTACAATTATTATAATGGGAATGAATCTAATTATTACCGGAATCACCTTATTAAATCATTTTAAAATACTTTTTTTTATTTTGTTTGTATTTACAAATGTGTTAATCATATTTGAAATTAGAATTGATACCATCAGATTTACACTCATTAAGAAAATTGCAATAACATTTAAATTCATCAGATTAAAAAATCCATGGGGATGAAAAATCCATTGGATTAACCTATATTTTACTTCTGAATACAAAAAACTATTTTATTGTAATGGAAAACATTTAAATATATATGAGAAAAATGATATCATGCTTTTAGTTACAAGATAACCATTGAAGTGACAGGCGTCCTGGACCCTATGAGAATTCTAGAGAAAATATGATCGTTGGAGATCAATATGACCATTGAGATGAACTGTTATAACTACCATGTCATTTGACAGACAAAACATATTTTTGAGACACTACATGAGTGCTCTGATAAATTTATAATGTATGAATGATCTGAATCTTAGAAGCTGTGAACTGCTTGTTCCATAAACTTGTAACTTTCAAGAGTTTATTTTTCTGTGTGAATTCGATCGTTGTGATTAAAATTGAGGGCTTTCGAGGATATGAAGATAGATAATCCAATAAATATCTTGATCGAGGGCTTCCAGGGATAGGAATATAGCGGATCTGATCACCTTCTTGATCAAGGGATTCTAGGGATATGCATACAAAATAAAGCTGATCATCATATAAAGGGATTGCCTTAGTGTGTGTAAGGCATAATTTCTTGGAAGTATAAATCTGAAGACTTTTATCCAAGGTTAGTGGATACCCTTCTCTTCGGGTTAAAAAAATTAAATTCAATTGTATTACTTATTTCTTACGAGTCTTTTATATTCCACTAAATTTTTTTATAGAAGGTGAATTCTTTTGTATATTCATCTTTCTATTCAATTTATCATAATTACTCTAATTATGATATTTTTTTATTACACTATTAATATGATTTCAATGATAATTATTATCACTAACTCTGATTACAAATCTATATTGTATAAGGTAGAATCATATATTTGGTGACTTGGGACATTAAAACAATATCAAAATCAACCTGATTATGATATCCTTATAATCGAAACAAAGGGCCAGTCTGATTACTATTTAAAAAAATAATAGGTTTTGTGAATTTAAATAGGCTAAAATATTTTATAATAAATTATTATAAGGTTAAAAACAAAAGTTTTTAAACTTATAATTCCCCCTTTTGTATTTTTCCATCTACATATACATTTCGATCCAACAATTTGTATCAGAACTAAGTCTCTGTAATATTGATACTCACATTTGGTATGAGGGATGGTTTCCACTACTCATACTTGCAGAGTTTTTTTCAAGTTATATTTATTTCTTTTTATAAACTTTTTGTTTATAAATATTTGTTACACTAACATGTATTGTGAAAATATTTTGTTTATATATTTTTTAAGGCACGAAAGGACTAAATGTTGGTTCAATTAACAATATCAATACCACAATACCACCAATTTTCGATGGTAATTATTATGATTATTAGAGGGAAAGAATGAAGACTTTTTTGGACCAACATTGGAGTTGATAAATTTGTTTTGCTAATTATTGAATAAAAAATTCTTGACCAAGAGATCGGAACTTTTACAAATCATGAAAATCTGGAATACCAGCTAAATTAAAATGTAAGGAATAATTTATTATGTTCTACTAAAAGAAACATATAAATATATATTCCCTTTTGTGAAGCAGCCAACAATATTGTGAAGAAGTTATAAATCACTCATTTTGTAACTTCTAAATTTTTTGAGACTAGAAGAGCTATGTTAAGAGATGATTATCAAGATTTGGATTTCTTTATGGTGAACATATTGTTAAGGTGAAACAAGGGTTTATGAAATTTTTTACTAGTCTACAAGATATGGGTGAAAAAGGATTAGATAAAGAAATTCTTATTGAAATGATCATTGATATTATTCTAAATTAATTGGAATAAAAGACAAAAACAATTGATGAATCCAAAAATAATATAAATCATACAATTGATAATTTATTTGGAACTATCTTATAGTATGAGGGATATCTAAAAATAGATGATGATAAAGTTAAAAATAAGACTGGGGGAGTTTCTTTTACTTATACTTCAAAATCTTTGAAAGCTCAGACTCCTAATAAGATTGTTAAATCAATAAAGAAAAAGGTTATTACTTAATCAAACTTAAGTGATTCAAAAAAATAAAAAAAGAGTTATTCAATATTCTTAAAATAATTAACTATATTGTTGGTAAAATGTATTTTCAGTATCAGTACAATAAAAGTAACAAATACAGGAATGACCAGAAAGATTCTGAAGTTACCTATTAAAAATTTAAAAGAGCTGGACATTTAATACCTAACTATACAAAAATCAAAAAGAAATATAGAATGGAAAGTAATCTTGATAGAAATCATAAAAATTATTACAATTAAAAATGGAATAAATTTTTGAGAGAAAATTATTCATTGAGTGTTAGTGGAGGATATTCATCTTATGATTCTTCAGACAATGACAATTCCAGACACAAGAATATTGGTCTCTATGAAAGAATACCTTTTGAAATTCAACATCTTATGGAAAAGGTACATAATTATGAATCTTTAACAAATATGTCTTTAAATACTAATTATATGGATGAGAATAATTCTATATCTTCAGATAAAGAATAATCCTCAACTAGTGATAATGATACTTTAACTTATTATGAATAAGTTTGTAGATTTTCCTAATTAATTGAAAATAAAAAATGTAAAGTCAATAATAAAATTGAAAAGAAAAATTCTTGAATATTTTTTTTACAAAATAAGTATTAGTTCTTTAAAAAGTTCTTGATAAAAAATATTTTGAAATTTATTCCATTTATAAAAACCTTTAGGGAGATAATTTTGAGAAGAATAAAATTTCTAAGTATTTTAAAAAACTCATTTTAGAGAAATGTGTTTTAGAAACAAAACTCAATTATAATACTAATGATTGCAAGGATAAGTATTTAGTTTTAAAACTAAAATATGAAAATTTTTCTTTAAATAAAATCTAATCAAAGATAACTTCTTGAAAATAATGTTTGGATAATATTTATCAAAAAATCCATTCCCATAATAATAGTTCAATATTTGTTTATTCTCATTCAAAACCTGTTTTGAGTAATAAATATTTTGTTTCTAAAAGTGCTCATTTTTGTGTTAAGTGTCAAAGTGGAGGAAATTGGAATAAAATTTTTTCTTTAAATAAATCTCAATCCTTTGGATTTCACAAAGCACATTTTTCAAAAGAAATGTGGATTCCTAAAATTTTTCTTTCTTACATTTATGGATCCAAGAAAGTATGGGATCCAAAAAACTAGTTGTTTTTTGTTCAATAAAACAAATTAAGTAAAAAAATTAATAGTATATGGTACATGATAGTGGTTTTTACCAATATATGACTAATAACAAATAATTCTTTGAAAATATTATTGAAATAAAAGGTGGAAGAGTTACCTTCAGAGATAATGCTCGAGGAAAGATTATTGATATAGGAAAAATTATTCTTATGGGAAAAGCATTAATTTAAGATGTATTATTTGTAAAAGGTATTAATCACAACCTTATAAGCATAATTAAATAATTTTATGATGGTTACCCTATGAATTATAGGAATTATAAATGTATAGTACATAATTCCAAGGATGAATTAATTCTTTCTGCCTGTCAGTAGGATAATGTTTATACACTTAAATTAGAACACCATAGGAGTCAAGAGCTACATTTTCTTAGTCCAATGGAAGATCAATATTGGATATGTAATAGAATTTTAGGACACATTAACCTTAGAAACTTATGTAAATTAACTAAGAAAATACTTGTTAAGGATATACCCAAACATATATTACTTTCTTCAAATGTTTGTGACCATTGTCATTATGGAAAGAAACATAAATCAAGCTTTAAATTAATTAGTGAAGTCTCAACTACTAATGATTTATATTTAGTTCACATGGATTTATTTATTCCAACAGAAACAGGAAGCATCATAGGAATGTACTATGTATTTGTTTTAGTTGATGATTACACAGAATACATATGGGTTTATTTTCAAGTAAGAAAATATGAAGACTTTTGTTGTTTTAAATCTTTTGTAGCTAAATTAAAAAAATGAGAAAAATATTCCATTGATAACTATTCATAGTGATCATAGTGGAGAATGTGTAAACTCTAATTTTAAAACCTTTTGTATCCAGAAATTAATTAACCATTACTTTCCATCTCATATAACTCCTCAGAAAAATGGTGTTGTTGAAAGATAAAATACAATTATTTAGGAAATAATAAGAACCATGTTGAGGGAATACTCAATTTCTAAACACTTTTGGCTTGAATTAGTTATTACTTCATGTTATACTATAAATTTAGATTTAATTTAAACCTTTATTAATAAATATTCTTAGGAATTATGGATAGGCCAAAAACCAAAAGTTTCATAATTGAAAGTATTTGGATGCAAATTATTCATCTTGAATGAAAAAGATAATTCACCCAAATTTAAACCCAAATCTGATAAAGGCATATTATTAGGCTATTACACTACTTCTAATACATACAGAGTTTTCAATAAAAATTATTTCACTATTGGTGAAACAATACATGTTAAATTTGATGAAACCTATTCTTTCGTATTTTAACAATACTAACCTATATCTTATGATAGGATTTCCAAAATTGATCATTAATATATGATAGAAGACTCTTCCAATAAGGAGAATATTAAAGAAATTATTTCTATTGTATTAACTTCTGAATATTTTCTACCTTATGTTGATGAACATGATTTACAAAACCCAAGTGAATTGTTTCTTAAGAATCATCCTAGTGACATTATCATTGGTGATGTAAATCAACATGTAAGGACTAGAAGTTCTTTGAGAAATGAAACAAAATATTTTCCTTTCCTTTCCCAATTTGAATCTAAAAGTCTTGATAAGTATTTAAGTGATCAAAATTGGATTAATTCAATGAAAGATAAACTAAATGAATTCGAAATAAATAAAGTCTACACCTTGGTAGAAAGACCTGAAGAAACTTCAATAACTAGAAGAAAATGGGTTTTTAGAAACAAATGTGATGAAAATGGAATAATAATCAGATATAAACAAACACTTGTTGCAAAATGTTATAATCAATAATAGGGAATATATTTTTAAGAAACCTTGTCCCTAATAGCTATAATTGAATCTATTCGAATTCTATTAGCCTTTGTAGGAATATTTAATATCAAACTTTTTCAAATGGATATAAAGTGTGATTTCCTTAATGGATATGTTCAAGAGGATGTGTTTTTTGAACAAACTCATGGTTTTGAAGATAAAAACATCATGAATATATTTTTATACTTACCAAAGATTTATATGGCCTTCAATAAGTCCCCCAAGCCTGGTATGATAGATTAACAAGATTTTTATTTCAAAAAAATTATGTTAAGGGAATTACTGATCCAAATATTTCCATAAATAAATTAAACAAAAATTTTTGATTGTTTAAATTTATTTTGATTAAATTATATTTGGATCAACTTAGCAATCTTTAACTAAATCTTTTGTAAATCTTATAAAATTTGAGATTGAAATGAGTATGATGGGTGTGTTAAAATTATTTCTTGGTTTTCAAATTCCTCAAAAACTAGAAGAAACTTATATATCTCAACATAAGTATATTAAAGATCTACTTAAAAGTATATAAAATACAATACCAAAAGTATTATTACTCGAATCAGTACCCTAAAAAAATGTGATCATGATGAATCTAGGAAACCCGTTGATCAAAAAAAATTTAGAGGAATGATAGGAAGTCTACTATACTTAACAACTAGTCATATATACTTAATGTTTTCAGTTTTATTACGCAACATTCATCAATCGAATTTAAAAGAATACCATTTAAAATCTGTAAAAATATTTTCTCATTATTTAAGGGTAACCATGGATTTATGATTATTCTATTCTTCTGTAAATTATTTAGTTTTGAAAATATTTTGTAACACTAAATATTGTGGTTATAGATTGTATTGTAAAAGTACATCCAGAACCTATCATTTCATAGGATATTAATTAGTTACTTGGTATTGTAAGAAACAACACTCAATAGCACTTTTCACTAAAAAGACTAAATATGTGGTAGCTGGAAGTTGTTGTGCTCAAGTGTTGTGGATGAAATACATGCTCACTGATTATAGAATGAGTTTTACTAAAATTAAAGTTCTATGTGATAACACTAGTTCCTTTTCTTTAATTAAAACCCCTAAACATCCATACCATGAAAACACATAGATATTAGGCATCGCTTTCTTATGGATTTCACATTCAAAGGAGACCTCATTTTACAATTCATCAGAACACAACAAAAAATTGATAATATTTTTACAAAACCATTACCCTCTGATATATTTTAATACATATTAATAGAATCTAGGAATAATCATAATAAATTGATCATTCATTTCTAGTTATTTTTTTAAACCATATCTTTATATTAATGTACTTATTTTTATAAAGGGGAGTACATATGGTTTATTTTTTTAAAGAAAATTACTTAAATTAGTTTTAGTATTTGATTTGAAATATTTTATTGATTAAAAACTTTCAATTTTATAAAAAAACACAATCAGATTCTTATTTCTAAATATATTTACAAAAATAATTGGATTTATATTATTAATCAGATTTATACAAATAATCAGATTTGGAATATCAATCGGATTTAAGTTTTTAATTAGACTAAAAAAGTTCTTATATTTATATTATAAAGGATTTCAAAGGATTTAAAATTAAAAAAAAACAAAGTAGAACTATTTATTATATCAAATTTTCTAATCCAAAAGTTATTACAATTTCTCTTAATTAATAACACAATTTCATTACTTTAATTTTTAATTGTTGGTATACTGAATGTTTTTATTTCAAAGTTTTTTCACTTTCTTAATCCTATTCACCCAATCATGATAAATGTTTTTTTAAAACATCAAGAGTTTATGTTTTTTGTAAAATCTTTCTACATATTTAATATGAATATCCAGATCATAAAGATTGAATTTCAGCTATCAGATTAACCTTGGAAGTTCAATCCTCACTCATTTTTTCCTATAATTAGGGGACCCCCTGTCCCACATCATCTACCCTCAGGATTTTATCCACAAAGCACTACCAACATTAAAACTCAACCTATGATTTCTTCATGAATTTTTATTCTATTTCAAGCCCAAATACAATGAATCAAACTTAGTATTACAAAAATATGTTTATATTATGAGAAAGGATTGTATCAAGATTGTTTTATGATAAGTATGATTCATATTTAAAAAGAATGATCCAGTTTCAAGAATTAGGACCAATTTGCATTGAAAAATCAGATCCAAACTTTGATTTTTTTATTTAGATATCGTGCATGATTTTTATGAAACCGTTATTTTCTACAAGAAAGTTGTAAAAGAAAAAAATTTCATTCTAGGTTTATGATAAGTCCTATGAAATGACTCTGAAAGTCACTTCTAGTTTTCTTGTTGTATCAGATGATGGAGATGCACTCTTCCCTTCTCACAAGTTATCGAATTGAAAGGGTTCTTTTGTGAAAGAAAGAGCAGAAAAGTCATTGTTCAAAAAAATGAGGATCCAAATAAACTCACACATCATATCCCTAATCATAGACTTCTAGAAACATGGATGCTAGGTTTTATTATATTAAGGAAAGAAAATAAATATACTCTTAATGTTTTAGATGTTTTTATTTTATATTATCTAGTTAATTTTAGAAAGTTAAATCTTATAGAGTTTATCCTACTAACTTTCAATAACATCAAGAAGAAGTCAATAAAATCTAAATCCATCATGTTTTTTATTCTGATTAGTAAAATGATTGAAAATATTCTTAGTCATTTCAAAATTTCTATCAAATCTGATCCGATCAAAGAAAAGATTAGTTTTATCAATGATGATATTATCAGAAGGATGAAACTTGTTAATTATTCAAATTCCAAATTGTTTGTAAGTAATGATAGATATATAAATCCTAGGAAGAACATTCCATATCCATGAAAGCTGAGAAAGATGAGAAAAAGAAAAGAAAACCCAAATCTCTTCCTAATAATAAATTAAATAAACTAAATAAGTATTGAAATGAATTTATGGATGAATGGAGGAAAATAAAAGAACATAGAAAAGAGGGAGAAACTCAGATTGTTCTCAACCCTATAGAAGAATTTGCAGTAAGAATTAGTGGAGAAGAAGTTTTAGAAAAACAAGAAAAATAGAAGAAGTATAATAAATAGCTTTTACAAGCCCAGTTATGTAAAAAATCTCTGAAGGGTATTGTATTATATTTAGCCAAAATTTTTTTTACTACTACCAATGTTGGAATTGTATTGAAACAATCATATGTTGTTAATGAAAATGTTCCATCCGAGAAGGATAAAGGAAACAAATAATTGTTTCTCAAGAATATATTCTAGTGAGAATGTTTGAATTGAGGTCAGAACCTCAAATTCATGAAATTTTGGAGAAAATTCTTGAAGGAATAGAGGAATACTAAAATTTATTCAAATAGATAGAAGAATATGAAGAAGAAGATGAATAAGAAGAAGAAGAAGAAGGACACAAATAAAAACTAGAAGAAAATACATATAGATAAGAAAAAATAAACTAAAAAGAAAAGAAAAAGGATAATGGTTCTAGAAAAATATCTATAAGAACTTCTCTGAACTCATAAAATAGATTATCTACTTCATAAAATCATACTGAGAATGAAAAAGTCCAGGAGAAACAAAAATATCCTCTATTCTAGAAATTGTTTCTTAGTACAAGAAGGGTGATGACAAATAATGGCCAAATGCATTAATAATAATTATGTTGAGGCAATCCAAGTCTCCAAATAAAATAATTATGATTAGAAATTACAGTTATCAGATAAAAATAAAATGAAAATAACTACAGTGAAAGAAGATATCATAGAAAGAAAAAGAAGATTACAATCATAACATGATTCCTAGAATAATATCACTTCCCAAGGAGTTGATTTTATTTTTTATACTTTAACTAGAATGGGGAATACGTTTCCTTTTATTTCTATAATTGAATCAAAATTTGGATTAGTGGTGGAAAACTAGTATAAAGACTTGAATTCAGTAAAATATCTCATCGACAAGTTGATAATAATAGAAGCATATTTCATAGCATTCCAATAAAATGATGAATCCTATAAAAAGAGTTTTAATAGAATTCTAAAATAGTCTTGAGGAGTTGATGAAGACTTTAAGATCAATGATGAGAATATTGGAAAATTCAAGAAATCCTTAGAAGAGACCGAAAATTATTTTAATAGTCTAATTAGTGATATATCCCAAAAGGTGAAGTTTCTTGATGCTTTCAAATTTTACTATGAGAATATAGACAAAGATATTTTAAATATTCAAGCAAAATTTAACTTCTTGATTAAATAGATTTCTAGAGTCTATATATATACAAAATACATATCTAAATTGTTGATTCATTGGAATTATTTCTTAGAAAGAATTAATGTTTTGGAAGAAAAGGTCAAAACTCAAAATTAAGAGAAGAAATAACTAAATTAAAGATTTTAGATTTAGGAGTAAATGATCCAGGATATGAATAAAACAAGTGTTAATCATATTTGAAATTCGAATCGATACCATCAAATTCACACTCATTAGAAAATTGTATTAACATGTAAATTCATCGTATTAACAAATCCATCACATTGAAAAATACATCATATTAACCTATGTTTTACATAAAAATATTGAAAATTGTTTTATTGTAATGGAATACATTTAAATATATATGAAACAAAAATATGTCATGATTTTAGTTACAATATGAAATTAAAGTGCCATGTGTACAAGCCCCTCCAAAAATTCTGGAGAAAATCTGACCACTAGAGATCAATATTACTGTTGAGATAGACACCTATAAACACTAGGACATTTGATGGACAAATTTTTTTTCAAGAAACTATGCAAGAGCTCTGCTAAATTTTCTATGTGTGAAAGATCTGAATCTTACAAGCTGTAAACTACTTGTTCTATAGACTTGTAAATTTATATATTTTGTTTTTCTTTTGGAGATGCTGATCATTGTGATTATGATTGAGGGATTCTAGGGATATTATGATATAGAATCCAATCACTATTCCGACAGAGGGATTATAGGGATTGGAATAGAGAGTATCTGATTATCTTCTTGATCAAGGGATTCTAGTTATAAATAGACAAACTAAATCTGATCATCGTATCGAGGGATTAACTTGGCATGGGTATGATAAAATTTCTTGAAAGTATAAAGTAGGAGACATTTATCCAAGGTTGTGGGATACCATTTTCATTGAGTTAAAATAATTCAATTCAACTTTATTGCTTGTTACTTACAAGTCTTTTATATTCTGCTGCAATTTATTTTAGAAGGTTAATTATTTTGTATATTCTTTTTTTATTTATTTTATAATAATTACTCAAATTACTATATTTTATATATTACACAATAAATATTATTTCAGTGATAATAATTATCACTTACTCTAATTACAATTCTATACTCTATAAGGTAGAATCATATATTTGGGGACCTGTAACTTTACGATAATATCTGAATCTACATAATTACGATATCCTTATAATCAGAACCAAGGGCCAGTCTGATTGCTATTTAAAAACATAAGAGGTTTTTCCAATTTAATTAGTTTGAACTCTTTTTGACTAAATTATTTTAATGTTAAAAATTAATGTTTGTAAACTTACAATTGACCCCCTCTTGTATTTTTCCATATACATATAAATTTTGATCCAAAAAATTCTCCCTCATGCATATTCCTCTATAGGACTCAGATAGAGGCCTATGAGTAGCCTCGGCTAAGTAGTTTTCCAAATTGAACATGAAAGTGGTCGTGGATTGGGTGTGATAGATGTGATGTGAGGTGATTCTGGATGGAAAATTTTAAGAACCCAATAGGCGAGTATCCATGGGTGTTCTTTCTCAATTTTTTCCCTGTGAGGATATGGTGTAATATTATATCCTATATATAAGATTATAATCCCCTCAAAGGTTGAGTTTAGATAGAGTTCATGTATCCTTCTATGAGCCTAGGGTGAGATATTATATCTCTTGGTATTTATTATGTGGGTTTTTTGGTATCAACGAGACCCTCATGAATGGGTGTTGATCCCTACTTAGATGGATGATTCATTGGGGTTTGTAGTATCATCTTGTTTATGATAATCTTCTTGGAAGTTAGATATAGATTTGGGTTTTTGGTATCTCCAAGTAGTCCTGAGAATGACCCTTATCTATGTATCTTTTATTTTAGTTTCAGTAGGGTTTGTTGAATTCCCCATTGGTCCTAGGTGTGATACCATACATGGGCGTTAAGATCTATGGAGTTCCATACTCGGTTCATGGTGTACTCCAACAGTCCTGGGTATGATCCACTATATGTGGGTTGATATATTCTAGTTTCTAGTATGGTTCATGGAGTCCCCTATTAGGGATGGGTAGGATCCCCTAGAGAATAAGGCCTTCCATGTGTGTGATATTCCTACTTGGAATTAGATTCCTTTACCTGGTCTATTGGGGGTGGTCTTGGGGTTGTGATGGATCAGCCTTACATAGGCCAGCTGGGTCCTAGTGGTCTAGTTCATTACATATTGGTATTATTGGAGGGACTCACTTAAGATTAGAGTTATTTTTCTTGACGTGAATATGTTTTGGGGATTATAGACACAATATTATATCAAGATAGGATTTTAGTTCAGGGACTTTTGCATTGGTGTGTTGGCCTATATATCCATTCAATAGGACTCTAATAACCTTCTTATGGACTAATTTTATATAGAAATTAGTTATAAGGAACCCTGGTACATGAATCTTATAGGCAAAGTTTTTGTTTTCCATTTCCTTCTTGAGTCATCTACCCTAATATACTCTTTGATTGTGTTGTGTCTAGTTACGATTTCCGGATTCCACTATAATGATACCTAGCCAGGGTTTCAAGAAGGGATTGTGATGACAATATTCCCATTGATGAGGCTTTGGTCCAAGGGTTCTACACAAGTGTCAATATCTCTTGGTGGATTTATTGTTAACACACCACCCATTAATTAAGAGTTCTATACAGAAGTTTAGGCCAAGGATGTGCATAGGCTAAGTGCACTGCATGAGTTTCATAGGAAGATACCTCTTAGGTATCAAGGTGATATAGACCCCCAAGTAGTTGATGACTAGATTAAGAAATTGACATGTGTTTTCGGACTTGTGAAGACACCTTTGGATCAATTGGTGGTCCTATTAGTGAGTCTTCTACATGGATCAATTGAGAAATGGTGGATTTTAGTGACTCAAACACACAATGAGACAATTCTCACTTGGATAGAGTTTTATTTTCTCTTCAAGGAAGAGTTTTTTCTTGAATATTTGATATTAGTGCATATATATGAGATTTGTATCTTCTGTGGGGTAACATGATTATGGAAGAGTATCTAGTGAGGTGCATAGACCTTTACTAATACTCCCTCGATATGGTTTGATATCCATCTTTCAGAGCACATACCTTCGATCAAGGATTACACTAATATATCATGGAATCAAATATATCATTCTTCATTCCCACATATGATGGAGTACTCAAGCGGGCCTTGGTTGTGGATAGATTTATGGCTGAGAAGGCTCTGATTGTTGGTGTTGTGAACACATTAACTAAGACCCTAGTAGCTGGTAGTCGATGAATGTATTAGGGGTTTGGGTGTGTGAGACACTTTAGAAGATGATCCCTAGATGTAGGGTCTGTTTCTTAGGGATCATAAGCCGAATCTAATTCACCTTTGGAGATGATATGTTTCTCTTGTAATATATGGGAAAATATCACATGACATTATCAAAACCTCCATGATTCTAAGAAGGAGACAGTCAATGGACCACCCTAGTTGAGATAGTGATAAGATAATTGAGTTTTTCATGATGATAAATATATTATAGGAGTGGGGAGAGGAGCATGAGGCAGAATAAAATTTGATCTTTTTCCACCACCACCCCCAGGTGGTCCGCACCAGGCTTAGGGAGCTCGAGGATGGGGTTGAGGACAACTACAGGTTAAAAAGGCCTATAACCCAGAGTCTTTGATGATGATTAGAGGTATGATTTGTATCAAATATAATTTTATAGTCTAATTTGTAGATACTGACATGATATGAACTTTTCATTCCACTTATTTATGTAGTATTATCCATGGAAATGAGGGACGTCAGTAGATAAATATGATGGCGATGTTTGGGGTAGCTTCAGATTCATCCGGAAGAGGGATGCGTCCCCCATTGAAACACCTTATTGAGACAAGATACAAAAAATCACGTATGTGAGTCAGTTCTACCAAAATATAATAGTTTCAAGGTATGGTGAATGAGTTACATTGAATTGTGTGTTCAGAGAGGGTTAGGGTGTAAAGGTATTGGGGAAGGCCCTAGTGGGGATAAATAGGATCAAAATTAAAATTAGGAGCTTTATAAATAAGGGGCTTCTGTCCTAGAGGATAGATAGTGGTTTGAGGTATGAAATGCATCATTACTAATATGAAAATAGTTTCATATACTCATGATCCACTTTTCCCTGATCCTATCATATTTTTGAGGCCTAGTGATACTAGTGGATCCTTTTTGAGATACTCATATATTTGGAGGCTCTAATAAAGAAGTTAATAGGCCATGAACTACTATAATTATTATGAATTTACTATATAGGGGATAGCCTTGTATATAATATTTACATAGTGGTATAAATACCATACTACGATTTTCTTAGTATGGATTGGCTACCTTCCATCCATGCTCGGTTTCCCACTAGTGGGGTAGCAGTTTTTCCAGATTATGGGATATATTTTTTCTTATTATATAAAGGAGTGATCCAAGGTATATTAGGGAAAGATAATGTGTGGGAAAGATACAAATAGATTAAATCAAATGACTTTTGTAACCCTTGGATAAGTGATTCTATGATCATTTAGTTCCCTATAGTGGTAGTGGTGCTGATTACATATTCCGAAGGATATGCCCAGTTTACCTCCCCACTGAGAAATATAATTGTTCCTATACTTTCATACAAGTATTTCTATGATACTTTCATCAACATATTGGTTGACTACCATGGGTATTCATTATATGTGACATAGCTGGAGGTTTTCAGATGGTGGAATTAGTAAAAAAATCAGGTATAATTGGGCAACATTATGTTTTCTTGATAGATAAATAAGATAATTGTGGACCAGGGCCTTTACCATTTTGGATTGCTTTGAGGGAGACTTCTTTATGGGTACCCTCATGTACTCAGTGTCAGAGTTTCATATGAGACACTTGATGAAATATTCTAAACATGTTGTAAGAGTAACAACTTATTGGGGAGGTATCATGGAGGTATGTCTAGTTTCAAAATGTCTTCTTATTATGATATGAATGATTATAAATGGGAGTGATAGTAGACTCAACTGAGGTTGGTTTTATTCTATATTGGGAGCCACCCAAGGGTATGTTTATAACAGCAGATCCTCCTAGTGAGGTTTCTGACCACTATTGTTGAACGAGGTAACAACATAGTTGGACTCTTTATAATTGACCGATATGGGTGTGGATGATGTGAAATGTCTCTGTTTGGTGGTAGTTATTGATCCACCTTTTTAGTGATGTAGTGAGGCACAACTATTAGATTATGTTCGTGATATCCTGCGTGACTGTATATTGACTAGACCTATTCTTGATGGATTTTATTTCTGAAGGTGGGGAGTACATCGACCTTATGATGATTGATGATGAACAAAGTCATGCTATGAGATTTGGTATTGAGGAGGCTGTTTTCCCTTAGTAGAACACCCAAGAGAGGGTTGGTTGGGCCAAGTTCAATGAACCATTCGAGTTTAAGAGAATGTGATTCAAGCTTTCATATTGGTGCAGTGTATTTGTCATTACACTATTAGCACACCAGCCTTGTGGAAATGTTTGAGAGGCCTTATAGGTCATCACCGTACTAGTGGGATCTATTAGGTGAAAGTATCATTGACCTAATGTAGGTTCTAGAAATATATTTTGAGTGTTCCATTCATCCATGGGAATATTTGGACTCTTGGGTTACATTAGTTTCTATGTTGGGTTAGCGAGGTAGTGTATCACTCGACCCTATGACCATAGTTGGAATGAGTGCTTGGTGTTTTTCACCAGCCACAACATAAGAGACATGTTCACGCCATATAGCATGATTTTTGTTTAGTTTAAGATGGAAAATGGTTGTGAGTGGTATTTTGAGGTACCAGGTTGTGTTTGGGATCTCACTAGAGAGGAGCCATCTTGGGTTTGTATTTCCCTTGAGTTCTTGTTTGTATAAAACACATGAACCCTATAGAGAGATCAATTTTCTCCCTTTTTTCATATGATTTCACTTTTCAGGAAGAAAATACGGAATTTTGGGAGAGTTTAGTGACTCTAACTTTTTTATATGAATTTGGAATATTTTTAGAAACATTTCAAAAGCCAGGCGCTCAGTCGGCGTGAGGTTCTAGGTCCCCAAAAGAAATGGTGTCGTGATATTAAAAATATGAAATATTTTATATCATGGTTGCATATTTGTTTTTTTGAAAATGTTGATTAAATATAAATTGGAGTCCCATATTGGAAATCTAAGACCACTATTGATTTCAAAATGTGGGGTTTACACTAGGCATGACATAATTATTTTTGGCGTCAGATGTCTAATCAGAGGTGAATATTGTCAGGATTTTAAATGTAATTTTATTAATTTAATACAATTAAATTAATAAAAAACCTACCACCTTTGTGTTTCACACATGATATAAAGGAGAGGCGGTTTTCCTCCCATTTTTTAAAGGTTGGTACTGGAGCCTCATTTTATTATTAATGAAAAGTACTCTTTTGACTAGGTAGAGGGAGACCCATTACATAGCCCGAAGGCCCAAGGCCAAGTGGCCTGAATACAATGCTTGAAAACCCATTTTTTGTCCCAAAGGGCCCTTCATTGAACAATACCGCTATAGTCCCCGGATCATACAATCCCTGCTACAATACAACCGCAACTACAGTTCCTACAATAGTACCTCCTCTCCTCAGTTTTTCCTCCCATGAAAATTGATGAACTAAGGAAAAAATGAGGGGTGGATATGCTACGAAAACCTGTTTTTGATGTATATTTTCATAGGATTGAGGTGAAGTATGTTCCAGACACCATTTTGGATACGATGATTTGGATTTTCACTGCAAAGTAGGTATATTTAAATGATTTACATTTTGATCTATATTTAATATTTTTATAAGGTTTTAGATCGCCATTATAATAGCTAGAGATCCCCTATGGAAAGATCTACTGGTTTCAGGTGGAAATCAAGGGTTTCAGGTGGATCATTGGGGAATCCCATTCGTAATTTTGGATCACATGATGTGTAGTGTAAGGTCACAGACCATGTCTTCTTTGAATTTGGGGAAGATGATATTTTGGGGACTATAAGACATGTAAAAAGGGTACTCACTATGTAGTGATCCCCAAACCATATGGAAAATGACATAGCCATATTAACCATCTCAAGGGACATGTACATATAATAGTACATAGACAAATAAATCTAGCACGAGTTTGGTAATGTGGGAATGAAGAATGAAACATGTTTGGATGGGCCAAGTGGAACACACCATTTACCAAGGGTACATGCTGTGGGTAAAACTTGTCCAGCCAGACCACGTGTGGGAGGGGACACACCAAAGAGTTTAGAAAAGGTCACACACCATGTGACTTGAGGTAAACAAACATGTATTATCATAATACATGATGATTTACATGATGGGGAATATCATGGAGTTGGTTTCTATAGAGACTCTGTGTACTAAGGGTACACACCCTATTACATCTCCATCTCCAAGACTTGAATGGAGGCCAATGAGTAGCCTCTCCAAAGCAGTTTTCTACATGAGATGGTGGCCATGGGTTGAGAATGAGAGATATGAAGTGAGTTTATGCTTACAGGATTCTTGTTATAGATTCATAGAAGAGAATCACTGGGTTTTTTCCCTTTATATATTACATATGAGGAAAAAATGTAGTATTACAATCTATGCACAAGATTGTGATCCCCTCAATATGGTGTGTTTGGATAGTGTTCATGTATCCCTCTAAGAGCCCATGGGGGGGATTCTATATCACTTGGTCCTCTCTAACTGGATTTTGGGGTGTCGGTGAGAACCACATGCATGGGTTTAGATCCCATAAACAGGGGTTCATCTAGTGGAGTTTTTAGTATCGTTGTGCGTACGATCCACTTATTGGTAGCTAGATCTAGATTTGGGTTTGTGGTGTCTCTCTACGGTCTAGAGAATAAACCCTATCTTTATATCAAGGATCTAATTTTGGGTAGGTTAGTTTTTATGCCACATTGATCCTGTATTTGATCCTCTACCTAAGCATTATGATCACCAGAGTTACAGATTGGGTTCTTGGTGTCCCTCAGAGGTCCTGAGTGTGATTCCATATCTGTGAGTTAAGATCTTCTAAGTTTTATTAGGGTTTGTGGAGGCCCCCATCAAGGATGGGTGAGATCCCCTATCTTATCATTGATATCCAAAAGATTTTAGCTTGACTCTATTTATGGTGTGACCTGAAGATCATGTTCTCTCACATGTACACTATCAGGGATGGTAGAGATGTGACACCAGCTTATTTCTATACTCAATGAGTGAGATATCTTGAATAAGTTCCATATAGTATGGAATATCTATACTGAATGAGTGATATCTCTTATATGGGTTCTATAAAGGATGAAAGGTCTTGTGTAAATTATACTCTTGGGTGAGCGTTACCTTTGATCCTCGAGTAGAATCATATGGAGGGCTATGTGATTGGGCCCTCATAAGACTCAAAGTTTAAGATGAGTATATATGGTGTATTTTAGGAGTCCATGTGGTGATGTCACATACCATGATTGACATACCCTATGAAGATGAGATGATTCATCATGTATGTCCTAGGAGTGATCTATATAGAGTTTCTTGTTATCTCTCACTTGACTTTCCTCCTCTGACTTTAGGTCGATTGGAATGTTTCCTTTCATTTTATATCTTTTATTTAGGATTTTTGGGGAGCATAATTGATATTTTTATACTCACCCCTATATGGGATATTCTCACACATGTCACGTATTATTAAGATGATAGGACTTTAGATAGAGTCCTAGGAGGACCCGAAGCAGGCAGAGTTTAGTGAGCTAGAAAAACCGAGGTGTGTACCGATGGTTTCATTTGATAGTATTACCCTACGACTAAGCAGGTTAGAAAATTTTATTAGTTTTTGGTGGGTCTTTATTTTTACTTTTTTTTCATTACTTTTTTATACTCTAATTATGGGATAGAATTATGCATGAATTTCAGGTATCAATTATATTATTATCTATATACATTCTCTTAGAGATGGATATTTGTGTATACGTACCTATAACATATGATAAGGCATCCCATATGTGTAATATTACTACTTGGTGCTAGAATCCTACCCTTGGCCTTCATATACCACATCACATGGATATCTATAATAGATTTACCTTCAAGAAACTTATTATTATTTTTTTTGACTATAAACATAGAAATCCCCATAAGAAGAGAATTTTTTTAATATAAAATGAATCTCACCATGATCTCTGAAAAAAATAAAATCCAAACCAATAAATACAGTGTGAAGTTATATAAAATTGTTTCCTTTATTTTCATTACCCTACCCTTAATTCAGATTCATAAGTACGAGTTAGTTAAAACTAAGAGGATCTGGGTTTGAATCACCTTAAAAGGATGTTTTTCTTTTCTATTTTATGAATCTCTTATAAATTTAGTAATATTTTTGAAATACTTCTAAATAATAATAGCGTTTACCTTTTTAAATAAATATATTGATTGGGACTAATGAATCTAAATTTAAACTGCACAAATAATTTTATTGTAATTTTTTTATTATAAATAGACATGAAAATTTTTAATTATACTATATTTTAAAGCCATATATAAAGGAAATTTAGAGTTTAATGATACCTAAAAAATCATAGGATTTTTTAAATTGGTAGAAGGAACCATGGTCGTAAAATTGATCTATCATAGGGCTTCTTACATATCACTTATGAGGGGATTAAAACCCAAAAAGTTTGATATCATAGTTTAAGATCATATGAAAAGGATTTATACACAGATGAATGAGGATTACAATTTTAGGCTGAGAAAGAAGTCACAATATCCGGGATAAGGTTATATAATCAAGGAATTATACTCATCATTTGAAACTATTTTTATAGTTTAAATATATTTATATGAGCTTTTAATAGAGTTTAACTTAGTGTGGAGAAGATAATTATTTTACCTTGTAAGGTTTTGTGAGGAGGACCCATGTTGTAAATTTGAATTTCATAAAACATGGACAAGTTCTATTATATGTAAGGTTGTGAAACTATGACCAATACTGTACCTTATAAGGTCATGTAACCAGTACCAGTGTTATACCTTTTATGGCTATGAAACCGACACCAATGTTGTTTTGAAGGTATTTTAACTAGATCTAATATGATGCATTTCAAGTTCATAAAACCATGACTGAATTTGTAACACTTTTTGATTTATGATATACATTTATTTATATAAATTCAATTTCATTAATAACATTCTTTACACATGACACCGAGTTTAAACAAAAGATAATATACTATTAAATTATAATTATTAATTTTTAATGGTTATCACCTAACCATTGAATTGGAGGGTATGAACATGACTAAATAAAATTTAAAAATTATTTTTTAAAATTTTTGGAAATTAATTCATTGGTTATCAATTAGTTTAAAAACAATATAAAATTATTTTAATGTAAAAAGTGATATTTTTCAAAAAAACTATTTTTACGCACACAATGTATTTTTATCTTAATAAATAAATTAAACTACTATTAATGATTGATTTTAGTGAAATTTATAGATTATATATTCAATAAAATATTTTATTATTTAATTAATTAATTATATTATGAAAATAATGAGATTACGGTCTTTGTATGCTCCAAAAATATATTTTCTTCAAAAATAATTTTTATTACATTTTATGAGGGAATATTATAATTTTTTCTAACAATTTTTGAAAATTTATTTTTTGAAAAATAAATAATTTTTTAAATCAACTTATAAAAATTATCCTAATGTGAAAATTTTGTATTTTTTCTGAGAATATTGATTTTTCAGTGAATATTGAAAAAATACTGATTTTATAGAAAAGTGTCTTTTACATTAATGTGTTTACAAAGTTCCATTTGTTTAAATTAATTTTAAAATTTAATTAGTAAATTTTGATTACAAATGATCCAATTAATCTCATTTTAAACTAAATTATTCTTAATTTTGGCATTAAATCATTTTTATCCTTAAAAATTCATATTTCTAGAAAACTGTTTTTCATCGTGTTTTGAAGGTTTTTGTAAAATATATTTCTTCATCTAATAGATATTGAATTGGATAAAATAGACTAATTTTTTTAATTCATAATAATTAATATTATAAAATTATTACTACTTAATTTTTAGTCATTATAAATAGTAACTAAGGTAGATAATCATTACTACGATAAAGGATAAATGGGGTTAATGGGGGTTAAACTAAATATATTAGGGTTTAAATAATCAATTTTCCTAATAAATCATATTTTATAAATATATTTACGTTATAACTCATCCTATATTTACAATTGAGATAATTTCTATCCGTTTTTCTTGATTAATACAATAATATATTTTAATCCTTTGAAAAATTCCGAGTCTGTCCTCTCCCTACTTTACAAAAGGACAATACTTATCCCCACTTCCTCACACTTAATTAGCCTTATAGTTTTCTCAATTCATGAAAAATAAATTCCTAAAACCCCATAACACGATATATATGTTATATTTTGATTATAATACTATCCAATGATGGATTAAGGTACAATGTAAAGGAGGTTTCTCAATGATGAGGTGTAACTCTTAAGTGAGTACTTTTAATTTTATTTTTTTCTTCCACCTTCTATAAACATGTTGTATATATCCAAACATTATGAATCCAGTATATTATATATAATAATATGTTATTATTTCAATGTTTTAACCTTTATTCTTCTCTTTCTCCATCAAATGGGAAACAAAATTATCATTCATGCATACATGCAAACTACAACCTCATGAAGTGATGTATTTCGTTTTTCATCACTATCATGCATGGTTGGTTATTATGATGGATTTAATGTTTATATATGATATTTATAAAATAAATATATTTATATATATATAATATCTTATATATCTTCTTTCCTATCAATTCTTTGGAAAATAATAACTTTGCTTGTGCGTACATGTGGACTTCCACATCCATGAAGTGATGTGACAATTTTTCATTAATTCTTTACATAGTTGGTAATAAGGATATATTTAATGAATATATATTATATTCAGTATATAGTAATTATTTTTAAATATGAAATATTATTTACCTTTTTTTCTTTCCATCCATCAATAAGTGTAAACATCACTCACAGATATGTACGGACAACCGTCTCCACAAAGTGATGTAATATATTTGTCATCACCACTCTTTATGAATGAATATAAAAGTGTATATAATGTATAAATTGATAATTATGTCATTATTAATATTATATAGATTATTAAACCATGAAAAAGTTCCATGTTCTGGAATTATCTAACTAAAACACCTTTGAAAAATAGACCATTTTTCACACTAATGTTCATTTTAATGAAGAAATTTTTAATAAAAGGATAATCGAAAATTATAAATGAATACAACATAGTAATTTATGTATTAATATGGTTCTAGAATGTATTTATCATAAATATATTTTTACTACACATGATATTTTAACATGTATAAATCAAGACATGACTTGAAGTAATGGTTATGTTATAATCTCATTTATTTTCAAGATTGCCTGTGCTAAATTTCCATTGGGGGAAATTATATGGATATTATACTTTAAATACAATATATTTTATTATCCAACGATTATTCCTAGATATATTTAGTAACATTATATTTTATTTGGTACATAAAAATATAGATAGAATGTTTCAAATAGAATTCTACCTTATTTCCTTGTTGGTCATCGAAAATTTTCTTCCATATCCATGCTCTTGAAAGTGGTTTTATGGATGATGATGATTAAAGGATTATTCTATGAAACTAATTTCTTTTCCAGGGGTTAATTTAGTTTTGATTAAATATTTATGAATCCTGTTTCTTTTCCATGGGTTATGCGATGATGAAATTTTTATGAAACCTATCTCCCTTCCAAGTTTTATGATATATTGATATGATGAATGATTTTTGATCTTGTGGAATACATATGATTGTATTATGATTAGGTAAAAAGTTACCTCAAATTATATATCCCTATAATTTATTGGGTAATGATGGATATCTCTTAATATAATAATGACTAGAATGGGGAGTTTTTGTTGTTCAGTAAGGGACTCTATCCAAAAAGATAGTCTTGGGAGTAAACCTTGTGTAATGAAATTATAGAATAGGGAGTATACCCAATCCACTATGATAGGCATGAAAATTATCCTTTTTTAGTGAATCAATTTTTATGATTATTTTTATACCAAAAACCTATGTATTTGGATTTTGATATGTTTTCATGGCTCATGATTTACTGTTGATGATTCTACACACTTATGAATTCTACATTTTGTTAGGACTATGCCTTACTCCATTATTTTTGATTAATGATATTTGACTAATTGGGTATGATTTAGAAAAGTTATTATCCTTTTCTCAATACTTTAACATTATTTTATAATCACTCATGACCATTTATTAATATGTCAAAGGTTTACCCATACAGAATATCCAAGCTGACCCTCTCTTAGGTTTCATTTCTTTAGGTTTTAAAGAAAGGTTTTTATTATTTTATGTCTAAGAATTGTATGATGTGATAAGATATTATTTAGATATTCTAAATATATTTCATGAAATAATATGATTATTTATCTATTATCCCAAGACACTAAAACTTTATGGTCCTTAGTCATGTATCATTGTAAAATGTATTGAATATTCAACTAAAATTATATATTTTTTATATATGTTTTTCTTGAGTTTAAAAAAATGTTATAACTTTTAAGGTCATGAAATTATGAACAATACTAAGAATTTTAATGTCATTAAATCATGAATAATTTTTTCCCTTTAATATCATGCAACCATGACCAATAGTGTTCCTTTTAATTTTATGTAACTAAAACCAATGTTGTAACTTCTATATTTAGAATACTAGGACCAATTATATTAATTTTATGTTAATGAGGCTAGGATAAATGATATTCCTTTTAGGGTTTTTCAAATAAGAGAAAAGTGTCTTATAAGTTTTGTTCATAAAACTACGATTACAGAGGAAAATGTGTCTATAAATTGATTAATTATAAGACATATGCATTGAAAAACCCTGATAAGTTTCATCTGTAGATGATCTAAGAAAGTGTGTAGATTTTATTTCATATAGGTGGCCCATAATATTGAATTATTTGTGGAATATAGGGATAATGACACTGGTAACTCCACTATGTTATTACACTAGGATAATTACCTAGGAAAAAGAATTTCTAAATTAATCTCTAACTAGGTATTTAGGTATGGGATGTATTACTTGTTTTTTAAGACAAAAAATCTTCATTATCAAGGGTGTAGACAATTGACCATACCTTGTGGGTATATAGTAGGAATATGAATATCTTAGGTAATATATTCTATCAGAAATAGTATTCCCATGATCAAATGGGGTACCAAATTTCATGATCTATGTGAAGGAATAAAAAATTAAATGATCATGGTAGTGGAGTGGTGGTGGAAAGGGTTGGGTAAAATAATCCCATTAGGGGTATAAATTATATAAAATTGAGTCATCATGATTTGGGTGGGAAATTTTGTGAAATGAAAGGATTTGTCCCATGTAAGAAACTGAGGAAAATGTTGACCCTTTTCAAGAGGTTTGCGTGAAATCTATACTGATTAACGAGGTAATGGATCGAACACCCTTCGCAATGCCTAGTTAAAATATTCTAATACGGGTTTCATTAACCCAAATACAGATTTAGGATATATATGATGTGTATTTCATGAGTATAATTTGTATGAAATCGTTAGATGACTCTAATTCGGTTTCTTTCCATCTCCTCCCATATGTTTTTATAAAAAAACACATGATGGAGTTCAATAAGACTGGGTGTGATAAAAATATATGTTTTTCTCTTATATTCACTATAAATATCCTATATCTCATATGGGTTTCATTATCTTCAAAATAGTGTAGTTGGAGGCTCTATTTATAGGCAAGGGTATTTTAGTCACCCATATTTCATCTTAGTGCCTATTCTTAACCTTGAACAATGTGCACACTAAGTCTTCATTTTCTCATGATGAACCTTGAGTAGGGTGTGTGATCATATTTCTTATCTTATGTAGATAATTTCTATAAAAAAATAGAGAATTTATCTAGTAATACATTGGGAATTATTTTTTTCACAATTATTTGAAAACATGATATTCTTCTATGATTTTCTTCACATATTGAAAGTAAATAATCCAACCTGAGATGACTAAAAATTTGACACTGGATTCTATTTATGGTTCATGATATGTAAAATTGAATATCACAAAATTAGTTACCAATATAATTATGGGATATAACCACATATAAATTTTTTCTAGGACAAATGAGGTCTATAAGCCCTTAAAAAAGGAATCCAAACTCATTTGATCAAATCCAAGAATTTATATCATTATAATACCCTATCCATTACACCATCAAAATTGGATTTTTTATAGAATCTTTATTTCCTGGTGTGTGAGAATTATTATATAATATAGTTATTCCACTTGAATATTCATCATAGAGTGAGATATTACATCATGTTAAACTCAAATATTTTCATCATATTGAGGTTCATATCCTAGCCTTTTTGGAAAAGTGTATATAAAATTTCATGATACATATAAATTTCTACTAAAAATAAAATTCATTAGAATAATAAAATATTATTATATTTAAAATACGATTACTTTGATGATTTTTTTTTGAAACATGTAGTTTATGATACTATTTTTATTATATTTTAATGTGGTGGTAGAAGGTTGTATTGTTATCAGACTATGCCATGTTTGATTTTGAATCACATTTGACAAGGTTCCATGATTTTACTTTATAAGAAGGGGTTTTCTTGTTGGAGGATCTCAAATCATTGATTTTTTTTCATATAAATGTATTCCCATATATGAGTGGGTATGGGAGAAATATGCTGTGAGTTTTACATAGTAATTGGAATGATGCACAAATACATAACATTTAGGTTATTTAAATATATTTATACATGGGGTGTAATGATTTTAATAAATCATGGTTAAAATTACATGATTTAGGAGTGCAAATTTTTTAACAATTGATCATATCTTGGAATTTTTTTCATAGAAAGTTATAGGTGTGACACATTATGGGTAAATTAACCATCAATATGGAATAATTCTAGTATATATGGTAAAATATAAATAGTTGATATCCTCTAGTTCATGTGTATTTGGATGGGTATAAGTGATCCATATTGTGGTTGCATATACCTTCATGGAGAAATCATGTTTGTTTCATTAATATAATAAATTAAATGAGTTTTATTTCCTCCAACAATTGTTCACATGGATTGGTATAGGTAGTAAGTGGAATAAATAGGTATCAACTCTACAATAAAATGTCAGGGGGTGGTGAATCTGTGTTAGTGACTTAATCTTAAGAGATTAAAAATCCTCTCTATGATTTGGGATTCAACCATTTTACACTACCCGCTATAATTCACCCACGAGTACTAACATGCCTAAAATAACCTTAAAAATCACATTTTCACATATTTCAATAATGATTTAGAGAATCTCTTGCTTAGGTGCCTCCCACTCCTTATAATGTTATATGTGTGGGTAAAAAATAAAAAATCCTTAACAAATATAGACTCTATAAGTTATTGATGTGCTTCCAAGTATTCTTTTTTCCTCTTATTTCACCTACACATAAGCATTCAAACAGTTCCTCATATTCTTTTATGTAGAATATTGATACAAAAAACGCCTTCCTATTCATAAAAACTAGTCTAAAATATTCATTTCTTTCCATTCCACAAGACTTATTCCTATATTTGAAAATCATTAATACACAATGCCTTTTTTTGTGAACTTAATGGCCAACTCCACATGTTCTTCTTTAAATCCTATCTCATTCATCCATATTTTTAGTGAAGCACAAATAACATTAGATATGCATTTTATTTTCTTCTTAGACCTTAAAAATTTCTTGAACTGAATGAAGGGATCACATATTATCCTTTTTTATTTAATAATTTCATATCTAAACTTTTAGAAATGTATCGGGTCTCAACATGTAATTTTTCTTCATCAACTTGAAAAATATATATTCAAGGAAATGAAAGAGTGTTGATTATACAATATGATCTTACCCTCGAATAATTATTACTAATATTCATAATTCCACATTAATTCAAGAATTAAAATCTTAAAATAATTCATGATTTCAATAGACCATTGAAATATTTTCCTTTAATATTTTAAATTGCTTAGAATTTAATATGAATATTTTCCACTACACCTCCTTCAGAACTTCTTGAAACTGAATGGATTTATAAATGAACTGCATGAATAAAAACATAAAAAATAATTAAAACTTCTATCTTAAAAAATCTTAATATTTGTATTATTTTATATCCAAAATTTCCATATTCATTAAAACCATATATTCTTGAATGTGTTTTAATCATGGAAACACCTTTCAGGGTGAAAGCATCATACAAGTTCTTCCTTCTTTCATCTTCATTATATTTCCTAAAAAACAATATAACAGAGTATCATGATATTTATTTTCATTTAAGGAAAAATAACATGGAATCATTTGGATTAGTATTATAAATATATAATTTTATATGAACTTATATTATTCCACTTCATATAAAGAAAGTTATATAATGAAAGTCATATGATCGCAAATTGTAAAAGAAAAAAAAAACACAAGTCATTCGATGAACCCTTCATAAATTTCATATGAATCCAAATATTCTTCAAAATGGACATCATGGATAAACTATGGCATAATATGTCTTGAAATTTTCTACAGGTTGTGAACTCAACTAATAAAACCTTATAAAATTCCCATTTTAATTGATCTACTCTTTTTCATGAGATTCCAAACACCATATCACAGAGTCCATTACACCATGGTTTTTATAGGACATCTTATTCTGAAAATTTACAAAAAAAATCCCACATTGGATATACGGAACTGTTGTCATCTTTATATTGCACAACATAAATATCACTATAAAATCCTCTCATTATGTTATTTATCCTAAAATTTATACTAACTTCTAAAGTATTATGAATTTTTGAAAGTTATAAAAAGTTAATTTAATTCAAAAAAATTATCTTGAATCTATATGAAACATCACTTTTCAAAATTATTAAAATACAATAATTCAAAAAAAAGTTTTGTATGACCTTAATAAATTGTCTTATACCTTTATCCACTTCATTGTAAACTAAATTTATTCCTGGTTGATGGCTATAATAATCAATATAATTTTATCATGATATATAAATCATTTAATTTCAATTAACATAAATAAATTGATTCCACCTTAAATGATTCATCTTCTATTTTTTATTATCCTTTTTCAGATGAACCCCTATATGCATGTGTTTCTATGAGATTCATAATCTCCCATATAAATCATGCTGAGTTCCCTTAATATCTAATAGAGGAACATATCTTGGTAATCACAAGATTATTAGGTAGTATATCTATGAATAATATGAATCACACAAGTTAAATTCTCCCTCAACATCATCGATATTTTAAGTGATGAACATTTTCATTTAAAATGAAATACCAAATTGATTCGTTACTGGGAATGTTACTAGTTAATATTAATTTATGTTACCTTCATAGATAGTTGAAATCCAACCGGATCTTGTGCTCTACTATAGTTCTCTATGATGGTCTACACAAATAAAGAAAAATCATCCATTACCTATGCTCTACATACTTATTCCAACCTATTCATGAGATATTCCTCTTCTATCTTCATCCTCTCATGGATATCTATCCTTTGTGCTTGGTTGGGTATCCCTATAGGATTCCCTAACACAACTAATAATCTGGACTAGAGTTATTATATTTTTTTCTAAACATCCTTAACATTTTATTTTTTGAAATAGAGTAATTCTAAATGCTCACATACCAAATACCAACCTCTGTTATCCTGTGGTTTAGTTATTTTAAAACTTCATCCAATATATAATGATGTAACTTCTTTAAAACATGCCACAGTTAACCAATTTACTTCTAAGATATTATCCTTTCTTATGATTCTTCTTTGATATATATTTCATCATGATTTATGAATATATAATGATCATTGGAAATAAATACAATACACACCAAGTGGGCATTAAAATATACCCCCTTTTATTATTTTTTAAAACCATTTAAATAATGATATGTGAATATGTAAAATCCATTCTCTTATAATCTATATCACTTATCTACCTTTATCAGCCTTTTATTTTTATTTTTTCTCCCCCTTACTGAAAAGAAATACAATGTTCATTGTCAGATATGGTATCATTTCATACTTAAGAAATATTACACCAACCATTACACTCGAAGTAAATGAGAGACATGGTTAGTGTTGAAAAAAGTATTGATTTCGGAAAAAGAACTTTCATTTATCAAAATAATATGACCCCAATTGAAATGAAATAACTAAAAATATTCGTCATGGTATGTCCAAAACTATATCAGGTTGTGAAAAGTGATATATACCAATTGTGATAAAAATTATCAATAAATTTCAACATAAATGTTCAACATCCACTCTAATTAACTAATTACATCATTGAAAACATAGAATTTTTTCCAATGTCCTTAAAATGTATTTATTCTTTATTATTTTTCTCATTGATTAAAATAAATATCTCACATTTTAATATTAGTAACTAATTCTCATTTATAGGGATGAAATATGAAAGAATACATACCTTTTCAATGAAATATACTTCAAGAACCTTCTTAAATATTCATATTTGTTGGATATAGATAATTATAGCATATTCATTGACATTATTATTTTATCTCTCCCTTAAAGAGATACTCTTTAAGGTTATGGGAGTAATGGATTTATTTATAAATATATTTTAATACATTATAAGTAGATAATGAACCAAAATGGAACTCCTCATGGGGCTACCTAGATTTGAAAACATCCACATTAACCACCTCAAGGAAAATATTTTACATTGATCTTCCTTGATATATCAATTGAGGGATCAATATAGGATGGTGTATTATTCATTTTAATATCCATTTTAGACAACATGCTCTAATTATTAGGCTGTCCCCTTTATAATATGCTTCACCTCCAATTAATTGCATTATAAGAATAAAAATATAAGGGATTAAAGTGTATTTCCTTTCCACTCAATGTGAACAACAAGGCCAAGATGTTTTTCATAACCAAGTTCCTCTATTAATTTCAACCATCATTATTTTAAATTTAATTTTCAATTATAATTTTGTTTTAGGAAGTATGGATCTCTTCACATTATCTTATTATTTGTATGAGTCATCATCCATCATATGTCAATATTTCTTACATCTCCCACCAAGTTCTTCTTCAGCACTTAGTTAGTCTTTGTTTGAAAACATCACTTGAAATTCATGACCTTTATATAGAATATTCACTTTTACTTTAGAATTATATTTTTATTATGCCTTATCTATATATTTGATTTACACTAATATGTACATGCGTGTACAATTTCACGATGATTCTTGATAAACACACACACATATAAAAATATGATACTAAATATATGATTTTAAATTTAATATGTTCATACGATTAATGTATTTTTTAATTAATGATATCCATGAAATATATATATATATATATGATATATATTTATTATTAATGTGATGCATAAGAATAATAAATATATATATTTATGATATATATATATAATTTCTCCTCAATGTTTTCATCAGTTACAATCCATTTATGATTTTATTAAAGGATTCTTATTAATTAATGGAAACTGCTCAATGAATTATACCCCAACTATAAAAAATGATTATGATGTGTTAGAAGAGCTTTGGGGTTTGGCTACATAAGAGGACGAAATACTCTTATTGTAGGTATGCATGTGTGATTCTATTGAAGTATCATTGGAACTAATCTTCCTATCATAGCTCCATTTATCTCTTCGAGAAGGTTCTAGTACCCATTTTGACTATTGTGATCCTAAAAAAGGTTTTTTTTGTATCCATTGGACCGAATCCCCCTTGGAGGCAGGGTGGTTTTATTCACTTCTTTTAGAGATATCCCTCAAGAATTATCCACAAAGGAAGAAGATATCCACTACTTATAGTGTTTTTCTAGGTATATTTTTTTATTTTACTTACACCTTATTATTCTTAGAGATATATATCTAATGGTTTTGTGTTGTATTCTGCTACATATGATTATAATATGATCATATGAAACCCATTAGTGGTATTAGATCAAGTTTCTTTATGTTTTTAATGTGTTTAACTAAATAGTTTTCAAATAAAAATTAAATAAAATATTTTCATAAAATTGGAAATAGATTATTCACCCATATGAGCTATGCAAGGGTAAAATTTGATTTACCTATATATTGGTAGGTAATGTAAAGATCATACCCTTACACAAACCATTGTGTAAAGGTTATACCTTTACACAGTTTTTTACATAAAGTTATAAATGCGGGTACACTTACATGGATATGTAGAAGTTCAATGTAAAGGTAAATCTGATTTACCTTTATGAGATTCATTTACATGTTTTTCTATATAAATGTATCAACCTTACACAAGGGGTTGCATAAAGGCAATACCCTTACATAGAAAGTATTATGTAAGGGACATCATCATTTTACCCTTTCGTGTAAAGGTTTTAGAGATGCATAAATTTACCAGATATTTACATTTCAAAGGTGAATGAAATAATCAAAGTAACCTTAGTAATATGTGTTGAGTAAATTTAATACCTTTATATGAGGCATATATATAAATTTAATCTTTGTATTACCTTTATGAAATGGTGTTCAACCGATCTATGTAAAGGTACGCTTCATGTTACCTTTATTCAAGAAATTCCATTCCTTCGTTACCCTTATTCTCAACATCTTCACAAGGGTAAAAGAGTGGCATGCTTAATCAGAATAGAGGTACTACAAAATGTGAATCAGAAAATGCTATAAAAAATTATAAACATATTTAATATTTTCAGTGTTTTATAATTTTTTTATAAATCACAAGAAAATGAATTTTAGGAATATTTAATTAATAGAAATTTTATAAAGTATTTAATTATTTAATTATAAATTATTTATAATTAATTAAATAAATGATTATGAAACGTTTTTCCCAGATAGTAATTGTTAGTATTCTAAAACACCTTTTGAAAAATTAAAAGGCATGCCTTATAATCTATAAAAAAAATTATTTAGAAATAACTATAGGTGATTTATAAAATGTCTACAGATTAAAAAATATATTATAATAAGATTATATAAAATAATTATATAATATATACTGAATTATAAAATGTTTTTAATTCCTGAAATATCATATAAATGTGATTTTTTATAAAATATGAATGGGTTCATATTGAAACAAATATAATTTTTTTATTCTTTCTAAAATGTAAAATGTTTATAATTTGAATTTATGTATGAATAGTTCATAATTTTTCAACTTTTTAGAAAATAAATAAATTGTTTATTTATATGATAAATTTTGTTAATATTCATGTGTAATAATTTTTTATGAAATATCAATATAGTGTATGCTCATTTATATGATAAATTGATTCTAGGATAGATCTTTTAATTCCATCCTAGGTTTGATATCATAAACTTTATTTTTTATTAACCTTGAAATCAATTTGAATTTTTAGTTATGAGAGTGATAATATTTACTAGACATAGTTTATTCATATTAGGTGTTGTATTTTTTTTATCAATTGAATTATCTCTTGTGTAAAGTATCTCTAGGTTGAGGGACTTGGGAGATATGAAAAACCATATCCATAATACACTTTAATTCATGATTTATTACATAAAGATACATATAAAAAACATAGAAGATTGAGAGGTATAGTGCCTTTGGTTAATTAGATACATTAAAAAATTACTTTAAATAAGGATAGAATGGAAAAAATCTATAATCTTCGATTAAAATCCATTGATCTTCAAATACTTCTTGGGACAGCCTAGGGATGTACAAAAGAAAGGGTGTTCTATAAAACCCACTAAGGTGATAATCAAATAATAACATAAGTTAAAGAAGTATAAGTGATTAAAAAGGCATGATATGATGTTATAGAAAGGTTATAATCCTTGTCTAGAACTTCGAAGCATGTTATAAGATAATAACATTAGGAAAACATAAAAATGTATAAACAACATAAAACATGATATAATAAGAATAAGTCAAGGATAAATATGGAGACATCATAAAATAGTGTTCTTAAGATAACCTCCCATTCACTATACATGGTATCTCATGATATAAAAACATTACCTAATTAATTGGTGGTGTGTATAATTCCAAGACATACCTGTCACATTCATATCATGTATATGTATTTGTGTGCCACATAGATAATTAAACATAAGAAGGTATTTATTCACTCTTAATCCCAAGATTAAGGAGTGCATATTACATACATGTAATTACCCAATAAAATAAGGATAGTTCCATCAAGGTTAATTCTCTTGAGAGGAAATTACTGTGGATATTCACAATATAAATTTTTGACGTAGAAAATCACAGAATAATTTCAACAACATAATAGGTATACATAAAGGTTATTGGAAGTTAATAATAAAAGTGAATAGTGTTCTACAATTACATAGGAATCATAATTATTGTAAAAGGGATGTTCAAAAACATATTACAACATTAAAAATTATAAACCAAAAGGCTTAGTATAAATAAATTGCTCGAAATTAAGAGGAGATGATCCTTTATCTTGAGTGGGTATTTCTTAAATCTTGATATGATCTTCCTAAGAGATTGGGAACAAATTGGGTGGGATTCAGAGAGGTATGGGGGGGGGGGGGGTTAATTCATGATCAATTAGTTTTGAGTGAATAGGATTGGGAGGACTTATGTGTATTTATAGAATAAGAGAGGACAATTATTTATTAATTTTTAAACATAGGTTTTGAACTCTATATGATAAAATAATAAAAAAAATCTTCTCATGGTTTTGACCATTGTTTCTACCAAATAGTAGTGGTTTTAAATATTTTATTTGGAAAATAACCTAAATTTTTAAAATAATTACATTGGCGATGTGGAAGTGATTCATGTTCATAAAGAATTAATTTTAAAGCCTGAAAACATAATATAAGGTTTGGAGGATTCATTGATGGATTATATAATTAATCAAATAACATAAAAAATATATTTTGAAGTTAAAACATGATTTAATTTGTGGATACACATTATATCATTTATTACATCAGTTTTTTATACCATGATTTCATAATACATACCGTATTTAATTTTTACCAAAAAATATTTCTCTCATAAAATTAAGAAAAAAAAACCATTAGATAATTTTGACATACTGATTTCAAAAATAATATTTATTTTATTAAAATAATCTAATAAATATATGTATTTTGTACTTTTAAATAAAAACATTATTTACTTAAATACTATTTTTACGATAATAACAACCTTATAACCCTTATAAAAATAACAATGGACTTAATTACCTTATATTATCATTTATATTTAAATAAATATTATTTAATAGAAATATTTTATTAAAATAAAATATATTTTAAAAATTTTTGAAATTATAAAAAGAGTGTCTTAATTGTGAGTATATATTCACTAAAAATACAATTTTGATTTATTCTTATGAAAATATAAATTGTATCAAAATCTTTGTATAATAATATATAAAGTAATAATGAAAATGTAAAAATATAATAATTATTATATTATTTAAAAAATTTAATATACAAAACTATATCACTAAGGTCTAGATAAATAACTACTTATTAAACCGACATACTTTTTAAAGGTAAGGTTTGAGATGAGGTTTATTTATAATGTTTTTCTGGTTAACATTGTTTGGTACATGATCTTGAAATGCTTGAAATTTCCCCATAAATAGTTCTTATTGATCTATATTTGTTGGATCCTGTCTTGGGCCCAGTTAAAAAAAAGCTCAGTCATACCACCTCCCTCAAAGCCTACAATAAATGGGATTCATTGGGTATTATCCTACTGATTTAGATCATCACATATTTCATCAGTATCAATTGTATTTTATCATAACCCTTAATATATAATAATCATAATGGTCACTGTACAATGACTATATTATCAATAATTAATTTTCTTAAAAGTATTTTAAATCTAGTAAGATATACTTTATAATGGTAAAAATAGTCAAAATATTGTATGTGTTTTCTATAACTAGATAATTTAATAATTAAATTATATTTTTAAAATAGAATTTAATTTATAAAAGTTTGGTCCTTAAATTCTTCCCCCATTCAGAAATTTCAACCCAAAATTTTATTTCATGAACTAAAATAGATGAGGGTAATTATATTTCATTGCCTCTTCCCATTACCATTTAACCTCATAAACCCTTTAGTTACACCACAAAAATTTTACTAGGTGAGTTTCCTTGATTCATATAGCATTGTCACTTCAATTTATGATGTTCACTATTTTCTCCCCATCTGGGTGATCATTCTATAAAGGAACACAATTTGAATTTAGTACATATGATTGGTCTGATATGTAATTCCTCAAGAGGGATACATGTTACACATAATGTAATTGATATTGGTTAGGTGGATGCTCTAGTTTATTTTCCATATCTATGATGTGATCAAGGATCTTAAACGGACTGATTGATCCTGGACTAAACATTACCTTAATCCCAAAACTCATAAATTTCTTCCATAGTGATACATGAAGGAACATGTTATCTATGCACTCAACCTATAGGTGTCATAAAAAATTTTCTTGTATAGATTTCTTATCAAATTTGTGTGGTTTTATAGGATTTTTAAGGTATTGAACCTTCTCTATCATCTATTGGATAAGATGAGACCCCATAAGCATCCTCTCTCCAAATTCAACCTGCATGTTGGAATTTGACACTTCTTCCCATAAAGATCCTCCAAAAGTTCCATTTGGATGTTAGAATATAAACTATTATTATATAATAACTCCATTTGATGATGTTTTTAGTCCCAACATACTTGGAAATATATTGAACAGAAACTCAACATGTACTAAAAATTTTTAAGGGTTTTTTAGAAAAAAATGTTTGTGGGTGATAAGACAAACTGAAAATGAGTTCTATATCCAACGTGTTTTGAAGTATTATCTAAAACCACAATGTAAACATTATATATTGATCATATAAAACAAATAGTGGAACTCCATGAAGCATTACCACTTACCTTATGTACATATTGTAGAGAAGGTTAAGAGAGATATATTTATTGATAGAAATGCAATTAGTTGACTTTTTAAGGTAATAAACTACCACCCAGATGGTGTTATTAACTTTAAATGTCTTAGGGAGTCCTATGATGAAATAAATGGTTATTTTTTTCTATTTCCATTTTAGTATGGTAAATATTTTCCTCATACCTTTATACTTATTCCATTCAACCTTAATATTCTGGCATACCCAGAACTAAGATAAAAATTTTACAATCTCCCTCTTCATGTTATGCCACTAGAAGTTTGGGTTCAAATCTCTATATGTCTTAGAACTTTCTAGATGAATAGAGAATGTATATATATGAAAATTACCTAGAAGTTCACTCATTATTTATGGTTTTTATCGTTCACATATCTTGGTTCCAAAAACTATAAATATTTCTTTATCAAAGTTGAAATTTTTATTGATCACTATATTTTTTATAGCACCTCATTCCCTTTTTGGAACTTCTTAATCCTCTCATGAAGGGATGGTTGAGATGTTATTTATGAAAGTTAATATAAAAAATCTGATAATTATTCTTATTTCCATACTTTTCATTCCTCGTAAGATTGAATCCCTTTTAATACTCATCATGGATAGGTTTTAATGATCCTTTCTACTTAGAGAATCTACCACATTATTCCACGTCTTAGGATGGTAATGGACTGAATAATCATAACCCTTGATCAGCCTAACCCCATTAATTAGTGCATACTAATCTTCATTTGTGTTTATATATATATATTTGAGTATTTTATGATCTTTATATATTTAAAACTTCTCCAAATAGAGATAATGTTTACAAATCATCAACATGAAGATCATTGCATCCAAATATAGACCATATGTTTGGTAGTTCGACTGATTGATCATTAATAGGTGGGAGGAATATGATACCACTTTATCATCTTTCATGAGTATACAACCCAATATCTTTTTTATGAATCAATTTAGATCACAAATACTTCCACACATATCAATAATTTGAGACTAAGTGTGATGATTAGAATCTTATTTAACTCTTTAATTTTCTCTTTACATTAACTATTAAAGAAAAAATTCACTCCCTTATAATTTATAATTGTTAGTGGGATTAAAAATCAGGATATTTTTCTCAAAAATTGATGATAGTACTCATCTAATCCTAGGAAACTACAGATCTATATCATAGATGTTAGTTTAGTATATCCCCAAATTACCTAATTTTTTAAAGGATACAAAGATATACCTTTTTTGGTGATAACATTTTCTTTTAATGTTACTTGATCCATCCAAAACTCTAATTTACTTTACTTATAAAGAAACATTTCCTTTGACTATTTCTTTAGTACAACATTAACATACTCCTCATTTTCATACTTTATTTTAGGATAAATATGAATATCATCTATAAAGATTACCAGATTTTTTTTGAGGGAATATATAAAGACTCTATTAATTATGTCTATGAATGTAAATGGATAATTAGTGAGTCAAAATAGGATAAATATGAAATCATAGTTCATGTACCTTGTAAGAAAATTCACCATATCGATATCCCCCCTTTTCACATTTACTTGATAATATTCCAACTAAAGATTCAACTTAGATAAATATTATTCTCTAAATAGATAATCAAACAAGTAATCAATCTATGATAGAGGATAATTTTTCTTTATCATGATATTGTTGGGAACATGATAATCAATGTAGAGGCATATTGACCCATCCTTCTTCTTGATGAAGAGGACCAATGCACCTCATGGGAAAGCATTTGGGAGTATAAACTTTTTATATAGACTATCTTTTAGTTACTTGTTTGGATCCTCATACTCAAGAGTTTCTATTATATATGGAGTCTTTGATATTGGAAATGATCTATGTATAAGTTCAATAGATAAATAAAACTAATTTCTCGGAGGAAGAATAAAAAATTACTTGGGAAACACATCCACATATTCCCTCACAATGGGAATTTCCTCAAGGATGATCTTTTCATTAGTCTCAATCATCTAATCTAGATATTATTGCTCATAAAGAAATAATGTATATGTTTGAGATAATGACACCAATGGATATTAATCCTCCTACTTAGAATTTTATTGAATTAGAGGTAGATTTGTGATACAAAGGGTTATTTTATTATTAGAGAAATTTATGTTTTCTCTATATAAGGAAATATAATCCATACCCAAAATTGCATTAAATTCCACTAAATTGAGTATCACAAGGTTATTTAGAAAGTTCATCAAAAAAATATGGATAATGGGGTAGTTTTATAATTACAAAGAAGTAATTTATCCATTTTACAATAGATCCACTTCCATTCTTTTAGGTTGTGTTTGAAAAGTTTTACTAAACTTTCAGGATATTAAATAATCTATAGAACCAGAATCAAATAGTACATTTTCTATTTTTTAATTAATAACTATCATACCTATTAACAAATTATTTTTTAGATCCACCTTATTAGTTGTGATGGAATCATATTACTCTTTATCTCTATTATTTGATGGTTTTTGGTTTTAGTTATCATAAAAAACCCTTGGATTAGTGCATTGATTCACATAGTGTCCTTGTTACTTATAGTTTAGACATTGGAAACCATGATAAAGGTTGAATAGAGAATTAAATTCTTCCATAACATTATTGGGTTTCTCCTATCAATATTCTCTTTCTAGGGGACCTTACTTCCCACACATAAAGTATTGATTTTTCCCCTTAATGCAATTTCCATGATGTTTTTTACACGAACTTTTGATAGGTGGGATTTTGTTCTTTATTCACATTATGAGATATCACCATAAAAAAACCAAAATTAAAATAAATTCTTTAATTCATATTTCTTGACCCATGAGACCTGTGAGATTCACTAAAATGAATTTTGAATTTGAGGGTACATTAGAATATTTCTTCATTCCTGTCAAATTGTTAAATCACAAAAGGCTTTTTTAGAATAATATTCATCCCCCTAAAGGGTGGTAAAATTTACTTTCAAGGTCAATGAAAAAGATAAAATAATATTATGAATGTATTTGAAATTTAACCTCAAACAACCTTATGGATTCATCTTCATTTTTCTTATGGCTATGAAATTTTCCCTCCATTTTAGTTAGGGAGTGCGAGGGGATTATTTATTGATTTTTTATAGAATTATTTCCACTCTATCACTTTGATATCCTCTTCATTCATTTTTTTTGATAAAATTTTACCATTAATAAAATTCTCCCTCCACATGATAAATGTTCAACACAAATTTCTCTTGTTCATAGAACTAAAGTACGGATATGTTCTTTTCAATGGATTTAATCCATTGTTATGTGATTAAGGGTCCGAATCATTGACTAAAATTAGGTTTCCTTTGTCACATAACTATCTTAATTGTAACTTTATATTTATTTTTGGATTTAGGTTTTACTTCTAATTAATGTTTCTATTCAAGTCACGGGTTAACTAAGAAAGTATAGTCATGAATTTACCAACTCTTTCTCCAATCATCTTTGTAATATAATTTGGGGAATCATCACATTTCCCCTCACATAGGTTGTTGAATTGGTTCCTCCTATTTCAAGAAATTGAGTAGAATAATTGGGAAATTAGGGATGGAAGTTTTTCATTGATTAATCATATAAATTGGAAACAATGAACATTTTTGTGATAATATATAAGTTACACACATTTTTTAACCTATTAATTTCTAGGTTTCAATCTAAGTTATCCATATTTTATTTCCTAATATGACTTTTTGGGAATTTTTTATTCCCTTAATAATGATTCATAATTAAATTTTGAATTTACCAAATCATATCCCCTAGTAGTGTAACAATAGGTGTGAAACCAGGATTTTTTTATACTTGGCGATGACCTAGTTAATGACCAATAAACTCTTTTCTAGGTTATTACCCCTAGCACAACTATGCCAAATCTATATACAAATATAGTATGTACGATGAGATTTTGTTTCTTTAAAACCACTTAATATATAATTCAACATAAATTAATAATGGTTTACTATTTCTAGTCTTATGCTTAAGGCTTTATTAATGTTTTCTAATCCTAATTCCCCAAATAACTATCCTTTACTCTGATACCAACTATGAAAACACATATCCTCAATACATTATAATTCATGATTTAACACCCAGATATACATATAAATAAACTTAAATATTGATAGTAATAGTGTCTTTGTGTAATTATATATATATATATATATAAATAACCTGAAATAGAGATACGATGAAAAACTATACAACATGCCCCCAAAATCCATTGATCTTATAATACTGCATGGAATAACATGGGGACATATATAAGAAATGGGGGATCTATAAATCCCATTAAGGAAATAATAAAAGAATTCTATAAGGTAAAACTATATAATTGAGTCAAGATTCATGAAATTGTGACATAGAAAAGTGAGAATCATAATCTTGAACTCTGAATGATGGTGTAAGATGATAACATTTGGGAAACATAAGAATGTGGAAACAATATAAAACTTGACATTATCAGAATAAGTCCAGGATAACTATTGATACATCATAAACTAATGTTCTTAGGATTACCTCCCATTCACCATACATGGTATGTCATGTGGTACCAAAGTTACCCAATGCATTGGAGGTCTACATAATTCCAGGCCCACCCGTTAATTTTGTATTATGTACACTAATTTGTGCACCACATGAATCATAAAACATGAAAAAAATTTCATTAATTTTAATCCCATGATTTAGGAGTGTAATATATATATATATACCAATTAAATAAAGGATATGTTCATCTAGGTTAATACCCTTGAGTGGAAATGAGGATTGACATTCACAATATAAAAGTTTGACAAGGAAAATCCTGAGATATTTTTTCCATCATAAGAGTGTACAGAAATGTTCATTGTAGATATTAATGAGGGTGAAAGGCATCCATTAATTACATGGTAATCATAAATACAGTAAAATGGATGTGTAAAAACACATTAAAATGTGAAAAATTTGAAATAAAAAGGCGTTTTACAAATAAAATACTTTAAATAAAGAGGATATGATCCATTAACTTGAGAGGGAACTAAAAAAAGATTAGGAAAATCATCCTAGAATTTCAATAACACCTTGGGAAGGATTTAGAGAGGTATATTGAGAAGAAATTAATGTTCAAATAATTTTGGGTGATCAAAAGGTGGTGTATTGGTGTTTATTTATACCAAAAGAGGAGGTAATTCATTATTAATGTCTAAACATAGGTTTTGGAATCTATATGATAAAATAATCAAAAAAACAATACAATGATTTTTTCATATAGTTTCAAAAAATAGGATTTGTTTTCAATATTTTTTATGTTACAGGACAAAAATTATTAAATTTATATCATTGGTGATGTGTAAGTGAGTCATATTTAGAAAGAATTTATTTTAAAACCATATAATATAATATTGGTTTTAAAGGATTTATGAATGAAATATAAAATTAATAAAATAATTAAAAAACACATTATTTTAAATTCAAAACATGATTTTGGTCATGAATACTTTTTATAACATTTAATACATCAATTCTTTTCTGTTATGACATTATAATACATTCTGTATATTTAGTGTATTTAACTTTTAACAAAAAATTCATACATCTATGAAAATTATGGTGAAATAATCATTAGATAATTTTAGTGTGCTTATTATGAAAACAAAATTTATTTTATCATAAAAATTTCCTAAATATGATAATTTTCACTTTTATATTAAAATACTTATTTACATAAAAATACTAGTTTTTATAATAAATACAACTTTTTGACCCTTATAAAAATTAATATAGTCTTCATTAAATTAAGTTTTAATTTATATTTAAATAAATATGATTTAATTATAATATTAAATTAAAATAATATTTATTTTAAAAATACATAAAATTACCAAATGAGTGACTTAATTAAGAGTATATATTTTCCAAAAACACAGTTTTGATTTATTCATATCAAAATCTAATTTTTATCATAATAATTATATAATCAATTATAATGTAATAATAAAAAGTTATAAATATAATAATTATTTTATTATTAAAAAATAAAAATATACAAATTCCTATCACTAAGGTCTAGATCCATAACCCCTTCTTACACCAACATCTTCCCTAAGGGTAAGGTGTATGATTATGGTGCTTTATTAGGATAGTTAAATGAAAATTATTTAGGTCGTGATCTTGATAATCCTAAATATATCTCATAAATGGTTTAAATCATGCTCTAGTTGTTGGATATTAACATGGGATTGGACAGTGGTAAATCCCATTGATTCCATCTCCCTCAGAAGCTCTGATAAATGGGCTTTATATGGTATGATCCTACTGGTCAAGGTTGTCAATTCTTTTATCTATGTTAGTGGGATTTTATCCTAACCCTTAATATATACTAATCAAAAGATTTTTTTTATAATAATTATTTATAAATGGTTAATATTTTAAATAGTATTTTAAATATGTGATTCCATATATTATAACGATCCAAAATAGAAAAATTAGTGCATACATTTTTTATAACTACATTACAAGATACAGAATTTAATCATTTAAAAAAATAATTTATAATAGTTTGGGACATTATCGGGTCAGACCATCTACTTTCTTAGTGGATTTACTTGTATAGAAAAGGGAACAATTTTAACTATTTTTCACTATGAGCTTACTGATATAGAGTCCTCGAACCTTATATAACTCTATGTATTTACATGAATAATTCTATAACCTTAGGTAAATTATGAATTCCAATATGTATGACTATAATCGACTTCTTTTTTGGTGTTATTAACACATAGTTTTGAGTCATATAAAGAGTTACACATTAATAAGGTTTGAACACATTAATTTATTGATTGAAATATGTATCCCAAAACTACATCATTAGTAGAAAGGAAACAAATAAATCAATAAAAAAATAGAAGAAAATTATTACATAAGTTCTAGTAATTATGATTTTAATATGTATATGATTTATATTAAATTATCAAAACCTTAAAAGTAAACCCCCACAAATACTAAGTGTGATATTCCTTCCAAAGAAACACTTTGAAAGACCTCGATCATTTAACCGTTTAGGTTTTTCTTTTATAGGGCACCAATAAATTTTCCTGTATAAGGAAATAAAGTAATGAGTGACACTGGATCATCCTTGGGTAGGTTCTTCCTTCACAGCGTTACTTTGGATTTTCTTTTGATAATTTATTTTTGATGTTTTATTTGGGTATCACTTATCTTGGAAACCCTTATTAAGGATAGAAGAAGAATAGAGTTGAGTGAATCTATTGATGGATTTGGATAACATGGTATATACTCAATTATACTTGAGTAATAATTATTATAAATAGGATGATTCCCTACCTGAATATATATGTGGTGAGAGGAATTCCCAAGGGGACTTATTTCCCTTTTAAATATGGATCTTACTTCACTAAATAGACATGATGTAAGGGGTCATAATTTTTTTTGGGGGTACTATCATTAAAAGTCCTTAATTAAAAAATATAAGACATGATATTAATCTGATAAAATGTTCTTTTGTAGATAAAATAATCACCATTATCAAAAGAATTAATATGAATCAATGAAGTTATAATCTCAAATGAAGATAATCCAAAGACTGGATGTTTAAGAAAAGTTATTTTGAAATAGAAATATTCAATTTGTTAGAAAAATTACTTTATAAGTAATTATGTATTGAAGTCGTTCAACCAAAAAATCAAGATTCTTATATAAGTATGGAATGATTCATTTATGCTTTCAAATTTCATAGATTATATTTAATCCAAGGAATTCAATATACTAAATATTATTACATATGATGGTTGAATATGTTTCGAGAGACTAAAGAATTCTTATCAAGAATATTTTGGTTAAGAAATTCAGTCTGGTTAATAAAGGGAAATGTCTCATAAAGAAGGATTAATTTAAGAAATGTTTACCTGATATTATGAAATTTAGGAGAATTTGAGAGCTTGGAATACGATTTCTAAGTTCTTATACTATTTAGAGAGTACAAGGAGGTAAAAATAGTGGATTAAATATTAAAAAAGTTCCAAAATATTTATTAAATAATACAATTAAGGTTATTTGAAACCTGAGGGTACTATTACGAGGGAGTATTGATTCCATATGATGGGATTATCTAGAATAGAATAAGGGGTTTTAGGAACTCCATGGAATGTCCATGTCTGGTACGGATTTTATTGAAATCAATTCTTTTATTTTGAAAGGTACGTGATACCGAATTTAAATTTAATTTTTTTCAAATATAAAAGAGTTAAAAATAAAAGTAATAATTGAGTAGGCATATATTTTATATGAATGGGATGTACTAAATAGATACTTCATCGATTATTTGAATATAAAGGATTTTATCAAGATTAAATGAATCTTTGTAAAATATGTGTATCTTCATAAAATTTTTCTTATGTAATAAGAGAATATTTTTTATAAAAAATAGTATTTATGAACAAGTTTGATATTTTTATAAGAATATAAATGCTTTATTATTCATCAATTTCTTTAACATGACCATAGAAGAATATATGGATTATTGTGTTTATCAAGAAAATAATTGTTTATCCAAACACCTTTTTAAAATATGTGGGAACATGTTCTTATTTCCCATATTTGGTATATTTTAACTAGACATTATTTTCAAAAAGGAAATAAAAAAGACATATAATACCATACACAATATCAACATAATAGATCATTTGTTTAATATTCTTACTAGAAATAAATAAATGTTTTTTAATTAAAACACAAAGTAGTTTCTGTTGAGTAATTGAAAGATTTTATGAAGAGAATATAATGTATAAGAGGCTTTTGGAAGTATGTTTAGACATATAGAAGATCAATTTTAACAAATAAAATACGGTACTAGTATAAGTATGAGCGATTTTTTAGTTAATATCCTAATGATTTAGGGTATTTTATAGTAAAGAGAAATTTAAATAGTTATATTTAGTTATTGTGAGAAAGTGATTATTACAATTAATTAAAATATTATACTAGTATATGATTTGAATTATTATTCAATAAAAATATTACAGAAGTTTAGTATATGAAATGGTAAATAAAAATGGAAAGAGTTTCATTTAGTTGCTATAAAAAGTGAACACCACCATTCCTTAAAGGTTTATATTAGAAAAAAAATTAAGTGTATCACTTGGTGTACTAAAAAAGTTTAAGATATAGTTTTAAAAAGAAATGTAATGTTTTACATTAGTTATTTTAACTAATTGGATATCATGTTATCCTAAAAAGTGTCGAGGTTATAATAGTAAAGTGATAATGTAAACAATTACTTTATTTAAAAACTATTTCAAGGAAAATTTTTATGGAAAGGGCTCCAGGGATGATGATGATATATATAGAAATAGTTCTAAGTAGAAACATAAGATAAAATTATAACATTTGATGTTATTATGTTATGGATTTAGAATGTATGTTAAAAAAGGTGAACTTAGGGAATATTATTCCTAATTCTCACAATTGTTCAAACTAGATTGGTATATAAATTTAACTCACTTAGAGTTTAGTGGGAGTATTTTATCACATGGTCACATTGGGATGCAATATGAATTATATATGGATGTAATGTTTATAAATTACATTACTACAACAACCACATGAGTTTAATATTATAAATCTATGTTTTTAAGAGATTTTATGTAATTATAGTAACCATATCATGTATTTATAAAAAAGGGAATCTATATTTATCATTAATTCATGTGTGATAAAACTTTACTTTATAAGAATGATACAATTATAAATATCCCCTCAAGGTACATCATTTGATTTTTCTCTAACCGATGATCATCATGGAGTATAATGGGTTGTGATGATATGAAAATTTTATCTTGAATATATTATTATATCCATTATATAGGGTTGTATGTGAGATTAGGAGAATATATTCTTTAGATAATAAGTTGTGACTTATTACATGGACTAATATACTATAGTATATATTATGAAATTTAATACGGTCCTAAATATAATTAGTGGTATTATTATTATTATCAATCCTTCTTAGCTAAGGTTGGAAAGATACCTAGCATGATAGCCTTCATACATTGATACCAAAGTTACACAGTTCATAATTTGAACTTATACAATTAGGGGGTGGTTGGGTAGGTTTTTGTTCATGTCGTTAGATAGAGTAAAACCAGGATGGTATTTTTACACTTGTATGAAAAGTGAATACATTTTTCCATTAATTTAATTATAATAATAAAAGTCAAGGATAGGCTTATTATTTCCACATATGATGTGTTCAAACACTTGGATAAGTGACATGTGATGTACTTATCAGATAGATAAACATCATATATTGTATTCATCGAATCAGTCAGTATTTTTTTGGGGAATTAAGAAATGCTGGGAGAAAAATTCTAGATTTACATGTTACATGTATAGTGGTTACTCGATGTTAGGTAAAAGGAGACTATATATGATACAAACAGTTTATATGATATAGTTTTGGTGGATATGTTCATATATAGATATGAGTATTTTTGATGGAAATCACACCAGACCCCTTAGTATCTTGAGTATCACTAATGTTTTTTTAGAGGCCACTCTTTTGTTACATATATGAAATTGGGATCTCATAGTTGTTTTCAATGCTACTGAGGCCCATAGGGTCACATATTCAAGACCATGGTTAAGTAGAAAATTTTCAATATTTTTTTCAAAATAAAGAGAGATTGATGAAAAAACCATTTTCCAAAGAGTTTGGATGGATTTACAATGAGTTATGAAGTTTTTTATAATGAACTTATGTGATTTTAGAGTAAGTGTAAGATTTTTGGATGTGCACTAAAATGTACATGAATGAGATTCATGTAAAAATTAATTAATAATTTGTAATATATATATATGATATTATATATATGAGTGTATATTTATTATGTATACATGATTCATGTATTATTTAAATCATATGAGTCATGAAATATAAATATAAATATATATGGAATATATTTATTATGCACACAATTCATAAGAATAATATATATATATATATATATATATGATATATATATTTATTATTATTTGTACCAAATGGTTTCATCAGTTATTATTCATTTATGACTGGAATAAAGGATTTTCATTAATTCAATAAAACCATTGAATGAATTATAACCTATTTGAAAGAAACAAATATGATACATTGGAGTAGACTTGTGATTCATCTATAGAAGATGATGAAATCCACTCATTGGAGGTATGTGTTTTAGATATTTATAAATTTTATTCTGAACTTATCTTACCCACATATCTTATTTTACCTCATTGAGAAGACACTAGAACCTATTATAAATCAAGGTATCCCCACATAGTATTCTTGGATCCATTTATAGTTATCCACCCTCAAATTTAGGGTGCTTTATCCACTAATTTTATTGACATACCACAAGAATTATCCCTGAAGGAATAAGATAACTTCTGTTTCTCTTTTTTTTCCAAGTTCAAAATTTTTCATTTTACGTACATGTTATTATTTTTTAAGATAGATCTATTGTTGTTTTGGGTTGTCATATACTGTATATTAGCATAAAATGTTCACAAATATCCCATCATCATCTTTTTTGGTCTCCCAAAATGAGCTAGTGTTGGGAAAAAATCCTCAATGTAACATTGAACCATTTTTGTGGTGTTTGTGTTTGTTGACAAAGAGGGTTTCTTGGGAGAGTTTTTGAGTTCCAGAGATATTTTTTAAACCCTATGTTGACAAATAACCATGAAAAGGGAATTGATGATCTAGAGGCAGTATAAAAATAATAGGTCTACGATGGCTCCATTTTCTAGTATTTGCCAAGTTTTTGGGCCTCAAAATCAGAAAATGGGGAAACATGTTTTTGGAAAATTAAGTTGTGTGAAAGATCTAAGGTGGTTTGGAAACATGCACACAAGGCATGTTTTAAGATGAAAATGTCAAAAATTGTTAAAGTAATGAAGTGCATGAAAGATTTGGAGTTGCACGAAAGACGTGGTTACACGAAAGAAACTTGTGCACCAAATATGCATCAAATGGGGTTTTGTGTGCTCAAAGAGAATCATGCACGACATGGTGAATCTTCCGTACAGGGGTCAGTGATGTCCATAAACAAGTGGTTTCGCCCTCATTCAAAATAGCTTAACTCTTAGAGGGAATCCGAGCTCTGGATCAAGTAATAATTTCATGAAAAGAGAGCTGCGTGAATGATTTTGAGTTGTGCGCATTCTAAGAAAGTTGTGCGCAAGATTTGAGTTTCATATTAGATTGATGTTACACGCAATGGGTGTTTCATGAAAAAATTGTAATATTGCATGGAAGTCAATAAATTTTTTCTAAAAGACACAGTAAGGGTTGCGCTAAAGATTTGGATTTTCCCAGTAGTACTATGGTAAAGTGGTTTTCATCAGTGGATGAAAGTGGGACCTCAATAGAGCATCTACATATAGTGGAGGATGAATTAATTAGTGATAATAAAAAGACCTACAAGTCTATAAATTGTGATTTGATCTTCTGAAGAAGTAGTGAGCGCACTCTAGTTGAGAGAGAAGTGATATTTTATAGTGTGATTGGTGGTAAACCAAGAGGGATATTGAGTCCTATCTAAACATTGAAAACAACAGTGTGATTTTAGTGAATTTGGTATATCATCACATTTCCGGTGTATGCTCCTTGGACATAGACGATTGAGGGTGAACTAAGTAAAATTGTTGTGTCCAGTGCATGATTTAGGATTTGTTCATACTCTACAATGGGAAGGAGAGAGAAGATTTTTTTGTCTAACAACAGAAACAAGATCAAAGGGGAAGTTGTGTGAATCTGTTATACCCTGATTCACCCCCCTCTTAGGGTATCTAGCCTAGTGGACCTAACAATTGGTATCAGAGTGAAAGGTTGATATCAGTGTTTATCTCTCAAATGTAGATCACCAATCATAAATGGATTCCAATTTTCAATGGAAATAATTATTTTCCCTGGAAGAATCAGATGTAGCACTACTTCTGATCTTTGGGAATGGATGTATTTACAGCATCAATGCAGTGTATAATAGCCAATATTAATAGTTGTGAATTATCAAAAGTTGAGCGAAGAGAATTAGATGCTACTGCAATTAGAATCAATTCTTTTGGGGGATCCCTATATAATGATATCTATATAAATGTGATGTCATGAAAAACATCACATGCCATGTGGGAAAATCTATTTAACATATATGAAGGAGACTCAAAGTTCAGAGAGGTAAATCTGAAAGTTCTATTGAACAAGTATGAAGATCTGAGAATGAACCCGAATGAGTCTGTTGATGCATTATTTTATAGGGTAAATATTGTTATAAAAGACATGTGAGGTCTTGGAGAGGTTATTGATGATATAAATATTGTGAAGTGAATGTTGAGGAAACTTCCACCTTGGTTTAATCCGAAAGATTCATTTTGGGAAGATAAAGACCTGAAAGAGCTAACATTGGATAACCTGCACATCACACTTATCGCATATGAAATGAGAAATGATTTCTATGATGATGTGGGAAAGGGTAAATATAAAGAGGTGGAATTCTAGGCCATAAATAAGTTCACCATTGAAGAATCTTTGGAAGAAGTACACATAGATGAGTTTATGTCATTCCTTTCCTCAAATCTTAAAATAAGGAAAGGAAAGTTTAAAGGTAAACTTCCACTTGCCTACTTTAGATGTGGGAAGATTGGTCATCTTAAAAAAAGGTGTCCCAAAAGGTTCCAAGAGGATGATGATGTGGATGAAGCTAAAATTCCCAAAAATAATTCTTCATCTTATGTGGAAGTCAAGAAATAGTTCAAGAGAATTTTCTTTAAGAAGAAGAATCATATTTCACATGAATGGGATAGTTTATATGAGTTTGAGGTTGAGGATGTTGAAGAGATAGAGAACTGCAAAGATCACAGTGAAAATGCTATGGTGGCAGTTGTCTATAGAACTCAGGAAAAGGAAGAATACGACATTGAAGAAGAAGAAGAATTTGAAGGAAGATTTGATATGAAAGCTGAGTTAGAGGCTTCTCTTAAAGAGATAGATGTTTGGAGAGATAAAAAAAATAAATCCAACCAAGGTTTTCATGATGCTGAACACTATATATAGCAGCAAGAAGTAGAGAAGTCTGAGTTGATGGATGAAATTGAGAAACCGAAGACATCAACACTAGAGGACTCAAAATCAGTTAGTAAGTATAAAATCAAGATTAAAGAACAAAAAATGGATATTGATGGATTTAATAACAAAATGAAATATAAAATCAAGTGTATCAAACATCTTGAAGGGGAAGTTATTGGTTTTAGGAAAAAGGTTAAGGATCAAGAAAAAATCTTGAATCCTACTGAGACATCAGGAAAGTACGTCACTCAAAAAATCAAGAATATGAAATTGGAGCATAGTGGTTCAGTAGAAAGGAAGCACAATTTATTTCAGATTATGAGGCTAATGTAGGGATCGACCAAAAACAAAAAGGTATGAAAATTTATGTCAGACTTCAACCACCCACTCTGATATTGAAGGTGGATTTGGGTATGAAGGAGAATCCAAAGATTCAGATAACCCAAGGGAGACCTAGTATTATGACAACCCTGCCTTTTATTACAACTTAAACATGATTTATTACATAAAACTTCACTTGATACAACAAAGAAGATCGAGAGGATTAGTGTATTTAGGGCTTAGGGTCATTACCTAAAAACTTAAAACATGAAATAAATCATCTTTATTGAAAACTTCCTTTACATAACCACTACATTCCTTCGTACTTAGCATTGAATGGGATAACCTGAGGACATGGATAAGAAAAGGGTGAGGTATAAAGCCCAGTAAGGGATTACACATGGAATAACATGAGGAGTACAATACATGTTAGACAATAGGCATATCAATAGAGCATAATAAAAACATGAACATAAAGGCATGATAAAGCTTGATAATCATAACATGGAAATGTGGCAACAACACTTAACATGGAATTAGCATGAACCAAAGCCCATTGCACATGGAGCATGAGTAAATACTCATTGCACATAAAGCACCAGTAAACCCTCATTTCAATTGAATTAGCATGAGTCAACACTCATTTCACATGACCTATCATGATACTATACTTTACCCAATGCATTGGAGCGCTATAAGGGCACACCCTTCTTAAACATTTCATTTCATGCATAAGTGTGGCACATGGATCATAAATCATGGATTCATAAAAAAGAATCATTTATTACAAGATAAAGAAATGTGGAATTCATACATGAAACTTTATAATCAATAAGTAAATTTTCATAAATGTGAATACCCTTGATGGAGAAATAGTCATGGTATTCACTACACAATGACACTGGCTTAGAAAATCGGTGCGATTTCGGCAGCGTAACGGTGTGACATATAAATTCATAAAAATGGTTGATGAGAGAGAAAGGGGTTCCTCATCATATTTAAAAGTAATGGACAGTAAGGAGGTAATATAGATACATGTCCCAACAATTTTAATGGAATTTAGATTCATGATACAAAAGTATTACTTGAATGTAAAAGAAGAGAGAGAAGTTCCTTTCAAAATTTTGGCATAGTAACAGGTGTAAATGGGAGGAATTTAATGAGAGAGAAAGGGGTCTCCCATCATTAAAACAATAAGAGGGTAGTATGGAGGAGATTTGAAACCATACCCCAAAATTCGTAATTGAAATTAAAAGGGCAATACAACTTAATGAAAATTGAAAAAAATGAGAAAGGAAGAAAAAACCCTTACTTGGAAGTGTGATTCCAAAGGCTAGAGAGAGGCTTGTGAGAGGCTTCTTGGGAGCATGGGGCACCTTGGGAGGATTCTAGAGAGATTAGGGCAGAGGTTGGACGAACTAAAAGGGCTTTGAGTGAGGAGGAAGTGGGATCTTGGGTGGGATTATATAGGAAAGGTGATGAAATTCTTTATTATTTAGGTTTGGGACCCCTTATATTAAATTAATCCAAACCACAAACCATCCCATGGTTTTTGCCCATTTTTTTTGGAAAAGAGAAGAGGAAAAAATTATTTTATAAGTCTAAAGTCCGAAATTCTTAAAATAATAAGTTTTCTTATGTGGAGGTGAGTCACACTCCCATGGAAATTAATTTAAAAATGCAAAGTGTTGAATAAGTCTTGAGGGGTCCATTAATGCATTGAAAAATAAGTCAAACAAACCCAAAATCACTTTATTTTAATGGTAAAACATATATTGGACAAACATAAAGATTATAGTATTTTATTACATCACTATTGGGTCATTATGATGTCATAAAACACATTATATATTTAAATGGTATTTAATTTTTACCCAAAAATTTGACTGTCTCATAAAATTATGAAAAATTCACCGTTGGATAATTTTGACATCCTGATTCAAAAAATAACATTTATTTTATCTAAATAATTTTCTAAATATGTTAATTTTCACTTTTAAAATAAAAACTGACATTTATCGAAAATTCACGGGTTTTGACAAAAATGGCTTTCAAACCATAATAAAAATTTTAATTGCATTCATAAAATTATAAGATCATTTATATTTAATAAAAATTAATTTAACAATAATATTATTATTTTATTAAAATATTATTTAATTCAAAAATCTCTTAAATTAATAAAATAGTTTTTTTAATTAAATAATAACTAAAAACACCATTTGTACTTTAAAAACTATTTACAATGTATCAAAAATGACTAGAAATTATATTCATTATTATATAAAAAAATAATGTACATGAACATTGTACTACTTATTTGTTACATAACCCCTTAAAACAGCCGCATAATACCTAAGGGTAAGGTGTGCGATGGTGACAGACTCTTGGGGTGGCTTAGATAACATCGCTCGAGTTGTAATTTCAATCAACTTCCACTTTTCCCGTAGATGGTCACGTTCGAGCTTGACATGATGAAGGTTAGCTTGGGCTTGGTCAAGGGTGAAGCCCAAAGACACCACCTCTTTTCTGAGATCCAACAAATTGGCTTCATATGCGAAAATTCTAATGGATGAGGCCATTGCTTCCTTTTTCTGAGTAAATTGGATTTGTTAAAGTCCTATATTTATACAAATCATGTGATCACTGTTCAACTACTATATTAGCAACGGTCAAAATTCTTAACATAAAACCAAAGAAGTTGAAATCTTATAAAAATATTTTTCATAAAGAGACATTTAACTAGATCAATAGGGATTTTTCATTAATGAAACTTTGGGTCGTTACAAGTAGTGCAGAAATGATGCACATGAATTCACCCTACATCAGGTGTTATTATTGTGGAAGGACGAGAAATTCACAGTACGTGTGTTCCATAGACAAGAGATACTGAATGACACAAGAACAACAGTGGTAGCCCAAAAGAGCTCGATATGATAGAAAATAATCTGAGGGAAATTATTTTTGGTGTAGAGAATTTGGACACATGGCTAGATATTGTACATCAATCGTGTAGAGGAATGTTCCAAGGCATAATCAATGTAGTCCCAAGTAGCGAATCAATAAACAAACATGTGAGTTGAAAATGAAAAATAAATTTTCAATTATGTAGGATGAATGTAGGCCATTGAACTCCGTGGAAGATCATGATTTTCAAACTACACATAATGTGAGGTCAAAACATGGATCAAGAAGAAAAAGGATTAGAAGGTAGTGGTTGAAGAAATGTCCCTTAAAGCATCAGACCGTTCTACTGTATGGATCCTTGACATCAGTTTCACATCTCACATGACTAGAAATAGAGATCTTGTCATAGGAATAAAAAATGACAATGAAGGGGTTTTCATGTTTGGAAACGATGAAGGCCTAAAGATTATTGGCTCAAAAAAGTCCAGGTTCTGGGGGAAAGTGATGAGATGTGATGATGTCTTAGTAGTAGAAGTAATTGGTCACAATTTTATAAGCATCATCCAATTACATAACTCAGTGAATTCTATAAGATTTACTAAGAAGATGTGTATCATCAAAGGAAAATATGGTTCAATGGTTCTATAAGGAAAAAAGAACAAATGGAAATCTCTACCTAGTAAGTGGAGAAGAAGATATGTGATTTATATCCAGAGAGGAAGACAAAAAGCTATGGCATAAATGACTTGGAAATCTATGAAAAACATCACATGAAGATCTGGTAATGTGTGACATAGAAAGAGACCTCCCTAAGCTATCACGTGATTATAATCATACACACGGTTCATGTCAAAAAATTAATATCATCAAAAATACATACGAGGAAATGGAAAAGAAGCTAGTAAGAGTGCTTGAATTGGTTCATACAGATGTTTGTGGACCCATCTCCCCAAGATCCATTACTGGGAAGAGGTATTGAAATCTTCTAATTGATTATTATAGAATAATGTCATGGGTATTCATCATTTCCCATAAGTACAATGTGTTTAGTTTCCTAAAAAAGTATCAGAGGGAATCTGACAGGATGCTCGGATAAAAAATTCTGAAATTTCATACTGATAATGGTACGGAATATACAAACAGTCAGGTAGAAGAATATCTTGAGAAACATGGGATAAGGCATCATGTTTCTTCATTGATAACTCCCCAACATAATATATTTGTTGAAAGGAGAAATAAAATAATAAAAAACATGGCCAAAATGATTCTCATTGAAAAAGACCTACCCGAATTTTTTTTGGAAGGAATCAATTTTGACATCGGTCTACATTTTTAATTGGGATCTATTATGTTCAAAGGATGGAAAAACGCTATATGAGATGTGGTATGGGAAGAAGCCAATAGTGAAGTACTTTTTAATATTTGGAAGTAAGTGCTTTATTCTCAATAAAGAAAAAAACAGGAAATTTAAATCACATGGAGATGAGGGGATATTCCTTGTCTACTCAGGAAAAACCAAAGCATGTAAATGCTTTAATAAGAGGCTAGGAAAAGTAGTTGGGAGAGATGATTTCACTGTAGTAGAGAATAAAGAGAATATTCTTAAACATAGTGAATAGTTTTCTGATGAAAGAGATGATGATCCAAGAAACACAAGGGGTGAAAAAGTGGAATATGCTAATTTAGAAGACGATATAGATAATGAACAAGAGGAAGTCAAGTCTATATCTATAAAAAAGACAGGGAGTCAAGCTGAAATTGATAGTTAGAATATCATTGGTGATCAGTCAGCTCCAGTTTATACAAGAAGAATGAAATCACTGTAGCATACATCTTTCCTATCTTAGGTCGAGCCTAAATGCTTTGTTGATGTAGCTGAAGATGAAAACTGGGTTCAGGCTATAACTAAAGAGCTAGATTAGATTTAGAAGAATTAGATGTGGGAGATTGTTTTGAGGCCAAGATATAAGAATGTCATTAGGACTAAATGCTTATATAGAAACAAGATGAATATAGATGGAACAATCATTCAAAAAAATGCATGACTAGTGTGAAAAGGATACTCCTAGATAGAGGGGATATATGTTTATGAGATATTTTTACCGGTTGCAAGGATGGAGACAATCAGATTATTCCTAGCCATTATAGTGAAACGAAAGTTAAAAGTGTTCCAGATGGATGTAGAATCACCATTTTTAATAGGGTTCTAGAGGTGGAATATTATATTGAGCTGCCATATGGTTTTGTTATTCATGAATATGAGAACAATCTTTTTTGGTTGAAGAAATCACTATACGAGATGAAACAAGCACCAAGAGAATGGAACTTGAGGCTTGATCAGTATTTTAAGAGACTTGGTTTTCAACATGGTGGTGTTGATTACAATCTCTACTTCAACAGTGACAGTAATCAAAGGATGATGGGGTTGGTTTATGTTTATGGCATAATATATGGCGAATTAGATGAAGATCAAGGAAAAAAGTTTTCTGAATTCATGAAAAGTTTGTTTTAAATGTCAATGATTGGAGAGTTGACATTTATCCATGGTTTACTGGTGACACAAGGAAGGAATGTAACTTTCATATCTCAGTCCAAATATGACAAGGAGGTTTTTGAGAAGATTTTTAATGGAAAATTCCAAGGAGATGATGACTTCAGTTGATACCCAAATGAAATTATCAAAAAAATGATTATGGCAAGGTAGTTAATATCATATAATAAATGAAAATTATTGGAATTTTACTGTACCTAACAGTGAAAAGACCTGATAATGTTTTTTCCACATGCCAAGCAGTGTGATATCAAATCAATACCAAGGAAATCCACATGCTTGTAGTAAAAATAATACTTTGGTATATCAAAGGAACTGTGGATTTTGGCTTGCTGTATAATGATGAATCAAAACCAAAGCTTTTGGGATATATAGACTGGTATTCGTCTAGATCAGCAGATGACATGAAATCAACGTTAGGGGGTGCATTTTATTTTGGTAGATTGTGTATTTATTGACTAAGAAAGAAGCAATATTTCATTTTATTGAGCCCTATAGAAGATGATTATATTGCTAAAAATATTGAATGAGCATAGTTATTTAAATGAAGTAGCATCTTGATGATATGAGATTTGAAGTCAAGTATTTGATTGAGATCCAGTGTGATAATTATTGTGCAATCAATCATAGAAAAATTCTAGTCCATCACTCAAGGACAAAGCACATTGAGATAAAATATCATTTTATCAAGGAGAAGGTGGAGAAAGTGATAGTGGTGTTGGAGTATGTGCCTATAGATCTATAGGTTGTGGATATTCTTACAAAGGCCTTACCCAAAAAAGCATTTGAGAGTCATCAACTGGCTCTGGGAGTACAATCAACTCCCCACACAAGATAGAGTGTGAATGTGGGACCCCTCTCCCCAAGGTATGGTGTGCGTGTCCCTAATATGATGATATTTTTTAAGTACCCTATTATAGACCACAAAGGAGTGACCTTTGGGTACATTGACAAAGGGGGAGAAAGTGTGACTTCTTCAATAAGGGTAAATTGTTACTAAAGAAGGGAGAAAATGTCTTAGTCAAAGACACTGGGAGAAGCTGACAGGTGGAACAGTAAGATAGGGGAAAATAAATGAAATAGGTGGAGATTTTTAAAATCTGATGATGCTAGAAGTGATCAATCAAAGAATAGATATCACGATAGCTGTGGTTACTGATGAAATCTTAAGAGTATTGTTGGAATGGTATCAAAAATTGGTGTCCGGAAAGAAGTGACTCATTGATACACTTTTCACTATACTATGTTTTCTTACACTGAACATTGATCATGTGGGCTTAGAGTATGTGTTTAGTAAATATTTGATCTCTATCTGAATCAAAAAAGGCGAATGATGGTTGATGATGCAAGGAGATTCAGTGAAGTGTCAAAGTGCAAAGAGTTGTTGCGAGAAGAGTTGTCAACAAACCAAAAGGGGGAGATTGTTGGGAAAAAATCCCTCAAGGTAACATTGAACCATTTTTGTGGTGTTTGTGTTTATTGAAAAATCTAGTTTTTTTGTTGACAAAGAGGGATTCCATGGTGAGTTATCAAGTTCAAGAGATATTTTTGAAAACCTATATTGACAAAGAACCATGATAATGATTAATAGTTTCATGAAAGATGAGGTTGCATGAAATAAACATGCATATCCAATTCGACGTGAAATGAGTTTTTTTGGGCTTGAAGAGAATCAAGAATGACAAGGTGAATCTTCTACGCAGGGGTTGGTGATGCTGATAAATAATTGGTGACCCCCCACGCATTCAAAATATCTCAACACTTAGAGATAATTCGAGCTCTAGATTGCATAAGAATTTTGTGAAAAGGGATCTGTGTGAAATATTTTGAGTTGCGCGCAAGCTTAGAAAGTTGCGTGTAAGATTTGAGTTGCATGTAGGATTGAAGTTAAACACAAAGGGTTTTTTACAACAAATGTGGAATCTTGAACACAAGGAAATAAAGATGCACCCAAGACATACTAAGGGTTACACGATAGATTTTGAGTTGCCTAGTAGTACTGTGGTAATGAGGTATTCATTAGTGGATGATAGTGGGTACTCAATAGAGAATCTACATACAGTGGAGGATGCATTAATTAGTGATAATGAAGGGACCTAAAAGTATATAAACTCTGATTAGATCTTCTGAAGAAGCAGTGAGCACACTTCAGTTGAGAGAGTAGTGAGCTTTTATATTGTGACTGGTTGTAAACAAGGAGGGATAGTGGTCCCCTCCAAATATTTTAAACAACTATGTGATTTTTTTGAAATTGATACATCAGCACATTGTCGGTGTATTCTACATGGACGTAGCACAGTGAGGGTGAACCTAGTAAAATTGTTGTGTCCTGTGCATGCTTTAGGATTTGTTCATACTCTGCAATGGGATGGTGAGAAAAGAGAGTTTTTTCTAACAATGAAACAAGATCAAAGGGGCAGTTGTTTTAATTATTCATACCCTGATCCACCCCCCTCTTAAGGTATCTTGCCCAGTGGACCCAATAGCTATTCAAATAACTAAATGTTATCTGGGTACATTGGAAGCCATCTAGTAGTCTCAACAAGGATTATCATAAGTGTCTTTATTCTCAATCATCTTTTTATATAAATAAATATTACATAAATTATTGGTTTTGTTACCCAAATATCACAAATATGTATTTTTGACACCTTCTTAGGAGTTTTTTGATTTTAAGCATCCTTTTATTTCTTTCCCAAGGATGGTTCATCTATATTCATCAGATTTTGTTGTCTTCTATATTTATTCAACTTTGATACATTCTAATATAGTCATAAAAAAAATTTATTTTACCGCATCCATTTTAAACATTAAAAATTTCATTATGATTTGTAAATATATTAGAGATAAATAGATTCTCAATAATCAGTGGGTGCAAATTCCTCTCATGCTTGACCCCCCTTGAAATGGTTTTCCTATTTACTTTAAGGATTGATGGATGTTACCAAAAACCCCAGTTATCTATCAAGAAAATCTATTGAACCAAAAATATTTACATAAAAAATCTCAATATTCCTTCTTTATTTTCACACTGTCTATAAATTCCATGTCTCTTCCCAAGCTAGTTTTATGTATTTTCAACCACTACTTGAGCTATTCTTGGAAAAAACTTCTAAACGTGTTCTTATATCCACTATATACATGGTGGTAGGATTATAATAACTTGTTATCATTAATTATTGTACATATTTGTGTTCAAATTTACACTATAAAAGAAAAATTAGAATACATTTTTGTTTTTTTAATGGGTGGATCCTTACTTAATAGGGATGAATGAGTAAGATTATCAAGAGATTTTGCGGTCCTCAAGACACAAAAGGGGTAATTTTTCATAATATTTCTCCTTATAATTATATATTATACAAGATACTTTATTATTAAATTTTATAAACTTATTATGTGTTATTTCAAGCTTGAATAGTTTCACTTCCAATTCTATAATCTTCATATTAAGGGTGTTATTTTGATCTTAAATAATTTTAACATTCTCTTCATAATTCCTCCTCATTTTTTAAACTCCATTAGTATGAATCTAAACTTATTTATTTTAAAAATTATGAAAGTTAACTGATCTAATTAAATTTAACATCAAACTCTATATAGTTGACATCATTTCTACTTTTCAAAATGTCTTCAAATTCTTGGAACTTCTCTTACCGATTCTTCTTGATTTCATCATTCTATTGAACTTATTCTAGCCATTTTCTTTAAAAATTAGGGAATATATCCTTAATTTAAATGTCACTTTCATCAATGGATCAAAACTGTTTGTATATATTTTAATAGTTATGAAATTTATTTTTCAATGAATTCTCAAATCCCTTATACTCTTCATCAAGATGAGTTATTTCTTGTTAGAATATCTCAACAATCCCACCACTAAGAGAAACTAATTATTTATAAAATCTATAAAGAGTATCCATTAATTAATCAATTGATAAATATATTTACATATGATCAATCCCATGGATTATCAGATCATCTTTATGTTAGTATGGTTAATTATTTTCACATACATTAAGATGACTTGAATTTATTAACCCTATTTATGTGGAAGGTCTATCCATATGATTGGTCCTAAAATTTACCATAAATTTCCTCAATTTATTTCCATTGATTAGAGAATCATTAAATTTTTATTCAACACTCATGAGGGATAACTTCTTAAAATTCATTTTCTCATTCTTTAACATCTTGATCATATTGCAGGTTGATATAGTATTATGATATAAAAAAAATATTAGATTCACTAAAACTAAAACTCATTATAAATCAGTAAAAAGACTCAAATCTTCAAAAGAGAATAATTTCTAGAGATAAAGAATACAGTCAAAGGCAAAATTGGCTAGGATACCAATTGAGGGGACCTGTTTGTTATAAAATAAACACTAATAGGGAGGGGGATAATTATTTGTGACTTTTAATCCTTTTTGAACTTTTAATCCCCTTCCTTTTTTACCTATGTCATTTTTACTTATGTTACTAGTTAATGGGAATTGGTCCTCTTATTCTCTCTTATCACCTTTGTTCTTTAATGAAACACATCCAAACACACAGATACAAACAAAAATGGAACCATAATTTATAATGTTTACATATCAATAAGAGATGTATAATCCTTGAAATTATATGGGATTCAGCGATATCACTCTTGTGAGTAAAAATGAGTAGGGTATAAACATAAACCTCATGTTTTCACATCTATTAATAGTAATTTGGTGAATCTTGTACTTAGTTTCCTCCTACACCATATAATGGTGTACTTTTGGGTAATAACTAAAATATACATCACTAATACGGACTTAGTAGGTCATTCATGTTCTTCCTAGTATTATTATGAATATTATTTCACTTTCATATTAGTATTAAAGAAATTTATAATATTTTATAGGCATAGTATTGATGTACACAACTCTTTCCTCTTTACAATAACTATTGTAAAAGTTTTTTTTCTTTAGAAAATACATGAATTATTTCGATTTGATAAAATTAGTAATGCATAGTTTCTTTTTTATGAACTTCATGTATAACTCAGCTTCTTATTATTTCACTTCTCTCTTCTTATTCATCTTCTTTAGTGAATCATAAATAGTAACTGATCTATATATTTATTTCCTACTTCAACATAAAAAAATTATTCAATGCAATAACACTAATAGATCCTATCAATTCATCTTTGATACGTTTAGATATATATTTTCAAAATAGTATTATGTATCTTTATTTAATTATTCATTGAATACCAACAAAATATATATTCAATATAGTGTAGTAGTTTTTATTTTCCACTATGATATTCCCATTCTTTCATTATTTTCTCTATTCCTAATACCATATAAATACATGAATTCAAATATCTATATAATTTATTATTTCAAAACACTACAATAATCTCATCCTTTTATATTTTTAAACTCCAAGAATCTTGAATCTAGATTTCCCAATGCACCTTATTTATAAGTTCATACAAATGCATATAGATATGAGTAAATCACATTAATAAAAACACCCAGAATCACTACAAATTCCTTCTTCACAAATATTATAATTCTTCCTATTTTGCATCCATCATGTATATATGCATTAAAAACACATAAGAATTCATGCGTTGCAATCATAGAAAAATTATTCCTGAACAAAACTTCCCAAGAGATATTTATTCTCCCATATTTTTTATATTTCATGAATAAAGATAAAATAGTGCACCATTATATATTTTTTCATTTAATAATAACTTAGTTGGAATTATTTGAATTAGTATTTTATGTATTTAATGTAATATGAACTTACCTTTCTCAAAGTCATATAAATCAAGGCATATAATGCTTGTCTTAAGAAAAAAATTCATATGAACACAATATAGACATCCGAAATTAATCCCTTAATCAAAGTCATATGAATCTTGAAATCCTTAAAAATATCCGTCATTGATAAACCATGACATGGAATAGATTGAAATTTCATATTAGAGAATTACTCAACTCAAAATTTATTTGAAATTTCTCATTTTGAATTTATCTCCCCATTTTTATGTGATGTTAAACAAAAATAAATATATTCAATTTTACCATGGAGTAGATAGGATGTCCTCTTCAGAACATGGACTCCAAAATGCCAACTATAGATACACCATGAAATGGAAATCCTCATATTTTTTGGTATAAATCACCCCATAAAATCCTCTTATTTTTTTCTTCAGCATCAAAATTATTCTAACCATTGAATTATTATGAATATATGAAAGTTATAAAACTTCTTCAAAGTAATATTAACATTATCTTGATGTCATAAAAAAATTCACTCTGAATTTTTTTTTAAAAGTTGATACTTCATATAGAAATTTTGTAAGGATTTCTCACTTGTTCTTCTTCCTTCCTACACATCATTATAAATAATCTTTTTCTCTATTTATATATAAAATAATCCTGATAATAATATCTTGGTATATAAATAATTGAAATATATTTTGTTTCTTAATGACTGATTATTCCTTAAATACTTTAGCCTTCATTATTTATTATTCTTTATTAATCTTTTTTTGATAATCCCTTCCATTAAAGAGTTTTAATTGAGCTTATAACACTACAACATAAATCATCCTGAGTTATATTTTTCTATAATGGAGAAACATGGATTTATAATCATAGACTCTATATATTTTTTGTATCTTTGTGAAGATGATGAATCACAAAAATTCACTTCTCCCTTGATATCACAAGAATTTTAAGTGTTGAAAATTGTCACATAAAACTTCAAACAACATTAATTATTCACTGGGGATGTCTCTAGTTGATAATAATTCATGATCCCACACTGATAAACTGAAATTTGACTTGAGATGATGCTCTCATATTCTCATTTATACTAAAACACATAGATGAATATAAAAATCCTTTAATCACACTCCATATAGTTTGTCAAACACATGCACAAGATCTGCATCTACACTCTTAAGCTACCCATGGATGGATCACCATTGAGCTTAGTCAAGAGTTCCTATGAGATGACCAACTTTCTTAGGTAATCTGGCCTAGATTTGGAATAATTATTTTTTTATAAACTCCCTTTACTTTTTCTTTTGAAAAATATAGTAATGAAAAAATCTCAAAAACTAACTCCCAACCTATCTTCTTATCTTCTCTACTTCTTTCAAAACAACATTAAGCATATATGGCTTAAAGTTATTTACACCAGAATTTGGGTTCTACAATTTACATCCAATATATTCTCCTTTATTATAATTCTTATTCAAAATATTGATATCATGATTTATGAATAATTGAAGATCACTAATAATAAATTAAACACTCAGAATGTGGGAATAAAAACTAGGTAATATATGGAATTCATGTTCTATCACCATGAACAGAGGTTAATTTATCAAATAAAATATGAAAAGGGTTTAAATTACTCCAATAAATATGAAATTTTATGGATATAATCTGTCCATATATTAAAAAATATACCATCACCATAAAAAAGGGATAATTTATTAAGATATAAGAAGGGGGAAAACTCAATGTAATTGAAACCAATAATTGGATTTGTTGAGAATAAAAAAATAGTCAAGAAGCATTTTATTACCATAAAATTACATCATAGTGCATTTAAAAAGTTATCTAAACTAATATATATAAGGATAAATATAGCACTCTAACGTTTTTTTTCATATAACAAGAAAAGATTTCACTTTTTAGAGGGAAAATTTTTGGTCACCATAATATTTACGTCGCTTTAATTTTTCAATAAATTTTTACTTTGTCATGGTAATTCTCAATCTTATTGAGTGAAGATTCGAATTTTACCCAAACCATTATTTATTAGTTTTCAACTTGAAAATTTCTTGTAAAATTTTGTTTAAAAAAATTAACTTTTTTTCTAAGACATTAAATGGTTCTATTTAAAATTTGAAGACTTTAATTATTCACTGGATTCCTTTTTAATGATTTCATATTAAAATGTTCATAAATCCTATTTATTTTGGTTTTTTAGGGAATTAAAAATTGAATGAAAAATGATGATTCATGTTTAAGGTAATATGATTTGGACTAGTTATATGATAATGTTTATGGTCATATATATTTGAATAGTATAGGTACTCTAAGTTTAAGTTTATATATCTTTTACCATAGTGTCATGTAGTTTACACCTGTGTGACATGGTTAAACATTCTAAATGGTAGGGGTTATTCACATGGTGAGACTAAAATTGATTATAATTAAATGATGAATAATGTAATTATGAATGACCACAAAATTAAATATTTTAACAAGTATTAAATTATAAATTAATTTGATAGGGTGAAAACTAAATAAGGTTTAAAAATATAATAAAATTTTTAATCATTTGAATATAGAATTATTAAATAATGCAATTTATAGATTAAAATATTTTAATTTGATATAGTGAAAAAAATAGAGGGTCCAGCACAATAGTTGACTATATTGGATTGACGAGTTCATCACTGTGTTATTATATAGGTACATGGAGGATGGTCACTAATCATGTTTGAATAATGGTTTCTAATGTAGTACTATAAAAGTTATATAGAATTGTAGAATCCTTTCCTCAAGATGAATATATTCACTTGTATGGATATAGGTGGTCTATCTATGTGGTTCGTGTTCCATTAATATGACCAAGGGTTTATTTTATATCATACACACTAATTACCAATACCTTTATAGGGTTCATAGAAATTTTAATACTCATGAAACAAATTATTATATATGGGAGATAAAATATTGAAGAGGGGTTTAATATATTATTACTTTTATCTAATCAGTTTGAATTTATGTAATAAATTTAGGATTTATTTAATGGGGTGTTTTAAAATTATATATGAATTAGTAATCAAATAAAACTAAGAGAGTGATAGAAAAGAAAGTTAAAATTGGTAAGAGGTTATCGGTAGGCCTATAATAAGATATTCACGTGTCACTATATTTCCTACAATGAAAAGACTCGTGATATACATAGTTCTGAAAAAGGAGGTCACATCTGAACTTAGGAATATTAGAGGCAACCTAACATGAATTTTTGTGTTAAAACATTAGTTCACCTTTAATCATAGTTCATGGAAATCTTGATATGGGAAACCTAAAATAAATTAAAAGGATAATGAGATATGATAGTGTGATAAGTGATTACTAGATATATTTAAAAATAATGATGAACCTAATACAGGATTAATATTTTGAAAGGATATCAAACCACCCAGAGTTCTAGAAAAGAGGCACTTTTCTATAAGAATGATATTTTATGCCCAAAATGAATTGGTAAGGATTAAAACACTTGAGCGTAATGGAAAAATGTACATGGGATTTATGGAAAATATGGAGTAACTTAGACCCAACATGAATGAGTGAGAGTTTAATTCATAGATAAAGTTGGGGGGGATTAAGGGTTACAACTAGGCTTAAGATACGGGTTTTTTAGGTCAATATATATCTAAAATTAATAGAAATACATCCATATGTAAATATATTAGAACACCACGATATAATAAGACTAATTCTATGGTTCATGAGATAAAAAACCTATTCATAGAAATTATATTAAAAATAAGATAATATGGAATCATATGGGAATTATCAAAGGCAAGTATACAAGCCACTAGATTAATATTCCTCAATGAAATATGATAAAAATTAGACATAAAAAATAACAACCTCTAGATTCATTCTATAATTTGCCTCTTTGAGAGGGAATCAAAATCATGGTTGGGTTCCTCGTATACATGTGTAACATGTAGGATGAAATGATCTATGATCATATGTCATTAGGTCCAGAATGGAAATATTATCCATGGGAAATTCTTGGATTGAGCCTTTAAAAATACCACTAACAAAGTTGAATTATATTCCATCCATATAGACTTCCATCCATGTTGAGCTACATATTTAATCACCTTGATCATCACCCATAACTTTTCATCAAGGTCACATCTATTCCTAATAGAATGATAGAATTAACCTTTGAAGCCCCAATGGGTGCATAAGACACCACCACAACCTAATGGTCCTGGTGGAATAGAGGCCTCTCCATCCACTTTCACTTTTAATCACTATGGGATCAAAGGGATACATATAATTCCCTTCACCACTAGTGGTTTCTTAAACCTAAAAGTAACACCAAATATTCTCAAGATAAAAAGATCATAAAAATAATTCTCCATAGAACCTTTTTGTAATTTAAAGGTAGTTAGGACCTCCCTATACATTTCCTTGATCCCCATTAGTAATGAGGTATATTGATTCTAGAAATCAAGAACATTTTTTCTAATATATATATATATATATGGGATTATAGTAGTATCATCAGTTAGAAGAATTTATAAGATTTTTGCACTCTATACATCCTTGGTGATAGAGTTTATCAACTCCTAAATGTTTTCCAGTAGCTTCCTATTACCAAATGACTATTATATATAATTCTATAACATGCATGTATATTTTCTGAAGACAAACAGATGGTTGATTCTCTGTTCCTAACTCAAATATAAATGATAGGTATGTGAAATGTGAAACCCTATTATTTGAATCAGGATATGAATTTCTAGTAGTCTCTTTTATATTCTATAATGTACAACATTGAATATGGGGTAATGAAGGCCTTCTTGAAGTTCATCAACCACATGGGCATGATGGTAATGGAATCATAGTTGTTCCTATAACATTAACTAGTAGTGAGCTATCCATTGATACTAGAAAACCATATAAGATTATCCCTATCAATATATTCATATCTTTGGATGTCCATAATGATTTGAGGTGTAAGAAGGACATGTGAATCTGTATTACACAATATAAAAACAATTGAGATGTCATTTAGAGACTAAGTAACAATCACATCTTCATTTAATATCCTAGACATCCATGGTGGAATACATTAATTAAGTGTTGACTAATAGCATACAAACCTGTTTAATTATTTCATAAGATCCTAGTATGATATTTTAGTAGCTTTCCAAATAGATGAGGGTATGTAAAGTGAATATCTATTTAGAAATTTGGTGGTAAATCTATTTAAAAAGAACTCTAATAAGAAATCAATGGAAGTAAGAAGATTCCCTATAATTTTCCTTAGGGGATATTCATTGAAGAATCTGAGGTAATTTATGACAAAGAGTCACATGGAAGTGGTTTTGACACATTATTTAAAAGAAACAATAATATGATTCCTTTCACGAATGTATCTAGTCCCGAAAAATTTCTAATCAAGATTTTAAGATCATTGATAAGGGTTCTGGGGAACCTATAAATAGATATGGAAAAACAAACATATAATTTATCATGGGATTGACTAGACAAATTTTCACTTCTCATAACATAGTTTTACCTTTCAAAGCTTCCATTTGAGAAATGATTTTAGAGTAAATGTTCTATATGTAACACCTTTTGACTTTACCCTAGAATAGAGGCACACAAATATAGGTAAAATATAGGGGTCCACACTTTACTTCCAAGACCATGGACACTTTTTTTAGAGATAACCACTCCCTCTTCAAATAACAATAATTATATTTTCTAGCTAATTACCTGGCCAAAAACATCTCCATAGTGTCCAAAAATGACTTCTATATAAGTGATGTTGCTTTTTCAGCTTCTCCAAATAGGATTACGCCATCATTATAAAGGGTATATGAGTGGGAAAAGAGTACCTTTCTAGCCATTATATGATCATAAAGGCCATCATGGAAAATTTCATTAATACAACAACTCAAATAATCCTTAGAAAAAATAATGAGGAGGCCATAAGAGGGTTAAGTGGACTAATGTGAATTAGTAAGATTTTTTAAATCTCAGGGTGTGATATGGGAGGATGGAATGGAGTAGAAAGTACACTTTTTAGTAATAAAATAGATTCAAGTATCAATATATACCCCAAGATAAAATAAATTTATCCACACCTAATTCAAAAGGGGGTGTTTTTATCATAGGCTAGGAGAACCAGAAAATTGTAAAATTAATATACCATTATAGATATTATATCTCATATTTAGACATGGATTTTACATAGATCAAGTTCATGTATAATGAGGTTCATGTAGCTTAAGGTTTTACATTATGGAATACACCAAATAATTTCAATTCATGCGGTTTAGACCACTCCAAGTATCTTAGGGTCATGCATGTGAGAAAACATGTACAGAAAGTTATGATTTCATGACTTAGTCCATTATATATAGGATAAATCCATATAAAAAGGACTATATTTCATATAGAGAAGGCCATTATATAAGGGAAATTCACCATATGGTTTAATATCATGTGGTATAGATAATTCATCATAAAAGTTTGATTCATATGATATGGATTATACACTATAATGTTTAAGGTAATATAGTAAGGAACTGGTGTCATATATATTAAATTCATATAATTATGACTGTAAAACATATAATTTGTTGTCATGTGGTTATGGACTTGTTTCATATAGTTAAAAGTTATATGAAAATGACTATACAATTTCAATTTTATGGTTGCATGGTAAGGACCTTAAATATGAAATTAATTTTTTTAAAAAGTAATATTTAATGAATCACACATTAGTGGGAGTCGTGATATGCAATCTATCCCTGGTTATTTGGGATTTCACTCTATTGGATTTCACCTTATGTATGAGTCATGGCAATTCACATTTTATTCCCAAATCCAGGGTTCTATTCCGGAAATTATAGGAATCCTTAACACCAACCCCAATTCACTATGAAAATTTGAGGGGAGGAAAACATTCTAATTAAATTCTTAGACTAAATAATTTTTTGAGAACCTCTATGTTATTCAATTCCTATAACCTTTTCTCATCAAGATATTCAAACTCATTAAATAAAATTTTTAATTATTAAACCTTAGTTAACTAATCGTATAAAACTATTAAATGTTATGGAAATTGAACCTCTATAGATAACACCACTTTGGTCCCATTCAAAAGTTATTTTGTGTTTATTTATCTAGAGTTATGTATAGTGGTTCAATAATCGCACAATTTATTGATAAGTTTATTAGAGTATAAATTTTTGTCATTATCCACTATCTTTTTTGGTATATCTATCAAATATTTTTGATTATATGTATCTATTTGGAAATAGCTAATTGATATCTATAATAGTGGTTGGATTGAATATTTAATTTTTTAGAAAATTTCTTAAACATAAACACAGAAAAATTTAATTCATTATTCAGGAAGATAACATGATGAACTACAAATTTGTGGATGATATTGAATTTCAAAAATTTATCAATAAATTTCCCTTGACATACTTTTTGGGTAGATCTATAACCATTTGAAAAAATGGTTAGTACTAATGAAGATAATCTTGAACACCATAACAGTAGATAGATGAAGACACACCAATTTTTTATATTTTAAGTATATTTCATTATTTATATATTTCTAGTAATTTTGTTAAATTTTTAAATTTCAATGATTTAAAATGATTGATACATGGTCTTGGAAAATAAGTGTGATGATTTTATGGACAACGTAGGATGTAATTTCTGATGTACAGTCATGGAAACAATTCATTACAACCATTCCACTTTTAAAAATGAATTGATGATTTTTTTAATATTTAAAATTCGTATGACCTTCTATTACTAATTTAATGACTTATAGAATTTCAATTTGATAATTTTATATAGTTCTATATATTAGAAAATATTTTTTAAATTTTTTTGTTTATTATTTTTGAAATATATGCTTAGTTATGTGTATGTGTTATTTTTATGCCTATTATTATGTAATTTTATAAGATTATATACTGACATAGAATGCATTTAGTTATATGTACTATTATTAAATAGAAATATTTGTATGAATTATTATTATTAATTATTTTATTTTGTAAATTGAGTGAGGAATACAAATTCTTTCTTCTTATTCAGAAATATACCCAAGTGATTAATGAATAAATATCATTTTTTATTTCTTCTCTTAATTAATTCATAGTGATTCACTATAGAAGTGGCATATGCCTTCTTTCTTCCTCCATATCCTCCTCTTATTCCCTTATATTACATTTTTTCCCATGTTTTTCTTTATGTAACTTTTGATTACTTAGGGTTCATGGAAGATGAGGATTTACCCATTTCAATGTGAGACAACTAGAAACCCTGTGTATGTTATCGGATATCAGTATAGGAGTACTCTGACAGGCTTCCTTAATCAATTTTGAGTGTTTTAATTTCTATTCTAGTCTCCAATAAATAATTTACTAATTCATAACATTTTTTTTCAAATGAATGTATAATTTATTACAACTCTTTACAATTACATTATATGTCCAAATGAAAGCAATTTTTTTTGATGATTCCCCTCAAATGTCGTTGAAAGTCCAAAAGGTTGGTTATTCTTATTTTATATAACCTTGAGTAATTATAATTTTAATTTCAATTTTTCATGATTCTAATATTATACTACGTAACAACCTATAATATTTCCAATGGAAACTCCCTTCTTATAACTATTCCATATAATATAAATCACATAAAATCACATAGAGAATATAATTCAAACTTTATAAAAAAATAAGGAATGGAATAAGAGGTTTTTATAGAAGTTAAGGAATATATACCAATGGAATTGTAACTTTAACTTTAGAATAGTAATGGGACCATTACAAATAGTAACCCAACCAATATAATAGTATCAATATTTATTAAATAATATATATAATTTATGAATATTATAAATGAAGATATGATATATTTATATCATTTAATAAGTAAATAAAAGTTTTAAAAATGATAAACTAATTGTTGACATTTTTTGTGAAACATAAATGTTGTTTTACAATTTTATAATTAATATAATGACTTAAAATAAAATTTATTTTCATAAAATAGATTCATAAATTAGTTTTTTGTCTTATTATTAGAAGATAATTTTATGAGACCAAATATAATTTTTTGAAGTGTCATAAAATGAGTTATAATTTGAAATTTGGGATTTTTTGAATAAATGATGATTTTATTTAAAAAATTAATTTATAATATTTAGAAAATTAATTTCACAAAATGGTGCCCTTATTTTAATTATCCACATTAAAAAATGGTTAAGGTTATTTTTTATAAAATATTTCAATTGTTGGTGAATAGTGAAATACGGTAATTTGTGGTATTTAAAAAATACACGAATTATTAATTAATAGATGATGTATGGATGATGTAAGCCTATAATTACAAACAACAATTATCCCTTTAATTTATTTATTCTGATGAATAAAAAATATTCTTATTCATGAGCCAAAATAATAATTTGATGAATAAAATAATTAACAACCCTCTTCTCCTCCTACTATTAATACCTCCCCTCACTAACCATTCTCCTCACACCACCAAAGAATTTAATCTTTCCCAATTTATACCCAGTTCTCTTCCCAATCCCCTTACCCATGTCTATGGGCTTTTGGTATCAAATAATTTAAAATCTAATTTCCCTAAGGAAGTTCTCATGTAGAATATGTTTTGGAGGTAAAATCCTCTCCCATTTTCTTTTGGTTTCTTTTAAAATTATTTCATTTTCTAATTCTCTCCTCATATCCCCTCATCTAAGTGGCATGATAACTCTTTTATATTACATATACTATAATTTTGTTATGTTAATCGAATAATCCATCATTAAACATTATATCCTCTCCATTTTTTTCTAAAAATTAAAACATCATTCATGAGGTTTTGATTTATCACCTTCAAGGAAAAATGTTTTCATTTTACATTACTCCCTTCAAGGACGGTCTTAAAAAAATTAAAATAGTTTTAAAAGTTTTTTAAACTTTATAATAATTTTCTTTATATTTTGGAACTAACATATATACATAATATTAAATAATAAAATAAAACGAGTTCGTTGTGATAAAAAACCACCAAAATTATTCTAAATGATTATCATTAAAAATTTATTTAATGATTCATCCTCGTATATGAAAAAATAATATATAATACCATTAAAAATTCTTCAAGTTCATTAATAACATATAATTTTAATACTGGATAATTATCCCCATTTTACATGATTTTCTATAAATGAATACAAGAAAACAGATCATAGAAACCAAGAAAAGAACACTCTCAGAACAATGAAATTGAACTCTATAACTCATCATAATGGCCATAAAATAACTTCTTAAAATTAAAATAAATAAATCAAATATATAATAGGTTGTATATTTATTAATTAATAAATATTATTTTATTTTCTAGGATGTTAAATTGAATAAATAATTTGGATATAATGTAAGGGGATTCTTAAACCCAATTTCATTTATTTGGGTTATTCCTTTTTCATACAGATTTTGTGTGTGGATATTCTATTAATATTCATAAAATATAAATTATTTTTATTAACATTTCTCTTCTAGGATATAATTTTTCCAATTTTATTTTGTTAAAAATTTAAATATTTTTTCAAAAGAACTATTCTTTATAAAAAACACATATTTTACTTATACTGAGATTGTTTTTTCTTACTCAATATTGATGATTCCTATAAAAAACATGTTATTACCTTTTTAGAACCCTTATTTATCTCTTAATATATTATTTATGAAATTAAACCCATTCCTTTCCATGGGTCATTTTAGTTCTAATATTGACATACGTTCTATATGGAATGCATGATTATAGAAATGTTAGGACATGACAGGTGCATCCAGAATTATATAGTGCTCCAATGCATTGGGTAACGTGATGTATCTAATGATATATTCTGTAATATTCATGAACATGTTTCTAGATTTTTTCACAATTATTATGTTATGATTATGAATATATGTTATGTCTGAACATCATGATAGCTTTGTTCACAACTATGTGGGGTAGTTGACAACTAAGGCATGATGTTTCATTTTTATGCATTTCCATATTCCATGAATTTATCTAATGATTCCTCTCATAATTGTATTGATTATACCATACTTATGTTATGATGATAATGATTATGGTCACCCATATTATATTTATTCATCCTATTATCTGTCTCCTTATACAGTTTTAGCTCATCCCTTTATTTTATGTCTATCCCTAGGTGATTACTTTAACTAAGGAGAACACGAGGGCCACTATGAAGATAAATAATAATGAATTGAATATTTTTATTATTATTTAAAATTAACGTAGGGTCCAAATATTTCCAAGACATTAATCCTTTGAATCCTGGTTTTTTAACACTAATATTCTGTTTATCTTTAAAGTGATGTAATAGTAATGTAAAAGATACAAGGGTCACTATAGTTGGTATCAGATCATGTCTTAGTTAACTTGGGAATTTTTATTAGAGAATATTAGTGAAAAACCTTTGTATAAGGCCTGGTATATTTAAGCACTAGAAAATATTTGTTCTAAAAATTGATACAAATGGGGATCCCATAAGATATTACTTTATAGTTAATTTCACAAAGGAATAAATTATTTACTCATAAAATATTGAATTATATTCTATTAAAACCTTTTATATTTTATGAAATGGTGGGATCTAGGAGAAACTAGGTCAATAACCCATGTGAGGGATAATTTAGCGATTGTTTGAATGGCATCCCTAATTCATTGAGAGGTGGAGTTCAAAATTTCAGGGTGATAATTACCTAGCAATCCCAGGATATGAACAGTAACCTGGATAATGTGTAAAATACTCCACCCCATAAGAGGGGGAGTCTGGATATTGAGTATTTTATGTGGAAAATGCCACCAATGTTTAGTGGATTTTCCGATCTACTAGTCATAGAATAGTAGGTCAACTCAATGGAGAAGATATTTTCTATGCTTCAATATTTTGAGATGGAGAAGGTGACTCTGTCTATTTATCCTTTAGATATAGAGAAAGAACAATGGTGGGTGTTTATTAAGAACACCAATCTAAATGATTAAGTTAACTAGATAGAGTGAAATGGATTTAAGAAAATATTTCTTAATAAGTGTTTCCCTTAAACTCTTAGAACAATGATGTAGATTGAATTATTAGAGATGAAGTAAAAAGGAAGGTGAATCTTTCATGAATTATGAAGAAAATTTCACAGGGGTTTTAATGTACACCTTCATTTTTGTTATCAATAATTATAAAAAATAGATAGATTCTTTAGTGGTTTAAAACTACACCTTCGAAAGGCTCTAGAAATTCAAGACTTTGGGAGTTATGACGAATTAATTCAATGTGCTCTCAAAGAGGAGATGGAGTTTGGAGAATGGTCCCAAGGATATAGATATAGTAAATGAAATACAGAGTTTCAAGCTGGGGGATCTAATTTAAAAAGAGTAAAGAAAAATCAACCCCTCAAATGTCAAAAAATTGGGATTAAGCATCATGTGAAATGCCTCAAAGGGGTGGGGAAATGCTTCAAGTGTAGCTGAGAAGGCCACTAAGTTACTAAATGTTGAAGAGAAATGAGAAGGATAGATAATGTGGTGTAATAAATAAGATAAACACATATTATTCAATGCTTCAATTATAGGGAGAAAGGGAATTATGAAAGTGAGTATACTAGATCTCGATTTCTTGAGGGCAATCTGTGTCAGTAGCCACCAAAGATAAAGGAGAAAGGTAATGATTATACCATTACTATTGCTGAGGTGGATCACAACAATTATGTAGTGATAAGACCTCTGGTTATACATTCAAAAATATAGAATATACTATTTCATTCTTGTTCTACACATTCTTTCATATCAGAAAATTTGAGTAGAACAATTCAAATTCCACATCAAAATAATGATTTTTATTTATATGTGAGAAAACATTGAGATATTATTGAATCTAAAGTATGTAAATCATCCATGGTTAATGTTTGGGAACTGAACCTCCATAAAAACCATTTTATACTTCCTTTGGTGGATTTTGATTTTATATTAGACATGGATTTCCTCTCATTATACAAATCCAACAACTATCGAGATAGGGATATCACTATTCACATATAGAGGAATCCTCTAATTTTTTATTAGTTTAAGGATGAGGTTGAATATATTTCATAATAGATATCTCAATAGTGGAGATTATTTACTTATGAGAAAGAATATCTAGCTCAAATAATTTAGATAAAGGAGAGAATCATGATTGTAGACATTCCCACTGTGAGGGACTACATTGATGTGTTCCCTGATAAATTTCCTTTTATTTATTCTGATAGATAGGTTTATTTCTTGATTGAACCTATTCATGGATATCTACCTATATCAAATAAACCATATAAAATGTCCACCACTGATTTGTAGGAACTTAAGAAGTAGTTATAAGAGAATCCATATGATAAGGGTTTTTTAAAACTAAGTGCTTCACAATGAGGTGCACCGATACTATTTGTGAAGAAAAAAAGGATGGATCAATGTGATTCTATATATATTATTGTGAGATAAAAAAATCTTGAAAAAATGTACCCCCTTCCACAAATATATGACTTGTTCAATCAGCTACAGGGGCCAAGTATTTCTCTAGGGTGGAATTTCAGTCAGGATATCACCAATTAAAGGTGAGTAAGGAATATATTATCAAGACTACCTTTCGAATGATGTATGGACACTATGTGTTCATAATTATGCCCTTCAGACTCACTAATTCACCCACAATATTCATAAAATTAATGAATAGAGTCTTTAGATAAAGCCTTGAAATTTTTTTGGTAGTCATTATTAATGATATTTTAATATACTCTAAGATCTAGGAGGAATATGGGGATAATTTGAATACAATTCTAAAGACTTTATGAAGGGAGAAACATTATTCAAAGTACTATAAATGTGAGTTTTGGAAGGAGGAAGTATCATTCTTGGGGCAATTAATCACTAGAAAAGGAATATCTATGGACCTTTATAAAAAATTCAATCAAAGAGTGGCCTAGACAAACATATGTAACATAGATCCATAGTTTCCTTAGTTTATCTAGATATTACTGGTGATTTGGGAAGAAATTATTATGATTTTCAAAACCACTAACCAAGATGAATTGAAAGGGAGAAATATTTTCTAGACCAGTGAATGTGAAGATTACTTCAAATAGTTAAAAAAGAGGATTATCACTACACCAGTACTCACACTTAAGACAAGTGGGGACCTCTTTGTGGTAATAAATGGTGATTTAAAGAAGGTATTAAGAAGTTTGTTGATGAAAAATGATAAAGTGATAGCCTACACATCCAAATAGTTAAAAACTCATGAGAAAAGCTATCCTAAGCATGATCTGGAGTTGGGGTATATGATCATTATGATGAAAATATGACAGAATTATCTCTCTGGGGATATTTATGAGATATATACTAATCATAATATACTCAAATAAATATTCACAAAGAAAGAGATTAATATGAGACAATGAATATAGTGAGAGTTCCTCAAATATTATGATATCTTAATCCACTGCCATCCTTGAAAAGTGAATAATGTGGAAGATATTCTAAGTATATAGGATCCAGAAAAATTATCAATGATGAGAATTGTGAAGGATCCAATCATATTAGATTTTAATTTGATGTACATGGGAATAATTAAGGGAGTAACATCACAAATCCTTTCAAAAATGATCGCTCAACCATCCCTCATGGAGAAAATAAAATATTCTCAATGAAATAATTTTGAAATTTAGAAGAAAGTGGAAGATGCGAGAGAGGTGAAATCCATAGAGTTCAAAATTGATGTGGAAGGAATTGTAAGATTTGGGTCATGACTTGGGTACCATACAACATAGAGATAAAAAAAGAGATTCCGAGTGAGACACATATATAAACCTTCTCTATTCTCCTAGGAAGCACAGATATATATCAATATTTCTAAGAGAAATTTTAGTGGGATAATATGAAAAAGGATATAACTAAATATATATCAGAGTTCTTGGTATGTAATTAAGTTAAGGTTTAAAGGAAAAATTCTAATGGGATGCTGAAACCATTACCCATACCAATGTAGAAATGAGAAAACATCACCATGGACCTTGCCACCAGAATTATGAAGACATCCAGTAGAAACAATACTACATGGGTTGTCGTGGATCATCATCCAAAGGCAACTCACTTTATCTCAATTCTAGAGGAATTACTACTGGATCAAATTGAATGGACATACATCAAAGAGGAAAGGATTAATAAATTACCACTATCAATTGTATCTGATCTAGATCAATGATTCACCTACCAGTTATGGAAAAGTCTCCAAAATTCCTTAAATACTGAGCTGAACTTCAATACAGCTTATCATCCTCAAACAAAGGACCAATCTGAGTGAATAATTCAGACACTAGAAGAGAGGTTGAGATAATATTCTTTGGAATTCAATAGAGCATGAGACCATCATCTACATATGTATGAATTCTCTTACAATAATAGGTTCCACTCGATAATCCAAATGGATCCATATGAAAAATATTATGGGAAAATATGTAGAGGACTAGAATACTGGGATGAGGTCAGTGAATGTAATATTCTAGGACCTAAAATGGTTGAAGAAATGGTGTAAAAGGTGAATATAATCAGCAGCACATCAGTGCATCCCAAAGTTGAAAAAAGTGTTTTATAGGTAATGATCAATAATACCTAGAGTTTAGGTTAGAGACATGGTATTCCTCTTCATATCTCTAGGTAATAGGATTGTGAGATTTGGGAAGAATGTAAAGATGAGTCTGAGGTACATTAGCCCCTTGAGATTCATGATCATGTTGGAGTTGTTGAATATTCACTGACACTTCCACTAACCATGTTTCAAGTATATGTTGTATCCCAAGTATACCTCTTGAGGAAGTACATACTATATCCCTCACATGTACTGAATCTAGAGTTGGTATAGTAAGAAAGTGATCCCTCCTATGAGGAGTATCTGGTGAAGGTCTTGGACCAAGAGATATTGTTTTACAGAAAAAAGTCCACTCACCTGGTCAGAGTACTATAGAAGAAGCATAAGTATTTAGAATAAACATGGGAACTAGAGGAATATATGTAAGAGAATCACCCTCTCTTCTTTTCACAATAGTATGTAAAATGACTTTTCAAGGGTAAAATTTAATAAGGGGGAAGAATGTAACAACCAATAATTTTATGAATGGAAACTACCTTATTATAATTATTCCATATAGTATAAATCACATAAAATAATATAGAGAACACAATATAAAATTTATAAATGAATAATGTATGGAATATGAGGTATTTCTATATGTTAAGGAACCTATACCAATATAGTAGTAACTTGAACTTTGGAATAGTAATATGACAATTAAGAATATTAACTCAAATAATAGAATAGTAACCTTACCTATAAAAGTATAATTAAATTTTTGGAATCTTATAAATGAAAATGTAATATATTTATAATTTTGAATTAGTAAATAAATGTTTTAAGAATGAAAAATTAAGTATTGATAATTTTGTGAAACATAAATATTTATTAATAAATATATAATTAATATAATTATTTAAAATAAAACTTATTTTCACAAAGTAGATTAAAAAAATATTATATTTTTGTCTTATAATTATTAATTAATTTTATGAGTCCTTATATAATTTTTCAATGTGTCATAAAATCAATTTTAATTTTAAAATCGGTATTTTTCAAATAAATGATGATTTTATTTAAATAATAAATTCCACATATTTAGAATTATTTTTCAAAAAATAATGTCCAATTTTTAATTTCACACATTTAAATATGGTTAGGGAAATTTTTTGGGATTTTTCTAAAATAGTTGAATTTTTGGTGAATAGTGAAATACAATAATTTATGGTATTTAACAAATACATGAATTATTGAGTCATAGATGATATATGGATGATCTAAGACCATAATATCAAACAATAGTTATCCCTTTACTGAATTAATTCATATTAATAAAAAATATTCATAGTCATGTGGCAAAATAATAAACTAATTAATAAAATAATAAAAAATACTCCTCTCATCCCACTATAAATACCACCCCTCACCACCCCTTCTCCACACACATACATAGACTTTATGCTTGCAAATTTTTTTCAAAATACTTTTACCAAGACCATTAAATATGTCAATTAGCATTTGTTATCGATAAAAGACATAAACCAATTCCCCTAAAGAGGTTCTCAGGGAGAATAATTTCAAGAGGTAAAATACTATTCCCTTTTCTTTTAATTTCTTTTCAAGTTCTTTTATTTTCTTATTCTCTCCTAATATCCCCTTCCAAAAGTGGAATTATTTTTTAGTACATTATATATACTGTAATTTTATTATTTGAATGTAATATTCCTTAATTAAACATCTTCTCCTCTCCCTTTTATTCTAAAAATTAAAACATTATTTGTGAGGTTACAATTTATCACCTTCTAAGAAGAAAAATTTTCATTTTCCATCACATCATTCAAGGATGAGTTTGAAACCATTATAATGGATGAAAAATATTTTAAACTTTATATTTTATTATTTTCTATGTTCTTTAACTAACTTATATAAATAATATTAAATAATAAATCAAAATGAGTTCGTTGTGATAGAAAGAAACCAAAATTAATCAGAATGATTATCATTAAAATTTTATCTAATTAATTATCCTCATAGTTAAAAAATAACATATAATACAATTTAAAATAATTAATTTTCATTAATAACATAACATTTCAATTTTCTGTAATTATCTTTATTTTACATGATCTTTTATAAATGTATATAAGTGACCCGATCATGGAAATCAAGAAACAAAAACTTTCAGAACAATAGAATTAAAATATATAACTCATCATAATTGCAATGAAAACATCATAAAATTATAATAAATAAAATAAATTTAGAATAGTTTTTGGATTTTTTATTTAATAAATCTAATTTTATTATCCAGGATATTAATGTGAAGAAATCATTCTGTCATAAGGTAAGGGGATTCTCAAACCCAATTTTCTTTCCTTATGTTATTCCTATTTCATACAAAATTTCAGTGTGTCTGTTATTTTAAGATTCATAAAATATAATTTATTTGTTATGAATTTTTCTATTTTGGTATATACGTGTTTCCAATCTTATTTTTTATCAAATGCAAAGATTTTTCCCAAACAACTATTCTTTATAAAAATCACATCTTTTACTTATCTTGATATTGTTATTATTCACTCATGATTGATTATTCCTATACCAAGTATATTATTCCCATTTTAGAACCCAACCATTTGTTCATAAATAAATTCTTTATGAAATTAAACTCATTCCATTCCATGATTTATTTTATGTCTAAGATTGATATATGTTTTATGTGGCATGCATGATTATGTAAATGTTTTGATGTGATGGGTGTGATTATAATTCTATAGTGCTCCATTGCATTGGGTAATGTGATTCATCTCATGAGATAATGTGCAATATGTATGAACATGATGCTAAAGTTTTTTCACAATTATGACGTTATGATTATGCACATATGTTATGCATGGAAATGATGCCATCTTTGTTCACAACTATTTGTGGTTGTTGACCACTAAGACATGATATTTAATTTTTTTTCATTTCCATATTCAATGAATTTATCTAATTAATAATCTCATGATTATGATGATGATCCGAAAATTATGTTATGATTATAATTATTATAATCACCCAAGTTATATTGATTCATGTTCATATAAATATCATCTTAACAGACTTTCAGTACACATCTTTCATTGATATATATCCTCTAATGATTACTTACATTAATGAGAACAAAATGGAAACTAATTAGTTAGATAAGAAATAATTAAATGATTTTGATGTTTCATTATGAAGAAGTTATGTATGGGGGTAATTTTCCCAAGACACTATAACTTTGGATCCTCGTTTTGGAACACTATTATATTTTTTATCTTTAAAATTACTTAATAGTAATGTAAAAAACAGTAGGGCCGCTATATAATAAGTATTTATGGTATACTGGTTATAATATTTCAATATTTATTTATGAATTACATTTGATCAAAATGTGATTTCCAAGTAGTATGATTTAAAATATTTTTTAAACTATTTTTTTCGCACTAATTGTTATGTGAAATTTTAGATGGTGAAAATATTGAATTTATTGAATTTTTTTGATTCCATATCTATTTTAATGAAAAAATATAATGTGTTTATGATTATTTTAATATTATAAATACGTGTTTATCTTTTCCAAAGATGATGCTTATTCACACCCTGTTTGTTATGCCACTTTATTATAGGGTATGAAAATTTGGAATTGTGTTATATAATACATGTTAATATTAATGGGGATATTTATTTGAAGGGCGTCTAGATACAAGATGCATGTTATTTAATGCTATATGTTTTAGTTAATTTTTTTATTCTAAAAACATATTGTGAAACCATGGGTATCTAAGGGGAATTTTGTGAAATATAAATAAGTAGGCTATGATTACACGTTTTTCGGCCTCTTACAACCTCACTTTATATTATACTCTAGTTAGTATCGACTAGTTTTATATTAAAATTTGGTAATTTATATTAATAATTACCATTTGTTTAAGATTATTATATGGTTAGAGACCCTTATAAAGATAGTGATTGAGTATATTAATCTAATATCTATTAATTAGAGCCCCAAGTAGCTATACCATGATGCATGTTGATGTGAGATGTTTCTGTTGATTATTTACTTTTATAGTTTTCAATATTGTGAAAATTTATTATTTAAATGTTTAGTCACTCATCTTGGTTTTAGTGAAATATAAGATGTTATTTTTTTCTTACAATCCCTATATAATAATGTTTTTTAATAATTTTTTCACAAAATCATTTAATAGATTATCTTATAAAATATTGTGTATAGAATCATTAGAGGTATCATATTGATATATGTTCTCACTCTATACATGTAAACCATTTTTTCAGGTAAATTTATGTTATTAATTTGTTTTATAGGTTCATTGTCATTTTTCCATTATTTTGGAGTTAACCATGGGAACATGTGTGAGGCTATGGATGCAATATCATTCAAATTTAGATATATACCATAGGGAGAGAGTGAGATATAATTTTATTTATTTTTTATTTTTTTGTATTAGAAACATATTCTTGAATGTAAATTTTTTATTTGGAAATTGTATCATATAAGGGTATTTTAGGAACTCATTTTATGATTAGTTGTCAATATTTTGATTTTTCATTCCATGTTTAGTTTTATTTATATTTGAAACAATAAATTTTATTTGACATGATATGTTTGAAGTACGTATGCATCATATATGTTTAATAGTCAAAATATCTATATATTAATTAAAATTTATAAAGTTAAATCATTCCCATTATTCATATTAATACCAATTTGAGGGAAAACTGAAGATATTTTTTCCGATGTTTTTTAATGTGAACCCCCATTAAAATGTTATAAAACATGAAAATATAATTCATTTTAAATAATTTTAAAATTAATGGACATAGATAAAAAATAGTTTACAATGTTGATTTTAATGATTAATTAATGATTTTATATTCTAACAATGATTTATGAGATTTTCTGAAGTGTTTTTGATGATGAACATATTTAAGAGGCCAAGATGGGATCCTAGAGAAATTGGAAATCAAAATCTATTAGATATTTGGTAAACCAAAATGTTCTATAGAACCCAAAGTGATCCAAATCCTAATAAAATATACTCTTTATGTTAAAATGATCTATGTATGAACAAATAAATACTCATAGTGTATAAATGTTTTGAGGCTGGGTTGATATGTTCTTCCCCTAGATTAAGTTTTCAAACTTCAATTGTTACAAGTATGGAGATCACCACTTTCCCACATTTCCCTCGTATCCAATGAAATCCATTATTCAATTTCTATGACATCAACATATATAGTAAAACCTGAATAATAGACCAAACTACTAAATGAACCCAACTATTGAATTTCATCATTCATTTAATGATAACATACAATATATTCCATGGAATATAAAAAATATTCCAAGCTACACTCAACCTTCCCTATGAATAATCATATTCTATGATGATATTTATTATTTTATGAGATGAATTATAAAAACTAAAGACCCATGGTAACCTTTTTACTTTCATTGAATGGTCTAACAAAATTAAGATCCAAATCCAGAGGGAAATGCATGACCCTTGATGAAGGAAAAGGATTCACATAGAAGCCATGAGAGTAGAGGAGGCCATAAATGGACCTTTTTACAAATCTACCAAACCAATTTATTCATTAGAGAAAAAAGAAATACATATAAAGGAATATGTGGGTAATAGAAGTAGAAATATGATATTGGGAACTGAAACCCATTTGTCAATAAGGTATAGTAATTATGGAATAAACCCTAAGGCCTTGTTTTATATATAGAAGATATACAAGGGAAAAATCATATCCACATAGAAATGACCCTATCACCTTATCATGATGTGTATGATTAGAAATGAAAGAAGGGGGATTTATTAATATGTATTACAAGACGCCAAATGATTTATCCTTATATATAGCTTAAAATTTATTATTGTTTTCAGTTTATATGTCATTATATAAGAACTGATGTGCTATATACATTTGTTTCTACCTCCTATATCCATGGATGAATAACCCCCTATAGTTAGTCTAATAGAGATCATTATAGTATTTTTAGTTTTTGTTAAAAAATATTTTGGTTATTTCATTATATTTAAATCATACTCTAGGATTTCCTAGAGTTAGGTGATTTAGATCAACAAAGGTTTCTCATCATTGTTATTCAATTTGTTTTTTTTTTCACTAAACTTATCCATTCCTTGATTATTCAGTGTAATCCGTAAGCTATTTATTGATGTGAGAATAGCTTATGGAAGTGACCAATATAATTGATGTCTGTAATGTTCAATCCCTACCCAAAACATAACTTGAGAGAGGTTTTGGTTAAGTGAGTTCAATATACATCCTTACACCTCAAGAGTATACACAAGTTTTCTCAAGAACATAGAAGTTATCTTATTGTGAATGTCGGGTACTACTCTCCTCTAATAGAAAATTATAGGTGGCTACATTTATATTAGGCTACTAAGGATAATGGGTTTAATATTATGTTTAGTTTAAAACCATGATGGATTGAAAATGGTGATCAAGTTAGGATAACAATATATTCTCTCAAACTCTAATTTCGTTTTCAACTATAGAAATTTTCTTCCAAATTTTTCTTCTATACATTGACCTTAAACCCTATTTATATTGATTTCATATATGAAAAAATTAATAATTTAAAAAATTATCTCCCTTTTATTTTGGTTTCATGGAGATTAGACCCTGAGGTCAATCCTATGATCCATTAATACGAGTTATAAAAGGTAAAAAATGTTCTAATCAAATTAAGAATTATTACCAGTGAGACCAAAAAGTTTCATAGTGATCCTTATTCAGTTTTCATTATTTTATCTATCATTCTTTCAATTCAATTCCATTCCACCTAATAATATAGAATATAATATGGGTGGGACCCTTGGTATTTTTTTATTTACTTTGAGTGGTATGAACACTATACTTAGAATTGTCGCTATCAAGAAGAATTTTAACCAAGCTATTAATAAGAAGAAATAACTCATAGTGAGACCATAATTTATATTGATACTATCTTAGAAAACATGAATTAAATTGAAGAAACCTTATAAAATATACTTATAATCTTCGATGAAGTTTTCTAATGGATACCATAAAAATTACTAATTATGCCTAACCTCAAAATGCTTTAAAATTCATATTCTTACATTACTGATAACGCTAAATAGATCAAGAGGGAGATAAAGGAGGATTTATGATTTATTAAATATCTTAATTAAGTTTTTCTATATTATTTATTCAATAATGATAATATTTACGATCAACTAGTTTAGGGGGATATATATCCTTGAGATTTTTCTTATTTTTATTCAAGTGAAACTCATTTGTGTACTTGTTCTCCAAAAATCAATATTATTGATATATTAATTATGAAATATTCCCAAGAGTGTTTGCAGATGAACTAATAACATATTTGGTAGGTTTTAATGAAGGTATAAAGGATCTAGCATGGTTTCCCACTAAGATAAAAAAGGGTATGGTACAAATATAGAATAACAGGAGAAATTCACCACACAATACATAAGTAAGGATATGCTATTTCGAATTTATAAGGAATAATAAGTGGATACCATATTTTTCTAGAACATGTACTAGAGTAACCTTATCTTCTTCCATCCCCACCATATAAGGTGTTATTCAATCAATAAGGGGTGGACATTCAATAAAGTACACATGGGTACCTCATGACTATTTTTATAATGATTTTAGGACATACTAGGATGTGGTTGATCAAATAAAATAAAACAAATACATAATCAGGTGAAGGATGACCATTATCAACCCCCCTATATAGATAATAAAAAAGTCAAAGTTAATTAATTTACTTTTACAAGTAGATTTCTCTAATATTGATTGAATTTAAATAAGGGTAGTAACATATATGTGTTGTATAGGGGCATATACAAGGTACTAGGTTGTGTATTAGTTTTTGTTTTTGATTTTTTAGTATTTTATTTAAGATAAAAATATTTATTTTGAACTTGATATAATTACTAGTCTAGAATAATTACTTTAGTAAAACTTAATGTACTTATTTGATTTGATACATCTAAACAACATAAGATTCTTGATGAGATGTTTATTCTCTAATTTAATTTTTGAGCATAATTATGAATTTCACTGAACATTGAAACTCATTCCATAATGTACTATCCATTGTTATATTTTTCAATCCTGAGAGGATTCTAAATTTTTTTAACATGTTCTTACATTTCCTTATTTTTTTATATAATTTGAGTCATGCCACACTAATTAAACACTCCATATTTCTATTTCAAAGCTGTTAAAAAATTTAGATTATGTTCCAAATTGTTTGAGGAAAAATCAAGAAAATCCATAAAATATCATTCTTTTAGGATCTTCCCTTATAAATAACCTTAATTTTATACCCCCAAAAATACATGAAATACCTATTAGTATTCTATATTTTAATCCTATAATCCTCACCCACCATACCATTGAGAATTATTTCATGGGTTTCATTGAACAAAAGTTTTTAGCCATTAATTATGTAAATATATTGGGATATTATATTATATATTAGGAATAATTTTTCACTACATTCATTATGCTTCAAAATTACCTCTAATTATCCAATAAAATAATAGTTATATAAAAACAGAAAAATAAAATTAGTGAAAGTGGGTGAACCATTCAATATTTCAATGTTATGTAAAACTTTTTGAAAAAATAGAATTTCTTAGATACAAATATCATATCTAAGAAAAATGATTGAGAAAATTTTATTAAATGACACACTTATTGAATATAAATTATTTTTTAAAGAGTCCAAGCTCATTATTTTGTCTTTATTATTCAAATATTACCCACCCACTTTAAACCAATGAACAACACAATAAATCAATGGGATTGAAACAAAACATTGATTACATATTAGAGTAATAAGAATATAAAAAATATAATGATTCTTTATACATTATTTAGTGTTTAATTTTAAAAAAACTATATAAATTACCCTCTCAGTGAAAAGGGAAAACATATCTATAATGTTTGGTGTAAGTAAATATGTATGGACATTAAATGTAGAATGTACTATAATAGGTACTAATGATAATTGGGGAATGTAATTTATATATTAACTAAGATATATGAAGGGATAATTTGTATTAAAAATTTCTATCACTATCACTAAACTATTAAAAGTTAATTTCAAAAGGTTATATAATTTTATTTGAATTCAATAAGAGTATGTTCTAGGAATGAAATATTCAATGTGTGTGGGATAGTGATTGATGAGAAACAAAATATTTTTTATGTACTAATTTTCAATGTAAATAACCCCTTAAAATTTATAAAATTTGGAAATATAATTTATTTGCAATAATTTTATAATTCAAGAAAATAATTTAAAAAACATTATATAATGTTTATTTTATAAATTAATGCATGATTTTTTATTTTCATACTTTTGTTTGAGATTTTACGAGTAATTTTTAATGACTAACTTGATGATAGTGCAATCTAATACTATAGAGAAATTGTAAAAAATAGTTGCTATAGTTGGGAAAACGTAAATTCTATATGGAACACCAAGTGATTTATGTCGCAAGAAAATGTTTTTTGGGTAAGATAATGTCTCATGTCACACCATGATAATATTCAATGGGATAAATGGTTTTAATGTTATTTTGATTTGTTTTTCCTTTGAGCTCAACACATTCAATGTTTACCACACATACACTATTTCACATTACTGATATCGTAATGTTTCTATGATAACTATAAAATTCATTTTTGATTTTATATGATCTCAACATAGACATAAAATCCCATAATGTTTCCACACATATGAATGAATCTACCTATAGAATTTAATCAGTTGACAAATGGAGAATCAAAATATATTTTGAAGTACATGGAAAATGTTATAAATTTCACTCAACATTCCCTATGATAGGACATGACATACAATAGTAAATCATTTGTTCTGAGCCAATTTGAAATCAAATAATGATTCGTGTAACCCTATTCACATTAATTGATCAATTTGTAAGAATAAATTAATATACAAATAAAGGGGGAATGTCATGTCCATTGATGAAATAGAAGCTTCCATATGGGATTTATGAAAATTTAGGGTGATATAAATGGGCCTACATACATACCTACCTAATTGAATTAGGAATAGGAGTGATGAATAAGCCTTGTAGAGGAAGATGGTGGAAATATGTTGAAAAAGGAATATTTTGGGAATTTAAAACTTTGTGTTCTAGAATATTAGTGATAATGGAATTAAATATTATTATTTTATGTCTATGTAGAATAATAATAATTGGTATCACATATCCATGTGGATATGATCCCATATGTTTATACTATTATGTATACCTATAAAATGAATAAGGGTATATGTGGAATAAGTATTTCACGAGTTTAGAGATTATCACCTCAAATATATCTTAGGATTTCTATTTATTTTATTTTTTATTACATTTTTTAGCTTTTATTTACTAACTCCCTCTATCTATAACTTCTATATCACTTGATGTATAACGATCTATTGTTAGTATAAGGGAGACCATCTTTGTTGTTACTGAGTTTTTTGACATTTTTTCTAGTTATTTCCATATGATTATCACTTACTTAATGGATTTATAGAATATAGTGATGGTGGATAGTGATAGTTTCCCACTATTATTATTTATAGGTTTTTCTTATGATTTTAGTAAATATAATGATCTATTTAATAATTATTTATTATAAATAATAAATTAATATTTTGAGGTGGGAATGGTACATGAATTTTTTCAAATCAATTGGGGTGTGAAATGTTCTCTTCTTTCTTGAAGAATAACTTAAAATAGGATATAATTTAGAGAGAAAATTGTACATCTACACACCTTAAGAGTGTATAATATTTTTTAGGAAAAAATGAGTCATTGTACAAAAAATTTAAGGAACTAATCTCCTCTAACAAAATAGTGGAGGAAGTCGGGAGGAAATCTGGCCACATAGGTTTGTGGGTATAGGATTTCGTTAATATGATAACTATGATAGAATGAAAATGGTAATAAACCAATGATAACCACTAATTATATTTATCTCTAATTTTATTTTCATATACATTAATATTATTCCCTATTTTTCCATATATTCATCAAACTTACTATTTATATTTCTCTCATATAATAATATTAAAAATCAAACATTTTGATAAAGGACCACTATGAGATTAGGGATTCCTAGTGAGAAATCTATGTGGTTTTCCTTATGTTATATTCTTTTGAGATTAAAAATGTAATTTGATATTGAATATGATAATTCAGTAGTCAATATCCTATATAATCTTGTTAACCAATAGTCATGTGGAAAGTGACTTAGGTCTGTGGCATGCTAGTTCAAGTATGATGTCAAGATACTTAGGATGGCATGTTACTTAGTGGTTAATGAACAATGAAATCTATAATCCATATTCAAAATGGTATTGTGTATTTTGTAGCATGTATAAGATCCATGGGTTGATGAATGCATATTTTTACCTTGGCGTGCACAACCCTTTTTCTTTGTAAATTACATGCAATTAAGAAATATAGAGGGTTAAAAATTACAAAGTCTCATGATTTGGTGAGATACATTGGTTCATATCTAATTCCCACCACTTAGGCAGGTATAAAAGTCTTTTATAATTGTAAGTCCATCTTACCCTTCAATGAATATAAGAATAACCCCATTAAGATCTTTTTTGAAGAGTAATTTCTCAGAGTTTTGGGACGTAACATAGGACTAAATCTGTTACCCTTCAGTGAACCAATTTTCTCCTATCTTACTCATAGAGTACAATGATATTTTTGAGATAATTAAATAATTGAATTATCCAATCCAAATCTTGATCAAATTGTGGGGAAGTAAACTTATCCTGATCTAATATGGTATTATTATCATCCAGCACTACAATTTATTAATAGTTTGATCATAATATTATATAAAATATGGAAGATCATTTTATCATGATCCTTGTTGGCATGAAAAATAACAAGGTTAAAAAATGTGTCTTCTTGATCACTATTCTAGTATAGGATGTTTGATATAATTGGTGTTTAGGTAAATTATACAATCAACCCTGCTGTTTAGTTGAGGAAGGGTTTAAACTCCAATGTTTTGACAAAATATTCTCTTTTGATCTATCTGATCACTAATTTTGAATCAACTTTTGACGTTTAGCTCAGTGTTCAGTATTTTCATGGATATTTATATTCTTATGATGGCGGAATAATATTATGCCTCACTATGAGTGCATAATTTTGATAGGATGAATGAATAAAACAATTGTTATTTTTCTAGATAAGTAAATATGACTCCAAAATAGAAATTATTGTGTTATGGATCATATATCCTCTACCTAGTAGGGATTCAAAAATCCCCATTAAATTATATATACCATGTTTGGGAGGTTTCATTGACAAATAATAAACATTCATAAAAAAAATTATATTAAAGGATAACTACTAGGTTGTAGGGTATGATGTTAAGAAATATACCAGTGAAAATCCTTTGGTCACCCTCTATGGAATAAACTAAATATAATACAATTTTTGAATAATAACACATCTCTATAATCACCAATTTATGATTGATAATGTATTATAAAGAATCAATGTTGGAAACATGACTGATTATGTGATGATGGAAGTAATGATTCAAATTTTCACCGCAATGATAATTGGTAGAAAGTTTTTCTTGACAGTGATATATCATATCTCAACCTCTAACATCATTTATATGAGGTAATATACGCTATTTTCATTGAATTCTTTTCAAAAATTCACCCTTTTATGACTCCACTAGAGTCAATGATAATATTAAGGGTATCCTTGGGTATCACCTCCAATAGGCCTTGGGTTTGCGATTAACATCAAGGGTGTAATATCATAATCTGAGAGATATTCCCCATATAGAACTCAATAAAATAAAATAATCAACTAACCAATTCCAAATATTTCATTAAATAAAAAACTCCCACAACCCAATTATCATTATATAACAATTTAAACATGAAAAATTCAAGTGTGATATTGTAATGACCCACTAATTCCCATTGGCTTGAGATTACAATGAGTCATTATATGGCCTCAAGCGGCATCCCAAAGGCTGAAATAAATGATGAATATTTTCAAAGCATGTGGGGGATGATTTACCCTTTAATATATAAAAAACAACCCAACAAACTCTCCAAAAATATCTCACCATATGATGTATGAAATAAACTAAGACATTTAAAATCATTCTCTTTAAAACAACCATCCATAGCATGATACAATGGAAGACACACCAACATCAAAGTAAATAGTGTAAATACAATGGATAAACACAAAGATGAAAAAAATACTCCAAGCTCCACAAGCTCCATGATCCAATATCACCATGTTGTATAAAGTATCATGACCTGGTGTTAAAGAAGTGTCATACTTTACCTTTTCCCATCCAAATTCAAATTTTTATTAAGAAATTTTGAGGAAACATGGGAAACCAAATTCACATACAAGACCACTCAGTAGGTTTTCTCCAATGACTTCCCTACTCACGCCACTAGGATAGAATGGTTAACAAATTATATAATACAAATTATATAAAACAAGTTACCAAAACAGTTTATAATGTAATATAAACAAGTTCAAAAAACCATTTAAAACCAAGTGAAGAAAAAACTAAATGAAACCAATTTCCAGGAAGTTAGTTTTCCAGAAAATAAGTAATAATGGATTAAAAACCAATTCTTATTATCATATTGTCATACCCCTTTCCATAGATTACAACACACCCACACATACATGCTTTATTCGATAGTTCTATACTCATGGGAGGTCTATTGTCCAATTACCTTATGTCCCAATGAAACATGCCCCCAATATAGGGTCACACACCTTGTACCCTAATGGTATACGTCACTTATTCAAGGGCACATCAATCATGATCTCACACAACCACATTTATGCCAAACCATTTCAAATTACCCAAACAAATCGTTTCAATAAAACTGCATTTTTATTGAAAACCAAAGAAAAAACCAATTTCAAAGCAGCCATACCATTTCAATAAAACATTAACTTTTATTGAAAACATATAATCCAAACTATGGGCCACAATTCTAGAAAATATCCATTTTAAAATCTATTTTTTAAAATTAAGAACACAAGTATTACATTCAAATGCCCAATTTTTAGATTTTCCCAATTTTCGAAACCATCACAAAGAAGGATTTCCAATTAATTTTAAATAGTCAAATCATAACCAATACAACAAAAAAATTTCAATATGAATGAATGCCCATAATTTTACAATGTGGAGTTGAGAGAGAAACTAGCTACTTCAAAGTTTTTGAATAAACCTTAAAATGGATGAAGAAGACATAATAAAACCGGGTCAATTCTTCATAGAACCTCCTTAGATATCTTCTAAAAGAAAGATAAAGTCTTTATTTGAACTTATTTGGAGTTCAAACTCATAGATCTACCCATAATGAGTGTAGATCTAAGAAACCACGAAGAGAGGAGTAGTAGATCTAAGTAGATCTAAGAAACCGATCAAGAATGATGAAGAATAATCACATACATAAAAAATCAGGGTTTGAAACACCAAGGTAATCCTTAGAATTGACTCCAAATAACCTTGGATAGGTTCTTATAGCTTCAAGGAAGAGAAATACCAAGTTATAGCCCCTTTAGAAAAAATCAGAGTGGAAAAATAGGTGAGATCCAAATTTTTAGGATCTCATTTAAACCATCTACATGGTTAGTTCGCACTGTTAGACAAACCTTGTGGTAACTGTGCATTAGATAATGCCTACACATACCCTCACTCAACCTCCTTGTAAGTCCTCCTTAATTTTGTGCACATCATTCCAAAGCTATCTGCCTCAAATCTTATATTTTTCACAGTTTTTACAAGGATTTATGCATTTTTTGGATAATCGGTGCGCATATCATGTGCCTATCCTTTTGTTTCCAAAACATAGTTAATGATCACAAAAGTCTTCAAATATTCCATCTTATACTTTATATATATAAAAACAAAAATAAAGGGTTACATAATATAAATCGGGGGTACTTCATTCTCCCCACCATCTGTCTTTTCGTCCATAGAAAGTAGAAAACCATTACCACTATGAAATTGTTATTGCCATTGCTATTTCATTTACTTATCACATTCCCAAGTCTCTTCTTGAATATGACCATGCTACTATAATACTCACACTATATAGATGCTTTTTCCCTGCAAGATATTATCTTGCCTATCCGCAATCTATTCCGGGATATGTATCAATAAAGCATCCAGATCTTGGTCAACATGATCCCATATGATCACATGTTCAGGATTAGGCTGATACTTTTTCTACTGATTTACCAGGAACCCATTATGCACTAAATTAAACCATGGTGGTAAAGCCAACAAATATTTCACCTCTTTGACCCATTACAATATCTCAAAAGAGCCAATGTAACTAAGAGATAACATGCCCTGCTTCTCGAAATGATGATGTCCAAGTCTTGGAGAGATCCTCAAGAACACATGATCACTCACAGAAAATGAAAATGGCCTTCAAAGATGATTCACAAAAGATTTATGATGACTTTAAGCTGTCTCTATCCTCTTTCTGATTAACTAAATCTTCTATGTTTTTTCTTGGAAAAAGACCATACAAACTACTAAAGTTTCACCTATTTCCACCCAGCATAGTGGAGAACGACCGGGACGCCCATAAAATGCTTCAAACAGAGCCATATGTATCGAGTCCTGATAGCTTTTATTATATGAGAACTACACTAGCAATAAGTGATCCTCACACGAGCAACCAAAATCAATGACACAAGCCTGTAACTTATATTACAATGTTTGTATCATCCATTCGAATTTCCCATCTATCTAAGGATGATACATTGTTCCCATATTCAACTTCGTGAAACAGGATTTCTATAAGTATTTCAAGAAATGAGATGTGAATGTTAGATCTCTATTTGTGAAAATTAAAACTGGTACTCCATGTCTTTTTACAACTTCCTGGATATATATTTTGGACACATTTTCAACTGTATGAGTTTCACGAATTGGAATGAAATGGGCTGACTTGGTAAGACGATCCACTATCACCCAGTGGGCATCATGTTTACAGACCATTTTGCGAAAACCTGTAAAAAATTCCATCACTATCTGATCCCATTTCTATACTAGAATAGGTAAATACTGCAACATACCCATTTGTCTCTAATTCTCTAATTTAACTTACTGACAAGTAAGCACTGCGAGATGAACTCACCCACCTTCCTTTTCATGCCGCTCTACTATAATTTTTCCTTCAATTCCATATAAATCATCTGTGGGGTTGGATGTAAAACCCATATCAAATGGTGTAAAGCATGAAGAATTTATTCCTGACATGCCATAAGTATAACCATCCAATCTTCAAAATAGAAAACTGAACTCCTATAAATTTTCCAGCCCTCAATGGTCTCCCCAACATCGAGTTTTGAACTCATAAACATACATTATGGATCATATTTTTGTGCCTCTTTAACAATATTTACCAAATCCTGAACAAGAATAACTAAGAAGAAAACTGCAACATCACCTCGGTCTTCACATTCCAAATGCATGTCGGCTAGGACTGAAATCAACTACCATTCATCTGATGTTGATTTCATAAACTGATCATATGAATTTCCACTCAATGAATTCCTTAATGAATTATATTTTCCTTGTGTATAAATCAAGTCAATTTCAAACATCTAGAGATACTCTATCCATCTCCATTTCCTCTGATTAAAATATCACTGTGAGAAAATGTGTTTCAAGATTTTGTGTTCTGTGAACAAAATAAATTTCTCACCAAAGAGACAATGATACCATGTATTCAAGGCATAGATGATTGCAGCTAACTCTAAATCATGTGTTTGGTAATTATTCTCATGAACCATTACTTTCCTTGAACCATAAGCAAACAAATTTTCTCCTTGGAAGAGAACACAACCCAACCATGATCCTGAAGCATCAACGTACACCACATACCCCTATCCTGATTCTAGAAATATCGAGATAGGTGTCGATGTAAGACGAACTCTAAGTTTCTATAAAGACTACTGGAATTCCTCTTTATTTTGGAATGGAGACTTATTTTTTATAATATCTATCAGTAGAGAAGATAGTCATGAGAAATCACACTAAAATCATCAATAGTCACCAGCTAGACAAAGAAAACATCGTATCTTGAAGAAATTATTTGGTGGTTACCACGAGATAATAGATTATATCTTTTTAGGATCAATAGAAACACCTTTCTCAGAAATGAAATGGCCAATAAAACTTACTTGCTGTATCCAAAAATCACACTTTAATAATTTGGAATATAAATAATGATATATCAAGATTTCTAACACTATTTCCAGGTGTTCCTCATGGTCAGACCTTGTCTTTGAATACACCGAAAGGTAATCCAAAAAAACCACATCAAAAGAGTCCAGATTTCACCGAAATATTCGATTCACCAAATCCATGAAAAATGTTGGTGCATTTGTTATACCGAAAGGCATGACTACATATTCATACTATCCATGTATACTTATGGAAGTTAACTTTCAAAAATCTACTTTTAGAACTCACAATTGGTGATATCCTGATTGCATGTGAATTTTAGAGAACCACTGAGCTCCACTTAAATAATCAAATAGATCATCAATGCCTGGAAGTGGGTACCGGTTATTTATTGCAACTTGGTTAAGATTATAATAATCTATACACAACTGAAGAGTTCCATTTACTTTCTTTAAGAACAAGACTAGTTCTACCCAAATAAACGTACTTTGCTGAATGAAACCCTTTCTTTCCAGATCCTCCAACTGCACTTTAAATTACCTTAATTATTTTGGTGCATCCAATAAGATGGAAGTGAAATAGGACTATTACCCATAAAGAGATCAATCATAAACTCTACTTCCCTTAGAGGTGGTAACCCAAATAAGTTTTTGGGAAATAAATCTATAAATTTTATCCAAAACTGCTGGAAAACTATCTTCCAAAATCTATTCAATTTATGACAAAGTCAACGCTACCAACTGGTAAAAGATTGTTCCCACCGTCGGTACCAAAAAACTCCCTTTCACTTTTCATTTTCATCCTCTCTCCTCTGAAGAGATAGTCGATACTATCCTTAGACATGAAACTAACTATTATCCTATAACAATCAATGTGATCCTTGAACAGTGTTAACCAATTCATACCTAGGATTACGTTATAGACATCCATTTTCAACATCGAGAAGTCCCATCTCAGCTCAGCTCCATCAAAAGGTATAGCACATTCTCTACACACCAAGGCTTGATATTATCTTTCACCGAGAGGAGTTTTTAGTTTTAAAATATAAGTAATAACTTCAAACTTTAAACATATAAAATCAACAACATGAGAATAAATCAAATAATTTGATGAACCCGTATCAAAGAGAAATCACGCAAGGGTATAATTCAAAATAATTTTACCTCTCACCATATATGGTTTATCCTAATAATTGACAATAATCTACTCATCTCCATACAACTGATTCATTGATAAATTTTCCTCCTTGTTACCTTGTTACAATTTCCCTAGCTGAGGAGTCATGGTATTTCTTGAATCACCATGGCTAGCTCTACTATGCTGATGATTCTGATTTTTTTGTCCTCACCCTGTCGAAGCATATGATGTTTCCAATGCCTGAGAAGTGTCTTGAGCACCTTACCTTGGAGGACTATGATAATAGCGCTTAAGATGCCCCATATGCTTGTAGTTATGGCATGGTATAGGTTGTTCCATAAAATATCACTTTATGTGGTCAAATGAACCTCATTGAAAACTACTTACTTTTCTCTTGGGTCATGGATGAAGGTTCACTGCTCTAGACACCTGATTCTAATTTCCACATACACCTTGGAAATAGGTGTCCCTTTTCCAATTTCTCCCATTGTTTGAGGTCCCACCATCCCATATAAGTATCATCATACCTCCTTCCATAGATCCTGATATATCACGTTCATCCACAGTCACTCTATTTGCCATCTCTGTATAATCAGTAATATAGAGCACCACAATCTTGATTTAATATCCTACCATAGACCCAATTTGAAGATGCATGCCTTTAAGGATGCACTTACCATAACATCTGGTGAAAATCACACCAAATTCAAGAATTTAGCCACATACTCTATGATAATAAAATTATCCTGATTCAGGCCAAAGAATTCCATGTTTTTCTATATTTTGAACATACGAGGATAAAATTATTTGTCGAACAATTCCTCAACATCCTCCTAAGTATGGTCTTCATCCAATTTATACTACAACAATAAATCCTAATCCCACCATTGGCATGAATGATCCTTGAGAATATAAGTTTCCATCTTGACTTTGAGCTATGATGGTGTGCTGATGATATCAAAGATGCTATTCGTCCTACTTAGCCACACCTCTGACTTTTTGTGTTCAAAAAAACCCCATAAATTAGGTGGATTTTGGTTCATTAGTTGGATGGTATGATCCACCTACCTTGGATTATTCCTTATGTTCCCTGTATCCAGAGCATGAAATACATAGAAAATACTAGGAACTAGATCTTGGTTCACCTGTGGTTCAGGTGCAACTACATTCTCTGTAGCTTCTTCACGTTGGTTTTGACGACACCTTCCAGGTGCCATTTTCTAAACTAACAACAAACTCTATCAATTTCACTCTCTAAAAACTAATTTCTTAGCATTTCAAATTAGATCACATCTACTAGCACAAAATTATTTTCAGAAAAATATTTTTTCCATGTTCAACCATTTTTAAAAACTATCAACTTTCTTTTTCAAAATTAAATAATTTTCAAAATACCATAAACATTTATTTTTCAAAATCATTCATTTGAAAAACAGCTTCATACTTTTTAAAAAATTAACACTTTTCAACATGAATCATTACCTGAAATGTTGTATTCACTCATAGTGGGAAGTCATTCCTCCACAATTCTTGTCATGATCATCTCATTGGCTAAACCAATGACAATGAGGTTTCAAAATCTTATAAGTGTCTCCAAACACTTATGTACCCATATCCCTGGTAACTTCAAGTTCAGATAAAATAGGTTAGCTACATCCTTTTATATTTTATATTTCAAGTCCTGAAAATCCTACTCCTTTATAAGAGTTGACCCCATGGAATAGACAAGAAATAATTTCAACTCCAATACTTATAACAATGAGGACTTCTTATTAGTAAAGGATCGAACAAGTTGATACCATTTGTAATGAACCACTAATTCCCATTGGGTTAAGAGTACAATGAGCCATCAGAGGGACTTAAGAGACATCCCCAAGGCGCCAAAGGTTGGAAAATCATTTTTGAACAGTTTCAAAGAAAGTTAGGGATTATTTACTCATTAATGTCTAAAAACAACAACCCAAAAAACCATCCACAAACAGCTCACCATATGATGCATGAAATAAATTGAGACATTTTAAATCATTATCTTTAAAACAAACAACCAAGGTATCCTATAGTGGAAGAAAAACCAACATCAATGTAAAAATTGGAAAGAAAATGAGTAAACTCCAAGACAATAACAAGACTCCATGATCCACAAGCTACATGTTCCAATATAACAATGTAGTCTAAAGTATCATGAAATGGTGCTAATAAAGGATGATAATTTACCTTTTCCCATTTTTTGGAAGAAAGCTTCTTCAAAAGAACCATAGTTCCAAAGAAGGGGTAAGTATATAACTCAGTAGGTTTTCTACAATTAATTTCCCACTCCTGTCACTAAGATAGAATAGTTAACATATTATTTAAAATAGTTTATATAAAACAATTTATCAAAACAGTTTATAATGAAATTGAAACAAGTTATGAATACCATTTACAATCAAGTGAAGAAAAAAATAAATAAAAACAATTTATAGGAAGTTTTTTTTCCATAAAATAACTAACCAAGGCTTAAAAACCAATTCTTATTATCATTTTGGCATACCCCTTTCCATAGTTCACAACACACCCACACATGCATTCTTTATTTGACAATTCCATACTCATGAGTGGTCTCTTGTCCAATTACCTTGTGTCCCAATGGCACATGCCACCGATCTAGGTTCAGGAACCTTTTACCCTAATTCTACACTCCCCTTATTTAGGGGAACTTCAATCATGATCTCACACAACCCCATGTATTCCAGAATATTTCAAATTACAAAAACAAGCTGTTTCAATAAAACTACATTTTTATTGAAAACCAATGAAGAAACTAATTTCAATGCATCAGTTCCATTTAAATAAAATATTAATTTTTATTTAAAAAATATAATCCAAACCATGTGCCACAATTATAGAAAATCCCCTTTTTGAAATCACTATTTTAAAATTAAGCACTCATGCACTTCATTCAAATGCCAAATTTTTCTGATTTCAAAAATTTTCCAGACCATCACAAAGGAGGATTTCCAATGGATGATAAATAGCCAAATTAAAACCAATTCAACACATGATATTCAATTTTAAAGCATTCCCATCAGTTCTACTAAGTGGAGTTGATAGATAAACCCCCTACCTCAAAGGTTTTGATGAAACATGACAATGTACAAATAAAGAATAACAAAAACATGTTGATTATTCATGAAACCTCTTTAGATCTATTATTTGAGGAAGATAAAGACCAAATTTAAAATTATTTGGAATATAATATCATAGAACTAACCATAACAGGTGTATATATGAGAAACCAAGAAGAGAAGGGAAGTAAATCTAAGTAGATCAAACAAACCGATCAAGAATAAGGAAGAAAGACCACATACCTCAAGAATCTATGTTCGAAACACTAGGGGAATCAATAGGATTGACTCAAAATTTCTTGGGAGAGGTTCTTACATCTCCAAGGATGATAAATCCAGAGTTATGGACACTTAAGAGAAAAAACGACCAACTTAGAGGCAAAAAGGTGTGAGATCCACTTTTTGAGGATCTCATTTAAACCATGTGCATGATTAGTTCGCACGATTAATCAAACTATGCACTAACCGTGCATTAGATACTCCCTACATAGACCCTCACCCATCCTCCTCATACAGTCCCCCTAACCGTGTATACATTTTTCCAGTGATATCTTCCTCAAATCTTCTCTTACACAAGGTTTCTACTAAGATTTCCGCACGGTTTGGATAAACTGTGCACATCCCATGTGTCTATTCTTTTTGTCCCCAAAACATAGTGAAACATCACCAAACACTCCCAACTTTCCCTCTTATACTTTATATCCATCAAAACACAAAGAAAAGGTTACTTATTTAAAACGAGGGGTACTACAGATATACATAATAAATACTCCTAGTATACTAAAAATTCACTATAATATACTCAAATGCCCCAAATATTATCTCAATGTTTCATCATATTAATTAATAAAACAAACTCAAAGAATAAATATAGTGTGGTAAGAACCTATGAGTACTCATTATGACTGTTTTCAAAACAAATCTATATTTTGGTATAAGAAATATAAAAATGTAAAAATGCATGAATTAAATTAAATATTAGAAAAATAACCAAGATTAATTCCAAGAAATCAAATCATTCCCATGTTTCCCATAACGTTTCCCTTTTTCTGCACCTCCCACACCAAAAAAATCCAATATAACCATAACCTAATAACCAACGTCACCCGAATCATCCAAGACCACCCATACCAACACTATATTTCGAAAATAAAATTTATGTTACCACAATTGATAAAATCTGAATAAAAAATGTCATAAACCATAAAACATATACCAAAAAAATTGTAAATATCCTCAAACTATCATTACTAATAGTTAAAGAATAAAGGACCAAAAATTATTACCTTTCTAATCATTTTAGAATAAAATACCTCCCACCAAATAGAAAATCAAGGTAAGGAAAACCCTTAACATGTAAACATTAATGAAATAATAAAAAAAATTACACTACTACCTCTACAACTTATTTATAATATAATTTATCCAAAATATATCCCATTACTCACTTGATTTTATATTATCAATATTTTATCATAATTTCCCTTCCACTACACTAAAAAAATCCTATTTCTATATCATCAACACAAAACCTCATTATCTATGAAGCCATGTATCCATTTCCAAAACACCACAAATTTCTCAAAACATCATGTGAATAAAATATCATAACCTACTTATATAAATAAAATTTCATCATCAAATCACCACTTCACACAATTTTATAATAAATAATAAAAATAAAAACAATATTGTTGCTTTCTATTTAAAACCCATTCTATCCCATTATCTCATTTTCTTCATAATCATAGATCCTTTTTTATCAACCATAAAACAATCAAAGTGTATTTATTTAATTTTAATAAATAATAAAAAAATAGAAACTAACACATACCCTCATGATTTTACTTATAAATGCTCATACCAATTTTCCCCCAAGAAAACATCCTTTAAGACCAATTTTAATTTCTAGAAGACCCACATTACCCAAAATAAAAATATTATTATGAATAAAACATGAAAATGAAATAAACATGACTCTATACTCAATCACACAACATCCTTTACATAACTAATAAATAAAAATACTTTATTATATATTTTTAAAATCTCAAATGTATTACCCTTTTATAAACACAAGATATTAAAAACAACCCATACCCATGAAAATCCTAATGAATCTCATGAAAATAGATTAAAATTTCTAAACCTTAGTCTAAAGGAAAGAATAGCCAAACAATAATACAAAATATCACATAAGCTGTAATAACCTCAGATTTTTAAAATTAAAATTATATTCGATAGAAAATATGATACACAAAACCAATCATTTAAGATAATTTAACAAAACAATACTTAATTATATATTTATTTTGAAATAAATTTAATCTCTTAGATATCTTGAAATGCAAACAATATTGGGTTTGAATGAAATACCACACTTTAAAAAAATATTATTATGTAAATGTGCCCATCATAATCTAGTCATTAATTCAGAAGGTATGAATAGTAATAAATAAATAATGAATATTATATGGTTTAAACATTTATAAAATAAATTCATTAGCATATATTTATTATAATTAAAATAACAATTATTTGAATGAAAAAGAAGTATTTTCTATAAAAGAGTATTTTTAAAATGGTTGTTTAGTTACGCTTTGCACATATAAATTTAAATTAATTGTTATAAATCTTAAAAAATTTAGTTGAAAAAATAAAATCTATTTATGAAATATACATGTCAAAATTATATTTGGGTGAATTTTAGATAATTTTTGGGAAATATTATTTTATTGATGAATTATGAAAAAATACATATATTTTTTGAAAACCACAACTTAGTTTAAATTATATACAAAGTTAAACTATATTTTAATTTTTTTAAAGTCACAATAGTTTAATGATATTAAAATTGACATAATTTAGTTATTTTTAATAAATTTCATATTTAATTATGATATCAAAATATTTTAAACTTTTGAATGTTTTCCTTTTGGAAAACATTTTTACGCACCCACGAGTTTAATTTTAAATTGAATTCTTCCAATTATATGAAATTAATTTGAAAAAAATATTCCATATTTTTAATTAGAAATATTTATATTATATTATAATTTAAATTTAATGTTCGACCATAATGAATTGTTAAAATAGTAAAAAAATCAATTATCACGGTTACTGAAAAAATGGATTTGGGGGAGGGGGTTAAACAAAAAATATAAGGGGTTAAAAATGACATAAAATTTATCCAAAACCAATTCAATGGCCATATTTATACCCTATAACTTCTTAGTGTCGATAATGGACCTTTTTAGAGGATTGTGTCATGAGAAAGACACGGTTATCACTTTTTCTTTTAAAAAATACCATGGGTGTCTTCTCCCACACTTATAAAATTCCAAACTATATTATCTCCACATTACCAATTATAAAACCCATTAATTTGTAGAATCACTGTGAGACCCCATTCCTAAATCCTATACCAAAGTCAGAGTGGCCTTGGATTGATTATAAATTCAATCTAGGGAGGATTTATATATAAATCTAAAAGAGTTCTCGGAAGAAGATGTCTATTTTTTTTACTTGTGTATTTGTATTATTTTTTCTTATACCAAATTAAAATATTATCCCATGATGATAATATAATAAAATCATATCTTCCATAAAATCATATTTTATTATGTTAATTTAATAACCTATATCTATATCTAATTCTATAAAATGGAAAATGAAATCGTCGATCGTGTGTATAGTGGACTATCGTCCCGTGAACTGATGTAATTAATTTTCCATAAAACCCATTAAAGGATGGATACAATAATGGATTTAATATATTCATATGAATATTATGAAATAATTATACTTCTGTACTTTCTATATATCATATTGATTCTTACTTGTCATTCCATTGGGGGATACAATAATGTGGCTCATGTGTATGGCGGACTACCGTCTCACGAAGCGATGTGATTAATTTTTCATTTATTATTCACCTGAAATTTATAAGGATAAACTTATTTGAATATTTTTTCTATTTATAACCTAAACATACTTCTATAAATATAAATTCACATCTAACTTTTTACATTCTAATTCGTTGGTAAATAATAACACATATCATGCATATGTGTGGAGTACCGCCTCCACGTAGTGATGTGAAATAATTTTCATTTTATTTTTACATGGTTATTTATATGGATGAATTTTATTAATATAAATTATATATGTAAAATTTAATTATTTTAAAAGGTGAATTAATATATTTCTTCCTTTTGATCTATCCATTAGGAAAAATGAAAATAACGTTCATACATAAAAACGACTTATCGTCTCAACAAACGGTGTAATCCATTTTCTATCTCTAAAATTTATAGATTACATTTAAAAAAATATAATAAATATATATGATATTTATAACATTGTAAAAAATATTTATATGATGTAACCACGTTTAATGTAAAAGGGATTAAATTACGAAACCTAAACATACATGAAAACAAAACAATTAATATCCAAAAAAAGTGATTTTAAAAAATAATAATTATTAAATGGTGATAGAAGACTATAAGTAAAATATATATTTTATGATATAGAAGAGTTTGTTTTTTTAATAAATTGACGAAAAAACTATATTTATAATATAGAATGTTTAGACACATATGAAGTAAGTCGAACCCGAGATAACAGTTTCACATATCTGATTTACTTCCATGAGACATAAGACATATTGACCACCTATTTATTTGTGTGGTGTATATAATAACCCATTTGATCTATTATATCATTAATATATTTATCTTCTTGGTATATAAAGTTTTATTTCATGCTATTTCTTTCATGGGTCTTCTGGTTCAAACATTATCAAAGTGGTAAGAGTGTATTTCACAATCTCAACATTATTCAAGATTGTTTATGTTTAAATATCCATTTGGAGAATTATTTAATATTTATTCCGTATAATCAATATATTTTATTATCCTATACTTAATCACGAATATTTTTATGTAGTAGTACCATTTTCCCTCTCTTTGTTACTTAAAATGACTAAGAAATGTTTTTTAAGAAAATATGACTTTATATGTCTCTTCTATCGAAAGGAGTTTTTTTCCAAAACTATTCTTTCTAAAAATGTGTTAAAAATGTATTTATAACTATTCAAATTATTTATTTAATAAATTAAACATTTTATTAGTTTTTTAAATTTTTTTGAAAGGAATATTCATTTAGTTATACAAATAATGCCTATTTGGATTGTGTCAAAAATGTGAAAGGAATAACTATTTTCACGTGTATGGAATGAACATAATTTACTTCCATCATGAAAAATAAATGTTTTAAATATTATTTTATAATTTTCAAAGGTTATTTTTCAGTAAATGAAATTTTAAAATATTATTGGAAATTTTTTAAAAAAATTCGAATTTCAAAATGAAAATGTTATTTTCCTCAAAAATGTTTTAAGGAAGATTTTTATGTAATTTTTGTTCATAAAAAACATCAATAATTTATTTTAATTATGATCCACTATGGATATTTTGTATTTGTACCATGATAATTAATTCTATATATGTTTTTTATTAGTTTTACTCAGGATGTACAATTTTATTTTCATTCACATTATTACTCTGGTGGGTTTATGATTGTGTTTATTGAATGGAATATGTATTAAAATTTCTTATGATAGTTTATTCATATGATTGTTTATGTTATTTATGTCTCATCTAGTTAATATGAGGAATTAATTGGAATTACTATCTTATGGGAGGTGAATGCAATTATATATCCACTGGATGCAACGGTAGGTCTCATGAGAAAAAATAGTTAGCTAAATTAAAAGGGGTTTTACACATAGTTTTAAACAATATTGTGAAAGGTCTTCATAGTATATTTATAATGTATGATACTATTAATTCCATAAATATGAGATTATTTAATGATTCCCATGTGATTATTTGGTTAGTCATAATATCCATGGATAAGTTTCAAGCACATTTGATAATTGATATGGATTTATTTGATCATTATTTATTACCTATATATTATGATCATGTTAATTTTTAAATGAATTGTGTTTGAGTTATTTACCCTTCTATATTGATTATACTTGTTTATTCATTCTATATTACACTACATATATACCCTTATTGATCATCTAAGACCACCCCTTTATAATTGTTTTCTCTAGGATATCATTAAGAATGTTTTTATTGATATTCATGGATATACTAAGAGGAATAATGAAGTTATAGAAGTAAATAGGTTTTGTATTTTATATTTTTAATTATAATGTTAATTTAAAGTATGTATCTATTTTAAGAAGGTTACTAAAGTATTTTGTACTTTGGGATGTGATTACTTGTATCTTATGCCAATTTAATAGAGTAAACACTGACTATGGGTACTAGGGTCAGTGTATTTATAGTTGGAATTAATGGATGATTAGTATAAAACTAGGTAACTAGATTATAGGGAACATTGATTGGGGAATGTAACCCTGTGACCTAATTTTTGGATAATTCTAATTATAGGATAACATCCTACTATTTTGGTAAGGTATATTTTACTTTGTTTTCCTATAATAAATCCCATTTTGGATACTATAATTGGTTTTGGTTCAGAAATAGATATACCTAAGGGTTATAACTCTAAAATTTGCATGTCAGGATTGACCGTAGAGTTACCTAGTACACAAAAAATGGGCCTTACCATGAACTTGGTTTGACACTCCCTGAGGATATGTTTTAGTTAATTCACATTTTATTTACAAACCATTATAATGGATTTGAAAATATTTTTATGATTTTGAAAATTTCTCAAAGAATCAATGTTTCAGATTATGAGATTAGCCACGCATAAATTTTCGAATTTAGGTTAAGACTTTCACTAGTTCATGGATTATAAATTATGATACAAAATGTTATGAGCTAATCTATTGTATTATTATTTTTAAAATGGTATATAGTACAAGTAATTGGAACCATATAAATTCACATAATCCAATGAGTAAGAATGATTATTTCTATATTGAGATTAATGCAGTCTTTCAAAGGAAACTCGTCCCCCAAACATTATCATTATATAGGGACATAATATCATGTGATATTAAGACAAAGAAATAATTATTTTAGTATTATGAATTGAAGGGGAATAAATAAAATAAGACTATGTTAGAGAAAAAAAGAGATAAGGTAAAGTAGGTAATGAAGGGTTTTTTCACATGTGAAAATTGTGAAAAGAAAGACCTAGGTACTTACATGAAGGTAATCTGAGTTTTATTAAAGCATGGAGAGAAAGTTAATCAGGAAATTGAATTCAATTTTAATAAATAAATATTTTATTATCAATGTTTTAACTATAAGTATATAAGACACAATGTAAACGACTTCCCCAAGCATCAAGGGAATATACCTCAAAAGAAGCTAAAAGTCCATGGTGAAGCTTATGATATTATCATAGATTAAGTAGAATGATTAATTTTATTATGATATAATTTAGGGAAATTATGTTATAAGAGTATTATATCAATTATATTTTGGGTAAAAGAATTATGAAATGTATAAGGATTGTATTGTAGTCCTTTTTCATCAAGGATTTGAGATTATATATTTAATAGTACCAATGAAAAGAAAATTGATTCGATGGAAAGTTGAAATTATTAGAAAACAATTATTTAGGGAATATAAACATCAATATGAAATATATGTTGAGATAGTAAAAATTAATAGATTTTAATGGGATAGTATTGGTGACTTTGAAATTCGGTAGTGATCTGAGTGTTTATGATAAATATTTTAGAGAATACTAAATATTTTTATTTATAAAATATATTTGGATATATGAGATTTTATATATGTAAGGATTCATGTTTCCATTAATGTTTTACAGTGATCAATTTATTAATATATTTTTAATGTGACATTAAGATACAAATTATATTTTATTGGAAAATAATGTAGATTTAGTGACCTTCCATCAATAATTCCAGATAATTAATTTGGTCTGATATATTTTAGAGGAATATTATGGTTAACTATTTGTGGAATGTATTAAGTTTAACTTCATGTGTTATTGAGTAACTTTTTCAAACCATTTTGGTCTTGGAAAATATCTAGAGATAGGAGGAATGACTTGTCATTGTTTTATTTATCTAATTATATGTTAAATGTTAATTTTAATGATTTAGGAATAAGAAATTATTTTGTATATTCATTTCATGGAGTAAGAGATGAAGTAATAATTAATCAAACTAAAACAAATTTATGGAATTATACTTTTCAAGTAAGTATGCTTTCTTATATTCATAGTCTAAATAGTGAATGAATTCATAATGTCTAGGAAAGGGATCTTGAAATGAAAATGTTGTCCTAGTACATTAATTCTTGATGAATTGATATTCCATTCACCCATCACATATTTATGGATTTTTGGTTGTTAAATTTTATATATCATTCATTTTTATGTGGTGAATTATCTCCATCACTCCCCATAATTATTTAAGATTTTATTCCATGTCCATATCTTCTCTTCCTACCAATGTTATTCTATTTTGAAACCTAGTTGTGTATTTATTCAAGATGAACTAAATATGTCGGTTTATCTCTTATCAAAAGGATATTTATTAACTCTTAAAAAATGGTATCTCAAGAAGGTAATTTTCAAATTTTATACCCTTTATTACCGAAATCAATGTTAAATTGTGAGGATGCAATTAATTAAATGAGGGTATAATGTAACACCCCAATATTTTAAAAGAGGAACATAATATTATGTAGTTTATATGACATACAAATAAAAATATTAGAAGGGAATACAACACCACAAGGATTTATAATATATATAATTTTAAATAAATTCAATCCCTTTGAAATCATTCAATGCACACAATATCGAGTCTGAATAAATCATAATAATTTATTAAAATATCATTATTTAGACATGACCATTATAACCTAGGCATTAAGTTGGTGGTTATGAATATAAATAACAAAATTATTATAATTATAAGGTTTAAACATGTATAAAATAATTTTTATGGATATATATTAATTTTAATAAAATAATAATCATTTGAAATTAAAATAATAGTTTTATAAAAAACTGTATTTTTCAAAAATGTGGTTTGGTCACACTGTGAACACATGTTTTAAAATTAATTTTCACCTTTTCATAAAAATTATTAGATAAAAATAAAATTCTTTTTCTGAATCTATATATCGAAATTATATTGGGTTTAATTTTTGAGAATTTTCTAAAATGATTATTTTTTTGATGAATAGTTAAAATATTGATTTTTATTGAAAACCACCTTTTCATTTAAATTATTTAAAAAGTCAAATTATATTTTCAATTGGTTTTATAGTAAAATCAGTTTAATTATATTAAAATTTGACTAATTTAGTTCATTGGAATAAATTTCATTTGAATTCTGATATAAAATCATTATAAAATTTAAAAAGTATTTCTTCAGAAAATTCATATCTTCGACAAGCCTGCGAGTATAATTTTAAATTGAAATACTGAAATTAATTAATTAAATTAGAAAAAATGGATTAAATATTTTTAATCAGAATAATTTATATTATCTAAAATGTATCATAATTTTTTTAGAATAATTAAATATGAAAATAGTAATAAATTAATTAACACGGTAAATAAAAAAATTTGTTTACCAGGGGATAAACTAAGAACATAAGTGTTAAAATGGACTAAAACTTTTATAAATCCCATTTTATATAAACATTTATACCCTATAACCAATAATTTTAGAAAATAACCAATTTTTTAGGCTTTTTATGTGATAAAAACTTGGGTATCACTTTTTCTTTCCAAACATACCAAGTGTTTCCTCTCCACATCATACAAAAGGACACCCCATATCATTGCCTCTTCACAATTAAAAATAAATTATATTCAGAAAATATCAACCAAAATACCTTACTTACTCCTCTAACATCAACATAGAGTCCTTGTGTTGATCATAAATTCAATATAGTAAGGCCTTAGGAATAAACCAAAAAGAGTTCTATGAAGAATAGGTAAAATGCTTAACATGCGTATTTTTATTATTTATTATTTTAAATCAAAACAAATATTATTTAATAATACTAATATAATAAAACCATATAAATAATATAATCAAATTTTATTAGCTTAATTTAATAATCTATACCCATCTCCACTTCCATCAAACGAAAAATGAAATCATCAAATGTGTATGCGGAGGACTACCACCACACGAACGAATATATTTCATTTTCCTTCACCAAATTTAATGTATAGATATAATGATGGGTTTAACATATTTATAATATAATTTTGAAATTATTATACTTATTGAACTATGTAATTATATATACCTTCTTCTTTTCCATTCCATAGGGGGATATGAAAACGTCGCCCGTGCGTACGGTTGAGTACTGCCTCGCGAAGCGAGGCATTTTTTTTCTGATTATCTTTTAAATGGAACCTTGTAAGGAAAAATTTAATTAAATACCTGAAATATTTATGAACCAAAAATAAAATTTCAAACAAATTATCACATATAACTTCTCACCTTCTAATCTATTGGAAAACAATAATGTTGCTCCTACATACGTGTGGAATACTACCTCCATGTAGCTATGTGAAATGTTTTTTATTTTACTTTTACACGGTAGGTAATAAGGATGGATATTATTAATATAAATTCTATATATAAAATAATAATTATTATATAAATAGTAATTAATATTTATTCTCTTTTGGTTCCATCCATTGAGAAAAATGGAAAAACGTTCATGCGTATGTATCCCTTATCATCTCCATCAACGGTGTAATTCATTTTCTATCTCTAGATTTTATAGATTAATTTAGATAAATACATAATGAATATATATATGATATTTATATCATATTATAAATTATTAAGATTATTTAACCATGATAAATGTAAATAGAATGAAATTATTAAACCGAAACATACATAAATGGTGAAGTAATTATCACCCAAAATAATAATTTTAACAAATAATTGTAATTAAAAAGGATAAAATGAATATAATTAAATAATATATGTAATGATATATATGTTTATGGTTATATAAAATATTTATAATATACTATATTTATAATAAAGGATTTTTGAACACATAGGAAGTAATTTAAACCTGAGGTAAGGTTTTGTCATCTCACTTTTACTTTTGGGATACATATTCCATATTCACAACTTATTACATTGTGTGGTGTATATAATGCCCACTTTTATATGTTATATAATTAATACACTTATATTATTTTTATTTAAAGTTCCATTTGATATTATTTATTTCTTGGGACTTATGATTCAAACATTACAAAAGTTGTAATGGTGTATTTCAAAATCTAATCATTATTTAGGATTATATATGTTTAAGTATCAATTGGGGGGATTATTTGATATTTCTTTCATAAAATAAATATAATTTCCTCAAATATTGTTATTCATGAATGTTTAAAAGTAATTTTACCATTTCTATCTTTTTGTAATTAAAATGTTTGAGAATTATTTTAAGAAAACCTGACGTTATTTTTTTCTTTGGTTAAAAAATATTTTAGTTCTAAAAACATGTTTTTTAAAAACTTTTTTAACATTATAAAAATTATTTATTAAAGAAATTTTTAAAATTTTTATAATTTTTAAAAATTTGTTTTGTAATTAATATTCACATCATTTTCTAAACATGGTCCATTTTAATTTTATCAAAATTGTGAAAGGAATATTTGTTCTAAACTGTACGACATGAAAATAATTTCACACCATAATGAACACTCACTATTTTAAATATTGTTTTATATGTTTAAAAGTATTTTTTTCAAAGAAAATTATTTTCAAATATTTTCAGAAAATTTAGTTTTAATAAATTTATTTTGAAAATCAAAAGTTTATTTTCCTCAAGAATGTTTTAAGGAATATTTTTATGGTATTTCTATTCATCAATGATATAAAACCTTTATTGTATATATAATAAAATGGGGATATGTTATATTGATACCATTATTATTATTTATCTATATGGTTTATTATCATTTTAACTGATGTAATACAGTTGTATTCTCATTCACCATATTACTTTGGATTATTTAGGATTATGTTTATTAATTGGGCTAAGTATTAATATTTTATATATTAGTTTTTAAATATTAATATTTATGTTGATTATGCTTCACCCCTTTCATATGAGTGATTAATATTACATAATAAGTGAAGGGTGAGGCCCGGAACTACATATCCACTTGATACATTGGTAGGTATCATGAGACAAATAAATTCTCCAAATTAAATAGATTTTTTTCAATAGTTTTGAAATGTAAAATAAAATTTCTTGATAGTATGTTTATGATATTCAAAATTACTCATTTCCTAAATATGATATTAGTTATTGATATCCTTATTATTATTCAATTAGATATAATTTCCATGGAAAAGTTTGAAGCCCATTTTATCATTGATATGGATTTATTTTATCATCATTTATTACTTCTATATTATGTTCATGTTATTATTTTAATGAAACTTGTTTCAATTATTTACCTTTCTATATTTATTATACCTATTTATTTATGATAGATTCCACTATAGTTATTCCCTTAATGGGAATATGATCTCACCCATTTCTTGTGTTTTATTTTATTTAGGATACTAAGAAGTGTTTTGTAATTGATAAGCAGTGATATACTAAAGAAAAAATGGAGTTATCAAAGAAAACACGTAGTGCATTATATTTTTTCAGTTGTAATGAAAATTTCAAGTATATATCTACATTACTGACACTAGTAAACTATTTGGTCCTTTTGGATATGATTACTTGTACCTTATGTGAATGTAATAAAGTAACCCCATACTTTGGGGTACTAGGGTCATAGTATTTACAAGAATCACCAGATTTTCTAAGATAATCCCATTAAACTATTCAAGCTTTTAAAAAATAACATGAAATGAAACCAATAAATATGATAAGACCTGAATTTATTTGAAAAGTATATAAAAGTAACATGGTATAATTTATATATTTGATATGTTTTAAATAAAAATATTGTTCAATTCGAGAATAATATTTTTTGTTGTTGGAAGAAGAGTATCTTATCCTTTTCCTTAAATAGTAGCCTAAATCATTCATTGAAATCTCTTGAATTTAATACTTCACAATATTCATGAAATAACTAATTTTATTTGATCTGTATGATTATATACTTTAATCATTTTTGATTGGTATATAAGTCACACTTCTATACATAGATGAAATTTCACAAATATTCAATTCAATGATCAAAGGTGATAACCCCTGTTCATAGGCTTGGTAGTTTTTCTCCTGGATCTTCAATTATCGCGAGGCATAGGCTATCACTCATAATTTTGCAAGAGCATGCGACCGAGATCTTTAGTTGATGTTTAATGGTATAACAAAAAACCTTATCATCTTGAGTGGAGTGTGAGTATATGTGTAGTGATTATACTCTACTTTTGATCCTTATATATCTATTTTAATTGTTCTATCTAAACATACATTACCCCTTACCATGTTAACATAGATATTAGGTTAGAAAATCATGAGAAGTTTATCAACAAGCATAAATATTACCCATCTAATATATAAAATTATATATATTCATGAAAATAATTGTTTGGGTCTATTCTTAAATAGAATTTTTCTTTTAATGATCCACAAAACATCATTCTATATGTGATCAAATCCCCTAGGAATTTTACTTTCTTCATCCAAATGTTACACTTTCGAAACCTAGATTACAACTTATCCTTCCTTAATGTATTTAAAAAAATCCTTAAATACTAATAATTTTATTTAATACTATTAGACAGTATAGGAATATCATTAATATATACCATCATAAATTTATCAAGTTAATATATAAAGAGTCTATTAATCAATTCTTTATAAATATTTGGGGAGTTTTTTCCCTTAAGGGCATCACTCTGACATCATAGTGTTTATGTATTATACTGAGAGATTTTTTTTTGAAAATATACTCTAACCAAATTTATCTAATGAATACCTAAGAAAAGATTAAATTTAAAGAATTATTGATCTATATAATGTTGATAAATCAAGTCATTAATACTTGGTTGTGGATAATGTTTTCAGTGACATTGTTAATCTCTTAGAAATCGGTGAAACAATACAATGATATATCATAATTATTTAAAAAAGAATCTAGTCCACACCAAGGAGATAAACTAGTGAATATGAATCCCTTATCTAAATACAATTATTTTTTCTTCATTAAATCCTTTTATTTCATGTCTATCTTACAGGGGATATTTGATATAGGTGTCACACATGGTATATGTTCTATCTAAAAATCTTCCTCACCAAAAGAAAGAATATAAAAAAGGTGGACTATGAAACCTTATTCAATTATTTAACCCAAGTTATTAGACAAACCATGGATATCATTAAATAATTTCATAGGACTATGAAAAAGGAATTAACTAAATTGCAATTTTTTTAGGTATTCATGTAGTATGAACATGAAATTCAAAAGACATTAAACCTATATATTTTGGAAGTAACATTATTATGTATGTTTATCTAAAAATAATTCAATATATATGAATGAAATATGTCGTTCACTATACTTTGTATTAAATAATTTTTTGGTTAATTCAAATAAATTCATTGGTTATCAAATCATTAGAAAGAATATTTAATGTTTTTGAAAGTGAATTGATAATTTTTTTGAAAATAGTTTTTATGCACACAATGTGTTTTTGTTTAAAATTTTAGATTAATACCTATTTATACATTATTATAATAAAATTAAAAGATAATATATTCAAAAATTTTCTAATCTTAATATACAGGTTTTATTAAGAATGTAATATGAATAAATCCAATTTTATGTTCAGATATTCATTTTTCTAAAAATAGTTTTATTTTGTTTTGGAATCTTATTATAAAATTAATTTATTCTAATTATTTGAATTGATTCTTGAAAAATGGATCCCATATTTTAAATTAGGTGGTTTAAAATTGGTTAATAGGTCAACATTATTTTTTGGTTATATGAATAGTAACCTTGGTAAACTTATGTCGCCCCGGTAAGCGCCAAATGAGTAAAAATAGAATAAAACTTTAGGATAAGGATATAAAATTTCAATAATAGTAGAAGTTATCCAATTTTATGATTTTAGTTTGAAAATTGGCATCCAAGTATTTAAAATAGGGAAAATTGGTTCCATTTATCTTTATTTGTGTCCTTTATATTATGTTAAAAAATGGATAAATAAAAATTGTCACTCTCTTGAGTCTAATAACTACAATTTTTATTATAAATATTTAAAGGGTATAAGTTTTGTTATATATATTCATTTAAAATATTAATTAATTTTTATAATTTGAATTTATTTTTTAATTTTATTTGATTGAATAATTACCTAAAACTCTTACGCAATGCCGACACAATATATATTAAATTATTTTTAAAAATAGAATAAATAACTTGAAAAATTGTAAAAGTCATAAAATTTGGATAAATTGTTTTGTTACATTAATTTAATAGATATAAATAACATATTAGAGATGTTTTAAATGTTTATGTTTTAATTAACTCTCAATCTTGATTACTTTAGTGTCAATGCAAAAGAATAGTGTTATAAATGACATTAATGATATTTTATGAAAAGTAAATTTTTATTAAATTATTTAAAAATCATAAAAATATTGAAATAGAAAAATTATGTTGAGAAATGTTCTAAAATATCATATCATGCCTATTTATTATACGATTTGTAACTTATAAGTTAAATTACTACACATTAAGATCAAAAAATCGGTTACCACAATCAAAGTTGAAATTGGTTAATGGTGTGGTTAAGGTAAATGATTAGGTTTAAAATGAAACAAAAACCTATCTAAATTTCATTTGATGATTGAATTTTTACCATGTAATATTTTTCATATAATTAATGGATAGTTTGAAGCATTATACTTGAGAATTATATTAATTACCTTTAAATATTTTAAGAAATTCTATTTGTGTCCTTTCCCTACATTATAAAAGGAAACCCATCTCGTCTCTTTGAAACTCCTCAATCCATATAGATTGAACAAACCCTACCAATTCTCTTAAATTTTTTTCTATATTTGAATTATAGTTTATGTTCTTCTTAAAAGGAGATTAAAAGGGTCCTTCATAAGGGATTTAAAAGAGGCCTAAAGAAGAATTAGTAATTATCTTAACCTATATCTTTCAAATTATTTATTCTTCTAAATTTTAGGAATATTTATTAAGAATATTTAAATTATAAATTAAATTTTATATATATAGTTACATTTTATGGTTATTATGGAACCACCATTATCCACCCTCTATTTTATCAAATGTGAAATGAATGTATCGCTCATGTGTATTGTTTGACTACCACATTCAAATAGAGATACAATTCATTTTCCATCGCAATATTTCATGGATGTATACTATGACGAGTATAATGTTTATATATATATATATATATATATATATATTTTAACACCCAAATATTCCATGGTACGCTTCTCTTTGAATAATACTGTAGCGTGTGTTGTACGCAACTTCGAGTTCTTACCCACACCACAACTAATCAAACAAGCCGTTATGAATAGTAATACCAAATTTTTGAAATTTTATACATTTTATCTTTCAAAATAGATATCATTTTTGGATTTTTAATATTGAAATTAGATTAGGGTGAATTTTTGGTACTTTTCAGATAACTTTCATATTTTGATGAATAGTCAAAATTACTTAATTTTAATAAAAAAACCTTTTTTCATCAACATAATTAATAGTGATAAATTATGAATTTGAGTGATTTTAAAGTATATATAGAATATAGTTTTACCATTTAATACAATTTCAGTCATTGGACATGATTTTACATTTCAACCAGACATAAACAAGTGACAATCTTTTAATAGTTATTATTTATTAAAAACACGCTTTTGTATTAACAACGAGAATTAATTTTAAGTTAATTTCTTCCACTACTGTGTTTTGAATTTAGAAAAATGGATTCCATATTGAGAATCGGGAGGTCCAAATTGTGTAAATAGGTAACTTTTATTTTTTGAAATTTTGAATAATTACTTCAGTAAATATTTTATTTACCATGGTTAAAGGGTAAATCCGTTAAATAAGGGTAAAAAATAATATTATAATAATAATAATAAATTACCCTAAAACGTGTCCTAAACCTATTGGTTGATACATGTTTGACCATGGTCATCTTTGGGTCTATTTTGGGACCCCATAGATTCACTTGTAAGGGATAATGACACTTTATATTAATTAAGTTAAAGTAAATACAAAAATGACATAAGCATTTATCTTTTAGAAAAACAATTTTTACATAGGGTTATATATGTTATATTTTTTACTATAATTATTCATTAAAAATATAAAAAAGTTTACTACATAATTTTATTATATATATATTTTTTATACATTGAATAATTAAATTTATTTATGACACAATAATGATGCAGTATTTTTCTTATTAATGAAAGAATCAAATAATTAGTATTATAAATGTTAAAATACATATAATTTGAATGTTTTGATGACATAAAAAAATTATTGGTTAATATGACATTTTAGGGTTTTTAAAATGAATTAGTTTCGATGTAATAATTCTGTTATGAATTTAGCAAAAACAAAACACCAAATAGTGTCAAAATAGACATAAAATAGTTTTTAAAACAAATATTATATTATTAATTGATATTCAATTCATAAAAATCTAAGGTTCAACCAAGAAACTTGTATAATTATATCTGTATCATTAATGGATCACTTTGGGTTCATTTGAAAGTATATAGTGAGTTTATTAACTATATAATATAAAAATACAAAGAGACATGGTAAATATGAAACTAATTAACTAAGAGTTAAAAGCTAAAAGATAAGGTTAATATAGTGACCCAAACCTTCCTAAAACCTATTAGTTGGGTTTTTTTTGACCCATACCCCCCTTAGCCTCAAAATAAGTCACTTTGTAGCCATTATAAATTGAATATGAATTTATTATAAAAAAATATTTCTAGCTTTTCCTAAGCTTCCCGTCACCCCTCTTATAAATGAGTACTTCCCCTTCCATCTAATTCACACCTTCAAAGCCTTTTGGATCGGCCGAAACCTACCCAAATATTCTCCCAACATCCCTCACTTAAACCTAGAGTCCTTAGTTTGATCCTAAATCCAACCTAAGGATCCCTTTTGATCAAATCAAAAGGAAGAACCCGAAGAAGAGGTAATGTTTTCACCACCCTCATTCATTTTCCTTTCTTCTTCCACTTATCCTTTATTTTTTATTTCCATAATAACTCTAGTATCTTCTATATACTGTTATGTTATTATAAATATGGTACAACCATATTCAGTATTCTATCCATCCAATGAATGACATGTCACCATATGTGCGTACGTACGGCTTACCGTCTCCACGTCATGGTGTAATTGTTATTCAATAAATTATTATTTGGATGGGTATAATAATGATGTTTAATTAATGTAAATAATAAATATAACATGATATTGATTCTGTATATATTATTAAACATCCAATTATATATTATTTTAATATCAAAAGAATGATATTGTCGCTCATGCGTACGTACGGACTAACGTCTGCAGGAACACGATGAGATTCATTCCCCATCGTATACATGCATGTATAATTCTCATTTGATGATTAAAAATAATGTTTACGGACTTGATATAATTTTTTATATGAATAGATACAACCTATCCATAAAAAACATGACTTATGTAACAAAACATATAAAAGAAAATGAGTAAGTTAACACCCGAAACCACAATAATACTAAGATTTTATTAACAAAGCAATGTTAAAAGATCATATATGATATCATATTATTGTATATGATTCTTGTATAATTTAATAACAATTATTTCACCATTATACAAGAGTTTATCCTACCCTCAACCATGTAAAAGTACAAGGTAAGGGTTTACTTCACAATCTCTTCATTATCCGAGGTTGTTTATACATAATTATCTACTGGGACCTCTTTATCATCCACATCCATGTTTCTTAAAAATGTATTTCAAATCATTCTTACTATTTTATAGACTATGGTTTAAAGTCATTTATACCATTTTTGAATTTTTATAAGATGTTTATAAAGGAATCTTTTCATTGTTTTCTAGATAAGGTCTTTTTTATCCTTTTCGACAGAATTAAGGTAAGAATGTCTTTCTTAACTTATACGGCGGGTGTGACTATTTTCTGCCGTTATAAAATCCTCGAAGCTTACCTTACAATCTTATAAGAATATTTTCAAAGTAATAATTTTATGTTATAATTATGTGACTTTTAAATGATTTCAAAAAAATAGTTTTTCTCTCAAGTAGTTTTGATTTCATCTATGTCAACATCCTTCAATGGATTTTAAGCTTATTTGAAGTTGATTTATTATGATACAAAACTTCCATATAGTATTTACGTTTTTGTGATATGTTTGACTATGTATGTGTTATTTTTATACCATTCATGGTTTATGGAGAAAGTATTGACATTTAGTATAGTATTTTTAATACGAATGTTTATGTTATGTTTAATCCTATTCATATGAGGAATGCATTGGACATAATAAGTGACGGGTGGAGCCCGATATAGCTCCTGGATGCATCGGTAGGTCTCATGAGACAAACTAGTGTCTTGGCACATGGCCTTGACAAAATATTATTTGTATTATTGGAACAATTCCTTGACTATGTGGTTATGATAGTCTTACATTATGTATTCCATCATTATGAAAGTGGTTATTGATATTTCAAGTGATTATTCGACTAGTAGAATATCCATGGGAATACGTAAATGGAATTATTTCATTTTATTTCTACCATATTATGATTAAGTTCAATTTTAAAAGGCTTTTATTATAGTTATAAATTTTCTTAAATGTTTATGCTTATTTATGAAAGTTTCCACTATATTATTGTCCTTACTAGGAATCTGAGCTCACCCCTTTCTATGTTTTATTTTTTCCAGGATATGAAGATGTATTTTATGAATGACCTACAGGGATAGTATGAGGGGATATGAGTGTGGTCTATGGAGACAAGATGTTGTTGTAGTTTTCATTTTATGATGTAATGTAAGACTTATGAATGTATCTAGTGTTTCTAAGGCTACTAAACTAATCGGTATTTTGAGACTTGATCTTTTGTGATCATGCCAATATTATGTAATAATGCACCGACTCTGGGTAACTAGGGCCAGGGTATTACAGTTGGTATTAGAGGATGTTTAGTACAATCCTTGGAATCTAGATTTAGATAAAATATGAATAGAGCACATAGACCTAAGATAGGCTTTGAGGATTAGTATAGAATAACTTACTAGAATTTTTGTATTGTAGATATTTTTTGAGTTTTCTAAGCAATAATCCATGTTTGGATACGAGTAGGTAGAGGAGGCTCTGGCAGAAATGTACCTAAGGGTAAAACCTAAAAACACTGCTTTCAGCTAGACTCGAATAGGAACTGGTGCATGACAACGGGCCTTGCTGCACTCTTGGTTATGACACTCCCGAGGGATATGCTTAGGATAATTCTCATTTTCTTTACAAACCATTTTTAAGGGTATATGAGTATATACTTCATCAAATAAAACATTTTTATGATTACGGATTATATCCATAAACTATTCAATTCATGTTATGTTTTTTATAAGTTTGGATTTATGTATTGTGATTCATAAACTAATCTAGTGTATGCCATTGTTTAGAAATGGTTACTAGTGGAAGAAATGGAAACCGTATCAATTCACACACTCCATTTAGAGATTTCACTCATGCTCAAGATAATTATAGTAGAGTAGGTAATGAAACTGGTGCTGATCAACTAATCACCATACTGGGACAACTCACTCAGGTTATGAATAATATCCTTACCCATATGGAGCACCCAGATCTACAGCGTAGAGGATAAATGTTAGATCACTTCATGAGGCAACAACCACCAAAATTAATAGGGAGTACACATCCATTAGTAGCCGAGCAATGTATAAATTTCTTAGAGAAAATATTCAATGCCTTGAGGATTAGTGAAATGAAAAAAGTTATCATGGCAGTTTACCACCTCACTGGAGATGTTTACCAATGATGGTCATTGATTTAAAACACAAAGGAAGATGATGATGTATCAAATATGGAATGGAGGGAGTTCAATGTGATTTTTTTAGAAAAATACTTTCCACGTGACCATCGAGCAGATATGAAAAGGTAATTTCTGAGTCTGAGACAAAAGGAGGATGAGAATGTCGAAAAGTATGAGGCTAACATTACAAGGTTAGCGAGGCATGATACAGATTATATGTGTAACCCAAGAAGTAATATTGATCGTTTATTTGATGGGTTAAAAAAATTTCTCTGTCGAGCATTATTCTCACAATCCTTCTCGTCGTATGAAGATATTGTCTCATGTGCTATCAAGACAGAAAAGGAATTCTCTATGTATTATGACTTTAAAGCAATGCAAGAGAAGAAGAGATCTGCTGATCACTCTGGGAATGGAAATTAGGGGAAGAAGGAAACATTTGAACATCTATCCTGCAGTACATGTGGGAAGAAACACCCTGGTACATGCTTGAAAGGAATGGGAGTCTGTTACAAGTGTGGTGAAAAAGACCACTAAGCTCGTGATTGTAAAGGGAAGAAAGAAGCTACTGATGTTCAATGATACAATTGTAGGGATATGGGACATTATGCAAATGAATTTCCTAAGTTTCAGGGAAACTTACCTCAGAAAAGGCCAAGGGATCAAGGCCAAGCTTATGCAATCACTACTAATGAGGTTGAAGCTCCGAAAGATGTGGTGGAAGGTAATTTAATGGTTTCTTCAAGTTTAGCCAATGCTTTATTTGATTCTTGGTCATCACATTGTTTCGTATCTTCCCATTTCGCAATGAAAATTAGATATTTCCAATTTGATTTAATAAGGGAGTTGTCAGTCAAAACTCTTAAGGGAAGTATCATTGCAACATAGTTTTGTGAATCAGTCCCCCATTAGAGCACATAAATGTTCTTTATTTGCTGATCTCATCATCATACCCATGAATGAATTTGATATAATCTGTGGTATGTATTGGCTATTGGACCGTGATGCGAAGATTTATTGTAAGAAGAAGGAGGTTACTATTTTCGATAATGATGATAAGGAACACATTATCTTCAGAGTAGAATAGTCACCACCTAATTCTTATCTAGATCCTCCCCCAGTATCTCAACTAAATTCCATTATCGGGAGGAAGAGAATGAAATAATTGTGGTTGAGGAATGGAATGTTCAAATAGAGGATGTAACTATTGTGAAAGAATATGTATATGTGTTTCTGGAAGATTTACCTGGACAACCTCCAGAATGATAAATTTAGTTTTCCATTGATTTTATTACTGGTTCAAGGCCCATATCAAAGACCCCTTATTGAATGGCCACAGTGGAATTAGTTGAACTAAATAAAAAACTAGAGGAGTTGAGTTATAAGGGATTTATTCTCCCTAGTTTTTCTCCATGGGGAGCCCCTGTCTTTATTTTTAAGAAGAAATATGGATCAATGAGGTTATGTATCGACTACCGGGAAATCAATGCTATAACAATAAAGAAAAATTATCCACTACCTCACATTGGTGATTTATTTTACCAACTTCATGGAGCTAAATACTTTCCAAAGATTGACCTTCAATCTGGATACCATCAGTTGTGCGTGAAGAAGAAGGACATTCCTAAGACAGTATTTTGAACCTGGTACGGGCATTACGAGTTTACAGTAATGCCTTTTGGGATGACTAATGCACCCTCTTTATTCATGGATATAATAAATAGAGTTTTCAAGGAATATCTCAATGATTTTTTGGTGTTATTTACTGATGATATCATAGTATATTTCAAAATCTATGAAAATCATGAAAATCACATGTGCATTATCCGGAAGACTCTTAGAAGACTTGAGTTATATGGGAAGTTTAGCAAGTGTGAATTATGGCTTCAGGAGATTTATTTTCTTGACCATATTGTCTCCAAAGATGGAATCTATGTTGATCCTTCTAATACTAAGGAAATCCAAGAGTTTCCAACACTGAAAAGATAAAACTGAGGTACATAGTTTTATTGGTTTAGCATGTTATTATCGATGTTTCGTCCAGAATTTTTCCCGATTGTCTAACCCATTAAAGAAGCTCACACGTAAAGGGGTTAAATTTATTTGGACAAAAGAGTGTCAAGAATGTTTTGAAGAACTGAAGAGAAGATTAGTCAATGCCCCTATATTGACTCTAACATCGGGGAATGATGGGTTTTTTATTTATAGTGATGCATCGAAGAAATGACTTGGTTGTGTCCTTATGCAGAATGATAGGGTTATTGCCTTTGTATCATGATAGATGAAAAGTAATGAGAAAAACTATCCTACTCATGATCTTGAGTTAGTTGTTGTAATCATTGCTTTTAATATATAGAGACATTATCTCTATGGTGAGAAATGTGAGATTTATACTAATCACAAGAGTTTGAAGTATATTTTCTCACCGAAAGAACTCAACATGAGGAAAAGGAGATGGCTTGAACTACTCAAAGATTATTATTTCATGATACACTACCACCAAGGGAAGGAAAATAAGGTTGAAGATGCTTTGAGTAGAAAAGATCATGGACTTTTGAACAAGATGAGAGTTGAGAGGGATCCTATTTTCATGGATCTAGTAAAGATGGATATGGGAATCACCATGGAAGGTGAAGCATCAATACTTTTTTCAAATGGTTTCCCAACCATCTTTACTAGAAATGATAAAGAGTTCTCATACCGATGAAGAAGAGTTTCAAAAGAAGATTAAGGCTGTGAATGATGGGAGATTGAGTGACTTCATATTTAAAGATGGGATTTTGAAATTCAGGAAGAGACTTTGTGTTCCTAATATACCTGATCTAAAAAGGGAATTGTTGGACGATGTTGTTAGTTTCAATTTCTCTATACACCCTGGGAGCACCAAAATGTATAGAGATTTGTAATAACATTTTTGGTGGGACAACATGAAGAGGGAGATCGCTGGTTTTGTGTCAAGATGTATGGTTTGTGAGCAAGTGAAAGCTGGAAGGCAACAACCTAGAGGAGTCAAGCAACCTCTTCCCATACCAGAGTGGAAATGGGATAATATCACGATGGACTTTGTCATGGTAATACCAAAGACTCCTAGAAGGAATGGTGAAATATGGGTCATTGTTGATTGTCTTAACAAGTCTGAAAATTTTCTTGCTATAAGGAATGATTTACCACTTGAACGTCTAGTGAGAATATATATTAATGATGTTGTCAGACTTCATGGAATACCCTTATAAACTGTTTAGGATCATGATCCCTGTTTTACTTCAAGATTCTGGAAGAGTCTTCAGAAGGCCTTGGATACTGAACTTAGTTTGAGAACTGCTTACCACCCTCAAACAGATGGAAAATCAGAATGGACTATTCAAACCTTAGAAGACATATTGAGATCATGCTCACTTGACTTTCAGGGTATGTGGGATCAATATTTACCTTTGGTAGAATTTTCCTATAACAATATCTTCAATTCAAGTATTCAGATGGCACCATATGAAGCGTTATATGGATAGAAATGTCACTCACCAACCTGTTGGGATGCCGTTGGTGAAAGAAAACTTGTAGGCCTAGAACTTGTGGAGGAAATGATTGAAAAGGTGAAGGTAATCCAAAACCACATCAAAGCAGCTCAAAGTAGGAAGAAGAGCTATGCCGATAACCAAAGGAAGGATTTGGAATTTCAGGTAGGATATCATGTTTTTTTTTGAATGTGTCTCCATGGAAGGGAGTTGTAAATTTCGGTAAGAAGGGAAAATTGAGTCCTAGGTACATCGGACCTTTCGAAATTCTAGAACTAATTGGGTCTGTAGCTTACCGTTTTGAAATGCTGCCAAATCTCTTCAAAGTTCACGATGTGTTCTACGTATCACTATTGAAAAAATACATGCCTGATCCAATGCATGTACTCACCTATGAGGAATTAGAACTGAAACCTGATATGTCTTATTGCGAAGAGCCTGTCAAGATTCGTGATACAAGAGAAAAAGTGCTGAGAAACCGGATGACTCGTCTGGTAAAAGTTCTATGGAGAATCCATAAGATGGAAGAGGCAATGTGGGAAACTGAGGAACTTATGATGAAGAACCACCCAAGTCATTTCACGTGGTAGTATTCTAGAAATTTTGAGGAAAATATTATTTGAATTAGGGGAGAATTTAACACCCCAAGAATCCATGGTATGCTTCTCTTTGAATAATACAACATCATGTGTTGTACGCAACTTTGAGTTCTAACACACACCACAACTAATCAAACTAGCTGTTATGAATAGTAATACCCACTTTTTGAAATTTTATACATTTTATCTTTTAAAATGGACTTCATTTTTGGATTCGGAATATCAAAATTAGCTTAGGGTGAATTTTTGATACTTTTTGGATAACATTCATATTTTGATGAATAGTGAAAATTACTAAATTTTAATTAAAAACAAATTTTTTAATCGAAATAATTAATTATGATAAATTATGAATATGAGTGATTTTAAAGTATATTTAGAATATATTTTTACCATTTAATACAATTTTGGTCATTGGATGTAATTTCACATTGAAACCATACATAAATAAGTGTTAATCTTTTAATACTTATTATTTCTTAAAAACACGCTTTTTGTTTTAACAGCGGGAATTAATTTTAAATTAATTTCTGCCACTTCTGTATTTTGAATTTAGAAAAATTTATTTCATATTTAAAATTAGGAGGTCCAAATTTTTTAAATATGTAACTTTTATTTTTAGATATTTTGAATAATTACTTAAGTAAATATTTTATTTACCATGGTTAAAGGGTAAATCCAATAAATAAGGGTAAAAACATATTATTATATAAATAATAAATTACCCTAAAACGTGTCCTAACCCTATTGGTTGATACATGTCTGACCATGGAAATATTTGGGATGATTTTTGGACCACATGGACCCACTTGTAAGTGATAATGACACTTTATATTAATTAAGTAAAAGTAAATACAAATATGATATAAGAATATATCTTTTAGAAAAAAAAATTTATATAAGGTTATATATGTTATATTTTCGACTATAAATATTCATCATAAATCTAAAAAAATTTCCTAAATAATGGTATTTTATTTATAATTATTAGACATTGAATAATTACATTTATTTATGACACAATAATGATGCAATATTTTCTTTATTAATGAAAGAATCAAATAATTAGTATTATAAATGTTAAAATAAATATAATTTGAAATTTTTGATGACATAATTTTTTTTATTGGTTAATATGAAATTTTAGGGTTGATTAAATGAATTAGTTTTGAAGTAATAATTATGTTATAAATTTAGAAAAAACAAAACACCAAATAGTGTCAAAATTGACATAAAAGAGTTTTTAAAACAAATATTATATTATTAATTGATATTTAATCCCTAATAATATAAGGTTAAGCCAAGAGACTTATATAATGATAGTTTTATCATTAATAGATAACTTGGGGGTCTCTTACAAGTATATAGTTTGTTTATTAATAATATAATGTAAAAATACAAAGAGACATGGTAAATGTGAAACTAATTAACTAAGAGGTAAAACTAAAAGATAAGGTTAATATAGTGACACAAAACATTCTAAAACCTATTGGTTGGGTGGTTTTCGACCCATCCCCACATTAAACTCGAAATAAGTCACTTTGGAGCCCTTAGAAACTCAATACGAATTTATTAGAAAATTATATTTCTAGCTTTTCCTAAGGTTCCCCTCACCCCTCTTATAAAAGGGCACTTCCCCTTCCATCTAATTCACACCTTCAAAGCCTTTTGGCTCGGCCAAACCCTGACCTAATATTCTATAAACTTCCCTAAAATAATCCTAGAGGCCTTAGTTTTATCATAAATCCATCCTAAGTATCCCTTTTGATCAAATCAAAATGAAGAACCCGAAGAAGAGATAATGTTTTCACCACACTCATTCAAGTTCATTTCTTCTTCCAATTCTTCTTTCATTGTTATTTCCATAATAAATAAAGTATATTCTATATAATGTGATGTTATTATAAATACGGTACAACCATATTCTATATTCTATCCATCCATTGAATTACATGTCACCATACGTGCGTACGTACGACCTACCGTCTCCACATCATGGTGTAATTGTTATTCAATAAATTATAATTTGGATGGGTATAATAATGATTTGTAATTTATGTAAATAATAAATATAACATGATAATGATGATGTATATATATGATACACCATCCAATTATATATTATTTTAATATCAGAAGAATGATATTATCGCTCGTATGTACGTATGGACTACCGTCTCCACGAACGCGATGTGATTCATTCTCCATTGTATCCATGCAAGTATAACTCTCATTTGATGATTATAAATAATGTTTAAGGACTTAATATCATTATGTATATGAATAAGATTCAACCTATCCATAAAAAGACTACTTATGTAACAAAACATATAAAATAAAATGATTAATTTAACACCCGAAACAACTATAATACTAAGATATTATTAACAAAGCAACGTTAAAAGATCATATATGATATCATATTAATGTATATGAATCTTGTATAATTTAATAAAAATTATTTCACCATTATAGAGGTGGTTAACCTACCCTCAACCATGTAAATGTACAAGGTAATGGTTTATTTCACAATCTCATCATTATCCGAGGTTGATTATACGAAATTATCTACTGGGATCTCTTTATCGTCCATATCCATGTTTTTTAAAAATGAATTTCAAATAATTAAAACTATTTTATAGATAATGGGTTAAAGTAATTTATACCATTATTGACTTTTTATAAGAATTTTATATAGGAATCTTTCTGTTGTTTTCCAAACAAGGTCCTTTTTAACCTTTTCGACAGAATTAAGGTTAGAATGTATTTTTTAACTTATACGACGGGTGCAGCTATTTTATGCAATTATAAAATAGTCTAAGATTCACTTAAAATCTTATAAGAATATTATCAAAGTAACTGTTTTATTTTATAATTATATGGCTTTTAAATTATTTCAAAAAAAGAGATATTTCTCTCAGATAGTTTTGATTTCATCTATGTCAACATCCTTTGATGGATTTTAAACATATTTGAAGTTTATTTATTATTATAAAAAACTTCCATATAGTATTGAAGGTTTTTTCATATGTTTGAATGTGGATGTGTTATTTTTATTTCATTCATGGTTTATGTAGAAATTATTGACATTTCGTATGATAGTTTTAATACGAATGTTTATGTTATATTTAAACCTGTTCATATGAGGAATGCATTTGACTTAATAAGTGACGGGTGGAGTCCGCTATAGCTCCTCAATGCATCAGTAGGTCTCATGAGACAAAATATTGTCTTGGAATAGGCCTTGAAAAAATCTTATTTTTAGTCTTGGAACAAGGCCTTGACTATGTGGTTATGATAGCCCGACATTATGCATTCCATCACTATGAAAGTGGTTATTGATATTACATGTGATTATTCGACTAGTAGAATACCCATGTGAATAAGTAAATGGAATTATTTCATTTTATTTCTTACATATTATGCTGATGTTAATGTTTAAAAGGATTTTGTTTTAGTTATACATTTCTTTAAATGTTTATGCTTATTTATGAAAGTTTCCACTATATTGTTATCCTTACTGGGCATCTGAGCTCACCCCTTTCTATGTTTTATTTTTCCCATGATGTGAAGAAGTATTTTATGAATTACCTATAGGGATAGTATGAGGGGATATGAGTGTGGTATATGGAGACAAGATGTTGTTTTAGTTTTTGTTTTATGATGTAATGTAAGACTTATGAATGTATCTAGTGTTTCCAAGGCTACTAAACAAATTGGTCTTTCGAGAATTTATCTTTTGTGATCTTTCCAATATTACATAATAATGCACCGAATATGGGTAATTTGGGTCAGGTAATTACATATATAAATGATATTTATGATATAATTATGCTTATTTAGTTAAAATATCATATCTATATTCTTACTTTCCCATCGGTTGGAGAATGATAACACCACAAAACTATACGTGTGGACTACCACCTCGACGAAGATGTAAGTCATTTTCACGTTTCATATTTTCATGTGTGTTAATAAGTATAGGTATAATAAATATATATTATATTTATCATATAATAATATACAAGTGAACTATTATATTTCCTTTCTGTCATTCCATCCATTGAAAAATAGAAGCAACATTTATTCATACACACGACCTACCATCTCTACGAACAGTGTAAATAGTTATATATATATATATATATATCTATTTTATGAATGGATCTATAAATAAATATATATGAAAAATATATATAATTTTAATATCATGTTTTATATTTTGGAGATGATTTAACTGTGATCATATCACAAGGACTAGAACTGTAGAACTGAAACTTCCATGAAATAGGAAGCATATAACACTACGAAATGATGATTTTATTAAATAATTAATAAGAAAAGGGTGTTAAAATGTTATTAAGGGATTATATATATAACAGTTTATGTTTTTAAATGGTTATTTCATTTAATTATAATAAATTGAAATTTATTATATGGGAGTTTAGATCACTTTTGAAGCATGTTGAACTTGAAGTAAGAGATTTGCGTCACAATTTCATTGTTTAACGGTGTTGTTGGTGATTAAATTTCTGAGGATGAAATATTATGACCTATATATCATGGGTAGCATGAATTTTATTCTACTATAGTTTTCATATAGATTTTTTTTCAAATATTTAATTGCTCAAGATATTAAAAGAATGTTTTAAAGAAAACTGAACATATTTCTCTATTTGGATAAAAATAATTTCTCTACTATATTCATGTTTTCTAAAAATGATTTGACGAATGTTCTTAAGTTATGATATGATTTTTTGAAATCAGTTTTGTCAGTGATTTAATTTAAAAAAATGTTCAAAAGGAATCATTTTGTATTTTTCTTAATGATGTAATTTTATCTTTTAACCAAAAATGTGAATGGAATTTTTGTTTTAGCATAAATGGAATGAATGAAATTTACCTCCATCATGATCACTCAATGAATTGAATCCTTATTTACAATTTCCAAAGTTTTTTTTCAAATTAAATATTTTACATAATATTAGGAAAATATTTACAATATAAATAATTTTATTTCAAAATTAAAAGGTTATTTTCTATAAGAAATATTCCAAAAATATTTTATATGAATTGTAATATAAGATTAAATCCTTTAATTTTACATATTATTTAATGAGAATATAATCCAATGGTACCATCCACATTTATTATTTGTAATGATGATGATGATGATGTTGATTCAAGATTATTATTTGAAAATATTTTTTTTCCCATGAGTGAATTATGTTACGATGAAACTTTTTTATAAAAAAATTATTTTACAAGGGTTATACTATGATGAATTGATGAAATATTTATGAATCTTATTTCATTTACATGGGTTATGCTATAATGACACAATGTTTTTCAATGGAAATTTCCATCTTATAATTAATACACATAATCACATGAAATCAAAACATAATGAACTAATGAGTGCTATGTGAAATTTTAACATAAGTTTGTCACTTCTGTGATTTGAATTTCAAAAATCTGACATACACAGTTATGATTAGTAAGTTATTTAGAGTCAAATATGACCAAATTATTTTTTGGTGAATAGTAAAATACACTTATGAATATTAATGTTACTTTTATGAATAGTGAAATACCCTAATGAATAGTAACCTTACCTATGATAGTATATAAATATGATTTAAGTGGAATTGGGATATACCTTTATCTTAGAAATAGAAAATAAATGTTTTAAAATTTTATTTTTAGAATAAATTATGATTTTAATATTAATCATATTTTGAAAATTATTTTTGGAAATGGATTTCATTTTTGGATTCTAAATGTCAATAAATGGGTAGGGTGAATTTTTGAGATTTTTATGAAATACTTGAATGTTTTATAAATAGTAAAATATAGTAATTTACGGTATATAAAAATTATAATCTTAATAGACTATTCCTAGAATCATGGATGATGTCACCGCAATTTTTAATAATTCACATGACCTATTTATTATTTTTTGTAATGGAATCATCCCTATTGTTGGTCTTGAAGGAAATGAATAAACTAACGATTAAAAAATTATGAAAACCCTCCTCTCCTCCACTATAAAACCCCCTAACTCCCTCTTATATTCACTCCTCTCAAGCCTTGTTCCTTGCCAATATTTTTCCCAAATATCCTCCCAAGATCCTTCACCACATCCTACATACCCAAGTCTCTTCAAAATACCAAATCCTCCCCTCTTAAGAGTCTCTCAAAGGAGTTAAATTCAAAAGGTAAATTCCTCTTTCCAATTCTTTTATTTATTTTATATTTTTTTCTTTTCTTGTTTCTTTACTAAAATACCTTCACCAAAATGGTATGAAAAATCCAGTAACATACATGTACTGAAATGATATTATGCCAATGGGATAATTCATAATCTTCTCTCCTTTCCACATATTTGTTTTGAATGAAATGGAAACACAGTTTGAGATGTGTTAATTTAGCATAACTAAGGAAGATAGGTAATCAATTTCCATTACATTATTCAATTGTGATCATGATAACATTTTCATGGTTGAAATATACTATAATATATTTATTATGACTCATATATGGTACCAAAATACATTTGTAAACATGGTTTTTGTTTATAAAAAAATGCGCTCTTTGTGGTCAAAAACTGCCAACTAACCCAAAAAGATGTCACTAATGTTTTATATAATGATTCAAATTCACTTGAAGAAAAAAAAATTAAATTTTAAACTATATAAATTATGGGTGTTAAATAATACAATATAATTTCAATTCTGGACAACCACCATCATCATACATGTTTATCCGAATGTGAACCGATCATTAAAACCAAGGAAGCTAACAGACCCGAACAATAAAATTGAACCTTATAACTAGTAAAAAAGATCATGAATGAATTTTAAAAGGTTATACTAAATATTATACATATATAAGAGGTCATGGACTTATTAATTTATAAACCTAGATAGCGCTCCAATGGTGCTCTAATGAATTGGGTTTATTTGAGCCTCCGGAGATGTTATGTGTGATGGTCTTGAAGGTTAGCCTTGGCTTGTGCTAATATGGGAAACGGTCTTGGGGATTATCTTTGAATCATTCTAATTTCATGTTTTATGTTTCTACCACATTTCTATGATTCCATGTTTGATAGATCCCATGTTTATATTTTATGATTCTATATGTTACATGCCTTTTTATATGATCATTTCATTTCTTCTATCCCATGTGATATTGCTTTGTTCTTATAGTTATTCCCTAACTAAGATTTTGGCTCATCACTTTGTTCATGTTATATCTAGGTTATCCTATATAGATGTATGATCACAATGGAAGATAGGATCTCATTATGTAGTTTAAATAAAAAGTTGGTTTTTAATGTTTTATTATGTACCTAATATTCTAAGACACTATACATAATGATCCTTGGCTTGTACTCTGATGTATAATTATTCTTAAAATCATGTAATGTTTTATATAAAAATATAATGTCTCTATAGTTGGTATTATAAGATGGTCTAGTTATTTTTGAAGATTAGGAATAGAGCACCTTAGTGAGAATCTTAAGGATGAGAAAAAGTATAAGAAAACACCCCTATGTTTTGGTAAGTATAGAGTAAGTAGTTTATCAAGAAAATAAGTCCCTGCCTGGATACAAATAGGTAGATGTGACACTGTCACAGATGTATCTAGGAGTAGAAACTTTAATAAGGAGTTTCGAGCTTGACTTGGGGTATCCTGGAACTTGACAACAGGCCTTCCTGCACTCTTGGTATTGATAATTCAAGGGGATATTATTTGGTAAATTCATTATCTTAGTAAAAACCATTATTAATGGAATAAATAAAATTCAATAATAATATAAGATAAGAAATATATTGAGGATAACCTAGATTTCAACCTAAGGAATCAAAAGTTAGGATATATGTCTCATTTACAAGTTTATCCTTTTACGTTCAAAAGTTTCCTTTTTTATGTTCAATAACTAAGTATTCAAGACCTATAATCATACATTCTTTTTCTTAATTAATGGAGAGAAATAGAATAACATGTTCCATCAACCAATGTGATAGGAAATATAAATATTGAACTAATGAAATGTCTGATATGATCAGAACAGGTGCTTGAAAGTTCATGACAATACTTGCTCAGCTGGCTGATGTTATGAATAATAACATGAATCATGTGGAATTCTCTCCTCCTCCACAGAAATAGAATGTTTCCATAGAATCTTTCATGTGTAAAATGACTCCCTTGTTTAGTGGATCCTTTGATCCTCTCCTCATGGAAAAATGGATTAACTCTGTTGAGAAGATATTCTCTGTCCTCCAATTCTTAGAAGAAGAGAAAGATGTACTGGTGGATTATCATTTTGATGGGGAAGGTGATCAGTGGTGGACATTGATCAAGAATACAAATCCCCAAGAGGAAATTGATTCCATGGATTGGTAGGAATTCAATATGATGTTTTTCAATAAATATTTAACTCAAACCCTCCATCTCATGTTGGAAATAAAGTTACTCAGACTCAAGTAGAAGGAAGAGGATTTCATCAGGGTGTATGAAGAAAACTTTACAAGGATTTTAAGTTATGCCTCTATCTTTTTTATTAACACCAAAATTTAGGTGGATTTCTTATTTAGTATACTAAAGCTGATTCTATGAAAAGTACTAGAGATACAATACTTTGACAATTATGAGGTGAATTTCAATTTCTCACTCACGGTGGAAATATAGATTAGAGACTATCAGTGGTCTCACTAGCCTATTGAAAACAAGAGGAACATAGAGAACATCATGGGTGGTTTAGTAAAAAAAGATCATGATGGAAAGAAGCCTAAATATCCAACGTTTAAAATTTATGGGAAGAAGCATCCTGGGAACTACTTAAAGGGAATCGTGAATTGATCCAAATGTGGAAAGATGTGACATCTGGCCAAGAACTTCCAAAGGGATATGAAAAACCCCACTAATATTGAAGAAGAAAGGAAGGTTCAGATCAATTCTTATCCAATGGAGTAGTGTTACAAATACAAGGAGCATGGGCATTATGCGAAAAATTTCCCTAAGCTAAGGGTTGGCAGAGAAAATCAACAAAAACCACCAAGGAAAAAAATAAGGGCTTATGCTATCACTACTACTGAGGTGGATCCGGACAATGTTGTGGTGATAGGTACACTAGTTATTCATTCATGAATAGTAAACGTACTATTTTATTCTAGTTATACACATTCTTTCATATCTCGCAAGTTTAGTAGAACTATTCAAACACTACGTTAAAATTTGGTGGAAAATTTATCTATGAGAACAGCAAATAGAGAAATTATTGCATCCCTGGTTTATAAATCCTCCCTAGTTAAAATTTGTGGACTAAACCTCCCAACATATCTTGTCCTATATCCTTTAGTAGATTTCGATGCTATCTTGGGCATGGATTGGATCTCTTTACAGAAATACAACATCAGCTGTCCGTAAAGGGAGATAAATCTCCACATCATGAACCATCCTCTGATTCTTTACAAGTGTAAAGAGGAAGATGAATCTCCTTTATAATCGTCGTCCCATGTGTTGACATTTCTACCTTATGAGGAAGAATATCTAGTTAAAATGATTGAGAAAAAGGAGATAATCATGCTAGAATACATGCCTATCAGGAGAGAATACACTAATGTATTCTGTGAGGAATTTTCTGGTCTTCCTCCTGATCGAGAGGGTGAGATCTCAATTGAACTTATTACTTAATCTCTACCCATATAAAAGAAACCTTACAGAATAGCCACCGTAGAGATGGAAGAACTGAAGAAGTAGTTACAGAAGAATTTAGAGAAGGGTTTTATACACCCGAGTGCTTCACCATGGGGTGCACCAGTTCTCTTTATCAAGAAGAATAATGGATCAATGCCCCTCTGAATTGATTATCATGAGCTCAAGAAAATCACAATAAATAAAAATAATCCCCTTCCACAGATAGACGACTTGTTCGATCAGCTTTGTGGGGCCAATTATTTATCTAAGGTGGACCTTCAGTCAGGATATCAGCAATTAAAGGTGAGAAAGGATGATATTCCCAAGACAGCCTTTCGAACGGGGTACGGACACTATGAGTTTAAAGTGATACCATTTGGACTCAATAATTCTCTAGAAATTTTTATGGATTTAATGAATAGAGTATTTAGAGATTACCTGGAAAATTTGTTGTTGTATTTATTAATGATATTCAGATATACTAGACGAGCATGGAGGAACATCTGGAGAATTCAAATACTATGTTAAGGACTTTGTAAAGGGATAATTTTTTTGAAAATTATAGAAAATGTGTGTTCTGTATGGAGGAAGTATCATTCATGGGGAATGTTATGACCTGGAAAGGGATATCTGTGGACCCTTCCAAGAAAAATGTAATTGAAGAGTGGCCTAGGTCAACATATTTAATAGCGATCTACAACTTTCTGGGTCTAGCTGGGTATTATCGATGATTTGTGAATACCTTTTCTTGATTTTAGAACCCAATAACCAAGATTACATTGAAGGGAGTAAATTTTTTGTGGAATTAGGAATGTGAATACTGTTTTAAGGAGTTGAAAAAGTGGCTAATCACTACGCAAGTACTCACACTCCCAACAAGTGGATAAATATTTGGGGTGTACAGTGATGATTAAAAGAAGGTATTAGGCTATGTGCTAATGAAAAATGACAAAGTGATAGACTATGTCTCAAGGCAGCTAAAAATATATGAACAAAACTATCCTACACATTATTTGGAGTTGGTAGCGGTGATCTTTGCATTTAAAATCTGGTGGCATTTTCTCAATGGGGAGAAGTGTGAGATATATACTGACCAAAAGAGACTCAAATATATATTTACACAAAAAGATCTTAATATGCACCAGTAAATATGGATATATATCATTAAATATTATGATATCTCGATCCACTACCATCCCAGTAAGAAAAATAAGGTGGAAGATGCTCTAAGTAGAAAGGATCCTATAACTTTATGAATGATGAGAATTGAAAAAGATCTCACCTTATTAGATTTGCAAGGGATGGACAAGGGAATCATTAAGGGAGGAATATAATCAATTATTTCTCAAATTATTCCTCAAACATTCGTCATAGAGAAAATAAAGGATGGTCAATGAAAAATGTAGAAATTCCAAAAAGGGTAGAAGATATTCGAAATGGGGAATCCTTAGATTTAAAGACTGACGAGGAAGGAGTTACAATATTTGGATCAAGATTATGTGAACCATCTAATCTAGAGATAAAGAATGAGCTTTTCAATGACACATATAGCTCAACCTTCTCTATCCACCCAGGGAGCACAAAGATATATCAAGATCTCTAAGAAATATTTTGGTGGGAAAATATGAAAAGGAAGATTTTTGAATATACATCAAAGTGTCTGGTATGTCAGTAAGTTAAGGCTGAGAGGAAAAAGTCCAAGGGGATGATTCAACCACTACCCATACCATCATGAAAGTGGATGAACATTACCAAGTACATTTTTCACTGAACATTCAAGGACATCCAGAGGAAACAAGTCTATATGGGTCGTTGCAGATTGTCTTATAAAGACAGATCAATTTATCACAATTCTAGAGGACTTATCATTGGATCAACTTTCATGGATATACATCAAAGATGTGGAAAGGCTGTATAGAGTACCACTATCTAATTTATTAGATCATGATCCAACATTCATGTAGAAGTTATGCAAAAGTCTCCAATATTCTCTAAGCACTGAAATGAACTTTAGTACGTCCTATCATCATCAAACTGATGAACAATTTGAGAAGACTATTTAGACACTAGAATATATGTTGAGAGCATGTTATGTGGAATTAAAAGGAGAATGGGACAAAAATCTTCCACTGGTTGAATTCTTCTATAACAATAGTTTCCACTCGAGCATCCAAATGGCACCATACGAAGCCCTTTATAGGTTATGGTACAGAACATCGACGTGTTGGGATGAAGTCGGTGAGTGTAAGCTGGTAAGACCTAATATGGTCGATGAAATGGTGGAGAAGGTGAAAACCATTTATTAGCATAGTAAGGTAGCCCAAAGTCAATAGAAGAGTTATACAGACAATCGTCGACAACACCTTGTTTTCAATGTTGGAGACATGGTATTTCGACGCATATCTTTGGGGAAAAAGGTCATGAGGTTTGGGGAGAAAGGGAAGATAAGTCCTAGGTACATAGGCCACTTAGAGATCCTTGATCGAGTCAGAGCTCTGTTCAATCAACTGGTACTTCCACCTTCCATGTCAAAAGTACATGATATCTTTCATAGATCCCTCTTATATAAGTATATACCAGATCATTCACATGTACCCTCTTCAAAGGTGGTCTAGTTGGAGGATGATCTTTCTTATGAGGAGTAGCCAATGAAGATCTCGGATTGTAGAGAAAAAGTTATATGTAACAAGACTACTCACCTAGTCATGGTACTATGGAGGAACTATAATTACAAAGAGGCAACACGTGAAATGGAGGAGGAAATGAAGGAAAAGTACCAGCACCTATTTATTTCCTATAATGTAAAACAAAATTTCAAGAGGAAAATTTCTTGGGAGGGGGGGGGGAATGTAACGACCCAATGTTTTTGAATGGAAATTTTCATCTTATAATTATGAAATATAATCACCTGAAATAACAACATAATGAACTATTAAATGTTATGTGACCATTAAACATAAGTATTTCACTTCTGTTATTTGAATATCAAAAATATGACATGCACAATTGTAATCATTAATTTATTTGGAGTTTAATATGACCAACTTATTTTTTGGTGAATAGTAATATACCATTTTGAATAGTAATGTTACCCTTATGAATGGTGAGATAACCTACTGAATAGTAACCTTACCTGTGATAGTATATAAATAAGATTTAAGTGGATGTATGATAAACCTATATCTTAGAATAAGAAAATAAATGTTTTAAAATTGTGATTTTTAGAATAAATTATGATTTTAAGATTAATCAAATATAAAAATTATTTTTGAATAATAGATTTTATTTTTGGTGTCTACATGTTAAAAAATGGTTAGGGTGAGTTTTTTACATTTATATGAAATACTTAATTTTTTGATGAATAGTAAAATACAGAAATTTACAATATATATACATTATAAGATAAACAGAATATTACTAGAATCATGGCTGATGTAACCACCCTTGTTTCGAATTAACATAACCCATTTACTATTTTTTGTCATGGAATCATCACTATTTCTAGTCTTAAAGGAAAATAATACACTAATGATTATACAATTATGAAAACCCTCCACTCTTACACTATAAACCACCCACCCCCACTCCCTCTTCTATAGACTCCTCTCAAGAATTTTTCATTGACAATATTCTTCCCAAATATCATCCCAAGATCTTTCACCACATCTAACAACCCCTAGTATATTCAAAATACTGAATCCACTCTTCTGAAGAGGCTCTCAAAGGAGTTAAACTCAAGAGGTAAATTCCTCTTTCCAATACTTTTATTTATTTTACATTCTTTTCTTTTGTTGTTTATTTCCTCACCTCCTTTAACCCAAATGGTATGATAACCCTAGTAAAATACATGTAATGTAATTATATTATGCTAATGGTATAATGCATTATCCTCTCTCTTTTCCCCATCTTTTATTTTAAAGAAATGGAAACACCATTTGAGATGTGTTAATTTAGTACAATCAAGGACGACGAGTTATCAATTTCCTTTAACGTCTTCATTTCTGGTCATGAAACCATTTTTACGGCTGAACCAGACTATAATATATGTATTATGATTCATCTATGGTTTATGAATTCATTTGTAAACATGGTTTTGGTTTATAAAACAAAATGTGTTCTTTGTGGTCAAAAACAGCCAATTAACCCAAAAGGATGTCACAAACGTTTTATATATTGATTCAACTTCACATCAAGTAACATTTTTGTAGTTCCTTGAAACATGTGTTCTAGTTTTAAGAATCTCTATTTCAAGGTGGTTTAATTGGATTTATTTATGGAATGGAAGCTTCCAACAGTTCTTTATCCAAAGGGGACCTGCTTTCCAAAGGCAGGCGTTCATTAAGTTTGAACTTTACGATATTTAAGAACGTGCATTGGTCCAGAGGATGGGAGGTCGGACTCATCACATCCTTTTGGGGGGAATTATTGTTTACTCTAGGTCTCTCTTTTTAAATATAGATATTCTCATGAATCCTTATTAATAAACCAAGTATATCATAAGTATCACTTGGAATCTACAACAACTTATTAACAAGTGTCAATTTTAGAATCATCAATATGCATTCAAGGTTCTTCATTAATGGAAATATCCATATGTATTTGACGTTTTCCATCAATGATATCCTCTAAAATACTTTTTAGTGATACTTTTACTCATCTTTTGTGATGATACTGGTTTTTAAGCCACTCAGCGGGGCACTCCAAAATTTTATTATCACCGAGGGAGACAAAGGATTGGTTTTGATTTTGGGATCATGCCCGTGAAACGGGATACCTACGTATCCTTGTGAAAGGAATTATAACCCTCATAATATGGTGTCTCTTAATATAACACATCATTCCTGTTAAGTTCATGTGATAAGGTCCTCTAAGAAGAAGGTGCTTAGTTGAAACTTAGTGTGAGACTTACGCTGAAGCAGCCCAAGGAATGTGGAATGGATATGGGTTTCCAAGTAGGATCAGACCCTGTTGGTAATATTGACCAAGTAGAACATGGTTGATTTTAAGTGTTGTGTTTGAACCAGAGGGATGAATCCTACGTATCCCATAAAAATGGGAATCAAAGGCCAGGAATTTCGATAAGTCTCATATGAGAGTATGGTCTTTTGAGAGAGATGTGTTTGGGATTACTTCTTGAAAAGGATTACTTGATGACTTGAGGGTTTTAATTTGGGAATTATTCCTAAGGAGGATTCCCAGATTAAGGGAATTTGGGTTTGATTCCATAGGAGGATGTCTAATGTGCTCAGACCATGAGACTACATCTTACGTATCCTGGTTATGGTGGGAATCATAGATCTTGTAGTTACTTCCATTGTGAAAATGTCATGATCATGACAATTCTCTATGCCCACATGAGTCATGGTTGGTGTGAGAAACAAGATAATGTCAATGATTTAATAAATGCATTCACACTTTTGAAATTTTCCTACTCCGTTAGTAGAAGATGGCACATCGACTGTGGAAGAGGGAGATGCGACGAGATTTCCCTCTATTCTATTTACGTTGGAAAAGGGTCCAATGTAAGAAGGAAGGGGTCCATGTGAGGTTATTATACTATTATGGAGGCCCTTTATGAAATTGGTTGGGGTTTACTCCTAGGGAGGATGCCCATTTGAGATTGGTTGGGGCTTACTCCTATGGATGATGCCCATTTTGGAATGTGTTGGGGCTTACTCCTAAGGTGGATACCCATTTTGAATTGGTTGGGGATTACTCATAAGGCGGATGACCATTTGGAATTGGTTGGGGCTTACTCCTAAGGAGGATTCCCATTTGAGGTTTAACATGGCATAGAAGTCTGGTGATGAGTAGTTTCTTGAGGAGTGTTTCGACTCAAGGTACTTGAGGAATCCATAAGGAGAGTCCAAACTCGGAACATGTGAAAGGAAACAAGAGGAATAAGTTAACTCAAAGAATATCATTGAGTGTTATGGATTGTCTCAAATCATGGTACTTGAAGGTTGGAAGTTGGGCCACGCAAAGGGCATAGTGGAAAATGCCCTGAACTAGATATGAAAGGTTTGCGGTGCAACTCTCCATTTTTCATCGGGGTAACGGGTGCAAAGGGACCGACCCGAAGGGGTGAAACCGCAGCCCGACACTGAGCCCGATCATGAGTGCGGGGAAAAAGCCCCTGTGGTATGGACTAGCAGGGAAACGTAGGATCTCTGCCAGGGTTCATCACATAGGTTCTCTACCAAGGTGCATCGCGCAGGTGCTCCACCAGGGTGCATCATGTAGGTTCTTTGCGCAAGTGCTTCTTGTAGGTGCTCTGCGAAGGTGCTTTGCACTGCTCCATGTGTTATAGACCATGATGGGAATTTGAACAATGTTTCCCCATTTAATTCTCTCTTATCTCATGTTTTAGAGAGCTACTTGAGACCAATTGGGGGATCCTGGAAAAAGAGCTACACAATGGGAGCTTTGGGATGTCTTCCAACCTTTTATTTCTTTGAAATGGGGAGCCTAGGGGTCCTATTTATAGGAATGAAGGGGACTTGGTCAAAGAGAAGTTGTTTGGGAAGGTACTTCACATAGCTCTGTCGCATAGGTCTTCCACGTTGTGGTGTGAAAATTCATTTTCTACGTAGGTCCTATGCGTAGGTCTTCAGCATGGGTCCTACGTGTAGGTCATCCGCGTAGGTCTATTTGTAAAATTTATACATCTTTTATGTGCCATAAAGTTTGATCCGTATGTTTTTTTGGGTTCTGCGACTACTCAAATCGAAGCTCTCGAATATATCTACACTTTTTGAGATCGTAAATACATCATGTCTTCTTGAAAAACAAACTCTGAAATTTAATTTAATCTGTCGACGCCATTTCATCATTGATCATGGAGATCTACTACATACTCCTAAAAGGGGGAATCATTCCACTTATTCATTGGGTATGGGGTATTATTTTGCCTCATATAAATCAATCCAGCATCTTCTTTCTTCATTGTGAAAGCATCTTTACTCATAATTGACATTTTTTGTCTATGTGAGAATCATATCTTCACACTAATGAAAAGTTCATAGAACACATTTCATGGTGTCTACAGTAAAAAAATTAAGATTTCAATAATAGAAAATTCTGTATGTTCAATAATAAAATATAACTTCAATTATAGACAACCACCTTCATCATACATGTTTATCTTAACATGAACTGATCATTAAAATCATGGAAGCAAACAAAACCGAACAATGAAATTGAACCTTATAACCAATCAAAAAGGAATTGAATAAACTTAAAAAGGTTATACTAAATATTTTACATATGGAAGAGGTTTTGGACTTAATTAATTGATAAAACTAGTTTTTTTATTCAGGTCATTAATAAAAATTGCAGAACACCAATAGACTTAAGGTAAGTGATCCACTCTATTTCACTTTTATTAAAGAATATCCTCTATGCTATGACATTTTATGTGTAATAACTAATGATGGGGTATAATTTCTCTCCTCCCCCATACTTCCCTCATGATATATAAGTGATGATAAACTCTGTTATCTCTCATGAATCCATCTTAAGTACACCTGATACCGTGCTGATAATTCATAAGGAATTCTACCATAACCGTCTTTATTCTTTCAGGTTTCTCTATATTTCTTATTACCCAAATGAACTTGTCTTATATTTTTATTTACAAGTTCCAAATTTTGTTTATATGATCCAAAATCATGTTTCAAGATCCATCCATCATTATCATTTTTGTTATATAAATTCTTTTAAGTGATTCCCTCCTCAACACTTCCCAACAAGCAAAGTCGTTTTAAGGGAACTCCCCAAAATTTTTACCAATTTTAAGTGCACCCTTTCTCTATTTAAAGCCACCATTTTCTTTATAAAATCATTATTTTTATTATGAAATCATTCTTGGTTCAGTTATGGTTTTATATAAAATATTTCTCTCTTTTCTATTTCAAAATCTCTATAGTATTTTCCTTAAAACGACACAAAACTATTTTAATGAAAAAATTTCTCAAATACATTTCTTTTATGTTGTCAATTATGTATGACATAAATTACCATGAAATATGAATAAAATAACTTATTAACACCCATTTATGTTCTAATTCATTTCATTCATCAATACTTTCATGATACAACAATTGGTTATGATTTATGTCATGGTTATGGTGCCCAATTCTTCCCATGGGTAACCCTTATGTTTATTTAATATTGATTATGTATGATACTTTATGTGGAAAACATATTCATGAAATTTAATATGGGTGCACCCAGATATCACTCCAATGCATTGGGTAAAGTTGAGTCTCATGAGACATTATGTGCAATGGTCATGGTGGTTATCCTTAGCTTATGCTACTATGTGTGACGGTCTTGGCTGTTGGCATTGAATTGTGATACTATGGGAAACAGTCTTGGCGGTTTGATTCGACTCACACTAAAATAATCTTTTATGTTTCTACCACATTTCTAATATTCCATGTTTAAAAGATCCCATGTTTATATTTTATGATTCCATATGTTACATGCCTTTTTATATGATAATGTCAAAACTTTTATCCCATGTGTTAATGCATTCTTCTTATGGTTATTCCCTAACTAATCATTTAACTCATCCATTTTTTCATGTTATCCCTAGTTTATCCTACACAGATGTTTGTTCACAATGGAAGATATGATCTCATTATTGAGTTTAATTTTTTTTAATGTTTTATTATATACCTAGTCTTCCAAGATACTAGAATTCACGATCCTTAGCTTGTACTCTGATGTATAATTATGCTTAAAATCATGAAACGTTATATGTAAAAGTCTAGGGTAGCTATATATCCTATGATAAATGTTTTATGATATTATAGAACACATATGTATGATTTTCATTATGTAAAAAGATGTACTATAATTGTATAACCCTCTAATGAATTAGGAAAATATGGATATATCATGAGAAAATATTGACTTGAATGGGAACTAAACCCAATTAATCAAGGGAATATATCCACTATGATAGTATTGGGAGTAAAAGTTGACTAAGGTTATGAAATAATGGGATATGAACCCAATCAATTATGACTGTCTTAGTACTGACCAGGGACTAAGAAAGTGATTTTCTTTTCTTATGTTTATTCGACGAACTTATGTATTATTCCAATGTTTGTCTAATATGGATCATGTTCATTAATCCCATTATGACCCATTTCTTATAAAGTACCATTATTTATGACATGAAATATGATTACAGTCTTTTATAAAAATAGTACAATTTTTATTTGTTAAGATAATGTTCTCGTAAACTTGTGCTCATGTTATGTTTAAGTGATCATTGATATCTCCCTTGTTTTCCCTTATTGAGAGTATACAATCACACATTATTATGTTTCCTTTCCCATGTTATGAAGAAATTTTTTATGTTTTCCATGTCTTAGAAGGGTGTTAGTTGGAAGAACTTATTCGGAGATGTTGTAGACCTCTTGTGAACCAGTTATTTATGTTTCCATGATTCAAAATACACCAAGCCAATAAAATACCATCATGTATTATAATGTTATGTAATTAATATTCATATATTAAGATGTATTATCTATTTATAAAATGTATGGGTCACTATATTCTCATCTATATTTTTCATTTATTTTTTCACTTAAATAGAAATAAGAGTTATCATGTTAGTAACCAATGTAATGGGAATTGTGATGTCTACCCAAATGAGATGGCCAACCCTATAGAAGAAGGATTTGAAAACTTAATGTCAATACATACAAAATTAAATAATTTTTTTAATAGAAAATTTAATCTTTAATAATACCCACACCCCCAAAATAAAAAAAAGTTGCAGTTGAGACCTTTATATGAAAAAGGACTCTTACATTCAGGGAATATTCTTAACCCTTAATAATGAAGAAATTGATAAAATCCATTGAAAATATGTTCTATAAAATTCAATGATATAATAATGAGGACTCCATGTTTTTTATTATTGAATAGAGGGACAATATGATCAATGGAGTATATTGATCAAGAATACAAACCCCAAGGTGTAAATCAAAATAATATAATGTAAATAATCTAGTAAAATAATTTTCAATAAATATCTTCCTTATAATAAATAATTTAAAATTAAGAGGGAGTTATATTGACTTATGAAAATGGAGAAAAAATTCATCAAAGTATATGAGGAAAACATTACAGGTCCTGTATGATATGACTCAATCTTTTACATTAACCCCTAAAGTATATTTGAACACTTATTAAGTGGAATAAATTTGAATCTATGAAAATGATTATAAATTCAATACTTTAAATTCTATGATTGATTTTTTGTTTCTGATTTCCTTGATTTTGGAAATTTATAAACTTCCATCTTGTTTAATTTATATTCTGATTTATGTTATACATAGGTTGTTTATCATAATTTTGGGGTATTAAATTCCATTTGGGTTGTTCATTAGGCAAGAAACCACTATTATGTTGGTTGTTCGATCCTTGATTGATGTTTTGATTTGATTGAAATAACATATATTGAATGTTTTGGTTGGGAAATAGACTGTTTGGATTGTTCTAGAATGGTTTTCTAGGATTGATCCCATTGAAATATTAAGTTATTTCTTATAGTTGTGAACATTGAGCATTAACATGATCAGTGTAAGAAAAAATTCCACAGTGCATTTAGATGGGATAGAATGGTTCAGGTTGTGATTATGAAGGAGAATTTTTTTCTAACATCTTCTTCATCATCTCACAAGTTCACTCAAATGGTTTTTAATTTGGTTATTTTCAGAAATGAAAGTTTACACTTCTATATCCGTATTAACATGGATTATACCCATAGTACCAAATTTTAGGAATTTTCATCCATATTTGAAATTGGGTTCCTAATACCTATAGGATTTTCATCAACTAAATGTTCTCCATCAACAACATCTATCATACTCCTATCCATTGGGACTAAACCTTTGTAAAAATATTGGATATAGAGCTAGTCAGAAATTTGGTGATGGGGGAATATAAAGAAAACTTTTGTACACATATACCAATAATCATTGATATTCTATGAGTGGAGATATCTAATTCCACAAATATTCTTCCTAAGAGAGGCAATCCTGGAGGCTTGGAATTTATTTTCTAAAAATATGTTTTGCAACTGATGAAAAATTCTAATGGTGGTGGATTATTTGTTGTAAAACAACTCTTTATCCAATACATACATAGAAAATGAAAACCCCCTCATTTTTATTTGGACCTCAAGAAACCCTTGGGGATTCATGGTGATACACACCATGTGATGTTCTTATAGGTTATTGTGAGGGTCCTCTCCAGTAAAACCATAAAATTTGGTAGTTGATGCATTAATCTTGATATTACTTCCAAACCAAGTGAAATATCTGGATAACCAAATTTTTTGCTGATTCTCTAAATCAGGAGAAACACGCTCCTTCAAGGTTCTATGATCAACCACATTTTCTATGTATTTATAATTTTTTTAAAACAATTTTTTTCAGATTTATTTATGTGATGTTTTAGTTTTTTCACGGTTTTCAAACATAAAAAATTATTTATGTTTCTATTTTTATAATATATTATTTATATAATTGTATAAATGTTTTCATTCTGATTTTTTTGGTTTGTTGGATAGGCATAATATTATTTTAAAGACCTTTGTTTTATTTTTTTATGTGTTTTGTTTTTTTATATTTTTAAAAAATAGAATTTTTTTATCAAACCCCTTGGAGACCTCCCTAATAATGTATCTATTTGATCAGATAATTTTTATATTGTTTGAAATATAAATCAAACTTTAAAAACCTAATAATTGTATTACATAATTATATAGGTATGTATCTTAGAGAAACTACCCTATATGGGTTATTTTGTCACATTATTTTTTATATTTTATGCTTGTATGTTTTTATTGTTTTTGAAGGGATTCAAAAAAACTATAAAAGATACAAAACCAAGTTCAATAAACACTATATAAATTAAATTATAAATAATAAATTGAAATAAAACTAGAATATTTTAGAAACAAATTTAATAGATAAGATAAAGCATCAGCCTGACAAGTGATTCTTATGAATATTTACTTCTTAATCATTTTTAATAGAATCCAAAAAATTTAATTCTTTCAGTGATAATATTGAAATATCTAATCTCACATCACATTTATTTGATTAAAATGATACTAAAAATAAGATATCAGAAGTAGAAATATTTTTTAATGGATTCAGTCAGTGCTCTTGACAATAGCCGAAAACAATGTCATGAATAACAATCGATGTACTCAAAATTATTTGATTAAATATTTATAAATTTAATAATTATGAATAATATTAAACATCCAAATTTAATCTAGTTAAAAGTGTATATTCATAGTTCTTTACACTACAATTGGAAATGTTTCATACTCAAAATTGAAGAAAAATGACAAAAAAAGATAGAAGAATAACTTTTCAAGAAGTGATCGCATTTCAAAATACCAAATTTTTGAGAGAATTAAATTCACAAAAATAAAGAAAACAAGACATAGAAAGACATAAACACTTGGATAAAATATATTATGATATTTAAAATTTATCCAAATATATTTGATGAGTGGTAGCACACTTTTATCTTTGTCTTTGTCAGATTTTTGAGTAGTATAAGCTTCCTAAAATATCTCTAGGTTTCACTCCCATTTCCTCTAATTTCAGTGTCTCCAAATATTTCCATATTTCATTTTGAGGCCATCTACATATGAGTATATCCCTCAAAATATAATTAAATTTATCTTTAATATTATCTATCTAGGTTACAACCACCTATCACCACCTTTATTTTATGATTAACACATGAATGAATAAATTTTATGGCCTGCTGTCACATTCCCTAGCACCCTAGAATAACTCAAACCCCACCTGACCTAACATGATCATGGGAAATAAATTCACTAGAGACCGTAGTAATTTTTAAATAAAAATTAAATTTTTTCCTAGAAATTAAAATATAATTATTTTTTCTCATTCTCAAACATGATAACCGCATGTCAGTGAATTCCATCTTCAATTCATCTTGACCAACACATAGATTTCAAAGAAGTCCATTATCCTCCAAAAACTTTCATGAGTCTCAGCATCCAAAAATTTTTATGAACATTCACCATTCATCCAATGGTGAAACCAAAACCAATTTAACCAGAAGATCATGATCCCCTTCTCATTCGATTATATATTTAAACAAATAACAATAGTAAATTTATTGAAAGTGTCTCTTTAGTTGTAGCTCAACATCCTTAGCTCTATGGTCAAGAAAAAAATGTATACCTACCTTATTATTCTTCAAAAAGTCTATAATGATAGGGAACATAAAAAAGGGTCAGAACTATATATTAGTATTAACTTTCCTTCGACATCACCAAAAAAACCCCGTATCCAGCATCCTTACACCCAAAATCAAAAAATTAGATGAATGAAAAATATAATATAGGATCTATGATACATCGAATGAAAATCAGTGTTAGGTGGGAATCAACAATCAAACTCATCTTCCTTGAGTTTATTTCTAAAGAATGATTTCATGAAACAACATAATCCATTTACCCCAATTTATTATATTTGACAAAAAATAAATCTTATGATCGTCATGTTAAACAACCATCCCAAAATCTTGGTGGTAGCACTAGAAAACTCAACCAAAGTCTTCAGTAAGACCAAATGATCTTATAATATTATATTAATAAAAATAAAATCATATATCTTTTTGTAGTTGAATCATCATTTTCAGTTTCTTTATCAGGATGGTCGCTCAGCCTTAGATCAGGATCTTTAACCTCAATTAGTGGTAGCTTCTGATTCATGATGGCCTCTCCATCAAAATCGGGATCATCCGTGAAACTATGATATTTGGTATCACATGGGCGTGGTGCATAATGGGATCAACTTCCCCAGGCTTCTAGTGATATCAGGTTTGGCCGACTGAGATGCAGTTCAGCTTCTGGAAACTTCAGTAGCAGTGTTGTATGAGTCTTCTCTCGATGATGACTCTTCCCTCAGTTTTGGTGGGTTCTCAGTTGTTCTCCTCCACCTAGCTTCGACAAGAGATACAATATTCCTAATAAATATTTTGATGGATTTGGATTATTAATCATGTAGGTTGAATTATCTGACATGAATGTTATATTCCACACTGATTATATTTTACTCTTTCTATGAAAAAATATTATGTGACTTCCTATGTCTATCTTACGATAAATCATCTTACAGACCAATTATATTTTATGTTACTGACCTCCTTCAATTTATTGGCCAAAAACTCATGGCACCCACAAAAACATTCTCTCATGCTAGTACTTCCCTACAATGCAATAAAATATTACAGATTAAAAATCAATAGAAAAATAATATAATTTATTAAAAAAATTAAGTTGGAAATTAAATTTTTACAATAAGAAAACAAAAAAAATAAATAAAAAATAAAATAAATTATAATTTTTTTTATTAATTATATATTAAGGAAAATAAATGCATCACAAAAATAAAAACTAAAAAATTTATTTTTTTAAAATAAAAAAATATTTAAAATAAAAATCAATTGATTAAAAATATTTAACTAATTAGTCAATTTATTATCCAAATAAAGAAATTATACAAAATTTAAAGTTAAATTAATAATTAATTAGAGAAATTAAATATTATTCCTTAATTAATTAACTATTTAAAATAACACAGTAAATTAGAAATTGAATTAACATAACATCAAATTATACAATGACATTAAAATAATTATTTTAAAATAAATTTTAAAATTAAATAATAATTTCAAAGGTAAGAAATATATATTTAAATCAAAAAATAAAAATTAATTATACACAAAATCATTATTTAAAGGGTTAATTATTTTGAAATCAAATTAACACTAAAGTGAATTAACAAATTAAAAAATTATCTTAACACCTAAAATATAATTAAACTAATGAAATTATGTGAGAAATATTTATCAAAATAAATCCACATAAATATGTTGAGATCATATTCCACGGTTTTCCAAGGATGGTGGGATTAATAACTTTCCTGAGTGGAGTTCTCATATAATAATAGTTTCTGATCTATCTTTCAAATGGAACCTTATAAGTCTTTGTATGGAAAAGGGTTACAAACCACAACACATTGGGATGAAGTAGGAAAGAATAAGTTGATGATACCTAATACTATCTAAGAGATGAAAAATAATTTTCAATCCATTTGAAATAACATGAAATTCTCACATAGTAGACATAAAATCCTCATAGATAACCATAAATGAGACTTATAGTTTGATGTTGTAGATATGGTGTTCATTAATATGTCACCATTGAATAATTTCATGAGGTATGGGAAGAACATAACATTACTCCTCAATTTACTGGACCCTTTGAGATCCTTGATCACATTAGAGATGTGGCTTATTGACTTGGACTCCTATTTAACTTGTCTCAAGTACATGATTTGTTTCATATATCCCTCTTGATGAAAAACATATGTGACCCCTTAAATTCCTGAATCCATATGTGTTACCCTAGGAGATTGATCATTAATACAAGGAAAATCTAGTGAAGATCATATATTAGAGAGAATGTTATAGGAAATAATTCAACTCACCTATAAAAAGTATTACAATAGAACCACATGTTTTAGGAGGAAACATGAGAACTAGATGATACCCTGAAATAGAAGTACCCTATTTTTTTTAGTTTACAAAATGAAACTTTGAGGGTGTAATTTATAAAATGGGAAGAATATAATGATCGAAATGTTTAAAATTATAATTCCATTTGGAATGAATAAATTCCTTATTTGGAAATGTATTTATTAGAAACATGCGAGCTATATTTCATTTTTTATTTTGAAATGTTATTAAATATATACATAATTTTACCATCAGACATAAAAGACCATTAAGAATCATATAAATTGTTAATATAGGTTATGTAAAGTGTCCTTTATGATTATTATGTTGTAAGGTTTAGGATAAAGTATAATTTAAATAGATTGAAAAATTGATAGACCCGATTAGTAGCACCATACCCTATAATGTTCATTTAGAAGAGCTTCTGAGGGATTTGGCATCATGTGGATTTTACCATGAATAATACCAAGATGAGATTCAATAACCAAAACTTGAGAAATACTATTTATGGTATAATTTCAACCTTATTGAGATCACAAACAAAATCATGTTCGTTGAACCACCCCATAAAAGTACTACCATCACACAGATTACCCTTAGGGTGTATAATAGAAAAATAGGGGTTATGTATCTAGAATAAATTTGTATTGATTTATATATTTTATTTTTAACAAAATAATTATTATATTTGTCCCTTTTTATTATTAATTTATAGACGATTATATAACAATTATGATAAAAATTATATTTTGATACCAAGAAATCAAAAATGTTGTTTCAGAAAATATAGAATTTCAATTAAAATGATATTTTTGATAAATTTAATAATTTTGTTAAATAAATTTTATATTCATAAGATATTATTATAAAGTAAAATTTATTTTAATATAGATTATAATATAATTTAATTAAGTCTAGTGTAATTTTTATAAGCACCAGAATGTGGTTGCTATCATAAAAACAAGAATTTTCTAGTAAATAAGGTTTTTAAAGTGTAAATTCTCATATTAAGTGAATTATATTTGTAAAATAAATATTATCTTTCAAATAAATATGTTAAAATTATCCAATGTTGAGTTTTTCATTATTTTATGAGATTGATAGGTTTTTTGGTATAAATTAAATACAGTTTGTATTATGACAAAATAATATCCCAAAAGCTTTGTAAAAAATTCTATAAAAACAAATCATAACAAAAAAATAATTTTCTCTTAAAAATGAAATATTTTTAATGTTATTTTACTAATTTTACAAACCATAAAAGAATACTCCAAATCCTATATTATATTTTAAGGTTTAAAAAATCATTAAGAACATGATTCACATTCACATCAAGAATGGTGTTGTTTCAATGCAATGGGTTTATAACCTAATAAAATATTAAAAATCACTCCAATTTTGTATACACCACTATAATAACCATGGGAAGGTTTTTGGTTTTTATTATTTTATCACATGGAGTCTAAAACCTATGTTTTGAAATTAAAAAAGAATCCCCCACTCTTTTACTATACCCACACAACCTCACATTCCTCTTCACTCGAAACACATTGATAATGAATTGTCTCTAACTATATCTCTCTAAACATAGCTCACAAGGTTATAATAATATCTTAAGATGCTCCTATCTTGATTTTGGAAGCACCCACTCAAATAAGATATTCTCTCCCCCTTTCTCTTAATTCAAGTTCTTTATTTTTATTAGGCCTTTAAATTGCCAAATTTCCATACCAAAATGTATTTTCACAAATAAAATTACTATTATTTTTATTCCTTTGTAATGAGATACCAATTTCCCCTGAAATTATTCCTTTATATGACCTTTTATATACACATGTTATGCTTGATAAATTATCCCATGATTTTCCATGTCAAACGTTTTTGTTTTGAATAACCATCCCCATTTACATTCAATTGTATTCATCAATATGAAACCATCATTCAATGACTATAGACTTCCATATTTGTAACCCATATTCCTTAATTATTAGATTGAATGTGATGAAATATATTCTTATGTTTTAAAGATAAATTCTCAATATAAATTAATATTTATAAGATTAATATGACTTGTGGGCCCATAATTATATATCCCTCTAATGAATTGGTTAACATTTTATCTCATGATATACCATGTATGGTTCACCAGTGGTTATGCTAAGAACATAATTTTATGATATATTAGCTACTAAACTTGAATTATGATTATGATGTCATGTTTTTGGTTTTTTATACATTCATTTTAAGCCTTTCTGTTTTCATCTCATAACATTCTTCAATGTTGATGATTATGAAACTTACCTTTCTATATGACCATGTTAATCCTATAGAGTGACATGCACCTAATCAATTATTTCTATGTTTTGATTATTCAATTTCTAGAATATATAGATTACCATTTTCTTATGAACATCTCCAAGTCATCCTTTATAGCTTTAAGAGATCAAATTTTTTTTAAGGGAATCTTATGGTGTTTTAAAATAATAAAATTACATCCCAATTTAAAGTTATTATGAAATATATAAAATCAACCAAAGACACTAGGTCTCTCTACATTTTAGGATTGAATTATGTGTATCAAATTTTAATAAATCATGAAATGACACATATAAATGATATGGGTTGTCATAGAGTGTGTTTCATCCTTATTATTTAGGAACAACACTCAAAATCACTATGTATTCCACTTCACTTGTAGAAATAACATTAAAGTTCTGCTTCCCACTACTTTGGAGAAGAGTTATTTTATTAGTAGGTGGAAATTATGGCATTTAAATTTCACAAGTATTTGAAATCCACCAAAATAAACACATGAAAAATTAGTTAATACAAAATAAAATCATTTTAGATAAAATAAAATAATATTTTTAGTTGTTTAAAATAGTTATAAATAATTTTAATTGATTTGAGATGAAATAAATTTAGATTTGATTGAAAAGTAGAACAAATAAAAACACTAAACAAGATATTAGACCATGTTGTAGGGAAATAATGTATACTATCAATAATATATATATTAAGCTTATCGTTGATAGGAATAACTATTTCATCAAAAATTATCGTAAAATATGTGCTCTTGGGTGTAATAATTTCCCTAACATGATCTATGAATTTTTTAAGAGGATATTAATGAATTTTAATTTTATAGAAAAATATCATCATTATACTGATAAATTTGAAAATGAAGAAATAATTTATTTCACCAATAAAGCTCATTTCAAAATAATTTTCCATTAAATTAGAAAAAAAAAGAGATTCATTGTGTGAGCTGAAGATCACATTATCAAGCTAAATAAATAGAAGTTACAAATCATTTGAAATGGGTTTTGGAAAATTGAATCATATTTTACCATATTAAAAACATTTAATAAAATAAAATTAAATAAACATTCAGGCTATGTATGAGGGGCTTGTTTTAAACCATAAAAATATTTAGTTAATTTTAAAACATTATTATGAAAATTAAAATCTCCAAAACATGGTGGTGTTTTCACAAAAACATTATTATTAATAAAACCATTTAAAACCATTCTTTTAAAATAAATTTAATATAGTATAAACTTAAGGTGAGAGGTGAAATCTAAAAAAATTATAATGGATTAGAACCAGGGTATGAGTGAAATAGTGTAACAAACATGGAAAAGTGAGACTTAAATGACTAAATGATAAGACTCATGTCAACAAGGTGCACCTTTCTTTTCGGGAGCCTTCTTGATTAGAACTCCACAGTTAAGAATTCTTGCCCTAGTGTAGTAATCAGGATGGGTGACCTTTTGGGATGTTTTCCATGGTGTGTGTGAGTGAGGACAAAACACACTGAAATAAAAGATGTTGGTCTATGGGGATAGTCATTAGTCTGATAAGAGACCCTAGTGAGGAATAGCCTATGGTGTGCTATGAAGGCAATCAAGGTATTACAAGAGACCCATGGGGTCAGCTGAAAAGTTTCATTACTGGGGAGGAGGGTCGTGACAAATGGTATCAGAGGAGTCGGTTTTACCGCAGAACATAGTACTCCGATCATTATTTCCTGTGAAGCAATAGTGTTAATGGTACTAAGTGTGGTTTTCAGTTTAGGGAGTCTGGTGTTGGTGCGGGAGGCCGACGTATCCATACACCGGGACCCTGACTACTGATTTACATCTTAGTGCATGAAAACACAGATTGCATGTGAGTTTTCAAAAGTTTTTCTTTAAGTCATCTCAACCAGGTCAGCTCACCAGGTATAAATCTTTTGACCACGTCGCATCTGTTTCTTTTAGGATGCATCCCCGCAGAGCCCTGAGAGTCGTACACTCTGACATACCACTGAGCGATGAGGCCTCGGTGTAGGGCCCTTTACCAGCAGAGGCACCAGCGGTACCACTTCCAGTTGGGCCACCGATGCCACCAGCCCCAGTAGCAGACGATGCATGCTGCTTGAGTGCATTGAATGAGTTCTAGCACCAGAGGGCACCCAGGATCCAAGGATAGATGGACCCACATGCAGCTGAGGATTGGCTGGAGGCTGTTATGAGAGTCTTCAGGCTAGTAGGGACACTAGTAGACTTCATGGTGATCCTTGCTTCCAGCCTCCTTTAGGAAACAGTAGATAGACGGTGGAGCCTGATGCTCTAGGTACATGTCGAGGGGACACTTCTTTGGACAGACTTTGAGAGCCTGTTCCGGGCGGAGTTTGTACCATCAAACCTTCGAACTGTACGGATATAGGAGCTACTGCATCTACATAATGATATCATGACTATAGCTCTATACTCAGCGAGGTTCACCGACCTCTCGCGCAACTCCACAGATATGGTGCGAGACCCATTCTTCCGGGCTTGAACCTTCGTGTAGGGGCTCAGGAGAGATATCAGGGCATCAATGATCTCCCTCAGCATCCCAATGTAGGCATGGGTGTTGGAGAGAGCCCTCCTAGTAGAGAGTTTCCTTGCAGAGCAGCCACCAGCAGCGAGACCCACTACTATTTCACATGTAATAGAGTCTTCTACAGCGTGCAGTAGACAGATGATGAAGAGGTCCAAGAGGACCAGACCCATAGGTGGACAACCGCAGGACTCATTATCTTTTGTGTGGGGCACCCGGGGTAGTGACTTACCTGCAAGGAGTAGGAAGTGTTACTCATGCAGCGGGCAGGGTCACATGGCTCATGACTGTCCGACCCGCCGTTCAGATGATCAGCAGACAGTTGAGGGACGTCCCAGGTAGAGGTATAGGTTAGATCAAGGAAGTCTACAAGGAGCATGTGGACATGGCAGAGGATCTAGTTGAGAAGCTGGTGGTGGATGACGTTTCGAGGTGCTATCGCCACCAGCACCAGGAGGACCACCCCGACCGTAAGGAGCGGGTGGACAAGGGAGAGCTCAGCTTCAGGAAGCTGAGGCCTAAGACCATGGAGCTCCAAAGATGATTTGAGGTACGATCTATGATAACTCCACCTTATCTGCAGTTCTTATTGACACATGTTCCAGTCATTCATTCATAGACACTACCCTTGTTCAGAGCTCCAAGATTCTGACGGAGCCATTGGCTCGATCCTTACGGCAAGAGACTCCTACAGGAGCAGACTCGATGATTACACACTAGTTCCGACAGTGTGAGATTACTCTAGGAGGTGAGAGATTTGACAGGGATCTACTCGTAGTGGCATCAAGGCCTTACGACATCATCTTGGGTATGGACTGTTTATCTATAGTCCATGCTCAGATTGAGTATATTAGGTAAAAGGTGCGGTGTGTCTGCACGGATGGAACCAGGTTTACCTTCACCAGCAAGAATAGAACCTTTGTAGCACAAGTTGGACTTACTCAGAGGAGGGTGCAATCAATCACTCACAAGTTGGCTTGCCTTACCCTTAGAGAAGTTGATATGAAGAGTCCGACTTATCCTGTAGTGGTGGACTAGTACGTTGATGTTTTCCCTGATGATGTTCTAGGACTACCTTCTTGCAGAGAGGTGGACATATACATTGATCTATACCCCAGGATGACACTGATATCTACTCCAGTATATCATATGGCTCCTGCTGAGCTTCATGAGATATAGATACAGCTGGAGAACTTGCATGGAAAGGGACTCATCCAGCCCAGTGTTTCTCCCTGGGAAGCCCCGATTCTGTTCGCCAATAAGGCGGATGGGAGCTTGCGGATTTGTGTTGACTACTGTCGCCTAAACCATGTGACCGTGAAGAACAAGTACCCAATCTCAAGGATTGAAAACCTCTTTGATCATATCAAATATGCACGATGGTTCTCAATGATAGTCCTCAGACTAGGCTATCACCAACTCAGTGTTCGAGATGAGGATATGCATAAGACAACCTTCATATGTCGGTATGACCACTATGAGTTCTTGGTTATGCCCTTTGGCATAACCAATGCTCTAGTAGTGTTCATGTGTCTCGTGAACAGGATTCTCTAGCCTTACCTCGATTTCTTTGTCCTGGTCTTCATTGAAGACATTCTGATCTACTCGACTGTTGAGGAGGAGCATGCCTACCATTTGAAGGTAGTGCTGGACACACTCCGAGAGAATCAAATTTATGGTAAGCTCTCGATGTTCCAGTTTTGGATTCAAGAGGTTCACCTCATGGGGCATGTCATCTCGAATGTTGGAGTTGTAGTAGATCCATCAAAGATTTAGGCGGTACTTGCTTGGGAGCCACCCAAGAGTGTGACGGAGGTATGAAGTTTCTTGGTCTTGGATGGATACTACTGGATGTTTGTTCCATAGTTCTCCAGAGTTGTAGTGCCACTATCATCCTTGATGAAGAAGGGGCAACCCATCATGTGGTCAGAGAGATGCCAATAGATCTTTTAGGAGCTGAGGCAGAGGCTGACTAGCGCCCCCATCTTGAGGCTTCTAGAGAAGGGTGTAGGGTATGCAGTTTACCGCGACACATCAGAAACTGGACATGGGTGTGTACTGATGTAGGAGTGAGAAGTGATCAAATATAGTTCTCAGAAGATGAGAAAACATTAGCAGAACTACGCAATCCATGACCTGGAGTTATCAGCAGTGGTCTTTTCCTTGAAGATGTGACAACACTATCTGATGGGTGGGCGTTTCACTGTCTACTCTGATCAGAGGAGTCTCAGGTATATGTTCTCCCAGAAGGACCTGAACATGAGACAACGGCGTTGGCTTTAGTTCCTCCAGGACTATCACCTTAGGATATTCAATACTCCTATGAAGGGGAACATTGTTGTAGATGCTCTTAGTAGGGGATCTGGTATACTACTACTAGGAGAGGCAACAGAACAGCTGGCTGCCTTATTAATATCCTTTTTGGATAGGGATAGAGAAGCCTTTCTATAGTCTCTTACAGTCACTCGTCCACTTCTTCAGCGAGTCAAGGAGGCACAGCGTGGAGATACTGACTGTGAGACACGACGTGCTCATATATCCACAAGGCAGGCACCTGATGGATTTTCTGAAGGTGGGGTGCACATCATCCCCTTTAGAGGATGCACCATGGTACCAGTAGCACTTCAGGAGGAAGTGTTGAGGGAGTTCCACACTTCCCCTCTAGTGGAAAATTCTGGAGTGGCGAAGATTTACTAAGACCTTTGACGACAACACTGGTGGCTTGGTATGAAGAAGGCAGTAGCTGAGTTTGTCTCACGATGCCTCACTTTTCAGCAAGTGAAGGCAGAGGACCAGGTACCAGTAGGCTTGGTACAGCCCTTAGAGGTCCCAGAGTGGAAGTGGGATGAGATATCCATGGACTTCTTAATGGGTCTTCTACATACATTAAGGAGTCACAATTCAATATGGGTGATCGTTGACCGACTCACCAAGACGACCCACTTCCTATCAATCAGAGAGTAGGGCTCAGTAGAGGGTTTGGGATGCCTCTATGTGTAGGATATTGTACTTTTGTGTGGAGTACCTTCTTCTATTGTCTCCGACCATGACTCACATTTTACTTTTCGACTATGGAAGGGGTTGTAGGAGGCTTTCGGGACATAGCTTCGCTTAAGCACCGCCTTCCATCCTCAGAAAGATGGTCAGACTGAGCAGACCATCTAGACCCTCGAGGACATGCTCCGTGCTTGTGTCCTCGACTTTGGCCATAGTTGGGAGGATCACTTTCCTTTGGAGGAGTTTGCATACAACAATAGATATCACTCCACCATCAGTGTGACACCTTTTGAGGCCTTGTATGGTCGAACTTGCAGATCGCCACTATGCTGGACAGACCTAAGTGAGTCATCACTAGTGGGACTAGAGATGGTACGTGCTATGACAAAGAAGGTGTAGATCATCCAAGGGAAGATGAAGACTGCATAGAGCAAGCAGAAGTCGTATGCTGACAGGAGAGGAAGACCTCTGGAGTTCGAGGATGGCAACCACATCTTCCTATGGGTCTCACCTCGACGAGGTCTACAGAGATTTGGCCGAGGCGACAAGTTATCTCTGTGATCCATCGGACCATTTCAGTTCTTTAGCAGAGTAGGCAAGGTGTCTTACCACTTAGCTCTTCCAACTCATTTGCACCGGGTGCACGACGTCTTCCACGTATCACAGTTGAGGAGATACGTGCACGACCCTTCCCAGATCATTGACCATAGAGAGATGGACATCGATAATGGGGATACTTTTAAGAAGGTTCTAGTGGGGATTGAGGATCGACAGTAGCGGGTCCTATGTGGATGGTCGATACCTCTGGTGCACATACGCTGGCCGCATGAGAACCTCTAGGAGAGCACGTGGGAGAGGGAGGCTCAGATGTGTGCTCAGTACCCCCATTTTTTCCCTTAGTTTGAGTTGTAGCTTACAGGGACATAAATCTCTGAGGTGGGGAGAATGTAAAGACACGGAAATTCTATGGACATTTATTATTATTTTTTCTTTAATACATGGGATATTTACGAGTCCAAAAAAATTTACGACGCTTGATTCAGAGGCCTGGTGTGCCTGAAATCAATTTCTAAAGGATTGTTTGGGTACGTTCAGTAAATGTACGAGCAGGATTTTATAACTTTTGAACCGATGCTCAGAATTGAAATATGAGGGCACCGTTGAACTCGCATCATCAATGATTGCTTAGTGAGACCTTCACCGCAGTTGCGTTCTAATGAGAATGGAAGTTTGATTTTGGGTTTTTAATAAGTTAAATAAAAATAGGTGTAGCGTATTTTTATTTTCAAGGTGGTTAAAACCTCCAAGAGGAGGTTAGAGGTGGGGGCCACCACACCATAACCTCCCATGATTGGTTATGGTGGTGGGGTCCACCCGCACATAACCTCCCTTGGGAGGATATCCTTAGTGGGGCCCACATGGGATTTAAACCCCCTTTAACTCCCATTAATTTTTCCAACCCACTCTTCATTTAATTAAAACTCTCCACCTCCCCTAATTTGAATTTGAATAAATTCAAAACCATTAATTAAATGAGTTGTCTCATTTAGTTAAACAAACCTTTTCGTGTTGTTGTGCTAACAAATAATAGATGATTCCTCTATTATTTTTTGTTAGGATTTTGGAGGAGCTTAGGGAGGAGAAGAACTCTCCAAAGAAGAACCGTCCCCCACGAAGAACACCTCTTCATCATCCACCGAAGAACGAAGAACTCTTTTTTCAATCTTCGATCGAGCCAAAAGAGAATAAGATGATCGTGAAGAATACTGATGACACTTTTCCCCGGTTTCCTACCCAGGACACTTCCCAATGTTAATGAATCGACATACGCCATTCCTCTCCTTCCTCTGTCAACAATCGACAAGAGACGTAGGGTATTTGAGTAGAATTTATTCCCGTTCTTCATCGATAAATTTATGGTTTGAGAATTTCCGATTGATATCACCATAACAAGGAGGGCTCAGAACGCACAAACACGACCCGACCCACCCCCCTTGTTGTTCTCGTTTGTTGACGACAGAGGTGGAGCAATGGCGGTCGGTGTCGGGCGGACCGCAAAGGAAACCGGCCAGCGTCGGGCCGAAAGCATAGAAAACCGGCCGGCGTCGGGACGACCACGAAGGAAACCGACAGCGTGAAGGCCGCTGGGTCTCCAGAGGGGCATGACGCTGTCGTTCCGTATAGAGAAACAAGCCGCGGCCAGGTGGGCCACATTGGTGTCAGAGGGGCGTGGTGTCGTTGCACCGCGCCGAAAGAACTAGCCGTGGCCACGTAGGCCGTGACGGTTGGAAGGGCTGGGTAGGGCACCGTCGCATCGCGATGGAATAAAACCACAACCAGAGGCCGCGACGGATAAAGGAGGGCAGCTGACTGAGCTGGCCGCCGGTGCGCGCTACAGGCGGGACCCAAAGGGTCCCGTGGTGACTGGGCCGATGCCACGTGCCGACCATTGCGAAAGACAAAGGGTGACCCCCCACCCCCACGGGTGGACATCCAGGCCACGCGGGCTGGCTAGACGGGCCCCACGGGCCAGCCAGTCCGGCCACGCAGGCCGCCAGCCAGCCGGGCCACGCGGGCCGCTAGTTGGCCGGGCCGGGCCGCAATGGAGCCGGGCCGCCCCCTCGAGCTGGGTCACCTTCAGGCCCAGCCACCCATTTGGGGTAGGCCTCCCCCTCGAGCTGGTTCAGACCCTCAGACCGGGTCGGGCAGGGTCAGTCTGACTGGGTCGGACCGGACCCAGACCCGCTTTGGCATATTTTAACCTTTTCACCCATATCTTGGGGTACGTGTGTCTAATTTATTAACTGTCTGCGGCAACAGAAATATTAGAGTGATAAGGTTATTTTGGAATACACAACTTGATGTTTGGAAATAGTTGGGATACAGTCAGGTTGGTTTGAACATAAAAACCAACCGGGCCCCTGGGACAGAAATGCCAATAACTCACAAATCGAGCGTCTGATTGATGTGCCGTCTATGGCGTTGACACCCCCTATGATGAGGAATACCTTTGAGATACTTCTACATGGGTATTTGTGATAGTTGGAGTATCGAACAGTACCTCATGGAGCGGATCCCCCCAGAGACGAGTGAGAGGAGTGTAGAGACCTAGTTGTTGGCTAAGACCTGACGACTGCTGACATTTCGACTCAGATTGTTTCAACTAGCCCAGTGGGAAGCGCCTTTGTGTGATGCGGAATGCCCACAGTGGGGAGTGCCTCTATGTGATGCAACAGACCCACGATACTCGACAGGAGGTGTACCTCAGCAGGATACGAGGGGGAGCACCTCTGTGTGAGCGCGGCAGACCCATAGTGGGGATCGCCTCTGTGTGACGCAGCAGACCCACGATACTCGATAAGAGGAGTACCACAACAGTATATGAAGGTGGGAAGTTCCTCTGTATGATGCGTCAGGATCATTGTACTAAATATAGGAGGAGTACACCATCAGCCGAGATTCCGATAGTTTGACTGTGGAGGTTACTTGCTACTATTCCTTGAATAAAATTCTGGTTTGAGCTTAGTCAATGACTTTTGTGTTTTCATCACGAATGAGATGGGTTACTAGATAACTTAGGTATATTAATGGGAATATAACTAAGTGATGGTTATGTGTTGATTTCATACATGTTGTTTATACTTGTTAGATTTAGTGAGACCTTGAGGGTCTCAGGGTCCCTACTGAGTATCTCTATACTCACCCCTGCACGAGCTATGCCTGCACCTGGTTATGTTGGTTGAAGAAGACAGACATCGCTGACTGAGGTAAAGAGTAGATGGACTGGATAGTACCCGGAGGTGGACCACTCGGTGAGACAGTACATGGAGCGGACGGATGGATGTGGAGTGCTGAGGAGGCCATCTGTACCTACCCTTCAGGTAGGAACCCCGGAGGATGACACTTTGGCTTCTTTACTTATCTTCTTTCAGTTGTGCTCTTCTGTTTACTTGTACTTTACTATTGGGATTGTATTTCCTATCCTCCTTTACTTTCAGCACTCTCTTTTGTATATAGTTTTACTTCTAAATGAGCACTCTGTTGTGTGTGTTTAGTTTATAAAGGCAATTCCTTCCCAGTTTAGGAATTTACTCCTTTGGTGCTAGTCTCCAGCCTCTGGCCTATGGAAGGCAGGCTTGAGGTAGTCAGGATATGGGCCCCGAGGGTCGGGTTGGGACAAAAAATTTCACCATAGTCGATTATTTGTTCTTAGCTATGACATTTAACTACTTGGCAAGCTTTGAATATAATGATATTACCAATTTCATCAAAATTAATCCTAAAAACCTATTTACATATTACAACATGATGATCACTAGGTCCTTCCACTAGAGTCCATATATCTTTTATAGTGAATTTATTTAGTTCCTCTTGAATATAATGATATATATTTTTATTTTTAAGGGATTGATTAATATTTTTTAGTTTGAATTAAGAGATGAAGGTAAGGTGTTGAACCACATTTAGCACTAATATTCATGTATGAGTTCTTGATTAAGAATCTCAAATCACATTTTTAAGGTGATGGACTGTATATTTTTTAAAATATTTTGGAAAATAATTTAAAGGATATTGTTATTATTTTGAAACTTATTTAGATTGTAAAGGTTAATTTTATATTAAAACCCTATTTTCAAGAAACCATTTTGAGAAATAGATTTTGGAAAATTTTAAGAGAAACAAAATGAATTGATCATTCCAACATATTTTCCTTTTTATTAAAGTCTTAGTATACCATTATTGCATTGGAGTACCCAAGATTGATAAAAAGATCTTATTTTGAATCAAATTATCCATAATTTCCTTTGGTGTGGAGAAGAAAATATTTGTAAGAAAAAACATTTTAAAATAACACTTTAGGTTTTTCATTTTTCAAAAGTTCATAAGGGATATTTTTGAGAAAAAGGAATTATGAGAACATGATTAATAATAAAACACACAGTATTTATTTCCTCAAAAAAAATATAAAGGAAAATTAAATTCATTTAAAAGAGTTTTAGTGATTTCTTTTATAGTTATATTACACCATTCAACAACCTTATTTTGTTTATGGGTTCAAGGAGTTGAATAATAATGACTATATCCTTGAGAGGTGAGAAAATCATCCAATTATATGTTTTTTAATTATATTGAAAGATCATTTTGAATAAAAATAATTTCATAACACTTATCATTTTAATTTTTTTAGAAAAAACAATGAAGGAATTATAGGTTTCAGTTTTATTGGATATTATGTAAGCTCAAGAAAATCTTGTAAATTCAAAAACAATAACATCAATTCATTTTTTAACATAGATAATTTTAATTAGAGAAGGTCTATATAAATAAAGATAAATTAATTCCATGTTTTTTAGAAGAATAAATGACATTTTTAGATTTAATTAAATATTTTTGTTTCTAACTATACTGGAATGATTCACAAACCATGACATATTTGAAATTCAATTTGGGAAAATCTCATACTAGTTGATAACAGTTGAGTATGACAAGTGAGTGCATCCAACAATAAACAATGAATCTATAGAAAAGAAAATCCAATGTAACTTTTATAACCAAGAATTTAAAATTTTGGCTACAAATAGATTTTTAATTGGTTTTACATAATGTTTTTAAACATTTAATTCTAAATAAAATATTTAATTTTGAGTTATGAACATTTAGAAAATCATTTCCAAAATAAATTTTAAAACCATTATCACAAAATTTACAAATGCATATAAATCTTTGTTTAAATACATTAAAAGGATAATTTCTTTTATAATATTTGAGTTAGTAAAACTTATGGAACCATAACTTATATTCTTCCCCCTATAGTTATCATGAAATAGAATGCGACATCCATCTTGTTCACTAATTTTATTGAATTCAGAGAGGCCACAACTCCTATGTCGTAAGATACCACTAACAAGGCACCATATTGATTTTTTCTCTCTCAAGAAACATTTTTACAAAATCAAATGATTAATGGTTTTGTTACCCAAATGTACTTGGTTCTAATAGTTTTTTAAATAACAATTTATGTTTTAAGTGTTTTCAATATAATATTTTATTATAGAACCATTGAATACAGGATTAATTGATTTTGGTCTCCTATATCATTCATTCATTAAAAAATATCATTAATTAAATTTGTAATTATTTTACAACAATTTCAAAACATATAATGCAATAATCCTTCAGTAAAACTGGTATTCAATATTTTTTTGAGGTTACGGAATGTTTTTTGAAACCATGACCAACCCATTATTTTAGATGTATTTTAGAGCCAAAATATTTATTTGTATGACCTTAAACTAGATTGAATTTAAAAATATAGTCTTTTAGTTCATTGTATAATAAATATATTTTATAAAACTAAATTTTGAGTTTACCATGAAAATATTTTAGGTCTTCATGATTATCTTGACATGAGGAGAAATTGGAATATGAAGAGGGGGAATAATTGGGAGAAGAATAGGAGGATGATTAAATATGAATAGGGATACTATCCATTATTAATTCATTAATTTATTCCTTAATACACTTATCAATTGAGTCACATTAAGATTTTGAGTAATATTAGTTCATTTATCCATTTCTTTTACTATTAGTTATAACTTTAAGAGCCTTCTTACTTTTTTTTCTTTCATTAATATTATTTTTGTTGATGGGGAACTCTATATTTTTGTGACCTTTTTTATTGAATTTGTATCGTAACGCTTCTTGTTTAACATTTTGATTCAAATTTTTTGTTCTATTGAATTATTTATTTTTATTGACAAATTTTTTTATTTTCTTGGAGAGTTGGTAAAATTCTTGGACTTCACATCCAGTTGATTCATGATTGGTAGTTTTGATAATGATTTTTTCCTTTACATCTTTTGATTTTTTGGTCTCATTCTTATCTTTCGACTTATTAGTTATTTTATACTTCATTAAGGAAATGATAAGTCCTTAAAAATATATTTTATTCAAATCTTTTACTAATATATATAATTAACACATATATTTTACAAATAAAAATTGTTGAATTTAGAATTAAATTATTATTCTTGGTTTAATAGTTATTATTATTTTACTTTTATGGAAACAGATATTTTAATTTGATTTGAATGAAAAAAGGGAAAAACTATTCTGGCACAAAAAGTAATATTTATTCTAAATAAAATTAACTGATATGATTAAGATTCATATTGTGAAAATCCTATTCATGTTGTGAGAAGTTCAAGGCTATGAGTCAATGGACCATAGTGGGCCCTGTAAGTGAAAATAATATAAATGAAATTTGGAATCCATATTTCATGGAATCTAACTCCTATTTAAGGAATTAATGGTGATTTTTATAGTGCATGTAGATATTATATAAAATTAATGTTTGAGGGAGGATCCCATACTTTCATATAATGAATCTTACATTCGTACCATAATCTTGGTTGATAGGATGATTCCATGTTCTAATTTTTGATATCTTTGACTAAAACCATCATTTTTTGACCTATGGACCTCCATTCATAACCATGACTGACTTGGATGAAATAGAAAACCAATTTATGGATAATTAAATAATAAAAAAGTGACATATATAACTATAAATAAATGAGGAAGTTGTTTTTTAGGGGGATACAAAGACCAATGCCTAGGGTAAGGTGTTGAACTGCTGTAGATTCCTTCGATGGGCCATATACACACATTAAATAGGATTATTATTTCCTTTACTTATCCATGAACATTATACGGGTCTAATTCTATGTTTAATAATTATTTTAGATTTCCACTTATTAATAAACTGAAATACATGACCATTAGAAAACATGAATTTATGAAAGGGAGAGTGATCACCTGAACCAATGGGATAAATTAGACATAATTCTAAAAATTATAAGATAAATTATGTAAAATTTATATAAATTAGTGCATTAATCTAGAAATCAAAATCTTGGTTTGTTTTGTTTGGATTGTTTTCTCCTTTTGTAAATCAAACCCACGTGTAAGATAGCTAATATTTTCTATTCTACATTAAATATTAGCTTAAGTATTTATAAATAAATTAATACTTTTCTCTAAACTATCCTCATGGGATTGATCTTGATACTAGAAAATATTAAACTAATTAATTATAAATTTTGTGATTTCAGTTCCATGCACTTTTTTAATCCATTCGGGAATGGCGCAATTATCAGTGATATGATTGGTGATTATTTAAATTTTTTTTTTGAAACAAGAGATCCCATACCTATCTATTTAATGATTTTATTTTACATGTTTTCTTTTAATTTTTTACACACTTGGGTTTCATTTATCATGGGTGTGTGAAGTAATTTTTTTAAAAAAGTGCCATATCAGAATGGTAATAGAAATGGAAATCCTCTATAAAAAAATTGAAGAACTAAAAATGAAGTTACAAACAACCTGTGGATTAGAGAAAACAATAAAAACATGGGAACTAAAAAAACACCTAATTATAGACATGTTTATTACACATGGTAGGAAATTCAAATTCTAATAATGGATAAAAATTCAATAGATCCTGGAATGACAGGTGGAGGAGTCCAAGGTAAAAACGAATGAGTATTCTCACATAAAAGATAAAATTAATGAGACATATTCAAGAGTTGAACATGAAGCTAATTTCAAGGTAATTATTGCTTCTAAATAAAAATTTATTACTACATTTGAAAATATCTTTTAATCTTCCATCACATAGATAGATATTGAGGAAGAGGAGAAACAAGATAAAGAAGAAGAAGGGGACTCCACTATTGAGTTTTTAGATGGATTAATTACAAAATTTGGTATCATATCCAGATTGAAGAGAAAATGAATGAATCTATTGAAATATACACAAACTATGTAGATTCTGAAAAATAATAGAAGGAAGTGGAAGATTGAGATGTAAAATAGTAGGTAAGGCAGGCTATCAAACTCTAAGAGTCCATTGAAAACATTTAGATAGATATTTAAAAATGATGATGAAAAGATGTGGTCTATCAGCTATGGAAAACCCATGAAAATTAAATTAATCCCTTGGGGTTATCCATATATCAATGTAAGAAGATGAGAAAATGAAGGAGAAATAGAGCTACAACATATGTGATACAAATTCATAATTGGGTAAACAAGAAAGTGTTACCTTTTTATCATACTAGAATCATATAACACTAGTATATGAGGACCTAAATAAAAAATAAAAAAGATAAACTTATGGGAATAAACATGAATTTTTTATTTATTTCTAGGACCTTATTTTTTATTTTTCCTCAGTAATTAGTTTTGTGTTCTGAATTTGGTGTACTATATTCTCTTAATTCACATTATTTTTTTGAGACCTATTAAATGGAGCCTTTACTTTAATGTCTTTTTTTCTTTTTTTAGGTTCATAATGATGGTATATAGAGAAGAAGTTATAGAAATAGAATCATTAATTCAACATTAGAGTATAATTTTTTAATTTTAATATTTATAGTTTCCCCACTATTTATTTATAGTAAATAATAAATGTAAATTTCAATCCTCACACATCACTTTATATTTAATCACTCGTCTAGGATATAAAAACTATTTAGGATACCCTTCAAACCATATTTTAAAATTATTTCTCAACAAAATTAAATGATAAAATGGGGAATTAATAAGTAAATATAAACATGGGGATTTAGATTTGATTAATTAGGACATAAAAACAATGGTTTATTTTTGAAATTGATTTTGTTCTAATATTTTCCATAATTTAAATTTATGAAATTCATGTGAATTTATTTTATTCTTAGTGTGGATTTCCATGAGTAATTTTCACAATTACATGATTTCATTCCCAAGATATTTCCCATTATTTATTGAACATTTTTCTTTTGTAAAACTCAACTATGTTTTCGTCAAGATATTTCTTTACATCTCGTATAATCAATTATTGAAAAAAATTCACATTTAATATGATTGAGGATTTTTTTTGATTTAGAAATTATACATGGACCACATTTACATTTATACATCTTAATCTAGGGTATTCCATGAATAACCTTTCTAGGGATGTATGACATTATAAGTATATCTTCAATTTCCTACCAAAATCTAAGAATATCAAATGATAATTCAAATAAATTTTGTCGGGGTGATAAATCCAAGGAAGAAGAGATATTAATATTTGAAATATATAAGTGTTGGGGTGTTTCTATGCGAATTTTGGAAAATTTTCATTATTTTTACTTAATTTAATTCTTTTAAAACTATGAAAATAAAAAAGCTTATACCTTATGAAATTCAAAAATCTGTATTTATTTACCAATGTTAATATTATAACTATAAAAAATAGTATCATTAGAAGAATATTTGTGGTTGGTTGGTGGATGTGATAATTATATGATGCATAAATTTTTAACAAAAATATAAAGAAAAATAAAAAAGGAAACAATAATATGTCTCATTCATTATAATTCATAGTTTCATGATCTTGCTTTGAGTTTGGTGGAAAGTAGAGATGATATTATAAAAGGGTAATTTGTAATTGAGATTTTATTGATTATCAAAACAATATGAATTATGATATCCTCCTTTTTGACTTTAACATGTTTTCTCATTTTTTACACACCTACCATAAATCCTTAGAGTCATTTGATCCTAACAGTGATGCCCTCGTGATTATTTTTAGATTTTTTATATATGGTTTGGAGAAATTTGAATCATTTAAAACCTATGGTAAGGGGTATGAATTTAGGTATATGAAAAACCCTATTTATATTTATATCTTGAGTGATGAGTGAAAAGAATTAAAATTCATTTAAATTTTTAGTGGAATACATAAAGATGATGAATTAAGAACCATAAATGGAAGAGAGAAGAATCATGGTCATTTCAAAAGAAAAAAATGAAAATGCACATTGAATTGATTTCTTTGAAAAATTCGGAGATGCTAATTTTTTCTCATTTTATGATTGAATACTTAATTCCCCATTTAATAACTTAAATATATCAACACTTCAATTAGATCATGGTAGAGTGATCGTGCTTTGTAATATGTTGACATTTAATTCTTAAGTATAAGAATGAGTATATGTGTGGGGAGATTTTTTATAAATAATTAATTTAAATATTTTGGATATAAAATTTATTAAATTTGGAATTAAATTGATCAATATTTATTTAATAATTTTTTTATTCGTTTTATGGGATGAAAATTTAAAATTTTATATGAAGGTAAAAAATAAAAAAAGTACCATGGTGAAAAAATTAAATATTGAAGCTGGATAGAAGAATCTGAATTGATCTATATTGACTTCATGAAAGCCATATTCATATAATTAGAATTACATTAAATGAATCTATGAATTTTTGTGGAGGTTGAAATTAAAAATGGATCAAAAGGAAACTTGAAATAATATTTCACCCTAGGAAACAAATATTCATAGTTTTAATGTAGAATTGTATAATACTTAAAGATAATCCATGAAAATAATTATTTGGGGAGGTTCCTGGTATTTCCTGAAATGAATCCAATATTCACGCCATAAATCGACATGGCTTTAAAATTCAATGTTTTGATTTTTGATGTTTTTTTGTCCCCATATTTATTGACTTTGGGACCTACGTGCATGACTAAGATTAAATCATATGAAATTAAATTCAAATTTATTGGGAATTAAATCAAACATGAGATGAATATATGCCTATAAATAATGAAGGAATGTTCTTCTATAGGGGGTGATAGTGACTAGTGCCTAGGGAAAGGTGCTATTTTTGGAGTTGGTGTTCGATAACTGAATAATTTTACTTATATTACTTAGATATTAAAATAAGTGAATATTAATTTAATAACTTATTAAATATTATTTAAGGTCTTATGTGACATTAATATAATATTTTTCTAGATTATTTATCTCATTAAAAGGGCGTAGTTGTTCCCTACTATGCTGAGAACCTTGAATTGCCCTGATAATATTCTGAAACCTAGTTCTATGGTCATCATGAAATTATATGATAGGGAATATGTCATGCGGAATTGTTTTTGTGATTACTCGTAAATAGATGACAATTATTTTCATGGTGCTCACACATGGTAATCTCCAAGATGAGAGATTATGAGAACAAAAATAGCAGTAGGAATTACACATGTCTCTGTGTCATTGCATATTCCTATTTGATAGCATTTTTAATAGCAATTATAATTTAATACCGATATTAATAAATTGCATGACTCAGAAAAATATATTTATTACCAAAAAATGTCAATAATAGTTCATGGTGATGTTGGATATGTAGGGTGCATCAAGAAATATATGTTATTAATTAATAATTCCAGTAATTATTTTTCCATTCCATTTTATAGAAAGTTGATATCATGAACTTTTGATTGAAATGTAATTTTCACATTAAATTCCATGGACATAGTGTAACTAAACATTTATTTTAGATAGTCAATGAAATATGTTTCAGGAATATAATTTTATTACATGTGTATGAATCTTGATTGATGAGATATTCTGAAAAATGGATTGTATTATACAATAATAACTTATATGTGGTTTTTGATGTTTCATATTTAACTTCATTCTCTTGGGTTAGTTAATTAGTTTCTAGATAGTAATTTTAGATTTTAGGTAGAACCACCAAATTCAAATGAGAAATAATCCATGTTTTTCACACACTAAGTGTTTCTATTGATCACAATTAAATTACATTTGAATTTAATTATTGGAACAAATATTATCATCAATTCAAAGGAATATTTTTTAATATCTTATCAATGTTAAATTATTTATTTAATATTGAGTTCATTTTTATTTACAAATTTGAGAATAAAAAATTTATTTTATTATTAAATATTTAACTATATATTTATTTGTCCATTCAATAAATACTTATTAGGATGAGTATACCAAGATAATTTCTGGTGATAAATAATAATTTATATGCTTGTAAAATAATATTTATCATTGCAAAAGTTTGTGCAAACCATGGAATACAAATAATATTATAATTTTAATACATGTAATGAGGTCAGAATTATATTTATACCTTTATTAAGGTAAGTTTTTAAATTAATTAAAATTTTAAACCCTTAACCAAGGTCTATAAATACTCTCTATATATTTTCTAAGATATGTTATTAGAGAGTCGATGTGCAGAAACAATTGCTCAATAAGAATTATCTTTTTTCCTCACAAATATTCTCAAGACTAGATAGTGAATAAAACTTATTCATTAAAAAATAATGGTGAATAAATATATACAAACAATTCAAGATGATCAATCAAGCTTGTTCATAGAAAAAAAATCAACACTGTTTTTAGAGAACAAATGACTATTAGTGGATCATTTCTAGGGGGATTCTACACTTGGATCATACAAGAACGATGAAAGATTACTAAAAACTGATTTTTGGATGGTCAAAATCTACTAAAAAGAAATATTTTAATAATTAGAAAATAATTCTTTTGAATTTATTTAATTTATTATAAATTTAATGTGAGAAGATCTTCTATTGGTTCATATGACCTATCTTGTTAATATTCGAATGAAAAAATTTAAGTGGTCCTGATATTCATGTACTATAAAATATCTAATTGATCCATTGAATATAAATTTTATTAAGTTGGGATCATCCTTGATAAGAAATCCCACTGTTCTGGGAACCAACAACTGGTATCAGTGCCAGGTTATGTTCAAATTCATATTTTTTTTTTGATTTTTTTATTTTTCATTTAAAAGTTGAGATTCCATTAAAGTTTTAATAATCTGTAATTATTTCAATGAAATCACTTCTTCAAATTATTTATTTCTCAAAAATATTACAATGATATATTTAATTTTAATGAAATTTACATATAAGGAACACATTCTATGGTTATATGTTTTCTGACTAAATAATATAAGACAATAATTCATATAAAACATTCTTAGAAAAGGTGTATCAATTTTCATTACACAAGTAATCCCACATGAATTTCATGATTTCATGTAATTAGTAAACCCCATGTTCAATTAATATACCATTTATAGAGTATCTTGGGTGGAACATGAATTTTTTGGAGTACATGATGTGTAGTTAAGCTATATTCCATGTATTCTATGTGTTTTCATCCTGGAAAACATGGGGTTGAAAAATTTTGTGTGACTAACACAAAACATGTATTTAGAACATAACGTGTATAAAATGGAATCCATGTAACTATAAATCCAAAAATTTTGTTTCATAAATGTGCTTGATAAGTACATGATGATTCCATAGTCATGTATTATGTATATCTAGTGAATATAAGTACACCCCATGTTGATGGCTTGTACAAACCGTGTACATTACCTCTTTATAAATAAATAATAATTTTATTTAATTAATATTTTAAGAGTCAAGAACTAGATTTACATGGATCTTTAGGTTTCCAATATAATCTATGTGTTAGGTTTTATATTATATTAAATTATCAATTAATTCTGTTTAATATTTGAGACTTTGAATGATGTATATATATTTTTTAATAAATATGCAACACATTAAATTTTATAGGATAAATAATTTTCATGTGCTCTGTGTGATATTAAATTGACCATAAACTGTCAATTTATGGTACATTCCATGTATAAAATATGTTGTGTTAGTGAAATGTTTATAATTAATACCATACTAAGAAGTTTAGATAGGTTATCATTGAGTTTCTTCCAAGTATAGTTTTATTTACTATTTTTCCTTTTTAAATAAAATAAAATACAATAAAATATTTCATTTAAAATCACAAAATATGGAAGTTTAATTCTGATTGGATAAAACAATATAAAATAAAAGATTTTATTAATAAGATAATTAAGTGATTTTTTTGCATTTTATAATTCAAAGAATAAATTTAAATTAATTCAAGATGTTTTATTTTAATTCCTAGTATCTATATATTTATTTCTAATCATGAGCTATGAACAAAAATATTTTTTATTTTGGTTATATTAAATATAATTCTATAGCATGGATTTGTTATAATTTTTAATTAATTTAAATTTAATGGAATGTGTGTCACCCCTAACTCTTTTAATATGAAGGACCTAAATGGTCATGGTTTTTTATTTAATTTACCTTAACTAATCATTTGGTTTCCCTAAACTCTGTATGAGATATAAACCAAATGAAATGAAAGTAGGATATGGAGAAAAAAAGAGTCGGTTAAAGGTTAAGCAAAGGTGAAGGTTGTTAAAGATGGGACCAAGATGAAACCATAATGGGAGATACATATAAGGACAATGGGAATGCAAAAATTGTTCCAAGATGAGTACAAATAGTTTTTCCCATTGGGTTATTTATTGATTTATTGAATAGTAAATAAATCAATCAGTAGAAAAGATTAAATCATGTCATTTATTTATTTTTATCTTATACATAATATATTTTTTGGATTCAAGACCATGATTACATAAATAAATTAAATAATATTCAAAGATGGAATTTAAATAAAAAAATTATGCAAAAATGTTTTATCAAAATATGGGTAATCAATTAATTAAAATAAACCTAATATTAAAAATACATGCAATGTATCAAATAAGAAAAATTTAGACATAAAAAAATAAAATATTTCAACTTAATATTAAATTTCTATTTATTCTAATGTCCTAATTAAGATGAAACCATAGTTAAGTATCAGTATGGCACCCTTCAGGGTAACTTTCAATTATTTAAAAATCATATCTAAGATAATGGGATGAAATAACTGAATGTGTATTGGTTTTATTGGCCAGATTTTTTCAATAAATATTTGGAGGCAAGTGTTTCAGAAATACAATTTCAGATTTCTATATTAGAAAGTCTACTCAATAGTTCAAGGAGTGTCTTGTACGTAGTTGGAATTAATTCATACCTGAATAATTTCATAGAATTTACATTTCCTCCATCGATATTATAAGATGGTAAATTTGTATAATTTTCACTATAGTACATAAAAAGATAAGACTTTTCATGTTCATTAGAAAGGGTTATTAAGACTTGATAAAATAATTTAAGACTTAATAAAACTAAAATTATAAATTTTTATTTCCTAAATTAGAATCAAGTGAAATAATAATAATATATAATTAAATAAATTTTTAATAACTTAATTTTCATCAACCAAATTATTCATACATTGCATCGTAGAGAATGACTATCTCTTTACTAGTAGTAACCTCGATGAATGGTTCTGATGCCTATAGGATGTGTCAGACCATGAATTGAAATCTTACATATTATAATTATCACTCCCTCATTTTCCTACAAACGATGTGAGTAATTAAATGTTTATTATCTTTGATAAACACTTGAGTGATGTAGTAAATGTTCTGTGTTTAATGATTTCAATCCTGACTTGTGAACCCATTATGTCACATAAAGACAAGGATTCTTATATAATGATCTAGAATCTTCATTGTCTATATAATGATATTAAAATATAATAATGGTATAGGATATACAAAGAAATATTTTAGAGAAATATTAAATAATGATAAAAAATTGGGCCACATGTAGACGAACTCATTGATTGTATCGAGCACCTAGAGGTTATCAAATCTTAACCACCTAATGAACTGCACACCAATCTCATTATTTCATTATATCCTCAGAGCCCTTATAGTTTTATATTTATATCATTATGAATAATATTGATAATAATGTCCAAAATATCCTCACTATACTTCTCTAAGTTGACAAGGATATAAAGAATTAAAATCCTTGTATCCTTATGATGAATAAAAGGAAAGGCCAAGAAAAGATTTGTAATTCTAAATATTCTTTTCAATGCCCTTCCAAGAAGAAAAATAATAATGGGAATGAAAGTGGGAAATAATATATCTATTTCTCATATGGAAATAATGTCTACTAAAATAAATATTTTACCCAGGTGTATAATCAAGTGGAAGCTTTAGGTTCATTTGTTAACAAGTTAAAACAATATATTTATACAAATTTTTTATTAAATACATCATGTGTTCCTTGAAAATGTTTTCAAATATAAGAACAAAATATATTTCAAAATAGTGATTAAGGGGAGGTATATTTTCAATCATTCAATTGAGCTAAACATTCTACAATAATTATTGGGGAGTACCACCTTATTTTGTCAACAGAAATGATATCTTTTTAAAAGATTGTTATTTTGTTCCATCTGTAACTGAAAACATTATTTATTTATTTACACATGATAAAATGGATTTATTTTCAAGTTAAGGAATAAATATTTATTATTTTATAAATAAAGAATTTTTTAGGGAAAATAATATTTAATTAATCGTATTTATGTGATGGATTATATGAATTGGGTAATGGAATTCAGTAAAGAAACCACTTCATATGATTCATACCACCCAAAACAATGAAACACCAAGCTATGTGATTTAAATAAAAAGTTTATAAAAAATTACATCAAGATAGATATTTAGATTCCCAGAAACTAAAACCACTTGGTTTATGACACACATGTTTATAAGGAAAAATTACCAAATCCCTATTTACTAGAATAAGTGAAAGAGCCAATGATCTCCTTGAATTAATTCAAAACATTGTTCATTTAACAATTTAAATTGAATAAATGGATGAGTACTCCAACTTCAAAAATTTTACTATTTATTTTAGTAAATATGGTAATTTATAATTAATGGAGTATAATTTACATTCTTCTGATAGATTAAATGAATATTATAATGATTTTGAGAACCATATTGGTAAAAATATTAAGAAACCTCACTCCGATCATGGTTCACTATATCATAATGAAGACATAATTGACTATTTATGGGAGTTTGGGATTATAACTCAAATCAAACCAATTTATACACCATAATGGAATAGTGTAAATGAATGGTGTTACCACACCTTGTTTGAAATGGTGAGATCAATGACGATTCATGTGAGTATTCCATTTTCCTTTAGGTGATACAAATTACAAAAAGCATAAAAAATTCTTAACTGAGTTCCAACTAAAGTGGGAAATAATATTGTATATAAAATTTTATATAGGAAATAACCCATGTCATCACATTTAATAGAGTGGGTATGTCAATCATTTATTAAGGCTATTTTGGGAAACAAACTATATCTCTAAGGCACTAAGTGAATCTTTATATGATACATCAATGAAAAATGAGGATACAAACTTTAAAAACCATTAGATAAAAATGTTGTGGTTAGAAGATCTCACATACACCTTAAAAAATATCGTATCTAAAAATAATATAGATGAAGTGAGATATAATTTGATGAATTATAGGTTCCTGATATACAAGAGCAGAAAAAATAACTAATTTTATATATCCTCATGGAAGGGATCATTCCAAATTCACAATTACTAAATAATTGTATGAGAAAGGTTAGAGAAAACGAAAGATATGGTTGCCTTGTCACTGAAGATGGTGACTCATTATTTTTTCTGATAATAATGATGTTATAACCTATTGGGAAGTAGTAAGTGGCACATTTGTTTCCAAATGGAATGAAGTTATGAATTTAAAAATGTATTCCAAGTGATGAAACCATGTTTTCCTTTTGAAATATCCTATAGTGGCTATAAAGTATTTTACTTATTGTTGGAATTGAAGATAAAATTTGACATGGATATAAAATTCAATATTTATGAGGCATAAATGGTCCAAAAATGGTTCAAAAAACATTATTGAATAAACTATGAAGAAATTGTTTCCCGTGTGGCTATGCTAAAATCCATTAGAATAATAATTTATATTTCCTCTTTTCATAACTATGAGATTTGGAAAATGGATGTCTATACATCCATCCTAAATATTATCATTTAAGTAGATGTCAGTATGAAAAAAGTATATGGGTTTGGGAATCCAAAGGTTTCCAAAAAAGTATGAAAATTATAAAAATCCATTTATGGATTCTCAAAATATTCCATGTCATTGAATGTTATGTTTAATTAATCCCTAAAATTATTTAGTTTTATAATGAAGGAATGTGAGACTTGTGTCTTGAAATATTTTAATGGTAGAAACATTATTTTTATAATAGTTTATATTGATGGAAAACTACTTTTTAGAAAATTTAAATTAGTTATAAAGTCTATTAAAGGACAGTTAAAAAATTACTCTCCATGAATGAATTAGTTGAGGAAGAAAATATTCTTTTGCAAGATCCATCATGATAGATCCAAGATTCTAATTAGTCTAAGTCAAATTAAATATATTGATAAGATACTAAAGATGTTTAAGTTGAAATAATCAAAGAGGGAATAATTAATAGTGTCACATTTAATTCATCTTTATAAAAAAATGTTTCCTAAAAAACATGATTAATGACAAAGGATGAAAATAATAATTTCTGTGTTAGCGATTGAGTCAGTTATAAATTCTATTCTATATACTAGGTTAGATGCTACCTATACCTTACGTGTGGTAGGAATATAACAATATGACCTAGGTGACTTCCATTGGATGATAGTCAAGACTATCCTAAAGTATCTTAGACAAACTAAGGATATGTTCCTTGTATATAGAGGTTATAAGAAAATTGTTTTCAGAGGATTTATATATTCTAGTTTCCAAACAGCTGAAGGAAATTTGATATCATAGATGAGATACATTTTTAGTCTTAATGGATGTGTTGCGAGGTATAAGAGATAAAAGAAAGCAAAGGTTTCCTATTTTATTGTAGTGTCCGAGTATATTTTGTCTTCCACGGTAACAACATATGTAGTTAGGATATTCAACTTTGTTTAAGATATTGGAAAGGTACCAAGTAGTAAATACACCATCAAAATCTATTTTGATAATACTACTGTGGTGAATCATGAACATAATACATGGTCACATCATTGGGTGAGTACATAATTCATTAATATTGATATATTGAGTTATTTATCTAAAAGAGTTGAAGTAATAGTGAGTTAAGACGGCATGGAAGAAAACCTGTGGGCCACTTAACTAAAACCTCAACCCACTAGAAGTATTATCTTCATGTGATGTCAAGTACATAGAAGGTCATAAACAATTGACTCTATCCTATGTGGGAGTCTGTTAGAGTTTCTTTCTAGAAAGATTTATTTTCACTTGAATTACATGTATATTGAAATAAGTGAATATTAATTTAAATATCAAATCACACATTATTCATAGTTCTACATGAAATTAATGTAATAATATCCTAGAGTAAAGTTCATATTATAAGGGAATATAAATTTTTCTATATGATGAGAAACTTAAAATTACATGATGATATTCTCAAAACCACTTCTATGATCATATGAAATTCTAAGATAGGTAACACAACATGTTGAATTTCATGTGTGAGTACTCCTAAGTATAAGAGACATCTTCTCATGAGGTTCACACTTGGTAATATCCTAGATGAGAGACTATAAGAATAGACCCTCCATTATGAGTTACACATGATAATGTGTCATTAAATTTTTTCATATTTGAGTGTGTGTAATGGTACTTAGACTTTAGGATTATTATTAATAAATGTTATGAATCAGTGGAAGATGGATCTCTCGGTGGCTGGGAGTGTAAGGGAAGGGTGACCGGCAATCTTCGGTGATTCTGGGGAGCTTCTGGTGGAGTTCCTTCATCATCAGCCGTTCTGGCTACTGCGGTGGGTGGGGGTTCGGAAGTGATCCAAAAGGAGAAATCTTTCAAGGAGGCACTCTGCGGGGAGGCTGTTTGTGGGGGATTGGTTGAAGACTCTCATGGGTGAGTTGTATTACTCTGATTCTGATGGATCATCATAGGACAAAGTTCTTGTATGGGGCTCCGGTGGTAGTGATCTTTGGGCAGGATTTGGACTGTGCGGTGGATTTTCATTAGCTAACATTGGTTGCTAGGTTCGGGCCTTCTAATCCATCTCTAAGTGTCTTCAAGGGTTTTATGGAGTCTTGGGGTATTCGTCAGAGAGGACCAGTTTTTGAGTTATCTCTGTTTGCGTTTTTCATCCATCTATCATCCAAGGAAGATTTTGTGCATTCTTGGTCGAGGGAGGGGAGGTGTTGTGGGTCTCTTCACTTTTCTCTGTCTAGGTGGGCTTTGGAGTGCCACAACGGGAAAGAGTCCTTAATGAGGACAGTGTGGATAATGCTTCTGGTTTTCCCCCTACCTCTTTATTATCCATCTATCCTGAAGGTGGTGGGGAATACACTGGGGGGGTTTTCATATTGTGGATGTGAGGCAGATAGGTTGCTAGATTCATACAATCCTAGGATCTGTGTTGAGATAAATCTTGCATTGAAATTTCATCCTCATAATCTAATTTGATCTAAGGAGGGTTTTACATTGTGGTAGCGGTTGGTGTTGAAGTATACACCAAATTTCTATTCTACTTGTGGGTTTCAAGTTCATGTGGTGGAATTATATAGAAAGGGGAATAGGGTCTTGCGGTCCATGAATTTACCTCAGAGGTTTTCTCCTATAGATCCACTCCCTGGTCCTGTGGATAGTTTGGGTTGAATAATGGGATTTCATGTCTAGAAGGAAGTGTTGAAGGTAGTGGGGGTTGGTTCATCTTCGTCACCGCCAGTGGAGACCGGGGATCTTGCCTCAACAAGCGCGAGAGAAGTTTCAAAATTTCCCGGTTCTGGGTATGCAAATAAGTTTGGTTTTTCGAAAATGGGGAAGGCGGTCAGAGGGGTGTCAGCATCGATCACGACACCTGCTTTTTTACCATTTTTACCTTTGAAGGTCGCGCTGGAGATAGAGTTTTGGAGTTCACTGGAGGGGGTTCCTTCGACGGGGTTTCCCTGCACTGCCCAAGAAAAAGCTATGGTGATTAAAGATCTTCTCCCAAATGTTTCTCAATGGTTTCCTCCTACCATGTCTGAGGTTTGGGTATCTTCTTTGTTTTCTTCGGGTTCAATGAATATTCCATTGTTAGCTACGTTAGATAAATCTATGATCTTTCTTACGGGCACGTTGAAGAGAGGCCTTTCTGAGGGACTAGAGAAAGAATTAGCCTTGTCGCGCAACTCTCCATAGAGATGTTTTATAGTATATTTGCTTCGGGAGGAGGTGTCACCTTCAAATCCACCTGTAAGGGTAGGAAACCAACTCTCTTAGTTATAGGATGAGTTTATTCCATTGAAGAATAAGGTCTTGGTCCCAAAGAGGGGTTACTTCATAGAGGATCCTTCGAGACCGGTGACAAGGTCGATGTCCAAGGAGGTTGGTGGCATGGAGTTGTTTGTTACATGATCAGGTAGCAATGATTGAAGGGCACAAAGTTTATTTCTGTAATACCATCGGTGATTATCTGGAATGCTCTGGGTATAAGGGGAAAGGCGAAATTTTCTTACATCGTTTCGGAAGTGAGAAGATTTGGATCTTCAATGTTGGTTGTTCTGGAGCCTAAAAAGGATCTGAGAAAGTTGAATGTTTTTGCGAAGAGATCAGGGTTTGGGTGTAATTTTCATGGTTAGTTGGGGAACATGAATATGTGGGTGTTCTGGAAGAAGCAACATCAAGTGGATATTGTGCAGGTGACCAAGCAGTGCATCATAGTAAAAATCGAGCTTAGAGGTTTGGAAGTGTTGTTCTCCTTTGTGTATGCTAATGGGGAGAGTTTGGAAAGGCGGATCTTGTGGGATTATCTAGGATCCTTTGACATGAATGGGTTACTGTGGTTCGTTTGCGGGGAATTAAATGTTATGGTCGACATATTAGAAAAGAAATGGGGTTCAAGGGTCTGTAATCATGGTAAGCTAGATTTCAGTAACTTCATTCCCACTAAGGGGCTCCGGGTCCTCGGGTTTCACCGGAGTAAATATACATGGTGTAATAACCGGATAGGAGATAACAAGATTTGGTGTAGGTTGGATAGATGTTTGAGTAATATTATGGGCCTTGAATCCTTTTCTAGCTCTTTGGTCTTGCATCTCTCTCAGGCTCTTTTAGATAATTCTCCTCTGATGGTGGAACTAAATATTTGTAGTGTGGTAAGTAAGTTTTTCCTATATTTAGTGGATTGGCACAATTATGAGGGGTTCTTGCAAATGGTGAAGGAGTCCTGGGAGCAGGATATTGAGGGAGGATATTGTGTGGGTAAATCTATATGGCTGAAGCGGCTCAAATCAGATATTAGTAAATGGACCAGGTTTATTCCTTCTTCAACTGAGTAAGTGGAGATGCTTCAGGAGAAAATTGACTGGTTGGAATGAGGGCTTCAAAAAAACTGGGATGATGCAGTTTTCTTACCCTTAGGAGTCAAAAGAGCCTTTATTACTCAATGCTTGTTGGAGGTAGAAAGGGGCCTCAGATAGATATCCAAAGTTTGGTGGCTCAGGGAAGGGGATATGAACAATGGATTCTTCCATGCTTTCATGAAGGTGCTACTGTTATAGTAGGTAAATATCAGGCTGGAAGACTTTTCTTCCACCTCGGATGTGAATTTCACTGGTAGCATGGATTTGGAACACAATGAAATGCTATTGAAGGGGATCTAGTAGAGACTAAGTGGGGGAATAATTTTCAAAGTGAGTAGGAGGTCTTCATTCAGAATATTTCCAGTAGGCCGGATGAAAGGAGTAATGAGAGTTTTAAGGCTTTACCTTTGGATGAGGAGGTGTGGGAAGTGGTTAGAAACATGACTTCGGAGAGTGCTCCGGGACCGGATGGTTTCCCAGGGGCCTTCTACATGGAAACTTGGGATCTTGTACATCCTTCAGTTATTGAGGCAATTCAGGACTTCTTTTGTCAGGGTGGCCTCAATAGGGGTACGTGTGCTTCCAAGGTGGTGCTGGTCCCAAAGGTAAAAGATCCAACTTCTGTCAGCCAGTACAGACCAATGTCTCTCAAATTTATTATATAATATTTTGGCTAGTATTCTAGAAAATAGGTTTAATAGGGTCATACTGAGTTTTATTTCCCAAGAACCACATGGGTTCATCCAAGGTAGAGGGATCCAATGGGTGGTGGGAGTGGCCAAGGAGCTATTGGAGGATGTTAACAAGAATGTTGTGGGATCCAATGCTATGATTCATGTGGATATGGATACGGATTATGATATGATTGAATGGAGTTTTATTATTCGGGGAATGAGGAAGTTGGGGTTTCATGAATGTGTTTCTGATTTATGTTTTTGTTGCTTTTCATCACCTTGGATCTCTATTTCTCTCCTCTAAAAGAGGTTTTTATTCTTCAAGAATGTGAGGGGGGTGAGGCAAGGGGACCCTCTTTCCCCCTCCATGTTTATCATCGCTGAGGGGGGCCTGTCTTAAAACATTCTTAGAGGGATGATGGACCAAAAGATTTAGCCTTATTTATCCAAGGCTTCCGAGGGTACCTATTCTCATATTATGTTTGCTAATGACATCCTTATTTTTATGAATGGAAGGAGATTGTCATTGACCTATTTCATGCGAATTATTAAGATTTATGGTAATATAAGTGGAAAAAAGTTAATTCAAGGAAGATCAATGTTTTTATTTCTAATAAATGCTCAAGGAAAAGGGCTCATAGTATACAGGAAATTATGGGTTTTCAGCAGAAACAACTTCTTATGAGGTATCTAGGGGCCCCCTTTCTAATGGTCGGGTGGAAAATTATTTTTTGAGGGCTTAATGAGTTAAATAGTTGGGTGGATTTAGAACTGGAAAAACAGGTTTCTACCTTTTGGAGGTCAGGTGATGTTGATCAATAGTGTGATTTCCTCTATCCTGATGCTTGTATTGTCCATTATATCTCCTCCTAAAGGGAATATTTCTATGATGGAGATGATTTTCTACAGATTTATGTGGGATGCCAATGACAAGGGAAGTGCTCATTGGGCCTCGTGGGCTTGGGTGGTGAAACCGGTTGAGGAAGGAGGGGTGGGACTTAGGGGCTTAACAGTAGCCATGCACAGCATGCAAGCTCGATTGGCTTGTGAATTTCTTGTGGGGGAACCGATGTGGGCCAAAACATTGAGAATAAAATATGGAAAGTATTGGGAGGATTGGGATTGTAAGAAATTACTAGGTTGGAGATAATAGTGTTTTCTCACCTGGAGAGTATATAGGACTCCTCTCGGTGGATGGTTGGTTATGGGAATATTAATTTCTCAAGAGATAAGTAGCTTTCGGAGAAGCTGTTCATCCTGGGATACCTAGTTCTAGAGACTTCGGTGAAAAAGGCCTGCCTATATAATAGGTTCTTGGATGCCATTAATAACCCAGTGTAGAAGGAAGTTTTCAATGAAATGGTTTTTGCTGAGGAAAAAGATCGATTATGTTTCACTGAGGCTATATCAAGTTGTTTTAATAGTCAGGACTACCAAGGTCTTATATAGAAGCAGGGGAGCTGAGATGAGTGGGGAGGTCACCAGTGGTGTAATGAGGTGCCCTCGAAGATAAATTTCCTTTTTTAGATAGTACAAAACTAGGCCCTACCCATAGAAGATAATATTCAGAGGAAAGGCATACTGCTAGCATCCTAATGCAACTACTGTGCATCTCCTCTGACAGAGTCGATATTTCACCTGTTCATCAGGGGTGAATGGGAGAATTCCCTCTGGTCTATGTCAGATATATGGGGTAAGTACACGACTGAGTGTAATTCTTTTCATGTGTTTTTCGAGATCTGGTTCTTGAGATTGGATCAAAATGGACTGGAAAATAGAATACACATCATAACAGTTATTTCGATATGCTGGGTCCTATGGGAGGCATGAAATATAGTGAGATGGGATGGAAAATATTCAGTAGTTCTTCTATTGGTGAAAATTAAGTGTCTATTTAAATAAATTAATTCTTTGCTGGGGGGGGGGGTGAACATCATTGCAGGTTGTGAACCTGTTAGCAGAATAGTGGAATGTATGAGGTTGCAGGGGGGTTGGGTGAGATGGAACCCTCCGGAAAATATATTGAAACTAATTGTGGATGGAACATACATAAATAGACTAATTAGGGGAGGAGGGCTGGTGTGGGATAGTGGTGGTTTAGTGCTTGTGGCATTTATTATCTATTATGGACTTGGAAGCTCGATGGGTGCAGAGGGTTGGGCATTGTTAGAGGGAATTAGGCTATGCAAAAGGTTATCATTGCGAGATTCAGATGTCGAATCAGACTCAGAGGTTTTGATTTGGGAACTTCAAGGGAAAGGAGAGGTTCCCTAGTGTTTGACTTACATCGTTTGGGGCTGTATCTTTGTTGTGGGTAATGGTTGTGTGGTCAACATATTCCTTTGGAGGTGAATTTAGCCACAGATTCTCTCTCTGAGGAGAGTAGTGTTAACGATCCCTTGGTGGTCTTTACAAGAGTGTGTACTCTACCCCTAGAGTGTATTGGTGTGATACATGGGGATGCGCTAGAGCTTCATAATTTTAGGCCTCCTTGAATTGTATTTGATGAAATTTATTATTGAAATAAAAAATAAATGTTTGATCAGTAATGTAGATTTATTTCTATAAACCCTGATGATAATAGTTCACAGTGAAGATGGGTATATTGGGTGTGTTATGAATGATGCTTTATTACTGTATATGTAAAGGAAGGATTTTCCCTTCCATATTAAAGGAATTTTATATTTTAGAAATTTTATTTAAATATTTATATCACACTACATTTTACGGCCATAGAGTAATGATGAGTTTATTTTAGATATTTAGAAAAAGTTATATCAAGCATATAAGTTCAAGAAATGTTTGTGCAGCCTACATCAATAGATATTGTGACAAGAGGACAACTTTTCATAAAAATAAATTTTATTTCATTGTTAATGTTGTGAAATTAACTTCTTTATCCAGGGTTCCTTGACCAATTTCTAGATAATAATATAGAAATTTTGGAAGGCCCCCAAATTTTAATGCCAAAAAATCCTAGAGGTTCATAAAATAAGTATTTAAATTGATCTGAATTAAATTCTATTTTAATTTAATTATTGGAATAAATATAAATCTCAAGACTAATGAAAAATTTAATTCATGTTCTATTAATCAAAATTTATTTATTAAATATTTAATAAATATTTATTCAATGGATTGTGAATAAAATATTTATATTATGATTAAATATTTAATTATATATTTATTTGGTTATTTAATAAATGACGATGGGGATGAGTGAAACACAATTGTGTCCAATGATAAATAATATTTTTCTAGGATATAAAATAACGTTGATTATTACACCATTTAGAAAATGTTTTGGAATTCAAATAGTAATATTATTTTAATACATGGAATGAGTCCATACATGGGTGTAAAATTTTATTAAGGGAACCTATGAAATTAGTTGAATTTACAAATTATAACCATTCATATATAAATATACCGCTTATATTTTTTGAAGAAGGATAATCAAGAATAATTGTGATCTATGAATTTTCCTCTAAGAATTATTTTTTTCCTTCTAACATCATCTCCAGAACAAGGACATTCAGAGAACATATTCAAGACTGAAGAAAGGTGAAGCGATCTAGAAAAAAATGAAATATCATCAATCATCTTCACTAACACATTATGATTCATCGGTGTCATCCTATTATCAAAGGATCATATGTGGAACACTTCTATAGTGATTATACATGTAGATCATACAAGCATAAAAACAATTACTAGAAAGAGTATTTCATATGATCAATATTTACTATGAAGAAAGACCTCAATAATGATGTAATTATTCTTTCAAATTAAATAAATTAATTAAAAATTTATCATGAGAAGATATGATATTTGTTCTAGTGAACTATATTTTAAATATTTGATTGGAAAATTTATTTTTTTATGATTTTGAAATATTTTAAAAAATGTGAATGGTGCATCAAATTCAATTTTTTTAAGTCAGGTTCTACACTAATAAGAAACTTCACTACACCTAGAACCAATAGTTACACTACCATAAAGTCTTTATCCAAGAAATATCCACACATTATTTATGATTTTATCTTTATTTATTTTCTCACCCTATCATGGGTAATTGGAGGGGTATTTTTCTTTCAAGATAATTTATGAGTACAAGGTGAATTGTTTTAATGTATAATTAGTTTTTGTTAAGTTAATAAGCTGTCTTATGGCTCTTTCCATTCCTATATGTTTTTAAAATCATAAACACTTTTCTTTAAATATTATTTTCTTTCTATAATGAATTTTTTTTACATTAACTTACCTTTCTATGTTATGATTATTGACTCTTATCTTAACATAAACATATTTTCTTAAGACCGAATTCCCTTAAGAATAATATGATTCATATCTAAACATAAAAACCATAAAATTTCTTAGATACATATTATCACATTTTTTAGACTCCGATTTCATCTGTTTCTAGACTTGGTTTTGTCCTTTTTTTTGATTCCAAATTCTCTTAAATTCGGACTCAAAATTCTATGAAATTCAAACTCCAAATTATATGAAATTAAGACAATGAATTCAATGAAATTCAGATTCCAAATTCCTCAGAATTAAAACTCTAAATTCCTCAGAATTTATACTCTAAATTCTCTAAAATTCAATCTTGGAATTCTCTGAAATTCGAATTTCGACTTCCTCAGAATTCAGACATTGAATTCTTCAAAAATCAAACTCCATTTGTATACATTGTTAGAATCCTTTTTTCCAATATACTTCGAGTCCAATTATTAATACTTGTTAAAGTTATCATTTCATTCTAAAATATTTTGATCCAAATTTATCACATTATAGTTTAGTTAAGTTAATTAAACTTAAGAATGTTTTTATTACTTGTTATAATTTTTTACACATGATTACGTTACACTAAAACGATTTCAACCGGACTATTTATAACTACCAGTTGGTTGAGTGACACCTATACATGTACCTCTAATTCTCAAGAAAATATATAACTTTTAGAGGAGGGAGTCTACCATTGATGTTTTTTCCAATAAATATGAGCTCATATTAACGAGCTAAACACACACCCATAGATGTAGAGATTACATGTCGTGATTTATTGTAGTGATTTCTAGAGAGAGACTCTCATACCTTGTGCATTTTTTGAACATCATGTTCAGTAGTGAACTACTTTTTCAGCTTGCTTTGTTTGACTCTAATTGTTTTTGTGTACAATCGAGGGTTTCTAGGGAAAAGAAGACATATGTGTCGAATACATTAATGTTAGAGGAATTCCAGGGATAGGAAAATAGAGGTTCCAAAAACCGTAATGTTCAAGGGATTGTGGGGATAGCAAGACAGACTTTGATATTCTTATCGAGGGCTTACCCTGGTGTGTGTAATACATTGTTTCATGAAATTATAAATCAAGAGACCTTTATCCAAGGTTGTTGTATACCCTTCTCTTTGGGATAAAATATTTCAAACATATTTTCTTATTTTATTATTTTTTTACATGTTTAATTTATACATTATTTTGTTAAATAAAGAATTTATAACTTTCTTATATTAGTATACTCTGATAAATAATATTCTATACGCTTTAAGGTAGAATATTTCCCTAAGATAAACCTACATAAATTTTGTTAAGTTAAATTTTTTTTAAGTTTAGGTTTCTTATAATTAGACCTGGACCATTCCTATTATCCCTTTGTCTTATAATCAAAGAGGTTAGCGAATTCACTTTATTTTGAAATTTTTTAAACATAAATTTCCTTAAGGTTAAAAACGAATGTTTTTTAAATTAAAATTCACCCTCTAGTAATTGAGAATCTATATCTATATTTTGATCCTATAATTAGAATCAGAGGGAGGCCTCTAAATACTTATACTTACATATAAGTTTTCTTACTCTTTTTTTTTTGTCAACTTTTCTTTCTTAACTTTAGTTGTTAAATGTTTTTCTTAATGTTTTTTATAAACTTTTACTACTAACAAGTTTTGTTGAAAAGAAATTTTCTTTTAAGAATGACAGGTATGAATGTCGATTCTATAGAAAATTTTAATCATACTAGACCGCCAATATTTTATGGTAATAATTATGAGTAATAAAGAGATGTGATGAAGAATTTTTTTATTAACATTGGAGTGGACAACTTTTTCATTCTTACTGGTGAATAAAAAATTCCATACAAGGAAGTCAAAACCATCACAAATCAAGAAAAACAAGAATATAAAGTTATCTATATGGTACACTATACTTTTTTGTATTCTATGAAAAGGAATATATACAGACATATATATTCTTGTGAAGAATACAATATTCTTTTTAAAAATCTTGAAGTTACAATTTTTGGAACATCTAATGTGATAGAAACTAGATGAGCTATGTTAAGAGCTTAATATCATGTATTATTATTTCATTATGGAGAACCTTTTTGCAAAGTACAACCAAGATTTATAACAATTGTAAATAGTCTTCAATATATGGGAGATAAATTTATTGATGTTGAAGTTCTTGTGTATAAGATAATTTATATTATGCACAATGAATGAGAATTTAAACAGACAACTATTGATGAAAATAGGAAAGCGTCTAATATTACTATTGATGACTTATTTGGAACTCTTATTCTTCCTAAAAATAGAATTAAGAGAGATGGTGATTCTAATAAAAAGAAGAGTGGTAATTGAAGAATTTCTTTTACTAATACATCTAAATATATTAATCCTGAAAGGGTAACTAGATATAATGATATGAAAGCTGTATTATTATCTAAATCCAGTGGAAGTGAATAGTCAGAGAATAAAATGACAATTCTTTTTTAATGGATGACCACGATTGTGGGAAAGAAATATTTTCAGTACAGATATAGGAATAAAGATATAAATTAGAAGAAAAATTCTGAAGTAACTTGTTATAAATGAAAAATAGCTGGACATATTAGGCCTCATTGTCCTATGATTAAGAGAAAAGACAGAAAGGAAAAGCATTTTGAAAAGAATATAAAGAAGTACAACAAATCTAAGGCTAATAATGTCTTGAAAGCTAATGAAACCTGGAGTTCCAGTGGTGAAAACTCCTATGAAGAACCCTCAGAGTATGAATCTCATGGTTAGTAGAATATTGGTCTTATAGCCATATTACAGATTTAAAATAATTGTCTTATAGATAAGGTACACATGCTGAATATTTAACCAATATTTATTTAAATGGTAATTTTACTTGTAAAGAATATTATGTATATTCTGATGATGAATCTTCCATGTCAAAAGATAATAATTTTTTTTATTTTAAATTTTTTTATGATTTTCAAAATTACTTGAGAATGAGAACTGTAAGATAAAAAAGAAGTTATATAAAGAAAATTCTAGAATTTCTGTTCTAAAAAAGAAGTATCAGATCATTATAAAGATCTTGATAAAAAACTATTGATTTAGAAAATCTTTCTAAAAACCTTATGGAAGTTAATTCTGAGAAGGATAAACTTTCTAAGGATCATGGAAATTTGAAAAATGTTTTAGAGAATAACTCAAACCCTAAAACTAATGACTATGAGGATTATAATTTAGTTATTAGACTAAAATATGAAATTTTTTCCATAAAGAAACTTTTATCAAATTTCACTTCTAGAAGGAAAAAATTTGATAAAATCTATTCACAACTTCTTCCTCTTATGATTAGTTTTGTATTTTGTTTATACTCAGTCAAAACTGATTTTTTTTCAAAAATATTTTTCCCCAAAGTGATTCTTTTTCACCAAGTGTTAATATGGTGGACATTGGGAGAAATACTTTTCTTTAAATAAAACCCAATACTTTAGTTTTCATAAGGATTACTTTTCTAAGAAAATGTGGATACCTAAGATTTTACATTCTGAAATTTCTGGATCTAAGAATGGATGGATTCCAAAATTCTAACTATTTTATTTTTAAGAAAATAAAGGGAGTACCAAAAATAATACATATTACATGGATAGTGGATGTTCCCTGTACATTACTAGTAACAAAAACATATTCAAAAAGATTATCAAGATGAAAGGATGAAAAGTAACTTTTTGAGATAATACTTAGGGATAAATTTTTGGTATAAGTAACATTTTGTTTTCATGGAAAAGATTTAATTTCAAATGATTTATTTGTTAAATGTATTTAGTACAACCTTATAATTGCAATCCTATTGTGTGATGATTGTAACCTAGTGAATTTTGGGAATGATAAATTCTTTGTACACAATTCCATGGAAGAGTATATTCTTTATTCCCATAATAATGAGAATGTTTATACAATGGACATAAAAGAACTTAAGATCAAATATCTACCTGGACTCAGTGCAATGGAGGATCAATCTTGGTTATGGGATAGAATACTAGGGTACTGTAACCTTAGGACCTATAAAAAATCTCAAATGAAAGACTTGTTAAGGATCTACCAGAGCTTTGAATATACATTCAAAAGTTTGTGATTCTTTTCAATATGGAAAGAAAAATAATTCAAGATTTAAATCAATTGGTGATGTCACATATTTTGATGAATTAAAGCTACTGCATATGGATCTTTTTTATCTAACACAAACTTGATGAATTAGAGGCAAATAATATGTATTTGTTTTAGTTGTTGATTACACTAGATTTATATGGGTCTATTTTCATGAAATAAAATATGAAGCCTTTTCTTACTTTAAAACTTTTATATCCTAAGAAAAAAAAGAAAAAACCCTTCCCTTGATAACTATTCATAGTGATCATGGGGGAGAATTTCAAAATTAAGATTTTGAATCTTTTTTTTAAGAAAGAAATTAGTCATAACTTCTCATCCCCAAGAACTCCTCAACAAAATGGTGTTGTTGAAAGAAGAAATTTAATTATTGAAGAGATAACTAAAACCAGGTGGAGTGAATATTCTATTGCTAAAAACGTTTGGTCTGAAGATGTAAGTACTTATTTTTATACAATGAATCGACTTTTTATCAGACCTTTTCTTAACAAAACACCTTATGAATTGTGGACGGGCCGAAAACCTAGACATTCTTATTTCAATTTATTTGAATTAAAATTATTCATCTTGAATACTTATGATAACTTACATAAATTCACACCCAAATATGATCAAGGAATTTTCTTAGGCTACTCCACTACTTCTAAGGATTATTATGTTTTTAATGAAACTTGTTGTAGTATTGAATTACAATGCATGTTAAATTTGATGAAATTGAACCTTTTATTTTAAAACAATCACAACCTACATCCTCAGATGTGGTTTCAAAAATTGATTATCAACATTTGTTTGAAGATTATTCTAATAAATAAAATACTCAAGAAATTGTTTATGAATTTTTAACACCAGAAGATTTTTTACAATATGTTGACGAACAAGTTTTAGAAAACACAAACCAGTTGTTTCTTAAGAATTATCTCAGTTATATTATCATTGTAGATGTCACAACCACCACTTTTAAATTGTTTATTTTATTAATTTTATGTGAATAAGGTAGTTTGGGCAGAATCCCAACTTAAATTTTTGAGTTCTTATTTAAAAATACATTTTTTCCTTGAAAGCGTTCAACGCACCGTGGTCGAGGCCATGCAGACTCACCCAGGTCAATGCGCGAGTTCTCTCAGTTCATCACATGGCCTACTCAATGTTCAATTAATTAAATAAAATGAATTAATAATAATGAAATAAAATTAAAAGTGTGAAAAAATGATAAATACAATAAAACAAGAAAGATGTAATAAAATTAAAATATTGTTTTAATGATAATAATAATAATAATAATAATTGATAATATTAATAATATTATAAAGTAATTTAATATAATTTTTATTATTAATAATAAACTAAAATATAATTACTATTATTGTTATTCTTAAATTAGTTTGTTGTTATTATATTATTATTAATATTACTATTATTTATTTATTTTATTTTGTTTTTTTGTTTTCTTTTAGTGTTGGCCAGTGTCCCCTCCCATGGCCCCCCTTCATGTTGTGCCTACAGGATTTACCCATGCATGTTGTTGCTTTTAGTTAGAAAGTGTCAAGAAAAAATTGGACATCTTGGTTCCACCTTGAGGCAGGTCCCATATGCCAATACCTTTAAATTGAATTCCTTAATTTCTTGAGTGTTTTAAAAATCATTTTTATATTAAATAGTATATGCATGCTATGAAAAGTGATAATGATGCTTGATGTTGGTCTTTCATTTATTTTTCAGGTTCACATTAAGTGTGCACATGTGTATTTTACATTAAAATATGGTCCCAATCTTTTTTTTGAATGCTTAACATTACAAATTCTTAAATATAGTTTCTAAAATGGTTTTGGCTGTATGGTGGGTATTTCTCAAGATGTTGGTATGTATATTAGTTGTGAAAGTTTATTTAAATGAATATGGATTCAGGTATTTTTGAAAAAAGTATAATTTGGGAACTATTTATGTAGTGACAAGGGTATTTCAGAAGGGTATTTTGTATGGTGTGCGTAAATTGACAAAGGGGATGTTTTGTAAAGAGGGGTGTTTTCATTGAAATGTTTATCATTTTTTGAATGTGGTGTGTGTGTATGTGAACTTCAAATTGATCATAAGGGAGAACCCGGGTACCTAGGTGGGTGGACTAGGACTAGTACTCTAGATGATACGTAAGTGGGTAGTCCTTCTTTTGTCTAGTAATATTGACGTTATAACACTAACTAAATACTGGTGATGATTGGAGAACACTATGTTATGGGTGTGTTCCCTTCAAGTGGATAGTTCATGAGAACATAGATCGTTGTAGATCATATTCAATGTTTACACTAAGGTACAAGGATCCTAGTTCACCAACTAGAACTAGATTCTTAGGGATTCACCTTGGTTCTCGTGATATGATTTTCAATTTAGTTGTTTCATGCTTGTTCCTTATTTTGTGAAAACCATATTTTTAATCTATATTGGTCTCCTTTCATTTTGCAATGTTAATGCATGATTGGAACTTATTTTGAAAATGGGATGAGAAATGTTTTTCATGAAAATGAAAGCTTGTTACTTGAATTTGAAAAGAATGAAAAACATTATTTTATTATGTCTTATTTCCAAACTAGCACGTTTTGGGTTTCTTTTTAATGGTAAGGCCATAGGGTGTTGTTTCACTCTGGTGTTCCTACTGATCATATCAGTTCTCACACCTACTTTACTTTTCTATTTTATGCTCTATTCTTGGATTTATCTTCGTAATCTTGGTTCTATGTTTGGTGGTGACCCATGAGGTCACTTTGAGGTTTGTGTAGAGGATTATCTTTATTTTTCACTACGGGAAATAAGATATATACTAATGATTTTGGGAAAACCATTGGTATAGTTCACTTATATGGACCTATACAAATGGGTTGGACAAAACTATTGGTATAAGTCACTAATTTGGACATATACCAATGGTTTTGGACAAACCTTTGGTATAGGGGGGACCTATACCAACGGTTTGGGTAGAACCATTAGTATAGGTACCTTATATGGACCTATACCAACGGTTCTAGACAAACCGTTGGTATAGGTCCCCCCTACACCAATAGTTTGTCCAAAACCATTAGTATAGGTCCCAAAATCAAAGAATCTATACCAACGGTTCTTAAAACCGTTGGTATAGTTACATGTATTTTTTATGGAATCTTCTTACAAAGAACATTAAATAAATAAAAATTTAAAATATTTATGATAATTCGTATATATATTTATGAAATTATGTTCATAAAAGTCAAGTTAGGTTAGTGGTTAGGTCGTTTAATCGTAAACTGAAGGAACGAGGATCAAAACCCACTAAATTCTTCTTTTTTGAAATACATATACCAATGGTTTTAGGGAACCATTGGTATAGATTTTTCACATTACGTATACTAACGGTTTTGAAAACCGTTGGTATGGGTCTATACCAACGGTTTTGGGAAAACCTTTGGTATAGACCTATCCCCACGACTTACTTGGCCACGGTTCTCGAAACAATTGGTATAGGATATACCAATGGTTTGGAGGCCTATACCAACAGTTTCAAACTGTTGGTATGGGGTATGTTTCTACAAGTGTGTCTTCCATTTCTAGTATTGTTTTTTTTGTTTTGTTCAGTTTATATTCAGCTATATATCTTTTTTTATGGTCCATACCATACCCAACTATCTCACCTTGATGCTCGACACTAGTTTCCATCCTGGAGGGATCGGTAACTCCATTCTGTGTAACACCCTTTGATTTCATAGTACATTATCTCTTCAAAGTAATTCAATAACTTCTGTTACGTGCAACACCGAGTTCGAGTGCACCACGTCTTACCAAACTAGCTATTCAAAAAGAGTTCATCAATAATATTAACTAAATTTCTAATTTTATAAACTCCATATAATTATACAATCCATAAAATTAGTTTCCTAGACATAATATAAGAACAAATTCATTTTTTTCAGATAAAATAAGTATTTTTCAAAAAATGAAATTTTACTACCTTTTAATGTATAACCATTTTTAAAACCAATATTGGAGACATTTATATATTAAATTTAATGAAATTAAATTATTCTTTAGAATTAGGTCATAAAAATTTAGTTTGGATAATTTTTTGGTACTTTTATGACAACTTTCATATTTTGCTGAATTGTGAAAAATACTAAATTTTAATTGAAAACAACTTTTTTAATCGAAATAATTTATTTTGTTAAATTATATATTTTAATGGTTTGAAAGTATAATTAGAATATATTTTTATCATTTAATAAAATTTAGCTCATTTTATGTAATTTCAGATTTAAAATTGACATCAACACATGCCAATCTTTTAACAGTTCTTACTTTTTAAAAACCGGATTTTTTGGTTTAGATTATGGAAATTAATTTTAAATAAATTACTGAAAATTCTATGTTTTAAATTTTTTAAAATAGAATTCATTTTTTAATTCAAAATATCGAAGTTCACTTAGGGTGATTTTTTTGGTATTTTTCTAAAAAATTTGATTTTTAGATAAATAGTGAAAAACACTAAGTTATTGTTTAAAACAGACTTTTTATTTAAATTTATTTTAATTATATATATATATATATAATACCTATATAAATTCAATATAATTAATTGAAGTCATTTTATAATAAAATTAGATATATAAAATATTATTGAACTTTTTAACGTCTTTTACCCACATTCTACGCACATTTTAAAATTTACATAAGACGTAATTTTACTGCTTCTCTGAAATTAATTCCAAAAATCCTAAATAAATGGTTGACATCAGTAAGAAAAATTTGGTTCAATAAGATGAAAATATTTTTTGTTGAATAGTAACTTTTGAGTTTTATTTACCTCGGAGAAAAGTAAATCGGGTAATTAACTGTAAAAATGTTATTATAATTACCCTAACACATGTTATAATTCTATTGGATAAGTTTATTTCAACAAAAAATAACCTTATGAATAAAATATGATCCTTTTGGTCCACTTAGATTAGATTTGGACATTTATGATAATTTTATTTATAGAAGAGTTGAAAGTGTTAAATTCAATGTTTAATAACTAAACCATTTTTAATATAGGGTTATACATAAGATAAATTATACTATAAATATTCATTATAAATATAAAAAGAGTTCAAAAATCATGGTATTTTATTTATATTTTTTAGACATTAAATAATTAAATTTATTTATGATGCAAGGATGGTGCAGTAATTACCTTATTAATGAAATTTTAAAATAATTGATATTATAAATATCAAAATAAATGTAAATTGAGACTTTTGATGAAATCCATGAATTTTATAGATTAATATGACTTGTTAGTGTTTATTAAATTCATCTTTTTCAAATTATTCATGCTGTTATAATTTTTCCAAAAACCAAATACTAAATAGTGTCAAAATTAACATAAATGAGTTTGTTAAAAACATACTATATTATTAATGATTTAATATTAATAAAAATATAAGGCTCAGAAAAAGGACTTATATAATGATAAATATATCATTATTTAACCACTTGGGGTTTACTTAGATTTTCATAGTATTTTTATTAACCATTAATTATAATAATACAATATGACATGGTAAAAGTTAAACTATTTAACTAAGAGTTAAATCTTAAAAATAGCATTAATATGGTGACCTAGGATTATCTAAAAACTATTTACTGAGATTATTTAGACCCATTACCACCTTATATTCAAAAGAAATCAATTTTGACCCATTAAAAACCTAAAATGATTTTATTATGAAATAATATTTCAAACTTTTCCAAAAGTGACCCTCACCTCTCTTATAAAAGGGTACGTCCCCTTCTCTCAAAATCACACCTCCAAAGCCATTTAGCTCAACCAAAACCTACCCAGATCTCCTCATAACATTACTAAATTCAACATATAGTCCTTACCTAGAGCAGGAAGCCAACTTAAGGAGCCCTTTTGTTCAAATCAAAAGAAAACACCCAAAGAAAAGATAATTATTTTATCACCTCTTTCAAAGTTATATTCTTCTTCCACATTCCCATTATTTTTTCTGTCCATAAAAATATAATAACTCCATTAAAATCTAAATTCTGTGATGTTATTATAAATTTTGTACCATCATTTTCATTATTCTATCCATCCTATCAATGATAATGTCACCATGTGTGCGTACGTACGACTTAACGTCTACACGCCGTGGTGTAATTTTTTTATTCAAAAATATGTTATTTGGATGGATATAATGATGAGTAATATGTATATAAATAATTAAAATAACATGAAAATATTTCTATACGATTAATATACAAACTAATTTTACACCTTTTAATCATTAAGGAAATGATATCGTCGCACGTGTGTACATTCGTCTTACTATCTCCACGATGAGATGCGATTCATTTCCAAGTTCACCATTTAATGATAAATATAAAAATATATATTACCAATAAAAATTTAATATATTACATAATAATTATAGTGAATATATATATGTGTATTCTAGTATATCTTGTTCACTAAGTTCATTTTTATACGATATGAAAACAGAAACATCGTTTATGCGCACGTATGAATTACTGGCTCCATAAACGGTGTTTTCCATTTAATATATCTATATATTATAAATATTTATATTCTAAATATATATTATATGTAAATCGTGTTTTATATTCTTGAAGTATTGAAATCATGATCTAAGTGATATAATCAAGAATAACAAGTTAAAACCCGTATGATAAAGAGGGTGATTATTACCCGAAATGTTAATTTAACATGGAAATAATTATTAAATGGGTAGTATAAAGCCATAAATGAATCATGAATGACATAATAATTATTAATATGGTTCTGGTATAATTTAATAACGTAATATTGTCATTATACTGGAGGTTAAACGTACCCTTGACCAAAGGAACGTACAAGGTAAGGGTTAATTTTTTCAATCTCAATATTATCTGAGATTGTTTATGTGTAAGTATTTTTTGGGACATATTTATTATCCATGTCCATGTTTCATAAAAGAAATCTCCAAATTATTCTTTTAATTCACTCTTTAAGTAAAATATCATTTTAAATGTTTTAAATATTTACTTTTCTATATCTTTCTCATTAATGTCCAGGTTTTCAAAATGGTTTTATGGATATATTTATATGGAAATGATAGTTTTATGATGATAAATCCTTTCAAATGTTTCAAAGAGTAATGTGAGACTTTTATTCAATAATATCTTTTAAATTACTTCATTTATAAATGTGTGACTTCTACATGATCTCAAAAACGGCATATTTCTCTCAAAAAGTTTTAATTATCATTTTTAACTATGTCAACATTCTTTACAGGATATTATTCATGATTAAGGTTGATTTATTATAATACAATATTCAATTTTGTATTGAATGAATTTTGCTATGTTTTACTGTGGATGTGCTATTTTTATACCCTTCATGGTTTATGTTGGAAGTATTTCCATTTAGTATGCTAGTTTTAATACAAATGTTTATGTTATGCTTCAACATTTTCATACGAGGAATGTGGTAAACTTAGTAAGTGATGGGTGGGGCCTGCTATAGCTCATCAATGCATCAGTAGGTATTATTAGACAAATTTGTGTCTTGGAATAAGGCCTTGAAAAGAAATTATTTGTAATCTTGGAATGAGGACTTGACAATGTGGTAATGATGTCCGGTGTTAGGCATTCTTTCATTATAAATTAATTATTACATGCGATTATTCGACTTGTAGAATATCCATGTGCATGTTTATAAAATAATGTTTGATTTATTTTCTCCATATTATGTTCAAGATTATGTTTAAAAGACTATTGTTTTTATTACACATCATGCCTTAAAAGTGTGTAGCTTCCACTAAATTATTTTCCCTTACTGAGCATCTGAGCTCACCCCTTTATTATGTTTCGTTTTTCTAGGATTCCAAGAAGTGTATTAGGTTTGATATGCAGGGTTAAGCTAGGGAAATAATGGAATTATCAATAGATTATTTATGAAGTGTTTTATGTTGGAATCTATAATGTAACATTCATGTATGTAATCTATTTTCCAAGACTACTAAACTGATCGGGCCCTCAGGAATTGATTCCTTGCAATCATGAAAATGTATTAAAATAATGAACCGACTCTGAGCTTCTTGTGTCAGGGAGTTACAGTTGGAATTAGAGGAATTTTAGTACAATCCTTGAAAACTATATTTAGAAAAACTCTAATTAATGATCATTACCCTAAGATAAAATTTTAGGATTAGTATAGAATAACATCCATGAATTTTGGTATTGTATAGATTTTGTGTATTTTCCATGCAATACATCCATGTCTGGATACAACATATAGAGGAGGCTCTAGACAAAAGTACCAAGGAGTGAAAACACTGACAAGGAGTTTTGGGCTTGTCCCAGGGTATCCTGGTACACGACAAATGGCCTTGCTGCACTCTTGGGTTCGACACTCCTGGGGGACATTATTTGGATAATTAATTTTTTTACAATCCATTATAATGGATTTAGGAGTAAACACTTCCCAAATGAAAACCTTTTCTTATGATTATAGACCATATTCATAATCTTTTAAATTTACGTTAGGTATTTTAAATGTTTGGAATTATGAATTGCAGTTCCTAAACTAACCTAGTGTATCCCATTGTATAGAAATGGCGCCCAGTTGAAGGAATGATAACTCAAGCAATATGCTTGATCCAAAGAGTAAGAAGTATCATATATTTTATAATATTAATCCAACATTTGGAAGGGAAAATTATCCGACATATTCTCATCATATAAAAAATAATATCTTGTGTTAATAAGATAAGTAAAAAATTATCTTAGTCTCATAGCTTTAAAGGGAAGCAAGAGAAGAAAATGATGGTAGAGAGAAAGATAGATAAAGGAAAGATAGAAAAGAAGGATGTTCCCATATGTGATAACTGTGGAACGAATTACCTTGGAAAATTCTTGAAGAGAAAGGGAGTTTGTTATAAGTTTTGGGAAAAAGGACACCAAGTACATGATTTCAAGGGTAAGAAAAAGTTTTCAAATGTATAATGCTTTATATGCAAGGAGTTGGGTCACTACATAAATCAAGGACCAAATCATTTTAGTATGCACCGAATGATTCTATTTGATAATAACCAAGTTATGATACTACCACAGATGAAGAAGAATGACTAGTGTACTTATGTTGTTATTAAAGAATTATTTCATTTGAGTGTTCAATAAACGGTGTATTGGTTATATGAATTACGGAAATAATTAAGGATTTTACTGCAGTACTATTTCATTGAGGATTTGAGATTATATGGTTCTATGAAAAGTGACTCAATAGAAAATTAATTTTTTGGAAATTACATGGTTGAAGGAAAGAAAAACCTTAAAATGGTTATGATACTGAAGTAGTGATTTTGGAATAAGACATGATTGACTTGGATAAGTTATATTCGATATTCTTGACTACTTTGAAACCAATTAATTATTTGTTTCTTCCATTATTATTAGAGTTTACAACATTTTTGGATATAAGGAGTATATACAGTATTCTATAAGGAATAAGGGAGAATTAATGTAATTAATATGGTTTTTTGGTAATTCAGGGTTTTACTGTGTTTTAAAAGAATACATGATGACGGTATTCACATGTTATTACATGGAAAAAAAGATCTTCATTGTGTTTACCTTCTATATAAATTTTGGACTGTGAGTTTGGACATAAGTATTTTGGATAAGTCTAAAGTTTGGAATTTATTATGTTTGACAGTGGATACTATTGTTAAGGTCAAATCATTTATTAATATTATTTCTGTATTGTTATAAAAAGGACAACCCGAAGGCCAGGCGACAACCTGTCGCATCTGGAAAGTCCTGGAGACTTGAACCTACAACCGAAGGGTGACAAGGGTGCATCACCAACCACTGGCCTATGTGATGTTTAGGTTTGTATAATGTAGTTTTTTTAAATAGTCTGATAAAATGAAATATAAATTCATTATTTTTGGAACCCTATACAATTAAGAAATATAGAATATTTTTGTATTCTATTATCTTTTGGAGTGAAAGATGAGTTTATGGCAGGAATTAGTTGAAGGATGAAACTCTACTTAATAACTTTTGTTTTGTTAAAATGATTATATTATAAATCATCATAGATTGATGGATTTGAGGCCCTCAATGTTATAATTGTCTGTGATTGATGACCTCAATCACTCCCTATAAATATTTACATTTTTCCTCCAATTATGTGTCATTAATTGCCACTAATTTTATCCTAATCGAGATCATAATCTAGTTCTGACATTTTCATTTCTCTTTCCCTCTTATTAAGACTATTTTATTAACCCAATTTCCAATGTGGGTTTTCAACAAAGGTATTTTTTTTTATTTTTAACCTTTTATTTTTAAAGAAAAATTTCAAATTGTGAGGATGAAATTTATTGAAGGAGGGGAGAATGTAACACCCCAAGATTCCATATTACATTATATTTTCCAAGTAATTCAATAACTTGTGCTACACACCGCAACGAGTTCGAGCGCACCATGACGTACCAAAATAACCATCCAAAAATAGGTTATGAATAGTATTGAATGAATTTTGAATTTCATATACTCCATATAATTTTAGAATCCATATTATGTGTTTCTTTGACATAATATAAGAAAAAATTCATTTTTTCAAATAAAAGAAGTATTTTTCAAAAAATGGAATTTTATCGCTTTTTAATAGAGAACCATTTTTAAAACAAATATTTGATACTTTTATAAATTTAATTTAATGAAATTAAATTCTTCCTTACGAAAGGGTCATAAAAAATTAGTTCGGATAAATATTTGGTACTTTTCTGATAACTTTCATATTTTGGTGAATAGTGAAAAATACTAAATTTTAATTGAAAACAACCTTTTTATACAAAATAATTTATTGTGTTAAATTATAAATTTAAATGGGTTGGAAGTATAATTAGACTATATTTTTATCATTTAATACTATTTAGGTCATGATAAGTAGTTTTACATTAAAATTTGACATAAACACATGTCAATCTTTTGATAGTTTTTACTTTTTAAAAAAAACCCACTTTTTGGTTTTGACAATGGGAATTAATATTAAATTAATTAATGAATCCTATATATTTTGAATTTGGTAAAATATATTTAATTTTTTAATTCATAACATAGAAAATAGATTAGGTTGATTTAATGGTATTTGTTCAGGAAATTTTCAATTTTAGATGAATAGTTAAAAACACTGCGTTATTGTTTAAAACCACCTTTTTATTTAAATAATTATTTATTTTATTTAAATTTATTTTAAGTCACGATAGATATATAATACCTATATAAGTTAAATTTAATTCATTGGAGTCATTTTATAATAAAATTAGATGTATTAAATTTTATTGAACTTTTTAACGTCTTTTACCTACCTTCTAAGCACATTTGAAAATTTGCATAAATTGTAATTTTACCAATTATGTAAATTTAATTTCAAAAAATCTGAGAGACATGGTTGAAATAATTATGTAAAATGTGGTTCAATAAGATGAAAATAATTTTTTTTGTGAATAGTAAATTTTGAATTTTATTTACCATGGTGAAAAGTACAAAGAGTAATTAAAGGTTAAAATAATATTATAATTAACCTAACACATGTCCTAATTCTATTTTATAAGTGTATTTAGACCAAAAAAGACCTTAGGAATAAAATATGATCCTTCTCGACTACTTTGATTAGATTAGAACATTTATTATTGTTTTATTTAATGAGGAGTTAAAAGTATTAAATTCAAAGATTAATAACTAACCCATTTTTAATAGAGGGTTATGAACAAGATAAAATTGGCAATAAATATTAATTATAAATATAAAGATAGTTCCTAAATCATGGTATTTTATTTATAATTTTTAGACATTAAATAATTATATTTATATATGACCCAATGATGATGCAGTAATTACATTACTAATGAATGATTAAAATAATTAATATTATATATATGAAAATAAATGTAAATTGAGATTTTTTATGACATAAACTAATTTTATAGATTAATATGACATGTTAGGGGTTATTTAATGAATTTTTTTGATGTAATCATGCTATTATGACTTTCATAAAAACCAAATACAAAATATTGTCAAAATTAACATAAATGAGTTTTTTTTAAAAAAATATTATTTAATGATATAATATTTCCAAAAATCTAAGGTTCTTCCAAAAGACTTATATAATGATAAATATGTCATTAATGAACCACTTGGTGTTCTCCTGACATTTTATATTATGTTTATTATCAATATATTATAATAATACAAGATAACATGGTAAAAGTTAAACTATTTAACTTAGAGTTAAATCTAAAAGAAAGTCTTAATATGGTAACCTAAACATGTATAAAACAAATTGGTTGGGGTTATTTAGACCAATAACCACATTAGATTATAAATAAATCAATTTTGAGCCATTATAAACTAAAAATGATTTTATAATAAAATAATATTTCAAAATTTTCCTAAAGTGACCCTCACCTCTCTTATAAATGGGTACTTCCCATTTTCTAAAAATCACATCTCCAAAGCCATTTTTCTCGGCCAAACCCTGATGCATTCTACTCACAACATCCCTCAATTCAACCTTAAGGCCTTACCTTGAGAAAAAAGCCAACCTATAGAGACCTTTTGTTTAAATCAAAAGGAAACACCCAAAGAAGAGGTAATTATTTTATCACCTCTTTCAATGTACTTGTCTTCTTCCTTTTTCCCATTATTTGTTATTTTCATACCAATATAATAACTAAAGTAACTTCTACATACTGTGATGTTATTATGAATATGGTACATCCCTATTCATTATTCTATTATTCCTATAAATGATAATGTGACCATGCATGTGTACGTACGGCTTACCATCTCCACGTCGTGGTGTAATTTGTTATTCAACACTATGTTATTTGGATGGTTATAATAATGATTAATAGGTATATAAATAATTAAAATAAAATTTTAATGTTTTTGTACAATTAATATACCATCCAAATATACACTTTTTAATCATTAAGGAAATGATATCATCGCTCGTGTGTATATACACCTTACTGTCTCCACGACGCAGTGGGATTCAATTCCACGTTCACCATTTAATGATAAATATAAAAATATATATTATTAATAAGTATTTAATAAATGAAATAATAATTCTACTTGATATATATCTATATTTATGTATGTATTTACATATATGTTTTTCACTTAGTTCCATTCAATATGATATGAAAATAGAAATAGTGTTTATGTGTACGTACATCCTACCGTGTCCATAAACAATGTTTTCCATTTCATATATTTATATATTATACATATTTATATTCTAAATATATATGTTATATAAATCATGTTTTATATTCTGGATGTACTTAAATTCTTATCTAAGTGATGAAATCAAGAATAATAAGTTAAAATGCATACGATAAAGAAAGTGATTATTACCCGAAATGTTAATTTAACATTGAAATAATTATTAAATGGGTAGTATAAAGTCATAAATGAATAATGTATTATTTATTAAATATGAATATGGTTCTGGTATAATTTAATAACACACTATGGTAATTATACAAGAGTTTAAATTTACCCAGGACCAAAGGAAAGTACAAGGTAAGGGTTAATTCCTCAATCTCATTATTTTCCGAGATTGATTATGTGGAAATATTTTCTGGTACCTATTTATTATCCATATCCATGTTTCATAAAATACATTTCAAAATGATTCCTTTAAGGTACACTTTAAATAAAACATTTTTTAGATGTTTTAAATATTTATTCTTCTAAATCATTCTCATTAATGTCTATGTTTTTAAAATGGTTTTAAGGATTTATTTATATGGACATGATTGTTTTAAAATGATAATTCCATTAAAAAGTTTCAAAGTGGTATGTGACACTTTTATTCAAAAATCTCTTTTAAATGAATTCCTTTATAAATGTGTTACTTTTAAATGATTTCAAAAAATATATTTCTCTCAAAAAGTTTTACTGATCATTTTCAACTATGTCAACATTCATTAGTGGATATTAATTATGATTAAGGTTGATTTATTATAATAAAATATTCTATATTGTTTTGAATGAGTTATGATATGTTTGACTATGGATGTGCGATTTTTATACCATTCGTGGTTTATGGTTTAATTATTGACATATCATATTCAAGTTTTAATGTGAATTTTTGTGTTAGGTTTTAAAATTTACATATGAGGAATGAAATGGACTTAGTAAGTGATTGATGGGGCTCACTATAGCTTCTTGATGCATCGGTATGTCTCATGACACAAACTAGTGTCTTGGAATAAGGCATTGATAAAAATATTTATTTGTATTCTTAGCATAAGGCCTTGACTATGTGGTAATGATGTCCGGCGTTAGGCATTCCCTCATTATGAAATTAATTTTTACATGTGATTATTTGACTAGTACAATATCCATGTGCATGATTATATGGTAATGTTTAATTTATTTTATCCATATTATCTTCATGTTTATGTTTAAAAGGCTGTTGTTTTTATTACACATCTTTCCTTAAAAGGATATATCTGTCGATAAATTATTTACCCTTAATGAGCATCTGATCTCACCCCTTTCTTACATTTTGTTTTACCAGGATTCTAAGAAGTGTGTTATGTTTGATATGTAGGGTAAAGATAGTGGAATAATGGAATTCTCAATGGATTATTTATGTTATGTTTTATGTTTGAATGTGCAATGTTACGTTAATATATGTAATATATTTTCCAAGACTACTAAACTGATCGATCATTCGGGAATTGATTCCTTATAATCAAGAAAATGTATTAAAATAATGCACTGGCTTCGGGCTTCTGGGGTCATGGCATTACATTCTGGCTATGTCGTGGACTGGCTCGGGTGATAGGTTCAGGGTCGACCAAGGTTGGTTCATGAAAGGTGATGTAAATCAACCTGTAAATACTAGAAGTTATTTAAGAAATGAAATAGAAGACCTATCATTTAATTCCCAAATAGAAAAAAATATCACTAATTAAGCTTTAGGGGATAATGATTGGATTAAAGCTATACATGATGAAAAATGAATTTGAAAGGCACAAAGTGTGGCCCTTTGTTTAAAGACCTAATGAAACTACTATAATTGTAATAATATTGGTTTTCATAAACAAATGTGATGAAAATGGAATCATAGTAAGAATTAAATAAATATTAGTTTCTAAAGTCTATAATCAATAAGAAGGATTAGACTATGAAGAAACCTACTCTGCAATATATAGACCTAAATCTATTCGTATTCTACTTACCTATGCAGCATTCTTTAATTTGAAAATATTTCTAAATGGATGTGAATTTTTCTTTCCTTAACTGTTATGTTCAAAAGTAATTTTATGTTGAAAAAACTCCTGGTTTTAAAGACACAAAATATCCTAAACATGTTTTTAAATATACCAAATCTTTATATGGACTTAAACTAGCCCCTATAGCCTAGTATGATAGACTAAAAAGATTTTTGTTACAAAATGATTATGTTAATGGAAGTTTTGATCCAAATATATTTATAAATAAAGATAAGAAAAATGTTTTGATTGTTCAAATTTATGTTGATGAAATTATATTAGGATCAACTCAGTAATCTTCAACTGATTCATATGAAAACCTCCTGAAACCTGAGTTTGAAATGAGTATGATGGGTGAGTTAAATTTTTTCCTAGGTTTTCAAATTTCCCCAAAATCAGAAGGAAATTATATATATATGAACATAAGTATATTAAATATATTCATAATAAGTATTGATATGAGAACACTAAAATTATAATTACTCTAATCAGTACCTCAAATTCTCTTGATCTTGATGAAGCTGGGAAACTAGTAGATCAAGAATATTTTAGAGGTATGATAGGATGTTTATTATATTTAATGGCTAGTCATTCAAACATAATATTTTTAGTATTATTATGTGCATGATATCAATCTAATCCAAAATAATCTCATTCAAAACCTATGATTTTTTTTTCTATTTAAAGGCAACCATAGACTTAGGACATTTTTATTTATCGGAAGATGAGTTCATTTTAAAAATATTATCAGATGCTTATTTTGGTGGATGTAAAATGTATTGGAAAAGTAAATCTAGAACTTGAAATTTATTAATATATTCATTAATTTATTGGTCATTTAGGATTCAACACTCAGTAGCACTTTCCACTGCTCAAGATGAATATGTAGCAGCTGGAAGTTTCTATGATCAAGTGTTGTGGATTAAACACACACTCACAGATTATGGAATGAGTTTTACGAAAACATAGACATTTTATGATAATACAAGTTCCATTTCCCTATGATAAAACCATACACATCACTCTTGTAAAAATCACATAGATCTTATTTGTTACATTTTTGGGATAAAAAACTAATAGGAGACATCATTATTCAATTTATTAGAACACAAGATCATCTTGATGAAATTTTTACAAAATATTTACCCACTTATAGATTTGAATACTTTAATCAAAATTTAAGAATGATAACTATAAGGTAATTTTCCAAATTAACTTTTTGTTAAAACATTTCTCCTTACATTAAGATACTCATTTTCATAGGGGGAGTATATATGTTTAATATTTTTCATTACTTAATAAACATTTTTTGGGAACCTAAATTTTCTCTTTACATCTAAAATTTCTGGAATATAAAATTTTTTATTCCTTAATAATTTTTTTCAGAACCAAATTTCTTTTCCTTTGTAAAATTTTCTGGAAGCAAAATATTTATTTCCCTAATAAATACATCCAGAATCTAAGTTCTTCAAGAAGAACATTAACAATACTAAAAATTACTTCTATGTAATCTAGAAGTTTTTTTTACTTACCAAAGTATTTGTAATTTTATTTCATTACTTGTTGGTATTTCTATCTTTTTTTCAGAAAACCTTATCAGATTCAGAATCCTCATATACAATTTTCCCTTAAAACCTCAAAATATCAGAATATAGAAATCCTTCTATAACATGAATGTCAAACATAAAATCAGATCAAATTAATTTAAACCCTTGGATCTATCTATGAATTCAATCCATTACTGAAAATCCTATTTAAAGGGACCTTGACTTCTCATCCCACATTGGTTTTCTCAATACTCTTTGTTAAGGATCTAATTCCCTTTAAGTAGGCCACTTCTATTTCTCTTTTTTCTTACATTCCGAATGTATCTTGAAGTTTCTCATAAGACTCCAATGCAATATCAATCTAATAAGGAACCAAAGGACTGGTTATTTCTTCAAGAGAGCTCAGTAGGCTATAATTTATTTGTCAAGTATAATTATTTAATTGAAAATATTATCAAGTTAAACAGATGGTATAGTGTTTGCATTTCTAATGAAAATAAATCAAGATCTGGTTTACCCAGAAATTATAGTGGAATTATATAATTCAATAAATTTCTATGAGAAATGAGGAAGAGAGATGTTTAAGATCAAAAGATATGAAAAATTTTACCCTCTATCCTTAAAAAGGTATCCAAAATACTATATAAACCATATGAAGGTGAACCTTTTCTTTTCTCAAACTAGTTACCCGACAAAGAAGGCTATTTTGTGAAGCGTAAAGCCTATTAATTCTTTGAACTCAACAATTTCATGAAACCCATAATTTATCATATCCTAAAAAATAACATGTTGTTAGCCTTAGGGATGAAATGTTTCCTTATCCCAAGTAAAGGTGATAAGGATTCACTTAAGATATGTGATATCTTTATCTTATAATTCTTGGTAAATCTAAGAAATATAAATTTGGTGATTTATATCCTTCTCACAATCAGTAACATCTAAATTGGTAACATTTTGTCTCATATTTTGATTCATCTAGAAATAATTTTAAAATCATTATCTTATGTTTGGAATCATTAAAGATCCCCTTCTCCTCAAAGTCTAAAAATTTCATGATTATCTTACTTATTGATGATACATTGAGAAAGATTAAAATAGCATTATATATTGAATCTAGGGAGTTTTATGATCTTATTATTAAGGATGATCAACCTTAATATAAGAAAGATATTGTTACTGAACCTTCAAAGAAAATAAAGGCTAAGGAGATGGAACCTTAACCAACAGAACCCATTCCAGAAGCGTAATCAGAACCTCCTAAACCAATGAAGTAAAAGAATTTTTCTAATGATGTTGTTTCTCAGTAGAGAGAAAAAAAGAAGAAAAGAAAAGAAGGTGATATTATCTTTGGACATGATCCTATGAGGGATACGACCTTAAGGATTGTTAGAGGTGAAAACATTGAAAAACAATAAAAGGATAAGAAAAAAATAGAAATAATTTTAAGATTACATTGTTCAGATGATGATGAAAGATATAGAAAATGCTTCAAAATAGGTTCAAGTTCCATAAGCTATCATGAATGAAGCTTCACTTAAAGAACCAATTGTTGAAGTAGACCAAACTCAATAAGAAGAAGAAGAAGAAGAAGAATATAGTGAAGATGTGATTAAAATGATGGAAGTGCATCATGAAATGAATATTCTTTATGATAAACTCTCTATAAGAACCTATCTATCCTCATCCACAAAAATAGTTTCAGATAAGGAAAAAGAAATTTCTAAAGAGGAGGAAGTTAAAAAAAGTAATTCCATTAAGGAGAGTGAGGACAATGATGACATTATTAAGGAAGAGGAAGAGGAAGTTAGTGGTGTTGAAAAACATCTCGAGCTATCCAGTAATATTGAAAAGGCTATGTACAAAATAAAACTAGTTATCTTTGATACACCTTAGCAAGGTGGTGCAGCTGAATCATCCAAGTCAATGTTCGTTGAAGAAGTTAAAGACACTCCTCCATGAAAAGATGAATCAGATTCTAAATCATCATCCTTGGGACATGATTTCTTGATTTAATCTTTGAAGAAGCTTTCTGACTCTATTCGATTCTTTCCAAATATGGAATCCTGATTTGAACTTATTCAGTAGTCAATGAACCAGAAGATAGATTCTACAAATTTGTTGATGGAGAAGTTAATCATGCAAGAAATGGATTTCAAAACATTCATGATCATATATGAATCCCAGAGGATGTCTTTAAAGAATATTACATATTTTTCAAAATCATTAGTTGATCATCTTATGATTTTTGGGGATTATATAGATTCAGATAAATAGACTTTCAGCAAGAATAATGAGATGTTAAAGAATCATTCGGAAAGGATATATCAAGAGAAAGCTTCCCAGATTCAAGGGGATTGAGATATTTATAGAAAAATTAACTCTATTTCCAATTCCCAAAATGGAGAAACCAAACCCACAAATCAATTAGAAGAGAAAGTGAGGTCACTAGAAGAAGTTATCATGTCTCAATAAGATAGAATATAGTATCTCTAGAAGAAGAACCAATAGCAAGAGGAGTTTCTCAAGATGTACCAAAAAGATCATCGAGAAATAAATAATATAATTTCCATCCTTAAGAAGCTTCTTCCATAGAAGAATAATGATGATTGATTTAAACTTTGAGCTTATTTGTAATAAAATGTTTTGTCCAATGTTAATGAAATATCTTTTGTTATAATTTTTTGCATGAATTATTCTATTTAACCATTCATGTACCAAAAATTTCCCTCTCCATTCCTTTTTGAAAATTAAAAAGGTGGAGAAAAAGTTTAAAAATAATATCATGTTAAGGGTAATTTTACCCAAATGAATAAATTTATTAAGTAAGGGGGAGATTAATCATAAAGTAAATATTCTTAAGAAAAGGAATGTCTATTTCATGAGAAATTATCAAACCAATTAATATGATCCTTAAGGTGAAAAAACTTAAGGGGGAGTTAGCTGTATCACTAAGCCACAAATATAAGGGAGATAAGTTTTTATTTCATGTTTTACAAACTTAGTCTTCTTTTTCAAAAGTTGGTTTTTTCTTTCCATAAAGTTGGAAATTGTTAATTTAATAATCTATCTTATGACACTTTCCATTCCTTTATGTTTTAAAAGTCACGAACAATTTTTCCTTAAATATTATTTTCTTTCTCTAAGTAAATTTATTTTGTTTAACCTTAACTTCCTTTTATATGTTATTCTTAATGATTTTCATCTTAACATAACCATATTTTTGTAAGACCAAATTACCTTAAGAATAATCATATTCCTATATAATCCTCAGAACCATAAATTTTCTTTGATATCATGTCTGAATGTTTTTAGACTCTAATTTCATCTATTTTTGACGTCATTTTGTGTTGTTTTTAGATTGTGAATTCTCTAAAATTTAGACTCCAAATTCTATAAAATTTAGACTCTGAATTCCATGAAATTAAGACTCCAAAATCTATGAAATTTAGACTCTGAATTGTCCGAAATTCATACGTTGAATTCTCTGAAATTCAGACTCTGAATTCTCTGAAATTCATACGCTGAATTCTATGAAATTCAGACTCTGAATTCCTCCGAATTCAGACTCCTAATGACTTAGAATTTAGCCACCAAATTCTTTGAAATTCAGAATCCAAATTCTATGAAATTTTGAGTCTGAATTCCCTAAAGATTAGAATATAAATTACTCTGAATTTGGACTCCAAATTCCTCATAATTGAGAATCCATTTTTATACATATTTAGACACCTTTTTTTAAATATACATAGATTCTAATTATTCATACTTGTTAATGTTATCTTTTATTTCTTAAATATTTTTTACAACTTTTTTAGATTCTAGATTAACTAAATTATTTAAATATAAGAATTATTTTCTTACTTCTTATAACTTCTAATATATGATTATGTTACACTAAAATGATGTATTATAATCTATTTTTAACTAACTGTTGGTTGAGTGACAGGTGTACAGGTCCCTCCGAATCTCAAGGAAAAATATGATCATTAGAGGAGGGAGTTGACTGTTGAAGTTTTTTCCCATAAATAGGAGTTCATTTGAATGATCTACATACACATAAATCGATATAGATATTACATTATGTGATGCTGTGAAGAGATTTCTGAAGAGATCGTCTCTCGTGCCTTGTGATTTTTGTGAACATCTTGTTCATCCGTGAACAACATGTTCAACTTGCTTTGTGCGACTTTGATTGTTGTTATATACAATATAGAGATTCCAAGAATATGAGAACAAAGGTTCTGACTACATTAAAGTGAGAGGACTTCTAGGGATATGAAGATATAGGTTTCGAATACCTTATATATCGAGGGCTTATACTGATAGCAAGACAGACTACGATATTCTTATCGAGGGATTAACCTAGTGTGGGTAAGACAGATTTTCTAGAAAGTATAAATCAAGGGACCTTTATCCAAGGATTTTGGATACCCTTCTCTTTGGGTTAAAATATTTCCTACTTGTTTACTTCTTTTTGTTACATGTTTTATATCTAATTTATTTTTTTAAAGGAAGAATGTATAACTTCATTATACTTTCTTATACTTGCATACTCTGATAAATAAGATTCTATACACTTTATGGTAGAATCATTCCATAATATAAATCTACTTAATTTTTATTAAGTTTACCTTGTTTAAGTTGAGGTTTCATATAATTAGACATGGGCCCTTTAAATTTTCCATTTGTTTAAGAATCAAATAGGGTTTGTAAATTAATTTTCTTAAACATTTTTAAACATAAATTTCCTTAAGGATAAAAGTGAATGATTTTAAAATTGTAATTCACCCCCTCCTGTATTTGATCATCTACATCTATATTTCAATCCTGCAATTTTATTTATAATCGAAGTTGGTTTTTCTCATTCTCACTCTATTTCCTGACTTTCTCCTTTATTTTCTTGTCATGACTATTTCATTATTCATTTAGGAGGAAATATATAATAAAATCACTAATCTAGGAATTCTCCATGACCATTGGTTGGGGTTAATTCCATGTTTAAATATGGTTCTAGGTTACCTCTTTCACTATTAAAATGAAATACACAACCATTAAAAATGGGGAAATTATGAAAGTTTGAGTAATCAACCAAAAAAAGGGAATACATTAGAAATAATTCCAAAAGGATAATGATTAATTTTTTTAACATTAAAAATATTAATTCATAAACTATGATATCATAATGATCGGTATGTGTTATTTTATTATTTCCTTTGTCTCTCTCACTCATATACACATGATATGTAATTTATGGAATTCAATTATTTCGTGCATTCTTAGTTTTGGTCTATTTTAATATATTAATTTTTTCATTAACTCATTGTCATGGGATCGACCATGGTACTTTCAAATCCAATACTAGTTAATTATATATTTAGTGACTATAGTTTCATGCCCCAGGGTTTTATTAATTCGGTCGAGGTTATTGAAATTAGAAATCTATATATGTGCATGAAACTATGACAAATAAATATACAATTATGTAATATAGGATTTTCAAGTCCCATGGTTAATTAATTAAGTATTGTTTTAAGAAAATAATAATTTAATAAAATATACTTAAACTAAGAATGAATAAAATAATTGATATTTCAAAACTACTAAATGTGTGTTTTTGATAGAGATAGAGTGAAATAAATAAAAAAACAAAACATAATATAACTAAGTTCATGAAATAATGTTTGTAATGCTCAAATAATAAATCTTTATGTTATCAAAATTAATTAAAATCTATTCCCTTTTTCTAGGTGATTACTACACCTTCTATAATTTAACCTTTTCTAATGGTAACATAATTTGTTTTACTAGTGAATGTGGTAACCTAAAACTATTTTTAAACATAGATTTAAATCCACCAATGTTCATGAAAAATACCCAGTTATAGTGATTACATTATATAAATCCCTCATCATTAGTCATGAAATTATCGTGCTATAAAAAATAGAGAAAGAGAGGGAAGAGAGTTCGAATACGAAATCCCAACATTAATAAAAAATAATTAAAATTATAAATTAATAAAATTTAACTTCAAAACATATTTTGTTATAAATAAAATCACCACCTTATTCTAGCAATAAATGGGTGAAAAAATAAATAAAATAGAAATCATAAATAATGTTTGGTGATGTCCCGATGTTGGACTCTATAGAATGCAACACCTTTTCCCATAAAATATTATCCATCTACATATATAATAATAGAATCACAATTTATTTACAGGCATATATGTAACTTGGGTTGGACTTAATTACCCATAAAATGTAATTTAATATTATTTTCTCTAATTTTAGTCATACACGAATAACCTCAGGTTAATAAATATGGGGCCAAGTCAAAAACATAACAAATAAAAACTTTTAATTTTACCACTGCCATAGTTCATGATGTGAATGTAAGATTCATGTTATAAATTTTCATGCTCCTCCCCTAAGAGTGAATTTCACGGACCATGTTCATTCCTTCAAAAAATAGACATTTATGCTTTGAATATGTGTTTCACGATGTAAAATATGAATTATATTTTCATTTCTCTATGTTTTCACTTCCAATATCCACGTTGAGTTGTAAACTCATTCCTTGAAGTTAAAATTCTATGAATTATATTTTCCTAATGTGAATCCTAATTAACTCAAATTCATTTATTCAGATTCAATATTCTATTATTTTTCCTTGAAAATTATTATATTTTTATGTTACATATAGTTATAATGTCTTCATTTATAAAAGAAATAAAAATAAACTATTAAGAATGGGATAATCAATTAAAATTAAAATTAAATAAATTTTATAACTAAAATATATTATTGAATTATATGTATCATTTATAAAAGTTTATTAATTCCACTTTTGCTACCTAGTTTTTTGATAGGACCATATAATATATTTTTTAGTAAGGATTTTGTAGTCAGATTATCACCAAGATATTTTCAACCATTATAAAGGTTAGTTGAAATCATAAGAATACTTGTAATGGATTAATTTGGACACATTGATAAGACTTAAAATTTATTCCTATATACGTTTAATCTAGTTCATTTAAATTTGTTGGTTCCTTCAAGATTTACCTTCATAGTTTTTTATATTTCATGGGAATCATTCATATAAAAACACCATTAAAATAAAATATGTTAATAATATAGTGTAAATAATTCATGGATTTTTATTTAATGTCAAAGGCTTTAATATCATCAGTTGTCCACTTATCTTATGGTTCTTTTGTAGTAATATAATCTTTCATAACCATTTAGAAAAGGGAAACTATCGTGAATAATAAAGGATAACCTATTATTTTTTCAATAGGAATATTATGTGCCATCAAAAATAGGATCATGTTAATAAGTGTTTGGGGAATTAAAAAATGATCAAAATTTGAAATGGATATATATAAAAATTTAAATTTTGAAAACACACTGTTTAAAATAATAATAAAATTTTTTTTATGAATAATTAATAATATAAAATTTTATATTGAATTTATGAAAATATTCATATCAAGATTGAATGATGAAATTTGTAAATAGAAATAGAGAGTAAAAACTATTTGACAATGGTGTTTGATAATAGTTCAATGTGATCCCCCATGTCTTCCCCTTATATGTGGAGTTTTATGTTATTTCTCACTTGTTCTTGGAGGTGATTAAGAAACCATACCTCACTAATTTTATTGTGAGAATAGTTTTGGGATTCTTCTATATCCTTGGAACCCATACCTCACCTTTTTTGTAGTGATCACACATTTCAGATTGATATGAGAGGAAGAGAGGTTTTGATAGTGAAAAACCATTAAAATTATCATCCCTTATATCTCAAAAATATTTTAACAATTGAGATGACTAATAGAGAGATGTTGGAAGTCGATATCCTTTTATATTGAATAAAAATTAATGATTGGATATTCTGATTAAATATTCATATCACTAAAGATTTGGCATAATGGCGTTATTGAATCAATCAAGTTGTTATTGTGTAAGTTCATTGACAAGATCCAAACCCCCTTAGGTATATATATATATATAGGATTCATATAATCAATAAGAATATAGGGTTGATCCATATATTTAGTTTCATTATTCAAATATTTATGTCCTCTAAATAATGCATATTGAGTATTTGAAATTGATACATTACCTTTCCAAATAGTCCCATTAGCTAGCTGGTGAGACACCTGGGGAACAGTAGGTTCATCCTGCCTCCACCAGCTGGCTATTTCCATCCACCGACTGAGCTGTACCCTCTAGCGGCATGCTTGTGGGCTTCCTAGAGTATGGGGTATTCTACCCAACACCACCACCTAGCTGGTGGAACTACACCATCTGGATGGGGCTTCTTGTAGGAATGACATTAAAAAATTTCTTCCCTTTATTCCTTTTAATAACTTCAATGGATGTTTCATATTCATCCCAAAACCACGAAACATGATAAATGACTAGTCTAAGCATTTAAAAAGACCATTATGATAACTGAATAGACTTAATTTCATTATTTATTCCATTAAACACATCAATAAAATAAAAAATGATGAGACTAAAATTCACTCAAATGAGATAGTTATGAAAATAATGGAGTGTATGTTATATTAATAAAACCTAGGGATATATTCACAATTGTTTGATTATATTAAAAATATATCCCCATATAATTGAAATAAATTATTTATGTGTAGATATGTATGATTTAAAATAAAAATAAGAAAAAAATAAGTGGTATTAATTATAACAATTAAAATCACCACCATGTTTTTGATAATTTTCACCATTTAATACAAATCTTACACAAATACTATTACAACATAAAAATTATTTTAAAACATGTTATCTATGAAAAATTAACAAAAAACCATTCCAAAAACTCAAATAATTAACTAAAAATAATAGAATCATGTAACTAGAATTCATAAATAGTAAAATTATAATGCTCTAAATAAAAATAACATGCCAAAAAATAGGAATAAAATCATTAGATATTTACTAAGAGTTAAATATTAAATTCCTAATAATTCTAACTGCACTTATCTATCTATTTATACAATTATCAGTTTCATTAGGAAACATTACATGGTAGAAAAACCCCTCACTATCTGAATAAGAACACAAGAAGAATAAAAAAAAGCTTCCAGAACAAAAAATTCATTTGACTATAATCAAACCACTGTATCACCCATTTATCTCTTAACATATGTAGTTACTAAATTTTATCATAATTGAAAATTCACTATATGTCCACATATCATATTTACACAAAACTATCACATAGACTCATTAATAGAACCATTATGTCTCCATCTACAAAACACTACCACTTTGAAAATAGTAAATATTAAAAAAATTACATAAACTAGTAGAATAAATAAATTTACATTATCAAATAATTACTTCCTATAATTTCATAATGAAAAATATAAATAATTTAAATAAACAAACTACCACTTTAATCAATCATATTACATTACATCATTGTCATCCCAATCAACAGTCCATACTTTTTAACAACCAAAATATATCCAAATTTAATAGATTTAATAGAAATAATATAATAATCATGAATAAAAACTAACAAATACCCTTAATACTTAATTTATAAACACTTAATCTAAACCTTTTCCTTATGAAAAAAACTTTAACCCCTCTCTTAATTTTTAATAGCCTTAAATTACCCAACCCAACTAAATTAGAACCAATAATGCATGATAATAATAGAATCATAATTAAATTCTAAACTACACAACAAAATATTTCTAGATAATTAGTGAAAATAGGTTGCTAATTAGACTGATAATATCACTCCCATCATTCTTTCCTAAACACAAGTTAAAAGTTATAACTCTTTTCTATGAAAACGTTTACATAAATAATGAGAAAAGAATCAAATTTCTAAAAATTAAGCCTATATAAGGAATACTAATAAATTAATCTATATTCCCAAAGAAAAATCATACTTACTATATAAATTATCGTTAAAGAACTTTAAATTAAATAGAATGCATGAAATGGTATAAATAATAAATCTAGCTCAAAACATCATTGAAAAAATAAAAAGGAACCGAGATATAAATTTTATAGAAGAAAACATTGGAAGAAAGAACCACTAATTCCTTAAATCCTGTTTTTTCAGTTGATGGAATAAGAATTCAGAATACCCTAACCAAAATTTACATATGAATGTTCAACTGAAATATCTTGCATATGTTTCAACAAAATATTAATATGAGAATTTATTAGATTTGGTATTTTGAGTTTTTAATACTCTATATCATAAGAGAATATACTAAAATTATATTATGGTCATTAAGGATCCCTCTAATGTTTCCATGTTTATAAAGATATAATGAATATCCAATAATTAGAAGATAGTGTTGAATCTTTAATTTGAGAAAACAATACCAAACATGACATGGTTTCATATGAACCAAAATGCGCTTATAATGAGTTAGACTTTATTTGAAAACCATGGTGCATAATCATGACCTCTAAAATATATTTTTCTTTTCATTTCCTCTTTAAATATAATTTTTTAACTAAAAAATGACATATAAAAGAATACAATCATTTATTTTTTTCAATATACCATCAAAACATTGGGAAAAACCATGAATCCTCCACCCAAATATTTTATTTTCAAATTTTGACATAGACCATCATTGTTTTCAAAAAACATTTCTTCGTTTTAGTGAATCCCATCATCATTTAGTATTTATTGGTAATAAAAATCTTTCCCTCTACCTAGAAAAATATTCACCTCACCAGGAGAAGCCACCTATCCCACAATAAATTAATAATACAATGATGTGTTTTATGAAACAATGTGTTTTGGTTTCCAATTAAACCATAAATCTTAGGTTTCCTTTGAAAATACACCTTTATATATACTCCTCATTGATCAAATATCTCATGACCTAAATGGAAGTGTATCAGGAAAACGTAGGTTTCTATAAAAAGTAATAATTATTTGAATGAAGATTACTAAGGTATCATTCTAAAGATACCACATAGTGGAAGAGTATTCCACCATCTATATGGGGCATTAAAATAAGAGGATGTGGAAATTAATACTTGATAAAATCAAATTCACATTTGATATCTACCTACCTCAAGTATGTTTCTCAATTTTTATACATATTGTGAAGTTTAATAATGAGTTTTATAGTGAAATTTATGATTTGAGTGAGAAAACATTGTGCCCTCTTAATTCACAATAATTTTAATGATTTCGTATATTGTGTATCACTTTTGTTTTCTCTAAGATGACCTTAATTACTTGATGATAGATAAAAAATCCATGGATTTTCCCAAAAGTGATTCCAAATGCACATTTCAATGGGTTCATCTTTATATTATTTGAATAATTTTTTAAAAACCCTATCTTGAGGTTAATGATGTCTCTAAAATGGTTATATAACCTAATAACTAGTTCACCAACATAATAATACACATTTTTTCCAGGAGGGTCTTAAATATGTGGTGTATCTCTGATTGATTTGTATCTCTGACACTTCTTAGACCAAAGGGAATAAACCTATAAAAGTATACTCCTAGGGTATCTATTAAGATAGTGGAATAATCATCTGTGGATGATATTTACATTTTGTTATAGTTTTGATACTATTTTATAAAGAATAGGGATTGAAAATCAATAATTGATTCAAGTAATAATTTTATAATTGGTATAGGTAAGTCACCCTATAAAAGATTACGGTTTGGGGAACAAAATTTAATATAAAGACTATTTTTTGTCTTTATTTCTAATAAATAATTATAGGAACCCCAAATGTGGTATTTAACCTCTATAATAAAGGTATGGTGTATTATCTTATCAAAAATAGATTCCACCATGTTAAATTTATAGGGTACATCCTCTTCATTGGAAATTTTTAACCATTTTTGTTATCCAAAAAGAAAAAATTATGAAATAATACTTGGTGATACAATATTAAAATTATATTGAAGATTCTTTAAAACACAACCCACTATCTCTTGAGGAGAGTAATGTACTTATAGAGATCATCATGAGTTATTTCTTCATTGATTACTGTAACTTATTAGTCTTCATTAATTCCAAAATTTACATGTTTGAGATCATTAATGGTGGAAAAATGAATTGTTAAAAGGAATACATGGAATCTCAAAGCTCTACCTCATAAAAATCAATAGTGGTGGATTTTGTAACACCAAAATATTTTATACTTTTTCCATTAAAAAAACATTTTGTATTCGATAACATTCCTTACCCACATCCTTGAGTCATTATAAACTACGATATAATAAACCATTATAACCCTGCTCTTAAACTAGATGTTACGAATTATAATAAATACATTATGAAAATAATTATATATGTTTTAGTTATAACAAATTTATTTTTTAGTGTAGAATAAATAAATTATGAATTTTTAGTAATTTCATTTTATGATTTTAAAATATGTTTTCTTCAAAAATGATTTTTATTCCATTTTTTCCATTAAATTTATACATAATTTATAATATTTTTTAAATGTTATTTTATTAAATTAATATAACTTTTAAAATAACCATGTCAATATTATCTTAGGTTGAATTTTTAGGTTTTTCTCTAAAAATATTTAATTTTCTGGGATTAGTGAAAATACTACTTTTTGTAAATATTGTCATTGATATTCAAGTAAAATTACCATTATGTTATTTAATTTTCTTAAATTAATATAAATCTCCTTTAATAATAAATAATATTATTAATTAAATAAGACTCATTATTTTACTTTATTTTGGTATATATTTTTCGGGCGTAAAAACATTTTTATAAATCCTATTTGTAAGCATGCAATGTGGTTTTACCTTAATAAATTAAATTAATATCTATTTTAAATTTTTTTAATGAAATTTAAAGATTATATATTCAATATAATATTTTAACATACATTTTATGGATTTTATATGGCATTAAATGTAAGTAAATGTTTTTTTACGTATAAAAATTCATTTTTTGAAAATGCGTTTTCTTGTGGGAGGCATGATTATTTATAATTAAATTATTTCCAATTATATAAATTCAATCTATTAAAATATATTACATATTTGGAAATAGGGTCAAAATAATATTTTTTCATAGTTGATAGTGAAAACATTAAAATTTTGATACCATAGTTATGGTTAAAACAGTTTTAACATTGGGGGGGGGGGTGACCAAGAAATTAGGGTATGATTTCCCTCATACCTATATAATTATAAAATTTAAAAAATATATTGACTTTATTTTATTTTATATTATAAAACCTAATGATTTCCATCCAAATTCCATTGAAAGTTCCCATATATCATTGAAGTCATTCAAGAAACTACAGGTGTTTCCCTCCCCTAACATATAAAAGGGAACTGATTCTACTCCTTTATTCAAACCATATGATCATTCAATATCATCAAAATTGTAACACCCCAAGCTTCCATGGTACTTTTCCCTTCGAATAATGCGATAGCGTGTGTTGTACGCAACCTCGAGTTCTAACACACACCACAACTAATTAAACTAGCCGTTGTAAATAGTAATACCTACTTTTTGAAATCATATATATTTTATATTTCAAAAGGGACTTAATTTTTGGATTCGGAATATTAAAATTAGCCTAGGGTGAAATTTTGGTACTTTTCGGATAACTGTTATATTTTGATGAATAGTGAAAATTACTAAATTTTAATTAAAATCAACTTTTTTAATCAAAATAATTAATATTGATAAATTATGAATTTGAGTGGTTTTAAAGTATATTTAGAATATATTTTTACCATTTCATTTAATGTTTGTCATTGGACATAATTTCACAATTAAACCAGACATAAACAAGTGTCAATCTTTTGATAGTTATTATCTCTTAAAAACACGCTTTTTATTTTAACAACGGGAATTAATTTTAAATTAATTTCTGCCACTTCTGTGTTTTGAATTTGGAAAAATGGATTACATATTTGGAATCAGTATGTCCAAATTATGTAAATAGGTAACTTTTATTTTTACACATTTTGAATAATTACTGCGGTAAATATTTTATTTACCATGGTTAAAGGGTAAATCCGGTAAATAAGGGTAAACAAATAATATTATAATAATACAAAATTACCCTAAAACGTGTCCTAACCTTATTAGTGGACACATACCCGACCATGGGCATCCTTGGGTCGATTTGGGGACCCCTTAGAGCCACTTGTATGTGGTAGGGACACATTATATTAATAAAGTTAAAATAAAAATAAAAATGGCATAAGCTTACATATGTTAGAAGAACAATTTTTACATAGATTTATACATGTTGGAATTTTGATTATAAATATTCATTAGAAAGATAAAAATATTTCCTACATAATTATATTTTATTTATAATTTTTAGACATCAAATAATTTAAATTATTAATGACACAATAATGATGCAATGTTTACCTCATTAATAAATCATTCAAATAAATAAGATTATAATGATTACAATATTATCTAAAACCTGTCCAATTCTTATTGGTTGATGTTATTTAGAATATGAGTCATCTTATCTTCGACCTCAATGATTTTTGGACCATTATAAACCGAATATAATTATATTATAAAGTAATACTTTCACTCTTTCCTAAAGAGCCCCTCCTCTCCCTTATAAAAGGAGACTACTTCTACTCATTCCTCACACCTCTCAAGCCACTTGGCTCATCCAAACCCTGACCAAATAATCTCCCCACATTCCTCTCCTCCTCCTTGAAGCTTCCCCTTAGGCAGACAGCATTTCAAGAAGTCCTTTGGTTCCAACCAATGTGACTTACCTAAATTAAAGGTAACGATTTCTCTTAAATTATTTTCATTTATTTTTTTTCTCCAACCCCAAAACTCTTTTTATTTCCTTTCTTTTGTAACAAAAAAAGTATCCTCAATATACTAGGATGTTTTTATAAGAAGTATTCGAACTACAGATACACACACCTCCATCTAATGGATGATGAACATAATGTTTCTGTGAATGGAAAACTAACGCCTCACGAAACGATGATTGTTCAAATACATCTTACCGCCTCTCATGGTGGCCATTAGAATGACACTGTAATTAATTGTGATATTAATGATACATATTTTATATATAAGCTTCTGTAATTCCATTTTATTTCATACCATTATTCGTTTCATGTTGTATATACATACGATAATTTCATTTGAGGAAGTGCAGACTACCGCCCCCTTAAAATGATATGACTCGTTCATACCACACATGGAACGTATAAAGAATGGTGTTAATGAACATAATTAACATATATAAAATATTATATTATACTGGAATAATAATATACCTATGTATCATTTGGATTCAATTCTTTTAAAATGAAAAATTAAATGGAAGTAGCGTTCATGCGTACGTACGGACTACCGTCTCCACGAACACGGTGAGATCCATCCTCCATCGTATCCATTCAAGTCTTATTCTCATTTTAGGGTTAAAAATAATGTTAATATCATTCTGATTATGAATAAGATATAATCTATCCATTACAGACATGTCTTGCGTAACCAAACATTTAAGAAGAACGAATCGATTATCACCCGAAATGACGATAATACTAAGATATTATTAATAAAGCAATGTTAAAAGATCATATATGATATCATATTGATGTATATGATTATTGTATAATTTAATAACAATGTTTTAATTATTATACAGGAGGTTAACATACCATCTACTAAGGGAAAGTTCAAGGTAAGGGTTTATTTCGCAATCTCATCATTATCCGAGGTTATTTATACATAATTATCTACTGGGACCTCGTTATCATCCACGTCCATGTTTCTTCAAAATGTATTTCAAAACATTTTTAATATTTAAAAGAATATGGGTTAAAGTCATTTATACCCTTGTTTGACTTTTTATAAGAGGTTTATAAGGGAATCTTTCCGTCGTTTTCCAAACAAGGTGCTTTTTAACCTTTTCGACAGAATTAAGATAAGAACGTGTTTTTTAACTTATACGGCGGGTGCGGTTATTTTCCGCCGTTATAAAATCGTCAAAGCTTCCCTTACAAGCTTATAAAAATATTTTCAAAGAAAATGTTTTATTTTATAAATATATGTCTCTTAAATGATTTTAAAATAGAAAGAGATATTTCTTTAAAAAGAGTTTTGATTTCATCTATGTCAACATCCTTTAATGGATTTTACGCTTATTTGAGGATGATATATTATGATACAAAACTTTTATACTGTATTGAAGGTTTTTTGATATGTTTGACTGTGGATCTGCTATTTTTTTTATATACCATTCATGGTTTATGGTGAAAGTATTTACATTTCGTATGCTAGTTTTAATACAAATGTTTATGTTATGTTTAAACCTTTTCATATGGGAATGCATTGGACTTAATATGTGACGGGTGTAGCCCGCTATAGCTCCTCGATGCATCGGTAGGTATCATGAGACAAACTAGTGTCTTGGAACAAGTCCTTGGCAAAATATTATTTGTAGTCTTGGCACGAGGCCTTGGCTATGTGGTTATGATAGTCTGGCATTATGCATTTCATCATTATGAAACTGGTTATTGATATTGCATGTGATTATTCGATTAGTAGAATATCCATTTGAATAAGTAAATGGCATTATTTCATTTTATTTATGCCATACTATGTTGAAGTTAAAGTTTAAAAGGCTTTTGTTTTAGTTATACATTGCCTTAAATGTTTATTCTTATTTATGAAAGTTTCCACTATATTGTTATCCTTACTGGGAATTTGAGCTCACCCCTTTTCTATGTTTTATTTTCCCAGGATGTGAAGAAGTAAATTATGAATGACTTGCAGGGATATTATGAGGGGTTAATAGTGTGGACTATGGAGACAATATTTTGTTGTAGTAGTTTTTTTAATTTTGATGATGTAATGTAAAACTTATGAATATATCTAGTGTTTCCAAGGCTACTAAACCAATCGGTCTTTCGAGATTTGATCTTTCTTGTGATCATGCCAATGTTATGTAATTAATGCACCGACTCTGTGTAACTGGGGTCGGGGCGTTACAGTTGGTATCAGAGGAAGTTTAGTACAAACCTTGGAAGCTAGATTTAGATAAACTCTGATTAGAGCACGTAGACCTAAGATGAATTTTGAGGATTAGTATAGAAGAACTTCCTAGAATTTTGGTATTGTAGAGATTTTGTGAGTTTTCCGAGCAATACATCCCTGTATGGATACGAGCAGGTAGAGGCGGATCTGGCACAGATGTACCTAGGGGTAAAACCTGAAAACACCGCTTTGAGCTAGACTCGAACGAGAACTGGTGCACGACAACGGGCCTTGCTGCACTCTTGGTTACGACACTCCCGGGGGATATGCTTTGGATAACTCTCATTTTCTTTACAAATCATTATGAAGGGTTTATGAGTATATAATTCCTCAAAGAAAACATTTTTATGATTATGGATTATATCCATAAATAGTTCAATTTATGTTAAGTGTTTTATAAGTATGGGATTATGTATTTTGATTCATAAACTGATCTAGTTTATGCCATTGTTTAGAAATGGTGCCTAGTGGAAGAAATGGAAACCGTATCAATGCATGCACTCCATGTAGGGATTGCCCTCCTGCTCAAGATAATTATAGTGGGGCTGGTGATGCAACTGGTGCCGATCAGCTAATCACCATACTAGGACAACTTACTCGGGTTATGAATAATAACCTTACCCGTATGGAGCACCCTGATCCGCAGCGTGGAGGATCAATGTTAGATCAATTCATGAGGCAACAACCACCAACGTTCAATGGGAGTACAAATCCCTTAGTAGTTGAGCAATGGATAAATTCCCTAGAGAAAATATTTCAGGCTTTGGGGAGCAGTGAAAGGGAAAAAGTTATCATGGCAGTTTACCGCCTCACTGGAGATGCTGATCAATGGTGGTCATTGATTCAAAACATGAAGGAAGATGATGAAGTATCAAATATGGAATGGAGGGAGTTCAAAGATCTGTTTTTAGAAAAATACTTCCCTCGCGACCATCGAGCAGATATGGAAAGGAAATTTCTAAGTCTGAGACAGAAGGAGGATGAGAATGTCGCAAAGTATGAGGCTAACTTTACAAGGATAGAAAGGTATGCTGGTGATTATATATGTAACCAAAGAAGTAAGATTGTTCGTTTCTTTGATGGGTTAAAACCATTTCTCCATCGAGCATTAGTCTCACAATCCTTTTCATCGTACGAAGACATTGTCTCATGTGCTATCAAGACCGAAAAGGAATTCTCTAAGTCTTATGACTTTAAAGCAAAGCAAGAGAAGAAGAGACCTGCTGATCAATCTGGGAATGGAAATAAGGGGAAGAAGGGAAAGGTTGAATATCCATCCTGTGGTAAATGCGGGAAGAAATACCCTGGTACTTGCTTGAAGGGAATGGGAGTCTGTTACAAGTGTGGTGAAAAAGGCCACCAAGCTCGTGATTGCAATGGGAAGAAGGAAGCTACCAACGTTAAGTGCTACAATTGCAGGGAGATGGGGAGTTATGAAAATGAATGTCCTAAGCGTCAGGAGAACTTACCTCAGAAAAGGCCAAGGGATCAAGGCCAGGCTTATCCTATCACTACTGCTGAGGTAGAAGCTCCGAAAGATGTAGTGGCAGGTAATTTAATGGTTTCCTCAAGTTTAGCAAATGCATTATTTGATTCTGGATCATCGCATTGTTTCATATCTTCCCAGTTTTCTATGAAAATTAGATATTTCCAATTTGATTTAATAAGGGAGTTGTCAGTTAAAACTCCTAAGGGAAGTATCATTGCAACAAAGTTTTGTGAATCAGTCCCCATTAGAGCACATAAATTTTCTTTATCTGCTGATCTCATCGTCATACCTATGATTGAGTTTGATATAATCCTTGGTATGGACTGGCTTTCGGACTATGATGAGAAGATTTATTGTAAGAAGAAAGAGGTTACGATTCTTGATGATAATGATAAGGAACACCTTATTTTTAGAGCAGAATTGTCACCACCTAATTCTTATTTAGATCCACCCCCAGTAGCTCAACTTAATTCAATTATTGGGGAGGAAGAGAATGAAATAACTGTCGGTGAGGAAAGGAATGTACAAATAGAGGATGTACCTATTTTGAAAGAATTTGTCGATGTATTTCCGGAAGATTTACCTGGACATCCTCCAGAACGAGAAGTTGAGTTTTCCATTGATTTGATTCCTGGATCAAGGCCTATATCGAAGACCCCTTATAGAATGGACACTGTAGAATTAGTCGAACTAAAGAATCAACTAGAGGAATTGAGTAATAAGGGATTTATTCTCCCTAGTGTTTCTCCATGGGGAGCCCCTGTTCTTTTTGTTAAAAAGAAAGATGGATCTATGAGGTTATGTATCGACTACAGGGAGATCAAGGCTATAACGATAAAGAACAAGTATCCCCTACCTCGTATTGATGATTTATTTGACCAACTTCATGGAGCTCAATACTTTTCAAAGATTGACCTTCGATCTGGATACCATCAGTTGTGTGTGAAGAAGGAAGACATTCCGAAGACAGCATTTCGAACCAGGTACGGGCATTACGAGTTTACCGTAATACAGTTTGGATTGACTAATGCAACCTCTGTATTCATGGATCTGATGAATAGAGTTTTCAAGGAGTATCTCAATGAATTTGTGGTGGTATTTATTGATGATATCTTGGTATACTCCAAAACCTACGAAGATCATGAAAATCACTTGCGCATTATCTTGAAGACTCTGAGGAGGCATGAATTATATGGGAAGTTTAGCAAGTGTGAATTCTGGCTTCAGGATATTTCTTTTCTTGGCCATATTGTCTCTAAATATGGAATCTCTGTTGATCCTTCTAAGACCAAGGCAATCCAAGAATGGCCAGCACCTACGAGTATAACTGAGGTACGTAGTTTTATTGGTTTGGCAGGTTATTATCGACGTTTCGTCCAGAATTTTGCCCGATTGGCTAACCCATTAACGAAGCTCACAAGTAAAGGGGTTAAATTTGTTTGGAAAAAAGAGTGTGAAGAATGTTTCGAAGAACTGAAGAGAAGATTAGTCAATGCTCCTATATTGACTCTACCATCGGGGAATGATGGGTTCGTTATTTATAGTGATGCATCAAAGAAAGGACTTGGTTGTGTCCTTATGCAGAATGATAGAGTTATTTCCTATGCATCACGACAGTTGAAAATTCATGAACAAAACTATCCTACTCATGATCTTGAGTTAGCAGCTGTGATCTTTGCATTGAAGATATGGAGACACTACCTCTATGGTGAAAAATGTGAGATTTATACTGATCACAAGAGTTTGAAGTATATTTTATCACAAAAAGAACTCAACATGAGGCAAAGGAGATGGCTTGAATTACTCAAGGATTATGATTGCATGATACACTACCACCCGGGAAAAGCAAACAAGGTGGCAGATGCTTTGAGTAGAAAAGACCATGGAGTTTTGAACATGATGAGAATTGAAAGGGATCCAATTTTCATGGATCTAGTGAAGATGGACATGGGAATAACTAGGGAAGGTGAAACATCAATGCTTTTTCAAATGGTTTCCAAACCATCTTTACTAGAAAGGATTAAGAGTTCTCAGACCGATGATGAAGAATTTCAGAAGAAGATTAAAGCTGTGAATGATGGGAGATTGAGAGACTTTGTGTATGAAGATGGAATTTTGAAATTCGGGAAGAGACATTGTGTTCCTGATTTACCTGATCTGAAAAGGGAATTGCTGGATGATGCTCATAGTTCCAATTTCTCTATACACCCTGGGAGCACCAAAATGTATAGAGATTTGAAGGAACATTTTTGGTGGGACAACATGAAGAGGGAGATTGCTGATTTTGTGTCAAGATGTATGGTTTGTCAACAAGTGAAAGCTGGAAGGCAACATCATGGAGGAGTCATGCAACCTCTTCCCATACCGGAGTGGAAATGGGACAATATTACGATGGACTTTGTCATGGGGCTACCAAAGACTCCTAGAAGGAATGATGCAATATGGGTTATTGTTGATCGTCTTACCAAGTCAGCACATTTTCTTACTATAAGAGAAGATCTACCCCTGGAACGTCTAGAAAGACTATACATTAATGAATTTGTGAGACTTCATGGAGTACCCCTATCGATTGTTTCTGATCGTGATCCCCGCTTTACTTCAAGATTTTGGAAAAGTCTTCAGAAATCCCTGGATACTGAACTTCATTTGAGCACTGCTTACCACCCTCAGACAGATGGACAATCAGAACGGACTATTCAAACCCTAGAAGACATGTTGAGATCTTGCTCACTTGACTTTCAGGGCATGTGGGATCAATATTTACCACTGGTAGAATTTTCCTATAACAATAGCTTCCATTCAAGTATTCAGATGGCACCATATGAAGCGTTATACGGAAAGAGATGTCGTACACCAACCTGTTGGGATGAGGTTGGTGAAAGAAAACTTGTAGGCCCAGAACTGGTGGAGGAAACGGTGGAAAAGGTGAAGGTAATCCAAAATCACATCAAAGCAGCTCAAAGTAGGCAGAAGAGCTATTCCGATAATCGAAGGAAGGATTTGGAATTTCAAGTCGGTGATCATGTTTTCCTGAAGGTATCTCCATGGAAGGGAGTCATACGTTTTGGTAAGAAAGGTAAATTGAGTCCCAGGTACATCGGACCTTTCGAAATTCTAGAACGAATTGGGGTTGTAGCTTACCGATTGGCAATGCTGCCAAGTCTCTCCAAAGTTCACGATGTGTTCCACGTATCTCTGTTGAGAAAATACATGCCTGACCCAACGCATGTACTCACCTATGAGGAATTAGAACTGGAACCCGATCTGTCTTATTGTGAAGAGCCTGTCAGGATTCTTGATACAAGAGAACAAGTACTGAGAAACCGGACGACGCGTCTGGTAAAAGTTTTGTGGAGAAATCATAAGATGGAAGAGGCAATGTGGGAACCCGAGGAACTTATGATGAAGAACCACCCGAGTCTTTTTATATAGTAATACCCTAGAAATTGCGAGGACGAAATTATTTGAAGGAGGGGAGAATGTAACACCCCAAGCTTCCACAGTACGTTTCCCTTCGAATAATGCGATAGCGTGTGTTGTACGCAACCTCGAGTTCTAACACACACCACAACAAATTAAACTAGCCATTGTGAATAGTAATACCTACTTTTTGAAATCATATATATTTTATATTTCAAAATGGACTTAATTTTTGGATTCGGAATATTGAAATTAGCCTAGGGTGAAATTTTGGTACTTTTCGGATAACTTTTATATTTTGATGAATAGTGAAAATTACTAAATTTTAATTAAAATCAACTTTTTTAATCAAAATAATTAATATTGATAAATTATGAATTTGAGTGGTTTTAAAGTATATTTAGAATATATTTTTACCATTTAATTTAATGTTTGTCATTGGACATAATTTCACAATTAAACCAGACATAAACAAGTGTCAATCTTTTGATAGTTATTATCTCTTAAAAACACGCTTTTTATTTTAACAACGGGAATTGATTTTAAATTAATTTCTGCCACTTCTGTGTTTTGAATTTGGAAAAATGGATTACATATTTGGAATCAGGATGCCCAAATTATGTAAATAGGTAACTTTTATTTTTACACATTTTGAATAATTACTGCGGTAAATATTTTATTTACCATGGTTAAAGGGTAAATCCGGTAAATAAGGGTTAAAAAATAATATTATAATAATACAAAATTACCCTAAAACGTGTCCTAACCTTATTGGTAGACACATACCCGACCATGGGCATCCTTGGGTCGATTTGGGGACCCCTTAGAGCCACTTGTATGTGGAAGGGACACATTATATTAATAAAGTTAAAATAAAAATAAAAATGGCATAAGCTTACATCTTTTAGAAGAACAATTTGTACATAGGGTTATACATGTTGGATTTTCGATTATAAATATTCATTAGAAATCTAAAAAGATTTCCTACATAATTATATTTTATTTATAATTTTTATACACCATATAATTTAAATTATTAATGACACAATAATGATGCAATGTTTCCCTCATTAATAAATCATTTAAAAAAATAAGATTATAATGATTAAAATATTATCTAAAACCTGTCCAATTCTTATTGGTTGATGTTATTTAGAATATGAGTCATCTTATCTTCGACCTCGATGATTTTTGGACCATTATAAACCGAATATAATTATATTATAAAGTAATACTTTCACTCTTTCCTAAAGAGCCCCTCCTCTCCCTTATAAAAGGAGACCACTTCTACTCATTCCTCACACCTCTCAAGCCACTTGTATCGTCCAAACCCTGCCCAAATAAGCTCCCCACATCCCTCTCCTCCTCCTTGAAGCTTCACCTTAGGCAGAAAGCATTTCAATAAGTCCTTTGGTTCCAACCAAATTGAGTTACCTAAATTAAAGGTAACGATTTCTCTTAAATTATTTTCATTTATTTTGCTTCTCCAACCCCAAAACTCTTTTTATTTCCTTTCTTTTGTAACAACAAAAGTATCCTCAATATACTAGGATGTTTTTATAAGAAGTATTATAACTACACATACACACACCTCCATCTAATGGATGATGAACATAATGTTTCTGTGAATGGCAAACTAACACCTCACGAAACGATGATTGTTCAAATACATCTTACCGCCTCTCATGGTGGCCATTATGATGGCACTGTAATTAAATGTGATATTAATGATACATATTTTATATATAAGCTTCTGTACTTCCATTTTATTTCATACCATTATTCGTTTCATGTTGTATATACATACGATAATTTCATTTGAGGAAGTGCGGACTACCGCCCCCTTAAAATGATATGACTCGTTCATACCACACATGGAACGTATAAAGAATGGTGTTAATGAACATAAGTAACATATTTAAAATATTATATTATACTGGAATAATAATATACCTATATATCATTTGGATTCAATTATTTTAAAATGAAAAATTAAATGGAAGTAGCGTTCGTGCGTACGTACGGACTACCGTCTCCACGAACACGGTGAGATCCATCCTCCATCGTATCCATTCAAGTCTTATTCTAATTTTAGGGTTAAAAATAATGTTAATATCATTCTGATTATGAATAAGATATAATCTATCCATTACAAACATGTCTTACGTAACCAAACATTTAAGAAGAACGAATCGATTATCACCCGAAATGACGATAATACTAAGATATTATTAATAAAGAAATGTTAAAAGATCATATATGATATCATATTGATGTATATGATTACTGTATAATTTAATAACAATGTTTTAATTATTATAGAGGAGGTTAACATACCATAGACTAAGGGAAAGTTCAAGGTAAGGGTTTATTTCGCAATCTCTTTTTTATCCGAGGTTGTTTATACATAATTATCTACTGGGACCTCGTTATCATCCACGTCCATGTTTCTTCAAAATGTATTTCAAAATTTTTTTTAATATTTAAAAGAATATGGGTTAAAGTCATTTATACCCTTGTTTGAATTTTTATAAGAGGTTTATAAGGGAATCTTTCCGTCGTTTTTCAAACAAGGTGCTTTTTAACCTTTTCGACAGAATTAAGATAAGAACGTTTTTTTAACTTATACGGCGGGTGCGGTTATTTTCCGCCGTTATAAAATCGTCAACGCTTCCCTTACAATTATATAAGAATATTTTCAAATAAAATGTTTTATTTTATAAATATATGTCTCTTAAATGATTTCAAAATAGAAAGAGATATTTCTTTAAAAAGAGTTTTGATTTCATCTATGTCAACATCCTTTAATGGATTTTATGATTATTTGAGGATGATATATTATGATACAAAACTTTTATATTGTATTGAAGGTTTTGTGATATGTTTGACTGTGGATGTGCTATTTTTTATATACCATTCATGGTTTACGGTGAAAGTATTGACATTTCGTATGCTAGTTTTAATACGAATGTTTATGTTATGTTTAAACCTTTTCATATGGGAATGCATTGGACTTAATATGTGATGGGTGGAGCCCGCTATAGCTCCTCGATGCATCGGTAGGTCTCATGAGACAAACTAGTGTCTTGGCACAAGGCCTTGGAAAAATCTTATTTGTAGTCTTGGCACGAGGCCTTGGCTATGTGGTTATGATAGTCTGGCATTATGCATTCCATTATTATGAAAGTGGTTATTGATATTTCATGTGATTATTCGATTAGTAGAATATCCATGTGAATAAGTAAATGGCATTATTTCATTTTATTTATGCCATACTATGTTTAAGTTAAAGTTTAAAAGGCTTTTGTTTTAGTTATACATTGCCTTAAATGTTTATTCTTATTTATGAAAGTTTCTGCTATATTGTTATCCTTACTGGGCATTTGAGCTGACCCCTTTTCTATGTTTTATTTTCCTAGGATGTGAAGAAGTAAATTATGAATGAATTGTAGGGATATTATGAGGGGTTAATAGTGTGGACTATGGAGACAATATGTTGTTTTAGTAGTTTTTTTATTTTGATGATGTAATGTAAAACTTATGAATATATCTAGTGTTTCCAAGGCTACTAAACCAATCGGTCTTTCGAGATTTGATCTTTCTTGTGATCATGCCAATGTTATGTAATTAATGCACCGACTCTGGGTAACTGGGGTCAGGGCGTTACAAAAATAACAACGAAAAATCCTTTATATAACCAATAACTTAATACTAGAACCTATGGTCTTATCATAATACCAATACTTCAAGTGTTATGTTTTAATACAAAGGAGGTCTCCCAATGAAGAGGTCTATATCATAACCAACACCTTTCAATTTTATTTATTCTTGTACTTAGTATAAAAAAAATTCACTAAAAATGATGAATTTGTACCACTAATATACTGATATGTCATAACACAACAACCCTAGTTACCTAGAGTCAGTGCATTATTACATAACATTGGCATGATCCCAAGAGATCAAGTCTCAACAGACAGATTAGTTTAGTATCCTTGGAAGTACTATATACATACATAAGTTTTTCATTACAATATGAAATATAAAAACTAAAAAATTATGTTTCCTTTTAACACACTAAAATCCCTTATCCTATTTCTGTAGGTTAATCATAATATACTTCTTCACTTCTTGGAAAAAAGAATACATAGAAATGGGTGAGCTCAGATGCTATGAAAGGATAACAATATTGAGAAAACTATCATAAATAAGAATTAACATTTAAGTAAATGTATAAGACTAAAATAAATCATTTTAAAGATAAACTTAGTCATATTATGGCAATGATAAATCAAATAATTTGATTTACATATTCAAATGGGTATTCTACTAGTCGAATAATCACATGTAATATCAATAGGCAATTTCATAATGATAGAACGCATAATGCCAAACATCATAACAACATATTCATGTCCTTGTGCCAATAATACAAATAATATTCTTGTCAAGTCCTTGTGCCAAGACACTAGTTCATCTCATAAGACCTACTGATGCATCGAGGAGCAATAACTGGCTCCACCTGTCACTTACTAATCCCAATGCATTCCTCATATGAAAAGGTTGAAACTTGACATAAACATTCGTATTAAAACTAGCATAAGAAATGTTAATAATCTATCCATAAAACATGAATGGAATAAAAATAACACATCCACAGTCAAACATGTCACAAAATCTTAAATATAATATGGAAGATTGCATCATAATAAATTAACTTCAAACAAGTGTAAAATCTATCAAAGGATGTTGACATAGTTGAAATGAAAACCATTTGGGGGAAATTTCTCTTTATAATTTGAACCCATTTAAAATTCATATAATTATAAAAGAAAATATTTATTTTGAAAATATTCTTATAATCTTGTAAGGGAAACTTTGAAGGAGTTATAATGGTGGAATATAGCTGCACCCACCATATAAGTTAGAAAACATTCTTACCATAATTCGTCGAAAAGGTCCTAAAGTAAATTGTTTGGAAAGAGATTGAAATATTCCATTAAAAACATTTTAAAAAACATCAAATGTGGGTATAAAGGACTTTAACCCATAGTATATTAAATAGTATCTTTTTTGATATACATTTTTTAAAAACACAAATTTCGATGACAAAGAGGTCCCAGTAGATACTTATGTATTAACAACCTTAGATAATAAAGAGATTGTAAAATTAACCCTTTCCTTGTACTTTTAAATGGACAAGGGTACATTAACCTACTTTATAAAAGTTAAGTAATTGTTATTAAATTATACAAGAACTTCATACATAAATATGATATCATATATGATCTTCTAATATTTTTTTGTTAATGATATTTCAGTAGTATCATTGTTTCAGGTATTAAATGATTCATTTTCCTTTATCTGTTTTTATTATGTATGTCATGTTTTTATGGATATTATGTATTTGATTCATATCCATAATGATATTAACTTCTTAAACATTATTTTTAATCATAAAATGAAAATTATTCTTGGATGGTTATGATGGGGAGTGAATCTCATCACGTTCATGGAGATGGTAATCCGTACGTACGCATGAGTGACAATGTCATTCTATTAATGGGGAAATAATATGTTATTGGATGGTATATCATATATACAGAATCATTAACATTTTATATTAATTATTTTCATCAATTATACACATTATTATACCCATCCAAAAAATGAAGTGTTGAAAAACAAACTACACCACGACGTGGAGACGGCAAGCCTTACGTACGCGCATATGGTGACTTTGTCATTCATAGGATGGATATAATGATGAATATTGTTGTACCATATTTATAATAACATTAAATTATTTAGAAGGTACTAGATTATTTACTTTGGTAAGGAAACAACAAAGAAAGAGGAAGTGGAAGATGAAAAGAATATTGAAAGAGGTGATGGAATTATTACATCTTCTCCGCGTTCTTCCTTTTGATATGAACAAAAAGGAAAATTAGGTTGGATTTATGGTCAAATTAAGGCCTCTAGGATAAGACGAGGGTATTTTTGAGGATATTTGAGTACGGTTTGGCCAATCCAAATGGCATTGGAGGTGTGATATTGAGAGAAGGGGAAGTACCCTTTTATAAGAGAGGTGAGGGTCTTTTTAGGAAAAAACTGAAATATTATTTTATTATACAATCTTATTTAGTTTATAATGGCTCCGAAAAGATTTATTTAGATGCTAATGTGGGTAAGGGTTGAAAATATCTCAACCAATAGGGTTTAGACAGGTTTAGGTGACCATATTAACCTTATCTTTTAGATATAACTCTTAGTTAAATAGTTTAACTCTTACCATGTATACTTGTATTATTCTAATAAATGGTTAATAAAATTACAATAAAAAGCCAAGAGAACCCCAAGTGGTTCATTATTGAAATATATAAATTTATCTAAGTCATTTTTACAAAAAGTATATTTTTAGGAATATTATATCTATTAATAATGTAGAATTTTTTTTAAAAACTCATTTATGTCTATGTTGACACTATTAAGTATTTGGTTTTTTTGAAATTCAAAAAAACTTTATTTCTTAGAAATAAATATATTAAATCAATACCAATATATCATATTAAAATAAAAAATTAGTATAATGAGTTAAAAGTCTCAAGTTACATTTATTTGGATATTTATAATATCAATTATTTTAATCTTTCTTTAATAAGGTAATTACATAAAAATGATTGTGTCATAAATAAATTTAATTATTTAATGAAAAAAAATTTAAATAAAATACTATTATGTAAGAACTTTTTTATCTTTATAATGAATATTTATAGTCTAATTTATATTATGTATAACCCTATATTAAAAATGATTTAGTTATTAAACATTGAATTTAACACTTTTAACTCCTCTTTAAATAAAATAATAAAAAATGTCCTAATCTAATTCATGTGGATCAAAGAATATCATATTTTATCCATAAGTTTGATTTTGGTCGAAATACACTTATCCAATATAATTAGGACATGTTTTAGGGTAATTATAATATCATTTTTATCTTTAATTACCCTATTTAATTTTAATTGGGGTAAATAATATTCTATGTTACCATTCACCAAAAATTATTTTCATCCTATTGAACCAAATTTTACATAATTATGTCAACCGTGTCTATATTATTTTTGAAATTAAATTCACAGATGTAGTAAAATTCCGTTTTATGAAAATTTTCAAATGTTACTAGAAGGTGGGTAAAAGACATTAACAAGTTCAATAAAATTTTATATCTCTAATTTTATTATAAAATGACTCCAATGAATTACATTGAAATTATATAGGTAATATGTATCTATTTTGACATAAATTTAATTTAAATAAAATAAAAAAATTTCTAAATAAAATTTCATTTTTAAACAATAACAAAGTGTTTTTCACTATTCATTAAAATTTGAATGTTTTCAGAAAAATATAAAAAATTCACCGTAAACTAATTTTGATATTACGAATCCAAAAATGAAGTCCATTGTGAAAAATAAAATTTATAAAGTTTCAAAAAGTGGGTATTACTATTCATAATGGCTAGTTTTATTGGTCATGATGTGCTAGAACTCGATGTTGCGTACAACGCAAGCTATTGCATTATTCAAAGAGAAATGTACCGTGGTAGCTTGGGGTGTTACTTTCTTCCCTCATTAAAATAATTTCGTCCTAGAAATTTATATAATACTACTGCATAAAAAGATTTGAGTGATTCTTCCTCATAAGTTCCTCGGTTTCCCACATTTCATATTCTATCTTATGGTTTCTCCATAGAACTTTTACAAGAAGAGTCGTCTGATTTCTCAACACTTGTTCTCTAGTATCAAGAAACTTGACAGGCTCTTCACAATAAGAAATACCGGGTTCCAATTCTATTTATTCATAGGTGAGTACCTGCATTGGTTCAGGCTTGTATTTTCTCAACTGTTATACATGGAACACATCATGAACTTTGGAGAGACTTGGAGGCATTTCGAAATGGTAAGCTACAACTCCAATTCATTCTATAATTTCGAAAGGTACGATATACCTGGGAAATAATTTACCCTTCTTACTGAATAGTACATCACCCTTCCATTGAGATACCTTTAAGAAAACTTGATATCTTACTTGAAATTTAAAATCCTTCCTTCAATTATCAGTATAGCTCTTTTGCCTAATTTGAGCTGCTTTAATGTGGGTTTGGATAATCTTCACCTTTTCTATTGTTTCCTCAACACGTTCTGGGCCTATCAGTTTTCTTTCACCAAAATCATCTCAAAAAGTTAGTGTGCAACATCTCTTTCCATATAATGCTTCATATGGTGCCATCTGAATTTTTTAATGGAAGAAATTGTTATAGTAAAATTCTACCATAGGTAAATATTTATCTCACATACCTTGAAAGTCAAGTGAGAAAGATCTCAACATGTATTCTAAGGTTTGAATAGTCTGTTCTGATTGTCTATCAATTTGAGGTTGGTAGGCAGTGCTTAAACAAAGTTCAGTATCTAGGGATTTCTGATTACTTTTCCAGAATCCTGATGTAAAATGAGGATCATGATTAGAAACAATCGATAGGGGTACACCATGAAGTCTTAAAACTTCATTAATATATAGTCTTGCTAAATGTTCAAGTGGTAAATCTCTTTTATAGAAAAAAATGTGCTGACTTTGTAAGATGATATACAATGACCCATATTACATCATTCCTTCTAGGATTCTTTGGTAGTCCCATGAAAATGTCCATAATAATATTATACCATTTCCACATAGGTATGAGAAGAGGTTGCATGACTCCTCTTGTATGTTGTCTTCCAGCATTAACCTGTTGACAAACCATATATGTTGACACATAATAAAAAATCTCTATATTAAAGTTATCCAACCAAAAATGTTCCTTCAAATATCAATACAAATTCTATCATGGTGTATTGGGAAATTGGAGCTATGAGAATCATCCAACAATTCCATTTTTAGATAAGGTATGTCAGGAACACAAAGCCACCTCCCAAATTTCAAAATTCCATCTTCATATACGAATTCAATCAATCTCCAATAATTCACAGCTTTTTTCGTTTGAAACTACTCCTCATAATTGCGAGAACTGTTTATCCTTTATAGTAAAGATGGTTTTGCAACCATTTGAAAAATTATTGATGTTTCACCATCCATGATTATTCCTATATCATTCTTTACTAGATCCATGAACATAGGATCCCTTTAAACTCTCATCTTGTTCAAAACTCCATGATCCTTTATGCTCAAATCATCTTCCACCTTATTTGCCTTCCCTGGGAGGTAGGGTATAGAAAAATAATAATCTTTGAGTAGTTTAAGACATCCTCTTTACCTCATGTTGAGTTCATTGTGTGAGAAAATATACTTCAAAATCTTGTGATCGGTATATATCTCACATTTTTCACCATAGATATAGTGTCTCCATATCTCGAAAAAGAAGATAACAGCTGCTAATGCAAGATCATGAGTGGTATTGTTTTTTCCATGAATTTTTAGCTGTCGTGATGCATAGAAAATAACCCTATCATTCCGTATAAGGACACAACCCAGTCCTTTCTTTGAAGCATCACTATAAATAAAAAACCCACCATTCACTGATGGTAGAGTCAATATAGGGTCATTGAATAATATTTTCTTCAATTCTTAAAAATATTCTTCACACTCTTTTATCCATACAAATTTTATGCCTTTATGTGTGATCTTGGTTAATGGGTTAGCCAATCAGGAAACAATTTGGAAGAAACACCGATAATAACCTGTTAAACCAATAAAACTGTGTACCTCAGCTATACTCATTGGTGCTGGCCATTTTTGGATTGCCTTTTTATTTGTAGGATAAAGAAATATTACATCCTTAGAAACAATATGTCCATGGAATGAAATCTCCTAAATCCATAATTCACACTTGATAAACACCCTATATAATTTATTTCTTCTTTGAGTCTTTAGAATAGTGCACAAGTGATTTTCATGATCTTCGTAGATTTTTTATTATTCAATGATATCATCAATAAATAGCACTAAATATTCATCATGATATTCCTTGAAAACTCTCTTAATTAGATCCATGAATACAAAGGGTGAATTAGTCAGACTAAAAGGCTTTACTGTAAACTCGTAATGCCCATAACTGGTATGAAATTCTATCTTTAGAATGTCTTCCTTCTTCACACACAACTGATGATATCCATATTGAAGGTCAATCTTTGAAAAATATTGTGCTTCATGAAGTTTATCCAATAAATCATCAATGTGAGGTAGGGGGTATGTGTTCCTTAGTATTATAGCATTGATCTCTCGGTAATCAATGCACAACCTCATAGATCCATCATTCTTCTTTACGATAAGGACAGGGGATCCCCATGGAGTCACACATGGGAGAATAAATCCTTTATTACTCAATTCCTCTAGTTTTTTCTTTAGTTCAACTAATTCCACCTTGTCCATTATATAAGGGGTCTTTGATATGGGCCTTGAACAAGGAATTATATCAATTCAAAACTTAATTTCTCATTCCATAGGATGTCTAAGTAATTCCTCTAAAAACACATCAACATATTATTGTACAATAGGTATGTCCTCTATTTTAAAAATCCTTTCCTCACCCATTGTTATGTCACTCTATTCCTCCCTAATAAGTGAATTTAGTTGATATATTGGGGGTGGATGTAGATAAGAATCAGATGGAGACATTTCTGATCTAAAGATAATGTAATCTGTATCATCATAAATAATTTTAATCATCTTCTATATACAATAAAGTTTTTTATCATGGTAAAAAATCCAATCCATACTGAGTATTATATCAAATTTAATCATGGGTATGAAAATGATATCAACAGATAAAGAATTATTATATGCCCTAATTGGAACTAACTGACAAAACATTGTTGCAATGATAATTCCCTTATGAGTTTTGACTGAAAACTACCTTGTTAAACCAAATTTGAAATATCTAATTTTCTTATAAAAATGGGAAGATATGAAACATTGCGATAATCCAAAATCAAATAAAGCATTGGATAAATTTGAGGTAACCATTAAATTACCTACCTCCACATAATTCAGAGCTTCAAACTCAGCAGTAGTGATCGCATAAGCTTAGCCTTTCTCCCATGGACTTTTCTGAGGTATGTTTCCATGGATATTAGGAAATTTATTTTCATAATTCCCCATTTCTCTAAAATTGTAGCATTTAACATCGATATCCTCTTTATTTACCTCAAAATCACAAGCATGGTGGCCTTTTTCACCACACATGTAACAGACTCCCATTCCCTTCAGGCAAGTACCTGGGTCTTTCTTCCCACATTTTATGTAGGATGGATATTAAATTTTTATTTTCTTCCCCTTATTTCCATTTCTAGGGTGTTCAACAGATATCTTCTTCTCTTGATTTTATTTAAATTCGTATGACATAGAGAATTCCTTTTCTGTCTTGATAGCACATGGGACAGTATCATCGTACGATGAGAAATATTTTGAGACTAATGGTCGATAGAGAAATGGTTTTAACCCTTCAAATAATCAATCAATAATACTCCTTAGGTTACGTATATAATATACTATATGACTTGATAACCTTGTAAAGTTAGCCTCATACTTTGCGACATTATCAGCCTTCTTTTTCCTTAGACTCAGAAATTACCATTCCATTTCTACTCGATGGACACGAGGAATGTCATTTTCTAAGAAAATATCTTTAAACTCCATCCATTCTATTTTTGATACTTATTCATCATCTTTTATGTTTTGAATTAATGACCACCATTGATCTACATCTCCTATGAGGCAATAAACTGCAATGACAAATTTTTCCCTTTCACTACTCCCAAAGCAAGAAATATTTTCTCTAGGAAACGTATCCATTACTTAGATACAAATGGATTTGTAGTCCCATTGAATGTTGGCCTCTGTTGTCTCATGAAGCAGTCCAATATTGATCCTCTGTGTTGTGGATCAGGGTGCTCCATCTGGGTAAGGTTATTATTCATAACCTAAGTTAGTTGTCCCAGTATTATTATAAGTTGTTTAACACCAGTTACATCACCAGCTCCACTATAATTATCTTGAGTAGGGGGAAGTCCCTACATGGATTACATATGTTGATACAGTTTCCATTCCTTCCACTAGGCTCTATTTCTATACAACGGAATACAATAGATTAGTTTATGAATCACAACAAATAATTCCAAACTAGAAAAATATCTAACAAAAATTGAACAGTTTATTCATATAATTTATAATTATAAAACAATGTTTTCTTTAAGGAGGTATTTAATCATAAATATTTCATAATGTTTTGTAAATAAAATGTGAACTATCCTAAGCATACCACCCATTAGTATCGTAACCAAGAGTGCAGCAAGGCCCGTTGTGGTGTACATAGATACCATGAGTCAAGCCCGAAACTTATTGTCAGAGTTTTCACTCCTAGGTACATCTATGCCAGAGCCACCCATACGTGCTTATTTCTAGACAAGGATGTTTTTCGTGGAAAATTCAAAAAATCTCTATATTTCCATAATTATAGGATTTTGTTTTATACTAATCTTCAAAGTCTATCTTAGGGTAATGTTTTATAATCAGAGTTTTTCTAAATCTAGTTTACAAGGTTTGTACTAAACTTCTCTGATACCAACAGTAACACCCTAACCCTAGTTACTCGGATTTAGTGCATTATTACATAACATTGGCATGATCACAAGAGATCAAGCCTCGAATGACTGATTAATTTAGTAGATTTGGAAGTACTAGATACATACATATGTTTTACATTACATTATGAAATGGAAAAACAACATCATTTTATCCCCATTGAACACACTAATATCCCATAACCTATTCTTGCAGGTTAATCGTAATATACTTCTTCACATCATGGAAAAAATAAATCATTGAAAGGGGTGATGTTATATGCTTAGTAAGGATAACACTATATCAGAAACTATCATAAATAATCATAAACATTTAAGGTAATGTATAAGACTAAAACAAAATCCTTTTATATGTAAAATTCAGCATATTATGGAAAAGATAAATCAAATAATTCCATTTACTAATTCACATAAATATTCTACTAGTCAAATAATCACATGTAATATCAATATCAAATTTCATAATGATGGAATGCATAATGCCAGACATCATAACCCCATATTCAAAGCCTCATTCCAAGACTAAAAATACGATTTTGTCAAGGCCTTATACCAAGACACTAGTTTCTTTCATGAGACCTACCGATGCATTGAGGAGCTATAATGAGTTCCACTCATCACTTACTAAGTCCAATGGATTCCTCTTATGAAAAGTTTGAAACCTGACATAAACATTCATATTAAAGCTTTCTTATGAAATGTTAAAACTTTAACCAGAAATGACGAATGGTATAAAAATAACACATCCATAATCAAACATTTCACAAAAACTTCAATATAATATGCAAGATTTTATCATAATAAATTAACTTCAAAAAAGTGTAAAATTCATCAATGGATGTTGACATAGATGAAATCAAAACCATTTGATAGAAATTTATCTTTCTATTTTAAAATCATTTAAAAGTCATATTATTATAAAATAAAACATTAATTTATAAAATAATCTTATAAAATAATAAGGGAAACTTCTAAGGTGTTATAATGGTAGAAAATAGACGCACCCACCGTATATGTTAAAAAAAGCTTTATTACCATAATTCGTTTAAAGGTCATAAAGTACCTTGTTTGGAAACCAATGGAAAGATTCCTTTCAAACCATTTTATAAAAAGTAAAATGTGGGTATATATGACTTTAAGACATATTATAGTAAATAATAAAAATGTTTTGAAATACATTTTTAAGAAACTCATATGTTAATGATAAAGAGGTCCTTGTAAATACTTACGTTTTATCAACCTCAGATAAAAAAGAGATTGTAAAAATAAACATTACCTTTTACTTTGCCTTAGTAGAGGGTTTGTTAAACTCATGTATAATTGTTAAATAATTGTGATTAAATTTTACAAGAACCACAAATATAAATATTATATCATATATGATCTTCTAATATATCTTAGTTAATAATATTTAGGTAGTATCATTTTTTTCGGGTGTTAACTGATATGTTTTCCTTTATATGTTTTTTTTATGTAAGTCGTTTTTGTTATAGATGGAATGTATTTGATTCATATCCAGAATGATATTAAGTTATTAAATATTATTTTTAATCATAAAATGAAATTTTTTCTGGAATGTTTATGATGGGTAATGAATCTCATCATGTTCTTGGAGACAGTAATAAGTACGTACGTATGAGCGACAATATCATTATATTGATGGTGATATCATAGGTAATTGGATGTTATATCATATATAGAGAATAAATAACATGTTATATTTATTATTTACATCAATTATACTCATTATTATTCTCATCCAAATAATGAAGTGTTGAATAAAAAACTACACCACGACGTGGAGATAGTAAGCTGTACGTATGGACGTATGGTGACTTTATCATTTATATGATGGATAGAATAATGAATTTTATTATTCAATATTTATAATAAAATCTAAGTATGTAGAAGTTACTGGATTTATTACTTTGGTATGGAAACAACAAAGAAATAGGAAGAGGAAGAAGAAAAGAAATTTGAAAGAGGTGATGTAATTATTACCTCTTCTTTGGGGTTTCCTTTTGATTTGAACAAAAGAGATCCTTGTGTTGAATTTATGATAAAATTAAGGCCTCTATGATTAATTGATAGAATTTGGGAGGATATTTGAGCAGGTTTGGATGACCCAAATGGATTTTTAGGTGTGATTTTGAGAGAAAGAAAAATACCCTTTTATAAGAGAGGTGTGTGTTACTTTAGGAAAAGTTTGAAATATTATATTATTTTACAATATTATTAGGTTTATATTGGCTTAAAAATTCTTTATTTAAATTAAAAGGTGGGTATGGGTCGAGAAAATCTCAACCAATCAGTTTTAGACAGGTTTAGGTCACTATATTAACCTTATATTTTAAAATTAACTCTTAGTTAAATAGTTTTTCTTTTATAACGTATTCTATTATTATTTTAATAAATGGTTAATAAAATTACTATAATAATCCAAGAGAACCTCAAGTGGTAAAATATTTACATATCTAACCTTATATATGTATTTTGGACAAAAATTAGATTTTCAGAAATATTATATCAATCAATAATATAATATTTGTTTTAAAAACTCATTTATGTCAATTTTGACACGATTTAGTATATTGTTTTTGTGAAAGTCAAGAAAATATTATTAGTTTGAAAAAAATAAATTAAATAAATCCTAAAATGTCATATTAACCTAGGAAATTAGTTTAAAGCATAAAAAGTCTAAATTGACATATATTTGGATATTTATAATATCAATTATTTTAATCATTCATTAATAAGGTAATTACTGCATCATCATTGTTTCATAAATAAATTTAATTATTTACTGTCTAAAAATTATAAATAAAATACCATTATGTAGGAAATAGTTTAATATTTCTAATGAATATTTATATTCGAATTTACCTGATGTATAACCCTTTATTAAAAATGGTTTAGTTATTAAACTTTGAATTTAACACTTTGAACACTTCTTTAAATAAAATAATAATAAATGTCCTAATATAATCCAAGTGGATCAAGGAAGATCATATTTTATTCCTAATGTTGGTTTTTACCAAAATACACTTACTAAATAGAATTAGGACATGTGTTAGGGTAATTATAATATCATTTTGACAATTAATTACCCAATTCATTTTTAACTGTGGTAAATAAAACACAAAAGTTAATATTCCTCCAAAATTATTTTCATTATATTGAACCACATCTTAATTACTGATGTAAACCATGTCCCTCATATTTTTGAAATTAAAATCACAGAAGCTGTAAAATTACGTTTTATGCAAATTTGCATATGTGCCTAGAAGGTGGGTAAAAGATGTTAAAAAGTTCAAAATAATTTTATACATGTAATTTTATTATAAAATGACTCCCATTAATAAAATTGAAATTATATAGGTATTATAAATCTATTTTTAATTAAAATAAAATAAAATAAAATAAAAAATTAATTATATAAAAAGTCGGTTTTAAACAAGAACACAATGTGTTTCACTATTCATCAAAAACTGAAGGTTTTCATAAAAATACGAAAAAAATCACCCAAAGCTATGTTTAATATTCCAAATCCAAAAAAGAAGTCCATTTTGAAAAATAAAATTCATAAAATTTCAAAAAGTGGGTATTACTATTCATAACGGCTAGTTTGATTGGTCATGGTGTGCTGGAACTTGAAGTTGTGTACACCGCAAACTATTTAATTATTCAAATAGAAATATATCGTGGAATCTTGGGGTGTTACATATGTTATTATGTGGATATAAATAACATTGACCACTTATTTTAATTCAAATGGGAAATAAAAGCATCACTCGTGTGTACTTTTGGTTTAATGCATCAATGTAACGATACGATTCATTTCCCATCATCATTATTCATGGATAGTTATTATGATATAATTAAAATTTATATATACTATTTATGTAATAATTATTCTTATATAATTATAATATCTTATCTATCTTCTTATCTTCCAATCCAATTGAAAATTATAACATCGCTCATGCATATGTGTGGACTACCACCTCAACGAAATTATGTGATTCATTTTCCATTTTTGTTTTAATATTAAAATAATAAGGATATATTTAATAATTATATAGGATTTATTTGATATAATAATTATTATATATAGGTGAATTATTATTTACCATTATTTTATTTATTTTGTTAAAAACTGGAAAACATCACACATGTGTTCGTACAGACTACCATCTCCACAGAGTGATGTAATTAATTTTTCATCACCACCATATGTGAGAAGATATATATATATAATAATTATATATTATATTTTTTTGTTTTTATCAAAATTTTGTAGATGATGGAACTGTGATAAAAGAGTTAGAAACATAACCGCTGAACAAAAATATACATGAAAAATGAGGCAGTTAACACCCAAAATAGTGATGATGATGAATAGTTGTTAATTAATGGGTGATAAGATGTAAAGTTAAAAAAATATTGTATTATAGATATTATTATGGTTTTTATATAATGATATTAGATTTAAAATTATTATACATTATCTTAGAGTGCTTACAAATCAAGACAAACTTGAGGTAAGGGTTTAATTTTACAATCAAATTTTTATGAGAATAATTTATGAATAAATTTCATGATGATGAAATTATATGACCTATCTCTACAAAGTATTATTTATTTTATCATTATATGGTATTTTTACATATTTTTAGTTTTCATTTCATTTTATTCTCTTTTAGTTATATATAATAAAAAACAATGCTTTTAATGAAAACAAATTTTATTTTTGTCGTCATTTGAAAATATTTTCCTTCAATGCCAAATTTTATTTAATATGTTTTCTAGAATGTTTTCAATATTACCAAAATATATAGTAAAGTTATTTTTAACCATTTTTTACATTTAATAATTTTTTAATGGAATATTCTTGTCAATTTTATAATGTGGTACTTCTAAATTCTTACTTTAAACGTGGATGTAATTTGTTTTGTTTTAATGTACAACCCATGAATAGATTTCCCCACCTTCATGAGGACCCTTTTATTTAAACATTAATTAATAAGTTTCCTTTTTTATTTTTGAGGAAAATTATTTCCTTATTATATTTGGATATTTTTATACTCTTAGTAGGCAATTTCAAATGAAAAGGGTATTTCCCCTAATAAATGGTCTAGTGATATTTTAAAATAATTATTTTTTTATAAAAATATTTTGATGTTTCTTATGATTTACTGGTTATACGATGCATGAAAACCATACTTATTCCTTCTTTATATGGTTTGTGATTATGATAATGATTTTTGTAAACTTGTAACCTTACTACATGTTATGATTTGACGACAGGATGCATGTTTTATGGTATTGTGGTACACATATTTTTTTTATTATGTGACATGTTGGATATAAATTATATAATGCTAAAATGAATTGGGTAATGAATGATATATCCTACTATAATAATTACTAGAATGTGGAGTGAACCCAGATCGATAAGGGACTTTGTCTAATAAGATATTCATAGTGTGTGAACCGAATCAACTGTGATAGTCATAGAATAGAACCTTGACTAAGTAAATTATTTTCTATTCTTATGCACTTTCCAGAAACACGTCTTTTGATTTTGATAATATATCAGGTATCATGATTTTTTATTTATGATTCCACTCTATTATTTCGTATGTGTTTTTATAGATAAAACATTATGTCATGTTTCATGATTATGATATATGAATTGATGGATATGATTTTCTAAAGTTATTATCATGTTCTCAAACACTTATGATTATTTTATGATCACATATGATTATTGATTTATATTTCTTAGTTTATCCTTACTGAGAATATAGGATCATCCATTCTTATATTTCCCTTCCCCGTGTTTTGGAGAAATATTTTAATTATTTTATATCTAAGAAGCATGAATGTTAGGGAAAACATAATGGGAAATGATGTAGGTCGTTTATGTACCAATTTTTTATGTATCCTTCTTTCCAAATATAGTAAAAAAATTTGGATATAACATATATCATATTGATATGTAATGAATTATCTATCTAATATGATGTTTTATTTTTGTATATATTTTTCTGGTCACTATAATTGGTTTGAAAGAAATGTTTGTAAAATTTGGAAACTAAGATGAAGGAACTCTAGTGGGAACTGTTTGGATAAGACTATGTATAATATTAAATCCTTTATTATGTTAAATAATGGAGTTTTTTTTACCTATGTAAATAATCCCTAACGGGATACTACAAGTGGAAATGGTTTTAATTAAAATGAATCTATGTGTAGAAACCCCAAATAGAGTTGGTAGAGTTTATGTTATCTATAATTATGGTGCACATTTAATGTTACCTTACTAAAAACCTTGTTTTGAACTCATAGGCTACATAATAATGCCAATTCAAATTTTATTTAAGGGACATTATGAAGTATCTGAATAGATAATGACCATAGATGGCCTAGGTAAAACCTAAGGTGTTATAGAGTAAAATAATATACCATGATTTAGACATACTATTTATTATTTTAATGATTCTAAGATTTAATAATAATAATATTGTTTCTCATAATATGAATTTTAGGTTTTATTCAATGTATTGAACCTGAGTGAATTGTGTGAAAACTAAATGTGATAGAAAAAATAATGATTTTCTACCAGAAAAACAGAATGTCATAGGAGATGGAATTTGAAATCATCTAGATATTATTATATAGATTTATCATTCCATGAATCCAGATGATATTAAAAATGATAATAGGAAAGAATAATTTAATATTGAGTCCTTCGTGTGGAAATTTCGACATTCTTGTAGTGGGTCTTCCTATCAAATAGTTTTTAATAAATGGATCTGTGCCACTAAAAAGTTTTTTTATTTTCTTCGATTCTTGGATAATGAAAAGGTTAACTTATTTGTTTATATTTTTGATGGTAAAATAGATTAATAAGGATTATTATGAATAATATGTGGAAACAAGAATAAATTGAATCCATGTATTGGGATTAATTAAAGAGTTTATTTTTCAATATTCACTTTCCCTATATTATTCGTATATTGGTGGATGAATAATTCCTTGGTATTAAGTAGAAGGATGATAAATCCTTTAATACCTATGAGGAAAAAGTTTCTAGGCTTGTGATTTATTCTACTGTAATTACTATAGAACCAAAATTTTAATAATTACTAATTATTCAGGGGCATAAAACCAAGTATTTGAAAGGAATTATCCATAAGAGACAATAGTAGCTATGAATAATCCTTTTAATGTATTATGAAGGTGGAAATATAGAGTGGAGTCACTTTCCAATGTCTCGGTTTTTATAAGGAAAAAAGGGGACATAAAATGAAAAAATAATAAAAACCTACATTTTTTATGAAGATGAGTTTTTATTTATACCCAAAGTGTTGAAACATGTATGGAGGAATTTTACATTAGGGGACTAGTAAATGTTTTTACTATAGAAAATAAGTTCATCATGAAATCAAATAATAATTTAATTGGTAAAAAGTTAGATAATAATGAAAGTGGAGGGAAATTTCTACAGAATGAAAAACCCACAGTCAAGGAGTATGGAATTATGAAAAATAGTGATTGAAACCAAGTGTCAAGACAATGATTAATGTCTGAAACCTATTATTTCTATAGTAAAAGGGAAACTTCATAAAGCCACTATTTTTTATATGGGTTATGATAAAAAGTGATTAAAGGAACCCATGGAATCCACTATAGAGCTAGTAATTTCTTATTTTATTATTTTCTACCCACTCTTTAATATTTGAAAAATTTACTAAGGGTATCCCATTTCCACCTAAATGATTAGATGTTAAAATATAAGTAAAAACTCTTAATGGTATGATGATCACATATCACATCTATAATTATTTCCCAATTGATATTTCTGGGAATGTGATCCCTATAAATCATTTTATTGTCCATCTAGTTGGATTTGATGTGATTTTGGGCATGTATTGTATTTATTTATATAAATCCATTATAAATTGATGGGAATGGTAAGTAATATTTGATATTATGAACAAACCTATGATTTTTTTAGTAGTGTGATGATAAATACAAACATACAATAAAATTTATATCCATTTAATTGGTCTTGATTCCTATTAAATGTGGGTGTTTATATTATATGGTAGGGTAGAAAATCAATACCAAAGATATGACTATTATATGAGAGGTTTTAGATATATTTACAAAATAGTTCCCTAGTATTTATTTGGATCATGAAGTTGTGTTTTATATAGAAGGAATATTTAATGGAACAGGTTTTTTGGGGGTCCATTACTTTGTAAAAATCTGATGTTGGGTGTTCTGGGTAGTTTGGGAAAGTTATAATGCTTCTCGGTGAAGTTTTTACCCCCAACGGTAAAACTACTGGTATCCTATCCTACCGGTAGCAGGAAAACTGGTAGCTCAGCCTACCGGTCACTCGGTCCACCGGTGGCTGCAGCCACCGGTCACTGTAGCCTACTGGTAGCTCGGCTACCGGTCGTTGTCAGCCACCGGTGGCTCTTGGCTACCGGTCGCTGTCAGCCACCGGTGGCCCTCGGTGACCGGTGGCTCTTTCGTACCCCACGGGTTTTCCAGAAGCGCCTCCTTTTTGTGAAAATTGGGTTTTAAACCCAATTTTGACCCCTTTAAGCTTGTTTTGAATCCCATTAATGGCCATAAATGGCGTTTAATTAAGCATTTGATGAGGTACCCTGTGTGCGTCGGTTTATACTACCCCTAAAGCGGGGACCCTTTAATGATGTGTGGGGCTGCGTGGTCAACCCATGACCCTGCTCCTTACGTGGTTTAGAATTCTTATCTCAGTATTTCAACCGTCCTCGACCCTTATAAACTAAAGGGCTCTCCTTGGTTTTATTTTTCTCGATCACCCTCCCATTGTTTCGTTTGCTCGTGCTTGAGTTCGCGAGGCCCCACCCCTGCAAATCGCGCACCCCCCTGTTACTCGCTCATGAAGAGAAGCTTCGATCGTCGATCAATCAAGTCGGGTTTCACCTTCATCTCTCCTTTATGTGTATCATGCGGGGTGGGAATGCTTTGGTTTCTGTAGAATTTGATGAAAAAACCGTAATAAAGATAATAAATGGATTATAAGAATGAAGGGGAAGGGTGCGATCATTGCTCTGTTTTTCTCTTTCATGATTAATGATTTTTGTTTTGTGTGGGATTACGCCTACTAAAAATCATGGTTGTTGGTGGTCTTTCTCTGTGCGCTAATAAACCCTTACTTCTTGTGTTGGTCATGTAAAGGAAATTGGTTAATTACGTATATTCGACTAATAAATTGAAAGCACCATGATCAATGCTTTTATGTGATAACCCCATATAAAGCACACCGAAATTGAAATCATGGAGTGTGTTAAATCTTTTAAATCTGAAAATACTGGCATGGGCCTGCTTTGTGTTGGTGGTAGTGGTTTGGTTGTTTCCCTTTAACGGGCCGATTTTTGGGGGATGTGGGTGGGGATGGGATCCCCTGTGGTTATGCTTTCAGTTGTGAATTTGAAGTCGTGTGGTCACCTTGATTATATCACGAATTGGGGTGGGATCCTCTGTTGATGATAAACTATTTTCTTCTGGAATTTGGGGAACATGGGGTAGTATTGGGGTTTTCCTTGCTTCCAGTACTTTGAGGGATCTCACATATCCCTTTTTGTGGTTATTACTTTATAAGAGAACCGGATGTGAATATTTATGTAGATGTTTTACTGTACTCGCTTACTAGTTGTCCAAGTAGGTGCATAAACTTATTTTAACATTATTAATGAACATGAATATTAGGATGGGACAATGGTTTTGGATTGGTATGAGTTGTGACTTGGGAATGTGTGCTGATTGTGTTCTTTAGGCTGGATGAATAAAAACCTAGATTGGGTGATTTCTTGTTACCTATACATATACTTGTAGTTTTTGTGTTTCTTATTCGTGCCCCACCCAAGTTGATCACTTAGTGATGAACACCCCCATTTCATGGGGGAGGGTTTTTTTACCAACACTTCTACTATTGGCTGGTTACTAGCTCCTTTCTACTTCCTTTCCCGGATAGCCCAAGTACCTTCAGGCAGGCTGTGATGGCCTGAAGTCCATTATTGGCCCAAGAATCTTTGGGTAGGGTTGTGTGGTGATTGGCACAGGTGTGTGTAGACAGTTTGTTTACCAAGTATCTTCGGGATGAGGCCCAGGTTTCTTCGAGTGTGGCAGTGGTTATCTTGGCCCAGGTGTTTGTGGGTATGGTTACGTGTGGTGGTTGTGGCCCAGATGTCTGTGGGCGGGTTGTGCGGTTGTGGCCCAGGTGTGTGCGGGTGAGGTTTGGCAGTGGGACTGCATGAGGATGGCCCAGGTGTGTGCGGGAGGGGTGTGGTAGTGGGTCTACGGTGAGAATGGTGGGATTGGTTCGATGCATAGGATGTCTTCAATAACCAGTGGGAAAGTGGCGCGGGGTACCCAAACATCGATGTGCTTTGGATTATACATTACTTGACTTGCGTTATTTGGGGAGTGTGCCTTGGTGGGGCTTGGGTGGTTAGTTTCCTTGTTGGGTGTTTGGTTATCTCTTTTCTCATAGGGCATTAGTATGCCTCCCCCATTGTGCACGAGAGATTTAGGTTTTTCCTTACGGAGTATACTTGTATGCTCACCCTACGTATATAATACTATTTTCAGGTTTCCTGGAGAACTTCAGGGATCGTGCGGGACCGTACTGGCTAGGACCTTGGGGTAGTTTCTACTGTCGTTTTTCTTTCTTTGGTACTTTATCTTTGTAGTTCTTGTATCATTTATCTTTTACATTTGAACATGCATGTGGGAATGGTTTGCTTTTGGATTTACTTTTTCGTTCAGTTTTGGTGTTGTTCGGTTTCATCATCTTATTTTCTGATCCTATAAAACAAAAAAGGGTAATGCCTTCCATTTGGGTGTGATTTCCATACCCTTTGTTCTAGTCTCCACTCTAGGACCAATAGAAGGCGGGTTTTGATGGTCATTATCTCTCCTTCAACTTAAAGAAGGATGGCCTTGACAATCTGCTGAACCTTCCCTCCTTCTGGTGAAGGCGGGTCGTGAAAGCATGGTATCATAGGCTGGAGGTTTGAGAGATAGGATGGAGTCTGTAGTTAGGCACAGTAAGGATTACATGGGATGATAGGGAAACAGTGTTGGGTGACCTTGGTGCGTGAATTAGGCCAGGGAAGACTGGCTAGGACACGAGATTTTAGGTCCCCCCGTGATCTGATGCAAGGACTCTGGATCTACAAAACGACCAAGTGAGGCCACACTGATTGCAGGGTAGAGACCCTAGGAAAGGTACATGCATCATAATTACTTGTTTTCTCGTGTTTCTGGGGTGTTTTGAGAATTTGAAATAAATAAGATGTTAATAAGTTTTAAGAACAAATAACATGCACTAATTCGGCTTAGGCATTCCTTGTTTACCTTGTAGCTATGACACCCAGGAGATGACCACGAGTTGTACGGGCGATCGAGGCCCAGGAGATTGACTTGGCCGATCAGCAGAGGGCTGATCGTGAGGAGGAGGACGACTAGTGTCAGTAGACGCTTCGAGCCTTACAACGATAGAGCCTCGAGAAGTATGAGGGAAACACCTCTAACATGAAGACTGAAAGCTGGCTAGAAGAGCAGGTGATATCTTTTGTCCTGATTCGCACTCCGCCTGAGTACTGGGTTCCTCTGGCCGTCAGCCAATTATGGGTAGCAACACGTCAGTGGTGGACTCTCTACCTGAGGGAGAGGAGAGAGGCTGAGGTGGCATGGGTTGATTTTGAGAAGGAGTTCCGGGCGGAATTCCTCTCTTCTACAATGAAGGTAGAGAAGAGGTAAGAGATACTCTCCCTCTAGTAGGGGAGTATGTCAGTAAGGGAGCTGGTAATAAAGTTCAAGGACCTCCTACATTTTCCTCCAGACCTCTTTCCAGACAAGGAGTCTCGGGCAAGACGTTTAGAGGAGGCGCTCCGAGCCTCCCTCCAGTACGCTGTTAACCCCTTCACCCTACCGACATACATGGAGGTCCAGAAGAAGGCCGAAGTGGTGGAGAGGATGCATACTCTAGGATGTGTGACACGAGAGGGGATCTAGCTGGGATCAACCAAGGGGAAGGATGTCAGCACCAGACCACCATCATCAGGACCCTCTCGGTTCCGACCAGCAGGGAGCAGGCCGCAGCAGTTCCTGTTTCGGTCCCCCAGTCCTCTCCTTTTCCCTTCGGGATCTGGAACGAGGTGCTTCGTCTGTGGGAGCTATGGAAATATCCAGAATTAGTGCCCGGACCGAGTTCAGTACGGCAGTGGTGGTCAGGCTCAGCACCCGCCTCAGCAGCAGCTTCTAGCTAGGCCCTTAAAGCAGCAGCAGTAGAGGAAGAGAGCTCCCGCTCCTCCGAGGGTAGACGTTTCAGGGTAAGGCCGACCTCAGGGTGATCCTCAAGAATCCCGACCAAGGCGTGGTTTGGGGGCGGCCGATAGCCGAGGGGCAGAGGAGCTGGGTGTGGATAGTTGCACGCTTCAGAGGCAGTAGTTCCAGCGGGACCGGAGGTTATCCGAGGTACGATCAGTTTGTTCGGTACCCTTGCTTATGCCTTGTTTGATACTGGAGCTTCACACTCCTTTTTTGAACCCAGTCTAGCCCATGCCTTGGGTCTAGATACCGAGAGACTTCCAGTTCCCCTAGTTCTGAGCACACCAGTCGGAGGTCAGACTAACTTGTTATATGTTTTTCGGGGATGTAGACTGATGATAGGGCCACATCAGTCGTTCAGGGATCTACTACTGCTACAGATACAATCATACTATGTCATCCTAGGCATTGACTGGATGTTCTCTATGTTTGTCGTCATCGACTGCTTCCGAGAAAGGGTTGTGTTATCAGACTTGGGTAGCCGGCGTGTTACTTTCACCGGTGAGCAGAGCAATCAGAAGGGCAGCAGGCGAGAGGAACCCCTCCTCTCCTTGTTACCCGAGTTGTCAGTAGAGTCAATAGATGTTGAGATGGTAGAGGTTCCAGGAATCATCAGTTATTTTATAGACGTCTATCATGAGGAGGTAATGACTCTACCCCCTCAACGCTATATCGAGTTTGGGATAGACTTGCAACCTGGTGCTCTTCCGATTTCAATGGCTCCTTACCGGATGGCACCTTCGGAGCTACGGGAGTTGCGGATTCAGATTGACGATCTGATGAAGAGGGGTTATGTTCAACCAAGTGCGTCACCGTGGGGTGCTCTAGTCTTGTTCGTAAAGAAGGCAGATGGTGGTCCCATGTTGTACATAGACTACTAGAGGCTGAATCAGGTAAAGATCAAGAATCTCTACCCTCTTCCGAGGATAGATGATCTTTTCGGCTAGCTGAAAGGGGTAGGATGGTTCTCGAAGATCGACCTACGGTATGGGTATCACCATTTGAGGGGAAAATATGGCGACATACTGAAGATAGCCTTTAGGTGCAGATATGGACACTTCGAGTTTGTAGTTATGCCTTTCAGTGTTACGAATGCCCCAGCTGTGTTCACGGGGCTTATGAACTCCATCTTCCGGGAGTACCTGGATCAATTTGTTGTTATATTCATCAATTATATCTTGATCTATTCAAGATCAGTGGAGGACCACATGGAGCACCTGAGGATGGTTTTCGAGGTCCTCTGACGGCACCATCTCTATGGGAATTTGTCAAAATGCAAGTTCTGGACGCGAGAAGTGCACTTCCTTGGGCACGTAGTGTCTGAGAAGGGGGTAGCGGTGGACCCATCAATGGTTGAGGCGGTTGTTTCTTGGGAAGCACCTAGGAATGTGGCAGAGGTTTGCATTTTCCTCGGGCTAGAGGGTTACTATTGGAGGTTCGTACCCAATTTCTCATGAGTTGTAGCCCCTTTGACAGCCTTGTCCAAGAAGGACCAGGTTTTCGTGTGGAGTAAGCAGTGCAAGATAGCCTTCAGCTATCTGAAGGAGGTGTTGGCTAGTGCCCCAGGGATGAGACTACCAGAAGAAGGGGTAGTGTATGAGGTGTTCTGTGATAATTCAAGGCAATGCCTCATATGTGTGTTGATGCAACAACAAGGAGTGATTTCTTATGGGTCTAGGCGGTTACGCCCTCATGATTCTAATTATTCCACCCACGACCTGGAGCTTACAACGATCGTTTTTGCACTAAAGTTAGGGTGGAATTACCTCATTGTAGAATGCTTTGTGGCCTTCATGGATCACAAAAGTTTGATGTATATCTTCTCCTAGTGGGACCAAAACATGGGGCAACAAAGGTGGATGGAGTTCCTCTAGGATTACGACTTCGAGATTTCCTACACTTTAGGGAAGGGGAATGTAGTGGACGATGCTTTGAGCAGGAGGTCGTAGAAGGATGCGGTTCAAGAGTTGGCATATGCCTGGAAGGCGATGGAGGAGTTGGTTGCGTTGCACTTGGAAGTGAGGAAGGATGGTGGTAGAGGTTGCCTGTATCAGATGACAGTGCAGTATTCTCTATTGTAGCAAGTGGAGGAGTCTCAGTGGGGAGACCCAGAGTGTGGATTGATGCGTGACTAAGTTGACCGGAGTAATGATCAAGAAGGGTGAACGAATGATGGTCAGAACCAGATACTTTTTCGAGGAAAGCTGTTTGTTCCAGAGGCGGTGCATGGTAAGGTTCTTAGTGAGTTCTACAACTCACCCCTAGCAGTGCACCCGAGATTTTCCATGATGTACCAGTGTCTGAAGAGACAGTTTTGGTGGCCCAGAGTAAAGCGAGAAGTGGCAGAGTTTGTGGCCAAGTGCCTAGTGTGTTAGCAGGTGAAGGCTGAACACCGTGTTCCAGGCGGCCTGCTGTAGTCTCTGGATGTCCCCGAGTGGAAGTGGGAGGAAATCTCGATGGATTATTCATGCGACTACCCAAGGATCAAGGGGGATACGATGCCATCTGGGTAGTAGTGGAACAATTGACAAAATCGGCTCACTTTCTGGTGATTAAGGAGTCAAGTGCAGTGGATGCTTTGTCACGAAGGTATGTGGATGAGGTGGCGCGGTTTCATGGAGTTATGAGGTCCATAGTCTCGGATAGGGACGCACGGTTTACCTCACGAGTCTGGAAGGGATTGCATCATGCTTTTGGCTCCCAGCTACATCTTAGCACTGCTTTCCATCCCCAGAAAGATGGACAGGTAGAGCACACCATCCAGATCTTGGAGGATATGCTACGGGCACGTGTTCTGGAAACATGAGGATCATGGGTGCGACACTTGCCTCTAGTAGAGTTTTCCTACAATAATAGCTATCACTCTACCATTGGTATGGCCCACTTTTAATCCTTGTATGGGAGGCCATTCCGCTCACCTGTGTGTTGGACCGAAGTCGGAGTGGCTGGCATCCTTGGCCCGGAAGTGGTGTAGAGCATGATAGAGAAGGTATGGCTTATACGGGAAAGGATGAAGGTGGCCCAGGACTGACAGAAGTCGTATGCTGATACCAGGAGAATGCCCTTGGAGTTTGAGGTTGGAGACCACGTGTTCTTGAAGGTCTCCCCTCAGCATGGACAATGAAGGTTCGGCAAGGGGAGTAAGATTTCTCCCAGTTTCATTGGACCATTTGAAGTGTTGCGGCGGGTCGGAGAAGTGGCTTATCAGCTAGCGTTACCACCGCCGCTAATGAGGATACATAACTTCTTCCATGTGTCCCAGCTCCGTCAGCATCTTCACGATGATTCACACATCCTCGACTGGGGAGATCTAGACATCAAGGATGGAGTGGCCTTTATGGAAAGACCAGTGATGATCGAGGATCGTGAGGAGAAGGTTCTTCGTGGGAGAACCATTCCCTTGGTACGTGTGTTATGGAGACATGTTGGTCTTGAGGAGAGTACATGGGAGAGGGAATTACCGATGTGTGCCCAATACCCTGAGCTATTTTGAGTTTTGAATTGTTCTATTTATACTTTTGGTGGATCTTTTTACCTTGTTGGCTATAAAATATGTGGTTTTTATTTCCTTTGAATGTGTGTGAAAAGTCCTGGCTATGGGGAGGGGAGGACCCGACCCTAATCAAGACGCATTAAGGTGGATGCGATTAAACCCGTGCAGGTGAGTCAGTGTCGCCCAAAGAGGATAGTATCTTAACATGGGGGAAGAGACTCCCCAACCCACATGACTGGGCAGTTTGACATGGTATGTAGCTTGTCTCTTAAGAGGAAGGTGTTTTTAGTTAACAATGGGGTTCGTTCTTGAGAGGTATCTTTCGAGGTGGTTGTTCAGACACTCTCTTTCCTTCTGGTTGTTTTGATTCTCGAGGGAGAGAATAGTTTGAAAGGTATATGATGTAATGGTCTGGGATTTTGGGGGTCCAATACATTGTAAAAATCTGATGTTGGGTGTTCTGGATAGTCTAGGAAAGTTATAAGGATTCTAGGTGAAGTTTTGACCCCTAATGGTAGGCATACCGGTAGCCTTAGCCTACCGGTAGTAGGCCTACCGGTAGCTCGGCCTATCAGTAGCTCGGTCCACTGGTCACTGCAGCCTACCGGTAACTCGGCTACCAGTCGCTGCAGCCTACCGGTAGCTCAGCTACCCGTCGCTATCAGCCATCGGTAGCTCTCGGCTATCGGTCACTGTCAGCCACCGGTAGCCCTCGGCTACCGGGGGCTCTTGCCTACCCCACAGGTTTTCTAGTAGCACCTCCTTTTTGCGCAAATTGGTTTTTAAACCCTATTTTGACCCCTTTAATCTTGTTTTGAAGGCCATTAACGCCCATAAATGGCGTTTAATTACGCAATTGATGAGGTACCCTATGTGCGTCGGTTTAAACTGCCCCTAAAGCGGGGACACTTTAATGACCTGTGGGGCCGCATGGTCAACCCACAACCCCGCTCCTTACGCAGTTTAGCATTCTTATCTCAGTATCTCAACCACCCCTGAACCTTATAAACTAAAGGGTTCTCCCTGGGTTTCTTTTTATCGATCACCCTCCCATCATTTCGTTTTCTCGTGCTTGAGTTCCTGAGGCCCCACCCCTGCAAATCGCACACCCCCTGTTATTCGAATGTGAAGAGAAGCTTCGATCATCGATAAATCAAGTAAGGTTTCACCTTCATCTCTCATTTCTGTGTATCATGCGGGGTGGGTATGCTTTTGTTTCTATAGAATTGGATGAAAAAACCATAATGAAGATAATAAATGGATTCTAAGAATAAAGGGGAAGGGTGTGATCGCTGCTATGTTTTTCTCTTTCATGATTAATGATTTCTGTTTTGTGTGGGCTTACAACTACTAAAAAACATGGCCATTGGTGGACTTTCTTAATGCGCTAATAAAACCTTACTTCTTGTGTTGGTCGTGTAAGGTAAATTGGTTAACTACATCTATTAGGCTAAGAAATTGAAAGCACTAGGATCAATCCTTTTTTGTGATAACCCTGGCTAAATCACACTGAAAATGAAATCATGGATTGTGTTAAATCTTTTAAATCTAAAAATACTGGCATGGGCCTGCTTTGTGTTGGTGGTAGTGGTTTGGTTGTTTCCCTTTCAGGGGCCGATTACTGGGTGATGTGGGTGGGGATGGTATCCCCTATGGTTATGCTTTTAGTTGTGAATTTGAGGCCATGTGGTTACCTTGATTATATCACGAATTGGGGTGGGATCCTCTATTGATGAGAAACCATTTGGTTCAGGAATTTGTGAACATGGGGTAGTATCTTGGGGTTTTCTTTGCTTCCAATACTTTAAGGGATCTCACATATCCCTTTTTGTGGTTGTGACTTTACAAGAGAACCGGGTGTGAATGTTTAAGTTGATGTTTGACTGTACTCGCTTTCTTGTTTCCCAAGTAGGTGTAGAAACTTATTTAAACATTATTAGTGAACATGAAAATGAGTATGGGACAATGGTTTTGGTTTGGTATGAGTTGTGACTTGGGCAAGGGTGTTGCTTGTGTTCTTTAGGCCGACTGAAGGAAAACCTAGATTGGGTGAGTTCTTATTACATATTCATATACTTGTAGTTTTTGTGTTTCTTATTCGTGCCCAATCCAAGTTGAGCACTTAGTGTCGAACACCCCCATTTAATGGGGGATGTTGTTTTTCCCAACACTTCTACTAGTGGCTGGTTATTAGCTCCTTTCTTCTCCCTTTAGAGGATAGCCCAAGTACATTCGGGCGGGCTGTGATGGCCGGAAGTCCATTATTGGCCAAAGAATCTTCGGGCAGGGTAGTGTGGTGGTTGGCCCAGGTGTGTGCGGGTAGGTTGTTTCCCAAGTATCTTCGGGATGAGGTCCAGGAGTCTTCGGGCGTGGCAGTGGTTAGTTTGGCCTAGGTGTTTACGGGTATGGTTACGTGTGGTGGTTGTGGCCCAGGTGTCTACGGGCGGTATGTCCGGTTGTGGCCCAGGTGTGTGCGGGCAAGGTTTGGCAGTGGGACTGCATGAGGATGGCCCAAGTGTGTGCGGCCGGGGTGTGGCAGTGGGACTATGATGAGAATGGTGGGATTGGTTTGATGCGTAGGATGTCTTCAATAACCAGTGGGAAAGTGGAATGGGGTACCCAAACATCGATGTGCTCTGGATTATACATTACTTGACTTGCATTATTTGGGGAGTGTGCCTTGGTGAGGCTTGGGTGGTTAGTTTCCTTGTTGGGTGTTTGGTTGTCTCTTTTCTCACAGGGTATTAGTATTCCTCCCCACTTGTGCATGAGAGCTTTAGGTTTTTCCCTACTGAGTATACTTGTATGCTCACCCTACGTATATAAAACTGTTTTCTGGTTTCTAGGAGGACTTTAGGGATCGTGCGGGACTGTACTAGCTAGGACCTTTAGGTAGTTGCAGTTGTCATTTTTCTTTCTTTGGTACATTATCTTTGGAGTTCTTGTATCATGTATCTTTTAATTTTGAACATGCATGTGGGAATGGTTTACTTTTGGCTTTACTTTTTCTTTTTTTTTGGTGTTGTTGGGTTTCATCATTTAATTTCCCGATCCTATAAAACAATAAAATGGTAATTCCTTCCATTTGCGTGTGAATTCCATACCCTTGGTGGTAGTTGCCACTCCGGGACCTATAGAAGGTGGGTTTTAGGGGTCATTATCTCTCCTTCAACTTAAAAATGGAATAGCTTGGCAAGCTGCTGACCCTTCCCACCTTCTGGTGAAGGCGGGTCATGACATAATACATAATGCTATAACTATTTCAAGAAACTATATATAATGGACCCTATTGAGTTATTGGAATAGAGTAAAACACTCTCAAAGAATCTATATAAGGTATTTATTCAGCCATGTTTACCACTATGGGGTACACAAATACATTTTGATAAGAAGAAATATGGATCAATGTGACCCCGTATTTTTTATTCAGAATTTAAAAAGATCACAGAAATAATTAGTATACTTTTCCACATATTGAATACTTATTTGATCAATTACATCAAACTCAATATTTTTAAATCATTTTTCATTGATCTAGTAAACATCAGTTGAGGGTAACCAGTGAAGACAAACCCAAGAGATCCTTTTTTAGGTATGGACATTTTGAATTCACAGTGATGTCTTTATTTCTTACCAGTTCTCCACTATGTTCATGGATTTATTTAATACAATCCTTAAATATTACCTTAATTAGTTTGTAGTAGTATTCATATATACAATATTATTATATATTTAAATAAAAAGTTAGAACATGCAGATTACTTGATTATTGTACTAAATAAAATATAGAATGAGAATTTTAATGTAGAATTTACTAATTATGATTCTTGGCTATAAAATATTTCATTTTTTGTGATGTAATATATACAAAAAATATTATAGGATCTATCAATGATTAATATAATTTAAAATTAACCTAGACCAACTATGGTAATTAATATCCATAGTTTTCTTGGATTTTATGAATATTTTTAGTGTTTTGTGAAGTATTTATCATGATTATATTATCAACTAAAAAAGGTAACATAAAAGAGAGTAAGGCTTCCATATACTAATGGATGTGATGAACAATTCAAGGAACCAAAGGGGTGGTTTTATAGTTCCCCTTTTCTCATATTACTGTATAATGTAGAAGGGTTTGTGATTTATAGTGATTAAAAAAATTAATGGTGTGTTTCTTTATGTAAAATGACATAGTGATCTCTTATGGATCACATAAATTGAAGTTTCATGAGAAACATTGTCTGACTATTTATTTTGAATTAATAATAGAAATCCTTGAATTAAATTTTTTATAGGAATTATATTTACAAAGAAAGGTGTGACATATATATTTATAATAAATTTTTTTCATATATATTCCCTAACAAAAAGGTGAATTTCTACCAAATAATATAGTTGGAGTTGTTTAAGGATTATATCTTCTCAATACATTACCACCTTGGGTAAGTGATCAAAGTGGATGATGCTTTGAGACAATGGATTTATGCCAATATATCTATGATGAGGATAAAAAATGATAGAATATTTATATATTTACAAATTATGGACCTTGAATTCATATAGGATTGAGAGATTTTGTATTTTTATCAAATGAGTATTCAACTATCTATCAATATGAATACTTATGAGACATGGAAGGAGGATTTAGATCTACCAATGAATTTTAGAAATTTTCATTAATTCACCATTGTTTATAATGGAATGATAAGTTTTAGGAACTGAGTTTGTGTCTTTTAAATACCATATAAGAAGAAGGAACTATTGGAAGAAGCTCGAAACTCATCATTTTCTATTTATTTGGGAATAAAAAAGATATATAGAGATCTGGAAGAGTATTTCTGATGGGAAAACATTATGTGAGATATTTAAGAGTACATATATTAGATTATACAATTTTATAAAGTTAGTTTTGAGGGATTTAAGTCTAATGGGATTTTACAACCATTACTTATACCATAATGGAAATGGGAAAACATTACAAAGTATTTTATCATCAGACTCTCCAAAACATCTAATAGCCAAAATACTATTTGGGTTATAATTGATCAACATACAATTTCAACACAATTTTTTTCTATTAGATAAGATATTTATCTTGTTCATATTGAAATAATTCTCAATAAGTGGTAAGGTTTCATAGAGTACAACATTCTATTATTTCAGATCAGAATAATAGGTTTACCACATTATTTTTTATAATTCTTCAGAAAGATATAGATATATAGTTATGTTTGAGTATTTCTTATCTCCCCAAGATAGATGTTCAATTAGAGAGAAACATTAGAAATATAGATTATATATTGATATCATGTTATTTATATTTTATAGGTGTTTTGGACCAACACCTTTCTCTATATGAGTTTTCTTACAACAATGACTTTCAGTATAGCATTCATATGGATCCTAATGACACCCTCTATCAACATAACTATTCAAATCTGATATGGTCAGATGTATTTGGATAGATTAATCTCTTGGGAAATGACAGTCTATAGAAATGACATATAAATCTAGATCCATTCAGATGAACATCAAGGAAGTTCAGATTCAATAGAAGAGTTATGCTGACAATTGTCAGTGAGATATAATGTTTAATTTTGGCAATAATGTATTCCAATGAATTAATCCATAGAATAACGTTATCAAATTTAAAAATATTGGAAATGTTATTCCTCTATATATTGGTTCTTTCTAGATTGATGAATGAGTAAGGAATGTAGATTATCTCTCTTCACTCCAACCAAATCTCTCTCAAGTTCATGATGTGTTCCATATACCTCTCCCAATGATGTACATATTTGATCCCTTAAATATAATAAAATAATAGGCTATACAACTTTATCATGATATTTCCCATGAAGGTAAACTATTATAAATCATGGATCTGATAGATAAAGTTCAATGTAAAATACTACTCACATGGTTAAATTTATTTAGTGGAATTTGAATTTCAAGGAGGTTGCATGAGTATCTAGGGATGTGTTGAAGTAATGAAATCGGCTATTATTTATATAAATGTGAAATAAATTTTGGGAAAGATTAATTTTAACGGGGTTATAATGTAACAAACCAATATTATATATGTACTTCATTTGAAATAAAATTTTAGTATTCGATAGTTTTCATATGACGCAGCCCTGAATCAATATTTATTATGATATAATAAGTCTTTATAACCTAGATATTAAATTGGAATGTATAAATAGTAAAAAATAATTTATGAAAAATATATAAAAATTTTATAATTATATAAAATTTATTAATTAATATAGAATATATAATTATAAAATTCTCAGTAATACCATTTTATGATTTAAAAATATGTTTTCAACAAAAACGTTTTTCCCTGAATTTATTACCTTATTTTTAATGAATGCATAATATTTTTATAAATTTTAGTCAAGTAAATGAGTAAAATTCTTAAAATCGACATTTTAATATTTCCTAACGGTGAATTTGTAATGTTTTTCTAAAAATATTTATTTTTTTTTTGAATTGTGGAAAATATTGATTTTTGTTAATAACGCAATTTCATTTAAATTAATACTAAAATATGTTTTTAATTTCAACTTCAAGTAACATAATAATAAATTAATTATATCTAATATTATTAACTACATTATAATAATTATTTAATCTTACTTTGATAGAATTTTATTTATTGGCATAAAAACACATTTATCTAAAAACGGTTTTTCTACAGGAAATGTGTTTTTCTCTTAATAAATGAAATTAATATGTATTTATAAAATATATTTTTTAAAAACTATCCTATACATTATTTATAATATTTTATCATTTATTTTATGGTTATTACATAGAAATTAATGGATATAAATTAAATATTAAGCATAAAAATTCATTTGTCTAAAATAAGTTTTTGTTGTGGGTTATACACATTTTTATAATTAAATTCCACCACATATTGAAATTTAATCTGGTAAAATGGATTCCATATTTATAATAATAATAATTAATATAATATAATTTGGTCAACACATTTTTCTCAGAGTGAATAATAAAAATACCATAATAATGTTATACCAGTTAATGTGAAAAGGGTCTACTAGAGGTGGGGGGTTTCCCAGAGATATGGGTTAGGTTTCAAAAAACCCTATATAATTTTTATAATTTTAAGATACATAAACTCTATATTATATTACCATAAAATATCATGAAATTTGGGGACAATTTCCCATGAAAGTGACCTTATTTCATAGAAATCTTTTAAGAAATTCTGTATATGCCTCTCCCCTCACTAATAAAAGGGAACCTATTCTCCCCCCCTTATTCACACAATTTAGTTTTTTATCTTAGAAAATACAAACTCAAAAAAATTCCAATAATCCATCCATATATCCATGATATTTTTTTCTTTTTATAAGACAAATTATTTAATTCTTAATGTGTAAGACAATCGAACTTTCTCAATGAAGAGCAATAGATCTTAACCAAGATCTTTCAATTTTTTCTTTTTAAACTTACTCTAAATATTTTTTATCAATAAAAAATGATTAATCCATAATAGAAATATTCATAGATTTAATTGTGGTGATCAACCAACCATTGACCACCTCTTCTAGATCAAATGGGAAATAAAAGTATCGCTATTGCGTATATCTAGACTACTGCATCTATGTAGTAATTTGATTCATTTTCTATCACCACAATTCATGGATGTTTATTATGACGGATGTAAGATTAATATATGATATTTATAGAGTAAATTTTATTCTATAATAATAATATCTTATCTTACTTCTTACATTCTATTCAACTAGAAAATGATAATGTCGCTGATTTATACATGGAGACTACCACCTCCATAATGCGATGTGATTCATTTTTCATTTTTGTTTTTCAAGCATTATAATAATGAAATAGTTAATGAATATATATTTTATTTATAATAAAATAATGATTAACTTATAATGAAATACCATTTTCATTTATTTTATTCCATCCATCCAGAAGTATAAAAACATCACTCATTCCTTCAAATAGACTACCACCTCCATATAGTAATGTAATTATTTTTTTCAACGCCAATATTAATAATTATATATAAATATGTATGTAATTAATATATGTGATATTTATATCATGATTTATGTTTTTTGGATTATGTAAACATTATCAATGTGCAAGGACCATTTCCCCTAAACCAAAATATAAATGAAAAATTATGTAGTTACCACCTGAAATAATGTTGATAATTAATGATTTTAAATGAACATGTGATAATATGTTATAAATACGAAATTAATGGAATTATAGTTATTATTATAGTTTTAGTATAGAATTATATTAAATTTAAATATATTATACACTAGTTTTGAGTGCTCACAAAGTAAGACATACCTGAGGCAAGGGTTTTATGTTAAAATATCATTTTTACTGGGAATATTTATGATTATTTTTTAACATGATAAAAAATATATGATATATCTATCTAAAGCATTATTTATTTTATTATAAAATCGTTATTTATGGGGATTGTAATTTTCAATTTCATTTTTCTCCATTTTTTTATCTCAATAACGTGATAGAATATTTTAAAGAAATATGACTTTATTTTTTCCCTCAGTTTATAATATTTTTATTATATGTATATATTTTATTTGAAATGATATCAAGAATGTTTTTACTATTATAAAAATATTACCTAAATTCATTTTACCCATATTTTAATTTCAATAGATATTATTTTAAGGAAACTTATTATCATTCTCTAAATGAGTTACTTTTGAATTTTTATAAAAATGTGAACGATTTTTTTTGTTCTAACATGAACAACATAAAATAATTTCCCAAAAATCATGAATAATTTCTAATTTAAATGTTTCATTATAATATTTTTTTTTTATTTTCAAATAAAATTTTCCATTTTTTTGAATTTATTAGATTGAAAAAAATTTGATTTCAAATCAAAAAGATATTTTCGTCCTGAAATATTCTAGTGATGTTTCAGAAAAAAATTATCTATAAGAAAATGATTTTTTGTTTCTTATGATTTACTAGGTATATTATCCAATATTAACATATTTATTCACTATATTTATGATTTATAATTATTATGATGAAATTTTATTGAATCTCACATCCTTTCAATTGTTTATGAATTAATGATATGATGAGTGTTTTATGATCTTATGGAACACATATGTATGATTTTCATTATTTAATGGGGGGGGGTCTCATCGTTTTATAAACCTCCACGTAATTGGGTAAATTATAATATATCATGAGATAATAATGAATTTAATGATTATTTAAACTAGTTCAATAAGGGAATTTTTCTAATAAGATACTTTTTAGAGTAAACCTAGACTAAATAAATGATAGAATGTGGGGTAAAATAAATCCACAATGATATCATTGATATTGATCCTTGACTAAGGAAATGATTTTTTTTCATTTTTGTATGATAAAATAATATGTCTTATTATTGTGGTATGATCTCATGGTTCATGATTGATTATTGATGATTCCATAGTATTATGTATTTAGTCTTTTGATTGAAAAAACATTATGACATGCTTTATGATTATGATACTTGAATTAATGGAAATCATTTAATTTTATTAAGATCATGTTTTTGTACACTTAGTATTATCTTATACTCACTTATGATCATTGAATGATATCTATTATGTTTGCCTTTAATGAGTATCTAATCTCATGCATTATTATGTTTCCCTTCCCAAGATTATGGAGAAATGTTTTACACATGTTATGTTTAATAAGGGTGATAGTTACAAAAGAACATAATGGAAAATTATATAAAATGTTCCTGTAATATTTATTTTTGTATCCATGTTTTCATATACACTAAAAATTTGATGTTATGGAATTAATGATATTGACATGTAATGAATGTTTCATCTAATAAGATATAGTATATATGTATGTAAAGTTTGTGTTAGTTTAAATGGGAAAACCTATGGAGATTTAGTTGATTGAACATAAATGTTAGTATAATTGTTGGGATCACACTCATTGAAAACTAGAAAATTTTATTTCATTCATGTTAATATCATGTCAAATCGTAATAAAGTGTAACATATCAGATTTTATATGTATTATTTTTACAAATTATTTAGAATATTTTTGGTTCCAAGTGCTGAGACTAAGTGTGATTCCGATCCCCAGTTTTCTCGAAACCATTGTTTGAAAAATATTAAACTCAAAAAATCACACACTATTTGAAAAAGTGTAATAACCCTAAAATGGATGCCCGAATCAGAAGTACATGGGAATGTTTGAGCGTAAAGTAGTGGATTTATCCTTGGCATAACAAAACCTTTTTCAGTGTGGATCGTCTGTAGAAAAATCAATGGAGTGTAAAACTGTAAATAAATTATTTTTATGAAAAATATTTTTATATATTGACAATTATTTTTATTAATAAATTGTCAGGAATTTCGGGTTATAACCATAAACATTGAATTTCTATGAGAGGCAGTGTGGAACTCTATCGAAAAATGGTGATAGATCGTGGATCGACAATCGACACCCAACCAATTTGAAAGAATCTTACTGCTGCCACCGATGACGCAATGATCCATCATTATTGTCAGATCCAAATCTAGGTTGAGTGGTTATTTCATTTTTATCTATCTATGTTCTTGATTTTTACAATAAAAGTTGGTCAATCAAAAAACAGATAAATCCATAGTTCACTTGTTGAGAGATGGTTATAATTGTGGGGGTTATTTCCAGGAGTTTTCTTAATTGGTTCTTCTTTTTTTGTTTCTCATATATGGAGAATAAATTGAGGCCAACAAAAACAAGGATGATGTTCATTACTCAAAGTTTTTTGGTGATTTTTTTCCATGATTCTTCAAATTATTCTCCTTTTGACCCCCACGACTATTGTTCAACTAGCAGGGTGGCTCCAAATGTGATCAAGCCCTTGAATTGGACGCAAACTAATAGCAGAGGCTAGATCAATGTAGATTGGGACTTGAAGAAACCATATCTATGACCATTTAGAGATTTGGGAATTGGAGGAAGAATAGTGGATCATGAAAGTGGAGACAGTAGAGACTGGTGCCTGTTGAAGTAGTGGTGGTACGCGGAGGAACTGCAAGATGCGATGGAGGGGCCATGTGACGTGGTAGGGTGGCATTGTGATGTGTCAAGGTGGCCATGTGTAGTGGTGATGGTCACTGTGGGAGACCACATGGAGTCGAGGATGCTGGAATTCAATCCACATGCAACGGACCATGTTTCCCACACATGAATGTGCTAGGCTAAGGGATATGGGCTTGCCCTAGGTGGAGCGGGCCATGTCATCCAAGATAGAGTGATTAGGGTAGGCCCAGTGGATCGGGCTGGATCTAGATCGGACTCAGGTCAGACCTCAGGTTGAACCAGGGTAGTCAAATAGTTGACCATGGTGGTCAACTTCTATGGCAACATGAGGTGTCACTGCGCGGTTAATCCATGACCCAGTGACCCCCATACTTTGAAACATCAAACTATAATAACATTCAAATGGTGTGTCCATTTGATGAACTGTTTATGTCATTGCGACCATGACTTTGAGATAGTACTTATGATATATTGTGGCGAGTATTTATATTGGAACAGTATATGGTGATATCGTTCCATTGGTCCTTTCCTCGAGGGTTCAGTAAGGTATTATGCCCACATTACTAGATTTTAATCCCCTATAGAAGTCGTGTCCTAGATAGAGTCAAGAATACATCCTTGAGAAGAGAGTGAGATCCTCTATCACCCCTGGTGGAGTATATGTGACCACATAAGCTTCATGAGTAGTTCATTGATCCTCTACCTAACATGACACCTTGTTAGGGTCTATGGTATCCCCCATTGTGACTGGGTGTGATCCCCTATGTTGCAAAATGATCCATATTGGGTTAGTGGTATATCTCATGGTGTAGGAAGTATCCCCTATCTATGGTATCATAATATTGCATTACCATTACATTCTCATTTGGGAAAGGGGAAAATGAGATAGACCACTTCTTGAGTGTCTTTAATGTTATCATCACTCGAGGAGTGGGTTCTCCCAGAATGAGCGTGCTTCAAGCAGAATCATGCGGCTAGAATTTAGTTAGGAACACCTGATGGAATGGTTTTTCTCAAAAGTATATATAGAAATTCTTATTATAGGTGATATTTACATATAATTTTGTGAAGATAACATGTATTTACCTTCAGATTATTTCATTCATGGTATTTCCCTTGTAATATTTCCTTTGTGGTATTTTCCTTTCTAGTTTCAGGGTGACCTATAAGGGTGTTGTTATACTAACCCCTGCATGGGATTTACCTGCAAGTGTCATTTCTTGTACAGTCTATCAACAATTTTAAAGATACATAGGTAGAATAGTACCAGACATTACTTAGCGAGGCCAGACAAAGGAGGTGTTCCCATTTTGTTCAGAGAATAGTCTTAATACCTCTTTCTTTAGAGGTTGTACTTGTGGTTATAGAATCCTTTTTAAGGGGCTAGTTTTGGACCTATTTAACTTCCAGTTCATTCAGTATTGTATTTTGGTTGTGTTATATAGTGTCTTCTAGGCATTTTTTACTTTGTGTGTTTGCATTTCAACATTTCTTTCTTGGAGATGTGTGTGTGTGTACAGGTACATTAGGTTAATGCCTCAATTTGTGGGATATTACAATTCAGTACGAGTCACCAGCACCTAGCATATTGGATGTGAGCTTGTGGTAGTCACATAATGGGACCCTATGGGATGGGTAATGATAGAGTGGTATCAGAGGGTGGTATGTTCCACTTTATGACCGAGAGTTTGTGAAGTTGGATTAGGGAAACCATGTTATGTGTTTCAAGTTTAGCTATCAAGATAGGGAATCTAATGTTGTTTTGATGGTTGACATAACTATACACCAGGACTCTGATTTAATTCTTTTCAACTTTGTTAATGAAAACAATATTTATGGTAAAACACAATGGTACACACATCATATAAGAATGGTTGGGTTTTCCATGTCCTTAAATTATTTCTACAGATATATGCTATTGACCATGGAACATATTGTTTTACTACAGGATGCCTCCAAATATACAGCTAGCCAAAATTCCACCATTTGATCATAAGGGTGATCTACCTCGTGAAAAGGCATCAATAAGGGTCATATACTAGAGATGGCATTTCCAAGTGGTTTAGCTTTATACTACCACTCCTTGAGCACTAGTTATTACCAACACTACTAGAAAAGGATGCACACTGCATGAGTGCACTACACAAGTTATAGATGTAGAGACCTCCTAGGTTTTGGGGTAATCTAGTCCCCAGTTGGCTAAGTATTGTCTATAGGAAGTCACCCATGTTTTCCTCTATTTGAGGATGCCAACCGACTAGATGAAAGTGTTTATCACGAGCCTCATTCAGAGCTCTATGGGATGATTGTTGAGTTTTGTGACACAATCTGATGACAATACATGTCTCTCCTAGATACTCATCAAGAATCTCTTAAAATAGGAGTTCTAATTAGCCACATTATGACTAGTTCCCATACAAGATCTTCTGCGCCTATAATAGAGCAGTATGACCACGATGGAGTATTAAACAATGTTTACTGACCATTCATGGTACTCCATATACATGGTATGAGATCATTTAATCTGGGATCAGACCATAGACTGGGGCTTATGCCGAGATATTAGGGAATCAGTGGTATCCCTTTGAATTCCTACAAATACTGGGGTACTTGAGCTAGCCCTACTAGTCGAGAGTATTATAGCTAAGAGGACACCATAAGTGGTAGATATTTGTGGGCACTGGGTAGTTTATACCTCAACAGCAGGTAGTTAACGATAGTCACAGGGATCTAAGTGGGTCTTACACTTCAGGAGATGATCCAAGGATATAGGGTCAGTACTGCAGGTCTCCTGGGTAGCTTGAGTTAACCTAGGGACAAACTGTTTTACACATGCAATAGTTGAAAAAATATAGCATGAGGTTTCCCCACCCATCATTCAACCAATCAGGATACGGTCAATGGACTAACCAGAAAGAGGAAGAGACATGAGAAGGGTTGTCCATAGGGTGACAGATGAGGCAGAAGGGGTTGATAGGGAAGCATGAGGTGGTTGGAGGTTCGACCTACTAGCCCCACCTCCCCCAAGTGGTCCATGCCAGGCCTTGGGACTCGGTTGGAAGGGACGAGGCCATCAATAGGAAATGTAGGATTATGAAACTTAGGAACTAGGGATGATTCAAGGTATGATCTATACCTTTTACACATTAGCTGTAATTTTGATAGGCGTAGGTTCTAGTCATTTTTATCTTGTCACGAAACTTGTTTGGGACTTAGAGATTTTTCTTGAACTATTTACTTGAACCTTACACTTAGAGACCCTTATAATAAGAGATTATTTAATCACAAAATGGTACTGATTGCATGAAATTACTCTTTGAGGTGTGTGTTTTAGTTGGGATCTCCTGGAAGCTGTGTCGAGGCCTTTCGATGTCATTATTGGTATGGACCAGTTATCCACAGTCCATACTCAGATTGACTGTTTTAGGTGCATAGTGTACTATGTTCATAGTGATAGAATCATGTTTTTCATTGTTGGTGAGAAGGAAATTCATTAAGTGTAAGTTTAAATCACACATAGGAGGGTGCAACCAATTACACATCAATTGACTAGCCTTACCCTTAGTGGACTGGATGATATGAGTCCTCAGTTGTCTACAGTGGTGTCAGATTATGAGGAAATCTTTCCTGAAGATGTTCACGGTTTACCTCCCCATTGAGAGATAGGATTATGAATGGTTCTATACCACATGAAGACTTTGATATCTATGTATTCATATCAAATGGATCCCCCAGATCTTCACGAGTTAAGGGTGCAGTTGAGGACTTGTAGAGTAAGGGCTTTGTGAGACCCAATGATTTACCCTAGGCAGCCCCAGTTTTGTTTTCCAAAAAGGTAGATGAGATATTAAGGTTATGTGTGGATTAAAAAAAACGTAATATAGGTGACTATGAAGAAAACGTATCTACTTCCAAATATTAGTGAACTCTTTGATCATTTGAAGGGGGCATGATGGTTCTTGAAGATCGACCTCATATCAGGCTATCACCAGCTATGAGCACGAGATGAGGATATAATGAAGCCAATATTTAGGGGTTCTTATGGTCACTATGAGTACTTGGTGATTCCTTTTGGAATGAATAATTAAGAGTGGTGGTCATGGAACTCTTGAACCAGATCTTTCGGCCTTAGATAAATCAGTTCATGGTGGTCTTCATTGATGACCTCCTAATATACTCGGTGTCTGAGGAGGAGCACATGATAAAGTTGAGGATAGTTTTAGGAACACTCTGAGAGAACCAAATATATGGTAAGATCTTGAATTGTCAGTTCTAGATTCAATAGGTCCTTTTTCTGGGACACTTCATCTCAGAGGCAAGAGTTTCAATGGATTCAGTGATGGTTGTGGCAATACTTGCTTGGGAGACTCCTTAGAGTGTTACTAAGGTAAGACGTTTTCTTGGATTGGAAGGGTAATATCAGAGGTTTTTTACTAAATTATGTAGATTAGAGGCAACCTTGTAATCACTGACATGAAAGGGGATATCATTCATTTAAACAAAGAATTTCCAGAAGTGATTTCAGGAGCTGAGGTAGTGGTTGATGAGCTCTCCTATCCTGACATTACTGGGGGAAGGCGTTGAGTATGTGGTGTTCTAAAATGCATCAGGGACCACTATTGGTTGTGTACTAATATAGGGGAAAGTAATTATTACCTATGGTTCACATTAGATTATATCACATGAGTAGAACTATTCAACCCATGATCTTGATCTAGTAGTGGTAGTCTTCACTTTGAAGATGTGGCGACACTACCTGATGAGCGGGGAGTTTATCTTCGACTCTAATAACAAGATTCTCAATTATATATTCTATAAAAAGGATCTAAACATGAGAAATATGAGATGGATTTAGTTCCTCTAGGAATATGACTTTGATATTGTTTATACTCTTGGGATGGGGAATATGATGGAAGATTCTCCCAGTAGGTTATCTAGCTTGCTGTTGCTGAATGTGGAGTCATAGAAATTGGCCAAGTTATAGGTATCCTTTATGGATGGAGATGGGGTAGATTACCTCTAGTCGATGGCTGTCACTCATCCATTCTAATAGTGAGTTAGGGAGGCACATAGCAGGGACACTGACTATGAGACTTTACGTGCTTAGATCATCACATGGCATACCCCAAATGGATATTTGAAAGGTGGGGAGCACATCATTCTTTTTAGAGGGTGCATAGTTCTATTAGCAGTGTTTTAGGAAGAGGTTTTGAGGGCATTATGCAAATCAAATTTGGAGGTAAATGTAGGTGTGGAAAAAATGTATCAGGACCTCTAACATCAATTTTTATGGCTAGGGATTAATAAGGGTGTTGTATAGTTCGTCTCTCAATTCCTTACTTATCAGCAACTGAGGGCTGAGTACCAGGTTCCAGTAGGATTATCTCAACCACTTGAGGTTAAATAATTGATGCGGGGTGATATATTGATGGAATTAATGATGTATTACCATGTATATCTTGGAGACATGATTCTATATAGGAGATCATTTCCCAACTTACAAAGTCAGCCCACCTCCAAGCTATCTAGGAGAAAAGTTCAGTAGAGAGATTGATACTTCTCAACATATAGAAGATAGTTCTACTCCATGGATCCCCATCGATGATAGTTTCATATTTTGATTTGTGATTTAAATCCCAACTATGGAAGTTCTTACAAGATGTGTTTGGGATTCAGTTATGCTTGTTTATAATGTTTCATCCATAGACGGACAACCGAACTAAGCATAACATTCAGGTTTTGGAGGACATTCGGTGAGATTTTGTATTGGACTTTGATAATAGTTGGTAGGATCACCTACCAGTGGTGGATTTTGAATACAATAACAACAATAACTACACCATTTGTGTGAAACCATTTGTGCAATTGTACGGGAAACCCTACAGTTTTATACTTTTCTAGATTGACCAAAGAGAGTCAGCAGTCATGGGTTTATTTTTGGTACAAGCTACCATTGATAAGGTGAAGATAGTAAAGGAGTGGATGAAGAATACACAGATCCAATAGAAGACTTATGATGATAGTTAGTATAGGCCTTTTGAGTTTTAGGATGGAGACCATATGTTCCTTCGGGTGTTAACTCAATGTGGATAATGAAGATTTGTCTAGGGCATCATGCTATCTATGAGTTTCACCATTCCTTTTTGAGATTTTGTATAGAATTGGAGAGGTGGTGTACCTATTATCCCTACCACCATAGTTAGATCGATTACAATATGTATTCCACATGTAAATGCTGAGGATGTACGTGAATGACCCATCACACATCATCGATTGGGGCGAGTTGGACATCAAGGATGTAGCAAATTTTTCTAAGTAACCTGTGGAGATTGAATATTAGTAGGTGAAGATTCTTCATGGGTAGTTGATTAATTTGGTGCATCTCCATTAGTAGCATGAGAACCTCGAGAATAGAACATGGGAGCGAGAGGCTTAGATTCATTCTCAGTACCTTCTTTTGTTTGAGTAACCTTTGTTTTAGATTTTGAGGAAGTAAAACCACAAGGTGGGGAGAATGTAACATATTTTGTTTCCATGTATTATTTTTATAAATTATTTGGAATGATTTCAAGACCAAGCATTGAGACAATTTGTGATTCTAAGACCCTATTTTCCTAGAACAATTGTTTGAAAAATGTAATACTTATAATTGCATGAATTCACTTATTTATAGAATAAGTAGAATAACTCTTAAACAGGTTCCCATATTAGTAATATTTAGGAACCGTTGAGCTCAGATAAATTTATTTACTATAGGTGTGATGAAACCATTTTCAGTACTAGTCGTCTATAGAAAAAGACATAGAGGGAGAAACTATAAATAAAATACTTTTATAAGAAATATTTTGACGCAATGACCTTTCTTTTTATTAATACATTGTAAGGAATTCAGGGTTATCACCATAACCATTGAAATACATAGAGACATGGAGAATAACTCTCTATACAAACAACTATGGATTGTGGATCGATGAGCGATGCATAACTGATTTGATGGAATCTCCCCGCTGTCAATGACAACATAATGATCCTTCATTAGCAACTGATCCAAATTGAGGTGGGGTGGTTATTTAATTGTGATCTTTCCCAATTATTTGTTTTCATGAAGAACACGAGTCAATCAATGAATATATTTATCTATGGTTCGATAGTTGCGGGATGGTTATAATTGCAGGGTTTATTATAAGGAGTATTCTTAATTAGTTTTTCATTAATTGTTCCACATCTAACGATAATGTATTGAGGCCAACAAGAAAAAGGACTAGGTTTTCTACTTTGGGTGTTCTTTTTCGTTTCTATCCTCCGTTCATTGCATTCTTCTCTATTGGACCCTCATGGGCACTGTTTGACCTGTTGGGTGTCTCCAAATTTGATCAGACCCCCGGAATGGGGGAAAACTGATAGAAGAGGTCAGAGTAGTGTAGATCAAGACTCGAGGAACCCAGATCTATGAAGCTTTTGTGATTTGGTTCTTAGAGGAAGAACAATGGTTTTTAGAAGTCGAGGTGGAATAGATAAATGTTGGGGACTACAATGTTGGCATGCAGTGGAACCACAAATGCGGTCACGGGATGCGGCGACGACACTGCTGGAGACCACATGGATTGGAGGAAGCAACCAGGGGGCTGCGTGTGACGACACAGGTGGGACGCATGCGACGGAATAGGTGGGCCCCATATGATGGCACACGATGTCCATGCGCGACTCACTACGGGAAAAATGGGTATTTGCGACAGGGGTATTTACCCGTCGCAAATAAGTAGGCTTTTGCGACGGGATTGCTTTCCCCGTCGCAAAAGAACTGGCGCGCGATGCGCGCCAAATCACGGGAAAACTATTTGCGACGGGGGAATATTCCCGTCGCAAATAACCGGCGGCGGTAAAAGGTATTTTTGACGGGGAAATATTCTCGTTGCAAATAGTATGTCGGCAGGTGGTTATTTGCGACGGGACCCGTCGCAAATAACTATTTAACCGTTGACCATAAAAAATGTTGGCTAAGGTATTTGCAACGGTTACCGTCGCAAATAACACTATTTGCGACAGGATTCCTGTTGCAAATGGACCCGTCGCAAATAATCTAACCTATAAATACACCCATCTGTTTTTTTCAAATCATTCTCAAACTCCATCTTCTTCTTCTCCCAAAGTTGTATTTCTAAAGTTTAGTTTTTCTCCAGTTTAATTTTTTTCTCCGGAGTTGATGTTAAAGTTTTGAAGAACGATCAGAGCAGATCAATTTTCAAGGTATTTATGTTCATTTTAATTTAATATTTATTTTTAATTGTTTATTAGTTTCAATTATTCTTAATTAGTTGTAATTTAATTATGTTTACATTGTTTTGTAACTTAATAAATTTAAATTATTAGTATTGTTCATAGTTAATGGTAATTAGGAATAATTAGTAATAATTTTTAATAATTAAGAATAAATATTAATAATTAGTAATAAATACCAATAATTAGGAATAATAACATTATTACATTATTAGTATATTTTATTATTAATATTAAAATAATATAATTTTTTATATATATACAATTCTCTTTTCATCTATGTGTTTGCTGTCTTCACATGTATTATTTGTATGTGGACAGAGAAAACACACAGATGAAAGGAGAATTGTATATAAATTAGAAAATTATATTATTTTAATATTAATAATAAAATATACTAATAATGTTATTATTTGTAATTATTGGTAATTATTCCTAATTATTGGTAATTATTCATTTAATTACTAATAATTAGGAACAATTACCAATAATTATCAATACTTAAGAATAATTAGTAATAATTAGTAATAGTTACCAATAATTAGTAATAATTACCAATAATTAGTAATAATTAACAATAATTAGTAATAATTACCAATAAGTAGTAATAATTATCAATAATTAGTAATACTTACCAATAATTTGTAATAATTACCAATAATTAACAATAATTAGTAATAATTAGTTATAATTACTAATAATTACCACTAATTAGTAATAATTACCAATAATTACCAATAATTACCAATAATTACCAATAATTACTAATAATTATCAAAAAATAGTAATAATTAGTAATAATTAGGAATAATTAGGAATAATTAGGAATAATTAGGAATAATTAGTAATAATTAGTAATAATTAGTAATAATTACCAATAATTACCAATAATTAGTAATAATTAGTAATAATTAGGAATAAATACCAATAATTACCAATAATTAGTAATAATTAGTAATAATTACCAATAATTAGTAATAATTAGTATTAATTACCAATAATTAGTAATAATTACCAATAATTAGTAATAATTACCAATAATTAGTAATAATTAGTAATAATTACCAATAATTAGTAATAATTAGTAATAATTACCAATAATTAGTAATAATTAACAATACTTACCAATAATTACCAATAATTACCAATAATTGGTAATAATTAATAATAATTACCAATAATTAGTAATAATTAGTAATAATTAGTAATAATTACCAATAATTAGTAATAATTATTAATAATTATTAATAATTAATAATAATTACCAATAATTAGTAATAATTATCAATAATTAGTAATAATTAGTAATAATTACCAATAATTCGTAATAATTAACAATAATTACCAATAATTAGTAATAATTAGTAATAATTAGTAATAATTAGTAATAATTAGTATTAATTACCAAAAATTAGTATTAATTACCAATAATTAGTAATAATTACCAATAATTAGTAATAATTACCAATAATTAGTAATAATTACCAATAATTAGTAATAATTAGTAATAATTAGTAATAATTACCAATAATTAACAATAATTACCAATAATTACCAATAATTAGTAATAATTAGTATTAATTACCAATAATTAGTATTTATTAACAATAATTAGTATTAATTACCAATAATTAGTAATAATTACCAATAATTAGTAATAATTACCAATAATTAGTAATAATTACCAATAATTAGTAATAATTACCAATAATTAGTAATAATTACCAATAATTAGTAATAATTACCAATAATTAGTAATAATTAACAATAATTAGTAATAATTAACAATAATTAGTAATAATTACCAATAATTAGTATTAATTACCAATAATTATTATTAATTACCAATAATTAGTATTAATCACCAATAATTAGTAATAATTAGTAATAATTAGTAATAATTACCAATAATTAGTAATAATTAGTAATAATTACCAATAATTAGTAATAATTAGTAATAATTACCAATAATTAGTAATAATTAACAATACTTACCAATAATTACCAATAATTACCAATAATTAGTAATAATTACCAATAATTCGTAATAATTACCAATAATTACCAATAATTGGTAATAATTAATAATAATTACCAATAATTAGTAATAATTAGTAATAATTAGTAATAATTAGTAATAATTACCAATAATTAGTAATAATTATTAATAATTAGTAATAATTAATAATAATTACCAATAATTAGTAATAATTATCAATAATTAGTAACAATTAGTAATAATTACCAATAATTAGTAATAATTAACAATAATTACCAATAATTAGTAATAATTAGTAATAAGTAGTAATAATTAGTATTAATTACCAATAATTAGTATTAATTACCAATAATTAGTAATAATTACCAATAATTAGTAATAATTACCAATAATTAGTAATAATTACCAATAATTAGTAATAATTAGTAATAATTAGTAATAATTACCAATAATTAACAATAATTACCAATAATTACCAATAATTAGTAATAATTTGTATTAATTACCAATAATTAGTATTTATTACCAATAATTAGTTGTATTTTCATTACCTCCCATCACTTTTGGTCCCACAATAAACCAACAGAAAATTTATGGTTTTGGGAAAGAACACAATTGGATTAAACGTAGCATATTTTGGGATTTTCCATATTGGTCTGATCTGTTTGTCCGACACATGTTAGATGTCATGCATATTGAGAAGAACTATTTTGATAATTTGTTTCATACAGTTTTGGATACGCCAGGAAAGAGCAAAGACAATGTAAATGCATGTTTAGATCTTGCCCAAATTTGCAGGCGTCCAGAATTGGAACTATTTGAGAATGTCAGAACAGAATGGTTACTGAAACCAAAAGCAGCTTATACACTATCTAAATAAAACTGTTTATTATTTTGTCAGTGGATTGCAGATTTGAGACTTCCAGATGGCTGTGCTTCCAATTTGGGTAGATGTGTAAAGAATGGTCATATTACTGGATTAAAAAGTCATGATTGTCATGTTATAATGGAGAGACTTCTACCCATTGGATTAAGAGGTCTGTTGAATTCTGTGATTTGGGATTCCATAACAGACATGTCTCATTTTTTTCGGGAAATTTGTACGGCTACGACAGATTATGATGCTCAAGGAAAACTTGAAAAAGATGTTGTTGTAATTATATGTAAACAGGAAAAAATATTTCCGCCGTCTTTCTTCGACTCAATGAAACATTTGATGTTACATTTGCCATATGAAGCCAAATGTGGAGGTCCGGTATAGTTTCGATGGATGTACCCATTTGAAAGATGCATGCAAAAATTGAAAATAAAAGTACGTAACAAAGCATCTGTTGAAGGATCTATTGCAGAAGGTTATTTGCATGAGGAAATATCTTTTTTCTGCTCCCATTATTTTGAATCTGAGTATCCTTCAAAACACAACCGAATGGGACAGAATGAGAGGAATATTGATGAAATCGAAAATCAATTATCTATTTTCAAACAGTCAGAGCTTGGTTTTGGTGGAGTTTATGAACGCTGGCTTTCAGATGATGAACATCAGAGAGCTCATACGTATGTTCTACTCAACTGTGAAGAGATGACATCAGTTGTACTGTAAGTGTTTATATCACTTATTATATCATTTATGTTACAGTAAATAACTTTGGTTTTTATAGGTTGTATGATAATCATATAAAGAAACATATTCCACAAATTACAGCAGCTGCTCTCGAAGAACGTCGACTGAAAAATTTCTCTCAGTGGTTTCAAAAACTGGTAACATAAATTCTTTATCTTTTAGCAACTCATTCAATGTATAGTTTAATATATTGATAATTATTTCACAAATTTTCAGGTGTCTCGACATGCTGATAAAATTGACAAACGGCTGTGTGTATTGAGTAACCCACCTTCCAAACTTGTTAAAACTTATAATGCATATGTGGTGAATGGATTTCGATTCCACACAAATGCATATGGGGAATCGAAAAAAACAATGAACAGTGGAGTTAGCTTGAGAGGATCTCATCATCGAGAAAATGAAGTTGACTTTTATGGCATACTTGATGAAATCATTGAAGTCTGTTATCTTGGACAACATTACATAACCATGTTCAAATGTCGGTGGTTGGATACAGAGAGAGGCGTGCGTGTTCATCTGACTCATGGAATCATCGATATTAAATGTAAAAGTGTTCTCGCAGTAAATGAACCATTCTTATTGGCTCAACAGGCATATCAAGTTTATTACGCAAAGTACTGTGCAACATCAAGAGACTTGACTGATTGGTGGAGTGTAATAAAAATCAAAATTCGAGACAATCAGTTTAGTCAAAGTGAATGTGCTTTCACTGATGTGCAAAGAATTGAAGTTTTTCAAGAGAGTACTCAAAATCAATCTTTTTTACAAAGAGACATGAGTATCGATGACGACACCCCACATTTAAGATTCGGTGATGAAGATGATGTTAATGATGTCACTTATGAATTTGAAATGGTAAGAGATGAAGTAACTGTAACTCGAATGGATATCGATGATGTTGAGGAGGAATATGAAGATGACATTGACATATATGAAGATGATGATGAAGATGAACACTGATAGCATTCCATGGTATTTATATACAATCATAATATGTATATATGTATATATAATAGTAATTATCAATTATTTGCTAACATTAACATTTTCTGTTTCAGATGGACGACGCCACATTTCGTGAGTTGGCGGATGCTGACCTGACTTTCGATGCGGATGAGTTGCCAACAGATGACCCTTAGCCTGCAGGCGCTCCAGGGAGTACGCGGAGGAGGCGCGGTCTTGCACGATTGATGATTCCTGACCCCGTCCCTGAGCGACGTCAACGTCTTGGGTTTGATCCGCGCACACGGAGGTGTGATAACCTGTGTGATAACCTGTGGATTTGACTAAGATTTCATTAATCTATTCACATAATAAATGTTTATTATTTTTCCAGTTTTCCGCATATAGCAGTCGGACAGGGCATCGCTATTTTGCGCAACTATTTTTCTCAGTCGTGGACCACATGGGAGCAGATTTCCATTGATGTGCAGCAGGCCATGCTCGACCATTGGTTGGTACATACGTAAATAAATAATTTTTATTTTGAAAATTATTCCATTTCTAACTTGATATTTTGATTTATTTATAGGGTTTATGGTATCCGATCGAGGATACCATGCGTGACGCCATCCATGAGGCATGGGAGGTGGCCATGCGTGATCGCCTTGGTCAGTTTTTTCACAATTTAAGAAAAGATGCGATGAAGAAAGCAGGAGTGTCAGATTTTGACGAGTCATGTAGAGCACACCGACCAGAGTATATTTCATCCCATGTATGGGATGAATTATGTGCGCACTAGTTGAGTGGTGCCTTTCAGAGGAGAACATCGGTGGGGAGGCAGAATCGGGGGAGATAGGAGGTGACTCATCGAGCTAGGAGTCGTTCTATCAGTACTCATAGACAGCATCTGGTATGTACATTATTTATAAATATTTTATATAACTATAAATATTAACAGTTTATTTTTTATTCTTATAGGCTGTCGAGCACCCCGATATTACAGATTACGACGTATATCGGAGGATGTATAGTGATCCTGCTACAGGGGAGCTCAGAGGTGATCGTCAGCATCACATCGTGGTCAGTATTATTTGTTTTCAAGTTTAAAAATTAACTGCATATAATATATTCACAATTTTAATTTTAAATTGCAACTATAGGAGTCATATGAGGCCGCAGCGTCACAGGCCCGGCATGAGAGTCAGGCCGAGTAATCAGATCAGACCACTACCCGTCAGTTTGATGAGGCAGCATGGATGCAGGCCACCCAGTATGCCTTCGAGAAGGGCCGGGTAGTTGGTATCGGCTCTCGACTGACTCCTGGAGATTATTATGGCAGTGCTGCGATGTCGGCGTCCAACTCGAGAGGAGCTCGTGCATCTTCTTCTACTACACAGTATGAGGATCAGTTGCGATCTCAGACTGCACAGACAGAGAGTCTCCGACAGGAGCAGGAGCAGATGCGTCAGCAGCATGAGGAGGAGCGTCGACGCCAGCAGCAGCTGTACGAGGAGCAGACGAGTCGATGGCAGCAGCAGCATCAGGAGCAGATGGAGTACATGCGCCGACTCACTCATGCTTTAGGGATGGAGTTTCCTCCACCACCATCTGCAGATCCCCCACCTCCCCCTCCTTCAGATTAGAGTTTGTATTTATGTTATAAAATTTGTGAAATCAAAATATTATTTTTTCTTCTATTCGTAGTTTCTGTCTCATTATAAAATATTAATAATATTATATTTTTAAATAACAATATTAATATGAATAATAATATTATTTATATTTTATAATATTAAATTATATATATATATTAAAATTTTATAATATTATAATTTAATTATATTTTTTGTAATACTTGAATTATTTTAATATTTGAATGTAAAATAATTCTATTATTTTTTATATTAATTAAAATAACTTATTAATATTTTTTTTATTTATGAATTATAATTCTAATATTATTATATTAATTAAATCATTTATTAATATTCTATTATTTTTTATTTTTGAATTATAATTCTATTATTATTATATTAATTAAAATAATTTATTATTTTTATTTGTGAATTATAATTCTATTATTATATTAATTAAATAAATTTATTAATAATTTTTTTTATTTTTTTTATAGTATTTGCGACGGGATACTATGCCCGTCGCAAATACTAATATTATTATATGCATTAAAATAATTTATTAATAGTTTTTTATTTTTTTTTAAAATAGTTTTTGCGACGGGTACCGTCGCAAAAGGTATTTGCGACGGGACCCGTCGAAAAAACTATTTTAAAAGTTTTTTACAAATATACGGAGTACTATTTGCGACAGGGAGAATAACCGTCGTAAAAAAAAGGCTTTAGCGACGGGCCCGTCGTAAATAAGTGTTGTTGCGACGCCGTTTTTAGCAACGCGCCATTTGCGACGGGCCCCCGTCGCAAAAAAGCCATTTGCGACGGGATCCCGTCACAAATGACCCGTCGCAAATACCTGTTTTTTCAGTAGTGACTATCCAGGTAGCTTGCATATGTGTGGGCTAGGCTTGGCTAGGGGAGATGGTATAGGCCAAGGCGGAGCTGGCTAGGTTGGCCCATACAGAGTGGGATGTATCGACCTAGTGGACCGGGCTGGATCCGAGTCAGAACTCATGTTGACTCGTGGCAATGACATGGTCACATGGATCGACTGTGAGGTGGTAGACCATGGAGTGGACTGACCGCGGTGGTCGACCTCCACATTCTGTGGTTAACCATGCGGTCATTCCATGTCCCAGTGACCCCCTTCTTTGAAACTTAAACTAGTGAAAACTTTCAAACTGTGCATCCATTTGATGATCCATCTACGCCATTGGGACCCATAAATTGTGATGGTACTTTTAAAATATTGTGGTGAGTATTTATCTAGGACAAATATTAGGTGAGACGGTTTCCTTTTCTATTTCCTTGAGGGTTCTGTACGGTATTATTTCCACATCATTGAATTGTAATCCCCACTAGAGGTCGAGTCCCTGATAGAGTCAGGCATCCCTCACCGAGATTGGACTGTGATCTTTTATCACCCCTAGTGGTGTTTTTGGAATCACATAACCTTCGTGAGAAGGGAACTGATCCTCTATCTTGTAGGCCACATTGGTAGGGTCTGTGGTCTCCCCTAATATAACTGGGCGTGACCCCCTATGCTGCGAATTGATGCAGATTGGGTTAGAAGTATCCCCCAAGGATAGGAAAGGATCCACTATCTGTCGTATCATAATCTTCCTTGAGCCATAAATTCTCATTTGGGATGGGACCAAATGACCTAGACCTCTTTGTGAGCATCCACTACGGGAAAAAAGGACTTTTTGCGACAGACGTTTTGCGATTGGAATAAATCCCGTTGCAAAAAGGCCATCCAAGAGGTTATTTGCGATGGGGGTAACGACCCGTTGCAAATAACCAATTATTTTCGATGGGAGTTCATCTCCCGTCGCAAAAGGTCTGGCACGGGTAGTGCGCCAAACCGCGCAAGGTTATTTGCATTGGTGGGATCCCGCCGTCGCAAATTCTTAGCAGCGGTTATTAACTTTTGACGATGGGATGTCATCCTATCTCAAAAGGTGTGTCGACAGGGACTATTTGCGACGTGTCCAGTCGCAAATAACTTTTTAACCTCCGACAGTAATTAATGCGGGCGTATGTATTTGCGACGGGTCCCGTCACAAAAGATACTATTTGCAAGAGGGATTCCCGTCGCAAATAATCTAACCTATATATACCCCATCTATTTTTCCCCTCATTCCTCTCAATTCTTAGATCCTGTTTTTCTCTGAACTCTGATTTGAGAGAGAAAATTTTTCTAAGTTAATTTTTTTTTCACGAAGAAGTTGCTAAGACGTCTACATCAATAGAAAATCAAGCTTAAATGTATTTATGTTCTATTTAATTTATTATTTATTTCATTTTTATGTTAATTTTTATTATTGTTGATTAGTTGTAATAAAATAAAATTTAATTTGTTTTGTCATGAGTATTTATTTGTACTAATAAATTGAAATTTTTAGTACAACTTTTAATAATTATTAGTAATTAATAATTATTAACGATAATTAGTAATGTATATAATTAATTTGTAGTAATTAATAATAATTTGTAATAAATAATAATAAATACTAATAATTAGTAATAAATATTAATAATTATTAATAAATAGTAATAAATAGTAATAAGGCGTAATAAATAGTAATAATGAGTAATAAATAGTAATAAATTGTCATAAATAGTAATAAATTTTAATAATTAGTAATAAATTGTAATAATTAGTAATAAATTTTAATAATTAGAAATAAATTGTAATAATTAGTAATAAATTGTAATAATGAGTAGTAAATAGCAATAAATTGTATTTATTAGTAATAAATTGTAATAATTAGCCATAAATTGTAATAATTAGAAATAAATTGTAATAATTAGTAATAAATTTTAATAATTAGTAATAAATTGTAATAATTAGTAATAAATTGTAATAAATAGTAATAATTTGTAATAATTTGTAAAAAATTGTAATAATTTGTAATAAATTGTAATAATTAGTAATAAATTGTCATAATTAGTAATAAATTGTAATAATTAGTAATAAACTGTAATGATGAGTAATAAACTGTAATAATTACAAATAAATTGGAATAATTAGTAATAATTAGTAATATTTATTAATATATACTAATAATTATTAATAATTTGTAATAAATTGTAATAAATATAGATAATTAGTAATAAATACAGATAATTAGTAATAATTAGTAATAATTAGTAATAATTAGTAATAATTAATAATAAATTGTAATAATTTGTAAAAAGTGTAATAATCAGTAATAAATTGTAATAATTAGTAATAAATTGTAATAATTAGTAATAAATTGTAATAATTGGTAATAAATTTTAATACTTAGTTATAAACTGTAATAATCAGTAATAAATTGTAATAATTAGTAATAAATTTTAATAATTAGTAATAAATTGTAATAATCAGTAAAAAATTGTAATAATTACTAATAATTAGTAATAATTACTAATAAATTGTAATAATTAGTAATAAATTGTAATAATTAGAAATAAATACTTATAATTAGTAATAAATACTAATAATTAGGAATAAATATTAATAAGTATGAATAAATACTAACAATTAGGAATAATTACAAATAATTGGGAATAATTAGCAATAATTAGGAATATTTAGCAATAATTAGTAATAAATAGCAATAAATAGTAATAATTAGTGATAAATAGCAATAATTAGTCATAAATAGCAATAATTAGTAATAAATAGCAATAATTAGTAATAAATAGGAATAATTAGTAATAATTAGTAATAATTAGAAATAATTAGGAATAATTAGTAATAAATAGGAATAATTAGTAATAAATAAGAATAATTATTAATAAATAGGAATAATTCATAATAATTAGTAATGATTGATAATAATTAGTAATAAACTATAATAATTAGTAATAAATACTAATAATTACTAATAATTACAAATAAATACTATTAATTATCAATAATTAGGAATAATTTGCAATAATTAGAAATAAGCAATAACTAGAAAACATTAGCAATGATTTGGAATAATAACCAATAATTAACAATAATTAGCAATACTTAGCAATAATTAGCAATAATTAACAATAATTATCAATAATTAGTAATAAAATAGCAATGATTAGTAATAAAAAGCAATAAATAGTAATAAATAGTAATAAATAAGAATAATTAGTAATAATTAGGAATAATTAGGAATAGATAGTAATAATTAGGAATAATTAGTAATAATTAGTAATAAATAGGAATAATTAGTAATAATTAGAAATAATTAGTAAAATTAGCAATAATTTGCAATAATTAGAAATAATTAGTAATATTAGTAATAAATTTCCATAATTAGGAATAATTAGGAATAAATAACAATAATTATTAATAAATAGCAATAATTAGTAATAAATAGAAATAATTAGTAATAAATAACAATAAATAGTAATAAATAAGAATAATTAGTAATAATTAGGAATAATTAGGAATAATTAGTAATAATTAGGAATAATTAGGAATAATTAGTAATAATTACTAATAATTAGTAATAATTAGAAACAATTAGTAATAATTAGTAATAATTAGTAATAATTTGTAATAATTAGTAATAATTAGTAATAAATGGAAATAAATAGGAATAAATAGGAATAAATAAGAATAAAAATGAATAAATAGGAATAAACAGGAATAAATAGGAATAAATAGGAATAAATAGAAATAAATAGTAACAAATAGGAATAAATAGTAATATTTAGTAATAAATAGTAATAGTTAGTAGTAAAAAATAATATTTAGTAATAAATAGAAATAGTTAGGAATAAATATTAATATTTAGTTATAAATATGAGTAGTTAATAATAAATATGAATAATTAGTAATAAATATGAATAATTAGTAATAAATATGGAAATGTTAGTGATGAAATGGAAAATCAATTATCAATTTTTAATTAGAAAAATATTGGCTTCAGTGGAGTTCAAGAACGATGAATTTCAGACGATGAACATCACAAAGCTCATATATATGTTCTGCTCAACTGTGAAGAAATGACAGTATTTGTACTGTGATTACTTCTATTACTTATTCTATAATTTCTGTTACAGTATGTAAACTTATTTTATTTACTGGTTATATGATAATCCTATCTAGAAACAACTTCTACAAATTTCAGCAGCTGCTCTTGAATAACATAGAAATTTTTTTATCAAAGGTTTCAAAAACTGGTAACATAAATTATTGATGGTTTAATATCAATTCAATTTACTATTTATTATATTGATAATTATTTTACAAATTTTTAGGTGTCTCAACATGCTGATAAAATTGATAAGCGACTATGTATATTGAGTAACCCACCATCCAAAATGGTTAAATCTTATAATGCATTTGTGGTGAATGGTTTTTGATTTCATACACCCGCATGTGAGGAATAAAAAAAATAATGAATAATGGAGTTGGTTTGAGAGGATCACATCATAGAGAAACTAAAGTTGACTTTTATGGAATTATGGATGAAATTATTGAGCTATGTTATATTGGACATAATTACACAATGATGTCTAAATGTCCTTGGTTGGATAATGAGAGAGGATTGTGTTTTCATCCGACTCATTTAATTGTCGATATTAAATATAAAAGTCTTCTTGTAGTAAATGACCCAATTTTACTAGCTCAACAGGAACATCAAATTTATTATGCAATGTACTATGCTACTTCAAGAGACCTGAGTGATTGGTGGAGTATAATAAAAATGACATCTCAGGAAAATAAATTTACTCAAACAGAATGTGGTTCCGCTGAAGTGGAAGTAATTGAAAATTTTCAAGAGACTACTAAAAATCCATCTTTTTCACAAAGAAACGTGAATATCGATGATGACACCCCCCCAATTAAGGGACGATGGTGACGAAGATGTTAATGATGTTACAAATGAAATTGAAATGACAAGGGATGGTGACAGTGAAAATCATATAGATATTGATGATTTCAATGAGGAATATGAATACATTGAAATCGTCAGATTTGAAGATGATGATGAAGGTGAACATTGAAACAGTTAAATGCTGGTTATGATCATAACTAATATATATCTATATATAATAGTTATTTTCAACTATCTGCTAACAACAATAATTTTTTGTTTTAGATGGACTTTGATCTATTTCGTGAGTTAGAGGAGGCTGATCTACGTTTGAATGAGGGGGATGTGGGATCATCTGACCCTCATCCAACTGGTGGTTCAGGATGTACGCAGAGGGGGTGCAGTCTTTCAGGACCGATGATTCCTGAACCTATCCATGTGTGGATTCCACATCATGTCTTCGTTCCACGCACAGAAGGGGGTATGGTAACCTGTATATTTTATTTATCTTTCATTAATTTATTTATATATATACTAATTGTTTGATATTTATTCTTTTTTCAAATTTTTGAACATGTAGATGTTGGACAGGGGTGCACTATCATGCGTAATTATTTTTCTCATCCATGGATCACATGAGAACAGATTCCCATTGATGTGAAGCTCGACATGTACAATCATTGGCTAGTACGTAAATAATTAATATTTCTTTTGAAATTTATTTTATTAATAACTAGATATTATAAATTATTTGTAGGTTTTATGGTATCACATCGATGATAACATGTGTGACACGATCCATACATCATTGGGGGTGGCTATGCATGAGCATTTGTGTCAGGTTTTTCACAATTTGAAAAAAACGACCATTAATGAAGCTGGAGAGACAGTATTTGATGAGTCGTGTCGAACCCAACGACCAGAGTAAATTTCATCTTAGGTTCGGGATGGATTATGTGCACACTGGTTGGGTGGTGGATTTCATAGGAGGTCTTCATTTGGTCGGCAGAACCGGGGGAGATAAGAGGTGACATATCGAGCTGGTAGCCATACATTCAGTACGCATAGAGAGCATCTGGTAAGTATTTTTTTTTAAATTTTATATAACTTCAAATAAAAACAGTTTATTTTATATTCATATAGGCAGTCGAGCATCCCGATATTACAAAGTATGATGTTTATTGGAGGATGTATAGTGATCCAGCCATGAGAGAGATTAGAGGTGATCGACATCATCAGATTGTGGTTCGTCTTATTTTTTTAGTTTGACAATTAACTACATATAATATTTTCACAATTTTAATATCAAATTGGAATTGAAGGAGTCATATGAGACTGAGACCTCTCAGACACAGGCTGAGGTTCAGGACAACGTGACTGATCAGACCAGTGCCCCCAGTTCGGCGAGGCGGCATGGATACAGGCGACTCAGTATGGCTTTAAGAAGGGCCGAGTAGTAGGTATCAGCTCTCATGTGACTCCTGGTACATATTATGGTACTGTTGTGATGTCGGCGTCCAGCTTAAGAGGAGCTCTTGGGGATGCATCATCTTTTTCCTCACAGTATCAGGAGCTGTTTCGAGCTCAGAATAACCTTATAGAGAGTTTTCAGAAATAACAAGTAGAGATGCGTCAGCAGAAGCAGCAGTAGAAGCCGGAACACAAGAAGGAGATGCATCGTGGGCACCAGCAACATCACGAGCAGATGGAGTACATGCACCGTCTGACTCATAGTTTAGGGATGGATTTTCCTCCACCATCTCCTTCAACTCCTCCACCTCCTCCAGAAGACAACCCCCAATGATTTTTTTTATTTTAAAAACATTTGAATTTAACTGTTGTACTATGGTTTTGGGGTTTAATATTTTGTATACATTTTTTACTTAGTGTTTTTAAATTTCATCATTTGTGGCATGGATATGTGTGCATGGGTATATTTAATTTAGGATAATTCCTCCCATTTGTGGGATATTCCTACTCGGTGCGAGTCACCAACCTATGGTCTATTCGATGTAGTATTTGGGTAGTCATGGAATGACGCCCTCTAAGATGGGTCATGACCTAGTGTTTCCCAATGTACATGTCTTTCCTAGAGATATATCCTTATTTCATCAACACATATTAGATATACTGAATGGGTATTTATCAACCCTATATTATGATAGAAAAAAACTAAGGTGATTTTAATATATATGGGTTGCTCATGAGGATTCATTATTTATAATATGATCAATGATGATCAAAGAAATGAATATTCTTATTATTCACTAGACATGAAGTTGATAAATGGATCATCACATTTGGCTATAAAGACATTAAGATCCATGATCAGGTTTTATTACATCAATATGATATATGAGGAGAAATAAAACCTCTTTCATATTATCCTATGGTTAGCTAGGTATGATCTCCAATCCGTTTTTAAGATCCCACCATGGATTTATCTTAAATATATGGTTATTTCTCATCCCTTTTAAAATATATAATATTAATGTATCAACATTTCATGAGTGCAAAGAGGAAATATCAGTGTACAAACATCATTTTTATCCTTTCATAGATTAATTCATGAATTGATGATATGGTAATGGTACTATTTAATGTAAATAAACCCATGATCTTCTTGATAAATCCTTGAATAACATGCCTTGATGAACAACCATGAACATAGTGTTGGACACTTAATTAATAAAATAGATCTTTTTAATATAATATGTCCTAGGTTTTTCTATTGAAATTTATTATATACTTGAATCCTTACACAAGATGGTATATATTAACCTTTACTATATCTCAATTGGTAGAGACACTGAGCTGAAATTAGGTTAATATTTAAACTATTTAACATTAGATTGTAATGAATTTTGAGGTCATTGGGTTTTAAAAAAATATATAGGGGATTGATGTAACATTGTTTGAATATTTATTAGTATTCATACAAAAAAATTTAATGACATATATTTATTTAGGTCTAATATTAGCATAATACATATCGATGATGTACACTTAAATCTAACAATATTCATTATTTCAAAAATCATTAATGAGGGTCACCGTGAGTTTTTTATATAGATAGTGTTTTTTCAATATTGATAGTCTCATTGTAAAAATATATTTATTATTTAATATATTAGTCTTTTGAGCCAGAATCATATACTCATTTTATGAAATTGTTCCTGATATTGAGGAATAAAAGGTCGAGCATATTGTGCAGATGATATTTATAAACATGGATTTTCATGAATTTTTATTACATAAAGACATGGATAACTAGATACAACTAAGTTTTAAGGTTAGATAGGTTACTATTTTCAACCAATATATCCACTAACTAGATAATAATATGGTGATCATTGAAGTGTCTAGGATGACATTGAAACTCCAATTTATGTCATTAAATTTTTTTTCGATTATTTTCGGTGACATGTAATATGTAATTAAGAAAAACTTCTAGAGTCTTAGTGTTTCTCTAGGAAATCCTTACCCTAACTAAAATTACTCCTTTGAAATTTCAAATGGATATCAACTCCTAAAACACATCCTTGGAAACACACTTTTTCATCAGTAAAATAACATTAATTGACTTGATCTGTAGCACTCTATTAAAAGTGGATTCCATTTATCATTTTAGTATATATCAAAATAATGATAGGGGTATGAAGTGTGTGGAGCTTATACAATATTTGGGATATATTAGGGGTTTTATTCCAACTACTTAACATTTCAGTAATTATTTAACTGGTTTTTTTAAAAGTCCTACAGATAAATATTACTTTGTTAAGACAATAAAAGAAATTGGTTTTGTGGATAACTAAATCAGTTAATCCATGGTGATTTAATGGTCACAATTTACTAATTGATATATATTTCAATTATCAAATCAATATGAAATATTATCCAACACTTCATTATTTGTTTCTTTTTATTCATTTAAATTCATAGACACACATGTGACATGTGACTTGTGATTGTCCAATACTATGTGGCCTTCAACTATAATCATTTAGAGAAATTATTTGAAGAGAAAAAATGGATAATATGTCCTAGAATCCAATGATATGGTAAATAATTATGATGAATTATTATCCTTGCTTCATCATGTATTTTAACATTTGGAAACAGAGTCAAATTATTTTCATGTCTATAAATAAAATAACATGGAATAAGGAAAGAATAGATCTAATTTTTATTACTCTTGAAATGACTATTCATTTTCATGTTGTTCACATATTTTAGATTTATTTTTATTTAAGTGAATTATTATTATTATATCCTAGGAGGGGGATTTAATTAATTATGGTCGACATAGAGGTTTGGGCTTACACGATTTCCAGTTGGAAGGTAATGATTATTACATTTTCTATTTTTGATATTATAATTTTTTATTGTGGTTGTTGTTGAGACTTATTTTGTGTTCTAAAGATAGATTCAATATATTTTTTTATTTGGTCTATTCTTGAAATCCAATAAAACATTTTAGTTGAATTTTTATGGTCTATAAATGGTCTTGAAAATTTTAAATACAGATTTATAAAAATTGAAATTTAGAATTTGTATCTCCAAGGACTATGTTAGACCCCCATATATGAAAATAAAGTTGAAAACCCCACATTATAAATATATTTAAAATTATAGAGCAAATAGAGATTTATTTTTATCTATTTACTAAAGAATCCACTAAGGAATTTCTTACAAATATACTCCAAACTAGTGACATATATAGATATATAAATATCATAATACTATACCAAAAAAAAAATTTAACATTAAAATGTCTAAAAAAAACTTAAGAGCTTGGAAACCTCATACTGTTCATGGGTTTATAACATCAAGATTCACTGGGTGGGAAAATGAGTAAGATACCAATTCAAGTCTCCCATGATATTAAATTATGAAAACTTATAATTTTTAATGCTTAATGGTACATTATTTATGTTCACTCATTAATGGTTTATTTTTTTGGTTTAAAGGTGCATTAAAATAATTAATAATTCCTAGTTGATTGGTAATAACTTTAACTATATGAACATGGGCTATTTTTCATTGTATAAAATTTTTTCTCAGAAAATTTACATGATCCTAATATGGATGTTGACAAAATAGTGTAGCTTATTTATAATATATTTGTGTAGTGATTAATTACATATGTGGATGTGGTCTTGAGTGAAATAAATGACCGAATTGTATATTTATCTGTTTTTTAGTTTCCTTTTGCAACAGAATATCATCCAAATGAGGTATAAACTCAACATGGAAATAATGTTCAACATGTATGTTTCTATAAAGAAAATTAAAATATGTTTATATATGTTTTTATACTATAATATTTAAATATAAATTCTATTATTGGGTAGAGAAAATATTTTTAGTTTATTGTGGTGAGTGAGATATAGATATAAAAATTCCTTTTCCTTTCACTCTGGAAGATTGGGTAGTTATCAGTATCCGATCAGGTGGAGACCATATTAATTAGTATTTCCTTTGATGTTAGGTATATAACCATTAATTATAATTTTTTACGAGTGACATTCTCTGTAGATGGGTCTTATTTATCTTATTCATTATTTGTTTAATTTTTGGACGAATTTGTTGGACTAGTACTGATATCAATTAGTGATGTAGATATTATAGGAAATAAATTTTTTCTTCATATATAAAGTAATAGACTTTATTGAATTTCAAGTAACTATAAAGGGTATGGTCATAACTGTCCCTTATTGTTGGATTATTAGAGGGGATTATGTGTTTCCATCCAATTTTTTATTTTCATATGATTAGGATATTGAAAATGATAAGTTATATGAAGAAACTTTGTTATGTCTACCAATGAGTATGATCCAAGTGAAAAAGATAATTAATAAATTACTTATGGAGCTTCCCCCAAAATTATGAACACTAAATTTCTCACAGGTTCAATTATAATGATATTAGTTTTCTTTAAAATGATTAATGATATATGTGTGATAGTGTGGGTAAAAATTATATTAACCTAATGGGTTTGCACTAGCCCTATGTCATCATAACTACAACTACAACTCTTATCTCCATTCATGATCATATTCTAAATAACTTTAGCTATGTTGTATCCTTTATAAATCCCAGCAAAGAGGTGTCTAAAAAAATATGGTCCACACATTTTTTATTTTTGAATACCTTATATACGATGGTTCTTTATCTTTCTTAGTATATTGATAAATTAGTCTGGTAATTTCATGATCCAATATGTTATTTTTCCTAGGTGTTCTACAGTTAGTACATTGTTTTGAAACAAACTGATTAGTACTACCATAATTTTTATTTGAGGCATGAATTTTGGGAAAATAAATTTCACCCCACATCACGTGACCAATCCTAATGATAAATTAAATGGGGAAAATATATTTCCAAGAATTCCTACCTACATTTGATTCATATGTAATGGGAAACCTCTATAAAGATTTATCATATCTCTTTTTTCGGATGTTTTGGTATAATAATTGGAGAGGCTCATTTTTAAAAAAAATTTTGATTCAATTATTTTGGGTGTGTGATAGGGTCTACTTAGTTTAATTGTTTATATAATTACATGAAATAATAAATATACCCTTTATAAGACCTGAATCTATATCTCATTTGGTTGAATGTCACCCACTGATTTTGATAGAGACATGATACATAACCTTCCTCATTGAGCTTGGGAATAACATACTGAGATGTAAAAAGGGGATAATAACTGACTAGTATTTTATTAGCATCAAATTCCTTCCTTTTAATATTAGAATATTTATCATATTAAATAGAAAATGCAACAATTTTTTTTTCTAAAAATAGGTGTCATTTTTTGATCAATTTTTCATCCAATACCTTATTATTTTAGCAATATTTGATTGCAATAAATTTCAAATTGCTTTGTAATGAGATTAAATATAAACATTATTTTGATAAAATAACCATATTAATGGAATGGTTATCAATTGAAAACAGAGTGACTAATGAATATTTTATTGATTTCATAATTATTTATAGATTTCATTATTATTTTATAATGACTGTGACCTGGGGTGGAAATATTTGGAGAGTAACATGGAAGTATTCCTATGGATTCTTCGTTATTCATTTCAACGGGGAGGATATGCATTATGGGTTGATGTTTGATCATGGTAGGACCTCTATTGTGGGTAACATATGGTGGAAATCCACGGTTGTTTCATTCATGATTTCTATAGAGAGGACCTATATGGTTGGTTGATATTTTTTCATGCGGAGGACCTCTTTCATTGAAAATACTTAGTGGATCTCCAGGGATAAACGTTAAAAATTTCTTTGGGTAGGAACTACCATATGGGTTGATGTTTAAACATGAATTAAGCCATGATAATAACAATGAAGATGACATATTTAACTCTCATGTTCTTTATATCCATTGGGAATTCCACCATGGCGGGAGGTGTTTTCATCATTAGGGGGACTTTCATAATGGCTACCATTAAGAGGAACTCCATGGTTTTTACATTACCGTTTTACATAGGAAGGAACTTTATGGTGGGTTAATAATGTTTTGTGGATGAACTTTAAAGTGGGTTCCATAGAGAGGACTTCCAGGATTAATTCATTCCATTCCATATGGAGGAAATTTGTGAAGGGTTGATATTTCATCATAGTGAGGGCCAATTAATTTTGTACCATGGAGTGGTCATATATGGATAGTTTGATATTTACTTCCATAAAGATATATTTTATTTTTAGTTTATGTTTTTTCAAGTCAAGGACCTCTATAGAGGGTAACACAAGGAGGACTTTCATGGTTTCTATATTCTAAAATTATATGGACAGCCCCTTCATAGTGGTTAATGGTTTATCATATGAAATACCTTGGTAGTGGATACCATTGGGAGGACCTTCATGGATGATTCATTCATGATTCCCATGGTGATGATATCTATGGTAGGTTGGTGTTTCATCAATGGGAGGAAATTGTTTGTGAGTACTATATAGAGGACCTTTGTAGTAATTTTATAGTTCATCATCGGGAGGACCTTCATGATTAGTACCATTGGAAGGACATTAGTAGAAGATTTATTATTCTATAAGGGACTGTTATTCATGATGAGTACCATGGGGATTCTCACAATGTCTTCTTTCTACTTTGTTTTCAACATTGGGAGGGAATTCATTGTAGAGTGATATTTTTTCATGGGTAGGAAATTAGAATGAGTTTGTTACCTCGATCAATATTTCATGTACTTTATGATTACTAGTATTAATATTTTTGAATAATAATAAACATCTTATCACATCATTATTATTACTATTCATGAAATAATAATTGACAATGTCCTAAGTGTATATGTCACACTAAAAGGTCAAATTTGAGTTCCCCATTATGATGGGAATTTAGATGTTCCATGGTAGTATTATTAAAAACATACTATATAGAAATATGAAATAATTATATAGACATAGAATATATAAGTTATTAGGGGTATATAATCATACTACATTGAGTATCCATCTCATTCTATATGTGATTGGTAATTTCTATTATAGGATATATGATAACGGGACCTAATAATTAGAAATCCATATTTAAATTTTTCCTTACATATTACTATCTCTGAAAATTTGTATTGATATTTATACATTAATATTATTATTAATAGATATTATGAGTCATGTAATTTGATGTATTAATGAAAACTGTGATGACTTATGATTGTGGTGAAGTATGACCCATTGTGTGTGTCACGAGTAATATTTCATTAAGGAATAATGAGATAATGTATTAGTACATTCCCCTATTTAAAAAATGTTTATATCTTTTCCCCCTTCATGAAAATGATATAGACTAAATAAATCCATGTCCATGGTGTTTAGTTGGGATGTTCAATTTCTAGAAAGTCAAAGAAAGATACACAGAGTTTATAGGTTGATGGAACATATATATAACTTTATGGATTAGAGATATCATAGTAAAGGGATTATATTACATGGTCAGCATTCATATGAGGTTTTATATCATTTTGAAATTCAATTAGTTCCCTATGGGTTCCTTGGAATTTTTAGAGGCTAACACAAGACTTTGGGATGCTTCACCTAATGCCACTGAGAAAGAGTCTTAGATAGAAACACACTAACTATATTTATAACCATAGTTAAATAATAAAATTGTTTATGATTTAACAAGTTGAATAAATATTACAGCCACATGTGTTTTTATAATTATTCTAGTTTTCTTGATCAGAAATATTTTATTTCTTGTTATTCAAGAGAATAATTTATGACTTGAGTATTTATAAATATTTATTTTTTATTTAAAAAATATAATATTTATTTATTTATTGGTGAATAATGCTATGATATTTATTTTTTAAATAATTAGTCATTATTGAAGGGCTGGTAAATATTGTGGAGAGTGAGAAATTGAGTATTATGTTTTAGTGAGAAATAATATATATTTCATATTATTTGAATAACAATTATTTAATAAAATTATTTATTTTTCTCATGTCAACAAATAGTGATGATAATTATATTACTATATATGGGGTCTCATAGATATTAAGAAAAATAATAAGGGTGGATGTAAAATTGTCATTTTCTTACCATATTAGTATATAATCTGAATTTTAGTATTTTATAAATAGGTTTCCATTTGTTTTGTTGTTCCTAAAAACATCTAAAGAATTCTCTCATTATCCTAGAGGGATACCTACTCCAAGAATGATCCCAAGAATAGAAACAAAGCCTCCTCCACCTCCACTCTGAACTATAGAGAAATAAAATAGTATAATTCTTTATGTGATTGTAATGGAAATCAAATACGAACAATGAAAACATTTGAAACAATTATTCTAGCACTTGGTAATTCCTATGACAAAATTTATAGGTTCATGAGGCACATTTGTATCCTTGCTGGAGGGATTATACACTTGATTCATATAATGAAATAATGGTATGATAATGAGAGCTTCTTAGATTTTCCAATGAAGAATGAATTTTTTGCATGGTAATTCCTTAATTTTTTAAATTAATTATAAATAATATGTAATGATCATATGTTTTTTTCTCACATTCCCTTCTCAATTAATCAATAAATTAATTTCATTGGTCACAATATTTATCATTGATGTACAACTATGATTGGTCATAGATTATGATTTTTTTTTGATTTTGACATACCTCATCCAGTGCTTACGTTGCACCTAGAACCTTTAAGTGGTATCAAAACCACCACATTTTAATTTACAATGATTTGAAAATAATTTAATTATTTATGCTTTTATTATTAGTTTTTAATTCCTGTTTAATCATTCATTAATACAAACTAGGATATTTAATCCTCTTATTCTTCATTCTTGTAAATATAATCCAAATTGATTTATTTTATGATTGATTTTTTTAGGAACACATCTAGAGATGTCAAGGATTTTGGCTTGATAATAGAAGATTACATGCCCTGTAAACAATTAGTAGACACTGTGTACTAGGGTTTAATGAATTATGTTAATTCATGAATTAATTTAGAATCAATTCATTATGTGTGAATTTATTACATACAATGTGTATTTAAATACACTATATGTTGACCAAGCTAGATTGGAACATGCTAAGCTGAAGTTCATGGCATGGACCATTCATACATGGAATGTAGGACATTAGATGAGATATATATCCTCTTTTATGACCTACATGACGGGTGACTATATAACCGAGAGACAACATATTGTGTTGCCCATGCACACACCATTTACTCCACTATTCTTTGTGGCATGATTAAATATCAAGTACCTAGTCATGTGGTACGAATAGATAATGAGTAATATATACATGATGTAGGTGGAGAGTACACAACTTGTATATTGCCACAATATATGCAATTAAAAACATATTTTTTATACTTCTTAAACATTATCATAATGTGTTAAAGGTGTCATTTATTTTACTACGTACATGCCATGCGATGGGATATATATATATATATATATATATATATATATATATATATTAAATTTTCAAATAATTTTTTCATAATTTTTGGAATTGAATATCATGTATAAGTCGTGATTCAATCATTATAGTATGCAAACTGAAACATAACATGCCATGTAAATAACATGTGTTTTAAGTGTTATTTATATGACTATGTACACACCATGAAATTAAAATATAAATCATTTATGCCACATACGGAATGAGTAAATATTATAAAAATATAATAAACTGTGGGTAATGGGTGATTCAGGCTTAAATAATGTATTTCATTTTATATTTTATTACCAGAAGCTCTCAGCTCTCGGCTTCGGCAACCTCTCCATGACCTAGGTAGCCATGGCCGCTAGCTCCACCACTCCCCTACCGGTGGGGGAGGGGGGACTACTCTTCTCCTCTATAGAAGAATCCTCCTTCAATTTCCCCATTTTTAATCCCACTTCCCTTTCTCCATTCCATGAAATTTCCATTTACCCTAAGGTCCTAGATCTCTACAATTTCTACCCTCAACTTGTGATTTTGACCCCAGAATTTACTGATGCTTCCGATCTTCTGTCATTAAACCAGGTTTCATGGTTCTACTCACGGCATTCAAGGGTTTTAATATTCAATGTATTTGTATTCCAATGATGGGGGATTTAGGCACGAATGAGTGTCAGACTCCTCGACAAGCAGAATATCATGATTCCATTATCCTCTTCAGAATATTTGATCATCGTGTGGTCCAGAGCTCCCCGATCCAACAATGTCTACCACTTCCATCTATTGAAATTGTCTTTCAAACATCATATGAATCGGGACACCCAGAAAAGGGATTTTGGGTACATTTTCTTGAGCTCCAGCTCCCCTTTCAGAATCCATCAATTCTTAAAATTCTTGGGAACCTAGTTGGCTGCTTTAGTACCCCCGGTCGAATGGATTTGGATTTTCGTAGGGGATGAATTTCGTTGGAAACTATCTGTTGTCTTTGAATCTAGGATGCAATTTTTTTCGGCATGCCATCATCTTGGGAACCATTCCCCTTCATGTCGATGAAGTGGAAGGGCATGCCAGGGGGTGGGGGTGGATTGGCCGGTGGCCATCCCTCAAGCTCGACTTGGACTGAGGATGTGTTTGATTCTAATGATGGTGAAAATCTGTTAGGGTCTGAGTGCTCTACCTCTCATATTCCCTGGGACCTATGTGAAGAAGTCAAGATTACCTGGAAGGAATCTTTGGTTTCTCAGATTAACCCTTTATTTACTAATATTTTCATCATTTGAAACACGATTTGGGTGTGGTATACTCGGATGAGGCGCCTGCTGAGCCTCTGTAGGATATTGGGAATGATAGTGTTGAGAGAGGTAGGGTTAGTAAGCATGAAGGACCGAAACAATAAGGGGTTGGGTAGGAAGAGAGGGGTGTTCACCTAGATGTTCTACAAGCCATTCATATCTACACACCAAATACAATAAATGAAGCTATAGTGGCTGAAGTTGTATGTGAGGACCACAAGACTAGTAAGGATTTCCAGTGTTTAGTAATGGAGGAAACCAAAATACAATTCCAATTTATGGGTCAAGGATTTGAACATCCCAGAGTTTCAAACATGTTGAAGCAGGGCACACATATTAGAATCTCTTATAATGAGAAGGTTAAATATGAGGGATCAACTTTGACTTCTCAAAACGAATTTGTAGCGTTAGGTGAAGAAGAAGAAAACTACCATGCTAGTGAGGAATTGGGAGGGGTGGAGGTCATCCACAGAGAAGACCCCTGGTTGATGTTGAAGCTTCTCAAGAGGAAATGGATGAGGATATGGAATCTGATGTGTCCATGGACCTATCCACTATAGAGGACTATATAAGATCCTATCTGTGGAAATTAAATAACATTTTTATGGAATCTGACTACTTTATTATGAAAACTCATAGGGCGCGTCACAAGAAGGATTAGTCTACCCTTCATAGTCCTCAGGTTATTAGATCCACAAGCAAGGGAAGGATGCCCCTGGAGGATCTTACAAGTGAAAGTATCGCCCCCATGAGTTGGTGAAAATGTTATATAAAGCATCAGGAGGTAGGAACCTCCAATGACCTAATGTCTGTAGGCTGCGACCCTGCTGCCCCTGGTGTAAGGAACCCTGGGCAGCAGTGCAAGTCAGGATTGAATGAAGACCCTCAACGATAGATAGCCTTAATGCTGGAACACATAGATCTCCTAATACACTTGGATAATGAAATGGAAGAGGAATATATGGATATTATATCATTGAAGAAGCTTGGAAAATCAATTCCTGTGATCATTACAAAGGATCAAGGAGAGTGGATTGATAAGCAGTGATGTATTCTTCTTAGAGGATTCAACTAGGGGATTATTAATAAAGAGGAATACATGAAATCTTGGGACAACATGGTGAATCAGTATGAAGTCATATTAAAGCACTTTCAGGAAAATCAGGTAAATTCTATTCCCTTAATATTGTTTATGGAGATTTGTTCCAATCATCTCAAGCTTTTCTTTAACAATTCAATACTTTCTTTTGGTGTTGAAACTAGAAATATCTGAGGGTTCTATATTTTCCAATAAATGTGTTTGAAAATAAAAAAGTTATGTTAGATAAAAATAAACAATGGGTAGTTCAAATGAGTACTCACTGTGTTGCCTCCCTGGTAAATGTATTATACATATTCAATTTTAAATAAAATTATTTAAATTGTTTAAAATTATGATGGATCCATATACCAAAAAAAATATCAGGATAATTATGATAAAGTAATTGATTAATTAATGAAGAGAATTAATTGATACGATCTTGATTACTCTTAAATAAGAATGATTATAATTTAATGATGTAGTATTATATGTGTAATTAATTGCATGTATGTGGATGATCATTATAACAGAAAAATATTTTTCTTTTTATTACATTACTTTTAATTTATTATTTAATTAAATTGATGGACTACAAACTGTCCCTCCTCTCATTATGCAAGTGAATATGTTCCTAACATTTAATTTTATAAAAACCCATTAACCAATAATTTGGATCAACACACTTGTGTAAGAGTACAAGAATTGATAATAGATATAGATCCCAAGTGAGTGGAGGTGGTTAATTTTTAGATTTGAGGTGAAACCAATCCAGGAGGTACATTAGTGGACATGTGGAAAGACGCAATATGAACCAAGTAATGGTTTATAGTGTTTTCACCGATTTTGACAGTCATTTTAATATCCACTTGATTAATAATCCATTAATAAAAGATCATGATCATACCACTTTATTATTTTATTTTTCTTAATTTCAATGTTAATTTAATTATCAATGTTTTGTTTCAATGACATCAATTATTTAATTAAAAAGAGTTCAAGATAAAATCAAAATAAAATTCCTTTTTCATAAATTAAATCTATGGAATGGTTAATCAATTAAGTAAATCAACTAAATATTAATAGACATACAATGAAGATTAAAATGGTTAATTTTCACATAAATATAATATCCCTCAATTATATATTTTTTTCAGTATAGACATCCACTATTTAAGTTAAAATTTTCACATAATCCATAGTTCTTGGCCAGCCAAGTCTGAGTTAATTACATTATGGGGGATTTAGAACATGATGTTTTGGGATGAATTAACACAGTTCATATCAAAGGTATACTTTCAAAGAAGTACATGATGTAACTGAGAGGAAAAGGTTAAAGAAATACATTTAAAGGGTTTTATGTTTGGGGAGTCCAGTCAATAGATCAAGGAACTATGAGTAAATATATTTGAATTTTTAATTTCTACAGAAAATAATTTAAATACCTTTTCAAATCCATGTATGGGTTATGAGAAGAGGAATATGGGTTCTAGTAATTATAACATCCAATAAACAATGTTCTTTAAATTAAATGGTTAGGGATATTGGGTTTTGACAAAATAGTGGGAGAATAATGAATACAATATAAAATTTATATTATCATTTTATCAGATAAATCACTATAATTATAATCATATTATTTATATAAATGAAAATAAATATCACTTCAAACCTATCACTATGATCAATAATTAAGAAGGATGACTTTTTCACTGAAACTATATTCAATTAATGGAAAAGGCACTTACACATTATCCTATATCATGAAAGGACGTTATATTATTTTGAAGAACATATTATTGAAGTGCCTAGACAAACAGATAGTGAGGAAGAGTTGTCTATCCATGAGAAACATTTAACAAATTCCAAAAATTCTTTTTTTATTATGCTATCATCTAAGACCAATGATATTCTAAATTAATACGAGACATAGATGTGTATAGAATGATGTCTCGCCTATAGTTTCTCTATCAAGATAAGGTTATACAAGAGAGATACAAGATCTCCAATGGACAATTTTTATGAAATACTATTGAGTTGGACCCATATGGGCCTCATGTAGTCCTAGTTATTAACTAAATTAAACAATTAAACATCTTGGGATTAAATTCCCAGATGATTTATGCACTGATCTCATACATTACTCAATACCGAATTCACTATCCTGTTTTATTATTAATTATAAATGATAAATAATGATAATAGTATTTCCAAGATTATTTCTCTCATGCTCTATGTGAAAAAGGACATAGGGGAATGAAAAACCCATGGTTGTTATAGTGAATAAGAAAAGGAAGAACAAGGAAAAGGGTCCCACAACTCATAGAATGTCTAACACTCATGAAAACCTTCCTTATATAAAGTGTAATATCCATATGTAGGGAAAGGAAAAATGAAGTGGGATGTTTTAAATGTGGTATACAAGACCACTAGAAGAGTAACTCCAGGTAGAAGTAAGGCTAAGTAAAATGTGAATTCATTATTGAGTAAAATATTTCATCATCTACACAATGGGTTTTGGATACAGATTATAGTGGTAAAATATGTATCCAAGTGTAGAAACCAAGAATATTTTGAAATATTTATAGGGGAGAGGTGTATTTGAAGGTTTCCACTGATTCAAGGGTGGATTATCTAACCATTAGAGACTATCACATTTCATTTCCTATAATAATAATATTTGTTTTGAATGATTTCTATTTTGTATTGATTGTTGCTAAAAAAAATTAATTATTTATCCTACATAGTTATAGATGGTTTTGTTTTATGTTTATAAATATGTATTTTTATAGATATAGAATATTATATGTTATGAAACATTTAAATAACTATCTCTATATATTAAATTATGAAACCATGTGTTGGAAATTGAAAAAAAAATCATTTTCACATGAATCATATAACTTTTAGATGTGGCATCACCATCTTGTTCATGTAGACGTGATTTATTTTAAAAATATATACTGAGATGGTTTTTAGATTATTTTTTGATAAAACCACTTGAATGTTTTCATGCTTGTTTACAAGGAAAAATGACAAAACCACAATTATGTGGGAAGGGAGAAAAAACTGCATTGATTCTATGATTAGTACATACTAATGTATGTGAACCATTTATAGTTGAAGACATTGGTGAGTTTTCAAACTTCATAAATTTTATATATGACTTAATAATATATGGATATGTCTACTTGATGACGTATAAGTCCAATTACTTTGAGAAATTTAGGGAAATAATTAATGAAGTAGTGAATCAAATTATAAATTAGATGAAGAAGCTTCGATCTAATCACGGTGGTTAATATCTTAACCAACAATTTATCAGATTTCTACTAGAGTTTGAAATTACTTATCCACTCACTTCAACTTTCATAACATAGTGGAATTGTGTTAGATAAAGGAGGAACCCTACCTTTCTAGAAAATGGTATGGTCGATGATGAGTCATGCTTTTATTCCATTATCCTTTTGTGGATACAAATTACAAATTGAGTCAAAAACAAAAAACTCAGTACCAAATAAGTGGAAAATAGAATTCCCTTTGACTTATAGAGTAGAATGAATCCCATTTAATCACACAATCATGTATGGATCTTTGAGGAATTTGTTAAGGCCATCTCAAAAAAATATCTCCCCAAGGAACAAAGTATATATTTAAAGGGTATCTATCATGACACCTCCCCTCTATGACCCCAACACTGTACATCAAGGTGATCCCATATCTTTCATATCACATCCTTCCCACAGACACCTATGTTATAACATCACATCCTATCACATCACATCACATCAAAGCACATCCCATCCTATACCATCCCATCCCATCACATCACATCACATCACATCACATCACATCACATCACATCACATCACATCACATCATATCACATCACATCACATCACATCAAATCACATAAAATCACACACATCACATCACATAAAATCACATCACATCACATCACATCCCATTAACAGACACCTGGGATAACACATCACATCACATCTCAGAACTAGGGTTGTAGGGTGTCATGAAAATGGATGGAAATAAACCCGAAGCCATCCTCCTTCCATAAATGACCCCCTCTATATGTCTTCTCTTCATAGCATCAAAAATATTGATATTTTACCTGTGAATTTTGGACATCATAGCCCATTCATATCATCATCTCGTAGAAGTGGGAGTAGTGAAGAGCATGTGGAAAACCATCCATCCTCACCACTGAGATGTTGGGGAAAACAACCGTAATGCTATCGGTTTTCAACAATATGTGATCGAAATGGATGGGGAAGGCATAGAAAATCACATGGAAATAAAATTTATATATAATATAATATCATACAATCCCAACATATGGGTTCACAACAGGAACATCATCCCAACTCAAAATATCACCTCACCACCTCACAACCTCCACCAAATTTGCTACCACCACTAAATGCATTAAAAACACAACAATCCATAATAAATATTTTTTATTTTATATTATTTCTAAAATTAATCCATTTTTCAAATGTAACATTACCAACTGATCATATTTAAATATACCATTCATTTTATGTTTTCAGATCAGTTATTTCAAAATAATAAACAACCATAAATTCCATATTTCCCCTATTTATTTATTCATTAATCCTTAAAACAATTAAAAAAACCATCCCAAACCATTTGAAATCACCATTAACTGATTCCATTACTACCTAGGAAACTTTATCTTCATAACACTATACAAAAAAATAACCTTTCACCATAAAATATTATTATTCCAACCCCTTTTCATGCCAACCACACTCACATAACTACCACCACAAATAACCCTCACTTTACACAGGAAACACCACATATCAATGAAATATTATATATATCACCATATCAAGGCTTCTTACACAAACATATATCATCAATTTCCCATCACAATTTCCCCACAATATGAACACACGCCACATCACATAACAACCCTACATCACAAATGTACATTGCCTCCCCATAGAACGTATACACCAAAACATGTTACCACAACACACCATAACCACAAATTTCATAGTTACTTAATATCACTTATCATATTTCATATTTAATATTTTGGATTCTTCAATTCCACTACCTTATTTTTTGATTTTCACAGAAGCCATAGTTTACATGTGAAACAAATTATATAGCTGAATATAAGTGATTAACTATTAATTTATGGTGGTATTAAAAATAACACATAATGGGATCTACAAAAAATATGAAATCATCACAAATATATGTTCCCAAAAACCATATTTTTAGTGTTACAATAAAAATGATTAATCTAAAAAACAATAATATCATAAGACTATGAAACATGTCAATCATTATCCATCCGCTTTAACGATAATTAAAATGGTTAATTATCTAAATTAAGATGAATGGGAAAAATATTCCCAAAGAAAAAAATAAATGTAAATCCCATATGATTCACAAGATGAGAAATTAAGGATCCCCTATCTCAAACATAGATTTCTAATTCACTTTGAAAGGTCGAAAAACATGATGGCCACCACTGAACACCACAATTGGGGATAGAACACTTACTAGAATAGAACGCGACAACCAAAATCATTATCGTATCTAAAAAATATAAAAAATGATTCCCTAATTTTAGTCCATTCTAGATTAATTAAAACAATACAGTATTTGAAAACATGTGGAAAGACAAGAGGTGAACTGACTGAAACCTCCAAGGATCAATTATCCAAGACTGGGGTTGAACACAACCAAATAATGGATGAAATATACATTTGAGATGCACTTAGATCTCTTAATAAATGAGAGGAACTTATAAAAAGTTATCAGGTATAAGGGAAATTAGTAATTTATAGGTTGTCTAAGAAATAAAAGACTACGGTGCAACCCCGAACACCACACTTCAGCCGTCATGAAAAGTAAAGGGATTATGACGTAGAGGGGATGACCATGACACATACCAGTAGGTCAAACAATATACCATTATATATGGATATTTAAAAACCATAAATCCTATATAAGGGGTGGTGATGACAACATAGCCATGCCCGTTACGCCATAGAAACCCTAAACTGATAAGGGGATACATTGTATCCCCGCTCTATGGTGTAGCATTGTCCAAATTGGTAGATCAAATGAAAAATGAATCCTTGGACACTACTCCATATTCAGGGTATCTATTCCATGACCATAACTTTTCAGGAATGGGATACATTGTACATGAGGATCAATGGTATAACTACCCATCACAACCAAAATAACACAAAAAAAACCTCTACCACCCACTATACTATAGCTGACCCTATTATGTAGTAGAAGAAACACCTATGGTGCTACACCCATCTCCAAACCATAGAACCCATATCATTTGATTTTTTAGTGATAAAACACCTTTTACAGAAACAAATAACATAATCTTTTCCAGACACCTCTACCACTATAATTACCACAAATTATGAGTTGAAATTCCTATTCTGTTACATCAGATACATCAAAAATTATTCTTACCATTGAGAATCCCAACGAACCCAGAAGGAATGATGTAAGAGGACCCAAAAAAACATCCCTTGTTATACCTATCAATTATCTTATTGCAACCCAAACATAACCACCCTATCAATCAAACACACCAAACCCATCTAAGATCATTCATTAAACTTACCTTACAACCACATTACTAAACCACATTACTAAACCACTCTACATCAACCATAAAGAACCACCATTTTCACATGGCCAACCATACCAACATATCATCCCGTAGAAATACAAATACTATTGTCCCCAAAACCACCACAAAACAGATCCCCAACAACAGAAATCAACGAATTAGATCTCCCATGTCACGATATTTTCCGCTCTGGGTAGTATTGACTCACCTACAAAGTTCTATTCATGTAACAGTATAACATGTCTCAATTGGGGATCATGAATTTCCTTCTCTATAAGAGGAAATATTCCAAACACACAGAATAATAAGAAAGTGTATTATCTCATAAACCAAAATGGTTCAAATGTTACATAATCCTGGAAAAACAAAGTAATTCAAGGCAAGACAATAATCAAACAAACTCATGTTACTAGGAATTAATATGCTTATCATTATCCCATGCACTATCCTCTATGAAACTCTTATTCCAAAACAATTGAACTAATGGAATCAAAAATCCATGAAACACCTTGTCCTGAAAATCTAGGATGTCCACTAGTCACTCCACACACATTGTGTTATCCTCGATATCAAACTCACCCTAGTCAATAACATGGGAGTCATTTTAAAAGAAATGATAGAGTTGAGAAACATGAAATACATTTTATATCTAGTACAACATTGAAATAAAATAAAACTATCATGAATCATTGATAACTTGCAGCAACACCTAAAATGTACCAACACCCCATCAAGAGATCTTTATCCCCTAACAAACGTTCATTTACCATTTTAAGGGGTTACATTTAAGAATTCATGGTATCCTAACTCAAAATCCAAAGGCATCATCCTAAAATCAACATAATTCTTATATTTATCCCATGCTTCCTTCACCATTTCCAAAAATAACCTATCCCATCTCTTTCATTTTTTATAACATTGGGACAGAAAAATGATGACTCCCCAACGTCAGCCCAACACAATAGAGAATGACATGACTACACATAAAAAACAGTCAAATGGTTCCATGACAATGGATTTATGGTAAATTTTATTATAATCACACTCAAACAATGGAATGTTATTTTACCAACATCCTTCTAAGTCTACCATTTACACCTGCAACATATTCTCTATATTTCGGATGGTCTACTCTATATGTCCATATGTCTAAGTATAGAATAATGTTCTAAGGTCCAAATAAGTGCCAAGAGCATATTAAAACTCCCTACAGCCCTGTGATGTAAAAAATTCATCCTAATATGATATAATATTCCTTATAACTATATTGAACCATGCCACCTTATCTACAAACCTTATTTCCTAGACACCCATGAAACCCGACTCCAAAATTGCTAAGAAGTGGGTTGATTTCATCAATTGATCCATGATTACCCATATAACATCACAACCTCATTGAGATTATAGACACACTATAAATAAGTCTATCAAGACAATATCTCATTTCTTCACTATAATACCCAAGGGATGAAACAAACTACAATAGAACCCAACACTCATCTTTTACCTACTGGAAATCCAAACATCGATTTTAAAAGAACAAAAATATACTATTAAAATAATATTATTAAATGTTATAATTATAACCTATCCATTGGATAAGTGGGTCTGAAAAATCAATGGGTAAATTATGATAATTTATGGGTTTCATATGTAGAAAATCGATTAATTGGTTATCAATTTATTATAAATGAAAATACAAATCATTTAAAAAATGAATTTTTTTTAGAAAACATTTTTGTGTACACAATGTATTTTTATCTTAATCATTTTAATTAATAAATTTATTTGAATAATTTTATTGAAATTTATATAGTATATATTCAATAAAGTTTTTAATATTCATTTAATATTTTTTATGCATGAGATAAAACTACACCAATTTTTTCTCTTAAAAAGGTATTTTTCTAAGAAGCAGAATTCATTGCATTTTTTAAAATTATTTTAAAATTAAATTCTACCACTTATATGTATTCAATTTTATAAAATATATTCCATATTTTTAATTATAATGTTCATGTTATGTAAATAGACCATTTTATTTTTTATGAATATGAGTTGTTACAATGGGAAAATTTATCACCTTTATAAAGCGTAAATCAGATTAATCTTGATTAAAACTATGTGGTAAGACCATAATCATTTTATCATAAATATTATAGGATTAATGTAATAATACACATAATACTATAGGTTTAAAATTGAGTTTTTAATGGACATATTTCCATGAAAATGACTTCAATATTTTTTAAATCAAAGAAAGTTACAAAATGTCACTCTCTTAGTTTAAAATATTCATTAAAAGTTGACATAGGGAAAAAGATGTTATTAATGGTTATTAATAATTTTTTCCATATTTAAATTATATTAATTATGGTAATTTTTTTTTAATTTTTATTTATTAAATAATTACCTTAAATTCTTACACAATGCCAAAATAATAATTAATAAATTAATGGAATAATAAAATTATTGATATTAAAAATATTATAAGTCATATATTTTGAGTAATTTATAGTGTTACATTAATTTTTTAGGTGAATGTTACATATTAGCGTTTTATAAAGAGACGAAATTTAGATTCCATATTTATCTTTATTTATTTTAAGTCAAATCAAACAAAGTGTCAAAATCAACCATATTGTTATTTTATGAGAATATTAATTTATTAATTTAGTAAAAAAATCATAAAAATATTTTAATAAGAAAATTTTGATATGATGTGGTCCAAAATTTCATAACTAGGTCATTTATGGTCAAATTTTACCTATATAATTAAAAATTAAAACCCTTCAAAATTGAAAAAGTTCTTATTGTAGTTAAAATTAAAATTGGATAACATAGGGTCAATCAAAATGATAAGGTTTAAAATAATACCAAAACATGTAAAAATTAAAAAATGTTATGGTGTTAAAACCATATACTATCATATATTTTATCCACTATCCATTTTAAGCTTTTGGATTAATAATGAATTTATTATTATTTAAACTTTTGAGAAATTCCAAAAGTGCCACTTACCTCAATTATAAAAGGCAATATCCTCTCTCACTTATTTAAACCACATTGAGCAGTATAGCTAGATCATAACAAGCTGAAATAACTTTTAAAATTCTCTATATACATTTTAGATGTTTTTGATTCCCCAAAATACCAACTCTAGGGTCGTTAGAGGGATATCTAAAATGTAATTTCAAAGAAGAGGTAATCACCTCAACCAATCACTATTTTTAGATTTTTATTTTCCTCCTATAAATATATAATATTTATAATAACATAATAGAATCAAGGTTAAAAATATATTTATGTTTTATTATTATTATGAAACCACCATTATTCACCCACTTTCCTATCAAATGAGAATTAAATGTAGCACTCATGCATAGATATGACTTACCATCTCCACATAGATGTACTATTTATTTTTCATCACCATATTTTATAAATGAGTATTATGATGAGTATAAAGTTAATATATGATATTTATGAAATAATTAAACTTATATAATTATTATATCACATATACAAACATTCCTTTAAATCCTTTGTAAAATAATAACATCACTCGTGTGTACGTGTGGACTACCACAACCACGAAGCGATGTGATTCATTTTTCAATTACATATTACATGGATGGTAATATGGATAGATTTAATGAATATATATGATTTATCTGGCATTAAAATTATTCTTTATAGGTGAAGTATTATTAACTTTATCTCATCATATTTTTCAAAAAGTTAAAAAACCTTTATGCGTACATACAACCTACCGTATCCAAGACGGGTGTAATTAATTTTATATATTTAAAAACTTTTGGATAACTCAAAATATGTGTACAACGAAAATATATGTTACTTATGTCATGATTAACATATTAAATATTAATTAAATATGATTAATTTACATGAATTAGAATTCACAAATTGAAATACTCAGCGTAAACAAAATAGTTAACACCCATCAATGATGATTGTAAGGTATTATTGATAAAAGGGTCGATGAAATGTTATAAAGGTATAATATATGATATTATATGTATGTATATGACTTTCCTATATGATTATATGAAATTTAAATATTTTTTTACAAGAGTTTGGAGTGGTTTCTATACAAGGTGAACATGAGGTAAGGGTTTTATGTTACAATTGCTTTGTCTATCAGGATTGTTTATGATGAAGTTTATATTGATGAAATACTATGTTCTATTTCTGAATAATTTAAATAATTTTATTATATTATGGTTAGTTCTTTTTAATACATTTTTTCATTTCACTTTACCCTCTTAAATAAATCAAGATAAATTTGTTTTAAGAAAAACCTATTATATATATGTCTTCATTCGAAAAAATTTTATATTCAATGTATATGTTTTATAAAAATGTTTTCAAGGATGTTTTGAATATTCTAAAAGTATTTTTAAAATTCATTTATACCCTTGAATTATTATTTTTTGAAATTATTTAAAAAGGAATCATATTTATATTTTCCTAATGAGTTAGGTTTTGAATTTTCATACAAAAGTTTGAAAAAAATGATTTCTGTGAACATATAAGACTTGGATAAAATTTCACACTATCATGGATTCCCAATTATTTTACGATAATTTTATATATTTATGAGTTTAATTTCATTGAAAATGGGTTCTTTAATTTTTTTTTATGTTTTTTATTTTAAAAAGTTATTTTTAAAGTGGATGGATATTTCCTGTTAGATGGGTTTGAAGATCTTTTAATGTTATTTATAATAATAAATGAAAAAACCCCTTATTTTACTTTTGATTTATTTGGGATATGATCCAAGGATTCCATACTTATCCTTTCTCAAGAACTTTTATAATAATGACTATAATATCATTATGAAACTCGTTTCTTTTCTCTGATTTATTCCATGATGAATTGATGAAATGTTTATAGAACACATTTTTTTCCATGGGTTTTGAAATTATGAAATGCTTATGGATCCCATTTATTTTTCATTGTTACAATATGATGATTGTTTTTTGATCATGTGGCACACATATTTATTATTTTTATTATGTGATTGGGGATATATATTTTTCTATAATTCATTAGGTAATGTCTGATATCTCATGAAATAAACTAGACTCGAATGGTGAGTGAACCAAGTTCATTAAGGTAATATGAACAATACGATAGTATTGGGATTGAACCTTTACTACAAAAATGGTTTGGAGAGTGATTCCAATCCTGTATGACAAATTTGGAATTTTCCAGGAATATGAAGAAAAATATTTTCTATTCTTATATGTATTTCACAATTCCATGTCTTATGCTAATGTTATGATATCATGGATCATGTTCTTTAATTCCTTTATGATTTAAATCTTATGATATACCATTATTTATTCAAGGAATAAAGAATGTGATATATGATATGAAGGTTATAATTTTAAAATTTTATGATCTGGTTATTATACCCTTATCATCATGTTATACATATGGGATCATTGACATATCCATTTTTTACCCTTAATGTGAATTATAGCTCATCCATTCTTAGGTTTCCAATACATAGGTAATAATAAAATTTATTATGTATGATATGCCTATGATGTGTTATGTTTATAAAAAAACATAGTGGGATATGATGAAGTTCTTTTATGAAACAATTTTTTATTGTAAAATGTTTTCAATGACAATAAGCCCACACAATTTTGGAATAAATAATTATGTTTGGTAATGAATATAAATATAATAAGATATGAAATTAATTTGTGTAAATCCTAGCTAGCTATAGTTTTTATAAAAGAATGGTTTAGTTAAACTTGGAATACTATGATTATAAAACTTTAGTGTGAACCTTGGGGATATGTATATGTATAGAATAAAATATTAATGCTTTGGTAACTATCAATAAGGAACTCAGTTAAACATAAGGTTACATAGAATAATGAATCATGATTTTGTCTTCATATAAATTATTTTTCATGATTATTTTGTTTCCCATTTTGGTTAATGTTACCCACATTATACTTTTTTGTTTTATTCAATTGATGGAACTTGTTGGAATTGTATCAATGTTAAATACGATAGAAAATGTGATGATTGTCCTCCTGAATAACCAATTGTTATAGGAGATGGAATGAAACATATCATTACCATGATCAAACTACTTTATCAATATATGGTTCACGAAGAGATTCCAAACAAGAAAAATATGGGACAATGTTCTTTTGATTCCCTCATGAAGCAACGTCCACATTCTTTTAGTGGATCCACTGATCAACTAGTTTTTGAGAAATGGATCCATACCATTGAAAATATATTTTCCATTCTCCAGTGCTTAAAACAAGAGAAATTTATTCTAGTAATGTATCATTTGGAAGGAGAAGAGTATGAATTTAGGACTCTTATAATTAACATGAGGCAAAAATAAGAAATTTAATCCAAGAAGTGGTATTAGTTTTAGATATCTTTCTTCAATAATTACCTTCGACATATTATTTTCATGAAAACAGAGAAGGAATTAATTTGGATTAAATAAATGGATGATGACAACATTGGAACAAATAAATTAAATATTATAAGACTTGAGTGTATTGTTCTAGAATTATCATCCAACTTTGATGTAAGTTTCACCAATTATTTGATGGATTAAAACTAAGTATCCAAAGGGCGTTAACAATACAGTAATTTTGTATCTATCACATCCCGACCCAATGAGGAAAGAGCCACAACTCCCCAAGCCTGCCTCTAATTGTCTTGGGGCTAGAGACTAATGATGAGTAGGATATCACACACATGTGAGGAATTAGCCTAAGTTAATTGTACACATGCACCCACATACACTTCTTTGTAACAGTGACGAGATATATATAAAAACTAAAAAGAAGTGAATGCATGAATCTAACCCACAAAGAGAGTGTGTCAAAAGTAAAAAAGGTAAAATACATGGCCCATAAAAGTAGTAAACTGCAAAATTTTCTAACCTGCTCAGAAAGAGGGGATCCCTGTCAAAATCACCCTATGGATAGCACCTCAACACATCTCGGGTAAATACCCCAAGAGGTCAAGCTGACTAAGCTCCGCCAACTCCGGGTCCTCATAGGAATCCATCGAAAGGCCTCTGGTCTAAACCAGACACAAAACATGTTAAGGTTAGGCCCATGTAGGGGTGAGTATAAAAATACTTAGTAGGAACCCGAAAAACCCCAAAATAAAAGTAAGAAAATAAAAGGAAATAGTCAGTTCATTTAAGCCAATGGGAACCCAAATGATATAAAAACTCCATATCAATACCATCCTCTGCATACCCTGACTAGATAGCCCAGATCATGTATTTTCCCATACATATACCATGAACATTTAGATATACTCGTATCAGGCACCAAGCCTCATGAGGGTCTGATGGCATCGCCAACAAATAGTTCGACTCAAGGCTCTAAGGCATAAATATAACCTGGAAAACACACTCCACGAGCTCTATTATCCCAAAAGGCACATGTCTGAGAGATACACACAACCAGGTTACGTCACTATCCTAGATGGCCCATCCGAGCGAACACGCTCATTAGATATCATCAATGAGAACGTCGCACTGAAATAGAGGAACACCAAAATCCTCGGATAGGGGATCACTCCTAGGATACACAAGGGGATACTTGAACCCAACTAGGTCAAACCAAGATCTCACCGATAGGGGATCAATTCTTGGATCCTCTAGGGGATACCACAAACCGATTTGACATTTCACAGAACATATCACTCAGATAGAGGATCGTCACCTGTGTAAAGGCAGTTATAATGATGCCGAAAACCCCATCTGGTATAACTTGAAATGTTGGGGATCAAACTGACGATAACACAAACCCTACTAAAACCACACACTAAGTAGGGGATCTCAATACCCATGATACCACAACCCTACAGAAAACCACACGTATATTAGGGGATCTTATAACCGACGATACCACAACCCTACTAAAAAAGCCCACTACATATGGGATTATATTCCCAATAATGCCTCAAACACTAATGGATTTTTCCTTCTTGATAGGGGATCACTTCCCATGGATAAGTGGTCATAATGACACCAAGAACCTGATCAAGGGATGAAAATCTAGGGGATTCTGCTCTGGACTCACGGGAGGGATGACACAACTCTATATGATATTCTTCCTATTAAGGGGATCACAAACCTGTACTTGGGTTGTAATGCCACACAAACCCTCATAAGAAAAACCCAAGGGAGTTCACTCAAATGATCTTAGTCTAAACCTCGCTAACCTAAGTGACCCACAACATCGCCACACTACATACCCTCGAGGTCCAAACCGAGGGTACAATCACGTTCTATATGAAAAAACAAATAGGATAGGCTCTTTAATCACCCAAAACGGACAACAAGTTAAAAAAGCACTATTCACCATAACAAATATGAGCGAGGCCCACACCTCGATTCTAAAACTCATCAAGCGGATCACACCATTTCAATCACCTTAGAAGAGATCGTATACTCGTTCGTCTAAAACGGACACCAGATGAAAAAGTTACATTTCTCTATAAATGCCCAAACCTGACTTCATGGGTCTCACACCCTAATCATATACCCGTCACCCAAAAACTATCTTGAAATGTATATCATTCAATCAAGATCACAATTCCACTGATGTCGCATCAATCTAACCCTCTGTGAAGAAGTTACGGTAGGTCGAAGTTGAATAATAATAAAATATTATTATAATTTTCAATGTTTGAAGGCCCCAGGCCACAGAATTAACTCATAAAATTCCCAAAGTGAGCTCAAAATATCCATATTGACACAAAGAATGTGTGGTCACAAATGGATCACAAATCAGACTTACATTTAGAGAGTTAAGTGGGATTAAAGAACCCCTAGAGAATTCAGACCGGACCACCACCTGTCGTGCCAAAAACTGTCTCACTGGAGCACGAAAACACCATGCCGGAGCTGGAATCCACCACACCAGAGCCAGAAACTATCGTACTATAGCCTCCCTCGCCGGATTCTTCCATGGACCCTGCCAGAATCTAGCCATACCACTAGAAAACATCCAGGGACCCCCGAGAGCACACCGGTGCTCCACATTCAGATCCAAAACTGTTTCGGAAAGCTTGTGACCTGAACTACAAAACCCTTACAAAAATTTGAAAATAAAAAACTCATAAATGAGATATATGAATTTAAAACTGAAACTAAAAACCTTTTGGAAAATTTCTGATGCTTCCAAGACCAGATCCAACCTCTTCTGCTTCTGCTGCACGATCAGGGAGCGTCTTTTATCAAGATCTGAGTCTGACGACTCCTCGTTTATTCGATTTGGTTTGTTCATCACATGAAGAAGGAGGTAGGGGATTTCATGTGCATTCCACAGCATGGGGTAGAAGTGTAGATATTTGTTTTAATTTTTATTAAAACAAATATCAGCTTTACATTCCACCCTGACTCTCCCCCGAACTGATGCCCAGTTCCGACTAAAATTAATTTTCCCCTACGGTAAACATGGTGTTTTGAACTCAAAAACACACTAAAAAATTAGATCTGATACACCAATTATGAGTTATTCGAGAAGACACCCATAAATAAATTTATACATTTATTTATGAAAATGACACTGGTCACCATTTCTTCAGCAGGCTCATGCCCACCAAGGTTATACCCTACCTAGGGTAAACAACACGCTTCGAACACAACCATGCACTCAGATTTCTAATCTCAGTTAGTATTTATAAGAAAGCACATCTCCTCCACATGAATAGTATAAAAATACTTAATACTTTTTATAAAATTAATTCGTGGCACACCGGTCCCCAGAATCACTTTCCATATTTGTGCCTAGATCTAGAATTATTCATAAGAATATTCCATAGTCTCATAATGCCAAAACCTAAGTCAATTAATCCTCCCCACCTTAGGACTTTTCATCCCTGAAAATATATCAGCATGAGGAAAGGCAATTTATCTCTAAACTGGTTTTTCCACACCAGCAGGTTCACCAAAACTGTAACAAGGTCACCAAGGGTTCCGATGCTGCTAACCAGAACACACTATGGGGAACCCAAGGATTTTTGAACAAACTCATAAAAAAAACCCCACCCTAGAACAAATAAGTGATATAGAATTGTCCTCTGCACCTCGATACTATCCTTTTTGGGCCCTTTTAATCACTCGTTCGACAATAAACATGTCACAAAAAATTCATTTCGTGGGGGAAATGGTCCCTCTTCCTATTGCATTCGAAGCACTTCGAACAACACCGACATAGGGTTATACCAACGCCCTGAACAAAACACGAGCAAGAAATGGAAAGGAAGGGTACCGCCTAATAGTGTGTTTCAAAATACTGCATAAAGTAGAAAGGACACAGCGTATACCCCTATCCATCCACAGAGCCTTGGGTTCAAAACCACTAAGGATTAAAGTTGTTCTTGCCCCGTCCTCCAGCTCTCAGAGCCCAGAATGGACGACATGGGGGTAGTGGTTGTGGCAACTCATAATGCCTACCACCTCCTGCTGTTGCACCAGATCCGTCACCACATCTTCCACCCTGCATACCTCTGAATCAAGATGTTTCCTTTGCCAAGATGGCCTTTTGATCAGCTCCCTCTCAGATGCATGAAGCCTCAGAAAATCTCTAACAAGATGTCCCCAACCATCGCAATCATAACACTTCCTCTCCTAAGGAAGACCAAAACCAGCCTAAGAGCCCTGATATCCCTGAGCATTAGATCTCCGATCCTGGGTAGCCTCATAAAACATCAATCATGTTTGGACCGCTATGCCTGCCTTTGACAACTAGCTACTAAACCAGATACTGAGGTCTCATCTCCCACGTGACCAACAGTAACGGGTAGAATATGCTAAAACAGAAAACTCTCCACCACATAGGCCCACTAAAATAGTATAGCATAGGTGGGTAGGCACAAGGGAACCACACCTTTCTATATGTATCTACGTAGGCCTTTATCGATGTTCTAATCCCTAAAGAATAAGTCTTGAACGATATCTATGGAGTAGTGTGATAGGTCTGTAAACATCACTAAGTACTCTGACACAGTCATGCACTCCTTTTGAATCCATAGAAGCTCCTAGATCCACACTGTTCTCAGCATCCCTGGATTGAACTCTTCCTAAATATCCGCTCAAACTCTGCCTATGTGAGCATCTCCTAGTCATGGGACTATGTCACTAGACTCCCCCATCGACCTGCAGAACCATACAGAATCCTTTTCGCTAGGACCACCATATGATATGGAGGTGTCCTCACCAGGTGGAAAAATTGGGTGACTGCTTCAAGCTAGTCATCAGCTGCCTAAGGGTTTAGATCAGCCCGGTACCTCAGAGGTCACTACCTCAAAAAATCATGTAGTGCAATCAGCCTGTTAACATCCTTGTCCTACACTACTAGCACAACCAACTGCTCGACAGGTGGTGGATCAACTGGCTGACCACATGGCAGCCCAGTCTTAGAACCTCTTACCTTCTCTAAAGCCTCTTCCACGAGCATATCATCATGAAAATCCCTCTATCGAACCCTCACTAGCTTTCTTCATGAAGGCTTCCTAAAATAAAGTCTAGATGCACCAAAATTAAAAAGTATATCTGGGGAGTTGACTGAAGAAGAACAAGGAGAACACAAAACCCAATCCTATATGATGCATGTACTTTTTTTCCCTATGACCGGTGTAATAATGTCTCGAGTCGAACGGTAGGTTATCAAAGTCATGGTGAATGGATATGTCAGCTACCACATGAAAACTGAAGTCTTTAGCCGGAAAACTAAACTCAAAACATCCAAACACTACCACTATGCAACCCAAACCAAGCTCCTGGCTAGACCACCTATGCATAGAGATCCCAAAGGTGAAACCTAGCTCTAATAACACTTTGTCACGACCTGACCCAATGAGTCTTGATCCGTGACTCCCCAATGCCTCCTTAAATAGGCTAGGAGCTAGCGACTAGTACATAGTAGGCTATAACACACATGGGAGGCAATAGCCTAAGGTATCTGCACACAGGCACCCACATACACCTCTATGAAATAGTTCACATATATATATAAACTAAAAATAAGTTCATGCATACATCTAACTCATAACCAGGGTACGTCAGAAGTACAAAAGGGAAAATACATGGCCCACCAAAAGTAAACTGAAAAAGTGTCCAACCTGCTCAGAAAGAGGGGATCACTGTCAAAAGAACCCGCTGGAATTCTCTTTAGCATAGCTCCAGTAAACACCCTGATCAGTCATTCCCCCTAAAATCTACTTGCTCCTGGTCCTCCTAGGACTCTGTTGAAATTCATATGGTCCGCACAAGACACAAAACATGTATGGACAAAGCCCGTCCTATAGTGAGTATAAAAATACCTAGTAGGAGCCCCAAAAATCTCAAAATAAAAGAGAGAAACTGAAATTCAACAGTCATCTCATCCTAGCCAATGGGAACCCAAATGAGAGAGAAAATCTATATCAAGAAAATCATCATAAAAACACGAATAGTTAGCCCAGCTCGGCTATATGCCCATACATATACCATGAACATTCATATATACTCGTCTCATACACCAAAACTCAAGATGGTCTAACCGCATTGCCAGCGAAAAGTTTGACTAGAGGCTCTAAGGCATAAACATAACCAGGAGCACACAATCCATGAGCTCTGTCACCCCAAAAGATACACATTCAAGAGATACACTCCACCATGTTACACTTCCATCCTAGATAGTTCATCTGAGTTAACACACTCGTCGAATATCGTCAATGAGAACACCATGCTGAAGCAATAGAACACCAAACTCATCAGATAGGGGATCACTCCCTAGATCCGCTGCGGGATGCCATAAGACAATATGACATTCCACAGATCATATCACTCAGATAGAGGATCATCGCCTGTGCAAAGTAGGTCATGAAGATGCTGGAAACCCCATATGGTATAACTTGAAAATTAGGGGGTCGAACTGATGATACAAAAAATTGTACTGAAACCACACACTAAGTATGGGATAGTAATACCGATGATACCGCAACCCTATGGAAGACCACACATTGAGTAGGGGTTCATATAACCAATGACACCACATCCCAACTATTACAACCCCCTGTATAGGGGATCATATTCCCAATGATGCCTCATACCCTATGAGGTTGTCCTACTTAATAGGGGATCACTGCCAATGGATAAGTGGTCATAGTGATACCAAGAATACAATTTTGGGAAGTGAAGCTAGGGGATCTTACTCTGGAAACACCAGAGTGATTCCACAAATCTATCTGATATTCATTCTTTCGAGGGGATTAGAAACCTATACTAGGGTTGTAATGCCACAAAACACTCATAGAAACAAACAAGGGGTGTTCACTCAACCGCTAATGGTCCAAACATTGCTCAACCAAATGACCCACAACATTTCCACACTACACACCTCTGAGATCCAAACCGAGGCTACCATCACGTTATACACGGAAAACATGTAGGATAGGCTATTTAAACGCCCGAAATAGAAAACTAGTGAAAAATGTACCACTCAATATAAAAAATCCTATAGGTTCCCACACCTAAATTCTGAAACTCATCAAGCGAATCACACCATTGGGAACCCCTTAGAAAAATGCATTAGATATTCTACTCCTTTTTCAAAAATGGACACCATAAGAAAATGTCTCGGTTCTTCGTAAACGCCCAAACCCAGCATTATGGGGAACACACCCTAATCTTAGATCCATCACCTGAAAAATATCCTAAAAATTCCTCCTTAAATCAGGATCACAAAGACACTGATGACGTGTCAATCAGTTGCACTGTGCAGAAGTTACGGTGGGTTGATGTTGAATAATAATAAAATTTTATTATTTTCAACATTTCATGGCCCTATGCCACATATCGAAGTCATAAAATTCTTGAAGTGATATCAAAAGGTCCGTATCGACCCAAGGAATGTGTCTCTGAAAACGGATCGCAAATTGGAATTACTGTTTGCGAGTTACTGGGGTTTAAAGAACCCCTATAAAATCTTGGCTAGACTACTGCCATTCTCACTGGAAACCACCACACGGGAGCCGGAAATTTTCACCCAAAAACCGAAAACCTCCGCACCGATTCCGTTACATAACTTCCCTCATTAGATTCCACCATGGCCGATGCCCGAATCTTACCTTACTGTCAGAAAACTCTTGGGGACCACCGAGAGCACCCTGGTGCTCCAAATTCAGATCTGAAACATATTTCAGAAAGCTCCAAACCCAAAATACACATCCCTTGCAATGATTTGATGAAAAAAAACACATAAATGAGATATGGGATTTTAAAACTCTAACTAACTACATTTTGGTGGAATATCAATGCTTCCAAGACCAGATCCAATCTCTTCTGCAGCTGATGCATGATCCAAGAGCATCTGTCGTCAGGATCTGAGTCCAACAACACCTTGTTTCTTCAATTAGAATTTTTATTCTCTTGAAGGAGGAGGGATAATATTTCCTGTGCATTCCATGCGGTAGGGGAGAAGAATAGATATTTGTTTTAATTTTTTATTAAAACTAATATTAGCTTAACATTCCACCCTGACTCGCCCCCGACCCGACGCCCGGTGATGACTAAAATTAAGTCGCTCCAAGGGTAAACACATCCCTCTAAAAACAAAACAAGAACTTAGAAATTAGATCCAAGACTCTATTCAGGTGTTATTAAAGATGACTCCCATAAATGAATTTATTTATTTATTTACAAAAATTCCACTGGTCACCTTTTTCTACAGCAGGCCCACGCCCCCAATGGTTATACCCCGCCTAGGGTAAATAGTACATTTCGGACGCAACTAGGCCCTCAGATTTCTAATCTGAGTTACCATTTCAGAGAAAAATCATATTTTCCACTAGAATAGTATAACAACACTCACTATTGTTATAAAATTAATTTTGGGAACACCGGGCCTCGGAATCGCACGACGTCTTCACTCCGAGCTCTAGAATTATTCATTGGAATGCTGCAATGCCTAGTAGAGCCAAAATCTAGGTCACTATAGTATCTATGATGAAATTGTTAGATATTAAATCGTGTAGGAGATTGAGGAAGGATTTATCTATCCATATCATAGTTTTGAGAAGAGAATAAATATGGAGTTCAAAATGAATTCTAAAAATCATGTAGTGAAGAACATGTAAATTTATTTTATTCTTGAAGGTTGTTATGAAACATAGTGGAAATTATCTTAATAGGAATAGTTAATATTTTATGTGTTGAAAGGAAGTTCATTAAGAAATATAATGTTGAAGTGATGAGAATAAGTTATATAATAATACCAATAGAGGTCAATCTCAATAGAATGAACGACCCACACTCAATTGTTTCAAATGAAATGATTATGGGAATTACGATAACCAATCCCAAAACCCAAAGGTTAATGATGTTGATTGACATAAATAAAATCATAATCCTAGTGAAAAGGTGAATTATCATTAGATCAATATTATAAATATAGATTCTGATAACAAAGTGCTGAAAGATATTCTTAATATCCAATCTACAACTGTAAATATCTTATTAGATTCTTGATGTACAAACTCTGTTATATCTAATAAATTTTATAAAGGAATCACATTACCAACTCAATGATTAGAAGTTTAATTAACAGTAAAAATACAAAATGGTATGATGATTTCATTACAAGTATGTGATTCTTCTCTGATTAATTTTTCTAAGAATTTTACTACTAAAAATCATTTCATTCTTCCTCCAGTTTAATTGGATTTTATTTTGATCATGGATGTGATTTATTTAAATAACCCCCCATCAATTTCCATGGAAATAATGTTATGTTTAATATTATGAACAAATATATGTTCATATATCAGTGAGATGAAAAATATGAACTTATATTTAAGATTATAAACATTGTTTGGGTCATGATACCTATTCAAACGTGATATTTATCTCAAATGGTTGGGGATAAAATAAACATAAATTATATTCTTACTGTATGTGAGTTTGTGGATGTAATTATAGATGAAATGCTTAGTCATCAACTAAATCATGATATTAAATTCTCAATAGAACCCCTAGCTAGTTCTACACCTATTCCAAGGAATCCACATAGAATGGACCTAATTTAGTTATAAGAAATAAAAAAGAAACTCCAATATATTCTTGATAACATATTAATTCATCCAACTACATCACAATGGGGTGAACTTATTTTTTTGTTAAGAGTAATGATGGATCAATATGATTGTACAATGATTATCAGGAACTTAACATAACCAATATCATGTATATTTATCCTCAAACATTTTTTGACGAATATTTTGATCAACTTCATGGATATCAATAATTTTATAAGATTAAGTGTTGAGAATGATGATACACCCAAGAAAACATTCCATGCAATGTATATACACTAAGAATTTATAGTGATTCCATTTGGTCTTATTAATTCCCCCTATATCTTCATTTATTTATGAATAGAGACTTTAGAGATTGCCTGGATCTATTTTTGATAGTCTTTATTCATGATATTCGTATATATTCAAAGAGTAAAAAAGATCTGGGAGATCCCTGGATAATTGAATTAAAGACCCCAAGGAAGTTGAAGCATTACGAAAAATTTACCAAAGGTGAATTATGGATTCATAGTGTTTCATTTATGGGTTATATAATCTCATGTGAGTGTATATCAATAGATCCTTCAAATATAGATGGTAATAAACATTTTCCTAGACTGACAATTATGACAGGATCTATATATTTTCTTGTTTTCAAAGACATATTATTCTTTGTGGAGAATTTCACACGACTGTCTCATCTAACTACCAAGATAACTCGAAAGGGATCAATGTTATTTTGGATATATGAATGTGAGAAAAAATTAAAGGAACTATATAACAGGACAGTTCATGAAACTATCCTTAATTTACTCTATAGTGGATAAGGATTGGGTGTGTTCTCAAGAAAAATGATACGATGATATCTTATATATGCCTCACACCAATTAAAGGTTCATGATAAAATTACCCAATACATGATTTGGAGTTAGATGTGGTAATTTTTGAATTAAATATACATATGAATTATATTTATGGATAAAGGTGTGATATATACTAAGAATAAAGTTTTAATGTATATTTTTACACAGAAGGAGTGGAATATGTTCCATAATAGATGATTGGAGGTGATTAAGGATTATTACTGCTCAATACATTACCAACCTATAAAAAAACAAGACAGTAGATTATCTGAGTGGAAGGGACTATTTTATCTTATCATTGATGATGATAACAATAGATAAAATATTCATGGTTTTGGAAAAGATGGATCTATAAATATTGAAGGAAGGGGAGAAATAATATATTTCTCAAATGAGTGTTTAATCATCTATTGATGTGATTATTAAATAGGTATAGAAGGAAGATATGAAACAACAGAAAATTTTGAGAAATATTCTTGAGCTTAACTATAAATTTGATTAAATGACATGGTTTATGAACAATTTATGTGTTCTTTCCATACCAGAGTTGAAGGATTTATTGGATGAAGCTCATAGTTCACAATTCACTATTTATCCAGGAAGTAAAAAAGATGTATAGAGACTTTAAGGAGTATTTATAGTAGGACAGAATTAAAATATATATTACTAAGTATGTATCTTAGTGGTTGGTATGTTTGAATATGAAGGTTGAGAAACCAATTTTTTTAGGGGATGTTATAACAATTACACATAAAAAATGGAAATGGGGAAACATCACCACAGATGTTGTCATTGGACTCCATAAAAAATTGAAAGAGCACAATGCTATATGGGTTATATTTGATCAACTAAAAAAATCATAACCCTTCATTTCAATTAGAGAAAATTTCTCTATGGAACACCTTGAATTTTTTTAATTAAGTTTTAAGGTTTCATGGAGTACTATATTTCTATTGTATATGATTGGGATACGTGGAATACCTCGAAGTTCTAGCAATGTATTCAGCATAATCTGGTTATAGAGTATTATTTCAGTATGACATATGATACTTAGATAGATGGTAAGTATGAGACCAAAATTCAAACCCTATAGGATATTCTCATATCATTACTATGGATTTCAAAGTTTATTGGTATCAACAACATCCTCTATTTTATTTTTCTACAAATAATAGCTTTTAATCGAGCATTAATATTTCCCATTAATAATCCCTATAAGAAAAGAAGTGTAAAAACAAAACATGATGATATTATATTAGATAAATAAATGTATTTTTACCAAAGATATAAAATGAAATTATAGAGAAAGACAGATCCATTCAGCAAGACATCTAGACAGATTTGAGTTAACAAAAAAGTTATATCGACAATCGTTAGCGTGAACTAGAATATGAAGTTAGTGAGAAAGTTTTTAAATGAATCTATCCATTGAATAAGGCTATGAGATTTATAATTAAGTGAAACCATATCCTTAGTTATATTATCTCTTTCAGGATTAATTATCGAGTAAGGATGATGACTTATCTCAGGACGCTTCCAACAAAACTCTCTCAAGTTAAAAATGTGTTCCACATATCTATTATAAGTAAGTACACACAAGATCATTCAAATGTACTAAAATAAGATTTCATAACATAGGAATATTATCTTTCTTATGAGGAATAACCATTCTAAAAATTGGATCATAGGGTTAAAGTGCTACAAAACCAGACTACTCACTCGGGGAATGTTCATTGAAGAAATCCAAAATTTGAGGAAGCGGCATGGGTACTCGACGATGTAATGAAACAATGACATCCTATTTTTTATATAAAAGTGATGGATTTGGTGTGTGAATTTTTTTAAGGTGGTATAATTTTATACCATATCATTATATGAACTGTTTTTTTATAAAAACAATTTTTTTTGATAACATGCTTTATATGCAACCCCGAGTTTTTAAAAATTATGATATACTACTAAATATTATTTATTTAAAGTGAATTTCATCACCAAGATTTTGGAATGACATAAATTAATAGTAATAACTAAATAATGGAAATTTTTTTCTTAAATATTTATAGCATTAATTCATTGGTTGTCAATTGATTATATATGAAAATAAAAATCATTTGAAAGAAAAAGAAATATTTTATGAAGAAATTTTTGTGTGCACATAATGATTTTTAATCTAACTAATTAAATTAATAACTTATGTTTATTTTTTAATTAAATTTATATATTTTATATTTAATGAATTTTTTAATAATAATTTTTATTTCTTTTGCATGGTATAACAATAAATCATGTTTTATGCTCAAAAAATGATTTGTCTATAATCAATTTTTCATCGTATTTTGAGAACATATTTATGAAATAATTTCTAACCCTTATCTGTATATAATTTTATAAAAACGATTACATATTTTTAATCAAGAGGTTCAGTTTTCATAAGTATTAATTTTTTATTTGTAACTAATATAATTTATAACCATTGTAAAAATTATCACCTCAGTATGGGGGAAATCGGGATAATCTAGTTTAAATCTATGATATAGGGCCAAAAGTTTTCAAAATAATAATTATTTTTTGAAGGGATCTTGGTTATTTTCATCATATACTCAAAAAAAAATTTAATGAAAAATTTTACAACAAAATTACTTATAGGTTTTTTTAAATCAAAGAACGTTATAAAATGTCACTTTTGTTGTTTTAAATATCCATCATGTGTTCAAATTGAAAAAAGGTAGTCATGAATGATTATTAGTAGCAATTTTTGTGCATAATGAAATTATTTTCATGATAATTTTTTTTAATTCTTTGATATTTTATAATTACATTAAATGTAAACTCGACTCCAAAATTGTATTTATTCAATGAATGGAAAAATAAAATATATGCTATTAAAAATATTATAATGCATATATTTTGTTTAATTTATTATGTTAAAAGCATGTTATATCTTAATAAGCCATATTATTATTGTTTTTTAGATTATAATCATTTTAAAACATTGTATTTATGTTTTTAATACCATTTATAAGAATACTGTCAAAATTGACAATAATGATATTTTATCCAAATAATAATTTAATAAATTTTTTTATAAATCATATATATCATTAAAATAGAATATTTGGATATGATATGGTATAATATTTAAAAACATTTCCATTTATGGTCCAATTTTCACATTATAATTTGACATTACAACCCTTTAATATTGATTTTTTTATCAAAAATGAATAATAAATTGGTTTATCAGGGGTCAATAAAAAAGATAAGTTATAAAATGACACTAAAACATGTATAATTATGTTTCATTATGGGATTAAAAACCATTAATATATTTACTTTGAATAATTTTCCATTTTTTGGATTTTTTCTTGAGAATTAATGTATTAAAATTTATTTTTTTTGATAAATTACAAAAAGTGCCCCCCACATTAATTATAAGAGGGAACATCCTCACTCAATTATTTACACCACTTTCAGCTTTATATCTTGACCATAACTTATAAAAATCCCTTAAAATACTCTCTATACATATTATATAGGTTTCGATATTCCCAAAGGACCCATTCTAGGGTCTTTAGGAGGAGACAAAAAAGATGTTCCTTCAAAGAAGAGGTAATCACCTTTACCGTTCAATTTATTTTATACTTATTTTATACATTCTCTAAATATATGATAATTATCATTAAATAATACATTAAATGTACTGAATATTATGAAATATTATTTTTATTATTAAATCACCATTATTACCCATCTTTACCCTTAAATTGGATGTGAATGTATGACTCGTGCATTCCTATGACTAACCATCTCCATGTAGCAATACTACTAATTTTTAATCACCATATTTTGTAGATGAAAGTGATTATGGGTTTATTTTTTATATATTATATTTAAAACATAATTTTACATATGTAATTATAATATCACCTCTTATTTCTTATATTATAATCCACTGGAAAATGATAACGTCGGTCGTGTGTATGTTTAGAATACAACCTCCACCAAGAGATGTGATTTGTTTTTGGTTTTTCATTTGACATGGATGCTAATATGGAACAATTTAATGAATACATATGATATATATATAACATGGAAATTATTCTTTAAAGGTGAATTTTTTACTTACTTTTCCATTGTTCCATCTTCTAAACTAGGAATATAACGTTCATGTGTACGTACGACCTACCATCTCCATGAACGGTGTAATTTATTTTTTTATCCATAAATTTTATATATGACTATAAATAAGTATAGAATGAATATATATTAAATTTATTTCTGGATTAAAATCTTGAATATTAGGTAATTATGATCATGTTATAAGGACCAGAACCACTAAACTAAAATACTCATGATAAACGAATCTGTTATAAGAGAGAAATAACAATTTTAAGGAATTATTGATAAAATAGATATTGAATTGTTATAAAGGGATCATATATTATATTATAACTATGTTTAAAGTTATTTTATATGAGTATATTAACATTATTTTTATTATATAGGAGTATATAGTCCTTCAGAAACAAAGATAACTTGAGGAAAGAATTATACATTACAATCTCATAATCAACTAAGATTATTTATGATAAATTTTCTAATGTTAAAATGTAATGATATATATCTCAAGAATAAAATGAATTTTCTTTCCCTATGTTTTTTTCTCATTAAAACATGTTTCCCATTTATTTTTATCTCTTAAAGTACTCAATTCATCATGAATTCTCAATGATTTGACGCTTCCTTTACAATGTATCATGTTTCCTTTAAAATAAACAGGTTTCATTAATTTATAATTTTTTTAAAAATTATTTTTTAAATGGTAAATGGTAATTTACTCAAGGTGGTTTTTAATATATTTTAATGGTATTTTTATTCATCAATTTCACAATCCCCTAATTTTTCATATTCTTTACTAGAGATATGATCCATGGATACCATCCATGTAATTTCTCTATACAATTAATGATAATGATTTTATAATGTTTATAGAACCCATTTACTTTCCATGGGTTAAAAAACAATGAATCAATAAAATATTTATGAAACCTTTTTCTTTTCCATGGTTTATGAAATGATGAAATTTTTATGAAACACATTTATTTCCATGGGTAATGATATGATGAATGTTTTATGACGCTTTGAAAAAAATATGTATAGTTTTAATTAAGTGATATTTTTACATATATATATATATATATCCAATTTATAGGGTAATTATTGATATATAATGATAAAAACAAGAATGGAATTGGGAGAAAAACCAGTTCAGGATGGGACTTTGTCCACAATGAGATTCTTGGGAGTAAACCATGAATACTATGATAGTTTGGGTAGTAAACACAATCTAATTTATTAGTCTTATTAGTGATCCTTGAAAACCAGGGAAATGATTTTATATACATATTTGTATTCCAAAATTTTATATCTTATGCCATTACAATGTCCTCATAGCTCATCTTCATTGATTTGTTTATGATTAATGTCTTATGAACTACCAAAATTTACTCCGTGACTCAATATTATGATTTGTGATGGGTAGTGTATGATTTTAAAATATGATTCCAATGTTATCATACCCATATTTTCATGTTATGATAATGTGATCCTTGATATATCCTTTTTTTACCCTTACTTATAATCTGAGATCGCCCTTTCTTAGGTTTCTATTCCCTAAGTTATGAAGAATGGTATTAGGTATGATATGACGAAGGAGGGTTCCAGTTATGAAGAACATAGTGGGTGGAGATGTAGATCTTTTTTAATGAGTTGTTTATGTGTCTATTTTTCCAAAGGAACTATAAATTTATGATAATGGTGTGGATGATTATGTTAGGTAATAAATATTCATCTAGAAATATGTGATATTTATGTATGGATAGCCTGGGTAAGTATATGAAGGAATCTCACATGCATCACTACAAGATGAACAAACTCCTCTGAAATGACATTATGATTAGAAAATCCTTCAATAATACCCCAGAATCATCACCATGTCCAACAAAATCATATATCACCTTGTCCTCATGTCTTCCCAATAAGACCCTTCTAGCTACTGCATTATAGAATACTACTCTATCATCTAGAACAAGAAACCTCCACCATAAAAAACTCTCGCATCTAACTATAGTGCTACCAACTCCTATATCTCCCCCCATGAATCTCTTGACTTTTGAACAACATACTTATGAAACTCATTTCTCAAATAATAAAATATAAATTACCCTTTACAAAATGTATAATAGATATGAAAAATCAAAATATTGAAAAAACAAAATCCACTGATACAATCGTAGATTTAAAAAATATTAGAAAATATATACCCTAATATATTTTGATTTGTGAATACCAAAAAGAACTCCCCAATGAGGTAATTAAACCAAATGTTTAGTGAAAACACAACCACTTCTAACTCTATATCATGGTTAGAACAATTTCAGTTGTTGGGACATAAATTTTTATACTCATGAGTGATTAATTATTTAGGAAACATCATGATGCATTGGAAAACCAAACAAGAAGTGTGATAACACACCTCAAACATCACCCCATGGTGTCGAAACTAGAGCACCATAGAAATGATCAATTTTACCTTCAAATGGTCAAACACTATCAAATACTTATTATTCTAGATAAATGCTTGATCGTTATATATCAAAGCTATCAATGTGGATATAATATGTGAGAAATTAGATATAAACCACCAATAATAGATTGAGAGATCATGGAAATTGAAAAAATATGCTAAATTTTTGGGTTCTTTCCATGAAACAATCACCTTAACATTTTATGAGTCTACAACCACACCCTAATAAGACACCACATGCCTAATGAAATTCCCCTCCTATGTCAAATGGATGAATTTCAAAAAAATCTATATTTCTAGTGATGTTGAAGAATCTCCAAGAACACTCTAAGATGATCAACATTCTCCTCCTGTGAATTTGAGTAGATGGATTTTGTTTCAATGAACAAGACTAAAAACATCCATGAATTAATGAAACATAGAGTTCATGTTCCCCATGAACATAACCGACACGTTTGAGACACCAAATTACATAACCATGAATTCAATGTGCCAATTCATACATTTGAAGTGAGTCTTAAAAACCTAACCATCCATTACCCTCAAATGGAAATACCTAGAATATATAATGATCTTAGAAAACCAACTTTCACCCATCAAATAGTAAAAAAGATTTTTTATTTTTATAATATAGTAACTATTCTTGATCATCACCTGATTCAACAACTTTTAGTCTATCAAAAACCTTATATTAACTTTTTATTTTATAGAGAATAAAACTAAAGCACCCCATGGTGACCCACTAGGATTGATAATACCCTTAAACATCAGATAATATACTTAACTCATCATCTCCCAAAGTATATAAGGTTTCATCTAATATGAAGACATCAAAATAATAGAAGAACTAGTATGTAGATCTATCCCAAAGTGAATAACATATGGAGAGGGTAGTGAAAAAAAATCCTCTTAAAAAGTAACCAAATACCCTATGATAACCCTGGTAATATTATAAACCATTACATCCACCGATTCCGTCGAAACATTATCCATAAAATGAAGAAGGGGCTTCATGTGTCTGCTATCTACTTGAAATCTCTACTGACCAACAAAAACGAAACACTAGATATCCATATTCGAGATCATGACTCTCATATAAATGATATCAATAACTATATAGATAATATACAACTTTTGAATTATAATAATGACCTTATATAACTATATTTGTATTAGGAAGAGACCATATTGAGAATGATGCACCCCCATCATTATCTAAACCACCGGCACACAACAAACAAGATCGTCTAGACTCCAACAAGAATAGTCAACACAAGGGGAAAGGGAAACCTATATATTTTTGGTTGTAGAGAACAAAAAAGGGAGGGTAAAATAATGGATTTCAAATCTATTGATTAAAATGAATAGAAAACAAGGGCAGATGACTAAATGATCATACCTCTGTCAATCTCTGAAACCTCTGGTGCTGCCACCTCTACCTCATCCAACTGACCATTCCTAGATCATATTCCAATATACTGACATAAAAATTTGTTTCCACACTAAATATTATGTCCTTGTACACAAGGAACATCCTAATATTAGTCACCACCTACTCCATTCCCTCCCGATATGGCATAATTTTACTTCCCTTACTGATGAAATGGTCTTACTAGCAGCTGCCATTGGATATTACACTAAACCCGACCACTTTAACAATACCTATATGAAATAAATATGAGGAATTGATCCTAAATTTTTATAAGAACCCCATGATAATAAAAAGATCTAAGACCTTATGAAAGAATAATTACCAGAGGACTGAGAAGCCCGAAAGAGAAGAAGTGGAGGTTTATTCCTTTCCGGTAAATACCTCAAAGGCCTTATAATTTAATAAAGACCTCTAAAAGCTCTTATAATAAAAGAAAATTATTGTTTAACCTATCATAGTAGACATACTAATGAAATAATATGACCGATCACCTCTGAATTCTTTTGAAATTCTAGATACATCAAAAACGTAATTAAAGTAACTCTATACTGAATAAAAGGGATGATTGCACCCTTGAGGCATATCAAAAAATGATCCTCATAAAAAATTATCTAGGAAAAACATATAATGCCATTGTAATTTATTTCTATCCCCCTCATATACATACTCTAATTTTTAAGAGAGAGAATCTTTTTACTCATCATTTCTTTAATGGTTAAAGATAGGAAATTTTCCCAGAACTCTCTATATAATTTAACCTGAAAACATATTACTTTTTACTCTCAACAAGATATATCATCCAACTTTGATTCACAACTCCCAACATATGACTAGCTACCAAAGGTATCTGACACTACAACGTTTCCTGGATCAAACTAAATGTGATCTTGAGCTCCACACACTAGCTCTCTATATCTTGATTATAAATGGTACATTTACACTTCCCCATAGTTTGTTGCAAAAAATCACACAATGTTCTTTTATAATGATCAACATTCTCTGCCAAATAAACCTAATAATGATAAAATAGGTAATCTTGATGAACCTCCATAGCTTGAAACACACTCAGATGATGTTGGATATCCATAACTGAAAGAGAAACAAGTATTTTCTAAGAACAATTAGTATGTAAATTTACAAATATTTATTTAAATTATTTTAACATTCTAAACCCATCTAATTAAATTTTGAAAAAAATTAAATCATGACGCATAGACATCACCTAATTTTCTTCACTATAAGAAGATTCACCTCAAATGGACTTTTAGTAGGATTAGAGTCCTTGTATAAGATAATGAGGGCCCCAATGATAAAATGTCATAACCAGTATTCCTTGTAATATGCCACACTCCAAGATAAAATGACATAATCTACCTAAAAGTCATTTAATACTCACTATGAATAACTCCTAACAAAATATGTGGAATGGATTGGAGATATTATGTGATGGGTGGGCCCCAGTTATATATTTCCAATCAATGTATTGATATGTCTTGTGTGACATATCAGTTATCCAAATTAGATAAGTATCTACCTGCATATTTAAATCATCTTGTGAATGGTCATGAAAATCTGTTTCAGATGTTAAATATTATGAATTAACCTATTATGAGATCATTTATTTATGTCCATATGATTATATTTTTTATTTTTATATCAGTGGGGAAGATTAAATTTTATTGGATTATTTGTATTTATTTATTTGATTATCATTTATTCATTCTACATTATACTCAAATTATTGTTTAAGTGGAACGTGTTTTAGTTATTGATATTTCCATATTTGTTATTATACTTTATTCTTGATTGTTTTTGTAGAATTCATAGATTTATTAAGATTCCAAGATCACATTTTTATTATGTATTATTTACCCTAGGATACTAATAAGTATTTACTGATTTATATGGAAGGATACACTCGGGGAAATAATGGTTTTATTGAAGATTTTTTTATGTATTTTATGTTTTCAAAATGTAATGAGAATTTCCAGGATTCATCTAGTTTATATAGACTACTAAACTATTCTGTAACACCCTGAGCTTCCACGATATGCTTCTGATTCAGTAATGCAATAGCTTGCATTGTACGAAACTTCGAGTTCTAACACACTGCAACTAATCAAAGTAGCCGTTATGAATAGTAATACCCACTTTTTAAAATTATAGAAATTTTATATTTCAAAATGGACTTTATTTTTGGATTTTAAATATCGAAATTAGCCTATGTTGAATTTTTGGTATTTTTCTGAGAACTTCTAATTTTCTATGAATAGTGAAAAATACATATTTATTTTTAATCAAAATAATTTATAGTGATAAATTATACTACTGAGTGGTTTTAAAGAATAATTAGAATATATTTTTACCATTTTATCCAATTGTGTTCATTAGAATTAATTTCACTTTAAAATTGGACATAAACAATTGTCAATCTTTTGATATATATTGTTTCTTAAAAACACGCTATTTGTTATGACAGTGGGAATTAATTATGAAATTAATTAATGAAACTTATATGTTTGGAATTTTTTAAAATCGACATCATTTTTGAATTTGGAATATCAATTATAGCTTAGGGTGAAATTTTGGCGTTGTTCTGAAAAACATCAATTTTTGATGAATAGTGAAACTACTAAGTGGTAGTTAAAAAACTGATTTTTTATTTAAATGAAACATTACCACTTCTGTGATTTGATTTTCAAAAATCTGACATACATGGTTTTCATTAGGAAGTAAAATGTGGTTCAATGAAATGAAAATAATTTTTGGTGAATAGTATCTTTTAAGTTTAATCAATCACGATTAAAGGTAATTAGTGAAATTTAAGGTAAAAATGATATTATAAAAATATGAAAATACCTTTACACTTGTCCTACCCCTATTGGATGAGTCATGGACGACCAAGAAAACTCATGGGTCAACTTGGGGACCCCATGGAGCCACTTTGGTAGGAAAATGACATAAATAACTATTTATTTAATGTTAAAATAAAAATGTCACAAACAAGAGTTGTTTTACTAAAACAATTTTTAAATGGGGTTATACAAGTCATATTTTGGACAATAAATATTAATTAGAAAGATAAAACGATTTCCTACATCATGATATTTTTTTATAATTTTTAGACATTAAATAAATTAAATTATTTTTGACACCATGATGATGTAGCGATTACCTCATTAATTAACGATTTAAATAAAATGAAAAGATAATGTAAAATATAAGACTTACACTTGTCAAAAACCTATTGGATGAGTATATTTCGAACCCTTATCACATTATCCTAGAAATATATATATTTGGGATCTTTAGAATCCAAAAATGCATTTCATAATAAAGTAACATTTCAATCCTTCCAAGAGTGCCCGTCCTCTCCACTTATAAAAGGTCCCCACCACTACCACCTTACTCACACTTTCAAAGCCTTTTTCCTCAGCCAAACTCTGCCCAAATACTCTCCCAACTTCCCTCCCTTACGCCTAGAAGCCTCAATTTGGGCAGAATTTTCCCAAGGAAGCCTTTGGCTCAAATCAAAAGAGTTACCTGATTTTAAGGTAATGTCTTCTCTTATGTTATTTTGTTTTATTTTTCTTATCCAACCCCCTAAACTCTTTTTATTCATTTATTTTGTAACAAAAACAGTATCATAAATATACTAGTATGTTTTTATAAGATGTATTAGATCTAAACTTACACACACCTTCATCTAATTGTTAAAGAACATACTGTTTCTTTGATTTGTGAAATACTGCCTCACGAAACGATGATTGTTCAATATTCTTTTAACACCTCTAATGGTGGCCATTATTATGACAATATTTTTATATATGATATATAATATGTTTATGTTTTACTTAAGCTTCTGTATTTTTCATTTATGGCATACCTTTATGGTTTCCATTATGGGTAAACGCGATATCTTCATTTTAGGAAGTGTGGACTACCGCCCCCTCAAAGTGATTTGAATTGTTAATGCCATATGTGGGATGTATAAAGGATGGAGTAAATGATATTATATATGATATTATACTATAATTATAATATACCTTTATATCATTATGATTTCATTAAATACGAGATAGAAATGAAAGTAGCGTTCATGCGTACGTTCGGCTTACCGTCTCCATGAACGATGCATTTCATTTCTTACCTCTAAACGTTATGGAATATTATAAATACATGTATATACTGGATATATATGATATATATGATATCTATATCATGAATATAATTCTGGATATAATGGATATTTCACCACATGAACAACTTGTAATTATAAGAAGTTTATTTTTGACTCAAGTACCAAAGATCGACAAAACGACCATTATTAACTTAAATAATTACATAATGTTCATAACATGGTAATAAGTGATATAAAAGGAATAAAAAACTTTAAAAAGTTTCTTAATCAATTATAAATTAACTCTAATTTATTATTCAGGAGGTTAAAGAATGGTCGAGTCAAGACATGACGCAAGGTAAGGGAACTTCTTAACCCAATTTCCATTCTTTGGGTTAATCTCCTACTTCAATATTATGTCATGATATTACTATGTCCTATATTGTATTTTTACATTATTTATGTGTAATTATAGTGAATACACATAATAGATCTATATTATTAAAAAAATGATCTTTGTAAGGGATCTTCTTAACCCAATTTACATTCTTTGGGTTAATCTCTTACTTTCAAGTTATATCTTGATATTACTATGTCCAATCTTGTATTTGTACATTATTTATGAGTACTTATAGTGAATACACATAATAGATCTATATTATAAAAAATTATCTTTGTTAGGGAATTTATTAACCCAATTTCCATTCTTTGGGTTAATCTCTTAATTTCAAATTATGTCATGATATTATTATGTCCTATCTTGTATTTATACTTTATTTATGTGTAAATATAGTGAATACACATAATATATCTATTTTATTTTAAAAAATGATCTTTGTAAGGACTTTTCCTCAATCTCCTTTCATTGAGGCAAATTTGGTTTTATACACAACATTCCTTTATACGGTGTATAAACCCTTTGACTTTTACGTTTAATCAAAAGGAATCTTTTTATACGAAGTGTTTTACTAAACGAAAAAAGGAATGTTTTTCTTGTCGTACATATGCGGTGACAACGACTTCTCCGCCGCCATGGCCATTATTTGGGTTTCGGCTTCCTCTATAATACATAACTTTTTTAAAAGAAAAATAAATACCATGTTTTACTTTTCTTTTATTTTGGTATTGAAAATGGTTTTGATAAAGATTTTTTGATTGAAGTGTGGAAATCTTATGTTTCCTTTAAGCATGTTTTATGTGATACAATTATGTTATGGTTTATGATATGTTTAAACCTATTCATATGAGGAATGCATTGGTCTTAATAAGTGACAGGAGGAGCCCGCTCTAGCTCCTCGATGCATCAGTAGGTCTCATGAGACAAACTAGTGTCTTGGCACGAGGCCTTGACAAAATCTTATTTGTGGTCTTGGCACGAGGCCTTAGATACGTGGTTATGATAGTCTGGTATTATGCATTCCATCATTATGAAAGTGGTTATTGATATTGCATGGGATTATTCAACTAGTAGAATATCCATCTGAGTAAGTAAATGGAATTATTTAATTCTATTTTTGCCATATTATGCTGAAGTTCAAGTTTAAAAAGGCTTTTGTTTTACTTATACATTGCCTTAAATGTTAATGTTTATTTATGAAAGCTTCCGCTATATTGTTATCCTTACTAAGCATATGAGCTCACCACTTTCAATGTTTTAATTTTTCTAGGTTGTGAAGAAGTATTTTAGGAAAGACCTGTAGGGATAGTCTAAAGGGGATATGAGTGTGGAAAATGGACACTATGTTATTGTAGTTTTTCACATTATGATGTAATGTAACATTTATGAATGTATCTAGTGTTTCTAAGGCTACTAAACTAATCGGTCATTCGATACATGATCTTTTGTGATCATACCAATGTTACGAAGTAATGCACCGACTCTAGGTAGCTAGGGTCGGGGCGTTACAGTTGGTATCAGAGGCAGTTTAGTACTAACCTTGGAAGCTAGATTTAGATAAACTCTGATTAGAGCACATAGTCTAAAGATAGACTATGAGGATTAGTATGGACGAACTTCCTAGAATTTTGGTATTATAGAGATTTTGTGAGTTTTCCGAGCAATACATCCCTGTCTGGATACGAGCAGGTAGAGGCGGCTCTGGCACAGATGTACCTAGGGGTAAAACCCGAAAACACTGCTTTGAGCTAGACTCGAACCGGAACTGGTGCGTGACAACGGGCCTTTTTGCACTCTTGGTTACGACACTCCCGGGGGATATTCTTAGGATAATTATCGTTTTCTTTACAAACCACTATGAAGGGTTATGAGTATATACTTCCTCAAAAGAAACATTTTTATGATTATGGATTATATCCATAAATAGTTCAATTTATGTTAACTATTTTACAAGTATGGAATTATGTATTTTCATTCATAAACTAATCTAGTTTATGCCATTGTTTAGCAATGGAGACTAGTGGAAGGAATGGAAACCGTATCAATGCACGCACTCCGTGTAGGGATTGCCCTCCTGCTCAAGTTAATTATTATGGATCTGGAGATACAACTAGTGCTGATCAAATTATTACCATACTAGGACAACTCATTCAGGTTATGAATAATAGCCTTACTCTTATGGAGCACCCTGATCTGCAATGTGGAGGATCAATGTTAGACCGCTTCATGAGGAAACAACCACCAACATTTAATGGGGGTACAAATACATTAGTAGCTGAGTAATGGATAAACTCTTTATAGAAAATATTCCATGCCTTGGGGAGTAGTGAAAGGGAAAAGGTTATCATGGCACTTTACCACCTCACTGGAGATGCCGATCAATGGTGGTCACTGATTCAAAACACAAAGGAAGATGAAGAAGTATCAAGTATGGAATGGAGGGAGTTTAAGGAAATTTTCTTAGAAAAATACTTTCCACATGACCATCGAGCAAATATGGAAAAGAAATTTCTGGGACTGAGGCAGAAGGAGGATGAGAATGTCGCAAAGTATGAGGATAACTTTACAAGGTTAGCGAGGCATGCTGCAGATTATATACGCAACCCAAGAAGTAAGATTGATCATCTATTTGATGGGGTAAAACCATTTCTCCATCGAGCTTTAGTATCACAATCTTTCTCAACATACGAAGATATAGTCTCGTGTGCTATCAAGATAGAAAAGAAATTCTCTAAGTCTTATGACAATAAAGTAAAGCAAGAGAAGAAGAGAACGGTGGAACAAGAGATGGATAAAGAGAAAAAGGGAAAGAAGTATTTTCCATTATGTGATAATTGTGGGAAGAATTAACCTGGTACGTGCCTAAAAGGAATGGGAGTTTGTTTTAAATGAGGAGAAAAAGGTCACTAGGCGCGTGATTTCATGGGAAAGAAAGAGGCTATCAATGTTGAATGCTGCAATTGTAGAGAAATGGGGCATTATGCAAATGAATTTCCTAAGAGTCAGGGAAACTTACCTCAAAAAAGGCTAAGGGATCAAGGCCAATCTTATGCTGTGACTACAGTTGAAGTGGAATAATTAATGTATTGGTGCTTTTGGACTCATGGATTATATTCTTGTTATTAGAATAATGTGATATATAAATAAGGATTGTACTGCAGTACATGTTGATTTAATTAAGGTTTTAATATAATGATGGTAATCATATTTTTGTATGTGACAATAAGAGAAACTTTACTTTGTTTAGGTAATCTAATGTTACAATTGATTTTGGAATTTAAGAACCCTTTAGAGAAAGTTTGGACGGAGGTATTTTGGATAAAAATAACGGTTGGAATGGATTAAGATGATCTTTGGATAGTATAGTTTATGGTTAAAACATTTCTAAAGATTATTTTTGGAATATTATAATAATATAGTTTTAGGAAAAGGACAACCTGCAGGGTGGGGTATAACCCGTCGCGTCAGACAAAGCTGCAGGAATCGAACCCACAACCATAGTGAGACTGGCCTTTATTACCTTCCACTAGCCTACAGGATGTCCCTGGTTGTTAAAAAATATTTTTACTAATCTAAATGGTATGTGGTAATATTTAGAACCTTATACAATTAGGATAAATAGAATATTTTTGAGTTCTGTTACCATTTCGAGTAAAAGATGGGTTTATGGTAAAAAATTATTAAAGAATGAAAGTATACATAACAAGTATGTATATTCCCTTAAGTTCTTAGTAAATCTCCTAAATAAATTCCTCAACTTTATAAAAGGTAACTTAAAACAAAAACGTTGCTGGTTAACTTTTCCAACTGGGAATTCAATAAATGTTTAACCAATCACAAGTTTGTGATTTTCTTATGGTTAAATTTCTCCTAATCCAGTTTTCTATAACTCTCCATCAGACCTTTATGGTTTGTTTTCTTCCATATCCTTATTTTCATATAATCCTAGTATGGGCTATCTCAGGTGACCTTTGTACTTCTCTTTCTTTCTTTTAATGTTATATTTTTATTAACCTTATTTTCGATGTGGTTTATCCACAAAGGTATTTTCTATTTTCAACCTTTTATTTTCAAAGAAAAATTTCAAATTGCGAGGACGCAATTTATTTAAGGAGGGGAGAATGTAACACCCTGAGCTTCCACGATACGCTTCTCATTCAATAATGCAATAGCTTTCATTGTACGCAACATCGAGTTCTAACACACCGTGACTAATCAAACTAGCCGTTATGAATAGTAATACCCACTTTTTAAAATTATAGAAATTTTATATTTCAAAATGGACTTCATTTTTGGATTCGAAATATCTAAATTAGCCTATTTTGAATTTTTGGTATTTTTCTGAGAACTTCCAATTTTCTATGAATAGTGAAAAATACATAAAATCAAATTTTATAATCAAAATAATTTATAGTGATAAATTATACTACTGAGTGGTTTTAAAGTATAATTAGAATATATTTTTACAATTTTATCCAATGGTGTTCATTAGAATTAATTTCACTTTAAAATCAGACATAAACAATTGTCAATCTTTTGATATATACCGTTTCTTAAAAACACGCTATTTGTTATGACAGCGGGAATTAATTATAAAATTAATTAATGAAAATTATATGTTTGGAATTTTGTAAAATAGACATCATTTTTGAATTCAGAATATCAATTATAGCTTAGGGTGAAATTTTGGCATTGTTCTGAAAAACTTCAATTTTTGATGAATAGTGAAACTACTAAGTGGTATTTAAAAACCTGATTTTTTCTTTAAATGAAACATTACCACTTCTGTGATTTGATTTTCAAAAATCCGACATACATGGTTGTAATTAGGAAGTAAAATTTGGTTCAATGGAATGAAAATAATTTTTGGTGAATAGTAACTTTTCAGTTTAATTAATCACGATTAAAGGTAATTAGTAAAATTTAAGGTAAAAATGATATTATAAAAATATGAAAATACCTTTACACTTATCCTACCCCTATTGGATGAGTCATGGCCGAACAAGAAAACTCATGGGTAAACTTGGGGACCCCATGAAGCCACTTTGGTAGGAAAATGACATAAATAACTTTTTATTTAATGTTAAAATAAAAATGTCACAAACAAGAGTTATTTTAGTAAAACAATTTTTAAATGGGGTTATACAAGTCATATTTTTGACTATAAATATTAATTAGAAAGATAAAACGATTTCCTACATCATGATATTTTATTTATTATTCTTAGAAATTAAATAAATTAAATTTATTTTGACACCATGATGATGCAGTGATTACCTCATTAATTAATGATTTAAATAAAATGAAAAGATAATGTAAAATATAAGACTTACACCTATAAAAAACCTATTGGATGAGTAGATTTAGAACCATTATCACCTTATCCTCGAAATATATAATTTTGGGACCTTTATAATCCGAAAAAGTATTTCATAATAAAGTAACATTTCAATCTTTCCAAGAGTGCCCCTCCTCTCCACTTATAAAAGGCCCCCACCACTACCACCTTACTCACACTTTAAAAGCCTTTTGGCTCGGCCAAGCTCTACCCAAATACTCTCCCAACTTCCCTACCTTACTCCTAGAAGCCTCACTTTGGGTATAATTCTTCCCAAGGAAGCCTTTGGCTCAAATCAAAAGAGTTACCCGATTTTAAGGTAATGTCTTCTATTATGTTATTTTGTTTTATTTTGCCTATCCAACCCCATAAACTCTTTTTATTCATTTCTTTTGTAACAAAACCAGTATCCTCAATGTACTAGTGTGTTGTTATAATAATTATTTGAGCTACACTTACACACACCTTCGTCTAATGGTTAATGAACATACTGTTTCTGTGATTGGTGAAATAATGCCTCATGAAATGATGATTGTTCAATATTCTTTTAACACCTCTAACGGTGGCCATTATGATGAAAATATTTTTATATATGATATATAATATTTTTATGTTTTACTTAAGCTTCTATATTTTTCATTTATGGAATACCTTTATGGTTTCCATTATGGGTAAACGCGATATCTTTATTTTAGGAAGTGCGGACTACCGCCCCCTCAAAGTGATTTGAATCGTTAATGCCATATGTGTGATGTATAAAGGATGGAGTAAATGATATTATATATTATATTATACTGGAATTATAATATACCTTTATATTATTATTATTTCATTAAATACGAAATAGAAATGAAAGCATCGTTCATGCGTACGTACGGCTTACCGTCTCCATGAACGGTGCATTTCATTTCTTACCTCTAAACGTTATGGAATATTATAAATACATGTATATACTGGATATATATGATATATATGATATCTATATCGTGAATATAATTCTGGATATAATGGATATTTCACAACATGAACAACTTGTAATTATAAGAAGTTTATTTTTGACTCAAGTACCAAAGATCGACAAAACGAACGTTATTAACTTAAATAATTACATAATGTTCATAACATGGTAATAAGTGATATTAAAGGAATAAAAAACTTGAAAAATGTTCTTAAGAAATTATAAATTAACTGTAGTTTATTATTCAGGAGGTTAAAGAACGGTTGAGTCAAGACAGGATGCAAGGTAAGGGAACTTCTTACCCCAATTTCTATTCTTTGGGTTAATCTCATAATTTCAAATTATGTCATGATATTACTATGTCCTATCTTGTATTTTTACATTCTTTATGTGTACATATAGTGAATACACATAATAGATCTATATTATTTAAAAAAATGATCTTTGTAAGGGAACTTCTTAACCTAATTTCCATTCTTTGGGTTAATCTCCTACTTTCAAATTATGTCAGAATATTACTATGTCATATCTTGTATTTATACATTCTTTATGTGTAATTATAGTGAATACACATAATAGATATATATTATTTAAAAAATGATCTTTGTAAGGGAATTTCTTAACAGCATTTCCATTATTTGGGTTAATCTCCTACTTTCAAATTATGTTATGATATTATTATGTCCTATCTTTTATTTATACTTTCTTTATGTGTAAATATAGCGAATACACATAATATATCTATTTTATTTTAAAAAATGATCTTTGTAAGGACTTCCTCTCAATCTCCTTTCATTGAGGCATATTTGGTTTTATACACAACTTTCCTTTATACGGTGTATAAACCCCTTTGACTTTTACGTTTATTCAAAAGGAATCTTTTTATACAAAGTGTTTTACTAAACGACAAAAAGGAATGTTTTTCTTGTTGTACGTATGCGGAGACAACGACTTCTATGCCGCCATGGCCATTATTTGGGTTTCGGCTTCCTCTATAATCCATAACATTTTTTTAAAAGAAAAATAAATACCATGTTTTACTTTTCTTTTATTTTCGTATCGAAAATGATTTTGATAAAGTTTTTGTGATTGAAGTGTGGAAATCTTATTTTTCCTTTAAGAATATTTAATGTAATACAATTATGTTATGGTTTATGATATGTTTAAACCTGTTCATATGGGGAATGCATTGGACTTAATAAGTGACGGGTGGAGCCCGCTATAGCTCCTCGATGCATCGGTATGTCTCATGAGACAAACTAGTGTCTTGGAACGAGGCCTTGACAAAATCTTATTTGTGGTCTTGGCACGAGGCCTTGGCTACATGGTTATGATAGTCTGCCATTATGCATTCCATCATTATAAAAGTGGTTATTGATATTGCATGAGATTATTTGACTAGTATAATATCCATGTGAGTAAGTAAATGGCATTATTTAATTTTATTTTTTCCATATTATGCTGAAGTTCAAGTTTAAAAAGGCTTTTGTTTTACTTATACATTGCCTTAAATGTTAATGTTTATTTATGAAAGCTTCCGCTATATTTTTATCCTTACTGAGAATCTGAGCTCACCCCTTTCAATGTTTTAATTTTTCCAGGTTGTGAAGAAGTATTTTAGGAATGACCTGCAGGGATAGTCTGAAGGGGATATGAGTGTGGAAAATGGACACTATGTTATTGTAGTTTTTCACATTATGATGTAATGTAACATTTATGAATGTATCTAGTGTTTCCAAGGCTACTAAACTAATCGGTTTTTTGAGACTTGATCTTTTGTGATCATGCCAATGTTACAAAGTAATGCACTGACTCTGGGTAGCTGGGGTCGGGGTGTTACATATTCAATCCTTTAAGATGTGATTCCATGTATATTAATCCAATGTAATTAATTAACCATCGTCTCTAGCATATTGGATTCATGATTCATATATAAATTATAATTATCATTCTATAGATGATGTAGGAAATAATTATCACACACTAAAGAGATAATCCCAACTCAATTTTTTGGCATGATGGTGAATTCATGCTAACTTCCAATAATGTGGTCTGATACAAGATAATGTGGCTTCTTCTATACTAAATTCTCATGGTATGACACAATTTTTTTGAGTATTATATTATATAAGTTCTCTATAACTTATTAATTAAATTTTTTGTGTTGATAGTGTTTTTTATGTGAGTGTTTATATAAGTGTCTATATGATAATGTACTTAAAAATGAAAAGGTAACATAAGGGTGATGTTTGACTGGCCAGTGGTTCACAATAACCCTATTTATCAAGGTATTTCTTACATGTTTTTAGTGATCTAGAAGCTATATTTTCCATTATATGAAAGTTACATTTGAATTATATAGGAAATTCACAAACAAAATAACTCATGAGTGAAATATATGAAAAGATGAATGGTCAATCAATCTCCCCCAAAGGCAAATAATTTCATATCTGGTAATACATTTTTATTTTTTTAACAGTTTTTAAAATCTATTACTAATTTTGAATAAATTGGTATAAGTTTTTAAAAACTGAGAAGGTGGGATGTTGACTTATCTAATAGTAGAGAATATTATCTAATTCAAAATAATCATATAGATTTATGGATATTCTTGAAATTCATTCTATGAAAATGGTTGTATTTTTTTTTAAAAAAAAGAGATTTATTGAGACTAATTAACTTAATGAACACTTCACAGTTAATATAATTATTACACATTAAATATATTGGTACATCATATTTTTTTATTAATATATTTTTTAAATATATATAATAAGACACTCTATAGTTTAACTCCACCTAGAAAAAATATGAATTTATAAATCCATAAAAGGTAACATAGTGTAGGGATTTATTCCACATGGAGATTTCTATTTATCCCATATTGGGGACTCAATTACCATGCACTTTGATATAGTATTTTAATTCCATATGACATGGTGTGACATCTTTATGAATGGGGAAATCCATTTAGAGAAGATCTAAATGTCACAACATACAGTTTAATTTGGTATGAGTAGGTTATTAAAAGTTTCCTTAAGGATGATACCTATAGTTAAAATCCTTTAAGTATACATTCCAATCAATTTTACATCACATAGGGAGAATTTTTTTTCCTTTTAAAATCATGAAATGGGGACCAATGTTGTGACTTTTAATGTCTTACAACTTATACTAGTGTTGTTCGTTTCCAAGTTCTGAAACTAAGACCAACACTATTACTTTAACATTTATGTAAGAATGACTACTATTGTTCCATTTAATTTAATGTAACTAGAATCATTGTTTTTATTTCTAATTCCTTGCATTTAGGGATAGTGACACATGTTTTATATACATTTCATCATGATTAATGTTGTAGATTTTATGATCACAAAACCCCAATGAATTCTATTCTCATTAAGATTGTATAACTAGGATAAATGTTTTGGGTTTTTATCTCATGAATCCAAGATCAATATTATTTCCTTTAAATCCATGAAACCCTTAAATTTTTTGTTTCTTTTATTGATATGAAACCTAAACCATTGAATCTTATAGTTTAAGGTTATATGACCAGGAACATTAGGTTAAATATGCTAATCCATGGAATTATTACAAGGCATATATTTGTGAATAACTTAATAATTTTCATAATTAGATGATATAGGTTAATATCCAATGGAAATTATATACTGCGAATATTTAAAACCATATTTTTAAATATTTAATTTTTAATCAATTGGAAATATATTGGAATCCTTTTTTAGTTTTTTATTGTGTTTGGAGAAGTTGAGAGTCTTATTTTGAGGGTTATAGTAATAAGTATTGGTATAGGAAGAAATAATTCAATGAACCGAAGGATGTATCTATGAGGGGAACCAAACATGTAATATTTTAAAAGTAAATATTATTATAAAAGTCCAATTTTTATAGTTTTTCTAAATTTATAGGTCATGAATAAATATAAACCATATATATATATATAAGATTCATTTCTATGTAGTAGAGTAATATAGAATGGGTATTTTTTAAATTTTAACATATGTATATAGATCATTTGACGAAGTTACACAAGATTCATTTCTATTCAGTAAAGAGATACTTAAGGGTTATGTGGGATACACTATGTTTCTTAGATTTATTTATTTTGATCACATTATCATGATATGAGGAAAATGTCACTATGTGATAAAATTTTAGGGGTTTGTCTCATTCATATATTCCCACACCATGGAACTGAATCATGCAAAAAAGAAATTATAGATTGAGAATATCTTGGATTTTAAGATTCCATGATTCAATGTTTATAGAATGATTAATGTAGCCACAATAAGTAATGTTGGGTTTTAAAATTAATATTATAGATATTTGGAAAACATAATAAATTTCATTCAATGAAGTCTTAAATCACACCATGATAAATTTTTAAGTTGAATGATAACTTTTGAAGAAACCAATCTGTCATAATTTGAGAAATATTACTTTTACATGGCATTGAAAATCTAAAGGATTCAAAACAAAATTGATTAATTAACACAATTATAAATGTTTGAATATTTTTTTAAACATTAAATAACTCTCTTTAAAATATATATGGTAGATACATCATTAAAAATAATTAGATAGATGAATTTTATGTGTTTAATGTTTGAATTTAGTTAAAAATTGAATTCCTTAATCTGAATTAATAATTCTCAAGATATATTAGATCCAACTCTATAGAAATAATTTAGAGTAGATATAGAGGGTTTATAAGATATCTATAAGAATGAATGTGGATGGGAAAAGGTATATAATTCACTGAATATCAATTTTTAAGGTGTGGATAATGATTTTATTGAATTCTTTTAACGATAAGTATTTGAAATGAAGATTTTTTATTGATAAAATATAATATTAGTAAATTAAGATCAGTGAATTATAGAGAACACATTTTTATTTGGTGTTATATTTCAATTTTTAATCTTTGTGAGTTTTTCTTATGTGTTGACATTGTGTTTTGTATATCCATCTTGAAAAATAGTTAGTAGAAGAGAGGAAGAGGCTTCTAACGTTGGGCGATGAGTAATCATATCATAATTTTTATAATAAAAAACTTGGGGAGTATTGATGATTTGTTATATCAACACATCATTGATATATACTTCCTAGTTGTATCCTAGGGTATGTTAACCATGTTAAATTGTTGTATTCATACATATGTTTTTTATATTTGGTTGTTATTGGCTTTGATAATTGTTATATATTCAAGGTGACTTTGAATATATGAGATAAATATTCAATTGAATTTGATATAATCATAAATTTTGATGTATCCATAATTCACCCATCCTATTAGGTTTTATAGTGGGAATATATGTTATAAACAATTTTATCTTGTACAAATGTTATTTTAGTAATCGCTTAAATAAATGTGTTATCATGGATAATGTTGTGAATGAAAATGGAGTACCTAAATTTTATTGTTGTAGTTATTAGGTATAAATGAATATAAATATTTAGAATTTAAAATATATTGGGCTTCATTTTTACATGAAATGAATTATTGCGATTCAAGTAAGTGAATCTACCAAATTATAAATGAAAAAGTGGAAAATATATTATTTAATAATGATGAAAAAATCCGAATGCTATACTAAGAGAATTATCTAATCAAATATATCTGAAATTGATGAATAATACAACATAAAAATGAATTTGGTACAATATTCATAATATGTATGAAGGTGACCACAATGTAAAATTGTGAAAGGGGAAGGTTCCACAAAATGTGATTAATGATTTATATATGACTTTAGTTGAAGATATTAACTGTTTATTTAACCTTTTATTTATGTTTTTAGACATATCATTTAAATTCTTTTTGAGATAATTTTTTTATATAGTGAATAAAATTAAAAATAATAATACTACCAATTATAAATATGATGGTGTCTACACATAAAGATGAAATTCATGGGGAACAATCTATAATTGATTTACCCAAACAAGTACCCAGTTATGAAATTTGAGAGCATTCAGAAAGTATACTAAAACATTTTTTAAATAATTATAATTCAATACCATGGAAAATAAAGACATTTATAAAATTGGAAACATATAATATGTTAGTAAATATTTCATATCTCATGTACCATGTAACATTAAGAGTGACATTAAAAATTTTGATGAAAAGACTGCTCGTACCTATTTTCAATGTTGGATGATTTTTTATACAACTAATTGGTGTCTGAAAGGATTTCATATTGATGCTTGTGAGATTTTCAATACTAAAAATGAATGAATGTATTTATCCCCTAAATGTAATATTAATTCATTTAAGTGGAATAAACATTAATTAATGATATTGGTAATTAAAGAAGAAGAAGAAACAAGGGAAGATACTTTAGATGGTGTTTAAATTAGTATAATTTCATATATAAAGGATACTATGATATCTACACTAGAGAAATAAAATTCTAAAGTTTAAATATATGATTAACTAGAGTGAGTTGATGATATCAATGTATAATTGGATGGGGATCTTGACAAGCTAGATCGATGAAGAAAGAAGAATATGAAAATTGGATGATATCTGAAGTAATACTCATGTTATGTTTTACAAAATTAATAAAAACATAATTATTTATAGAAATTTATTAAAAGATTAGAAATCGATCAAGTGAAACTTTATGATTTATTGAACTATACGTTAAATATTTAACAACCGATCAATATCATTGATAATTTGAATATGTTCACTAAGGAGAAATTTAAAATGAATTTATCATTCAAATAATAAATTTTATCTTTGGGAAAGAATCTTGAGACTTGAATAAAATATGTTTATATTAATGAAAAATCAATAGTTTGGATATTTTTTATATGAATTATTAATGTAACATGAATAATTATGCCTAAAAGCTTTAATGGATATGTTGAGTTCTCAAATTCCAAATTTCACTGGTAAAATTAGGGTTAGATATGATGTTGGAACATCAAAATAAAAAATAAAAAAATGTAAAGAGATAAGGAAAGTATATAAAAGAAAAAAATCAGTCATCGAGAATTTACCAACAAATAAAGAGTTAGGAAAAGATGAGAATATGTTGAGAAAAAATAATATTATGAGATTTCCTCTGATAAAGTGTAATTTATTAAGATATATAGGCCAACAAATATCCTATTGTAGTGAAGTTTAATTTTACTAAAATGGGGAAGCAACTGGATGATCCTGAAGTTAAATCAAAACATATACTTTATATATAAATAAAAACTCATTCTATGGATATTGTTTCAATTTCTACTCATTATGATAAATTATATTAATTATATGAAATGAAGTATATATTTTAACTACATAATATAAAGTGTAATTAATGAAATTGAATAAATTTTAATTCCATTGAGAAATAGATTTTAACCCTTGGATGGAGAAGAATATCATCAAATTGATTACACTAAAGAATATGAGAAGATACAATCATATAACATAACAAATTATAGATATTATTTAAAAAATAACATGTTTAATATAAAAGATGAATCTATTCTTGTTAAGATAGATTAAAATGCAATAAATACTAGTAGTAACTGGATTATTAATAGTGGTTGCTCAAACCACGTGATAGGTAACATAGACATCATAAAAATTTGAAAGTAAATGTTCATGAAAAAGTAGAGTTTGTAAATTATTGGGATCTAATGAATAAATTACATGTTAAAAACCATTTTTCTATAGGGTAATTGAAAAATGATAATGATATCTATATTTATGGTCATGAATACTGATGTTCCACGAGAGTTGATAATGTTTTTTATTTTTTATCAATCGTGGTTGTGTTTCATTTGATTTTGATGAGATGTTTTTTGGAGTTGATGGGAATGTATTTGATATGTGTTAAAAATCATTGAGTGTAAATGAATAGGTTTTGTGAATATCTTATGATGTTTAGAATTCAGATATTTTCTTAGGTCTTATGTTTAGGATTTTGATCGACATAGTATTGAAAATAAAGCATGTCTAGAGTTTTGTAGGAATTATATTATTTTATAAAACATTAAGTGGAATGTAATAAGTTTTCAAGAATCAAATTTGGCTTTTTAGTTGTTTTTGAATGACTTAAAAATAATCTCATATGACTCCAAACATTTTAAATGAATTTTCAGTGGGACTATTTCGCTTCATTTCTTAATTCATTACATATTTTTCAAATCTTCTATGTTCATGTTAATGAATTTGAGGGTTCCTGTGCATGACATCAATTATTTCATATAACTTAAAATTCATATAAAATGGACTTTTACCAATACATTTTAATTCATTACTTATAAAAATTTCATTGAAGTTTGGTGAATGAAAATATAAGCTTTTAGAATTTGGATATTATGAAGAAATAAAATCTAATGTTGTTAAAGTTGGTATTTAATAATTAAAACGACACATTTAAAATTTTATTTATTATGTTTCAAGTAATAGATAAAAAATAGTTAATTTATATGATTTTATATGGGGTCTTTAAAGAAATGTTCATCTACAAAATAGTTATTGTGTTAAAATCATTGTTTACTAAAGGAGAATCACAAGAAAATCATTTTTATATTTATGTGTGATGACTCTTTCTATATTTTTAGTTCAAATATTCACTAGTGATATCTTTTGAAGTGATTACATATGAGGTTTAAATTTTTTTTTCTAACTAATTAGTTATTCCATGAAGATATAGTATGTGTTTTTTGATATTAAAGAATATAATTTCGAGCTGGTTTTTTTGTAGTAGTAAATATGGGTATTATTTGAAATAAAAAATATATTTTTTAATTATATTCAATATTTTTCATTGTTATAATTTCATTGACAATTTTTAATTTAAATTTAATAGATATGGTTGTAAAAAGGGAATTGTAAAATTTTGTGACAGAAATGTAGTTATTGAAAAGTGAATAAGATTTTGAGTTGTTGATGTATATTCGAGATCCTGACTGAATGATCAAACTAAATGGACCCTGGTGTTTGATTCTGTTTAGATAAGAATTTATAATTTTGTTCTAGAAATTATTTTTCATAAAATATATTTATTCTAGAAAATCATGGTTCCTAATTATATTGAGCTTTCTAAGAGAGAAAAATTCATGGAGGGGTGAGAATTTATATAAATCAAAGATGGTACGGAAGATAAAAGAGAGTGTTGTTCCTGATGTGAGGTGGTTATAATCTACATCAATTTAATCTCAAGTATTATGAATATCATTCCCATGTTTTGAAAATAAAGGATAAGATCAATAAATAATTTAATTTTTTATGACAAATATATTATTGAATATTCTAGATAATCATTGGGAATGATCACCTCCTTATGTTTCTAAAAATGAAAAATTTCATTGTGATATTTCTCATTGTAGTTTTATATCACTATATTTTTTTTTGGGAAACTACTCATTGTATCATAAATTGGAATAGACATAGTGATATTATATGGTCATACTCTAATATTGTAAAATTTTGTTCTTATAATGAATAATTTATGGTTGGGGTGACTAACCAACCATATCAATGAGTAGGTTTCCTATTAAAGGGGTGAACCTTGTAAAAATTCTTATGTTTTGTTCAATTTTAATTTCATACATTAGTATGTGAGTGTGAGATTTTACATATGAGTCTGTCAGACATTAACAAGTCATAGGGGGAGGATTAAATCAAAAGAAATTTGAAAAACTAATATCCACTAATTTATCCCCACTATCATAGAAGAGAAACTGGATCTTGGGAACTTCAACATGTGTTACAGTGAGGTTGCTATATTAGATTAAATCAAGTGCAGACCATGGATAATATTAATTCTGAGATAAATACAACAGTTTTTCCATTTTATAGAAAGAATTACCATATTAGGAAGAACAATATGTTTCCATGTCTATTGTTCCATGTATTTGATGTCAGAGTTATTTATATTGTTGGTTTTTAAATTATTGAAAATAATTCCCAAATTTCATTATATGATAGAATAAATATGGAGGTTGATGTTAAGGAAAGATGTTATATTCCATAGTGTTTTATAAAATGTTGATAAAAAATGGAGGGGAATCAATCAACCAATTATATATGGGATAAATTAGAAAGTATTAGTGAAGGAAATGTGAATGTTATGAAAAATAAATTTCATATTAGGAGGTGTGGTTTTAAAGGAATCTTGAAGGATGAAGAAGATATCATTTAGGAATAATTTACATGATTAAATTAAATTGTAAGAAATATTAGGGGGTTTAGTAAAAAACATAATGATTCAATAATTTTCAAGAATATTATATCGATTTTTATAATGTTTTGATCTTTATATGTAACAATATATAAAATACTAGATATTTCAATAGGTTAAGTACATAAAATTATCATATATTATGAAATGAGAGAAATTATAGCTTAAAAAATATTATTAAAGATGAAATATAATTTGAACCTTTAAGGAAAATAAAAATAAAAGAATAAATTGATGCCAATATGAGTGAATTAGAGGAATATAAGGGGATAAATAACAGTAAATAAACATATCTAAAATATAAATGATGTTTAAGAATAGAAAGTGAAATATTTAAAGTATATTTCCCCTAAGATGTTATAATTTTAATAAAAGTTGGTACTTTTTAATATACTTGTACAATGCAGCAGGTGAATATTTTGAATTTAAAATTAATGAAAAACCTCAAGAAAAGAAGTGTTATTACAATTCATAATATGTATCCATATTTGGATGAATATGTAGGGGAATATATAGAAAAATTAAATAAATATAATGATAATTTTAGGGAAAACTGGTCAAGCATCATGCAATGTATTATAAAATGATCCTGGTGAGGAATTTACAAATATTATTTCTCATGATGAAACTTTTTCTAATTCTTCAAGTTTTGGAGATTTTGAATTTTCTGTAATACCTATTAAAATATGAGATTTAAGATTCTCTTCATCAAAATACTATGATAAATAATGAAAATAAATGGATGCTGAAATAAACCAGAATGTTCGTTTAAGAATAGAATGAGTTTTTTATGAAATAAAAAAACTTTCACTCATGAAATAAATATGTTCAGATTTAAAATAGGATAACATTAAAATATAATGATGGATCTTGAAGATAGACAACATTTAGGAGAATCTGAATTTTATATTATTAAATATAAGTTTATTTTTATTGATAATGAGTTGAATATGGCCAAGAAGAACTTAATTTTTTTTAAATTCAGTAATAAATCCTCTAAATTAGCTGAGGTGAGTTTCATAAAAAATCAAAATAAATAAGTACCAGATAAATCTACTTATAATTTAATTATTTATAATAGTGTTGGTTCATACTCTATATCAGGTAATGTATGGAACTTGAAAGATGGATAGGAACTTTTTTTCATCCTGGTAAAAGGAGGAAGGATATCTGGAATCACATGAACTAGTAAACTGAAGAATATTCTGATCCATATTTTATATAAAGAACCAAATTCTATAAAAAATTCTATAAATAGTTTTATGATTGTTGAATATTAAAATTCTAGTGAAATTGATAGTGGCATGATGTATTGGGGTATAAGGCCTTCATATTATGTTATAATATGTTGCTATAGAGATTAATTGTTGAATTAAAGGGTAGTTATAGAGAAGAGAAAAAACATATATTCTCAATGAAGATAGATATCGAAATTGAATATTTCTTGATTACCAACTGAAAATACATGAGTTTATTAAAGATGTATTTTATTGGTGTGAGCAGTAGGCTCATAGAGTAGTAAAGTGTAGAAAATATTATTTTGAAAAAATTCATATTTTGATAAAATGAATATATTTTAGAATCCTATGTAATAAAAGCCATGTATTGTTGAGGTTTCATTAAAGGATAAAAAATAACATTGTTAATAATTTTTGATAGTGGGAGACACCCCCACATGAGGGTTGACACCCTGATTCTGAGTGACATTGAGAAGCATTAAGGGCGAGATATTACCTTCAATAATGATTGATATTTTAATATCATTGATATATGAGTGACTAAGATAAAATCTTAGAATATGAAATAAAATAATATTATTTATATGGAATGTTTGGAGCATAATTTATTGAGTGTTAGTCAACTATATAATTATGGGATAATGTTGTTTTCAAGTTGTAATTTGATATTATTGAATCATTAATATATATAAGGATCATAAAACATAAAAATATAAATAATAGAAATATATTTTCGATTGTTTATCCATAAAATACCTATTATTTTAGTTCCAAATATTAGAGTACATTATAGAATAGGCTAGCCGAGATGCTGGCTAAATCTTCCAGAGAAAAATATAAAAACTTAACATTATGAGAGATTTATTAAATTTTAAAATAGAAATTAATGTTTTATATGGAATATTTTACAGAATAGGAATATGATTTATACAACTAATTTAGAATTGGGTATTCATTCGTCAAGATAACTGAAACTCATTCACACCTATTTATATAGTTCCATGAGGAAAATGTCTATAAGTGGTGATTTAAATTTCAACAAATTCAAGGATTGTTTTAATATAATAATTAATGTGGTGTTTAACATACAAAAGTTAGAAACCATTTAGATGATTAATATTTTCAAGGTAGAATTTTAAAAATATTAAGGGAACTTCATCTAAAAATTGAGATTTAATAAAGGAAAGGAATATACATGTGATTTATTTGAGATATATGTTTACAAAAACAGTATCATGCTTAAATTCATCATACCATGTACTCCCCATTCGGATAATGTTTCATAGATAAAGAATAAAAGCATTTTTGATATTTGTAGATTAATACTTGCTGAAAATAAAGTTTAAATTTATTGTTTGATAGATGATATACGTAATTATATTCATATTTATAACCGGATCATTTTAAGACATGATACATTATATACACTTTATTAAATGTGTTAAAATAATAATCAAACTATCAGGTAATTTAATATTTTTTTAATTCCACACTTTATAATGATTTAAAAGAGAAATATGGGAATGTTTAAAGAAAAATCAGTAGAATGTGTTTTTTGGGTTATTTATGAAATGTAAGTGGAGATAAATTCTACAAAAACAAGATACACATGATTATTAAATTTAATGGTACTAAAATACATGAAATTTGGTATAAATTTGAAACAAAATTGAGGATAAATGTGATGAAACACAAGATGAAAAATAATAATTTTCAAAAATTAGATCTGAAAAAATAAGAATTTGAGTAGAATATATTTCATATCATTTTTTATTTGATTTCTGAGGATAAGGGTTCTGACAATTAGGTTTTCAGATATTAAAGGTTTCAAAATTGTAAAACCATGAGATTTTAAAAAAATGAAAATAATATATGATAGCATGTATGACACACAAAACCATGAGTATCAGGGAATATGATATCTTGAGAATTTATGACATATTTATTTTTTAAAATAATTTGAAACTCTTTGAATGATTTCAATGCACACAATACAAGGTTTGAATGAAACATGATAGTCTACTAAAATATAATTATTTATACATTACCATTATAACCATTCCATTAGATTCACAAAAATTAATATTAATAAAGAAATTATTAAATATTTTTTTAGAAATTAATAAAATAAATTCCATCGATTTATATTCATTAAAAATAAGATAAAAATGATTTAAAAGAGAATGAAATGTTCTCTAAAAGGAAGTATTTTTTTGAATGTTGGATCAGTTATGCATTGAAAAAATAATTTATAAATAATTTTTACAACTTTTAGAGAATTTATTTGACATAAAAACATTTTTTTAGAATATATATGTCAGAATTATCTTATAGTAAATTTTTAGGATTTTTCAAAACTGTTTTATTTTTCAAATAAACAGTTTAAAATATTGAATTTTGATTGAAAACTATATTTTCCTTTAAATTAATAATAAAGATAAATTATATTTTAAATTTATTTTAAATGAAAATTATTATATTTATATGCTTATATTAATCTAAATTATTCCATGTTAATAAATTTCATATTGAATTTTGATATAAAATGTTTGTAATCTTTTGAACAATTTCTCTTCGAAAACCTACATTCTCATTGAATCGGTGGGTTTAATTTTAAATTAACATTTTCCACTTCTGTAAATGAAATTTAAAAAAATTGACTTTATATTGGAATCAGAATAATTTTTATTACCTAAAATGTTAAACTTATTTTTTTACCATAATGAATATAATAAATATAGAAATTATTTACCACAGTCAATATACAAACTGATTTACCAGGGTGCGAAAAAAGGGTTATATTGACCTAAACACATATATAAAATCACTTTTCTAGAAATATTTTGACCCTATAAGGTCTATATATTGATAATAATCTAATTTAGACCTATTTGTCATGTGAAAAAGGAGGGTATACCATTTTCATTTCTAGAATTAAACGTGTGCCACTCACCTCACCTATAAAAGGAAACCCCCTCTCTTATACTATTCCCACATTAAAAACCTTTTTGTTCATACAATAACAACCAAAATTACATAATAAGTTCCCTTAATATCATCATATTAGCCTTATTTTGTGTATAAATCAAACCTAGGAAGTCTTGTTGTGAAAACCTAAGGAGGATACATGAATTAGAGGTAACGTTATTCATTGAGTGTTTTTATTTTAGTTATTCCTCCAAATAAAAAGATTATTATTAAAAAAATATTATATAATAGAGTAATTATCTTCAAAATACAATGATGTCTTAATTTTAATAAAATAAACTACAACTATTCCCACATCCATCAAATGGGTTATGAAATCATCATTCGTATGTTTGGAGGACTACCACCACCTTAGCCAATTATATACATTCAGTACATCTCCACCACTCACTCATAGGTATGATGAAAGATAAAAATTATATATATAATATTCATAACATATTTATACCTTTTTATTCATTATATCGTATATAAATTTTTTTATTTTCCATTTGATAGGGGATATGATAAAGTCACTCATGCGTACGGTGGACTCCCGCATCGTGAAGCGATGTGATTTTTCTTTTACTAACACTTTACATTGAAGGTGATAAAGAAACAGTTAATGATTATAAGTGACTTATGCGGAATATTTATGATATTAATTAAAAATTTATCTTTCTAAAATGATAATACATCATTTTATTTTTTACATTTTCACTCACTGAGAGATGATAATATCATTCATGTACGTGTGGACTAACACCTTCATGAAGCGATGCGACTCTATTTTCATCACCACATGGATGATATATGTAATTATATTTAAAGATACAATATGGTGTTTATGAAATGATTATAATTATTGATGGATAAAATATTAGTTTACTCCTTTATATAATAATATTTGAAAAATGGAAATGTTACTCGGGCGAATATACAACCTACCATCTCTATGATCATAACATACTTAATTTATCGTAAGCATATTTCATGATTGGTTTGAAAAGTAGAATTAATGTATAAATATGAAAATTATTTCATGATTATTTTTCTATATATGTTTAAATAATGGACTCTTTTACCAATGTCAACCTACCAATGTCATTTTTGACTCATAAGAAAAATATTTTTGAAAAATTGAACATAAACATAGTTGATTAAATAATCATAAATAACAGTGTATTAATTAAATTTAAGAAATAAGGAACATGGAAATGATTCTTAAGATTTTTAATAATTTACATAATGTTTTTATCACGGAAGATAAATAACATACATGATGAATCAGAGTCAAGGTAAGAGCTTCTCATCTCACTATTACTTTTGTGAGACATGCACCATACTCAAATATTATTTATTTTGTGTGGTGTATATACTAAAATTTTTATATGTTATATCCTGAATAAATTTATATTAATGGAATTTAATGTTTCATTTAATGTTATTTCTTTCATGGGAGTTATGATTTAGAAGTTACCAAGTGGTAAGGGTTAATTTCATAGTCTCATCATTATTCATGATTTTTATTTGTTTTAGACTCCCATCGGGGAATTGTTTGATATTTTAATCCTAGAATAAATATATCTTATTCACCATGGGTTATTTATAAATTTTTTCAAGTAGTTGTTCCATTTTTAGACTCTTTGGTACATAATATAATTAATATTTTTTTATTAATATTTGTCTTAGTTTCTCGATTTAGTTTAAAATCCTTTTTCTTCCAAAACCATTTTTTTAAAAATGTTTTCAAATTTTTTTTCAACCTTTTACAAATTATTTATTTAATTAATTTTTAACCAATTTTGCTTTTCTTTTATTTTTAAAGTAATATTCTTCTCTTTTTCAAAAAAGTCACTTTTCTAACATTTATATAATGTTAATGTAATATTCTTCTAAAATTATATGAAATGATGGAAATTAACATTCATACTGAAAATTATTTATCTAAATATTACTTTGAAATATTATATGTTTATTTTTAATTAAAATATTTTCCAAATATTTCATAATTTAGTAGTTTTTAAATTTTATTATCAATGAAAAGGATTGTGACATTATTTTATGAATTCTAATAGTTTTAAAACATAATAGTGATTTTCAAATAAATGATATTTTCATCCAAAAATTTTCCAAGTGATCTTTCAAAATAATTTTCCATATAAGAATACATTATTTGATTTTTCTTATGATTTAATGGTGATATGATCCAATGACTCCATTATTATTTTTTTCCATGTATGGTTTACGATCAGTTTGACCGAGGATGTGATATTTTTATACCATTAACTTACTGTTAATGGTTTTTTATTGTGTTAATTGATTTCAGAATGTTTTTAAATATTTAATTCTAGTTTATATATGAATTTATATATTAACTATGGTTCAAACCTTCCAATTGAATAACTATCTGTACATAGTTAGTAAAGGGGAGGGGGTGCTATAGCCTTCAAATTCATTAGTAGGTCTAATGAGTCAAACTGAATTGGGTTTTGGCAGAAACATTACCCATTTATATAGTTTTTTTTTGGAAAAGGCCTAAAAGGTATTATATTTCATGGCCCCATGCTTAAATAGTAAATTTTAGATGTCCTACATTATGATTTCCAGCATTTTGAATTCAGTTATTGATATTCCATGTTTTCATTTAACTATTTAGAATATATGTGGTTAAGTTTCATGATCATGTTCTAGTTTATATGGAATTATTTAATCATAATATATTCTTCCCAAATTATAATCAAGTTAATGATTAAATGTCATGTGTTTCTATTATTTACTTTACAATATAAATTATTACTTATTTATTCAAATATTTTGTTTTATGGTTACCCTTATTAAGAATCTGATCAAATCCATTTATTATGTTTTATAACCTCCAAGATACGAGAATGTGTTTTTTGATTGATCTGACAAAATACAATATGAGTTTTAATGGAATTATAAAAGAAAAGTCTTTGGGTATTTTCTATTTTAAAATAAAATATAAATTTCATATAGTTATCTAGTTTAGATAGACCACTAAATTATCTAGTCTATCCAAATTCGTATCCTTGTATATTTTTCCAATGTAGTAACCTAAACACCAAATCTAGGCTACTAGGGTCAAGGTTGTATAGTTGGTATCTAAGAAGGTTTCACAGAAACATTGGGAAATAGGTTTAAGAAAACACATATTAGGGAACATAACCCGATTATGAAATTTATGGATAATATAATAGAATATATTAATGTTTTTGTAAAGAACATATTATGTGGTTTTTGAAGAAAATACATCCTTATCTAGATATTATAAGTGGATGTGGTTCCAGAACATATTTACCTTGGGGTGGTAACTATGAAATTGGTGCATTGGGCTTTATCCAATCATCACCTAGTGCAGGAAAAAAGACCTTAATGTTCACCTCATTTGATTCTCCCAGGCGATATGATGAGGGTGATGGATTTTTTATTTACAAACCAATATGAAGGATTTGAAAATAATGATATTTCCATGGAAACCATGTTTATGATTATGAGAATACCCATGGATAATCTTTTCAAATTATGCAAATTATTTTTCTATTTTTTGTATTAACGATTATGATTCTTCATGATATGATATAGTTTAGTGTATTAAATCATTTAGAAATGGTATTTAGTAGATGGAATGGGAACCACATCATTATACACAATATAAATAGTAAGAATGATTATTTCATTCATATGTTACTACAATCATTCAAAATGAACTAGTATCCCAAACATTCTCACCATATGATGTCATATTAGCATGTGGTAACAAGATAAAGAAGAAATTCTATATGTATTATGGATTAAAATTTAAGTAAGGGAAGAATAGAAAGACATATAAAATGATGGATAAAGGGAAGAAAAGAATGAATTATTTCCCCCAATTTGATAATTATTAAAATAAACACCCTAGTACTTACTTAAAGAGAATTTGAGTTTTCTAAAATTATTTGAAGAACAAAAACCATAATCATGATTTTAAGGGAAATAAAATGGGTTTCAATCTTCAATGCTCAAATAGTAAGGATATGGGGCACTATACAAATGAATTCCCCAAGCATCAAAGGAAAATACCTCAAAAATAACAAATGGATCATGGTAAATGTTATGAAATTAACATATAATAAGGTTAATGATTAATGTGACAATATTTGGAATCAATAATTATGTAATTTTATTATTTTATAAATGATATCTGGTTTATAATAATTGTGAAATGTATAAAAATTGAAACATACTAATTATTGAACAGTTATTTGAAATCTCATACTGAATGATACAAATAAACAAGAAAAATGATTCATTGGAAAGTTTATCTTCTTGGAAAGATGATTATTTAAGGAAAGAAAACCTTAATATGTTCCTGATATTGAGAAATTTATGTTGGGATAAATAAATTTTTGATATAGATGATGTTAATTAGACAATAATGGAAACCTTGGAACAAATTAATGATTTGTTGACAAGGTGGTTTATTCTATCACAAATGGAGTTCAAAACATTTTTTTATTTGAGGATTTGGACTAATAATATGTGTTTTATTTAAGGAATAAGTAAGTAAGCATGTTTTCTATAATATTTTACATTAATTTAGGGAATTATCATGGTTCAATAGAATATACGATGAAGGTATTCAAATGTATAGTATATGATGATTAAGATCCACTTCATGTTGTTTGGGGGACTAATGATATGTTTATGCTGGAAATTTAGTGGCCTTATTTCTATTTTTTTGGATATTAATCTTTTTTATCTGATATAGGGTTAACCATTTATGAAATAGTATATTTTGAACTTTGTACACGATTTTTGAGATTAATTTATTACATAACCATAAGAGGATTTATGCATATTGGATAAAATGTACTATTAAATTTGTAATAATAATTACAAAAGATCGAAGTAATGACTTATTTCCCAATTATGGATATTAAAACATGTTAAAATAGAATTGTAGTGCTTTATGAAAAAAAATTCATTTTTTAATATTAATTTCAAAGAGTAAGAGACGAATTATAAATTGATCAATCGAAAAAAGGAATAAATTGTTTTTTATAAAATTGAATCATATTAATTATTTATATTTTATTATATTCTTATATATTAATATTATTCCTTAAATTTAGGAAATGAATATTTGAAGAAAATTTTTTCTTACTACCTATGTATCCAATGAATCAAATGGTCTATTAACTCAAGAAAAATTTATTGCTTTGTGACCGTTAACCTTATTAGGATCTCCCATTTTATGGTGATCAATTCTCTATATAACTCTTAATTAATCCTTGTGTATTAGTATTCTCTTCCATGCCCTTGTTTTCATTTCCCACTAGTGTTCTCCTACTTAGAACTCCACTTATGTGTTATTTCATATAAACTTTATACTTCACCTTTCTCTCTTTTCAATAGGATGTTATATTAACCCTTCTCATGATGTGGTATTTCAATATATATTTTAAATTTACATTACCTTGGTCATTGATATTGTGATTAAATTGTGAAGACACAATTTATTTAAGTGGGTAGAATGAAACTCCACAAGAATTTAAAATATAAACATCATATTCGATAATGAGTATGAAATAAAACACCATGAATAGAATTGAATAATAAATCTCAATAATTTATGATATATTTTTTATTTAATATAAATTTAATCACTTCAATAACAGTCAATGCACACAAAAATGGGCTTGAACGAAACATGATACTCTATTGAAATATTATTATTTACACATTACCATTATAACCTAGTTGTTAAATTGTTGGATGTAAATTGTAATAAATAAATTATAAAACTATTATATATTATAAATGTATGAAATAAACTCAATGGTTATGTTTTGATTATATTTAAACTGAGAACGATTGGAAGGATAAATGAATGTTTTTTGAATGATTGTATTTTTCTGAATGATGGATTAATTATTCATCATGTACATTATTTATAATTAATTTTCATCACATACTATTTATTATGTAAATATACCTTTAAATTGAACAATGCAATTATGATTATATATATACTTGTCTATATTGTGAAACTACTCAGTCTGACTTGAATTAGGATAGGCATTGTGAGACTCTTTTTAAATGTTGGAGTCTTTTGAATAGTATTGATTATATTGATGAATCTATAGTGGGGGCTCCTAAACGACCAAAATAATGAATACATTTCCCACAATGGGGTAAAAACATGTAAAAATTATTACATTATTTTTTATTTTTATTTCAGTCAAGAGACGATGTGAGTGAGAATATATTTTTGTTAAATCATACATTAATAGGTCACAGGTGTCTATTTAAATTCTGTGATTTTTTAAATAGATTACCACTATTTAACACCCTTCTTAGTAGAGAAACATAATATGAGGCACCACAAAAATATTTTTTTTAAGTATGATTTATTTATTTAAGTAGATATTTGATGTTATATTCCACAAAAAATGTTGTAATATAAATTGAAATGTTGTAAACTCATTTGTACAAGGATGGATAATGAATATAAATTTTTATCAAGTGGATATCAATGAGAATAATTTTATCTCTAATATGGATGAGAAGAATAGTTTATAAAACAAAATGATTAGGAATATTCATCAAAAGTGAATATTGAATCTATAAAATTTAAATCCCATGGTTGACATTCCCTCAGTCAATTGGAATATATAAATTTTTTATATCCATGCCTAATGGGTAATATGGTGAGAAATCATACGATTTAAAGAATAAATGTGAATCAAAATTTTCAATTCTCATTTAAAGTGATGTATATAGACAAATATGTTAAACTAGAACTATTACGATAAAAAAATTATTTTTTTAATGGAAATATTTGTATGCGATGTGATATGTATATGAATTATAAGAGGTAAGTCTTGGACCATATCAATATATTCTGAAAAATAGTATAGAATGAAATTGGAAGAGTAATGAACATCTAATGGTTTTATAATGTAACTAAATATACTAGAATTGAAGTTGAATAATTTCTATATAAACATGGAATATATAATCATTTGTTATTATGAAATACTCTTCAATATAATCAATTAATAAAAATAAGTAACAATATATTAAATAACATGGATATTAATTTATTTATCAAAATTTGAATCTTTCAACACGAGTAGAAAGTAGCTACATAAACGGGTGTGTATACATAGATTCAAGTATTTTTTTACTCCTAGATAAATGAATATTCCATATGAATTATAGAATGGTAGGAAACCATCATTTATACTTTTTAGAGTATTCAAATGAAAATTAATCACTTGGAATAGGAAAAAAATCAAAAAATCGGTGGCAATGTTTCGGATGAAGGAAAATTTATAGGATACTAATCAAAGAGTAACCCCCACAAATATTTCCTCAAAAGGATTAACAAAAAATTTAAATGTTGTGATATAAATGTTTATGAATATAAATCTAAAAATAATCCTTGATTTTTTCCCTGAATAAGTGAGTGAATAAGAATAATAAAAAATATTTTTAGATTTTATATAACATAAAAATCTATAAATTGATAATGATTTATAAGTTTCATCATCATAAGATCATAATAATGATGAAATTCGACTTGTAACTTGAATATAATTAAGTAGAGTTAAAGTTGATCTATGTAACATTATTGGAGAGAAAGTTCCTCCAAAATAGACACATAAAATGAGAATAATACATCACACCACACTATTATCATATATAAACCCAACTTCATTCAAACAATATGAAAAAGGGGAATCATAGGTGTATCCCAGGAGTAATGTTTAAAAAAGGTTGAGAAGAATCAATCTTCAGAAGTCATGGATAGACCTAACCACTATAATATGATTGTTATTAAATGGGTCTTTATAAACAAGATTTATGAACATGAACAAGTGGTCTCGAATAAAAGCAATGATTGTATATAAAGGGTATACCCAAGTTGAAGGAGTTATTTTTTGATCAAATATATTTTTTAGTGTCAATGATATAATTATTAAGAATCTTTTTGAAATTGTATGTCCAAAATAATTCTATTTTCTTCCAAATGGATATGAAAATATAATTTTAAAATAGAGGCTTGAATAAATATATCATCACTGAAAAACTGATTTCCTTTATCAATAAATAAGATGACCAACTAGTGTAAAAATTTAAAAAGGTGTTATATGGCATAAGTAAAGCACCACATGATTGTGATTCATGATTTTATACTTACCATATAATGTTGTAGTTCAATATAAGATTATTTTATTACAACCACTATGTGAATATAATATATGAGGAGTTGGTCAAGGTGATAGTATTTGTGGATGTTAATTTTTTTTGGAAAAAACTAGAATTTAAATGAAATTTTTTCAGAATTAATGTGTTTTCAATTTGAGATGTTAATGATTATATAGTTGACTTAAATTCATTGGATATAAATAATGAAAATTGAAAGAACAAATTTATTTTCACATCCTGAGTATTAAAAATAGATAATAAATAATTTTTGAATGGTATAATGAAAACAATTTTAACTTTGATAAAAATTATTATGAATCTTAGAATACATGATGATGATGAGGGGAAATCCTCGACATTGTATATAATATATTTTGGATTTTTACTCTATCTTATAGAAATAAGGCTTCATATTTTATATAATGCATTATTGGTATCATGATTTTAGATTGTTCAAATAAAGAAAAAATCATAAATGTAATATGGCGAATGATGTATATCCAATGATAATTAAACTATTCTGTGATTTATGAAGTAGGTGAAGATATAGATTGGATTTATTATTTTGACGTAGATTGATTGGAGTGTTTTATGGATAAAAAAATTATGGATAAAAAAATCACAAGTGGATGAGTATTCATTATTATAAATAATTACATTGGGTATTTATGTTAGAAGTAGTATTTTGTATCTTTGAGTACATTATTGTTAAAATATATTTGAATAACCATGTATTGTAAACAGTTAATTACTATGAAGTAGTAGATAAAATATATTGAATAAGTGATAAGAAAACCAGTGTCGATTTAATGTGATATTAACTGTGCCATTGATTTAATAAATAATCTGGTACAATACTCTTTTACAATTCATATTGATATCTATTACAACATAATCAGGGGGAAAATAATGAAATAAATTATTAAATTTGAATATACAAATAATCTTTATTAAAAGGTACATATCTTCTAAAACCCATTAGTTTTTATTGAGTTCAATAAGTATAGGTCGAACATTGGTGTTCCACCAATTTTTGAAATCAAAGGGGGTTCTATTTTTCCTATCCCCATTATATAAAATTAATCATTGGGATAATTTTCTTATCTAAGGGAATTATATTCTATAGAGAATATGATGATTGAGGAAGACATAATCCATGGATAGTTGACACTATAAAGAGTGTTGTTTTGAAAAAATAATAAACATCATTATGAAAAATTACATATTTTTTCCTACAGTGAGAATAAATCTCATATAATTTAAAAATCAATTAACATAATCTCACTTAGTTTTTTTATAGTGTTTGTTTCTGAAAGTCCATACATGATCAATGAAATTAAAGTAGAATCTTTTTAAATATTATTATAAAAGTGGGAGAGTATGAACATGGGGGAGAGTCTTATATAGAGGGGTTAGGGATATATATAAACATACATGGAGGAATTTATAGTGGATTGAACAAAATACGGAAGACTGAAAGAGATAATAGGAGTTGTATTATTTCATCCATTAGTGTTAATATTATATTTTTTATCATATTTAAGCCCATTAGTAGTCATTTGATGTAGTATGGGATGTTTGGATTATTATAGAGTTGAGTTGTGATGTCAAGATGGGTAAGTGTTTTTGATTAAATAAATAAGGTCCTGACAATAGGGATTAATCCATAATTTGAATCCCACAAGTATGATTTTGAATATGGAGAAATAGTTTATAGTCCCGCTAATATGCTTTTTATCATGTAGTGCAAAAAATATGTATATCATGACATACCAACATGTAACATTTAATTCAACATAATACATTACTATATAAGGGTTATATATCATGTCAAGATGAATGAATATAGATCATACCATAAAGACACTATGAGTCATTTCCAAACATCATAGTGATACATAATAGTTATTTGTTAAATTTAAGGTTTTATAATTTTCTAAAATTTGAATCATTCGTTCAATATAAGGCTTAAAGTCATTCCATGAGGAGTCAAATGAAAATTTTAATGACTTTTCCCATTCGTAGGTTCCAAAATTATGGATGTTGTTTATTAAATAATATTATTAAAGATAAAAAATATCTTGGTTTTTTCCATTCTGTGATACAAATGTCATGACATAATTAAATGAACTATTCCATGTAATTTTAGACCTTAAAATTAATCATTAGGTTATTAAAAAAAATGTAAATGTAAATCACTACCTGTATTGTTATAAAATTCCATGTTGTAAAAAGATTTTGAAGAATAAATGATGAATAAAATAATCTATCATTCCACAAAAAATGTTTCCATATAGTGACTTCATAAATTTGGATAATTTAAGCAGTATTGATGAATGGAAAATCCCAAGAAGGTTCAATAGTTATTATAATAACCAATAACTATATTTTTTAATATATATTTTTTATATTCGATTTTAAATAATAAAATATATTAATTTTATGGAGAGGAAGTTGGAAGATTATTGAAGAATGAATTTTGGAATTTTAATTTAGAATCCCCAGAATATATTAGAAAATATTGTATAATAATAATATATAGAACATAAAGAGGAAATAACCAATTTATAGATAAAATAAATTAAAGGGAATATGTTGTGGAATTTTATGGGATTTCTAAACTACGGAATGATGTTTTATTGTATTTAATTATATTTATGAGCATAAATTTAAGTGATGAGTTTCTATGTATATTAGAGAAGATTAGGATGTGAATTTTTAGCATTATAAAGAACATACATTTCTATTTGTTATTATTTTTATAGATGATATCTTTTTTAGTTCAACTTATTTATCATTATTATCTTTTTCATAGACCATTTTTAAATTATTTATTGGAAGAGGGGAAGATGTTGAGGATCTTTGATGAATAGTGATATTTTCCATATGATTGAAATAAAAAACCAATGGAGTTGTATTCTAATACATCATTGATATATGATCCTTGGATGTAATAAAGTTTTGGTGAACCAATTAGAATCAAAATATCCATATTTCTTTATTTTATATGTATTTGGATGTTCTATTGAGTGATCACTGTAAAAATTCATGGTGTCATAAAATACTCAAAGATAAAAGCCAATTAATTTTATATAATATGAAATTTTTGAGTCACCATAATTCCCACCCCATATTACATTGTATTGTGAATATTTAGGTTAACACATGATCCCATAATGAAGAGTTATTGATTATGGAATAATATGCCAATAGTTGGAAGTATAATTTGGGTGGAAATCAATGGTACAAGTATTTGAAATAAATATATATAAATTCTATGGAATGGTTTCGTAGTTACACTACGTTGTTAGAATGGAGAAAAAGATATCTATCCTATTATCCACAAATAGATTTAGCGATGGGATACATTCAATGGAATCTATAGCACAAAGTATATTTATTTTAACAACATGATATTTTAGAATACATTTATCTTTAAATAAATATTATTTCATTGATAGCTTGGGTTACATGCAATACTAATCTCAAAAAAATCATGATATATTATTAAAATAATATTAGTTATTGTGAAAATTTTCACTTATCGATTGTATCAGTGTTTATGAATATGAATAAAGAAATTATGAAAAAGTAATTTTTTACTCATGTATAAAATAAATTCACTACCTATCTATTTTTTTAAAATATAAATAAAATAACATGAATGCAAAATAGATTTATTTTTTGAAAAAAAAATTGTTTTTATGCAGGTAATATATTTTTTTCTTAATAAATAAAATTCAATAGAAATGGTGATTTAAATTAAACATAAAAATTATATACTAAATAATTTTTTAACATTAATATAATATGTTTTCTTGGAAAAAGATAAGAATAAATCCAGTTTTATGCTTAAAACATATTTCTCTAAAAAATTAGTTTCATTTTGTTTCAAAAACTTATTTTAAAATGAATTTCTTCCACTTATATAAATTTAATTTTTAAAAGTGGGAACCATTATGTGAGTTAGTATTAAAAAAATATGGTAAATAGGTCCCTTTTTTAGGAATTATGAATTGTAACCATGGTAAAATTTATCAAATTATTAAAGGTTAAATCAATTCAACCTAGGTTAAAACTATCTTTTAAGGTCACCATTATTAATCTTAATTATTATAATATGATTATAATTTAGTCATTACCATGTTAATCTTGAAATTTAATTTCTATGTAAAAATTGTCTATAAAAATTACCTTTATTGTATTTAAATCCAAGAAATGTTCAAAATGTCACTCTCTTACTTTTAAATATATTTTATGTTCTAATATTGGGACTAAATAATGGTGTGAAAAAATCATAATGGTTATTTTTGAGAATAATTCCTACTTTTTTTAAATGCTATTTTTTTCTATTTTTATTGATTTTATAATTATCTTAAATTATTAAGAAACACTAAAACATTATTTCTTCAACTAACATAAAAAAATGATAATAAAAATATGAAAAGTACTATAATTTTAGTGATTTATAGTTTTCCAGGAATTTTATTGATTAATATACTGTATTAATGATTTTTTTGATGAATTATATTTAAATTATATATTATTATGGATGCATTTAATGTCAAATTAAGAAAATAGTATCAAAAATGACATAAATGATATTTTATGAAAATAATAATTTATTAAATTATTTAAAAAATAATAAAAAATACTGAGATACGAAAATGTGGATAAATTATAGTTCAAAATTATATATCCTTCCCATTTATGTGTTAATTTTCACCTTATGCATAAAATTATTTCCCTTTATATCTGAAAAGGATGTTATTATGTTAAAGGTTAAAATAGGGTAATAGAGGGTTTAAACTGAATATAAGTATTAAAAATAACATTTACCTGTCAAAATTTTATTTTTTGATAGGATTTAAACCACACAATAAGATATCTTCAAATATATATCCATTTGGAAGAATTATTATTCAAATTTACCTGTTTTTATTTTAATCTTATAAGAAATTCAAAAAGTTCCCCATCAACCACTTATAAATGGGAACCCCTAATTTAATTTGTTTACACCAATTCAAGTATCCTTTAAAGAAAAAACATGAAAAAATTATATTATCAACATATTTATCCACATCCTTCGGGTTCTAGTCCCACAAAAAGACCAACCCTAGGATTCGTAATAAGATATCTAAGGTTGTTCTTCAAAGAAGGAGTAATTGCATTAACCAATCACTTTATTTTTTTACTTCTTCTGTTACATTATATAAATATATGTTATTTATCATACAACAAAAAAAGTATAAAATTTATACTAAAATGTTATTATGATTAATCAACCACCATTATACACCCTTATTATTATAAAATGGGAAGTGAAGATATTAAACATCTGTACGTACAACCTTTCACCTCCACATAATGCTACTATTCATTTCTATTCACTGTATTCTATAGATGGGTGTTATACTGGGTTTGATTTTTATATAATATAATTATTTAACAGTTATTATTATATAATTATAATATCATTCTAACTTCTGACCTTCAAATCCATTAGAAAAAGATAACGTCATTCTTGCATATGCATAGACTACAACATCCACAAAGTGATGTTATAAATTTTACATTTCTGATTTACATGGACGGTAGTATGTTTGGATTTGTTTAATATATATTAATTATATTAATTAGTAATTATTCTATAAATTTGAATTATTATTTCCAATTTTCCCATTCCATCAATCGAAAACTGAACACGACATTCGTGCGTACGTACAGCCTACTGTCACTATAAATGATGCGATTAATTTTTATATATCTACCATTTATGGATGAATATGTATATTTATAATTAATATATATTATAATTATATATCAATTAACATTATTGAGATGATGTAACCATGATAAAACTACTAGTACAAGGAGTTCCAAACCAAAACATGTATGAAAAATGAAGCAGTTATCACTCAGAATCATCATTTTAATAACAAATTTTTAATAAACTGGTGAAAAGGCAGCATAAGTAAATAAAAAATGAAATGGTAGATATTATTTCGGATTTACAATACATTTATAAAAAATATATAATTATTATATAGTATATCAGTACATTTTTGAAAAAATAATATACTTGAGGAAATTTTTTTATGTTACAATCTCATTGTTTATGAGGATTTTTTATGATTATGTTTTTTATGATTAAATTTAATTATATGGATGTAAATAAAGTAATTATTTTTTATACTATTTTTTTCATGAAACTATATATTTTACATTCATATTACTTACTTTATTTACTCAATATACTAAGAATAGTTTTTAAGGAAAACTGACTATTTCATTCTTCGATAGAAAAACCATTTTCTTTTCTATCCATGTTTTCTAAAAAACATTACTAGAATGTTTTTAATAGTTTTCAATGATTTTTTAAATTCATTTTTTCATTGAATTTTTTAATTTTTTTAATGGAATATTCTATGTCATTTTTCAAATAATGTACATCGTAATGTTTTTATAAAATTGGAAAAGGAATATTTTCTTTTATCATGTAGGAAATAAAAGAAATTTACCACCATCATGAACAATCAAGGTTTTGATTCCATTATATGTTTCCAAGTTAAATTTTGGATAATGTTTTTAATATTTGGGAAATATCTTGATTTTAAATATGTTATTTCAAATAAAAAGTGGTTTTCTCCCCAGGAAAAATTCTATGTTATATTCTAAATGAAAATTTTATCTATAATGAAATAATTTTATTTTACTTATGTTTTAGTTAAGTTATATTGAATATTTAGAACAATTATTATTTATTAGTATCCTTTATGATTATAATCAGAAGATTATTATGAAACCATTTTCTTTTCCATGATTTATAATATCTTGGAATTAAGAAATGATGAAATGTTTATGAAAACTATTTGTTTTCCACATATTATACTATGGAGATATATTTATGAAAATAATTCCATATTAATGTGTTATGATATGATTTTTTTTGATCTTTTGGAATATATATGTATGATTTTAATTATGTGATGGGTGGGACTAGAATTATATTGTTTTCCAATGTATTAGGTAATGGTGGTTATATTATGAGAAAACATGACAAGAATGGATGGTAAAACCAATTCTATAAGGGAATCTATCCTCTATGATGGTCATGTGGAGTGAAAATAATACTCCATAATGGTCATGTATATGAGTCTTTTCTATTATGTAAATTATTTTAAATACTTATTTCTATCCCAGAAATCTATTTCTTATGAAAATTTTATAATCTCAATGAACATATTTTTTTATTCATTTATGTTTTATATCTTATAAAATGACATTATATATGTTATGACTCAATATTACGATCATTGATATTAAGGTTATGGTTCTGAAATTCTATACTCATGTTCTCATACCCTTACAATTATGATATATTTATGTGATCCTTGATTTATCCCTTGTTTACACTTACTGAGATACTAGGATCATCCTTTCTTAAGATTCCCATCCCCAGGTTATGAAGAATTGGTTTTGGTATGCATTGTCTAAGAAAGAATCTAGTTGTGAATAATTAAGTGGGAGATGATTTAGATCTTTAATGAACAAGTTATTTATGTATCAAATTTTCCACATATTCTAAACCTATATAATTATGGCATGAATCATTTTTTATTTAATGAATATTCATATATTAATAGGTAATATATTTATATAATGAGTATAGGTCACTAAAGTTGGAAATATATAATGGATTATTACTACAAATCCATTTTTTTATAAAATCCAATTTTAGGATAAGTGGTAACACCACAGACATCAAGGACAGATGCCAAAAAAATAACCATAAAAACCAATTCACAAAAAACAACTATAAAACCAAATTAACAGTTCCAAATTCAAAATTTCATCATCAGAAGATATATGGATGATCTAGAGAGAATGAAACCTCAATATAGTAATCTGATTTAGACTCATTCCATAAACTTGAACCTCACACACCATAGTCAGTAAAATCTGACTCACCAAAAGAACCAACATAAACCCAAAGTGGATGAAATCAAACCACCCTTCACCACAAGTAACTTAATGAGGATAACTTGGGGGAAAATTGATCCCTTCCCAAATTGTGTTTTTTATGTAAAATATCATCAAACCCATACATTCCATCAAAATGTAACGCTTCATCATCAATGCACATCAATCCATTTCTATAACACATCATTGGAAACATACTAATTTCTATAATACAGTAAAATAGTACTTAAAGAAACATTCCGAGAAATGTTTGGGGATAAAAACCATGGACCTCCTTTACTAGACCAAATCCAATTCCACACACACACCACCAACAAATGAATCATCAAAACATAACCACACACTTAATAGTAATCTTCAAATAGATAAAGAGCAGGCATCTGGAGCCACACTATTGAGAAACACCCTTGACATCGAACTCATCCACTAACACCGGCCCAAAATCTCCATAAAAACAATCATACAAGACTGAGATGGTTTCTATTAAAAGGAGAACAGATTAGATAGTAGAGGTGGGTGAATGGTCCAACATGAGTATCCACTAATCATCCTTAACAACATAATCTAAAACCCATAGAAAACCCTAATATCAAACCAAAGTGGAGTTTTTCATGTAGGGTCATGTGATAAGAGTATGGAAGAATCAATTAGTGAACAAAAATCAACTGTGAGCATATGAGAAACATAGAAAACAATAAGGTAAAAACTAACGAAAATAGTCGAAATAACCATAAGTTAAATAGAATCCCTTCAAAAGTGATGATCAAAATGTAGAGAAAATCTATGTGAAGGCCTTTTAATGGGGAATTAGTGGGATAGAGAATTGAAAACTTGGGAAGTGAGGAAGAGTGAGTGAGAGTAAGATGAAATCCTAAAACCGTGTAGGGAGAAGTCTCATCCATGGAGGGATATAGGGAAACCCTTGTTCTTGGGAGTGAGAGATCCACCTAGAGATAAAGAAGCCATCAGAGAGAGACACACACATGTTTATGGAATGTTTACCATTCTTTTGAAAACTGTATTGAGAAAAAAATATTAAATTCTATTAGGATAGTCATATATAATAATCTATGGGTAAGAAAGTCTTGTGATTTTCCTAGAATAACACCACTCTCTAGATATTAAAAGTAAATGTCATTTTTGTATAGTTGAATCATGTGGAAGTAACCCAAAAAATAGTCAGTGGAGTGTATCTTGTCTTTCATTATGGTGGATGGAGAGTGTGACCATATTGTGAACTTGGTTTGACACTCCCTCGGTATATGATTAGGAAAGTTAAAATTTTTATTATAAACCATCACGATGGATTGGAATAGTTTTTGATCATGGATGACTAGGGATAAACTAATGGAATAATATATTGATAATAAAATATCTCAAATGAGACATATAATTAATTATTTTTCATGATTATTTGGTTTCTACTATAATTTTGGTCTCTCACAATGTTCTTTGTAGCTATTACTAATGGTTAGAACCCAAAGGTTTTATGTACATGTAAAATTTTAGGGTTAATACCGTGATTTGACTCCCAATAAACCAAATGTTATTAGGGTTGAAATGAAAACTCATTTCTCTTCTTATGAATATTCTTAAATCTATGAATCATGTTGAGCTTCCAAACAAGAAAAGGAGGGGACAATATTCTTTTGAGTCCTTTATGAGGTAACACGAACCTTATTTTTGAGGGTCTTCTGATAATCTAGTTTTCATGAAATTGATATGTAACACTTAAAAGATATCATCCATTATTCAGTGTATGGAACATGAAAATTTTAGTTTGCCTTTTTATTTTTGATAAGGTGATGAAAATCAATAGTTTAATTTTATGAACAACATAAGGAAATGGTTATATAATGAATTCAAGGATTGGGATGAGTTTAAGATGTTATTTTTTAATAATAAATTTTCTTGTATTATTAATATGAAAGTAAACTATAAATTCTATGAGCTAATGGAAATGTATGAAAAATATATTAGTGCATATATGGATAATTTAACAAAACATGAGTGGTATGCTTCTAGTATTATCATCCAACTTAAAAGTATGGTTGATTGATGATTAAGTGGATTAAAACCAAATATATAAAGGAAATTACCCATACAATAAATAAAAAATTATAAAGAAATAATTCGATTTGATATCAAAGTGGAAATGGATATTATATTTACCTATACATCTCATAGTATTGAAATGAAAATAAAGTTATAATTGAAAAGAAATTATAAAAATCATGGATAGAAAAAGATTATATTTTCTTTATGCTCGAAATGTGGAAGGAAACATGGTGGAAATTGACTTAATGGGGCGGGTATATGTTTTATGTGTTGAATGAAAGGATATTATAAAACTAAATGATGTTTTTATATAATTAATTTAGCCAATGATAGATGAAAATCACCACAAAATACACCACCCACAATACAATGTGTCAAATGCACAATGTATCTGAAATATACTATCGCGTGATCAATCATTAAGGTTAATGATGGGGACTAATATCATCAAACTATTCATCCTATAGACAATGGAAAATATCATGCGTCCACTATTTATAATGTAGATAATGAAGTAGTGAAACGTACACTTACCATGAACCCTTGAATTATTAATTTATTTTTTTATTATAGATCAACACACTCTATTATATATGAATCATTTTATATCGTTATCATAATACCACCTAAATTATTAGATCTTTAATTAGTTTTTAAAACCCCTAATGGTATGATGATCAAAATACATGTCTATGATTCTTCTATGAATGATGTTTTTGGTAATGTGATACCTTAAAATAACATTATTCCTCCTCTTAATGAATTAATTTTCATTTTGATCATGGATTGGATTTATTTATATATTACACACAAAAAGTTCCAAGGAATGAAATTCATGATTGATATAATGAACCAACCTATGTTTGTTTATCTGTGTCATAATAAATATTAACTTCTAATAGAAATTTATTCCATTGTATGGGTCTTGATTCCTATTGAAATGGGTTGTTTATCTCATATGGAAGGGGAGATACTAAACATCCATGATATTATAATTTTATGTCAGGTTTTGAAATTTTTTATAATATTTGTTTGGTCTTCAACCAAATATGGAAGTTGAGTTTTCAGTATATCTCATACCTGATGGAATATCCATTTCAAAGAAACCATATATAGTGGTGTTAATTGAGTTATATGACTTGAAGTTGAACCCCAAAATAATCCTAATAAAGTAATTATTATACCAAGTGAATCACCTTGTGGTGAACATTATCTTTTAGTTAAAATGAAATATAGATCAATACAGATCTCTATTGATTATATAGAACTTATCCAGGTCACAATCAAGAATAATTATCCTCTTCCTGTTATTGATGACTTGTTTGATCAACGACATCGAGATGAATAATTTTCATATATGAATCTTTATTCTGGATATCGTTTTTTGTGGTTATAGAAGGATTATATACCAATAAAAACATTTTTTACAAGTTATATAAAATATGAATATATAGTGATTCCGTTTTTTCCAACTAATTCTATGTCTATTATCATTAATTCAATAAATATGGTGTGTATTAATTAGATTTGTTAGTTTCTGGAAGTCTTTATAGAAAATATTCATATATATTAGAATAAAAAAAGTGCATTAATATCAATTGATTTACATAATAAACAAGGAAATGTCATGTTTTATGAAAAATTTATGAATTTCAAATTTTGGAAACAGAATGCTTGATTTTTGGGTCATAAAATCTTAATCAAGGGTATATCAATGAATCTATCAAAGAAATGTTTTTTTATATTTTCCCATACCAAACATTGTGACTAAGATATATAGTTTTCTCAGTTTTTATAGATATTATCAATGAATTTTGAAGAATTAATTATTACTATCTAGTCCATATAAAATTTTAACAAGGAGGGGAACCAAGATCCTTTGGACAGAAGAATGTGAAATTTTTTTTGAAACTAAAGAGAAGTTTAGTAATTACTTTTACACCCCTTGAATTTACAAATAGATTTAATATATAATGCATAAAACATTGATACCCTATAAAACAACACTTTATTATAACTTAACCAATAAACATAATTTTTTCTTCCTCTTCTACAATTTTAATTTTTAAAAACTAAGATAGACGGTTGTGTTCAATACAATATTTAGAGTCTGATAAGAAAAACATAATTGTTAATGAATAGTAACACAACCTTATGAATAGTAACATACCTTTATGAATTGTAATGAATATTAATATATAGTAAATCTTTCAAAAAATAGAAACTTCATGTATGAGTGTATAAATACAATTTAGACATCTTATAAGTGAAAAAACAATCATACTATAAGTATTGGTATTTTGGTATGTTGTAAATATTTTAATTACAATTTTATGATTAATTTAATAATTTAAAATAGAAATTTTTTTCCTAAAATGTAATCATAAATTTTTACCTTATTTTATTATGGTTATATTATAATTTTATTGGACCTTGATTAATTTCTCAAGGTGATGTAAAACTAGTTATAATTTTAAAGTTGTTTATTTGTAATAAATTAAGATTTTATATAAAAATTAAGTTAAAATTATTTAGAAAATAATCTTCAAAAAAATTTATATTATTTTTTATTTTTAAATGTCAAAAAATGGTTGGAGTGAATTTTTTGGGATTTTTCCAAAATACTTGAATATATCAGGATTAGTAAAAATATTGTTTTATGTTTTGGGTATGTGTAATGACATCATAAGGATTTAAAAATTAATATAAAACTATGTTCTACCTGTGTATTTTAAAATATTATGTGATGAGTCACAAGTGGATAATACCATGGTAAAGACCATGATTTTGCAAAAACCACTAATGAGGTGTCTATTAAAATTAATAAAAAAACTCCATCTCATTTACTAAAAATACCCACTCATTCCTTCATTTCCATTCATCATACAGGATAATATGTTATTTTTACCTCTCTAGTAGTCCCCCCAAGGTTTCCTCAATCCCCCAATGTACCAACCTTCTTGTCATTGAAGTTAATCTACTAGGTAAGATAATTCACATCTTCTCTTTTCCCATCAATGTTATCTCCTATGTGGTACATCTTTAAAGTATTCATACCATGTTCTTATTTACATATTATTATATCTCTATAATATTTTATGATTATTTTATAAATGGTTTACCCTTGTACTCTCTATTTTTATTGTTTTCTAAAACCATGTTTCATAGTCGTTATGCTGCTGAAATTTCAACTCAAAATATCTCTCCTTTTCAACCACTCTTATTATGTTACTATCTCATAATTTAAACAGTTTTATGCTAGGATAAGTTATTAAATAACCCCCTACTATCCATATTAGGTATTAAGGATGAGATTCCATTTTTCTCTAATCAAAATATTTTACTAAATATTAAGCGATGTCGTTAGGCTGCAGAATTTTCATGAGGGATTTCTCAACATTTCTTTTATATTGAGTTCCTTTCTCTTCTATTTTCATCTCCTCTCATCCAAATGATATGAAAATTTTATTTCCATACATGAAATGTAATTTTATTATTCTAAAAGAATATTTTATCATAATCTCTCATTTCCCCTCCACTCACACAAAAAATGAAAACACCGTAAGAGATGTGTTAATTTGTCACATTCAAGGACGACAGGTTCTCAATTTTTATTACCATATTCAATTATGGTCATGAAACCATTTTTATGGATAAAACAGATCATAATATATGTATTTAATTTAATTTAATGTTCTATAATCATTACTACATCTTAATATAAAATAATAATTCAAAATAAGTTCATTATGCACAAAACCACCAAGTAAATCCATGCATTTATCATAATTTTTTATCTAAAAAGTCATCATAATGGTATAAAAAAATTAATTATAAGATAATTTATAAACCTATAATTTCAATAATAATATATATTAAAAATTAAGGATGGTCGACCACATTTCAAATGATCTTTCTTTCATGAATACAGGTAAACCGATCAAGAAAACCAAGGAAAAAATGCTTCCAAAACAGCAAAATTGAACCTCTTAAACCCATAAAAAAGGAAATGAATGAACCAAATAAGGTTATAATAAAAAAATAAAATAAATAATAGGTTCTGTAAATATTAATTAATGAACTTAATTTGGTTATCCAAGACACTAAGAGAATGTGAATTACACCATTAGACTTAAGGTAATGGGTTTCTTATCTCACTTTTAATTCCTTAAGATTTAAACTATTCCCACTTATTTTATGAATGTGGTGTATTTTGTACTAAAATTTGATATATATTATCATTATTAACTTTATATTCTGGATATTATATTATTTATTTGGTGGTTATTAATGTTTGGTCATACAACACAATATATTACATCCTGGTAAGGGACTTTGTCTCGATTTCCATTTCATAGGGACTTACTTTGTATTGTGCACCTAATCTTTCTTATGTGGTGTATCCACTGACCATTTGAGATACTTATTCATTTTAAATTTAAATATATAATATATAAATATTTTGGTTTTATGGATATTATTATTTTCTTAAGATGTATACCCGCTTACATACGATGTTTATTTAGAATGTTGTTTTAACTATAGTAATATTGATGAATCTGCAAGTTCTACTATATAACGATAGTGAGAGGGTTAATTTTAATTGTGTTAAATATATTTATACATAATTATATGGACTTTAAATTATGGTAAGTTCCCACTATATCCCCTCGATGCATGGACAAGTCTCACGAGACTAATCAGCAGGCGACAAACCCTTCGAGTTTGAGTCCAAAAAATTAAATGGGTTTCCACCCACAAACATAAACTATTTAGATGGTACTATGGTATCATGTTCTAGATACCTGATGTCCAATTAAAAAAATTTCTCTTTATTCTTTTATGTTATTATTATCCATGAGGTTTTCACTATGACAAAATCTATGGATGTAGTTTCATTCTATGTTTATTAATGGCATGTGTTTTTTCTATTCACCATGCCATGTTGCTTATACCTATATGATTATTATTCAAATTTTTGTTTCATTATTCCACTTTTTGTAACCCTTAATAATAATTTTATCTCAGCCCCCATTATTTTACCTTCAATTGGTTATGATGAAGAGACTGTTTATTGGGTTCTCATGGATACATTTTATTAGTTTTTGTAATGTATTTTATTTTGTTTCATTTCCCAATGTAAAATGTGTTCCTTATATGTATATAGTTTCTTTAAGACTAATAAAAAATCATTCATTCAGGTTTTTATACCATGTAATCATGCCAAAGTATTAAAATAATGCATTGGATCTGGGATTACAGTGTCGGGGCATTACAGTTGGTATCAAAGAATGTTTAGTAGAAAACATATAAACATGATTTTGAAAAGATATATTAGGGAACAATCCCTAAGATATAAATTGAGAATAAACATAAAATAACATACTAGAATCATGGTAAGGAATAGATTATGTGGATAATTTTGTAAAATATGTCACATTTTGTATACGAGAAGTGGACATGGTTCTGACATAGATGTACATAAGAGTAGAACCCTGACAATGAGTTTTGTTCTTGACCTAGTGTATCCTGGTACACGACAACATGCCTTATTGCACACCGGGTTTGAATCTCCTGGGGGATATTATTAGGATAATTCAAATTTTATTTACCCACCATTATGAAGGGTTTATACCAAAAAAGTTTCCAAATAAAATGGTCTAGGATTTATGATGCATAAATAAATGTTATGTTTTATACCATGTTTAGAGTTTGAGAGAGTTCATAATGTTATGAGATAATATATAACATGGAATTGATTAAAAATGGAGCCTAGTAGAAGGAATAAGAACTTAACCAATTCATGTGATGCGGAGAGTAAGAAGGATCATATCTCTAATGGTATTAAGCCATATTTTCAAAGGAAAATTGTCTCCCAAGTATCCTCATAATATGAGGAAATAATATCACATGTTAAAAATGTAAGTAAAGACTTCTCTGAGTCTTATGGCTTTGAAGAGATGAAAAATAATAAAAGGACGGTATATAAATATAGTGATAAAGGGAAGAAGGGAAAGAGCGGTTTTCCTACATGTGATATATAATAGAAAGAATCCCCTTGGTAAATGATTGAAGTTAACATGTATTTGATATAAGTTTAGAGAAAAGAACACCAAGTTCATGATCGCAAGGCGAAGAAAATGGTTTCTATGTACAGTACTTCAAATGCAAAGAGATGGTACACTATGCGAATCAATGTCTCAATAGTCAAAGGAATATACCTCAAATGATGATTTTGGAGAATGATCAAGTTATGAAAATATTTTAGATGAAGTAGAATAGTTAATATGCATAGTTACAGATCATGTAATTTGAATATTTTTTCAGTAATATACTAGTTATAAGAATTAGGAAATATATGTGGATTGTACTGTAATACCTTTTCATTAAAGATTTGAAACCATAAGTTGAATGGTACTAAGAAAAGATATTTAGTGTAAATTAAAATTATTAAAAAATGCATGATTGAGGGAAAGAAAAACTTTAATATATATATATATATATGATGTTTAGATAATGATTAAGAAATGATTATTTCAGATAAGTACTGACTACCTTGGAACATATTATTAACTTGTCGAGAAGGGGTCTATCCTATCAGCGATAGAGTTTACAACACTTTTTCATTTAAGGAATATATCTAATAACATGTATCTTACATAAGGAATAAGAAAGAATGAATGTTTCCAATATGGGTTTTATGGTAATTCATGTTATTACAATATTTCTATATGATACATGATGAGGTTATTTACATGTTTGGAATGTGAAAATTTAGAGCTACTTTATGTTGATTAAGGGACAATGACAATTTTATCGTGGAAATAGAGAGAACATCATTCTAAAGTGTTGAATATTCATATTTTGGAATGTTTAACCAATTATGAAATTGTTTATATTGATCTCTCTTTGAGCTTTTATAGGATAATGTATTACTTCACCATATGGCGTAACCTGTGCTAAGTGATGAAGTATAGATGGTTCAGGGTTAAATCAAAGGATGAGTTTGTAAATTGAAACATATATTTATACTATTATAGAGTGGAATAATTCCTCAACTCAAGGAAAATACTATTAAATAAAATTTCTTCCTATCATCATAATCATTGATAACAACGATTAATTTTTTTACTCTAATTTATAGTTTTTTAGTAATCAACATTCATCTTAACATGTTCTCTATAATGTTCTATCACAGCATTATTTGTTAAATTTTTGTTCATGTGCGTGTTTTTACTTCCAACTAATCTTACCCCATTCTAAATCATAATTTTTGTGGTGAAAAACTTATTTACCTTAACCCTTTTTTAGGATGATATTTTATTTTTCCCTATTTCTGATGTGGGTTTCCACGTGGAAATTTTCAAGTATCAACCTTTAACCTTTGCAGTGTTGTTTTCAATTTGGAGAACTCAATTCTTTTAAGGGGGAAATAATGTAACAACCCAATAATTTACATATAGATTTAATATAAAATGACGAAAACACTTATTATCTATAAAGAAACACTTTATTATAACTTAACCAATAAACATAATTTTTTTTTCAAATTATATAATTTGAATTTCAAAAAACTGACATACATAGTTGCGTTCAGTACAATGTTTAAAGTCTGATAAGACAAAAATAATTTTTGATGAATAGTAGCATACCCTTATGAATAGCAACAGACCTTTATAAATAGTAATTAATAGTAATGAATAGTAAATCTTCCAAAAAAATAGAAACATCATGAATGAGTGTATAAATACAATTTATACATCATATAAGTGAAAAATTATTATATTATAAGTATTGGAATTTTGGTATGTTGTAAATATTTTAATTAAAATTTTATGATTAATTTAATAATTTAATATGTAAATGTACATTAATTAAATATAATCATAAATTTTTACCTTATTTTATTATTATTATATGATAAATTTTTTGGGACCTAGATTAATTACTCAAGGTGTTATAAAACAAGTGATTATTTTAATGAAATTTTTTTGGAATAAATTATGATTTTATTTAAAAATTATATTAAAAATATTTAAAAAATTATTTTCAAAAAATTTAGTTCATTTTATAATTCTACATATCAAAAAATGGTTGGGGTGAATTTTTGGGATTTTTCTAAAATACTTGAATTTATCGTGAATAGTAAAAATACTGTTTTGAGTTTTCTGTTTGTTTAATAGAATCATAATGATGTAATATTTAATATAAAATATTGGTAGATTTTTTTACTATAACATATTATGTGATGTGTCCCATGTGGCTAATACCATGTGAAAATACCATGGGCAAGCCCTTGGTTTTGCAAAAACGACTAATAAGGTGTCCCTTTAAATTAATAAAAGACCCCCTCTAATTTACTATAAATACCCATTAATTACTTCGTTTTCATTCATTAAAAACTCATAATCATCGGGGATCTGGTATTTTTACCTCCCTATTAGTCCTCCCAAGGTTTAATCCAGTACCCAAGGTCACAACCTTCAAGTCATAGGAGTTACTCTATAATGTAAGAGAATTCTCAACTTCTCTTTTCCCATCCAAGATCCCTTTTATGTGGTATGTCTTCAAAGTATTAAAAACATGTTATTATTTCCATATTAATATATCCCTATAATATATTTTTGAGTATTTTATGAATGGGGGACCCCTATTCTCTCTCTTTTTAATATTTTCTAAAACTGTGTTGCATAGCCGTTATGTTGAAGAATGTTTGTCTCAAAATATATCTCTTTTCATGCACTCTTATTAAGTTATTGTCTTTCAATTTAAATTGGTTTATTTTAGTATATGTCATTAAATACCCCCCTTACATTCCATATTATGTATGAATATTGAGATAATATTTTTATCTCATTAAAATGTTTTATGAGATATTATGTGACACCGTTAGGCTCCCGATGTTTTTTGAGGGATTTCTCAACTTTTCTTTTGTTTCGAGTTCCTTTCTTTTCTATTTTCATCTCCATTCATCCTATTGATATGATAATTACAGTACCATAAATTAACTTTAATTTTTTAAAGATAATGTAATATTTCATCATCTTTTTTCTTTTCCCTTCCTCTTATACTAAAAATGAAAACACCGTCCAAGACGTGTAAATTTATCACATTAACGTACGACGAGTTCTCAATTTTTTACCATCTTTATTTCTTGTCATGAAACCATTTTTATTGTTGAAACAAATCATAATATATTTATTTAATATTATTTAATGTTCTATATTCCTTACAACCTCATAATAGAACAAATAATTCAAAACAAGTTCATTATGCACAAAACCGCCAATTTAATCCACGAGTTTGTCATTATCTTTTATCAAAAAATTCATCATTATTTTATATAAAAAAATTCATTAAAAGATAATTTATATACCTATAATGTCACTAATAATATATATTAACAATTATAGATGTTTTACCACATTTTAAATGAACATTCATTCATGAATACAATTATATCGACCATGAAATACAAGGAAGAAAATGCCTCCAAAACAATACAATTAAACCTCTTAAACCTATAAAAAAGTAAATGAATGAACCTAATAAGGTTATAATAAATAAATTATGTAAATAATAGTTTCTCAAAATATTAATTAAATAATTTAATTTGGTTAGACAGGATACTAAGATCAAGTGAAGAACACCACCTGACATAAGGTGTGGGGTTTCTTATCCCACTTTTAATTCCGTGAGATTTACATATTTCGCCACTTATTTCCTGCATGTTGTGTATTTTTTCATTAAATTTTATCTAAATTATCAATATTTCTTTTATACTCATGGTATTTTTTTATTCATTTTGTTGTTATTATTTTTTGGTCATTTGACTCAATAGATTACAATGCGGTAAGGAACTTTTTCTCAATTTCCATTTCATTGAGACTTACTTTGTATTGTGAAAACAATCCTTCTTATGTTGTATATCCACTACCCATTTCAAATAATTTTTCATATGAAATTTTAAATATATTATATATATAAATTCTTGTTTAATGGGTATGATTATTGTCTTAATCCGCATACCCTCTTACATACAGTTTTTATTTGGAATGTTGTTTTAACTATGGAAATGTGGATGAATATGTATTATCTACTCTATATGTATATTTAGAAGGTAGATTGTACTTGTATTAACTCTATGTATAAATAATTCTTTGTAATTTTAGTGGTGGGAGGAACTATATCCCCTCGATGCATCAACAGGTCTCATGAGGCAAATCAGTTGGCGACAAACCCTTTAATTTTTTTCCTAAGAATCAGATAGGATTCAACACACAGACATAACCCATTTTTCCGGTATTGTGGTATCATGTTCTAGAAAAATAATATCCATTTAATATAAATTCTCTTTTTTCATTTAAATTTTATTACTATACCTGAGGTTTTCACTATGACAAAATCTATGGATGCAGTTTTATTCTCAGTTTATTAATGGTGTGTGTTTTTTATTTATTCACCCTTCCATGTTGACTATCCCTATATGATTTTGATTCAATTATTTTTGATTCATGATTCTTCTATTTTTAACCCTTACTGATCATTTGAGCTCAAACATTTATTTTTCTACCATCAACAGTTTATGAAGAGGAGACCGTATATTAACTTTTCATGGATACATTTTTTATTGTTTTTTATGTGTTGTATTTTGATTTCTTTCCCAATGTAAAATAGATTCCATATATGTATCTAGTTTATTATAGACTACTAAACTGATTGGTCATTCTGGATTTTATTCCTTGGAATCATACCAATGTATTAAAATAATGCACTGGTTCCTGGCTTCCGGGGTTGGGGTGTTATAATTACACCATTGCATAAATTAGTCCATAGTAAACAAGGTGTTGTAATATATAGTGATGCTTAAAAGAATGGTTTGGTATGATTCCTCATGATTAATTACATGTTTATATACTTTTCCTAACACCAATTTATAGTTCATGAGGATAATTTCTCAACTAATGATTTGGAGTTAGCTACGGGAATTTTTGTAATAAAGATATGAAGAAAGTAACTATATAGAGAATGGTGTAATATGTATACATATCATAACAATTTAAATTATATATTCACATAGAAGGAGATGAATATTCACCCTATAATATGATTAGAGTTGATTAAATACAATGATTTATCATTACATTGCCATCATGGGAGAGAAAACAAGGTGGATGATGCTCTGAGTCGAAAGGATCATGCTATCTATCTAGATGAGGATCAAAGAAGACCCAATATTTATAGGTTTGAAAAGGTTGTATTTGGAAATATTGAAGTTAGGATATAAATATTATCTTCCTCAAATAAGTGTTCAACCTTATATCAATGTGAGGATTAATATTTCATAGAAGAAATATGTAGAACTCTAGAAGGTTATAAATTTTCTTGAGTTTAATATTTATTATGATGGAATGATGAGTTTTAGAAACCTTATATATGTACCATCGGTACAAGACATAATGAAAGAGTTGTTGGATGATGTTCATATTTTATCAGTCTATATTTGTTATAGAAGTGCGTAGATGTATATATGTCCAAAAGATTATTTCTAGTGTAAACAAAGGAAGGGAGATATTTTACAGTATGTATCTTGGTTCTTGGTATGTCATCCTAGTAATTATAAGGGATAATTGTATAAATAGATATTACAACAATTTCCCATACCAGAAAGGAAATGAGAAAACATCACCATAGATTTTTTCATCACACTCCATAGTACTACCGAAATATATAATATTATTTGGGTTGTAGACAATTAAATTATAAAATCAGGATACTTTATTACTACTATAGAATAATACCTTCTTGATCAAATTTTAATAATTTTCATTAAAGAAGTTATATGGTTTCATGGAGTACCACATTCAATTATGTCAAATCGGTTACCTAGGTATACCTCGATGTTTTGGCTATGTCTTTAAAAAACACTTGATATAGAGTTGAGAATAATTATTTTTTATCATTCGTACTTAGATGGACAGTCTATGAAAACCAATAAAAATCTAATAGATACATTTAATAAATTTTCAATTAATTTTAGATAGGGATGTGATCAATAACTTCCTCTAGTTGAGTTTTTATATAATAATATATTTCAAATGGGAATTTTAATGGCTCTTTATGATTCAATAAATGGAAAGAATTGAATTATTCAAACATGTTGGTATAAATGTAGAGAATTACTTCTATTGGGACTAAAATTAGATGACGAAATAGAAGATAATGTTAGAGGTATTAAAAAGTACATAAATGTTTCTCAAAGTAAATATAAATGTTATATTGTCAATCATCAATGAAATATGGAATTCAAAGTTGGTGAAAATGTATTTCTATGAATTTACCTATAGAATATTGTTATGTGATTTGGAAATAAATGAAATATTAGCATTAAGAACATTATACCCTTTTAAATTATTGATCAATTAGGGATAACAAAATGTCACTTTTCACTTCCAGTGAACATCTCTTGAGTTTAAAATGTGTTCAATGTGTATCCCATGAGGATGCACATACCTGACCATTCACATGTACTGAACTCATAGTTCATACCACTAGATAATTATATTTTTTCTGAAGATTAAATAGTATAAACCATGGATCATTTATATAAAGTGATATAGAACAAGACTACTAATCTGATTAAAGTTCTCTAGAGTAATTTGAAATTCAAAGTAAATACATAGGAAACCATGTATAAAGTGAAATAGAGATATCCTCATTTTTTTTATTTGAGTGTTGAAGTTTATAGAGAATAATTCATTTTAAGGGGGTTAGAATGTAGTGACCTAATATTTTAGAATATATTTCTCTTTGAATAAATTTTATTTATTGGATATATTATCTTACATACAAAACCATGTTATTACGAACCATGATATACAAATAAAATATAATTTTTTAATGAAAAAATTTTCACTTTTCAGTTGGATTGGTGGTAATGAATTGGATTAACTAAATTATAAAAAATTTGGATTAAACATGTAAAAAATAAATTCATTTTTTCGTTAATTGATTAGAAATAAAATTTTAATCATTTGAAAGTGAAATAGATTTTTTCCTGTAAAATTTTTTATACATGGGATGTAATTTTATCTCAATAAAATAAATTAATTAGTATTAATAAATTAAATTATCTATCTATCTATATATATATATATATTTAATTTTCAATTTTTGCTTTTATCATCCATCTAATTTTTTTCTACGAGGAAGATAAATATAAATCGAATTTTATGCCTAAAATGAATTTTTTAAAATAATGGTATTCATAATTATTTTCAATGTAACACCCCAAGCTTCCACTGTACATTTCCCTTTGATTAATACAATAGCTTGCACTGTATGCAACTTCTAGTTCTAGCACACCACAACCAATCAAACTAGCCGTTACGAATTGTAATTAACACTTTTTGAAATTTTTGAAATTTTATTTTTTAAAATAGACTTCATTTTGGGTTTCAGAATATCAAAATTATCTTAGGGTGATTTTTAGGTATTTCTCTGAAAACATTTAATATTTAATGAATAGTGAAAAACACTCCATTATTTTTTAAACCGGACTTTTTAATTTTAATAATTATTTATTTTATTTAAATTTATTTTAAGTTATAATAGATAGATAATACCTATATTAGTTCAATGCAATTAATTGGAGTCATTTTATAATAAAATTCGATGTATAAATTTTTATTGAATTTTTAACCCCTTTTACCCACCTTCTTGGCACGTTAGAAAATTTCCATAAAACATAATTTTACAGCATCTGTGAATTGAATTTCAAAAATCTGAGAGACACGGTTAGCATCAGTATGTAAAATGCAGCTCAATAAGATGAAAATAATTTTTGGTGAATAGTAACTTTTGATTTTTATTTACCATGGTTAAAAGTAAATAGGGAAATTAAAGGTAAAAATGATATTATTATTACCTTAACAGATATCCTAATTCTGTTGGGTAAGTTTATTTCAACCAAAAATAACCTTAGGAATAAAATATGATCCTTTCAATACACATGGATTTTATTAGGACATTTATTGTTATTTTGTTTAAGGAAGAGTTAAAAGTATTAAATTCAATGTTTCATAACTAAAATATTTTTAATATAGGGATAAACATAAGATACATTTCACTATAAATATTCATTTGAAAGATAAAAATATTTCCTACAAAATGATATTGTCGCTCGTTCATACGTACGAATTATCATCTCCACAATGCAATGAAATTCATTCCCCATCATAAATATTCAAGAATAATTTTCATTTTATGATAAAAAATAATGTTTAAGAACTTAATATCATTCTAGATATGAATCAAAAAAATCCTATCCCAAATAAACATGTCCTATGTAACCAAGTATATAATGTAAAACAGATCAGTTAACACCTGAAACGATGATACTACTGAAATATTAATAACAATGAAATATTACAAGAACATATTTGATAACATATTTAGGTATGTTTTTTCTGTATAATTTAATAACAATGATTTAACTACTATACAAGAGGTTAAAATACCCTCAATCAAGGAAAATTACAAGCTAAGGGTTAATTCTACAATCTCTTCATTATCTGAGCTTGTTTATACGTGAGTATCTACTAGGACCCCTTTATCATCCACATCCATGATTCTTAAAAATGTATTTCAAAACATTTTTACTATTTCATGGACTATAGGATAAATTCAATTATACCCTTGATATAATTTTTATAAAATGTTTATCAAGGAATCTTTCCAACATTTTCCAAACAAGGTCCTTTATGATCTTTTTGATAAAATTAAGGAAAGACTGTTTTTTACCTTATACGGAGGGTGAAACTATTTTCCGCCATTGTTACACCTTCGAAGCTTCCCTTACCAGCTTATAAAAATATTTTAAAAATAAATGTTTTCTTTTAAAATTACAAGACTTTTAAGTGATTTTAAAATAAAAAGTGATATTTCTCTCATATAGTTTTGATTTCTTCTATGTCAACTTCATTTATTGGATTTTATGCTTGTTTGATGTCTATTTATTATTATAAAATCATCCATATTGTATTGAAGGTTTTGTGATATGTTTGATTTTGGATGTGATATTTTTATGCCATTCATGGTTTAGGGTTAAAGTATTGACATTTCACATTTTATTTCTAATAAAAATGTTTATGTTATATTTCAACCTTTTCATATGAGGAATGCTTTAGACTTAGTGAGTGACTGGTGGAGCCCGTATAGCTTCTCGATGTATCGGTAGGTCTCATGAGACAAACTAGTGCCTTGGTACAAGGCCTTTACAAAATCTTATTTATTGCCTTGGCACGAGGCCTTGAATATGTGGTTATACAGATTGGAATTATGCATTACATTATTATGAAATTGGATATTGATATTAAATGTAATTATTCGACAAATAGAATATCCATGTGAATAAGTAAATGGAATTATTTGATTTATCATTTCCATATTATTCTGAAGTTTATATTTAAAAGGCTTTTGTTTTAGTCATATACGTTGCCTTAAATAATAATTATTATTTAGGAAAGTTTCCACTATATTATTATCCTTAATGAGCACATGAGCTTACCCCTTTCAATGTTTTATTTTTTCAAGGATGGGAAGAAGTATATTATGAATGACCTATAGGTATAGTCTAAGGGATATGAATTTGTTCAAATGAGACAATGTGGTTTTTGTTTTTCATTTTATAATGTAATGTAAAACGTATGTATGAATCCAGTACTTCCATGGCAACTAAACTGATCAGCCTTTCAGGATTTGATCCCTTGCGATCATGCCATTATTATGTAATAATGCACCAACTCCCGGTAACTAGGGTCGGGTCATTATAATAGGTATGAGAGGAACTTTAGTACAAACCATAGAAACTAGATTTAAAAAAACACTGATTAGAATACATTACCCTGAGATAGACCTTGGGGATTAGTATAGAAGAACTTCCTATGATTTTGGTAATGTAGAGATTTTGTGAGTTTTCAAAGAAATACATCCCTGTCTGGATACGAGCATGTAGAGGTGGTTCTAGAAAAGATATACATAGCAGTGAAAACTATTAAAAAGTGTTTTGAGCTTGAACTAGGGTGTCTTGGTACATGACAACGGGCCTTGCTACACTCTTTCTTATGACAGTCCTAGGGGATATGGTTAGGATAATACACATTTTCATTACAACCCATTATGAAGGATTTATTAGTATATACCTCCTCAAAGAAAACATTTTTATGACTATGGATTATATCCATAAACTGTTCAATTTATATTAAGTGTTTTATAAGTTTGGAATTATGTATTTCAATTTATAATCAAATATAGTGTGTGCCATTGTTTAGAAATGGCACATAGTGGAAGGAATGGAAACCATATCAATGCATGTAATCCAAATAGGGATTTCCCTCATACTCAGGATAATTATAGCGGAGCTGGTGATTCAACTGGTGCTGATTATCTTATCACCATACTAGTACAACTCACTCAGGTTATGAATAATAACCTTACCCGTATGGAGATCCCTGATCCATAATGTAGAAGATCAATGTTAGACCACTTCATGAGAAAAAAACCACCAACATTCAATGGGACTACAAATCCATTTGTAGAAAACAATGGATAAGTTTCTTAGAGAAAATATTTCATGCATTAGGCCGTAGTGAAAGGGAAAAAGTTATCATGGTAGTTTATCACCTCACGAGTGATTCAGATCAATGGTGTTTGTTAATTCAAAACAAAAAAAAATATTAAGAAGTATCAAATATGGAATAGATGGATTTTAAAGAGATTACTTTAGAAAAATACTTTCCTCATGACCATCGAGTAGATATGGAAGGCTATTTCTGAGTCTAATGAAAAAGTAGGACGAGAATGTCACAATGTATAAGGCTAACATTACTAGGTTAGCAAGACATGAATCAGATTATACACGTAACCCAAGGAGTAAGATTGATAAATTCATCATTGAGTTAAAACCATTTCTCCATCGATCATTAGTCCTATAATCCTTCCCATCATATGAAGATATTGTCTCATGTTCAATCAAGACAAAAATTGAATTCTCTATGTCTTAAAACATTAAAGAAACATAATAGAAGAAGAGATATTATAAACACTCTGGAAATGAAAATAAGGTGAATAAGGGAAAATTTGAATATCCATCCTATAGTAAATGTGGGAAGGAAAATCTCAGGACTTGTCTAAAGGTAATGGGAGTTTGTTACAGGTGTGGTGAAATAGCCACAAAGTTTGTGATTTCAAGGGAAAGAAAGAGGTTGTCAATGATGAATGCTACAATTTTAGAGAAAAGGGGAATCATGAAAATTAATTTCCTAAGATCTGAGGAAGCATACCTCAAAAAAAGGACAAGGGAGCAAGCCCAAGCTTCTGCGATCACTACTGCTGAGGTTGAGGCTCTAAAAGATGTGGTGGTAGGTAATTTATTGGTTTTCTCAAGTTTTTCCATTTTCCTCTTTGATTCTGGATCATCACATTGTTTCATATATTCCTATTTTGCAAAGAAAATTAGATATTTTCAATTTGAATTAACATGGGATTTGTCAGTCAAAACTCATAAAGGAAGTATCATTGCAATAATGTTTTGTGAATCAGTCCCCATTAGGGAATATAAATGTTCTTTATCTATTGATCTCATACTCATACCCATGATTGAATTTGATATAATCCTTGGTATGCATTGGATTTCAGACCATGATGTGAAATTTATTGTAAAAAGGAGGTAACAATTTTTTATGATGATAATAAGTACATTGTATTTAGAGAAGAAATGTCACCACCAGAATCTTATCTAGATCCACCACTAGTAGCTCTACTAAATTCAATTATTTTGGAGGAAGAGAATGAAATAACTTTGGGTGAGGAAAAGAATGTTCATATAGAGTATTTACATATTTTACAATAATATGTTAATGTGGTTCCAGATGACTTACCTAGACATCCTCCAGAATGAAAAATTGAGATTTCCATTGATTTAATTCCTGGTTCAAGGCCCATATTGAAGATTCCTTATAAAATTTCCACTATAGAATTAATGGAACTAAAGAAACAACTAGAGGAATTGAGTAATAAAGGATTTATTCTCCCTAGTGTTTATCCATGGGGAGCCCCTATTCTTTTTGTAAATAACAAATACGGATGTATGAGGTTGTGCATTGACTACAAGGAGATCAATGTAATACTAATAAAGAACAAGTACCCCCTTCCTCACATTGACGATTTATTTTCCCAACATCATAGAGCTCAATATTTTTCAAATATTGACCTTCTATTTGGATTTCCTTTGTTGTGTGTGAAGAAGGAAGACATTCCGAAGAAATCATTTCATACCAGGTATGGAAATTGGGAGTTTATAATAATTCCTTTTGGACTAACTAATGCACCATCTGTCTTCAAAGATCTAATGAGAATAGTTTTCAAGGAATATCATGATAACTTTATTGTGGTATTTCTTGATGAAATCTTGGAATAATCTAAAAGCTATGAAGATCATGAAAATAAATTGCAAACTATTTCAAAGAATCTTAGAAGAAATGAATTATATGAGATCTTCTGCAATATTGAATTCTAGATTTAATAGATTTAATTTCTTTGCCATATATTCTATAAGGATGCAATCTCTGTTGATCCTTTAAAGACCAAGGAAATCCAAGAATGGAAAGCACCGACGAGTATAACTAACATACACAGTTTTATTGGTTTAGCAGGTTATTATCAGCATTTCATCCAAAATTTTGCCTGATTGGCTAACCCATTAACCAAGATAATATGTAAAGGGATTGAATTTGTTTGGACAGAAGATAGTGAAGATTATTTGGAAGAACTGAAGAGAATTTTAGTCAATGCTTCTATCATGACTCTACCAGTTGGGAATGATGGTTTTGTTATTTATAATGATGCTTCAAAGAAAGAACATGGTTGTGTCCTTATATAGAATTATAGAGTTATTGCCTATGCATCATGAAAAATAAAAATTCATGAAAAAAATTATCCTACTCATGATCTTGAGTTAACAGTAGTAATCATTTCTCTAAAGATATAGGGGCAATATCTATATTGTGAAAAAATGTGAGATTTATACTGATCACAAGAGTTTGAAGTATATTTTCTCACAAAAATAAATCAAAATGAGGAAAATATTATGGCTTGAACTACTCAAATATTATGATTTCACTATACACTACCACCGAAGGAAGGAAAATATGGTGGAAGATGATTTGAGTAGAAAAGATCATGGAGTTTTGAACAAGATGGGTGTTGAAAGAGATCCTATGTTCATGGATCAAGTAAAAATGGACATGAGAATAATCATGGAAGGTGAAACATTAATAATTTTTAAAATTATTGCCAAACCATATTTACTAGAAATGATAAAGAGTTCTCAGACTTATGATGAGGAGTTTCAAAAGATGTTTTAAGCTGTGAATTATAGCAGATTGAGTGACTTCATATATGAATATAGAATTTTAAAATTTGGGAAGAGACATTATGTTCCTGATATACATGATCTAAAAAGGGAATTATAGGTTGATTCTCATACATCCAATTTCTTTATAAACCTGGGTAGCACTAAGATGTATAGTGATTTTATGGAACAATTTTTTTGGGAAACCTGAAGAAGGAGATCGCTGATTATGAGTAAAGATGTATTGTTTATTAAGAGGTTAAGGCTGGAAGACCACATCCTAGAGGATTCATGAAATCTCTTCACATAAATGAGTGGAAATGGGATGATATTTTGATGGACTCTGTCATGGGGATACTAAAGTCTTCTAGAAGGAATGATTCAATATGGGTCAATGTTGATCGTCTTACCAAGTCATAACATTTTCTTGCTATAAGAGAATATTTACCACCTGTATGATTACCAAGACTATATATTAATGATGTTTTAAGATTTCAAGGAGGACCCCTATCAATTATTTATGATCATGATCCCCGTTTTACATCAAGATTATGGAAAAGTCTTCAGAATTACTTGGATACTGAACTTCAGTTAAGCACTGCCTACCACCCCCAAACTGAAGTAAAATTAGAACGAATTATTCAAACCATGGAAGACATGTTGAGATATTTCTCATTTGAAGTTAAAGGTATGCAGGACTAGTATATACCTCTGGTAGAATTTTCCTATAAAAATAGATTGCATTCAAGTATTCAGATGGCACCATATAAAGCGTTATACAGAAATATATGTCGCATACCAACTTATTGGGATGTTGTTGGTGAAAGAAAAATCATAGGCCTAGAACTTGTGAGGAAAAAATGGAAAAGGTGAATATTATGCAAACCCATAGCAAATCAGCACAAATAAGGTAAAAATATATGCCGATATTTGAATTAATGATTTGGAATTTCAATTTGGAGATCATGTTTTCTTAAAGGTAACTCAATGGAATGGTGTTATATGATTTGGTGAGAAGGGTAAATTAAGTACCAGGTACATCATACCTTTCAAAATTCTAGAATAATTTGGAGTTGTAGCTTATCTTTTGGAAATGCCACCAAGTCTCTCCAATGTTCATGATGTGTTCCACGAATCACTATTGAGAAAATACGTGACTGACCCAATGCATGCACTCACCAATGAGGAAATTGAATTGGAAATGGATCTTTCTTATTGTGAAGAGATTTTAATTATTTATGATACAAGAGAACAAGTGCAGAGAAACCGTAGAACTCGTCTGGTGATATTTTTATGGAGAAATCATAAGATAGAAGAGGCAACGTGGGAACCCAAGGAACTTATGATGAATAACCACCCGAATCTTTTTATAAAGTAATATTCTAGAAGTTTTGAGGATGAAATTAATTGAAGGAGGGGAGAATGTAACACCCCAAGCATCCACAAAACATTTCCCTTTTAATAATACAATAGCTTGCGATATACACAACTTCATGTTCTAGCACAACACAACCAATCCAACTAGTTGTTATAAATAGGAATACCCACCTTTTGAAATTTTATAAATTTTATATTTCAAAATGGACTTGATTTTTTTATTTGGAATATCAATAGTATCTTAGGGTAATTTTGTGGTATTTTTCTGAAAAATTTCAATTTTTGATGAACAGTGAAAAACACGACATTATTGTTTAAAACAAAATTTTTATATAAATAATTATTTATTTTATTTAAATTTATTTTAAGTAAAAATAGATAAATAATACCTATATTAGTTCAATGCAATTCACTTGATTCATTTTATAATAAAATTAAATGTCTAAACTTGTATTGAAAATTTTAACCTCTTTTACCCACCTTCTAGGCATATTAGTAAATTTGCATAAAATTTAATTTTACTACTTATTTGAATTGAATTTCAAAAATATAAGAGACATGGTTGATATCAGTAAGTAAAACGTGGTTCAATAAGATGAAAATAATTTTGGGTGAATAGAAACATTTGAAATTTGTTTACCACGAAAAAAGATAATAGGGTAGTTAAAGGTAAAAATGATATTATTATTACCCAAACACATGTCCCAATTCTATTAGATAAGTGTATTTTGACCAAAAGAATACTTACAAATAAAATATAATCTTCTTATATCCACTTCGATTAGATGAGGCCATTTATTATTATTTTATTTAAAGAAGCGTAAAAAATATTAAATTCAATGTTTCAAAACTAATAAATTTTTAATATAGGGTTACATATAAGATAAATTTGACAATAAATATTCATTAGAAAGCTAAAAATATTTCCTACATAATGATATTGTCATTCGTGCATACGTATGGATTAACGTCTCCACAAACGCGATGAAATTCAGTCCCCATCATAACCATTCAAGAATAATTTTCATTTTATGATTAAAATTAATGTTTAAGAACATAATATCATTATGGGTATGAATCAAATACATCCTATCCATAACAAACATGGCTTATGTAACCAATCATATAAAGGAAAATGAATCAGTTAACACCTAGGACGATGATACTACAAAAATATTATTAACAAAGAAATATTAGAAGATCATATATGATAACATATTTATGTATGTGGGTTTTTTATAATTTAATAATAATGATCTAACTGTTATAAAGAAGGTTAACATACCCTCGATCAAGGAAATGTACAAGGTCGGGGTTAATTCAACAATCTCTTCATTATCCGAGGTTGTTAATACCTGAGAATCTACTGGGACCTCTTTATCATCCACATCCATATTTCTTAAAAATGTATTTCCAGACATTTTTAATATTTCTTAGACTATGGGTTAAAGTAAATTATACCCTTGATTTAATTTTCATAAAATGTTTATAAAGGATTCATTCCCTCATTTTCTAAACTAGGTCCTTTATGACCTTTTGGACAAAAATAAGGAAATAATGTTTTTACCTTATGCAATGGGTGTGGATATTTTCTACTGTTGTAATACCTTTGAAGCTTCCATTACAAGATTACAAGAATATTTTCAAAATAAATGTTTTCATTTAAAATTTCAGTGCTTTTAAAATATTTAAAAATATAAAGATATATTTCTCTCAAATAGTTTTGATTTCATATATCTCAACATCATTTGTTCGATTTAACACTTGTTTGAAGTTGACTTAATATGATAAAATCATCCATATTGTATTGGAGGTTCTGTGATATGTTTGACTATGGATGTGATATTTTTATTCCATTCATGATTTATGGTTAAGGTATTGACATTTCAGATGCATGTTTTAATACGAATGTTTATGTTATGTTTTATCCTTTTCATATGAGGAATTCATTAGACATAGTGATTGACTGATGGAGTCCACTATAGCTCCTCAATGCATCGATAGGTCTCATGAGAAAAAATAGTGTCTTGGAACAAGGACTTTACACAATCTTATTTAAAGTCTGGGCATAAGGCCTTGACTATGTGGTTATGAAGTCCGGTATTATGCATTCCATCATTATGAAACTTGCTATTGATATTACAAGTGATTATTCGACTTGAATAATATCCATGGGAATAAGAAAATTTAATTATTTGATTATCTTTTCCATATTATTCTGAAGTTTATATTTAAAAGGATTTTTTAGTCTTACACATTTCCTTAAAAGTTTATGATTATTTATGAAAGTTTCCACTATATTGTTATCCTTAATGAGCACCCGAGCTCACCCCTTTCTATGTTTTATTTTTCCTAGGATGCGGAAAAGTATATTATGACTAACCTGTAGAGATTTTCTAAGGGATATGAATTTGTTTAAAGGATAAAATGTTGTTGTTTTTCATTTTATAATGTTATGTAAAACTTTTGTATGTATCTAGTACTTGCAAGGCTACTATACTGATCAGTCTTTCGGGATTTGATCTCCTGTGATCATGCCAATGTTATGTAATAATGCACCGACTCTGGGTAACAAGGGTAAGGGTGTTACATTCAATTTTTATTTTAAAATTAATTTATACCTATTATAGGAATTGAATTGTAAAAAATGGTGTCTTTATTTGGAATCCATAGGTCCAAATTTTTTAAATATGCCCCTTTTTTATACAGTATGAATAATAACTCTATAAACATTTATCACATTGGTAAAGGGTAAATCATGCCCCTCTTAGAAAAATATTTATGGTAAGGTCACTATTACTAATATTTAACCTTATTTGATTAAGGTAATTCAACCCATATAACATTAATTTCTAAATTTAGTTGTTTAAGAGACAATTATCCATGAAAATTACCTAAATAATATTTAAACCCATGGAAAACACAAAATGGAACACTCTTACATTTTAAAATTTATTATGTGTTCGTATAAGGATACAATCAAGTTTTTATTGAATATTAACAGTTATTTTGAGAATTATGGAATTATTTAAATTATGGTCATTTATTTCTCATTTTTAGTGATTATATAATTTCCTAAAATGCATATGTAGTGCTAAAATAATATTTTTCTTCTTCAATTAATAGTTAAATAAAATAAATGATTTTAAGTAATTGGAGTGAGGTATAGTGCTCAAATAATTTTATTGAATAATACAACATAATAGTTTTGTCTTAAATTATAATACTCCAATTACATATATTTATTGATTTTTCAAGTGTGAAATTGAATGGATAGTGTAATAAAGTCCCATAAATGATATTTTATGAATAGAATATTTTATTAAATTATTTAAAATTAATAAAAAATATTGAATGAGGAATATTTTGATAAGATATGTAAAAAAATGTCATCCCTTCACCAATTATGGGCCAATTTTAACATTATATGAAAATTATAACCCTTTTAGTTTTGAAAATGATGTTACCACAATTAATATTAAAATATGTTAACTAAGGTGTTTAATGAAATGATAAGGCTCATAAAACAACATAATCCTATAATTTTATTATTGGTTGATATAATTTAAACATTAAACTAATTTATATTCAAATATAATTATATTTGGATTCATTTTTTCTAATATTAACTTTTTTATATTTTAATTTGTTATGAAATTCAGTGAGTGTCCCCCTACTTATAAAATGGAAACCCTCCTTTTTTCTTCTACATGTCACTTTTTTCATTCTAGATTGACCAAAACCTCAAAAATTATCCTACAAACATACTTATAAAAACTTTATAGGTTCTTTTATTTCAAAAATACCAACCCCATTACCCTAAAGAGGATATCTGAAGGAGTTCTTCAAAGAAGAGGTAATATCCTTAACTAATCACTTTATTTTTTAAATATTTTTTACCACCTAAAAAATTGTTGTATTTATCATATAATAATTTCTTAAATATCAAATATATATTTAAGTTTTGTTATTATTATGAAACCACCACAATCCACCCTCTTTTCCATCAAATTGTATGTGAAAGCATCACTCTTGTGTATATAGAACATATTGTCTCTATGTAGTGATGCAATTAATTTTTGATGATCATATATTATGGAAATGTAGTATAACGACTTCAACATATATATATATTTGATATATGAATGAATTATTATTTTTAATGATAATAGCATGTCTACCTTCTTACCTTACAATCTATTGGAAAATAATAATGTCGTTCCTGTGTATATGTGGAGAGCCACCTCCATGAAGCAATGCGATTCATATTTCATTTAATTTTTTCATGGATGGTAATAAATCTTTTTTAATGAATATATATTATTTATACCATATGATAATTATTTTTTAATGTAGAATTTTTTACCTTTTAATTCCTTGGAATTCAATGTATTGTTTTAAATTAAATTGGATTTTTTCAAGACCAGGCTCTAAGACGATAGATAATTTTTAGGCCTAGAGTGGCTGAAATTTATTTTTTAAATATTTTAAAATGTTGTTAATAATTTTTTGAGTGGGTTTTTTATAACATTTAAATAGGTTCCCAGATAAAAAATCAGAGGGATATGTTGAACTCAGAGTGTCAGGATTTTCTTACAAAGGGCATAACATTGGCCTGTGCAGGACAACAATGGAAAAAAGTTGTTGTCCATAAATAAAATAATTGAGTAACAATTATTTTATTTTCAAATCCTTATAAATCCTAAATAGTAACATGGATTGGAAATCTAAGAGTATTGCTGAGCTCACGAGGGTTGTGTTACCTTAGGCGGAACCTAACCTTGACTGGTGCGGGTTGAGGGTGAAAGTTATTTTTTCGAATTTAAAGAAGAAAAATAAAATAGTTTAAAAAGTTAATTTATTATATTTACATTTTCTTTATGTAGTGACCCATCAACATTGTGATGTAGTAACGAGGACACATTGAATCCCATTAATGAACCTCATTAATGAAACTGTGTATCAACACAACAACATAGCATAATAGAATCACTACTTCGTGTTTCCTCAATTAATAGCCTAACAAGCAAAGTAGGATTGTTGTCACAATCTTGGGATTGCTCAGAGGCTTTGGTGGGTGGTGACGACGAATGGTGAATAATGAACACACATTCTTCCACCCTTTAATGAATCTCTATAAATGGTGGGTTGCAGATCAAGAACAAAGAATGGAGGCACAAAATCTCGTTCTTCCTCAACAAACAATCCTATACCAGGTTGGGGTTTGATTCTTTTTTGTGTGAATTTAATTTCCCCATTCTTTCTTTTAAACGACGAACATAGGTTAACAAACAAAAAAGTTATCCTATAGATCGATCGTTCATGCAGGATGATTAATGATGCAGGATAAAAGGGGATATCATTATTAATGATTATTCCACCTTATTTTTGGTTCATCAGGATCCTGCTAAAAAGAACACATTTGGGTCAACATGAAAAGATACCTAGATCATTTTTTTGGGTGTTCTTTTGTGTGACTCCTTCCTATATCAAATACTTGCGTTCTTCCCATTCTTTGTGGCACAACAGTCGTCATCGCATCTGCTCATGACGCCAGTCAAGAGAGGTAATGAATTGGCAGGCCTCGGCAGCAGAGAGAGGCCGCCACACAAGGCCACAATAGAGTCATAAGCCGGTGATGGTAGTAGGAGCTGCCAACCCCGAGGCTGGCGGCAGGCGGTGCAATGGTAGCGCACTGCGGCGGTGAAATGACATGTCAGGAAGCCGGGATAGATGGGTGACCCGCAGCAGCACTGTAGGTCGGTGTTGGCCAAATGGACTGGTCACATGGTACACATGATGACCATGTTCATTCAATCAGAGAACTCCCACTACAATTGGCCATGGGGATAAAGTCAATGCATCTTTAAGCCACATTGATGGGGAAGGGTGATGTGGTTATCAACTGCTTCCCCTCAGTTGGTGAAGAGTCCACTGTTCAAGCGGGTGACTGGAGTGATTAGACCAACTCGCCCAGTGGGCCGGGCTGGAGTGGCATGACAGACACTACATCAGGACAGTCCAGTTGTTCAGACTGGATCGCTGAGCGGCCCATCGTGCTAGAATCGTGAACAAGTGGGCTAGTTCGAGTAAAGGCCCAATGGGATAGGCCCGACTGAGTCAGCCCATACCGAGCCGGTTCATGTCGGGTTGGCTGAAACAAGTCAGGCCATGCAGGACCCTCGGGCCAAGTTGGTCATGTTAGTCTGACCAAACCAACCCAAGTTTACTAAAATGCCAATAACATTCAGACTGAGCATCATATCGACATGCCATCTATGGCGTTGGGACCCATGTAACAAGACAGTCCCATAGGTATACTCTAAGTGAGTTTTTGTGGTATTCTAGATACAAACTATGGATTGAAGAAGAGATTATCCTATAATAAAGTGCACTAAAGAGCATGAATCCAATGGATGGACGTGACATGAAGGATATAATGAGTGGACCTCAGTGGTCTAGCAATAAATCAGACCTTAGTGGTCCAGTAGATGAGCGTACCTCAGTGGAATAGAAGGAAAGCTGATCGTAGTGGTCCAACAGGGAAGCGGACCTCAGTGGCCTAGTAGCTGAACGAACCTCAGTGGTCTAATTGCCAAGTAGATCTCAGTGGTCCTGGAGACATGAAGACCTTAGTGGCTCATCAGGGATGACTCCCTCAGCAGTACCCGATGATTCAAATTTACAACCGAAAATCATACTTTCTATAAAATGAGTTTCACCTGGTGTGAGTTTTCATAACTATGTGGTCTTGTTGTGTGATCTTTCTTTGTGGTCTTACTTTGTGGTATTTCCATTGTGGTTTGGGGTCCTTACTGAGTATTGTGTTACTCACCCCTGGAGGGGATTTTCCCATAGTTGTCGTGTCTCCCTCATGTGATTGATACTTCAATGGATAAATTGGTGTTATGGGACTAGGTGGTTCCCAGTGAGATGAGACATATGTGATGTACTTCTATGGCTACATAACTCTACCCTCCACCTACCCTTTAGGTAGGGTTTGAGAAGATGGACTATGGAAATATTACTTTCCATTGTGGTTTTGGGATTTTATTTTGTCCCCTTTTTACTTTTCATTTTGTACTGTACTTTTGGTAGTTGGCTTTGAGATAGTTTTGGATTACATTGTGATTATATTTTCGTAGTTTGTTTTGTGTGCATGTGTATAGTATTAAATCAATGCCTTCCCTTTTTGGGATATTCCTTTTCAGCACTAGTCACTAGCCGTTGGGCAATGAAAGATGGGGTTGGGGTAGTTATGGAAAGGGACCTGGGGGTGATTCATGAAAAAGTGGAATCAATGGAGGTTGGTTCTCCAAAAATAACTAAGAGTATGTAAATTTTGATGGGGCAACTGTGTTAAGTGTTTTGAGTTCAGATTTCAGGCTAGGGAGTCCAGTATTTGTGCAACAACTGATATATCGATACACCAGGACCCTGAATTTTGATTTCTGACTCGGTACATGAAAGCACTTGTTGAATTCTTCTTTATGTTATTTTGAATGATATTTTTGAGTAAGAGTTAGTTCACCAGAAATAATAAATTGACCACAGTTCATCTTGATCTATTTCAGGATGCCTCCATACAGCCAGCCAGCCAGGATTCTAGTGCATGACCACAAGGATGGTCCATAGATTGACGAGGCTTCAGTACAAGGACCGTTTTATGATATGGTACCTTTGGGTGGTGTCCCAGTGATACCACCACCCATCGGCCAACAATTACTACTAGCACTACTGGTAGAGGATGCACATATGCTCTGTGGGTTACATGAGTTCCAGAGGTAGAGACCTCTTAGGTTCTGGGGAGAGACAGGACCTTAGGTCACTGAGGATTGGCTGGATGTGGAGACTAAATTATTCCTTTTATCGAGGTCACCACATAAACATATGGCAGTTCTAGAAGTCAGCCATCTGCAAGGCGTAGTTGGGAGATGGTGGAGTTTGACCATCCAGACTTTTGAGGAGGTGACCCTCACTGGGTCTGACATTGCGTGAATTTTCTGAGTGCAGTTCTTCCCCAAGACTTCTCACTCATTTTGCAAATAATATCTCCTTTACTTACAGCAAGGAAGTCTGATAGTGGCTGAGTACTATACGAGGTAAACAGACCTCTCTTATTACACTACAAAAATGGTGTGTGACGTTTTTTTTAGGGCCCGATCCTTTGAGAAAGGACTCTGAAGAAAGATCAGGGAATCGTTGATTTCCATAAAAATCCCTATGTAGGCTAGGTTGATGGAGTGATCTCTACTAGTAGAGAGCTTCCTTGATGAGCAGGCGCCGATGGTGGGAGCTTCCATCAGGCGGTAGGTGGCCGAGTCATCCATGGAGGGTAGCTGAGAGATGATGCAGTGGTCTAAACGAGCCAAACCATTTTAAGGATGAACTCAGGACTCAGGTTTGGTGGTATGAGTCTCCCAGGGTAGAGGGAGTCATTAGTGAAGTAGATTATGCTACACATATGATGGGAAGAGGAACATACCTCTGGATTGCCCGAATCTCCACAAAGAAGACCACAGATGGTCGAGGGATCACTGAGGCTGTGGTAGAGGAAAGAACATGGGGGTGCACCAAGTGAAATATGTGGAAGAGGAGTGGGGAGATCATTAGGAGATAGGAGTAAGAATGAGGTACTACCACCACCACCCTTTAGTGTTCTTCCATGAGCTCTAGGAGCCCATGGACTAGGGTGGGCTCAGCTTTGGGAGTCGGGGACTGTGCTCCCAATGTCCCAAAGAGGATACGAGGTATGAAATTTGTCTTTTCCACATTAGAATGAGTACTTAAATACATATGTTCCAGTCACTATTTCCTTTCCATGGACCATGTTGTGGGCTTATAGATTCCAATCAAGCCATTTTATCGATCTGTATGATTAGATACTCCTAAGGTAGAGGATTCTAAAATCACACACTAGTTTCAGAAGTGTGAGCTTACTCTTGGCGGCGTAAGCATTAACCCAGATCTCTTAGTAGTGGCGTCGAAGCCTTATGATTTTTTTTGGGTATAGAATGGCTATCAATATTCCATGAAAAGATTGACAGTTTTAGGCCCATAGGGTAGTGTGTCTACAAATCAATAAAAAGAAAACTGGTGCAGTGCAGGATGTACTTTCACGTAGGAGGGTGTAGTCGATCACTAGTTAGATGGCTATCATGACCCTCGGGGTAGTGGATGAGATGGGTCTAGAGTTTCCAACAGTGGTGGATGAGTACGAGGATGTCTTTCAAGAGGATGTTCCAAGGCAACTTCCTCATAGAGAGGTAACAATTAACATTAATATGTACCCCAGGTTGGCACAAATATCTACACCTGCATATTAGATGGGCCCTGGAGATATCTAGGAGATGAGGGTAAAGTTGGAGTACATCCCAAGGAAGGGGTTCGTAAGGTCCAATTTTTCACCATGGGAATACCCAATTTTGTTTTCCAAAAAAGAAGATGGAAGCTTTATGAAATTTTTGGACTTATGATGCTTGAACTAAGTGATCGTAAGAACAAGTATCCTCTACCAAGGATTTATGACAACTTCAATTAGCTGAAGGGAGCGAGATGGTTCTCAAAGATAGAGAATAGATGAGGCTACCACTATCTACAAGTACGAGATGAGGACATCTCGAAGACAACATTAATATTTATCTATAGACACTATAAGTACTTAGTGATGCTATTTGGTGTGATGAATTCTTGAGAAGTGTTCATGGGACTCAGGAATTGGATCTTCTAGCCATAATTAGGCCACTTTTTAGTGTTCTTCATTTATGGCATCATACTGCATTCAGCATCCGAGGAGGATCACGCGATACACCTGAGGATGGTTCTAGACACACTTCAAGAGAACCAAATTTAAGAAAATCTCTCAATGTGTGAGTTCTAGATACGAACGGTCCACATCATGGGACATGTCTTCTTAGAGGCTCGGGTGTGGGTGGATTCAGCGAGGATCAAGGCATTGCTTGAGTGGGAGCCACCTAAGTGAATTACAGAGGGATGAAGCTTCTTTGTGAAGGTTGGGTACTATCGGATATTTGTAAGAATCTTCTCTAGAGTGACAACACCCATGAAGAAATCGATGAAGAATGGAAAAAAACTTTGTGTAGACAGAAGGATACCCATAGATCATTCATTAGATTAGTCAGAGCTTGAAGTGTAATCCTATCATGATGTTTCTAGAGGAGGGATCTGACTACCTGGTGTACTATGATGCATCAAGAACCGAGATTGGTTGCGTCATGATGTAGGGTTAAGTAGTGATTGCTTATGGATCACGACAGTTGAGACCGCATGAGCAAAAATATGCAACTCCTGACCTTGAGTTGGAAGTGGTAGTCTTCACACTAAAGAATTGGTGACACTGCCTTATGGGTGAATGATTCATTGTCTACTGTGATCAAAAGACTCTCAAATACATCTTTTATTGGATGAATTTGAATCAGAGACCAAAACATTGGCTAAAGTTCCTCCAGGGAAATTACTTCGAGGAAATATATACTTCTGTAAAGGGGAACGTGGTGGGAGATGCTCTCATCCATAGATTGATTTCAAAACAATGGAACAAGGCATAGAGCAATGGGAATCACATTAGTTATCCTTCGTGGATAGTGATGAGATAACTTATCATTAGTTGATGGTGGGTGCTCGTCCACAATTACAGTGTGTCAGGGAGGTGAAACTCGAATATTCCAGCTCTGAGACCACACGTGAAAAGATCTCCATAGGGCATTCCCCTTATAGATATTTGAAAGGTGGGGAGTACATAATACTTTTCAAAGGATACACCATTGTACCAGTGGGGTTACAAGAGGATGTGTTAAGGTAGTTCCATACATCCCCTTTGGTAGTAAATCTAGGTGTGTAGAAGATGTACTAGGACCTCCAATGTCAGTACTGGTGGCTGGGGATGAAGAAGGCAATGACAGGGTTGGTCTCAAGATGCCTCACATGGCAACAAGTGAAGTCTGAGCACCTGGTTCCAGCAATTTTGACAAAACCCATCAAGTTAATAAAGTGGAAATGGGATGGGATATTTATGAACTTCGTGATAGTCTTACCACGTACAACCAGTGGGAATAATTCCATATTGATGATTGTAGACCGACTCACCTTGTCAGCCCACTTCCAAGCCATTCGAGAACATATTTTAGTAGGGTGATTGGGATGACTCTACATGTAGAAGATAGTTCGACTCCATGGAGTCCCATATATGATAGTCTCAAGTCATGATGAATTCTTTACATCCTGGTTATGGAAGGGATTACATGGGGAATTTAGGACTCAGCTATGCTTTAGCACAACCTTTCACCAACAGACGAATGGTCAAATGAATTAGACTATACATACCATGGAGGACATGGTCCATGCTTGCGTTATTGATTTTGGTCATAGCTGGGAGGGCCACCAATCACTGGTGGAGTTTGCATACAACAGTATCAAAAAATCCACAATCTATATAGAACTATTTGAGGAACTGAATAGATGACCATGCCGGTCACCCTTATGCTAGACAGACCTAGGGGAGTCAACCCTTATGAGTCCAGAGATAATACGGGATACCACTGAGAAGATGTGGGTTATCCGAGAGTTGACAAGACTACACAAAGCTAACATAATTCCTATGATTATAGGCGATAGAGACCATTAGAGTTCGATGCGGGGGCCCACTTATTCCTACGGGTCTCTCATTAACAAGGGGTACAGAGATTTGGTTGGGGTTACAATTTATCTCTGAGGTTCATCATACCATTCTTGATAATGCATAGAGTGGGAGAGGTGGCATGCTGCTTGGCTCTACTTCCACATTTTGAGAGGGTGCATGATGTCTTCCACATATCCCAAATGAGGTGACACGTGCCCAACCATTCTCATGTCATTGACCATAGAGAGTTGGAGAGTGATGATGGCACGACAATTGTGGAGTACTCGTTTGAGATAAAGGATCAACGTGAAAGGATCATTCATGGATGGTCAATTCATATGGTTCAAATTTGTTGGTAGCATGGGAATTTCCAAGAGAGCATGTGGGAGTGGGAGGCTCAAATTCATGCTCAGTACCCCCCATTTGTTTGATTAGCCCTTCTTTTGGGTTTCAAGGAAATAACGACCTAATGGAGGGAATATGTAATACCCGATAAATCCATGCATTTTTTTCAATTAAATGGGATTATTTCTAGACCAGACTTTGAGATGACATGTAATTCCAAAGAACAATGTGGATGAAAAATATTATTGAACTATTTTTAATGTTCATTAAATAATCATGTGTGAATGTTTTTCTAACATTTAAACTCTTTCCCAAATCCAAAATACGAAGGCACCATTGGAATGAGAGAATCAGGATTCACCTAGAAAGGGACTAACATTGGCCAGCATAGGCCTACAATGGAAATTAGATTTTGCTTATAAATAAAATAATTTGTTAACGATTATTTTATTTTCAAATAATTATTACTCGTAATTAGTAACTCGGATTGAAAATCCGAGAACACCATTTAGCTCATGAGGGCATGATTTCCATAGGCGGAACCTATCCTCGTCCAGTGAGGGTCAAGGGTGAATGTTAATATTCAAACTTTTCGAAAGAAAAATAAAATAACTTAAAAAATTTATTTTATTAGAATTTCATCCTCTTTACGGAGTGGTCTGTCAGCGCTGCGGTGTAGTAATGAGGAAACACTAAATCCCATTAATTATCCACATTAATGAATATGTGTAACAATGCTACTATAAAGTGTAACATAAACTCTAATTCTCATTTTTTAAATTAATAGGCTAACACGCAATGATGGATTGTTGGCATAATCCGTGTATTTATCTAAGCCTTTGAGGGGTGGCGACGAAGAATGAGGAATGATGAACACAGTTTCTTACACCCTTCAAAGTATTTCTAGCAATGTTGGGCTACAGATCAAGATTGAAGAATGGAGGAGTGTGATCCTGTTACTCCTCAACCAATAATCCTATCACTGGTAGAAGTTTGTTTTTTTCTGTGTGAATTTCTTTTCCCCATTCTATCTTCTAAATGACGAATGTGGGTTAAATCACGAACAAGATAACCCACGAATTGATCATTCGTGAAAGATGATTAATGATTTAGGATAAAGGAGATATCTATCTTAGTGATAATTCTGCCTTATTTTTTGTTGTTTAGGATCTTAGAAAGAAGAATGCATTCAGTTCAAATCGATCAAAGAACCATATCATTCTTTGGGTGTTCTTATGTGACAATCTTTCCCCTATCCTCTTCTTGGATTATTCATGTTATTTTTTGCTCAATGGTTAGTAATGCATCGGACCACGGTGCCAGGTGAGAAAGGTTGCAACTAGGAGGGAAGTGGCATTGATGAGAGGACACGACATAAGGCCATGATGGCATCCCCAGGCCGCTATCCCTATAGAGGTGATAGCCCAAGGCTGAGGCACCCATGCCATGGCGGCCACATGAGCTACAAACACCATAGTCAGAAGTAGGTAGGAGAAGATGCACTGGAAGTGCATCGTGGTGGAGATAGGCTGTCACATGAAGCCATGGTAGAGTAGTGACCTTTGACAGTACTACATTGGGCATGTGACCCACAATAGTGCTACAGGTCGGTTCTGGCCATGCTGAATGGCCGTGTGGCATGCGGGTTGGCTGTGTGACATGTGGGATGGGCGTGTTCATTGGGTGGGAGAACCCCCGTGATAGCCGACCATAGGGAGCAGGTCAACGTTCTCATCAATTGCGTGCACCTGGTTGGAGAAGAACTAGACACTCAAGGAGCTGGTTGGAGTGACTCGAATGGCCCACCTAATGGGCCAAGATGGAGTGGTAGGCCAGACTTGGTATTGGTTTGGGTCAGAAGTTTGGACCTGGACGATGAGCAGCCCAGCGGACTGGACCCACAACCTAGTGGGATGGGTCCAGTAAGTCTCAATGGGCGTAGCCAATGGGCCAGGATGGGCGGGGTCGGCCCAGAGCAAACTGGGTCGGGTCGGGCCAGCCTACATAGGTGGGGTCAGGTGAGACCCCCGGGATGGGTTGGTTGGGTCAGTCCAACCATGTCGAACTGGGCCCGGATGCAATCGACCCCTTTTTATTAAAATACTAAATAACTTTCAAACTGGGCGTCTGTTTGACACACTATCTACAGAATTAGGACCCTTTCGATTAGATGGTCCCTTGGGTATACTCTATCTGTGTTTCAATGGAGTCAAGACATGACCGATGTCTTGAGGAGTAAATTCTACGAGAATCAAGTACACTGGAGAAGCGGAATACTATGGCTGGTTATGGCATGAAGGATATGATGAGATGGACTTAGTGGTCCAATAGATGAATAGACCTCATTGGTACAATAGATTACGAGACCTCAGTGGTCCAACAAATGACCAGACCTCAGTGGTCTAGCAGAAGAGAGCACCTCAGTTGTCCAATAGACTATCATACTTCAGTGGTCCAGCAGAAGAGTGGACCCCAATAGTCTTGCAGACAAATGTACCATAATGGTCAAGTAGATGAGAAGACCTCAGTGGTCCAACATTCATTCCGACCTTAGTGGTTCAATATCCAAGTGTACCTAAGTGGTATAATAGCCGAGCAGACCTCAGTGGATCATTAGGGATGAGTCCCTCCATAGTAGAAGATGATTTAGCTTTACGACTGAAAATTTTACTTTCTATACTTCAAGTAATATCTATTGTGAGTTATCTTTTATTTGTGGTCATACTATTTGATATAGCTATGTGTACTGGTTTTGTGGAATTTCCTTTGTCGTTTAGGGCCCCTATTGAGTGTTGTGTTACTAAACTCTTCAAGGTCTTTTCCCGCACATGTCATGCCTCATGCAGGTGATCGACGCTTCGACGGAGACCTTGGTGGTATAGGACCAGGGGATGCCCCGTGAGATGGGAGAGACGTGACTTACTTCTACAACTACAAACATCTACCCTCCACCAACCCTTCAGGTAGGGTGTGAGTAGATGTACCTTGGAAAAAGCACAATCTTTTTTTTTAGTTTTGGGATTTTATTTTGGCCCCTTTTTACATTTCAGTTTTTTAATGTACTTTTAATAGTTGTTTTAGTGACAGATGTGGTTTACTTAGTGTTTATCTTTCTATAGTTTGTGCTATGTGCGTTTGTATAGGTTTAATGGAAATTTCTTCCCTTTTGGGATATGCCTTCTCGGTGCGAGTCGCCAACCCCTGGCCTATGGAAGGCGAGATTGGGGTAGTCACGACATGGGCCCTAGGGTACGGGTCATGACATTTATTTCATTCCATCCATTGAAAATTGTAATCATCATTCATGCTTATGTATGACCTATCGTATCCATGAACGATATAATTCATTTTTCAATATATACCTTTTTTGGATAAATATATATATATATTGAATATATATTATAATTATATCATAATTAAAATTTTGTGTATGTGGTAACCATGAACATTGTAAAAGATCAAGACTACGAAACCAAATTAGTCATGAAAAAAGAAGCAGTTATCACAAGAAACATTGATATTTATAAAATATTAATAATTAACATATCATAAGATGTAATGAGTAAATAAAATATGGTTTGATATATATTAATATGGGGTTTTAATAAATGAACAATAAATCTATTTTTATTGTAATGGAGGTTTGTATGCGTAAAATTAAATATGACACTTGAGGTAAGGGATTTATTTTATAATCTCATTGTTTATTGGGATTGTTTATTATTATATTTAAAATCATGAAATTTAATGAAATACCTATAAATAAAATCATGCATTTTCTTCTTCAATTTATATTTCCTTATTATCCATGTTTTCCTTTCATTTCTACCAATTAAAGTACTTAAGATAACAAAATAACATTTTTATAGAAAAATGAACTTATTTCTTTCTTTAGTTGAATATTTATTCTTCCATATCGATGTTCTCTAATTTTTTTTCAATTATATCTTTAATATTATCCTATGATTATTTAAATTCATTTTCACCCATGATTTTATTTTTTCAAACTATTTAAAAAAATAATATTCAACTAATTTTTTGAACAATGTATTTTTTAAACTTTTTATGAATTATGAAAGGAATGTTTTATTTTATATTATAATGCATGGATTAAATTTTCCCCCCATCATGAGAACTCAATTTTTTGATGCTTACATATAAATTATCAAAAAAATTTAATGACAATATTTTATTTAATATTTTTTAATTTTTAGATTTTAAATAAGTGATCGGAAAGGGAAAATGGTATTTTCATTTAGAAATTTTTTTATGTGATCTTTTAAAGGAATTTTTCATCTATTATGACATAATATTTTGTAAAATACATTTTAATTGGGATATTTTCCAATGGTAATGCCCTTATTACTTTTATGGATGGTTAATGATTATGATGAATGGATTATTATGAAACCATCCTATTTTCCATGATTTATTCTATGATGAAATGTTTATGAAACTATTTCATTTCTAGGGGTTATGATATTATGGAATTATTATGAAATATATTTTCTTTTTTGGTGTTATTATATGATAACGTTTTATGATGTTATAGCAGAAACATGTATAATTTTAGTTATGGGATGGGTGAGGCCATAATCATATTTACCTCTAATAAATAATGTAAATTTGTATTTTTAATGAGATAAACAAAAATGGAATGGGGGGGGGTAAATATAGTTCAAGAAGGGAATAAATCCATTATGATTGTCTTTGGAGTGAACCATGTCTTCTATAACAGAATAGGTAGTGAACCCAATCCATAATTATATAATTTTTATTGATCCATGACTACAAAGAAACAAATTTTCTATGTTTATGTGAGAGCCAAAAATATATTTTTGATTCCAATGTTATAGAACCATGGATTTTGGGATTCTTTTATGATTCATGATTTTTAAACAACATTTATTTATTCCATGAATTAAGATTATAATATTTGATTTGAAGTTTTTGGGTTTTAAATGTTAAACTCATGCCCTCATACCATTATTCTTATGATATATTTATGTGATCATTAATGTCCCCTTGTTTACACTTTATAAGAACATGATATCACTAATTTTTAGGTTTTCATTCCCTTGGTTATGTAGAATGTTTTTATGTATGTTGCATCTAAGAAGGGTAATATTTACAGATAACTAAATGGGAAATAATGTAATCTTTTATAAAAAGTTCTTTTACTCTTCCATTTTCAAAATATACTAATAAAATATGATTTTAGAGTGGATTGTTATGTAATGTAATTAATATTTGTATATTAATATTTGATATCATTTTATGAAATATAATAGTCTCTATATTTATTAACAAGGTGTAAAAAATGAAAACACATTAAGGGTTCATAATAAGGATAACAATTATTTAAAAGAGATCATCTACTATATAGATCATTACCATTATAAAAGGGTAATACCATCATATGTTCCATTTTACAATAGAAAAGGATACAATCATGTATATGGAGTAGTAGATGAAAGGTATTAGGAAAATATTTCCCCATCAGTGAGGGTGAAATTGAACCATTAACATTAAGAGATCCATGTGGGTGAAATAAAACTGGTTTTCCCAAGTTGGTGTTCTAGGAAAATTATGATCCCCTGCATGATAGATGGGTGGAATCATATTATATTAGTATGAGAATAACCAAAAACCCTTTAATTTTCATACTTTAAAATATTATTTGAAGGGATTCCTTCACCGATGTCTTGATATATGAATTTTTTGAACTGATATTTCATAGTCATACTTTTTATGAAACCTTGAGTTGAATCAAATCCACCCGCTTTTAATATCATTTCTTAGTTTTTGGTCTACAGATAACTTAATTGATTTTATTATTCTGGGAAATGATGAATTAAATGATTTCCCCCATCTAGTTCACCATAATGAACATTTATCTTATTTTTGTGTCATTCTATTACAAATGTTTGAGTTAAGGTGTTTATTATAGATAAAGGTATTTGAGCCACTATTTACATAATTTTCATATGAGTTTTTATGTTTTTTATTCATTTTAGTAATATTACTATTTTAAAAATTCAAGAATCCTTTCAATCATCTAGGGTAGTGACAATGCCACATTTTTTTTGATATAAATATGGGAGATCAAATCTTTATACAAGGGATATTTTTTCTAGTTTGGGACTATAGTGTAGACGTACTATTTCTTCCTGACATCCATTATATTATCAATTATGGTTACCCTAATTCAAAAAATCATCAATCAATACCATGCATCCATGAGAAATTATATGAGATGTTCTATATATTTTCTTTTATTGATAGATTATTTTATGGGTAAAAGTATTATTTATAATAAATTAATAATTTTTCATCATCCAAGGATATTGAAGGTGTTTTTAAGTTTGGATTAGGTGCATAAAAGTTGTTTTCTATATATTCTTATACAGGCAATCATAACACATATAGTTCAGTTCAATTTAACAATGACACATTGCACCATTAATTGTAATTTTATAAGGATCATAGTGGTTACTTTTAAGGTCATAAAACCATTATCAATGGTGTAATTTAGTTTAAAATTCTATGAATTGGGACTATTATAATAAGATAAAACTTATATTGAATGAAATACTAATTGTAGCTTCCTAGAAAAGGGTTTTCTTGGGACTTGTGATTGATCATACCTTTCTGATTGGATCTAATATCATGTTAGGACCCTATTTATATTTGACATCCATTTTTTGTAACTATATAGAGAGAAATACTAGATACATGGGTTATTTGAATATATAGAGGAAATATTTGTTTTAAAATAGGTATTACTTTATTATTCTATATCATATGTATGATATAATAGTGGATACATTTATTTTTAAGAGTTATAAAATATTCTTTTTTAGACACGATCAACATATTTATATAATATTGGTTTCCACTAGTTATGTAAGTGTATATTTCATGGTTATATATGATTTATTATACACCTAGGAAACTAATGTTTAGGGAGGATGGTCAAGGATATTCCTATTATCAAAGGATTACTTGACTAAGAGGGAAAACATTGGTTTGAAAAATAACCGATTCTTTTATATCAGGTGGCCATGGAAGAGACCTTGTTAAAATGGGTTTCTCAAGATTTTCTCCAAAATTCAATGATATTAAAAAGGTATTTTGGGATTTTATTAAAAAAGGTTGAATTAATCCTAGGTATCTAACTAGGGATAATGGGGCCACCAAAGTTTAAAGTTGAAGTCTAGGTATATGTAGAATTTTAGGTAGCATGGGTACATTTTTATTAAACCAATAAAATATTTTTTCACAAAGAGGTCACTTTTTATTCAAATATTATGCGAGGATATATCATTATAATGAGGGTAAAAAATATCTCAAGAAATATTTATTTCATATAAATAATAGGGTTTATGAGAGTGGATATATCAATAAAGGGGTAAAGCAGATTGAATTCCATACACCGTCTATGTTTTGTATGATAGTTTTCATTTGTAAAATATTAAAATGGGCCCCTCATTAAGGATTTACATTTAATATAACATGATTTTTTTATACAAAGAATTCATAGTCAAAAAATTATTATGTGGGAGATTCCCACCATTTTCAAAAATTAATTCAATTTCTGCCTAATGAATCTCTTTTCAAAGGTATAAATCATAATGTTTTTGTCCAAAAAGAAATGGATTTATCAAATTCAATGGAACTATAACTATAAATTTTATTAAAATTAATATAATGGGACTATTTATTCCTAAATTTTTTTGGACAATTAATTATAGAGCTCCAGACCACACAAAATCATTTTAGTTTTATAATGGATTATTTTCTCGCTGGAAAATTTGATTATAATGCATACGATAAATGATATCACATGATAATCTCACTTTAAAACTATAATCATATAAGTTAATGTAATTAATTTTCAATAGAAACTAATGTTCATTCCTGGTATGCATGTTATGTTAGGCCACATAATTATTTAATATTCTTAATAAAAGTCCATTTTTTGACCATGAATAGTTCTAGGCCATGTAATTATTTTGTAGATAATTTTTTTCATTAATCAATAGAAAATTACATCATATTTTTAATTATTTCTTGGATATGTAATTTTTTACATGACCACTAGTCTTAAAAAATTGATAAAATTATTTGTAAATAATCCCAACTTAAAATGATAATAAATTTTGATCCATAGGTTTATTTTGGATCCATGATCCGACAAATAAAAGATAGAAAGGCTGTATAACTCAATATATTAGTTATATCTATAAAATTTATATTTTAGGCCCAAAATAAAATATTAAGGCCCTCAAAAATTAATTTTATGATTTTAATCGAGTCTAAGGTAAATTCCTAAAAACATTCTATAACCACAACACCACCAGATTGGGAAACATTTTGCAGAGAATATCAGCCCTAGGTGTACGAGTGATTGGGAAATTTGTGGAGACATTATATGCACAATATACATGAATTATAAACATTAAATGGAAAAAATAAACATATATTATTTAGATGAGGATCACATATTATTTTTCATGGAAAAAAATAATGGAACAAATTTTCTGTAAATATAAATTACTTCATTAGATTCAATCTTTTTGAACAATGTAATATGATTATGAGGGAATATTTGGAAATATTATTTTTTATTTATATAATATATATGTAATTTTTATTTATTGTAATGGAGAAGGATCCCCTAGATGAGGATCTTAACTCAAGGATTTTTATCATTACACACACTTATACATTAACCAAGAGTATGATCTATTATGAGAGTGTATTCAATAATATACATAAATAATTTTATTTATTCATATAATAATATATTATATACACATTGTAGAATCCATTATATTTTATTGACCTAAAAAGTACACATTGATTGATTCTATAGAAACTGAGTCCATTTGAACATTTGATGAAAATGATTTATTATGAAATAATTTTTGAAGCAATTGAATCAGTGAAAAAAATCGTTTAGAAACTCATAATATAGTAAGGAATATTTTACATGTTTGGTATTGGACGGAAGGATATATATCTGGAGTTCCCTCACCATAGGCTTAAATTAGCATATTAAAGAAAATTTGTTAGACTTATGATTTTCCCTATAATTCTAATTTTTGAACTATATAGTCAAGTTAGATGCACATAAAAGATTATATTTCTATAAAAAAAGAATGATATATTTGGATAAGATAGATTAAATGAATCACTGTAATCAAATTCATGAAGGGTGGTTTTCTAGGAAAGTTAAAACATTTAATGTATTAAAATTTAAATAATTTAAATCAGTTTTATTTTAAAAAAATAAATTGATCTAATAAATTAAATAAAGAGAAATTTGATATTATTATTTCTTAAATTCATTGATCCAGGGATGAAAAAATTTATTTTTTATATGGTTGAATGATTACTGAGAGAAGATTTTTTATATATTACACATTAACTTTTATATGTTGGGAAAGGTAAATGATTTGTGAGTGAACCCTTGGGTTTTGATCAATCCCCCCTTTATGATTTTAACCTAAAAATTATCATTGCATTTTTATTCTATAATTTATGGACTTTTTTATTATACTAAAGGTAATAAATTTTTTTGGGCATGAATCAATGAATAAAATGGTGATTCAAATTTAACATTATACTTCATTAAACAAATTTGACGTTGCCTAATAAATTGAAATTGAAATTAGAATATAATATTTTCATCCTCTATATGTTTCTAATAGGTTTTTTATAGTAAATGGGGATGTTTATAATAATGGTTTCTTAAGTAATGGTTCTGAAGGTCAATAAGGATACTTAAGGCCGTGGTTTCTAAAGAAAAAATATAGGATAGTTCAATATCACGATATAGGAGAATGTATGTAAGATTCATAAATGGTAACCATGATATTTTTATTTAATGGAATATGTTCCACTATATAATTATAATAATGAATTCTATTGAAGGAAGTAAGATAAAAGGTAAAACCATCAAAATTATAACATTCAATTATGATATTTTAGAGAATCTTAGGAAAATTACTTAGATATAATAACAATGAATTCCTTAGGAAAATTCCTAATGAGCAGATGAGGAAGGATAATAATATTTCATTAATAAGAAAAAAAATGATTTTCCTATCTTTAAGTTCCTAACATCGTGAAGATTCACATAATCTTAGCATGAGTCCAAATGGAGAGATCAATTTTTTAAGACCAATTGTATAATATCATAGTGACAAAACATATACTACCATATTGCTTTGATCTAGAAAAGTTATAGTCTTATGGATTTTGTATTATAATGTTTGAGGAAATAGTCATAAAATGTTATCAGACCGACAAAAGAGGATTATCTCATATGTAGATTTATCAAGTAGTCTATGTTTCAAAATTTATATGAATTTCTATAAATGGGGAGTAGTTTAAAGTGTGATAAGGTAAATTTAAATGGATTTAAAAAGATAATGAAATTTTTTATATCTACAAGGTATAAAAAGATGATGTTTCATGTATTAAAAAATTGACTTTGGATGTGGTATAATGTTTGATGTTTTATTGTTGAGGAGTATGCTGTTGAAGTAAGGATATCAAATCATGTCCACTAGATAAGGTAAATCAGATTGAGTTTTGTTGACAATGTATTTTCTATTCTACTTGATGATGATTTTTTTTAGATCATTATATGGAAAATCATACTTATATAATATTTTATGCATCAAACATCCAAGTATGAATACCAAAAACTGGAGTCATATCAAATAGATCTAATATTTTACAAGGGGATATGTTTAGTTACATGATATACTTAGTTCAATATAATAAATTCATTTAGGGAATTGTAGTATGTATGCTATCAGATTGAGTGCATCAGTTCAACTAATATTTGTGGAATGGGGAGATTGGTTAGACATAATATGAGGATTAATCGAATCGATGAACAATGAATAAGTAAATATGATTTAATTAGATGGATGATTATATATAGTTGCACATATTTTTGTTTTGTGATTCATGTATATATTTTTAGCTATGGAAGAGTGACTAGATAGAGACACGAAAATTCATCCATTTGGAAAAGAAATCATATAAAGGGAACTAGAAGAATATGTTCTCGATCCATCAGATCATGTAAGTCATTTAATATAGAACAAACATAAATAAATTAGATAATGATGTTTCAGATGAAGATGTTTTTTATTAAATCCATTAGACCATATTTTAAAAGAAAATGTTTCGAGTATAATTTAATAACTTTGTAAATCCCATTAAAATGTTGGTGTTGTATCTTTTTTTCAATGTCTATTTATCTTCCCATGGTTAATGAATTATGAAGTCCTTACTTGACACTGATGTTAAGGTAGTTTCAATAGATAGAGATGGTTCTAAGTTTGTAATAATATGCAATGATTTTATAATATACTATAGAGACATATAGTGTAGTTTAGTTGACCATGAGATTAAAAATTTGACTTATATTTGAGTGGTAAAACATATTTGAGTTCCCACATTTTCTCCTGAGTGAGAACTTTTATAATGGTGTAAAAGTTTTTTAATAGTATTAATAACACTTTTCAAAAGTTAAAATAGGTTAAATGATAATTATTTTAGAGAAATTTTATTTTACAGCCAAGGAAACTACTGTTTGTAGAAGAATTATACTAGATAAAGGTATAGATATAAGAAGTGCATTAGACACAGGTGTAGAGGTAAGAGGTTCTAATCCGAGGAAATAGTTAGAGGAACTAGTCGGAGGAACCTCACAAGTGGTTTCTATTTAAAATATCGATGGATAAAGTTATTTAACTAGATTCACTGATCTAAGGAATCTTGTGTTAAGGTACATCAATAAAATTGGACGAGTTTAAAGGAGAATCATATAGAGTTATACGAGACATATATTGCGGCACACTGAATGGATTTAAACTGGATGAATATTAAGATGAATAAGATAGATTCATATCATATTACAAAAAAATTACACTATGTTTAATTTCACTAAATGGAGACATCAGATAGATAATTTTCTAGATGATGTTTTTATGTTATGTGTAATTTTCTTTATTTTATATTGGCTCAGATCTATATGAAAACATTTTACTAAAAATAGTTACTATAATTATATTTTTTGAGAAATAAATAGTCTAATGGGAGTTGGTTCATTATATTAACTTGATGTATAAGTGAAAAATCCATGGAGTGATAAGACTTACCATGGAAAGGGTGTAGGTTCTCAAATTGGGGATGAATCTTGTAAAACAACTATTATGTTGTTTACTTTATATATTTTTCTAATAATATCGGTAAAGTTGTAGAGACACATCTCTAACGATCTATTTATAATAAATAATATCATATATTGGATAAACATAATGACAGATAGTGTTTAAGTTGAATATAACCAGTAATAGTTTGGCGCTATTGGTTCACCACCTCTCTGGAAGACTCCACGATCCACATGAGAATCTCAATTTGTTGTGATGGATGATTACATTTATTTGGGTATGTAATTTTTTTTCTTATTTTTATTTAATTTTTTAATTGAATTTTATATTTTTAAGATTTTATGAATGTATTTATTTGAAATTTAAAATTTTTAATCTTGATATATAGAATACAAATGTTTTTTCTGTTTACAGAAACATGGAGGTTTCTTCCAAAAAACATAAAAACTGGATGAATAGAGAATAACATAATTAGTTAAAGTAATTCTATCTAAAGATACTAATGTAGTATCCACAACTATATTATGTTAACATATGTGGTAATAATTTTTGTTAATTTGGGAAAAATAAACCACTGTTAGATTCTTTCTAAATCATTAATTCAGATGAAACTATTGAATAATTCTATGTTCAAAATAAATATTACAAGTAAAATTTCCATGTTTTTATTAAATATATAATTTCATATAGATAAGGAAAAAATGTTGAAATATCATAGATTAAATCAATAATTGATGACCCATAGAAAGAATTTGAAATAATATATGAGAATGTATAGCTCTTACTAACTTCACCAAAGTAAAAGGATTTTTTTTCATGTTCTCAACTAAAAATCCACCCCATCATGTTGGGACCAAGTTGGATGGAGAAATAAGTTTGAAGAGTTGGAATTTGCAGAGTGTTGTCTTTTGTTGTCAAATAAGATAAATCAATTCACTTTGTAATGGACATAAAATTAGATGATAATTTGCTGATTTGTATTTCACAAATATCATAAGTTAGGTGAACTTGTGATGAAATCCTTATAAATGAAAGGGGAAGAAATGATGATGCCAATCATATACAGTTTTGATTGGAAGGAATGATGCTTCTGGAAGATGGAATGTTTCAGTAATTCCCATTGAAACTCTGATGATGCTAAAGATGATCTATCAATGGATATATATCACGATGGTGGAGTTCGTGATGAAAGCTGAAGAATGATTATGGGAAGCAGTGAAGGGAGAAATGACAAAGCAATGAACAATCTGGGGGAAGCACAAAAGCACAGTTGAAGGTGGCGCCGTTTTCCAGTGTTTTCCAAATTTTAGGGCCTGAAAATTGGGAGATGAAGATGTGTTTTTGGAAATGGATAGAGCATCCAAAATTGAATATGGTTTAGATTTTTGCATGAAAGGCATGATTCAAGATCAGAACATCAAAAAATGACAAAGGCATGGAGTGCGTGGAAATTTAGGCAAGATGCATGCAATAATAAAGTGGTGCGCGCAATATATGTGGGTTGCAAAAAATATTTGTGGGAGGTGCGAAATTTCAGCGGGATGCGCAAACAAATGAAGGTCGCGGGAAATAGTAGCGGGATGCACGAAAAATCCGCGGGATGCGCAAGAAATAGAGTGGTGCGCGAAATAGAAGAATGAAGTTTTCATGCAAATGGTGTTTTGAGATCAGAATTTCAAAAATTGGAAAAGGAATGAGGTGCATGAAATATTGGAGCGTTGCGTGAAATGTGAAGTTGCGTAAAAGATTTTTTTACGCACATGAAGATGTTTTTATGCGCGGATTAGTAGTTTTATGCATGGGGTCAAAAATGCCTATAAATATGAGGCGGACCCCTCTCATTTGTTAATGATCAACACTTAGAAGAAATCTCGAGCTCTGGTGCGTGTAAATTATATGCTAAGTGCGTTGCGCGAAAAGAATGAAGTTTGCGCGAAAAGAGGATAGGTGCACGAAAAATTGAGAAGTTGCCTGAAAATAGAAAAGTTGCGCGAAAAAGGAAAGTTGAGTGAAAAATTTTTTCGCGCCAAAAGGGAACTTTTACACGCAAGACACTTGAATTGCACATAAGGTATTCTAAAGGCTGCACAGAGAATTTGGGGTCTGCACACATATTCAGTTGTGTGTATGGAATTTCTTATTAGATTATGGGTAGGAAAGTGAAGATTTATACTTTAGAGAATACAACTGTTCAATTGTAAAGATGCACTGAAATACTGTAATACCCTATTTGTGCTAAGAGGGTGCACACACGCTTGCAGATTGTTTTCCAAGTGCTACACAAGTGTAAGGGTATATCCTACTCGTTGTATTCCACATCAAAGGATTGTTTTCTAGTGGATTGTGTGGTACTGGATTATTTCTGTACCATACCAAGGATGTAGCTACTCTTGTTGAGTAGTGAACCTTGTAAATCTTGGGTTCCCAAGGTTGTGTGTGTTCAACAGAGAAGAAAATATTTTACAGGAGGTGAAGGTTGTTTCAATTCGAAGGAAACATAAAAAGAAAAAAGATATAACTGATTCACCCCTCCCTCTCTCAGTGATACTTGGATCCTGACTAGGAACATCGATTGGTATAAGAGAGAAGTTGGCTTCATTTATTCTTTGCTGAAGTTGTTGAATAGAAGTTGTGATGGAGAATATAAATTGCATGAATAGTAAGGGGATTCCAATTTGTGATGGAAAGAACTATCACATCTGGAAGGACAGAATGATACCTTATCTTACTTCTCTTGGATATGAAGTTCTTGAAACTAAAACAGATGGATTTCCTGCTATTGGTGACAAAGATCCTCCAACTCCTATCAATAAGAAGAATCTTGAGAATGATGGAAGAGATAAAAATGCATTACTCTCATCGCATTCTGAGAGTGAGTTTTTAAGAGTGAAAGGTGTCGCTATAGATAAAGGCATCTGGGATAAGTTGATGAACATTTATGAAGGAAATACAAAAATGAAGAAGGCAGAACTACAAATCTGGAGGCTGAAGTATGAAGACTTGAAGATGGGAGAATCTGAATCTGTTGGGGACTTCTTTACCCGGGTTAATGACATTGTTAGTACAATCAGATGTATTGTTGAAAAGTTGGAGGATTCTATAGTTGTTGAAAAGATCTTGAGAATTTTGCCTGAAAATTTTGATGCTGATGTTTCATCATTGGAAGATTGGGACCCAGAAACATTATCTCTTGAAGATTTGCATAGTACTGTCTTCACTTATGAGATGATAAGGGAGAAGTCCATAAAGATCAAAGCAAAAGCAGATAGAGAAATGTATTTAAAGGTAGAAAAGAAAGAGAACTCTAAGAAATTCATATTGAAGAAGAAGTTGGTGAATCCATCTTTGAAAACGAGGTATGTCAAAATTTTGATGAAATACTCTCCTTGTTTTCTAAAAATGTGAAAATAAGAACAATGAAATACAAAGGGAATCTTACTTTGAAATGTTTTGAATGTGGAGCTATTGGCCACTTTGTGGCTAATTATCCTCAGAAGGGGAAAAATGAAGACAGTGATGAAGAAGACAGAAGACCAAGAAGGTCATTGAAGAAACAGGGTGGAAAATATAAATATTCTGGAAGAGGTAAGGATAAAAAGGTCTTCAAATCAAAAAGAAGAAGTTTCTTTTCGAAAAGTGAAGAAGATGATGATAGTGAGACTGGATCTGAAAATTCTGTTGCAGAGAAATCTAGAGAGAGTAATTTTTTTTGCAACTATGAATAATGGTGATTATGTGAGCAGTAGTACTGAAGAAGAGGAAAGTCAACTGGAACATTATCTTCAAGAAGAGTTGAGAGAATGTTTGAGAAAGATCAGAATGCTTGAGAAGGAAAACAAGAAGTTGATAAATTAAAATTCTTCATCAAACAACAAATAAGGTTTTACTAATGAGAAAATCAAGATGGAAAAAGAGATTGATGATCTGAAATATTCTCTTGAGAATACAAAGAATAGTAATGATCATCTTGAAATAAAGCTGAAGGAAAAAAGAAGAAGAGTTGGAACTTGTCCAAAAGAAACTTTTTAATGCTAAAGAAATGAATATCAGTTTAAAAATTTTTATCTCATATGTTAGTGAATGTTCGAGTAAGAATGATTCAAACAAGGAACCAAAAAAGTTATCTTCAAAGGTCTAAATGAAAGTCAGAACTGGTTCTGATAAGAACAAGGCTAAAAAGACCATTTATGTGGCCAAAGTCAAAAATGCTGAAAAATCAGAAGTGCATAAAAATCTTGAGGCAAGAAAAACATCTAATACTTCTGGTACTAATGAATCTGAGCTGAAGAAGAGAGTTACAAATGAAAACATGAAGGTTTTTGAGAAGCGTGTTCTAAACTCCGGTTAGTATAAAAGTTTCAGAGGCAAATATTCTTTCTATGGTTACTGCTGCTATTGTGGTGGATTCAGACACATGGAAAGTATGTGTTGGTTCAACCAAAAACATTACAACTATTCCACAAGTTTTGAAAGACAAGTTCTGAGGGTGAGTCAACCCTTCCAAAATAGAATGTCTCCAAATAAATTTCAGAAGATGTCTGAGAAGAATAGTGTGAATGTTGAGAATAGATTCCAACCACTGGAAACTCATTGTGAAAGATGTGATCAACTTGGACATCTTGCTAAGGGCTGTCTTAGTGTGTTACCAGAGCAACAAAAGTTTGTTAATAATCCTCAAAATACAAAGTTTTTAAAATCCAAAGGGGAATGTCTAATAAGTCTAAAAAGAAATAATGCATGGTTCTCTGGCTAGAACACATTGTCATGGCTTTGAAATTGGCATAAGCACAACCTAAAGTAGAAGAAAAGGGAGAACAAAAAGCTCTTGTTGTTTAAACTACTCTGAAAGCTACAAAAGGAGAACATCCATAGATTCTTGATAGTGGGTGTTCCTCTCATATGATAGGAGACTTAAAGCTTATGAATAATGTGAAAGACTTCAAAGAAGGAACAATGACATTTGGAAATGATGAATCTCTAAGGATCAAATGTGTTGGGTCGACCATCATTGGAAAAGAAAAAATGAAATCGATGAAAACAATGTATGTTGATGGGCTGAAACATAACCTTCTTATTGTGTCACAAATCTGTGATGATGTTAATAAAGTAATCTTAAGAAAAGATAGATTTTTTGTGAGAAGTGAAAATGATGGGAATATTATCACAAGAGGAGAACGTATAAGAGGGAATTTGTTCTAAGTTGGTGAAGTGCAGAACTCTTGTTACATTGGTGTAGTTGATTAAAATCAGTTATGGAATAAAAGGATGGGACATATGTGTCATAGAAATATGTGAAGTTATCAAAGAGAGATAGTTTCCGAGATATGCCTGATTTATCAAGAAGAAGAGACTGGTGTTGCACCATTTGTGAGAAAGGAAATATTACAAACTCTATTCATAAGAGAGTTGCAATTCGCAAAAAAAAGACCCTTGGAGCTCATACACTCTGATATTTGTAGACCAATGAGCAAGAAATCTAAAAATGGAGATAAGTACTTCAATAATTTTATTGATAAATTTCTTCATATTACTTTTGTTTTGTATATTATACATAAGTCAGATGCTCTGAAAATGTTTAGAAGTTTTAGGAGAAAAGCAGAAAAGGAATGTGAATATTCAGTGAAGAAGTTGAGAATTGATAATGGTGGTGAGTATAAGAATGAAGAGTTTGAATGTTATCTTGAGAATCATGGAATTTGGCATGAGTTCAGTTCACCATACACACCTCAACAAAATGGGGTTACTGAAAGAAAGAATCAGAGTTTGGTGGAAATGGGGAGAACTATGTTAGTTGAACATATTATTTCTCATTATTATTGGAGGAAAACCATGAGCACTGCTGTGTATATTCAGAATCTATGTTTTTATTGGAAAAACATAGATATGACTCCCTATTAAATGTTCTATGGAAAAACTCCAAGTCTGAAACACATGAGAGTTTTTGAGAGTCCATCTATTATAAAGAATAAAGGTGGAAACTTGGGAAAGTTTGAACAAAGAGGAGATGATGGAATTTTTCTTGGATATGATCCAGAAGGAAGAGGATATAAATGCCTCAACAAATAAAAATAAAGAGTTATTGATTCTTCATACATAAAAGTTGTTGAAAATACTGATAAAGAAAAGCAGTCATATGTTGATGTGGAGGTCGAGTGGGATAGAGAAGATTTTGTTAACAATTATGATAATGTTGCAGACTATGTTCATCCTAATCAAGAAGAGGAATCCAACTCAGAAATCTCAAGTGATGAGGATGGAGTTCAAACAACTCATCCTAGGTTGAGTAAATAAGTGGAGGCTCAGAACATTATTGGAGAAAAAATCAGATGGTTCAAACATGAAGAACAACGAATGCTATATCACATTCTTCTCTTTATTCGAAAGTTGAACCAAAAGATGTAAATCAAGGATTTGATAATCCAGAATGGGTTCATGCGATGAATGAAGAGCTTGATAAGATAGATAAGAACAATAATTGGGATCTTGTACCCAATCCGAACAACAAGAACATTATTGGTACAAAGTGGGTTTTCTAGAATAAGCTAAATGAAGAAGGAAAAGTAATAAGAAACAAGGAAAGATTGGTCTGAAAAGGGTATTCAAAATTTGAAGGCATTGACATTGATGAAACCTATGCTCCAGTGGTACAATTAGAAACAATCAGAATATTTCTTGTCATTGTTGCACAACGAGGTTACAAAATCTTTCAAATTGATGTAAAATATACATTCTTGAATGGTGACCTTGATGAGGAAGCATACATTGATCAACCCTGTGGATTTGTTTTTGGGAAGGATAAAAACTATATGTGTAGGTTGAAGAAGTCTATGAATGGACTAAAAAATGATCTGAGGGAATGGTATTCTAAATTAGACACTTTCTTGAAGAAGAAGAATTTTAAAAGGGTAGAGTTGATAGCAATATTTATATCAAAGAGTGTCAAGAGTCATCACTAATCATTATTTTTTATGTCGATGACTTTATCTTTGCTTGGAATGATGAAAGGTCATGTGAATGATTTTCTAAGGAGATGAAGAAGTTATTTGAGATGTCCATGCTGCGTGAATTGAAATACTTTCTAGGGCTACAAATCTCACAGAAAATGAATCATGTATTTCTTTCTCAAGAAAAGTATGCTAAGGAGCTTTTGAAGAAGTTCGGCATGGAAAATTCTAAACCCGTGTCCACACCTATGTCAGTGGGAACCAAGTTGTCTAAAGATGGAGAAGGCAAGGAACTTGATTATATAGTGTTTTGAAATCTGATTGGAAGTCTATTATATCTGACTGCCTCAAGACCTGCCATCGCCTATGCTGTCACTTTATGTTCCAGATTTCAGAGTCCTCCTAAAGAATCACATCTGATAGATGGAAAAAGAATTCTCAGTTATATTAAAGGCACAACAAATTTTGGAATCAGGTATGTTGGCTCATGAAATATTGATCTATTCAGGTATTCTGATGCTGATTGGGTAGGAAATGTTGATGATCGAAGATCCATATCTGGTGGAGTTCTCTTTCTGGGAAAAAATTGTGTTAGTTGGCATACAAAGAAACAGAATTCAGTAACTCTTAGCACAACTGAAGCTGAGTATGTTGCTTCTACAAAAGCTGTAGCTCAACTAATGTTGATTAAGACTCAGTTGGAAGATCTACTTGTTGAAGTGAAGCTACCATTGCTCTTGGGATGTGATAATCAGAGTGCGATCAATCTTATAAGGAATCCGGTACAACATTCTCGTTCAAAACATGTTGACATAAAGTACCACTTCCTGAAAGAGCAGGTGGAGAAGAATTAATTGAGGCTGGAATATATTCCTACATATGAATAAGTTGGGATATCTTCACAAAACATTTACCAAAGGAACCATTTTCAAAATTGAGGTTGAACATGGGTGTTCAACCTCCTTCTCATCAAGGTTGAGGTACGTTTGTCTGTCCCCTCTCTTGTCTTACCTTTGGATAGTGTTGTCTAGGGGGAGAATTGTTTTATAAATCTATCCTTATGGAATCATGCATAAAGGGGGATTTGTGGGTAAGATGTGAATTTAGCATGTATGTGTGGGAACTATTCTAACTGTTTGTTGGAGTGGTTGTATGAAACAATGTTGTTTTCCAGGAAAGTTGATGATGTGAATAATGGTGAAGCAGAAGCTTGAAAGATGTTCTGAAGAAGGCTGAGGAGGTAAGTTCCTTAGATTTCATAGTCACTTCTTTTAAACAGCATGGTTTTGGCTGTCAATAATTCTTGTTTCCTATAATGAGTTAGCTCATGTAGGCTTAGAATTGTTGATAGGTAATCCATTTCTTAAGGATACAAAGTTCAGTTATTTATGAATCTTTGTTGACAAAAAAATCTATAGGGGGAGATTGTTGGGACCAAGTTGGATGGACAAAGAAGTTTAAAGAGTTGGTATTTGCAGAGTGTTGTCTTTTGTTGTCAAAGAAGATAAATCAATTCACTTTGTAAAGGAATTAAAATCAGAAGATGGTTTTCTGATTTGTATTTCACAAATATCATAAGTTAGGAGAACTTGTGAGTCAAGCATTATAAAAGAAAGGGGAAGAAATGATGATGCCAATCATATATAGTTTTGATCTGAAGGAATGATGCTACTGGAAGATGGGATGTTTCAGTACTTCCCATTGTAACTCTGATGATGCTAAAGCTGATCTATCAAAGTATATATATCTTGATGGAGGTGTTCATGATGAAAGATTAAGAATGGTTATGGGAAGCAGTAAAGAGATAAATGACAAAGCAATGAACAATCTGGAGGCGGCACAAAAGCACAGTTTAATGTGGTGCTGTTTTCTAGTGTTTTCCAAATTTTGGGGCCTAAAAATCGGTAGATGAAGATGTGTTTTTGGCAATGGATGGAGCGTACAATATTGAAGATGGTTTAGATTTTTTCATGCAAGGCATGATTCATGGTTAAAACATCGAAAAATGACAAAGGCATGGAGTGCATGGAAATTTAGGCAAGTTTCATGCAAATATAAAGTGGTGCATGCAATATATGTGGGTTGCACGAAATATTTGCGAGAGGAGCAAAATTTCAGTGGGATGCATGAAAAAATGAAGGTCGCGCAAAATAGTAGCGGGATGCACGAGAAGTAGAGTGGTGCGCGAAATAGAGGAATGAAGTTTTCGTGCAAAAGGTGTTTTGAGATCAGAAGTTCGAAAATTGGAAGAGGCATGAGGTGCTTGAAATATTGGAGCATTGCACGAAATGTGAAGTTGTGTAAAAGATTTTTTTACGCGCATAAAGATGGTTTTTCATGAGGATTAGTGGTTTTTCATGCGAGGTCAAAAATGCCTATAAATATGAGGTGAACCCCTCCCATTTGTAAATGCTCGACACTTAGATGAAATCCCAAGCTCTAGTGCAGGTAAATTATATGCTAAATGAGTTGCATGAAATGAAAGAAGCTTGCGCGAAAAAAGGATAGCTGCGCGAAAATTTGAGAAGTTGCACGAAAATAGAAAAGGTTACGCAAAAAAGGAAAGTTACGCGAAAAAGTTTTTCACGCCAAAAGGGAACTTTTACACGCAACACACTTGAATTGCATGCAAGGTATTCTAAAGGCTACGTAGAGAATTTGGGGTCTTCGCACATATTCAGTTGTGCGTATGGGAGTTCTTACCAGCTTCTGGGTAGGAAAGTGAAGATTTGTACTTCAGAGAATACAACCGTTCAATTGTAAAGAAGCACTAAAATACTGTAATACCCTATTTGTGCTAAGAGGGTTCACACGTGCTTGTGAATTGTTTTCCAAGTTCTACATGAGTGTAACGGTATATCCTACTCATTGTATTCCACATCAAAGGATTGTTTTCTAGTGGATTTTGTGGTACTAGATTATTTCTGTACCATACCAAGGATGTAGCTACTTTTGTTGAGTAGTGAACCTTGTAAATTGTGTGTTCCTATGGTTTTGTGTGTTCAGTAGAGAAGAAAATATTTTACAGGAGGTGAAAGTTGTTTCAATTTGAAGGAAACATAAAAAGAAAAAGATATCACTGATTCACCCCCTCCCCCTCTAAGTGATAATTGGATCCTGAATGGGAACTTCACATCGAAGAAGAATTTTATAAATTTTCTTATGAGAATATTTTTACTGTGAATATTCTTAAGGAAATTTTCCATGCATTAGAATATAATACTAAAGATAATAACTCTCAGTCAGAAGATAAAGAATGAATTTTAAGAGATCTGGAAAAATCACTATAGAAGGAGAGTAATATGTATGATGAAAAATTTGAAAAGAATAAAAATTATGATACCCACTTGAATCTCAGTGAGATTAAGGAACATTTAGTGAAATCATAGGAAGAAAAGTTCAATCTTACAGAAGAAACATTACTACAGAGTATTTGTGAAGATGTTTGTTAACAAAAGTTTTCAAGGAAGAGATCCATGAACTATATAATACTCACTATGTAATTTTTTAGGTTAAGAATGATCAAATAGATATCATGGAAAATATAGCATAAGGGTATTATATTTACACAAAATAGGTGAGTATATTTTATAAATTAAATACATTAATAGTAGATGTTTTTTGTGAAAATAAAGTGAGATGTATTTAAAACTCGACAAACAATATAAATGTAAATTATCTTAAGAAATCAGTGAGATTAAGAAATATGGAAGATAATCAAGATGAATCATGAATAAAATATAAGATAATAATCTATAATATTGTTTTAATGTAAATTCATGCTTTAGTAAATTATCTATCCAATTTTAGTGAGAATATTAAATTAGTAGAAGCATCATCATCATTTGAGAAGATGAAGAAAAATGTAACTGTACATTTTTTCAATGAATGTTTTTACACTAACTCTTGTATTATTAGTACATGATATCATTCCTAGAATTTTTTTTCAAAAAGGTGAGAAAACTTATACCTCAATGCAGTTGGATGTTAGAAAAGAAAGGGTAATTATTCCCCCATAATCTATTAAGGAACAAAATGTACATATCTGAAAGAAACATGTTTTGAAAGAAGTTTCTACCAGCCTGATTACAACACTTGAAAAGAATCCTAAATTTGTTAGTCACTATTAGTTCTATAGAAAGGTCAAACACGTGGTCATTTTTTATTGGTGCAAAATACCAATGTATTAAAAAAATAATCACAACATTAAGGTGGATAAAAGTGAATGGAAATGGTATCCCATATAAGTATAGCCATTATTTCAAAAAATAAGAATCAACTATTGACATTTAATTTATTTTGATATCATGAAGACATTTTCTGATGTTTTGGATGAAATGGTCACTGTATTTGAAGGGTTTCAGTTTACATCTACCAAGAACAAAAAATTTACTATTATAAGAAATAACCCACAAAATTTAAAATAAAATTAATATAATAAATATTGTAAATAAAAAATGTGGAGAAAACCAATATAATACTAGAATAATCTTACACCCAGGATGAATCTATCATATGATTTCATTCTTATAAAAATATTTTACTTCTATGAATGATATGGAAAATTTGTAAATATTTCTAAACTCTCCATGAAAGTTCATGCTAGTAGAAGGAAAATAAAATAACCAAAACAAATAAACCTACGAAAAACATAATAGGATTTGGAAGGTGGAGAATACTTACGAGGAAATATAGAGTTTTATATGGATGTTTTCCATGTAGAATAACAATCTGGATGATAATAAGCTATGAGGGAGATGTATGTTGGACGATCACATTCAAGAAAATGGAATGAAAATGTTACCATGAAAATTAAAATTTTTAAATAAAAGCAATGACATGGATATAAAATGTATTGATTTAAGTAAATTTTACAAAAAAGAATAAAATTGAACATATTTTGATCATTTTCATGGTTGTGTGTCAAGAGAAATAATAGGAAGCAAGCTGGTTGGATGTAGAAGAAAATAAGAAATTCTCATTCCCCTTTATAAAAGAATTTAAGAAGACTCCACCACATAATATTGATCTAAAATTTAATGAGAAGAAATCCATAAAACATAATAAGATTACTACTTTGAATGACGAGGGAGAGGGAATAGAGAAAAGTTAAGTTAGAGTTTTTGGGTTCGGTAAATATTATCATCTTTATTACTATATTTTATGAGCTAAAAAAGTGACATGATATTCCAACTGATGTTTTAATATACTTACATTCAAAATGAAATTGATGTTCGTGAAGTTTAGAGGGACCCCTAAAGTATAAAGATGATGAATATTTTTAGAATCTTTTGAACATGAATAATTAAGTCATTTTGTTCAACCAAATCCTTCTAACATCTGATTCTAAAAATATAGAGAATTAATTACAACTATCATCATTAAGGTTTATTGTCTATACTCCCATTTTCAAATGAATATTGATGTAATAATGTAAATGGGTAAATATGACATGTTGATGAAAAATTAAGAATTATGTTTAAAATATGGAGAAAACTAGAACAAGTTTATACTTTAATGTTTTTTATATTTTTATTTAGATGTTTTGAGGAACTAAAGTTCAATGAAAATATGATGAACTTTATCTTGGAAAAAGTTGTTTTCAAAGTTGGCATCACTTGTAACATTTCCAGTAAAACATTAATTTTTTAGTTAATAACTCTTGTCTTCTACACCAAGAGTGAATCATTTATACTTATATTAGTTTATTTAAAACATATAGAATTAGAAAATTTTATGTTTTCCATATATCAAGAATCACATTGTAAGTATTCCACAGAAAAAAGAAAAACAATAGATCATGAAAAAGATTGATTAAATCTCAATCCTTTCCCCATTATTCCACTAAAGTGGGATTTAAAATTCAAAAAATTAAAGGGGAGTTAAAATTATTTCCTCACATTAGTTTTTAGATGAGAGAAGATTTGAATTTTTTTGTCTATAAGGGGGAAAAAATATCATTGAATTTAATGAAACATTGGTATTAACAATAAATGAAAAATGGAAGAATGGGTGTTCCTATCACATGATAACGTTATTATATTGTATATATTGATAATTGGTTGTTGTAAATTAAATGAAGAAGTTTAAGGTTAAGGACCGTTAGTTAAATGTTCTTAAGGTAACAATAGATGTTGAAGGTAAAATTTCACATGGAATTTTTGTTAGATAATGTTTCTATGAAATAAATGAGATTGTATGTAAGATAAAGAAAAAATATCAATTATATTTGGAGTGGAAGGAATATGTGCCAGTAGATAAGTAGATTGAATAAGTCTAATGAAGGACATGATCTTGAAGGTAAAACTATATTATGTAAAATAGTGAATTATGAATTGTTTAGAAGCTTAGGAAACTTTCATCATGGGGGAATAATGCATTCCTTTTGAAGGATACAAATAATTCATTAAGAGTTACTGAAGAAAGATAAAAAAGTTATTTACTAATACAATGGGTTTAATGATGATCATAAAGTTCATAAGATCATGAATATTAGTACAATATAATATTGGGTCCAAAGAGGAGAATAAGTTTTTTATATTGATGGTAACAGATCATGGATACAAAACATAGATTATCACACAAATGTGATTAGATAGAGAAGAAGTTATATGAATCATACATTATATGGTTAAAGGAAAATGTTATATAATGTTACTATATGGAATATAGATGATTCTATCAGAACATGGTTTATAAATTAGTCCGCATGATGAGTTTATATGATGTTTTAAAAAGTGTGACTAGTGAAATTTTAAAAAAATAAAGTTAAAGAATCATTATAATGTTATGTATGATGTTTTTGTTGGAAACAGTAAAACAATTAATGGAGTATGTGATGTGAAGGTAAATGTACACATTATACATAGTATGATATTGTGAAGTCAAGGTGTATGTTAATGAAGGAAGGCCATTATATCGATTACATCATATACGGATCTATTATAATGAGGTACTTTTGAGAGAGGCTTCACTACACTCTATGACAAATAGGCCATCTGGATCTTTATGAAGACCATAAAATAGATATACTAATAGTTTAATCAGGCACTCATGTATGAAGACCAATGGTAGGTGTATGATTAAATAGAATAAGAAAGAGTGTAAGGAGCTATGGTTAGTTAAAAACTATACTTATTTCAATATCATAATGTTGTGATGGTTGTTATAGTATGTATTCTATAAGATCTAATCCATCAGTTAGACTTCCCTTGGATAAATAATTTTATTAGTCGCACCCAATATAAATATTTAGTTGACTGATGAATATTAGATAGATCAACATAATACCATCAAATGGACGATTCTATGATGTTGTACCTATATGTACATTGTGAATCATGTGTGTTTTTTGAGTTTAGGCAATGTGACCAGATGAAGATTTAGGGTGTCATCCAATGGTAAAAAAAAGAATATGAAGAGCTATAGTGGAAGGCGATCTAAATCCATCGTACCAAGTCAATTGGTTAATAAAGGCAACATATTAGGGAGTCATACACTTTAAATATAGATAAGGAAGTTTTTAATAATGATATTATTCAATATTTTACTATATTTTGTTTTTAAAACCATTAAATATCATTGAAAAAACTAGTTCAAAGATCATACTAAATATAGTCGATTAATGTTTATTTATCATTAAATTGTTAAGGGTATTTGTATAAGTCGTTTAACACTAAGGTTAGTGTAGTTCAAATTGTTGAAGTTGTGGATAAGTCTGTAAGAAGAGTCAAAATATTTCTATAATATAGTAGATATGTCCAAAAATGTTGTGTGTAGTGGGAGATTCAACATTTTTGGTTTATATTTGTGGGAAAAAATATTTTATCTCTAAAATTTTCTGTCACGCGAGTACCTATGTAAGGGTTTCGATGTTTTGTATGGGGATAAAGCACATCATTCATGTGCATGAAGAGGTGAAGTGATGATGATTTCATTTATGGTAGAGTTTCCAACATAGGAAAATCATAATTGAAGAAGAAGTACCCTAGATAGAGGTGTATAGAGAAGACATACACCAGAAAGAGTTATTTATGGTAGTGGTAGTAATGAATAGTTGTGGTCAGAGGAACCAAATTTAGGTTTGACATTTTCAGGGTCAATGGAAAATGTTAGTTGGTCTAAGGCACTATTTAGAAATAGTTTGAGTCTAGGAACATCATTAAAAGGCATATAGTCTACTAGAAAAATAGATGAAGACATACCAAATAGAGATTGAGGTGCACGAGATAAAGTCATACCTGATGGAGATTGAGTTGAATCATAATTAGTCATATAAGATGAAAACAAAACTCAACAGATATGGTTTTACCGAATGAATATATCAGTGAAATAGTTTTACTAATGATGTTTCGTGAGATACATACACGATTTATCTAATATCAAATTGATGATATAATAAAAATTTGTTCTAGATATGATAAATTACAATTACTTATTGGGAGGTATAAGGTGTCTAAAAGTAGTTGGATCATTGTATTCACTTGATATATAATTAAAATAGTCCATGAAAAGGAAGGAGTCTCCTTGGTAAGGTTGTAAATTATCACACAGAGGCAAAACCATAGGAAAATAAAATAATTTGACTACTTTATCTCATTTTTATAGCATTAGGGTAAAGTGGTGAGTCATTTTTATAAAGATACAGTAATCTTAAATTGTAGTATAGTTTCCATGAACTTATGTAAAGGAATATTTTAATATAAATATAGTCAATAAATGTTTGTCACATTTGATTATGCCCCACCTCTTAGGGTGACTGCGTGATCATCCTAGGAATCTCAACATTGATAAGAGAAAAGCTTACTTAATGTGAATCACTATTCCTGTTATAATATAAACTATATCATAGGGAAAATGAACGTTGTTTAAGGTCATAGTTCTTTGACTAGAGTGAGGTTTATGTTGTATTACACTAATATTAACTAAAATTGGGGTTTCATAACTAATTAAATAGGACTAATCAATATAACATGAATTGATATGATACATATATATTAAATATAAATTAATGAAAACCTGGAGTTCTATGTCTTAATGATTCAATAAAAATTTGACTTATAGTTTATGATCAATGAGTTTGGAACCAAAGAGGTTCCATATATATAAGAGTTAAATAATGATTTTTCTATGGTGAATATTGACCCAGATAGCTATATAATAATACTTAAATGTTCTGAAAGGATATGTTAAATGGTGGTTTGGGAATAAAACTTATTTCAAATTATTTGAATAAGGGTGATGGGTAATGTAAATTTCTCGTAGAGGTATTTGAACTGAGTGGTGAGGTGATGTAAAAGAAAATATTACATATTCAAATGATATACAGTGTAAGAAATTAGATATACACCAATACACTAATAACAAAAATTAAAAAAAAAACCTTTGTATAGGTATATTAGAGAGTCACAAACAATTTTGGAAAACCCGTTGGTATAGTTACCGTGGATAGACCCTACACCAATGGTTTCAGCCAAAATTGTTGTTATAATCACCTATCAGTACCTATTCCAATGGCTTTGGACAAAACCAGTAGTATAAGTCCATTTTAGAGACCCTATAACAATTATTTTTCTAAAACCATTTTTATAGGTCCACTCTATAAAAAAGGTTTTTTCAAAACCATTTGTATGGCTCAATAAATAATGGTACCTCTACCAAAATATCTCAATTTTTTTTTTATAGATCTATACCAATTTTTATAAAGTAACATGAACTGAATTAAAGATCTATACCAATAGTTTTGAGAATAATTACTATATGTACCCATATTTATATATGGATTATTTTTTCAAATAACATTATATATATCAATAGTTAAAATTATTCAAAGTATTCACACAAAAAAAGACATATGTATATATATATATATTAAATTTAGCTCACAAAACCAATCTTAGGTTAGTGGTTATGTTGTTGGATTATAAGTGGGAGGTATTTGGATAAAAAATAAGATTGGTTTTAATTTTTTACATTACCTATACAAATAGTTTTTAAAAAATGTTGGCATAGTTTTTTCATATGACCTCTACCAGCAGTTTTAAAAAACTGTTGGTATGGGTTTATACCACCAGTGTTCCAAAAACCATTGGCATTGGGATATACCAACACCATAACAGCTAACGCCCCTCCAAACAATTACCAATAGTTCGAAACCACTGGAATATTGTTTTTTATAGTATTATGGTCTATTTTTGTACCAATGAACATATATAACGAGTACAGATTTTTTTTCTATGCTTAAATAATGTGTTCCATTGTATCTATTTTGAATGCGTATGGGGTTAAAAAATATTTTCCTTAGGATAGATACAAAACCATGATTTATTTTATGTGGGATGGATATACAGACCATGAACCATCACCATGAGGATGTGGTCCCTTATAATTAGTTATACATATTAAAATTAACCATGGATGGTTTCTTGTAATCTACATACTCAATGTATAAAGGGTTGTTTTTGGAAAGAGAATGTTCAAGGTTATTTGGGAAATTCTCATTTGAAACTAATCAAAAAAATATATTTATGAGGATTTAAAGTGGATTTGGATTTATGGATGTTTCCAAGATAGTTTGTTTGGAGGATAATTTGTGTATTTTAATAACTAAATTCAAGCCCCACATAGTGCACAAGAATGTGGAAAAATTATTATCCCAGTATAATGATAATGTAAAAAGACCCAACATAAACTATAAAACCATATACTATGATGGATGTTATGGATCCATACACGATAAAAAATATGACTTCCATCATAAAGTGTATCATTTAAATAATTGTTTAGATAAATTGATCTAAAGGAGGATACAACAACACAATTTGGGTCTGGTAGTGCTCAAAATTACAGTTGGGCCTATGTTAGGATGTCAATATGTCCCTAGATATCCTAAAATGACTAGAATGAAGATATATATTGTTCTTGGAATAGTTCATTGTATAGATCTTGATTATACGTTGGTTGTGAATAAAATAGTTTCATTTTATTACATGGATATTGGAGGATATATGATGTGAATTGTTATGCTAAAAAACACTATGATGGAGTGGGGAATGGTAATGAATAGAATTTATATATGGGACATGAAATAGAGATCTAGATATTACTTAGTATCCTATAATAAATAGAATCAATTAACACCAATTTTGTGTAAATTTATTCTCTACACAAATATGCCTCATATGTAGGAAATAAAATGTGTTAGTATGATGAGGGTCCCTAATGAGAGGAGAAAATAAAAAAACCAATGTGAATAATAAAACACTTTTAACACCATGGAAAAGTTAGTTATGTGATAAAAGTGAAGGATTGTGGTAGTGCCCAGGATATGAGATCCTTATGTCACACAAAATAATATGGTTATAAAAATAATTACACGTAACATTGACCTATAACATTTAATTTTATACTCATATAGGTTTATTTTCATAAACCCATAATATGAAGGACGAATATACACCAAGTGATCTAGTTGGGTTTAAAACCACTTTAATATCCCATTTCTAAAAATCACAATACAATTTAAAAAAAGTTATTTATCATGAAGTGATGTTTTTAGTTTTTTATATTGTGCATGATGAAAATTTAACAACATTAAAAATAGTGTCTGAATCTATATTGAGGTGAATTGAAATCACGATAAAAAAGAGTTAATTCTAGTTTTAATTTATTAGGTTTACAAAGTATATAATAGTGCATATTTAATGCATTCAAAAAATATAGGATATTTCTTAGTCCATCCAAAGATTATGGTTTCTATTTCCAATGTTGTTACAACTGAACCCATGGTTTATAGAATCTTCAATTGGGGGTGCATTTATAAATAACACCCTAAATCGATGAATAGAATAATGAGAAAAAAATTAATTATATATAATACTAATTAAAAATATATGATATTAATTTTAATTGTTTAGATATATTTTTATGAGATTTATTTTGGTTTCAATTATTTTTTAACTCTAAGAATTTCTTATACAATCATTTGTTTGTGTGGATTTTATTGGAAGTGTACAATGTTTTCTAGTTGTATTAATTTCATTTCTGACGGTTGTGTTGAGGGATACCATGAGTAATATTGAGCTTGTTTTGGTCAATTTAATTGATGGAATAAAAATGGAATACATGATTATTTACAATCATGTTGATGGTGGTATTCTAGTGGTGAAGAATGAATACCTTTTTATAGGCCTACAGTCTATAAATTATATGGTTAGGAAGACAATGTTCCATCCAATATGTATACATTCAAGGGACATTAAGGTTTTATGTTAGATACCCTAAATTAGGTTTATAAATACTCCACAAACATTGTATTGTAAATTTTTTATAATATTCTTTATATGATTATTTATTTTTTTAAGGACCACAACATGTTTTTTCATTCAAATATCCATAATTATTTCACTTGTTAAATTTTTCGTATATGTATATCTATTTTATGATTAGTTTTATTCTATTTTTTACATTTTTATATTGGCTGATTGAAAGTTTGTAATTCCTATTATATCACATTTGTGGTTGTCCAAGAATTGAAATTATTTTATAAAACTGAAATTTCACCTCCTCTTATTGTTTTACCAACCTGGTATATATGGGATAAAATTTTGTTTTTGAGTGATTCTATGTATTTGAGATTGAGATTGATCTTATTTTTATATTTTAATTTCTATTAGTTTTTGAAACTATTAAATTTCAATTTTCTAACACTATCCTTGATGTGGAGAAATGATTTTTTTATGATAGAATGAACACTAGTGGGATCTATCGATAATGTGAATACTAATAAACCACTTATATTTTACAGTGGAGAATATTAATAATTTTTTAATAAATAGGATGATTTTTTTAACTATACAGGAGGGGAATTTATTTTATATTGACTAAAAGTAAAAAAATTCTAAACAAATAAAATTAACTTTTATAAGAGATAACAATGTTGAGTTTTAACTAAATGTTCAAGATAGATATACATTATTGTGTTAAATTAAACATAATACCTATTTTTAAATTTCAATATACAAAACATATAATGGTATATATAAAAAGTTGGTGGTTAACACTTTGTAACATTGGAAATTATTGATACTAAATGTTCTATTCCCATTACTGACTACGGAAATTGTAATCTTTTAAATAGAGAGAATATTTCCCAAATGAATCAAAAATTGGTTATGACTATAATATCTTATGGTCTATTTGTTATAAAGAGACACTAGATGATAAGTTGGCTGATAGTATTTTTGACATACATCCAATTGACTAGGAATCTATTAGAATTGTTATAGATTAAACTAAACATTCAACTTTGATGAAAAGGTATGATATCATCTGAACATTAATGAAATTTGGATGTTTCAATTATAGTTTTTCCAAGAAAAAATAAAAATAGAAATGGTTTTTAATTATTATCTACTTCTAGGTGATAAAATTTCAGAACATATCATGATAAGAAAAGTAACTATAGTGCAAGAAGTTGTGGTGATTGGATTGAAGCCCATGTTGCTCAGTTTGATAGGGGATGAATCAACATAAGTTAAAAAAATATTTCTAATAGGGAATTTGAAAAATATATATTAAATGATGAAAAACTAATTCAATTAAAATAATATTATAGGAGTTTAAAAAAACATTTTTATATTTGACCTCATTTCTTACATATCAATAAAAGACAAGGATATTATTCTAAAACTTATTTTATAAATGTTTTAATTTGATGTTTTAAGGGAATGTACATGGTGTTATAATGTATGAGACACTACATTTGATAGTTTATCGGCTGATTGTGATGATAACATGAATATTATGGGATTAATTGATAATTTTTTATGAAATGAAAAATGTTTCATGGGTATGAAAACCATTAAATATATTATATCTCCAAATCTAGAATCAAAATATGCTTATGATTTAAATTTTGAAAGTGAATTTGAAGATCATGCTCTATTTATTGAATCAATGAATATATATTAATAATAAGTCATTTGAAAAGAGAGAATAAAATTAATAAATAATTTTTGAAAGATAAATATGACATTTATAAACATTATATGAAGTATAGTGATTTTGAAGATGAGTTTTATAATTAAATATAAGATAATTTTTATAAATAGATGAGTAATCTAAGATAAATAATATAAATCAGAAGTTAAATTTTGATTTGTATGAATATTTGTGTAAATATTATACGACCACAGATTCTAGATATGGTATAAGAGTTTAGGTTTCATTAAAATATCATCTATAGTTAAATGGATGTAATAAAATAGCATATGAGATTAAATAAAATTATGCATATTTTGATCATGATTAAAATGAGGTTATTAAGCTAAATTTAGAGACAGATATCTTGACAAATATACTGATAAACCTCAATGAATGAAAATATATTTTGGAAAATTATATGGAAAATTGAGGAATACATAAAAACATTGAAGAAAAATACATAGAAGAAAAACTTACCAATAAAATTACATACTTCATAGTAAATCATGTTTTTATAACATGTGTAAGGGAGAAAGAAAATGAAAGAAATATTTTTCACAAAATATAATTCAATCTTTTCTAAGAACATGAGAATTTAATTCTATAGAACTTGACACCTATGTGAATAAAAAATATATGAAATTATAGGTATCAAAAGTTTTGTTTTCAATTAAATTTTGTCATAAAAAATAATATCATCCCCAAATCTAATTATGAATATTTTTATTCTCTTAGTCATATAATGGTATATAGAATTAGGTATCAAGTCACTTTCAACATTGAAATTTTAGTTTCTAGGTTGCTTATTGGCTGAGAAAAGTGATGTTAGAAATTGGTGGTAGTAGGAGGCTACTAGAAAGCTAGTAAAGGCTATTAAAAAACCTGTATTTTTTTAGGTTCCACTAGTTAGGTAGGGGATAATATGTCTTCTTGTCCCAAAATAATAATTGTTTTTATATAATCCTCCACCCTCATCCCGAATATTATTTCCTCGGTTTAGAGGCACCTTATGGACTATTTGGGCTCTCTCTTCATTTTTATTACTGATTATTCATTCCATTTGAATTATTTAGATCTCTGTAAACCATAATGGCAATTTATAAGATCTGATATCCAACTCTCCCATCACTTACCTTGAATAAAATAAAGATTCCATTGTTCTTGACGTAGGTTTCTCAATTTTTAGTATATCCCTTGTGGATTCCGGTGTTCCTCTTCTCTTCTATGGATTTATATTTATGAAATATAATGACTAATATTTGGTGGAAATGATTTTTTTTTCAAATGGTTTTTCATTGGAAAATAGATTTTATGCACATGATGTGTTTGGTAAAATGAATCAAAACTGATTCTAAAATGGAAACTAATTTTCATGGATGTAATTTGACTAAAAAAACTTTAGAAAATGTTTTATTAAATATGGGATTGTTTTTAAAAAACATTATGATGATATATAGGACACTAGGAAACTATGAGGTATGAGGAAGAACTAAATGCAGATAATCCTTAGTCTATTAAATTATCACTAGGGTAGGTGTTCATGATTCCATGATTTTAGTGGGAAGCTTTATTTGGGGACTTTGGTTCTTGAACTTTGGATTCAATTATGCCACATAGTGTCTCTTTTTATATCATAGTTGTCTATATCATATTTTTTAAGATTTTATTATGTGCTTTGTGGTTACATTAAATGTATGCTTATATGATACACTTATTCTAACACTTTACACTAATATGAATTATTGAATCATATTTTATTCATATTTTTATGCCTCATAGATACATATATTTCCATATTGATTTTATTGTTATAATATAGAATGTTTTTGAAAAGAAAACCAAATGATGATGTTACACGGAAAAATATTTCTATAGAAATATTTTGAAATCTATATTTTATAGTTAATAAAATATGCATGTGGATAGATATCATATATATATGATAAGGTTATATGATACTAATCTATATTTATTACACCCTTATTTTTGTTTGGTAATTTACTTCCTTGGTCTTGAATGATATAGGTTCCGGGAAAAATTTCATGTAGATAACAACACCAATATATCCTATTCATTTCGGTGTGTTGGGATAATAGTGATATATTGTCCCAAAGACATGGACCCATTGGTTAATTTAATTTCTACGATGATGATGTTTTTGTTCTCTTATCTAGATCTTGTTATCCATTTTTTGATATTACCTTCTTGGGTTTTTTCTTTCTAATATGATTTATTTGGATATTTAATATGATATTATATTTGTTTCTCTATTATTATATATCTATTGAGGGTGAAATCACTACCACATTTATTATATGAAACCGTAGTTATTGTCACTATCCTATTGTGATTGGGAACATTATTTGGGCCTTGTGGTGGGCCAATGTGTTTCACATAATGGGTTGACCGAGTTGGTATATTACGAGTTGGTATCAAAGGGGCAGGTTATCATTAAATGCTATACTTGTGCTTTTTTACCAACCACTTTTTTATATAGGTTGTTGATAGAATAGAGATTAGACCAACATAACTTGAGTGGTTGTGTGAAAGTGTTCTGGTCTATCTCATTTTTACAACAAACCTCATGTTACTATTTGAGTTTGAGGGTGTCTAGTGTCCATTTATATGATTTTAGCCTATTGGGATTCACATTTATAAATTTATTTTGTTATAAATAAATATTATTCTTTAATTAATGGTTTAAAACATATTAGTTTTATATAATATGTATTGTTCAGGAATAACATTGTTGAATATGAAAGAGGAATATTTAGATAAATTCCAATAACTGTGTAACGCCCCAACCCCAGTGACCCAGAGTCGGTGCATTATTTTAATACATTGGCATGATTACAAGGAACCAAGTCCCAAAGAACAGATCAGTTTAGCAATCTTGGAAAATAGATTATATACATGAATGTTACATTACACTTCATAACATAAAAAACAACATAAATAATCCTTTATGAATTCCATTATTCCCTTGTCTTAACCCTGCATATCAATCACATTACACTTCTTGGAATCCTGGGAAAAATAAAACATAGAATGGGGTGTGCTCAAATGCTCAGTAAGGGTATGAAATACAGTGGAAACTTTCAAAAATAAGCACAAAAATTTAAGCCAATGTATAAAACTAAAACAAAAGCCTTTTAAACTTGAACTTCAGCATAATATGGCAGAAATAAAATGAAATAATTCCATTTACTTATTCACATGGATATTCTACTAATCGAATAATCACATGCAATATCACTAACCACTTTCATAATGATGGAATACATAATGCTAAAATTTAATTTCTATGTCAAGGCCTCGTGCCAAGCCCTAAGGGATAACTGTAACAGGAACCCACCCTAGAGAGCCTCTATAACCGGACACCATCCCAAAGTGCCTCTAATAACTGAACACCAACCCGGAGTGCCTTTAATAACCGGAATCCAACCTGGAGTGCCTCTAATAACCTGACACCAACCCGGAGGGCTTAATTTTACCGGTCCCCAACCCGGAACATACTAGTCCGACACATTCATCTTAAGAAGAGAATGAAATATAACATAAACATTCGTATTAAAACTAACATATAAAATGTCAAAACATTAATCATAAACCATTAATGGCATAAAAATAACTCATCCATAGTCAAAAATATCACAAAACCTTAAATACAATATGGATGATTTGTATCATAATAACTCAACTTGAAACAAGATTAAAATTTATCAAAGGATGATGACATAGATGAAATCAATAATATTTGAGAGAAATATCTCTTTGTTTGAAATAATTTAAAAGTCGCATAATTTTTGAGAAAACCATTATTTTGAAAATATCTTTATAAGCATCTGAAGGAAGATTCAAAGGTGTAATAATGACGGAGAATAACCGCACTCACCATATAAGTTAAAAAAACATTCTTACCTTAATTTTGTCAAAAAGGTTAAAAAGGACCTTGTTTGGAAAACGACGGAAAGATTACATTATAAACCTATTATAAAAAGTCAAATAAGTTTATAAATGTCTTTAACCCATATTCTTTTAAATAGTAAAAATGTTTTGAAATACATTTTTAAGAAACATGGATGTGGATGATAAAGAGATCCCAGTAGATTATTACGTATATACAACCTCGGATAATGAAGAGATTGCGAAATAAACCCTTAGCAATTTGGTAACTTACGAAACATACAACCCATGAAAGAGGTATCACAAATTGAATATGTAAATACACATAAATTAAAGTGTATTAGACAAAGAATATAATTATGGGCAGTACATACACCACACAAAAGGTAATGGTGGCAATATGGCATGAATCTCACGAAAATAAGGAGTGAGATGAAAATCCCTTACATTGCACTTTCCTTTAGTCGAGGGTACGTTTAACCTTCTGTATGAAGATCGTAGTATGTTATTAAATTATACCAGAAACATATTAATATTTATGATATCATACCTGATTCATTTATGAATTTATATTACCCATTTAATAATAATTTCCATGTTAAGTTAACATTTTGGGTAATAATCACTTTCTTTATCGTACGTGTTTTAACTTGTCACTCTTGGTTGTATCACTTAGATCTTGATTTAAATACTTCCAGAATATAAAACATGATAAATATATCATATATATTTAGAATATAAATATGTATAATAGACATATATATGAAATGGAAAACACCGTTTATGGAGACGGTAGTCTGTACGTACGCCTAAACGATGTTTCTGTTTTCATATAGTATTGAACGGAAGTAAATGAATAAGATATATATAAGTACATAAATCCTTATATATATATATATATTTATTTATTTATATCTCCATTAGAATTATTATGTCATATATTACATACTTATTATTAATATATATTCTTATAATCGTCGATGAATGGTGAACTTTGAAATGAATCTCATCACGTCGTGGAGACGGTAATCCGTACGTACGCACAAGCGAAAATATCATTCTTTTGATATTAAAATAATATATAATTGGATGGTATATCATATATACAGAATAATTATCATTTTATATTTATTATTTACTGGAATTAAAAATCATTATTATACCCATTTAAATAATAATATATTGAATAACAATTACACCACGACGTGGAGACGGTAAGCCGTACGTACGCACGTATAGTGACATGTCATTAAAAGGATGGATAGAATAATGAATATGGTTGTACCATATTTATAATAATATTATAGTATATAGGATATATTGGATTCATTATTTTAGAATGGTAATAACAAATAAAGAAGAAGTGGAAGAAGAAAGGAACTTGAAAAAAGGTGGTGAAATCATTACTTCTTCTTCAGGTTCTTGCTTTTGATTTGATCAAAAGGGATCTCAGGATGGTTTTCAGACTAAAGTAAGGCCTCTAGGATGAAGTGAGGGAAGTTGAGAGAGTATTTGGGCAGAGTTTGGCCGAACCAAAAGGCTTTGACAGTGTGAGTTAATGAGAAGGGGGAGTGCCCTTTAATAAGTGGGGTGTGGGGCACCTTTGGAAAAGCTAGAAATATTATTTTATAATAAATTTATATTCGATTTCTAATGGCTCCAAAGTGGATTATTTAATGATTAAGGTGGGTATGGGTCAAAAAACACTCAACCAATAGAATTTAGACAGGTTTGGGTTTATATTAACCTTATCTTTAAGTATTAACTCCTAAGTAATTAGTTTCACTTTTACAATGTCTCTTTGTATTTTTATATTATATGGTTAATAAACTTACTATATACATCCAAGATACCACCCAAGTGGTCCATTAATGATACACCTATCATGATATAAGTCTCCTGGTCGAACCTAATATTTTTAGTAATTTAATATCAATTAATAATATAATATTTGTTTTAAAAACTCTTTTATGTCAATTTTGACACTATTCAAAAATTAATTTCTGTAAAAATCTTAACAGAATGATTACTTCTAAAAAAGTTAATTAAATCAATAATAACATGTCATATTATCCTAGAAAATTATTGGTATTTATAAAAAGTCTTAAATTACATTTATTTGGGTATTTATAATATCAATTAATCCAATTTTTCATTAATTATGTAATTACTGCATCATCATTGTGTCATAAATAAATTAAATTTTTTAATGTTAAAAATTTATAAGTAAAATATCATTATGTAGGAAATATTTTTATATTTCTAATGAATATTTACAATCGAATTTATCTCATGTATAACCCTATATGAAATTTTGTTTAGTAAATACACTTTGATTTTAACTCTTTTAACTCTTCTTTGAATTAAATAATAATAAATAATAATAAATGTCCTAATCTAATCCAAGTGGACCTAAATGATAATATTTTATTCCTAAGATTTTTTTTGGTTGATATAAACTTGTCCAATAGAATTAGGACATGTGTTAGGATAATATTAATATCATTTTTACCCTTTAATTACCCTATTTAATTTTAACCGTGGTAAATAAAAGTAAATAGTTACTATTCACCAAAAATTATTTTCATCTCATTGAACCACATTTTAATACTTGATATTAAACATGTCTCTTGGATTTTTGGAATTCCAATCACAGAAGTGGTAAATTTATGTTTTATGAAAAATTCAGTTTTTTAACTACCACTTAGTAGTTTCACTATTCATCAAAAATTGAAGATTTTCAGAACAATGCCAAAATTTCACCCTAAGATATAATTGATATTCTGAATTCAAAAATGATTTATATTTTACAATATTCCAAAAATATAAGTTGCATTAATTAATTTTATAATAAATTCCCGCTGTCACAACAAATAGCGTGTTTTCAAGAAACAATATATATCAAAAGATTGACAATTGTTTATGTCCAATTTCAAGGTGAAATTAATTCTAATGAACACCATTGGATAAAATGGTAAAAATATATTCTAATTATACTGTAAAATCACTCAAATTCATAACTTATCACTATTAATTATTTTGATTAAAAAAGTTGTTTTTAGTTAAAATTTAGTAATTTTCACTATTCATCAAAATATTAAAGTTAACCAAAAAGTACCAAAATTTCACCTTAGGCTAAATTCGATACTCCGAATCAAAAAATGAAGTCCATTTTGAGAGATAAAATTTATAAAATTTTAAATAGTAGGTATTATTATTCATTACGGCTAGTTTGATTTGTTGTTGTAGTGTGTGTTAGAACTCGAAGTTGCGTACAACACATGCTACTATATTATTCAAAGAGAAGCGTACCGTGGAAGTTTGGGGTGTTACATTGTAAATTTTTTTTATGTCCCCATTCTAAAGAATAAATGTTTTTAGTCAAATTGAATGTATAAAAGTTTAAAATATTGGATTTAAAAATGGTTCACTATTAAAGTTGTTAAAATTTCATTTTTGAAAAATACTTCTTTCATCTGAAAAAAAGGAATTTGTTCTTAAATTATGTCTAAGAAACTCATAATAAGGATTCTAAAATTATAAGGATTTTATAATGTTTAAAATTTATTTAATTCTATTCATAACCTCTTTTGAACGGCTTGTTTGGTAAGTCATGGTCCGCTTTAACTCGATGTTGCGTGTAGTGCAAGTTATTGAATTATTTTGAAGAAATAACACACTATGAAATCTTGGGGTGTTACATTCTCCCCTCCTTCAATAAATTGCGTCCGTGCAATTTGAAATTGTTCTTCGAAAATAAAAGGTTGAAAATAGAAAATATCTTTGTGGGAAAACCCAATCAGAAATTGGGTTACTAAAATTTAGTCTTAATATGAGGAAAAGAGAAATGAAAGGGTCACAACCAAATTATGATCTCGATTAAGAGAAAATTGGTGGTAATTAGAGACATATAATTGGAGGAAAAATGTAAATATTTATAGGTATTGATTGAGGTCATCAATCACAAACAAGTGTAAAATTGAGGTCCTTAAATTCATCAATCTATGATGATTTGAAATACCATTGATTCAACAAAACATAGGGTATTAGGATAAAACATTTTTGGTTTTAGGATTACTTAAATAATGTATAAGAAATAATTTCTTCATAGAATAAGAGAAGAATAAAAATATATTCTTGACAAGTAGAGTTCCATCCTTTAACTAATTTCTACCACAAACTCATCTTTCACTCTAAAAGATAATAGAACGTAAAAAAATATTCTATTTATCCTATTCATATAGGGTTCAAAAAAAAACTAATTTATAATTCATCTACCATATATTTAAAAAAAACTACATTATTTAATCCCGGACATTACGTGGGATAGTGGTAGGTGATACACCCTTTTCGCCCTTCGGTTGTGGGTTCAAGTCTCGCGGCCTTGCCGGACGTGACAGGTTGCCGCCCAACATCCGGTTTGTCCTTTTATGGAAATCCAAAAATAATCCAAACTAGAACTATCCAAAATGCTTTAGTTCAAAAATGAAGATCCTTTTTTCTACGCAATAACTTGTGAACACCTTCATTATGTATTCTTATAAAACACTGCAACATCCTGAATTACCATAAAACCTTATTGATTACATTCATGATCCCTTATTCCTTAAATAATAATGGATATACTCCTTCAATCCAAAAATGTTGTAAACCCCAACAATGATGGATTATACAAATCATTAATCAGTTTCAAGGTAGTCAAGAATATCCTATATAATTTATCCAAATCAATCATGTATTATTCTAAAATCACTACCTCAGTATCAGAACTATATTATGGTTTATCATTCTCTTAACCATATATTTTCCAAAACTTTATCCTGCTATTGAGTCACTTTTCTTTGTTCCACACAATCTCAAGTCCTTAATGAAATAGTACTGCAGTACAATCCTTATATACTCCATAATTATTATAACAAATACATTATTGATACAACACTCAAATGACATAATCAACATAAGAACTCTAATCATTCCTTTTCATTTGTTGTAGTATCACAACTTGATTATTATCCAATAGCATCATTTGTGGAATAGTCTGATGACTGGGACATAGGTTCGCGTAGTGTCCAAAATCCTTGAAAATGAAGCATTGTACATTTGAAACCATTTTCTTACCCGTGCAGTCACGTACCTTGTGCCCGTTTCCTCCACACTTATAACAAAATCACATTCCTTTCAGGCAAGTTCCAGGGTGTTTCTTCCCACAGTTATAACATATGGGGAAATTCTTCTTTTACCTCTTCCCTTTATCCATATTTCTCTATTCCATCCTTTTCTTCTCTTACTTCCCTTCAAAGCTATAGGACTCAGTAAACTCTTTAGTTATCTTATCAACACATGATACCATTTCTTCATATAATGATAATACGTGGGAGACTATTTACCTTATAAATGATGTCTTAATACCATGAAAGATACAATCCTTCTTACTCTTTGGATCATACGTATTACTGGAGTTCACATTCCTTCTACTGGGTGCCATTTCTACACAATAGCATAAACTAGGTCAGTTTATGAATTGCAATAAATAATTCCTAATGAAAATTGAACAGTTTATGGATATAATCTGTAATCATAAAAAAATTTATTCTTTGACTAAGTATATACTCATAAGCCATTCATAATGGTTTGTAAATAAAATGATAATTATCCTAAGCATATCCCCTAGGAGTGTCGTAACCAGGAGGGCAGTAAGGCATGTTGTCGTGCACCAGTTCCCATTCAAGTCTAGCTCAAAGCGGTGTTTTCGGGTTTTACCCCTAGGTATATCTGTGCCAGAGTTGCCTCTACCTACTCGTATCCAGACAGGGATGTGTTGCTCGAAAAACTCACAAAATTTCTACAATACCAAAATTCTAGGAAGTTCTTCTATACTAATCCTCAAAGTCTATCTTAGGGCTATGTTCTGTAATCAGAGTTTATCTAAATCTAGTTTCCAAGGTTAAATCTAAACTTCCTCTGATACCAACTATAACGCCCCAACCCCAGTGACCTAGAATCGGTGTATTATTTTAATACATTGGCATGATTACAAGGAACCAAGTCCCGAAGAACCGATCAGTTTAGTAATCTTGTAAAATATATTACATACATGAATGTTACATTACACTACATAACATACAAAAAAACATAAATAATCCTTTATGAATGCCATTATTCCCTTGTCTTAACCCTTCAAATCAATCAAATTAAACATCTTGGAATCCTGGGAAAAATAAAACATAGAAAGGGGTGAGCTCAAATGCTCAGTAAGTGTAAGCAATACAGCGGAAACTTTCAAAAATAAGCATAAACATTTCAGGCAATGTATAAAACTAAAACAAAAGCCTTTTAAACTTGACCGTCCGCATAATATGGCAGAAATAAAATGAAATAATTCCATTTACTTATTCACATAGATATTCTACTAATCGAATAATCACATGAAAAATCACTAACCACTTTCATAATGATGGAATGCATAATACTGAACTTTAATTTCTATGTCAAGGCCTCGTGCCAAGACCTAAGGGATAACTGTTACCGGAACCCAACCCAGAGAGCCTCTGTAACCGGACTCCATCCCGGAGTGCCTCTAGTAACCAGACACCAACCCGAAGTGCCTCTAATAACCGGACACCAACCCGGAGTGCCTCTAATAACCGGACACCAACCCGGAGGGCTTACTTTTACCGTTCCCCAACCCGGAACATACTAGTCCAACACATTCATCTTAAGAAGAGGATGAAATATAACATAAACATTCGTTTAAAACAAACATAAAAAATATCAAAACATTAATCATAAACCATTAATGGCATAAAAATAACTCATCCATAGTCAGAAATATCAGAAAACCTTAAATAAAATATGGATGATTTGTATCATAATAACTCAACTTGAAAAAAGTTTAAAATTTATCAAAGGATATTTACATAGTTGAAATCAATACAATTTGAGAGAAATATCTCTTTTTCTGAAATCATTTAAAAGCCGCATAATTATAGAGAAAACCTTTATTTTGAAAATATCTTTATAATATTGTGAAGGAAGATTCAATGGTGTAATAACGGCGGAGAATAACCGCACTCACCGTATAATTTAAAAAAACATTCTTACCTTAATTTTGTCAAAAAGGTTAAAAAGGACCTTGTTTAGAAAACAATGGAAAGATTCCTTTATAAACCTCTTATAAAACGTCAAACAAAGGTATAAATGCCTTTAACCCATATTCTTGTAAATAGTAAAAATGTTTTGAAATACATTTTTAAGAAACATGGATGTGGATGATAAAGTGATCTCAGTAGATTATTACGTATATACAACCTCAGATAATGAAGAGATTGTGAAATAAACCCTTACCAATTTGGTAACTTACGAAACATACAACCCATAAAAGAGGTATCATACAATGAATATGTAAATACACATAAATTAAATTTTATTACACAAATAATATAATTATGGGTAGTGCATACACCACACAAAAGGTAATGGTGGTAATATGGCATGAATCTCGCGGAAATAAAGAGTGAGATGAAAATCCCTTACCGTGCACTTCCCTTTTGTCGAGGGTACGTTTAACCTCCTGTAAGAAGATCTTAGTATGTTATTAAATTATAACAGAACCATATTAATATTTATGATATCATACCTGATTCATTTATGACTTTATATTACCCATTTAATAATAATTTCCATGTTAAGTTAACATTTTGGGTAATAATCACTTTCATTATCGTACCTGTTTTAACTTGTCAATCTTGGTTGTATCACTTAGATCATGATTTAAATACTTACAGAATATAAAACATGATAAATATATCATACATATTTAGAATATAAATATGTATAATATACATACATATGAAATGGAAAGCACCGTTTATGGGGACGGTAGTCCGTACGTACGCATAAACGCTGTTTCTGTTTTCATATAGTATTGAACGAAAGTAAATGAATAAGATATATGTAAGTAAATAAACCCTTATATAAATATATATATCTACAGTAGAATTATTATGTGATATATTACATACTTATTATTAATATATATTCTTATAATCGTCGATGAATGGTGAACTTGGAAATGAATCTCATCGCGTCGTGGAGACGGTAATCCGTACGTACGCACGAGCGAAAATATCATTCTTTTGATATTAAAATAATATATAATTGGATGGTATATCATATATACAGAATCATTACCATGTTATATTTATTATTTACATGAATCAAAAATCATTATTATACCCATCCAAATAATAATATATTGAATAACAATTACACCACGACGTGGAGACGGTAAGCCGTACGTACACACGTATGGTGACATGTCATTCAAAGGATGGATAGAATACTGAATATGGTTGTACCATATTTATAATAATATTACATTATATAGTATATACTGGATTCATTATTTTAGAATGGTAATAACAAGGAAAGAAGAAGTGGAAGAAGAAAGGAACTTGAAAAAGCGTGGTGAAATCATTACCTCTTTTTCGGGTTCTTCCTTTTGATTTGATCAAAAGGGCTCTTAGGTTGGCTTTCTGACTAAAGGAAGGCCTCTAGGATAAATTGAGGGAAGTTGAGAGAGCATTTGGGAAGAGGTTGTCTGATCCAAAGGCTTTGAAGGTGTGAGTTAATGAGAAGGGGGAGTGCCCTTTTATAAGAGGGGTGAGGGGAACCTTTGGAAAGGATAGAAATATTATTTTTTAATAAATTCATATTCGGTTTCTAATGGATACAAAGTGGATTATTTAAAGGTTAAGGTGGGTATGGGTCTCAAAACACTAAACCAATAGAATTTAGACAGGTTTGGGTTATTATATTAACCTTATCTTTAAGTATTAACTCTTAGTTAATTAGTTTCACCTTTACAATGTCTCTTTGTATTTTTATATTATATGGTTAATAAACATACTATATACATCCAAGATACCCTCAAGTGGTCCATTAATGATTCACCTATCATGATATAAGTATCTTGGCCGAACCTTATATTTTTAGGAATTTAATATCAATTAATAATATAGTATTTGTTTTAAAAACTCTTTTTTGTCAATTTTGACACTATTCAATAATTGATTTTTTAAAAACTTATAACAGAATGATTACTTTGAAAATAGTTAATTAAATCAATCCTAACATGTCACATTATTCTATAAAATTATTTTTATTTATAAAAAGCCTCAAATTACATTTATATGGGTATTTATAATATCAATTATTGCAATTTGTTCATTAATTTGGTAATTACTGTATCATCATTGTGTCATAAATAAATGAAATTTTTTAATGTTTAAAAATTATAAAAAAAATATAATTATGTAGGAAATCTTTTTATATTTCTAATGAATATTTACAATTGAATTTATCTTATGTATAACTCTATATTAAAAATGTTTTAGTAAATAAACATTAATTTTAACTCTTTTAACTCTTCTTTGAATTAAATAATAATAAATAATAATAAATGTCCTAATCTAATCAAGTGGACCTAAATGATAATATTTTATTCCTAAGGTTGTATTTGGTCGAGATAAACTTTTACAATAGAATTAGGACATGTGTTAGGGTAATATTAATATCATTTTTACCCTTAATTACCCTATTTACTTTTAACTATGGTAAATAAAAGTAAAAAGTTACTATTCACCAAAAATTATTTTCATCTCATTGAACCACTTTTTACTTCTTGATATTAACCGTGTGTCTTGGATTTTTGAAATTTCAATCACAAAAGCTGTAAAATTAAGTTTTATGAAAAATTCAGTTTTTAACTACCACTTAGTAGTTTCACTATTCATCAAAAATTGAAGTTTTTCAGAACAATGCCAAAATTTCACCCTAAGCTATAATTGATATTCTGAATTCAAAAATGATTTCTATTTTAAAAAATTCCAAACATATAAGTTGCATTAATTAATTTTATAATTAATTTCCGCTGTCACAACAAATAGCGTGTTTTTAAGAAACAATATATATCAAAAATTGACAATTGTTTATGTCCAATTTCAAAGTTAAATTAATTCTAATGAACACCATTGGATAAAATGGTAAAAATATATTCTAATTATATGTTAAAACCACTCAAATTATTAATTTATCACTATTAATTATTTTGATTAAAAAAGTTGTTTTTAATTAAAATTTAGTAATTTTCACTATTCATCAAAATATTAATGTTATCTGAAAAGTACCAAAATTTCACCTTAGGCTAAATTCGATACTAAGAATCAAAAAATGAAGTCCATTTTGAGAGATAAAATTTATAAAATTTATAAAATTAGGTATTACTATTCATTACGGCTAGTTTGATTTGTTGTAGTGTGTGTTAGAACTCGAAGTTGCGTACAACACACACTACTATATTATTCAAAGAGAAGCATACCGTGGAAGCTTTGGGTGTTACATTGTAAATTTTTTTATGTCCCCATTCTAAAGAATAAATTTATTTACTGAAATTGAATATATAAAAGTTTAAAATATTGGATTTAAAAAGGGTTCACTATTAAAGTTGTTAAAAGTGCATTTTTGAAAAATACTTCTTTTATCTGAAAAAAGGAATTTGTTCTTACATTATGTCTAAGAAACTCATAATATGGATTCTAAAATTATAAGGATTATATAAATTTTAAAATTTAGTTAATTCTATTCATAACCTCTTTTGAACGGCTTGTTTGGTAAGTCATGGTTCGCTTTAACTCGGTGTTGTGTGTAGTGTAAGTTATTGAATTATTTTGAAGAAATAACACACTATGAAATATTGGGGTGTTACAAACTGAATCCTCTAATTGAGTCAATTTCGGTTTAAAATAATGTCCTAATGATACAGTCTAGGGGATATGTTACCAATGCTGATTCAATGTAGAAGGCATACCTATATTTAGAATTTATTAAAAATCATCCCTTGAACTTTTGTGGTGATATGGAAACCTAAGAAACGAAATAATTGATCAAATGAAATTGGGGGATATTCTACATCCTAAAATATTCATAAGGATTCATGGTTGTTTTCTACACTTATATTATTGTGGTTCCATGAATGATTTCGTGGGAATATATTGTTTCATCCATGTTATATGAATATCTCACATATATTTCATTCAATAAATCCATAAATAAAATGTTCAATCCTGATACACTAAGATTCAACAAGGGACATGAGTGTTCAATAGTTATTGTTCGGTCATGGATATGCTAATCAGTTTCACAAGTTGGTGAAATTTCCTCTATAGCATGATTCTAATTTCTATCTAAATGTGTGAAGGTTCAAAATGGGTTTGAGGTCTAGTATTTTTTCTATGATGATTATTCTATGCATACCCACTATTGTGGAGGTTATAGAAAATGAATATATAGAAGAAGAGTATATATTTGGGAATAAAGGAATATTTATAGAATGAATGATAGAAAGAGGTATCCATAGTTCATCTTTTTGATAAAAGAGGATGCAAGTTGACCAATACCGAGGTTGTGGAAGGGGTGTGTAACAGAGGTCAGGTTGGGGTAAGGTGGTCTGTTACTGGTGTGTGTTAAAAGAGAACCTCAGAAATTATTTTATGGTAGAACCCATGGTGTTTAATGAATCTGTGAAATATATTCATCATTATTACTTAAATGAGTGAGCGTACCAGGGTATTAGAGATGGATCCACCTTCAACAAGGGCTCCAAGTTTATATAAAATACATCAAAAGTGGTGATATCTCAACCTCTTGCAAATGGGGATGTTCAAGTTATGAAGCAAGGGTAGGACAATAATGGTTGTATTTATGCAATGGAGTGTGCACCATAATATTCAGAGGTAGGATATGATAACATGAGATGTACATTGTTTATCACATCATCTATGGATATATAATTTTTTATAATGGTGAAACTCAATCCTCTATATCCTTAAATCTTATCAATGTGTTTTCCTTGATATTAGATCTTATAAATTTCATGATGGATCATTACACACTTTTGGGGAAAAAGGTAGAGAATGGTTTTAAATGTTAAAAATTTTGGGTTATGATTTCTTACCCTGGAAGCATTTTTGGCTTTCTTATTAGTGATACAAACATATTTTATCTCATCATTGACATTGAATGGATGCTTGGTTTAAAATATTTAAATAATTTCGATCATCACCAGGTAAAGATTAATTATTTAAATGGGGGCACTCTTGTATTTTAATGTGAGTGGGATCCTAGATATGGGAGAGTAGGTACCATTACCCAAATAAATGAGATAATATCATGTTAGTTGTTAGAGATGTTTCATGATTCCTTTTATTATCATATTAGTACCCTCTTCCTATTTTTATGAGTTAGTATCTCGATTGTTTTCAAAATTATTACTTAGGGTTTCCTCCTTAGAGAAAAGAAAAAAATTATATAGAGTTTAGTCTCGGACTAAGGCCCATTTCTTTACCTTTAAATTTTATAGAACCTTCCAAATGGATAGAATTAAAGTTTATACTTGAGTACCTTGAGGATAAGGGATTTATTCATCCTAGGGTTTCACCATGGGAATCAATAGTACTCTTTTAAAGGAATGAAGATGGGATTCTATAACATTGAGTTTATTATCAGAAACTCTTACAGGGGAAAGTTGAGGAAAAATATCCCTTTCCTATTAATGGTAACATTTTCAATCAACTCTTGTAGGCCTGGTGGGTTTTAAAGTCCAATGTGATATTAGGGGACTATCATTTAATGGAGTGAGATTGAGATGTTACTAATATGTCATTCAATAGAATTTACATTCACTATAATTATTGTGTTATACATTTTAGACTTACTTATAATTATATAATTTTTATTTCTATGAAGAATATGACCTTCAAATTTTTCTTGGATTTCTTCAAGGTTGTTTAGTGGATGATATCATTTTTACTCCAAATTGAATTATGATCATGATGAGTATTTTAACATCACCCATGATATATTGAATGAACATTTTCTATTTGTAAATCTATCCAAATGTTAGATAAGTATTCATGATATGAAATTTCTATTCCATTAGATTTCTAGGAAGGGTTTATTAGTGGATCCAATGAATATTTTAGGAGTGATGTATTGGGATCATCCCAAAAATGTGTTCTAGATCATGAATTTATTAGTATAATATAATTAATTTATACTAATTTTTTGGGAGTTCTCTATGATTTCATATCCTATGGTAAAGCTAACCCATAAGTGTTTGATTTTTTAGCGTGAATATATATATATATATATATGTTTTAATGATGTAAAAGTGGGAATTGATTTTTCTCCAATCTTGTTCCTACATGATCTAGGATTGGGATATTATTTATACTACAATGCCTCAAGTATAAGTATTCGTTATTGTTTTGATGTAGGGAATATAATTGGTAGCTAACTCATATCATCAACTATACCCTCATAAGATTTACTACCACATTCATGATCATGAGTTAGTGGTAGTGATCTATGCTTTTACGAATTTGTGCCACTATCTCTTTGGGTAAAGGTTTACATTTCATTAATACCATTAGATTCTAAAGTATCTCTCCACCTAAAGGGATATGAAAAGAATATTGAGGCATTAGAAGGAATACCATTAGGCCTTTGATTTTGATATTAAAATCATCTTTAAATATTGGAACATAGTCTCGTATTCATTGAGTATAAAATTACCAAATCAGGAAGTGAGATATTGAGTGTTTAAGTAATTATTGATGGGATTTTTCTCTAATTACTGAGATAAAGGGAGAGATGAAAGAAACTATTACTAGATTGTGTTTGATATTAATCCTCCATGGATAATTAGATTCTAATTATACAATATGAGTATGTAGAGTTTCAATTCATTAAGAAGAATCATTATAGTGGGGATATCTCAGTCTCCTACTGGGAATTTTCACTTACAAAGAAGGATGGTTGTTATAATAGACTCGAAAGACGAATTAATTGATAATGGACATCGATATAGTTGGTTTTTTACCCTAGATTTACAAAAATGTATCATTACCTGATATTTCACTATTTTTCTAATGGGAATGAGACAATAAATTGAATATTTTATTCATAAATGGCTTATTTGCCACTGAATTAAGGAATAACATCCAAGGCCTGATGGTCAGCCATAACCCTTACCCATTCCAGTTTGAAGAATAATTGAGATATATATAGACATCATGATTGAAATACCTTATAATACTAGTGTTATTGATGAAATATTGATTATTATTGATCGTATAAGGAAAATAGTGATCTTATTACCTATAATATATAAAATGAAGGTAGTTGATATTTAGTGCTTGCATGTGTGAGAGATTATCAGATTCAAGGGTGTTCGTTTTACTATTTTTTCAGATGGGGACACTGACTTCACATTCTACCCAGAGGGTGGATTAGAAGTAGTGATGGGTTCTATGATGAAGTCCAACAGGACATATCATCCTCATCTGAATGGTCATTCTTTGTGACCTATATAGACTCTTTAATACATGCTTTGGTAATGCTTATTGTCTTCAGGTGTCTATGGGATAAACATTTTCCCTTTTTGTAGATTTCCTATAATAATTTTTATCCTCATTCAATTATTATGGGACCATTTGAGGTGTTATGTAGGAGGCTTTGAAGATACCATCTTTATTGGGAATAGGTTGGGGATTGGTTCAGGGTTGGACCAAGAATCATTTAGGAGATGAATAATATTTCTAATTTGATAATGAGTAAGTTAGTGACAACCTTGATTCACAAGAAATCATATGTCAATCAGTATCATCATCCATATGAATTTGAGGTAGGTGAAATTGTGTTCCTCAATGTTTTATCTTAGATGGGATATATACTTTTAGAGAAGTAATTTATGTTAACAACTCATAATTTTGGCCCATTTATTATTTTGGATCATATCAGGAAGGTGTCTTATCAATTATTACAACCTACACATTTGATTTCTGTCCATGAGATGTTACAAGTTTCCCAACAGAAGAGGTATCAGTTGTCTTAGTTCTATGTGATTGTGTGATGTGATGTTAAAATTGAACCATACACCTCAGTGATTGAAATTCCTATTCATATAGTTAACCAGTATGATATGGTATTTCATGGAAAGGCCACACCATTTGTGGAAATGATATGATTGTGTGTTAGAAATAACTAAGAGTCATTGGATCATGTGTCCTCTGATGATAGAAAAATGGACTTGTATTATTTAATATACATGATCTTGATCCATTTTATAGTGGGTAAAATTGTCACAACATGACACATGCAATTAAGTATGGATCATCTCTATGATTTTTAATTTAGATTTATAAAATTGAATTATTGATATTTATTGGTAATGGAAATCATCATCCAAATGATTTTTTGAAATAAAACTATATTTTAGGCTCATGATGTGTTTGATAAAATGCCCCAATGATGATTTTTAAATGGTAATGGGTTTTCAAGAATTTAATCATTTTCAAATCACTATAGTAAATGTTTTATAAAATATGATATTGGTTTTATTGAATGTTAGGATAATATATATCACACTATGATACCATGATGTATGAGGAATAAATAAACATACAAGAGCCATAGTAGAGTAATATATCACTATGGGAGGTTCCTATAATGATATGGTTGCAACTGTGTATCCATATAGGGGGACTAAGGTTCCTGGAAAATTGGATTTACATATTCTAACTAGTCAACCATTGTGTGTATTAGTAGTGTACACCATCATGTTAGGGATTTTTATTCATTAGTTTTGATTATATTACATGAAAATTTAATTTATTCAGTAATTTTTTACACATTATATGGTATATTAATGATTGAAACATGTTTTATTCACCTATTTATTCCTCACAGATACATTTTAAATCATATTGATTTGTTTTTTAGAATATGGAATGCTGGTTGAAAAGAACACCAAAGAAATTTTTATACGGTAAATGTTTTTTATTAAAATGTTATGAAATATATTAAATTAAAGAATTAATAGATGAATGTGTATAGAAATTATATAGATTCATTGGTTGTATCCTACTAATCCTTAGTGCTTACACTGTACTTTAACCTTTGTGTGTTCGTACCCCTGGTCTTGTAAGACAAAAATAAAGGGAAGAACATCATACATAGGATGGAAATGAAACCATAGGCCTAATTTTATTTTAATTATATGGATTAAAAAATTTATTTATTTCCAATACATTCCTATGCCATTTATGGTTTAGTATATTTGAGAGTTATGTTAAAAATTAACTAACAAAATGAAATTATTTTTTAATTAATGGATATTTCCCACTATATAAACAACTTACTAATCCACAAAAAGTCTTAAATACCTCCCACAAATTATTCTCATAATACACCCTTCTACACTCATATTACACATTACTTTTCTTTATAATATGGGAAGATTTAAATGTTGAAAATGGGTGAGATCAGATGCTTAGAAAGTTAAAATATAATGGATGACAATAAAATATCACAATTGATCATAAGAATAGAATATGGGTATAATCTAAATATATAAAAAAATAATAGCAAAAAAATATTAGGTCCTAAATCATGGAATAATTGTTACCCAAAAATAAAACAACAATCAAAAGAGTGAGTCAATAAACATGACACATCAGATCATAACATAGTCATCAGAATAAGTATAATACTATGAAATATCATTAAAATATAGTGGATACCTAAGTATTGGGAAAATAAATTTCATAGAACGTAAAATCAGTGTCTATGATTATGGGAAACTGAAACAAACTCACTAATACCAATTTCATAATATATAAACTCTTAAACAATGATTTTTTTGGAAATATAGGACCCCACATATCATTTTCCAAACATATGTTTGGAAATAGAAATAAAACATTTATCATATCATAAAGAACCTTGATAAATAAAATCGTCTTCATAACCTTATTAGATGGAACTACATAAGGAAAACATTCATAATTACTTCAAAAATTAAAACATTTTAAACCCATAAAAAATATATTTGTGTCCAATTTCATAAAGTAAATTACTAGGTAAATACAAATAAATCAAGATAATGTTGAATATAGAATTTACCCCATTGAGATAAATGGTATATCTATTTTATAATAATTTACATAATCAATTGATTAATGAATTCTATGTGAAAACCATTTAATAAATGTAATGAATATATATTTTCACAAAGAAAATTCCTTATATGGAATGATATGCATATTCACGATAGACGGTTAGATATGAAAAGGGAAACAAGGGATCATCTATTTTATTTAAAATAACATTACATAATACATTGAGAGAAATAATTTTAAGGGTTTCAATATGACATAACCCAAATATAAAAATGTAAGCTCATAAATATTGTCACAATGATGGAAAAAATCCTTGCCAATGAATGATTCAAATGATATATCACTAGAATGGATCAAGATTCAAATTTTATAAAACTATGACATTAATCCCATGAGTGTAAGAGAATAGGTATATATATTTATATGTGAATATATAATTTAATATATACCCACTAAGTATAAATCCATTTCAATATGAAAATTAAAATAGTGGTTAAAACATAAAAGAAAATTAAAAAACATTTTTAACATTGACATAAATGAAAACTCACATGTCACTCTAAAAAGTAAATTTTTAATATAAAAATAGAATGTTTTGAAAACATTTACTTGTTAAAAGAGTGTATCCCATAATAGATCTTTGAAAATGAAATAACATTTTCTATAATAAATATGGAACCTAATATATAATACTTTTTAGTGAAAGAAATTTAATATTTTTAATACATTAAAAATATATACTTTGAAATCCAACATGAAAAAAGTGTAATAAATATTTATTTCTATTAAAACAAAATTTTACAAAATATGATTAAAAAATAATACATACTAAAATATTAGGGTGGTAGAAAAAAATCATTGATGAATTCAATTCATGAAATATCTTCATATCTTTTTTTGAAGAGGTTGAAGGTCAAGCCCCCTTTATTAAACAAAGATAGGGAGCACATTTTTCAACTAGAAAAGGAGGGAAACAATTAAATGAACCAAATGAAAAAAATCAAAAAAACTCAAATTCTCGAAATGGATCCAAATTTACAAGAAGAATCATAAATAAAAAACAATAAGCAATAAGATGTCTTGTCACCCCCTTATCAGATAATGAAGTGTAAATTATTTTCCATAAAGATGCATTACCTCGTACCTTGATATGTGTCATTCTAGCTACACAAAATAGAAGAGGACTTATCTTACCAACATTGACATGTGAGATGAGGACCAGATGATAAGTTCTAGCACACCTATTTCTCTCTTGAGCCACCCACCCGATAGTGCTTACAAATAACTCGATGAACTTTCAACCTAATGCACTAAAAATACAAACAAAAACACACCGTGATAAAATAAATGAAAAAGGGAAAATTATTACAGAAAACATGAGAAAAATGGTGGAATTATGTGTGTAAATTCACCAATCTCTCTTTCTAGGCCGCCCACCCAACGACCCCAGAAGAAGCATTACCTCCATCCAAATGCAAAAAGATGTAGCCAGTTTACGCAATAACAAATTAAACCCATAAAATATCTAGACCAAAGGCATAGAAAATACAAAACTTCAAACAGAGAGATTATCTGCCCAGTGAACTTGAGAGCATGATAGGAAAAACAATTCCACACACAACATGAATGAAACCAAAGTAGAAACCCAACAGACATATTCAAAAAAATCCATAACTCCCTCAATCTATCCTTAAAATATTCCAATAGCCTAACACCTTCATCATAGCCACTATTGGAATAGTGGAACCAAAAAAAACATTTGAAATGCACCAGAACATGAAGAGGAAGATGATGATGTACCAAATCCCTAACATTGCACAACCCCTCCATCATCCTAAAACTGAGAACAATCGCTATACCACTGAGTACCACCACCTGGAGGAAGCTAGGCCGCTGTCCGGCAACCAACCATCATGTCCCTGGAGAGAATCATGAAGAGCATCGATCGATAGGTAATACCCCACCCATTTATCAAACTAGTGTCACTGGAAATCATATCATGAACATTCATCCAAACTAGGAAAACCCAGATATGAATCCAAATTCAGGGAGGAGGAGGTCTAGCTTGACTTCTATTCGAACTCCAAATATCAATCACTAAGAAGGCCCAGAAGATGTCTTAACCCCATAAATCCCTCAAACCCCACTAGGAAACAGAAATATTTCCATATCTAAGAGAACGAAGTCACTAACACATCAAAAACATCACATACACAATCGAAAATGGGATCATCTCTGACATGGGAGGTCGACCAACAACAACAGAACGTAGAAGGCAAGACCAGGGGATAAACAAAAAAGAAGAGACCAAATTGATTGGATGGATGAGAAAAAAATGAAGGGGGGACCTAAGTTAAATAATAAGAGGTATCATGAGAGTTCTCTAAGAGATAAAGGTTCCACCATAAAGTGCCTTTTTGATTATTATCAATCTAAAAAATATTGAAAACTAAATGAAAAGAGATTTGAGTTATCAATATACCTTACGTGATATAGACTACAAGAAGCATTTAATATTTGAAAATTGGTTTATATTTTAAAAGTAAAAACAAAGAGAGGAAACCATATAATACAATCGAAAGGTATAATTTCCCAACTTATAAGTTCAATAGAATGATCGCAACTCAATGAATAAAAATTTAGTTTCGAAAAATCATATCACCGGGTTAGTACATGAGTCAATAGAATTTTGATGAAAAGAAACTAATTTTCATATTATATCACAATATAATCATGGAAATAATTTCTAGGATATTTATGTGATATGAAATAAAAAAATACCATACAAATGAAACATGGTTCAAAACATGTAACATGGATCAATGAATCTGAATTAAGACTAAGTAAAATCTTATTGACTAAGTTAACCCTCAATAAAAACCCTTAGAAGGAGTGGTATCATAATTAAATATCATATTAAATGGATACAATATAATTCAAGATGTTATATATCAATTAGGCAGTATATACACAACATAGAATATTTTTTGTTTACTATACACAACATATCTCAAAGAGAGGAATTTGAGATGAAAACACTTAACCTGATTCCCATTTTACTGAAATATATTTTTAAATTCTATATAAAGTTCAAAAATATCATAATCACCTATTTTAGAATCATATTCCTATATATTAAAATTTATAAACATTTTTTATAATTATTCTCTATATTTATATTAGTTAGTTGTTACCTATTTCTGATGTTGTCCTGGGTAATATTGATCATTTTGAAGTAGTTTACTAATAGATATATTATTATTCATTGTTATCCAAAATTTTATCTTTAATGTTTCATTATAGTAACTATAATAGATGAATAATTATGATTTATGAAGCTTATTCTTTCTTTCCATAGTAATTTTGTTATTATCCTAGAAGATGAAATTAAAAACATACATTTTTTGGTGATTTACAACCTATAAATGATGTTTTATTAATTAAAGAGATAATTATTTCGGAATAATTTATAAATGAATATATATATAATAATAATATAAATTTTCTCATAGTCATCCATGATATAAAAAGGTTGAAGTTTCTTTGTTGGTAGTATAACCAACCCAAACATGAACCTATCATGATTAATGGAAGATTATGGGATGATTTAGTTGTAATATCATTATACTATAAGGATAATGATCTTATTTATTGTTTTATGTTGTGATATTAATTTTTATTTTCAAAATATATATAGAGAATATAATTTATATATAGTTATTAATTAAATTAATCAACCACTTTCTTATTAGTTCATTCATCTTAATCTATTTAATTAATGATAATAATTTGATCGTAATATGATTTATATGTTCCCCAATTTTTAATAAAATAACTTTTTTTGACAACATATAAATTATATTTATCTTTTAATTCCATCCTCATGACCCACCATGTAAGGTGGTAAAAAAATTAAAATTGAAATCACTCTTTATATGAAGGCAGTTGCCCATATGTATGGATGGACAATAATTTCATTTTTCATAGAATGATAGAAAGGATTAATAAAGTTTATTGAATAATAATGATACACATAATATAAAAATAATATTTATTTACTAAATTACCCTTTTAAAATATATTTTTTTGACGGTGAATGAAAATATAATTTTGTGTGTCTTGAATGTGGTAGTCCGCACTACATGTGAATTATCATTTCATTTTATTAATATAAAAGAGGATTAATAATTATTACCATATAATAATATAATAATTGTATTAATAATACTTTTCCCTGAAATATGTATTTCAAAATTATAAGTTTAAAAGATAATTAATACAAAAAAAGAATTTAATTAAAAATAATTACTCGCGTTGATAGCTTTGGGATTTTCTTGGAAGATCCATTGGAAATGGATAGAAAATGACAATATCTTATGTCAATAATCTGCAGAGTGTGTAAGATTAATATAGGAGAACAAAAAATGACACAATTTCATGAGGAAACCTAATTTTAGAGACTACCATGAAGGGGTGGTGATTGACCCATTTTATATATGGTGAGAATGACATTGTTTTCCATATTTCAACTTCACCTAATGAGAGAACATGATAAAAATGTCATGTAGATCAAAAAATTGTGAAATAATGTAGTGAAAAAGTAATAATGTTGATAAAACCCTCATCCAAATATTCCTACATGTTTTTTAACATGTTTGAGGTCTCTTACTCTTAGATTCGTTAAAATATAAATTTTAGCTTTTATCGGGGTAACTATTATTTAACTGGGTAATTTATCTTTTATACACAAAAATATTGTTGACCATAATAGATAAATTATAATAACTAATTTTAAATTTAACAACCATTTAATTTGATTCATTTTATGAAATTGATAAAATTCATGTCAAAATACTAATTTATAATGTAGTAAAAATAATTTTAGAGAAAATATTACGAATTTTCAAAAATAAATAATATTGGTTTGTAATTCAAAAATATTATTTTAAAATATCTAATTTTACTTATAAAAAAATATATCTTTTCAAAAAAAATCAGAATTTTAGGCTATTCTTTTATCCAAGTGATGTCACAAACCCCGCTATATTTTAAAAAATGGTAATTTTCACTATTCACCTAAAAGTCTATTATTTTAGAAAAATCCCAAAAATTAACTATACACTAATATGATAATTATAAATTCAAAGGATTTTATTTTTATAAAATTAAAATTATAATTTGATTATATTTAATTATTTTAAAAAAATAAAAAAATATGAATAAAATTGTTGTTATTGAGAAAAGACCACATACAGTTTTGGAAACATTATTATTATTTAATATAAATATATATATAATTGTATATTTGAATAGTAGTTTGAAAAATAAAAATATTAAATTATATAATTATATTTTTTATGAGATCTATTTAATATAATATAATATACCCTTTTCAATGTCGTTCTTTGAAAGGTATAACTTTTAAAATATAAGTCAAAGAGAATCATAATATATAAATAATTTAATTTATTATAATTATTTTATATAATAATTTAAAAATTATTCATTTAATTTTAATATGCCTTGATTTTTTAGTCAAGTATTACATTTGTTCTATTTTTCAAGTGATACAACCAACTGAATATAATTTCAACTTAAAGGATCCAAAATCTCATGTCATTACATTCTACCCTCATAAAATAAATTGTCTCCAGGAAATATTAAATATTACCCCCTAATGAAAGTAAAAGGGGGAATTATTAACATGATTATTTATTTAGATATAACATCCAATGTAATATATACCTTAACATCTTTATCTTGGTCAACATATTTATGTTTTATCTAACAATATTGATTATTTCTACACTAATCAAATATTCTATAGAGTATAAATTTCCAAAAACAATATGAAAATCCAAGACTATAAAATCTAGTGAATTCAAATGTTCCTCAAAAAATTAACTCATTATTCAATCTAGCAAAGCATTAACCACATGTTCATAATGTCATACACTAGTCAATATATATATATATATATATATATATATATCATAATCTCAAAAGTGAGATAAACGTCACAAAAAAGTAACATTTGAATTTTCTAAGAAATCACTAATAAATTATAATTCTATCAATACCATCTCAATCACTTTTATCAAAATAAATAAACACATTATATCATCAAAATTAATCATATATTAAACCTAATATTTATACTTACCTCATTTATGTGTTCTATAAATTTTACCCAAAAAATATTACCTTGTAAAGAAATTTTCAAGGATATTGGTTCGATTTAATACATGTCTCAAAAAAATTAAAAAAGAACTAATGAATAAAAAACCTTATATTTTTTTCACCTAACCTTCATGAAATTTAGAATATACTTTAATAAAATTGAAAAATATCACCCGCTTATTTAACTAGTTATGATTGTCAAGAATTAATTTCTATTATAGTATTAACCTCACTAACCTATGTGAGGTATGGAAACTAACCTTTTTTATCAGAATATGAATATAAAATGATTCCAAATCCTTTATGTACAAACCATAATGAATAAATAGTATTTTTTTGATACATACCTTTCTCAAAATCACCCTTTTGATCTTATTTCTACCAAATACAAAAACCAAAATGGTTTTGATAAATATCCAAAACAAATAGAGTATATGAATATGAAATCTCAATTCTAAATATCTTCTCCAAAGAAATTGTCCCATCATTTCAATAATGTCATGCTTGGTTAATAATTATACGCTATTGGATATACCTAGGTAACAGTACGTTTGGTCTCCTCATACTTCTTGACCCAATCCATTTTTTGTAATTACTAAATAGATCCTCCATAGTGGTTCATAAAAGAAAATTTTATTGTCTAAAGCATATCCCTCCGGAGTATAAAAAGGTGTTTAGTTAAGCCACATTTTCATGCACTTGGTGATGATAAATTCAATAACCAATCTTCCTATTTCAGAGTTATTACCCATAGGAACATCTATGAGAGAGCATACGTCCACATATACTATTTATAATGGGATTTAATTTATAGGAAAACCATAAGATAAGAATTTTCCAAAATTTTTCGATGAAATCATAAATGTAGATTTAACTCTTATACTTAATCATTTGGGTTACAATAAAGTTATATTATCATAGAACATTTACAAACAATGCATTATTACATTAACATTAAACCATATACTATCCAAAGGGCTATTAATACATTTGAAACTATGATCAACCTTAACTTATAAAGCCTTGAATTATGATCGACTAAAATCCTAATATCTGTATTATATAAGCTCTAATATGATACTAAATATGACACCATATACCAAGTATTACACTAATTAAATGAATCATATAAAAATATTTTATTATAATTCAATCCTATGATATTTTAGATTACAGGTTTTAGATAATTAAAACAAAAAATTAACACACAAAAATCGCATATATTTTATTTAATGGACATTTTCCAATTATATAAACTAATTATTAATAAATAAAAATACGTAATCATACCCAAAATAATTTTCTCATAAGATACCCTTATACACCCATCTTATGGTTTACTTTTATGCATAACCCATGAAAATAGAGAAAATAGAAAAGGGTGAGCTAAGATGTTTAGTAAAGGTAAACAAAAGAGATAACGATAAATTTTCATAAATGATTATAAGATAATCATATTTTCATAATCCTGATACATAATAAAATCATTCACAGAAAATATTAGTTTGTAAATCATAACAAAAATCATGATATGAAATAGTACATGAATCAATAGAGTGATTCAATAAACATGATCCATGAGATCATTACATAATCATGATAATCATAATAAAATAGTAAATCATATTTAAAATATGTTATATACATCAGTAATACAGACATAAATTTCATAGGACATGACATCTGGTCCCATAAATACAAGAAACTAAAACATATTCCTGAATACCTATCTCATGAGATATAAATTATTAACCAATTAATTAAAGGGTGACATATGTAACACACCAGTAATTTGTTTTATAACTTTAAATATATTATGTTATGAAAAATAATAATTTAAAAATAGGATTTTTAATTAATAAAACTTATATTTCAATTTTATACCATTCAAATTAATTTTAAATTATTATTCTAAAACATACTATCTTACAGTATTATTCTGTGTCAATGAATTTTTTAATACTAGAATATGTATTTGAATATTTTTATTAAAAAATTCGTTTTATCAATAGATTATTTAAATAAATATTTAAATTGATTATTATAATTATTTTGATAGATACTAAATTATGTTACAAATATATTAACTATTTATATAACACCCCAAAATTTTATGGTAAGTTTATTTATAAATAATTTCAATTCATTCAATAACTTATATGCACACAACACTGAGTCTCTATGAAACAACACTTGGTTATAGTTATAACCCAGCCATTAAAAGATAAATTTATCAGTTTTGTGTTTTGAATTTCAAAAAATAGATATACACGACTGCACTTAGTAAGATATTTAGAGTCTAATAGGAACAAATTAATTTTTTTGGTGAATAGTAGCATGACCCTTTAGAATATTAATGTTACACTTATGAATAGTAATATGACCAATAGAATAGTAATGTCATTTAAGAAAGTATAAATCCAATTTTTGTTCCATTATTTATGTTTTGAGATTATTTTTTTCATAAAAATATGAAAATTTTGATAAATTGATTATTTAGGGTAAAAATTGTACCTTTCAGGGAGATTTAAATTGCAATATCCAAATAAGGTTTTGTTAATATTTATTATAATGAAATAGTATTATAAAAACAAACTTAGTTAATTACATATGACAAAATAATTATATTTTTTAAAGTATCTAAGATTTTACTATGCATTTTGTGAGTGCTATTATTTAAAATAAATAATTATTTTCATAGATAAAATTTAAAATTTTAATATTTAGGGAATTATTATGATAAAATAAACGTTATTTCTGAATTTGGAACATAGATATTAGTTTACTTTGAATTTAAGAGAATTTAATAAAACACTTTAGTTTTTCATGAATTTTAAAAATAGAGTTTTGAGTTTTCATTATCATTAATGATATAATCATGAAGTAATAATACAGGTAAACTATTGAGTAATAAAATATTATATGTGGTGTCCCAAGTTACCGATAGCATGGTTATATACCATGGGTAAGCCCATGTTTTTTCAAATACCACTAATGAAGTTTCCTTGGAAATTAATTATAAACTCACCAACTTTTACTATAAATACCCACTAATTAAATCATTTTCAATCATTTTAAGTTAAATTTTTTTGATGATCTGGATGTTTTACCTCCCTAGGACTCCTCTAAATTTCCCAAACATCATGTTTTAGGAGTTACTCTAAAATGTTATGGAATATGCCACCCATTTTTTTTAAATATCACCTTTTATATTATTCCTTTTAATTTCCATTATATTATGTTGGGATCTGTCTTTAAATATCCACATTTCTGTCTATATAATTTTAATATTACGAGAAATCCCTTTTTTCTCTCATCCAAAAATTTAATGAATTTTTACGTGACATTTTTAGGATGCCAAATTTTCATAAGGGATTCCTCGACTTCTCTTTTCTTTTCATTCAAGTTCGTTTAATTTATTTTTATCTCCTCAAATAACCTCTAAAATAGGTATGATAAATATAGTACCATAAATATAAAAAAAATTATGTTTTTAAAATGTAATTATTCATCATCATCTCTCCTTCTGCTCATTTTTTACAAAAATGAAAACCCAGTCTGATATTTGTTAATTTATTTCATTCTAAGAAGATGGGTTTTAAATTTCTCTTACTATCTATATGGATGGTCATGAATTTTTTTTATGGTTTAATCAAACTATAATATGTGTCTTATAACCTATTCAATTTTATGTAACTATTATATATACTTAATTCTAATTCATATGTCAAACTAGTTTCTAACGATCGTGATATCACCAAAATAATCTAAATGGTTGTAACTAATGTTATATATAATAAACTATCCTCATACCATGTAAAAAAAATTATAAATATGAACATTTACTAGTTTTTTATGTTCATAAATGATATATAAGTTCAATTCTGAATAATTATATATATTCCACATAAAATCCATTACTTGTAATCAAGAGAACTGATCAGGAAATAAATGAAACGATCACTCGAGAATGACAAAATTCAATCTTCTAACATATAAAGAAGGATATAAATGAACATAATTAAACATTAATGAATATAATATATGTATATAATGTTCTTAATTAATTAATTAATGGATTTAATTTGATTATCTAGGACATTAAGGTTAACTACATAACTCATTGGGACATAAGCTATGGGTTTTCCCATCTCACATCTATTTTTGTGAGATATTCCTTATTCACAACCATTTCTTATGTATGGTGTATATATACTGACCATTTCTGTATAAAATCATGAATCTCTTAATTTTAATGGTATTAAACATATAATTTTTAGGTTATTTATTTTGGGGTATATGATCCGATTCATTACAAAGTGGTAATGGTTTTCTACCCGAAACTCCATTTCCATTTGGGTTACACTTATTCTCTACTTAGCTCAATGAAATTAATATTTATTCTAATTTCTTCCTCATAAATTCTATTATAATGTTCTATATATGTGTACCAACAAGAATCATTCTTTATTTTATGTGGAGTTACATGTTTTAAAAAGGATCTTTCAAAAATTATTCTTGATAAATAATCCTGTTTCAATGATACTTCTCAAATTATTACCTAATTTAATGTGCACTATACAATAGGTTTTGAGCCAAAATTTATTTTCTAAAATCACCCTTTTAATTATGAATACCTTATTTGTTTACTTATGTTTTCATAGAAAATAATTTTACATATTATATTTTAAAATATCTATAATATTTTTCATTAAACCACAATAAAATGTTATAATTATAATGTTTTATAAATACTATTTTCGAAAAATTTCCATTCAATGGGACATCATTTAGGCCTAAAATATAGTTTTAATGTCCCTAAATTTTCTTTTTCTAGGGTATACATGTTTACAATATCATTTTATGACATATACATATGATTTTCCACACGTACTCCTCTTTGCAATGTAAAACGTGTTTTTCTCGTCTCTCTTTTACTTATATGATATATATTAATTTTTAACTCATTATACCTTCCATTTTTTGTATTTAATGCCCTTTGATGTATAATATCAATATTTTTTTATTCCCATGATATTATTATTGATTATGATTTTAATGTTTCAATGTGGTAATGGATACTTTGGAATGTTTAAGGATTATTACGTCATGAATCTTTCAATGGTTTCATTTAAAAGTAAATTCATATATGTCAACATCCGTTGTTGAATCTTGTAATTAATTAAGGTTTATCACTTATTATATCATTAAAAATATTTTTTTGAAGAGTTTATGATTAGTTTGACTAGGGATGTCCTATCTTGATTCTATTCACCGTATTACATCGAATAGTTAGTAATAATGTTTAATGATTGTAGAAATTTATTTAAATTGCATATATATCATATATGTATAACCCCATTCATATGATTAATGAATTAAACTTAGAAAGTAACAGGTGGGAATTTCTATAGCCCCATGATGTATTGGTAGATCTCATGAGACAAAACATAACTGTGTTTTGGCATATGCCTTACCCTAGTATTTTCAGTTGTCTTGGATGAGGCCTCAACGACAGGTTTATAATGTCTAGCATATTCATTCACTCATTAATATACTAGTAATTGATTAATATTGTGATTATTTGACTATTATAATATCAATGGTAATATTTATTATGATCATTTATATGGATTTATTTATTCATCTTCTATTACCTCCATATTATGATCAAATCTATTTTAAAGTCATGTGTTTTCAGTTATTAACTGTGCCTAATATTTATGTTTCTGACAACTCAAATATATTACTTAACCTTACAGAGAATCATATCTCAAACCCTTCATATATTTCCTTTCCACAGGTAATGAAAAATAAAGCACTAAATAATCTTTCAAGGATGATGTTTATTTCATATTGTATCATCTTTTATTTTCTTTACCCCAAGGTATAATGGGATCGTGATTGAAATATTATCTTCCAAGACCTCTAAATTTATTGGTCCTTCAGGATTTGATTCCTTGTAATCATGCCAATATATTAAAATATTTCACTTGATTAGGGTATTTAGGGTCGGAGCATTACAGTTTGCATCAGAGGAATTTTCATAGAAACCTTGGAAACTAGATTTAAAAAACAATGACTTGGGAAAAAACTCTAAGATATAACTTGAGTATAAGAATAGAGGAATATACATGAATTTTTGTAAGGTATAGATTATTTGGATCTTCCCAGAAAATACATTACTATCTGGATACTATAAGTGGACATGGTTCAAGCATATATTGACCTAAGAGCATCAACCCCAACAATGTGTTCCAGACCTAACTCAGGGTGACCTGGTATATGTCAACGGGCCTTACTACACACATATTTTTACACTGTCGGAGTATATTCTTAGTATAATTCATATTTTCTTTACAGACCATTATGATGGGTTTGAATGTAAATATGTATCTAAAGAAAATATTTTTATGATTATGAGATTAGCTATGTATAAATTTTTTTAATTTATGTTATGTATTTCACTAGTATTGGGATTTTACATTGTGTTTCATAATGTTATAATCTAATCAAGTGTATGAAATTGTTTAGAAATTTCACCTACAAAAATTTATTGGAACCAAATAAATGAATATAATTCCAAGAGTAGAAATGATTGTTTATTTATTGGTGTTCATCCAGTCTTTTGAAGGGAAATCGTCTATCAAACATTCTCATCATATGATTTGTCAGAATAATTTCATAAAAATAAAGAGAAAGAGTTTTCTAAGTATTATGGATTCATAAGGAAGAAGGAGAAGAAGATGAAAACTATGAGAAAGATAGATAATGGAGAGAAGGGGAAGAAGTATTTTACCACTTCTGATAATTGTGGAAGGAAACACCTTGGTATATGATTATGAGGAAAAGGATATTGCATAATGTGTGGTGAAAAAGACAACTGTGATCCTATTTAATAGATAATGAATAATTTTTCAATATTCAATGCTTTAACTATAAGTATTTGGTGCAATTTTAAAATTAATGTCCCAACAATCAAAGAGATATAGTTCCGAGAAAGTAAAGAGATCATGGTCATGCTTATTATGACACTACGATCGGAGTAGAATAATTAATGGATTTTTGTTTGTTTTGGTTCATGAACCATGTTATGATATTCATATTTTAATAATTATTAGATTTATTAGTATTATACTTCATTACTATTTAATTATGTATTTGAGTTTAGATGCTGAATGCTACAATGAAAAATGACTTGGTAACTAGTTAAACATAGGAAAACACATGGTTAAAGTAATGATAAACCTTAAAATGTTCTTGGTGGTGATATAATGATTTATTAAAGAGTGATGATTGATATGGATAAAAATCTTGGATAATACTAAGTACCATGGGAATGATTCATGTATTGGATCTTGATATTTTGGAAAGTATAACCATTTTGTGAAATGGTTTAAGTTGATCATTGTAAAAGGTTTTAGATGTTAATGTGTCACTTTACCACATGACACAACCTGTGCTAAGAGATGAATTATATATATTTCAAGGTGTAATGGAAGGATAAGATTGTGTTAATGAAATAGAAATGTATATTATACTCTTATAGAGTGGAATTATTCTTTAACCCTAGAAAAAGAGTAATAATGAAATGTTTCCCTATTATCATAATTTTTTATGATATCAATGAACTTTTTCATAGATGTTTCTTATGGATTTGTGGTAATAAACTCTCATATGAACATGTTCTCTATAACTTTCCCTTAGAACATAATGGATAGATTATTCTTCTATGTATATATTATCACTTTTCACTAATGTTATTATATTTTAATGAGTAATTATGAGGCAACCTATGCATTAAAATTACCAAATATTAATAGGATATTTTACCATATATCTGATGTGGGTTTTCCATAGGGGAATTTTAAAAGTATCAACCTTAAACTTTTGAAGTCTAATTTCAAGTTGCGAGTATGTATTTCTATTGAGGGGGGGGGGATAATCTAACAACACAATAATTTGTTTTTTAATTATAAATACATTATGTTATAAAAAATAATAATTTAGAGTTATGTTTTTAAATTAATAATACTTATATTTCATAATTATAACTTTCAAATTAATTTTAAATTAATATTCTAAAAAAACAATTTTATAGTTTTTTTGTGTAAAAGAATATTTTAGTATTAATATATGTATTTGATAATTTATATTAAAATATTCATTTTTATTTATATATTATTTACAAAAATATTTTACTTGACTACTATAATTATTTTGAAAAAGAATAAATCATGTTACAAATATATTCACTATTGAGATGACCCTACAAGATTTTATGGTATGTTTCTTTATAAAACATTTCAATTCATTTGATCACTTATATGAACAAAACCCCGAGTCTCTATGAAAAAACACATGGTTATAGTTATAACCAAGTTATTAAACTTAATTTTTTTACTTTTTTGTTTGGAATTTCAAATAAACATATATACATGTTTACGACAAGTAAGATATTTTGAGTCTGATAGGGTCAAAATAACTTTTTTTTGGTGAATAGTAACTTGACCCTTTGGAATTTTAATGTTACCCTTATAAATAGTATTATGACTAATGTAATAGTAACCTAACCTAATAAAGTATCAATCAAATTTTTGTTCCATCATTTTGGGTTTGAGTTTCATTTTTCATAAAATAGTGAAAAATTTGATAAGTTGATTTTTTTGGGTGAAAATTGTACATTTAAGAGATATTTGAATTATAATATCAAAATCAGGTTTTATTAATTTTTATTATTATGAATTATTATTATCATAACACTCTAATTTAATTACAAAGTATAAAATAATTTTACTTTCTTAAGTGTGGATGATTTTACTATACATTTTATGTCTACTATTATTTATAATAAATGAGTATTTTTATAGATAAATTATAAAATTTTCATATTTAGATAATTATTATAATAAAATAAATATTTTTTAATATTTAACATTGATATTAGGTTATGTAGAATTTATGTGAATTTTATAAAATAATATAGTGTTTCGTGAATAGTAAAAATACAGTTTTGAGTTTTAGGTATCATTAATTATGTAATCAGGACGTAATAATACTGGTCAAATTTTTAATAATGAAATAATATATGAGGTGTACAATGTGTCTAATTGAATGGTCCAATACCGTGGTTAAGCCCATGTTTTTTCAAATACCACTACTGAGGTGTCCTTGATAATTAATAAAAAAACTCCCTCACTTTTACTATAAATACTTAACCATTCCTTAATTTTCATTCATTCTATGTTCATCGCCATTGATTAATAGGTATTTTTACTTCCCTAGGACTCCTCCCAAGGTTTTCTGAATCCCTAAAGCACCCAACCATCATGTTATAGGTGGTTCTCAAAAATGTATGTGAATCTACCACCCTTCTCTTTTTAAAGAACACATTTTATATTATTCCTTTGAATTTCCGTTATCTTATGTTTGGATTTGTCATTAAATATCAAAATTACTTTCTATATTATTTAAAAATGATGATATACCCCTTTTTCTCTCATAAAAATATTTAATTAATTTTTATGTGACACGATTAATCTACCATATTTTCTTAAGGGATTTCACAACTTCCATTTTTTTATGTTCATTTATTTTATTTTTCACTGCTCAACTACCTTCATCCAAGAGGTATAATAACTTGAGTACCTTAAAAATATTGGAATGATTTTGTTTAAATGTATTAATTCTTTGTCATCTCACCTTCCCCTCATTTTATATAAAAATTAAAACACTATCCACGATTTGTTAATTTATCTCATTCAAGGATAGTAGGTTTTAAAAATATATTACCATCATCTGGATGGTTGTGAAACCATTTTTATGGTTTAACCAAACTATAATATTTTTTTTATATACTATTAAATTTTCTATAACTAGTATATATATACATAATTCTAATTCATATGACAAACTAGTTTGTAACAATCGTGATATCACAAAAATAATCTAAATGGGTATCACTAATGTTCTATATAATAATCCATCCTCATACCATGTAAAAAAGTGATATATAAGACCATAAAATGTTTTTTATGTTCATAAATAATATATATGTTAAATTTGAGAGAATTATATCCATTCCACATAAAATACATTACTTATAATCTAGCGAACTAATCATGATATCAAGGAAACGAACACTCCATAATGACAAAATTCAATTTTCTAACTTATCTATAATGGAATAAATGAACATAATAAATAATTAATGAATAAAATATATATAGATAAATTTATGAATTAGTAAACTAAGGAATTTAATTTTATTATATAGGACATTATGGTCAACTATAGAACTCATTGGGAAATAAGGTAAGGGTTTCCCCATCTCATATCCATTTTTGCGAGATATTCCTTATTCACAACCACTTCATAAGTATGATGTATTTATACTAACCATTTATGTATCATATATTAAATCAATTTTTTAATGGTATTAAATGTTTCATTTTTTGGTTATTATGTTTGGGGAATATGATCTGATTTATTTCAAAGTGGTGAGGGTTTTCTACCCAAACATCCATTTCCATTTGGGTTACACTTATTCTCAACACAATTAAATGGAATTATTATTTATTATTAAGTACGCATCATAAAATATATTTTAATGTTCAATATTTGTGTACCAACTAGAATCATTATTTCTTCAATGGGGAGTTACATATTATAAAAAGGATCTTTCAAAAATACTTCATGATAAATAATCATGTTTAAATGCAACTACCCAAATTCTTTCCTTATTTAAAGTACACTATATAATCTATTTTGGGAGAAAATATCTTTTATAAAATCACCTTTTTAATTATTAAATCCTTATTTGTTCACTTATGGTTTCATATAAAGGATTATTATATTTTCTAATTTAAAATTTCTTTAATATTTTTCATTAAACTGAAAAAATGTTTTATTTATAATGTTTTAAAAAATATATTTTTACAAAATTTCACATCAATGGGACATCATTAATGAATCAAATATAAATTTAATGACATTAAATTTTCTTTTTTAGGATATACAATTTTATAATATGATTTTATGGAATATACAAATTATTTTCCAAAAGAACTCTTCTTCGGAAAGTAAATGGTGTTTTCGCGTCTCACTTTTACTTCTATGATATGTAATAATTGTTCACTAAATATTTCATAAATTTTGTTTATGAAATACCCTTTGATATATAGTATCAATATATTTTATATTCCCCTGATATTCTGAGTGATTGTGATTTTAATGTTTCAAGGTGGAAATGTATACTTTGGAATGTTTAAAGATCATCACCTCTTGAATCATTCAATGGTATCATTTAAAAGTATATTCATATATCTCAACATCCATTGGTATATATTGTAATTAATTAAGGTTTATCTCTAATTATATCTTCTAAGATATTTTTATGAATGGTTTAGGATTAGTTTTTCTATCGATGTGCTATCTTGATTCCATTCACCATATTACATCGAATGGTTTGTAATTATATTTAATAATTGGGAAGTGTTATTTACATTGCATATGCATATGATGTATATGTATAACCCTATTATTACGAGGAATTAATTAGACTTAGAATGTGATGGGTGGGGCATGTTATAGCCCCTCGATGCATAAGTAGGTCTCATGAGAATAAATAGAATGGGGTTTTGGGTGAGGATTTACCCTACTATTTTCAGATGTCTTTTCTTAGGTCACGATGATTGGTTTATGATTTAAAACATATGAATTCACTCATTATGATAATCGTAATTGATTAATCATGTGATTATTCATATTTTAGAATATCCATGGTAATGTTTCATCAGATCAGTTATATGGATTTATTTATTCATATTTTATTCCACCATATTATGCACAAATCTATTTTAAGGCATGTGTTTTATGTTATGAACCATGCCTAAGGTTTATGTTTCAGATAACTCCACTATATTACTTACACTAATTGAGCATCTAAGCTCACCCCCTTAATATGTTTCCTTTCCCAAGAATATGAATATTAAAACATTGAATAATATTTCAAGGATGATGTTTATTTCATCTTGTTTCCTGTTATATTTTCTTTTCCCCAATGTATTATGGGATTATGAATGAAATATGGTCTTCCAAGACTGTTAAACTAATTGGTCCTTTGGGATTTGATTCATTGTAATCATTACAATATATTAAAATAATTCAGTCACTCTGTGTCTCTAGGGTCAGGGCATTACAGATTGTATCAATGGAAGTTTAGTAGAAACCTTGGAAACTATATTTAGAAAATATAGATTAGGGAAGAAAACTATAATATAGACTTTTAGGATAAGAATAGAAGAACATCCTATAATTTTGGTAATGTGTATATTAGGTGGATCGTCATATAAAATACATTACTATCTGGATACTACAAGTGTACATTGTTCTTGAATATATGTACATAAGAGAAACAACTCCAACAAGGAGTTCTAGACCAGACTCGGGGGAACCTGGTACACAAAAACGGGCCTTACTGAGCACCTAGTTTAACACTATCAGGGTATATTCAAAGTATAATTCACATTTAATTTAGAAACAACTATAAAAGATTAATAGTATATATGTATATAAAGAAATCATTTTTATGATTATGAGAATAGCTAGGTATAAAAATTTCAATTTATGTGAAGTATTTCACAAGTATAGGGATTTTACATTGTGTTTCATAATTTAATGATCTAATAAATCATAAGAAATTGTTTAGAAATGTAACCTACCAAATGTAATGGGAACCACATCAATAAACATCATTCAAAGAGTAAGAATGATTGTTTCTTCAATAGATTTTAGCTTGTATTTTGAAGTGAAATAATCTATTAAACATTCTCATCAAATTAGGAGAAAATATCATGTCCTAGAAATACGGTGAAAAGGTTCTCTATGTATTATGTATTTAGAAGGAATATGAAGAAGAAGAGGATAAATAAGAAAATAATGGATAAAGGGAATAAGGGAAAGAAGTATTTTACCACATGTGATAATTGTCGAAGGAAACACCTTGGTATATGATTAAGAAGAAAAGAAGTTTTTTTAAAGTGTTGATAAAAAGGCCACCATGCTCATAATTTCAAGATAAAGAAATAATTTTACAATATTAAATGCTTTTACTATAAGGATCTGGGGAACTATGAAAATGAATGTCCCATGAATCAAGGAGATATAGCTTTGAGAATGTAAATGGATCACGGTCATGCTTATGATGTTGTAATAGTTGATGTAGAATAATTAATGTATTTTGGTTTTTTAGATTCAAGAACCATATAATGATATTCTTGTTATAAGAATTATGAAATATATAAATATTATACTCCAGTACTATTTAATTAATAATTTTTGATGGTATGTTGAATAGTACCAAGAAAAATTATATTGTAATAAGTTAAACAATAGAAATCACATGGTTAAGGTAATGATAACACTTAAAATGTTACTGATGGTGAGATAATGATGTTGTATAGAGTTATGATTGATGTGGATAAATAAAATTGGATAGTAATAAGTACCATGGAAATTATTCATGTGTTAGATCACTATCATTTGGTATATTTAACCATTTATGAAATGGTTTATGTTGATCATGGTATAAGGTTATAGAGGTTAATGTGTTATATCACCAAGTGACACAACTTTTGCTAAGAGTTTAATTTTAGATAGTTTAATGTGAAATCAAAGGATAAGATTGTGTTAATAAAATTGAAATATATATTTATAGACTTATAGAGTGGATTAATTCCTCAAATTTAGGAAATGAGTAATAAATAAATGTTTCCCTATTAACATAATTTTTTATGATATCAATGTACATTTTCATAACTATAGTTCATGGTTTTGTGGTACTAAACTCTTGTATGAACAAGTTCTCTATCACTTTCCATGAGAACATGATGGATAGATTATTCTTTCATTTCAATATTTTCAATTCTCACTACTGTTATTATATTTGAATGTGTAATTTTTTGGTAACCTATGAATTTAAATTTCCAACTTATTATAAGGATATTTTATCATATATCTGATGTGGTTTTGCCATAGGTGAATTTTCAGGTATCAACCTTTAACTTTTGAAGTGCAATTTTGAATTTCATGGAAATAATTCTGTTCAGGGGAGGATAATTTAACACCATAGTAATTTGTTTTGTAAATTTAAATACATTATGATATGAAAATTAAAAATTTATAATTATGTTTTTTAATTAATAATACTTATATTTGAAATTTATATCATTCAAATTATTTTAAAATTAATATTCTTTAAAAAACTATTTATAGTATTATTTGGTGTAACAGAATATTTTAATATTAATATTTGTATTCAATTATTTTTATTCTAAAATTTAGTTTTATAAGTATATTATTTACTTAAATATTTTAATTGAATATTATAATTATTTTGATGAAGAATAAATACTATTAAAAATATATTCACTAATGAAATGACACTACAAGATTTTATGGTATGTTTCTTTATTCATAAAATCAATTAATTTGATCTCTTATATGAACAAAACAATGATTCTCTATTAAATTACGCTTGTTTATAGTCATAACCAATCCGTTAAACATAATTTTTCCAATTTTCTTATTTTGACTTACAAAAATGGATACACACAATTATGGCCAATATGATATTTATAGTCTGATAGGATCAAATTAATTTTTTTGGTGAATAATCACTTGACCCATTGGAATATTAATGTTACCCTTATGAATAATAATTTGAACAATGTAATAATAACCTCACCTATGAATGTAAATATAAAATTGGTGTTCCATCATTTCTATTTGGAGTTTAGTTTTTCTTAAAAATATGACAAATTTGATAAATTGAATTTAAATTTAAAAATTGTACATCTCAGAGAGATTTAAATTATTATATCAAACTAATGTTTTATTAATGATTATTATAACAGTATAGTATTATCAAAACAGACTTATTTAATTAAAAATAATAAAATAAATGCCATGTTTTAATTTAGAGCATCAATATTTGGTTACACTGAATTTATGAGAATTTTATAAAATACATTAAGTTTTTGTGAATAATAAAAATACAGTTTTGAGTTTTAGGTATCATTAATGATGTAATCATGAATTAATAAATTTTTTATAATATTGGTTAATAAAATATGAAATTAGGTGTCCCATGTGGCCAATAACATGGATAATACAATGGGAAATTCAATGGTTGTGTAAATATCACTATTGAGGCATCCTTTGAAATTAATAACCCCCCTCTATTTTACTATAAATATCCACTCTTTCCTTCATTTCCATAAATAAAAAATTGGAAATCCTCAACGATAATGTATTTTTTCTTCTTTAAGAGTCCACCCAAGGTTTCCTCATGACCCCAAGGTCCCAACCTTCATGTTATAGTAATTACTTTACAAGGTTAGAGAATCCACCACCCTTCTCTTTCTCAAGAACACATTTTATGTTATTTCTTTTAATTTCCATTGTATAATGTTGGGATTTGTCATTAAATATCACCTTAATTTCCATATTTTTTAAAAATTATGAGATACCCCTTTTTTGTCTCATAAACATATTTAATGAATTATTAAGTGGCGTTGTTAGGATGATGAATTTTTACAAGGGATTTCTCAACTTTTTTTCTTTCATGTTGGATTATTTTCCTTTTCTATCTTCAAATTCCATCATTAAAAAGGTATGATAATGAAAAAAACGTACATATACTGTAATTATGATTTTATAATGTAATAATTTTTCATTATCTCTCCATTCCCCTCCTTTAATACAAAAATTATATCACCGTTTGAGATGTGTTAAATTATCGCATTCAAGGACCACGAGTTTTTAATTCCTGTTACTCTCTTCATGGATGCTCATGAAACAATTTTTATGTTTTAACTAGACTATAATATGTGTATTAAATGATATACAAGGTTCTGTGAGCACTCTATATACATAATTCTAATTCATACGACAAACTAGTTTGTAATAATTGAGATATCAACAAAATAATCTAAATGGTTATCACTACTGTTCTATCAAATAAATAATTCTCATAAAATATAAAAAAAGTGATATATATATAACCATTTAAACATTTTTATGTTCATAAATAATATATAAGTTCATTTTTTGGAGAATTATATCCATTCCATATAAACTCCATTACTTATAATCAAGACAACTGATCATCAAATCAAGGAAACGAACACTCTAGAACAACGAAATTCAATATTATAACTTTTCAATATGGACATAAGTTAAATAAAAATATTTTAATGAGTCATATATATTTATACAAAGTTATGAATTTGTTAGTTAGTGGATTTATATTTATTATCTCGAATATAATGGTCAACTGGAGAACACATTCAGACATAAGGTTAGAGTATGCTAATCCAAAATCCATTTTTGTGAGACATTCTTTATTCTCCACCATTTCTTATGAATGGTGTATTTATTCTACAAATTTCTATATCATGTAATTAATATATTTATTTTTAAGGTATTTAATGTTTCATTTTATGGTTTTTAACTTTAGGTCATATGATCTGATTGATTACAAAGTGGAAAGTATTTTTTTACCCGAATGTCCATTTTAATTTGGGTTACTCCTATTATCTACTAACCTCAATGAAATTATTATTTATTCATATTTCATATTCATAAATTCTTTTTTTGCATTCTCTATATTTCTATCAACCATAATCTGTCTTCATTTTATTGTGACTTACAAGTTTAGAAAAGGATCTTTCATCAATTTTTCCTGATAAATAAGCTTGTTTCAAAAGAACTTCCAAAATTCTTACCTATTTTAATGTTTTCTATATAATCTGTTTTCATACAACATCTATTTTCTAAAATAATGGTTTTTATTATAAAAACTTTATTGGTTCACTTATAGTTTTATATAAAAGATTATTATAGATTATATTTAAAAATATTTTTTATATTTTTTCTTTAACCAGACCAAAATGTTTTATTTCTAAAGTTTCCTAAAAAATATTTTTACATAATTTAAAATTATTGGGACATTATTTATTCCTAAAATATTATTTTAATATCATTCCTTTTTATTTTATTTGAAATACATATTTACAATATGATTTTATGACATATAAAAATGATTTTCCAAAGGAACTCTTCTTTCTAATGTAAAAAGGGTTTTTATCATATCAAAATTATTTCTATGATAAATATGCCTTATTAACCCCTTATTCCTTTTATATGGTTTATTTAATTCCATTTTATATATAATATAATGTGTTTCTTTATTTTCGTTACATTTTGAGTGACTAATATTTGAATGTTTCAAAGTTGTATGAGACACTTTAGAATCTTTATGGATTATTACCTCATAAATCATTCAATGGTATTAGTTAAAAGTATATTATTCTAAATAAACCTCCATTGTTGAATATTTTAATTAATTTATTTTTATCTCTTATTATATCATCTACAATATTTTTGAAGTGTTTATGATTATTTTGGATAGGGATGTTGTATCATGATTCCATTCACCATATTAATTTGAATGGTTAGTAATTACTTTTAATGATTGATGAATGTTATGTATATTGAATATGTATATTGTGTTTATGAATTTAACCATTCATATGAGGAATGAATAAGACTTATAATGTGATGGGTGGGGACCTCTATATCCCCTCGATGCATTGGTAGGTCTAATGGGAAAAACATAATTGAGTTTTGGTCGAGGCCTTACACAAGTATTTTCCGAAGACATAGCTGAGGCATCGAAGAAACGTTTATGATGTCCAAAATATTCATTTTCACATTATGGTATTATTAATTGATAAATCATGTGATTATTTGAGTATTATAATCTCTGGGGTAATGATTTATGTGATCAGTTATATGGATTTATTTATTCAGCTTTCATTCCTACCATATTATGATCAAGTTAATTTTAAAGGCAAGTGTTTTTAGCTATTACCCATGCCTAATATTTATGTTTATAAAAACTCCACTTTATTACTTATTATTACTGAGAATATTAGCTCAAACCCTTTATATCATTCCATTTCCCATTGTACGAGGAAGAAAGCATTGAATAAGCTTTCAAGGATGTAGTTTATTTCATACTTTATCATGCTTTATTTTCTATTCACCAATGTATTGTGGGATCATGAATGAAATATAGTCTTCCAAGACTACTAAACGGATCAATACTTCATTATTTTATCCCTTGAAGTCATTCAAATGTATTAAAATAATGCACCAGCTCATGGCTTCTAAGGTCAGGGTGTTAAAACATATGACCCAAACTGTCATCATTTGTACTTATATGTTTCATTAAAAATAAAACATTTATCATCTCATAAATAGAATATAGAATTAAAATGGGTTTGAAATCCCTTTAAAATTAAACCACATCAGGGAAATAATAATAATAATTCATTCAATGATCATGACATTATAAACCCATGGATAATAAATCGATATCTAATGACATCAAGAAAAATTATAGGTAAAAACAATTTAATCAAGATAATAAATAATATTGTATTTTGGTATTATAGAAAAGGGATTTAATTATAGGAAAATTATTTCTCTAATAAATAAATGTATAGAATATATGATAACGACCCTAAATCAAATGAACTGATATAGATTTTTAACAAAGAAAAATAATTGGAAGGATAATTATGCCAATTCACAATAGATGGTTAGGTAAGATAAGGTTATTTATGGATCATATATTTGGTTGAAAACAACATTATATAGGCCATATATATTAATAAGGTTTATTATTTCAAAGGATGATATGGAAAGTGTTCAAATGGGTAGAGAACATATTTTCAAAATAATGATTTGAATGGTATCTCTCAAGATGGGATCAAGAATCATATTAATTAATACAATGAGTTTAATCCACCATTATATATATATATATTTATAATAGAATAAATCATGTAATATGAATCTCATTATTATAAATCCTTTTGAATATGAATATGAAAATAGATGTGAAAAATTAAAAAATCTTTTAGAAAACAATTTTATCATTTCCATAAAATGAAAACCTGCATGTCATTTTTAATAGTAACTTTTACAATGGAGAAGTGAAATGTTTCGAAAATTTTGACTTTTGGAAAGATAACACCCAATAAAAACATCTTTAAAAATGATATTAATTTTTATATTAGAAATGTGGATCCCAATATAAAACACATGATAATGAAAAAAAAGTATCTTTTTTTATTACATTAAAAATGCCTTTATCAAAAATACACATTGTAAATAGGACAATAAATAATATTTATATTTTAAAATATCATTATATTGAATTTGATTAAAAAACACTATGTAATAGAATATTAGGGAGGTATAACCCATTAATAGGAGAATAAAGTTCCATATTATATTTTATAACTCAAAGAATGGAGATTTGAGTTATTAATATCTCTTATAGGAAAAATACTCAATATATCATGAAATAATTGAAATTTTTTATATGTGGTAAAACGTTTAAAAATGAGAGAAGAAAGAAAATTCAATGGGAATAATTTTCCAAAATTATAATTTTATGATAATGATCATAAATTAATGAATGAAAATTTAGTTACCAAAAACGCTTACTATAGGGGAAGCACTTGACTGAAATGATGCTCGAAGAAAAGAAAAGAAGTCCTCATATAATATACCAATAATTGAAAAGATATAATTACCATAACCATAATGGCATATTAAATAATTGAAATACCATATGAAATAACAATAATGCAAAACACACTACATGTTTCTTTGAATCAGAATTGAGACCAAGAAAATGATTGTGTCTTTGGAAACACTATCGAAAAAAACTCAAAATAGTGGACATATAACTGAACATAAAATAACATTAATAAAAGATAATTCATGATATATAATATAAAATGTTTGGTATTTTCACCAAATAAAATAAATTAGGCACACAATACAAATTATATCTCAAAGCGAGGAATTTGAGATAAAAACCATGACATGGTTTCCCCTCTTGGATGATGCACTCTAAGATCATATATAAAAAACCTAAATATATTAAAAATTTATTAATGAAACTTTTTCATATACATAAACATTTAGAAACCTAATTTATAATTATTCTTTCAAGTTATATTTTTTTGTTTATTCCGATTTCGGATGTTAGGTGTGGGTAATCTAGATCGTTTTGAAGTAGTCTCATAGTAGAGGTGTTAGTAGTAATTATTTTTCAAATTTGAATAATTAAAATTACTTTTTATATATTTTAATAGATTATTTATAATTATTTATGAATATTATATGTTCTTTCACTAGTACTATAATCTTTATCCCTATATTGGAAATAAAAAACAAACAATTTTTGATGATTTTAAACCCTTGAATATTTATTTTATAATTAAGGTGTTAAATTTTGATATATACTTTAAGAAACCAAAAAATAATTATTTAATGAAATATATTTATCATATTATAAAAATCAATATATTTTCTTTATCATCTATGGTATATATTAAAATCATTGTTCAAGTATGTGGTTAATCCTACCCATGTATGGGCGTAACATAATTAATGAACGACTATGTGATGTTTCAATTATAATATAATTATACCAAAAAAATAACTATATTATTTCTTATTAAATATTTCAATATAATTTAGTTTTTAATAATTATAAATTGTATATATTATATATATATATTCACTACTTAGAATGAAGTGATCATTTTCCTCTAAGTTTGCTAATGGTAAATGATTCAATTCATGATAGCCTTTTTTGATCATATAATTAACAGATTATCGAATTATTAATAATATAAACATAACCATTTTATAAAAATTATATATATACTTTAATCCAATCCTAATGATCATCCATGTATAAGGTGGTGAAGAAAAAATGGAAATAAATTGGTTCATGGAGGTAGTGGTACGCACGTGTCCATGGTTGATGATTTCAGTTTACATAAAATAGGTGAAAGTAATAATATAGTATTTTTATTTTATAATCATAAAAATTATATAAATATCATAGTTATTTATAAAATTCCCATTTTATATCATCCTTTTGAGATAATAATATAAAAAGAAACATGTTGCATCCTGGAGGCGATTATTTGCACAATCCATGAATTACAATTCCTTTTTTCTTAATTAAAAATTGAAAAGGACATTAATGATTATTACTATATCAAAATAACATTAAATATATAACAAATACTGATGTAATTAAATATGAATATGAAATTATTAATGGAAAATAAAAATAGAAAAAGGAATCTAATTACAAATAATCACTCATTGTAAGTAATTTGAGATTTCCTTGGAAGATCCCCTGGAAATGGATTGAAAAGGACAATAAATTATAAAAAATGTTCTAGAGAATGAAATATTATTATATTAAAATGTAATATTATAGTTTTTCATGAGTAAAAATAATTATTTGTATTTCTATGAAGGGTTTGTTAGAGGAACCTTTAATAAGTGGTGAGAATGAAATTTTTGTAAATATTTCAACATTATTTAAATGGGAGAACAAGTTTAATATGCCATGTAGATAAAATTTTTATAAGTAATTAATTGGGGAGGATATAAGTTTTACCCATTACTCATACACTCATTACAACACATGTTTCATACATTTTTTAGGTTTTTTAATCTCATTTTATTTTCTTTTAGGATTTTACCTCTTACCATGGTAAGTTATTTTAACCTCTATAATATATCCTCTATGTCAAAACATAATATGGAAATTATTAGATAACTTGGTTCCACTAATTATAAATTTGAAAAAAAATCATTTGATTCAATTTATTAATTTTATAATAATAAATATTAAAATATTAATTTATAATGTATTAATTTTTTTAGAAAATATTTATTATGTTATAAAATATAAAATATATGTTTTAAGTTCAATATTTTAATGACCTACCTTTTCACAAAAGTAAAAATAATTTTCTTAAGTATAAACCCTTTCCCAAATTTTCTTAAACATGTATGGACTATGAAGGTCCTACAAGAGTTAGGGGCCTGTTTAGAGCCTATAGTTCTAGAAAAATGGGAAAAGGGTAGGTTGCACGTTTACCACATAGTTAGTATTAACCGTGTGGGTTAACCATGTTGGAAACTTTTTTAGTAGCATGGGTTGCACATTTTTTCTTCAACCGTGTGACCCAAGTCATACAACCATGATAGGCTCTACAGTTTTTAGCTGATGGTACACATGTACTGCATATGGGTTTCCCAAACATTTTTCTGAGACTACTTGCTTAGTGCCAGTTTGGAAGTGTGTGATCACGTTTTGGAACATTGTTGAGACTTGGCTGGGAACAAATGTAGGAAAACTATGAGGGATGTGATTCCTTTAAAGACGGTTCTTCATGGTTGGAACATGGTTTAGCCAATCGTGTGGCGAAATGATGTGCCCTAGTTTTTTCTGGTGAAATGTCAATTTTTCACTTTATGAAACTTATAACCTATTTTCCCCATTCTTTCTTCTCCGTCAGACACATTAGGCTCTCTCTTATTCCTTGGGTTCCTCCTCCTTCATTAGTTAGGTATTGGGATATCACCCCATCAAAATAAGGTTTTTATATTCGTCGATATCTATGGATTGTTATCATTAAACTATGGATTCTTCATTCTTCATATACCAATTTATCTTCTGATCTATTGTGCTATTTCAGTGTGATCATATTGAAACTATTTTTAGGATGGATTCCCATTTCTTTATTTTCATCCAAAATGGACTGAATCAATCTTTGGTATTAGACGAGTAGAGAATCCTAATAATGAGGAAGGTAGTCTATAGCTCTTTCAACAAGTTTCTATTGATTTATTAAAATTGAAAATATGCCTGTAATGGCCTGGACCTCTCCGGTCTACTACTTTGTGAAAATTTGGTGTTGGAGGTGTTCCGGGAGGTCAAGGTGACTTATCCCCTAGCCGCGCCCTACCGGTAGCTCGGTCTAGCGGTAGCCGCAGCCTACCGGTAGCTCGGTCTACCAGTAGCCGCTGCCTACCGGTAGCTCAGTCTACCGGTAGCCGCAGCCTACCGGTAGCTCGGTCTACCGGTATCCGCCACTTACCGGTACCTCGGTCTACCGGTAGCCGCAGTCTAGCAGTAGCTCGGCTAATACTTTGCCAAATTTCTAGTTCTGTGAACAGTGTTTCCAGAATCCTAAGAGCCATCGATTCCTTTTCCAAATTTCACGTTTGAACAGTGTTTCCAGAATCCTAAGAGCTACCGATTCCTTCCTTTGCCAAATTTCACGTTTGAACAGTGTTTCCGGAATCCTAAGAGCTACCGATTCCTTCCTTTGCCAAATTTCACGTTTGAACAGTGTTTCCAGAATCCTAAGAGCTACAGATTCCTTCCTTTGCCAAATTTCACGTTTGAACAGTGTATCCAGAATTCTAAGAGCTACCGATTCTTTCCTTTGCCTAATTTTGAATATGTGAATAGTGTTTCCAGCTTCCAACAGTTTCGCCCCTTTGACGTTTTCTTTGACGTAAAATACATTTTAAAACCTTATTTTAAGGACTTTAAGGCTGATTCAAAGGCCATAAATCCTATATTAATTATTCCTAAGGACGGGATGTTTTTACTTGGTCAAACAACGTGGGTTAATGCGATCCGTTTTTAATGGAGAATAAATCGGATCTTAAACCGTTGCCTCCCTAAATTTTTTCTAAAGGAACGAGATATCTTTCTTCATTGTTCTTCCTCCTGGTTCTCATCTACGAGACGTTAGAACCTTGCAATCATTCCCGTAGGAGTTTCACAATCAAACGTTACTCGGATCAGTTCCGCTCTGTTTGATGCAACCAAGCTGTGTCGATCATTCTTCCATATAAGGTATGTTTTATCATCGTTCCTTCGGGGATCACCTTCTCTTGTTCTCCCTTCCATATTAGCATGTAATCTCTATGGTTCTAATGGGGTTTGGTTGGTTGGGACTTACCGTGGCATCCTCGGGTGGATGCAGTTGTCGCGAGAGAAGGATTGTGGCCCGTTGTGTGGATAAAGGACGTCAAGAACTCTTCGAAGTAGGGGATTCATGGCTTCTCTAAATGTGTATGTGCAATCATAGAATTAACATGATTTAGTCTTTGGATCACAATGAAATTGACCTAATTAAATACTTGAACCGGATTAAAAGAATTGGTTGATCGTATAATGTTGCTTTATACCGTGGTAACGGTTTGCCTCATGTTTTCTATTTTATTTGTTGTTCGTTCATGATAGAAATTGATAATGAACGTAAAGCTGGAATTAATTCGCTAAAAAGAAAGAGACATGTAAATTAATCTGGTTATTGTTGTTGTTGTAGTTGTTCTAATTTGAGGATAATCAAATTAGGGAAGTAAGAATGGTTATTTAAATTGTGATAGCTTATTGATTAGGTCTCCCGTAATTGGATCCTACGAATAACTAATCTTCTAGTTCAATATGGGTTAATGAACAGATTGTGTGAGAATTTATAAAAGGGTTCTGAGTTACCCTCTTGTTGTTAAAGGGTCAAGATCCATGGTTGTGATTGTTGTTTTCCTACTACTTATACTGTGATGAGAGCCTGGATGGGTGTTGTGATATGTGGAGGCCTGGAGGCCTTGTGGTTGTGGTAGCGGATGATGCCTAGAGTGGCGAGATGCATCAGTTTATGCATGTGGGTGTCAGGGAGGACACCGAGGGTGATGGAATGGGATGGATGTGGTTGTTGGATTCTTGTGGGTTCTTTGAATGTTTATCTGTTTTGTTTTTCCCCACTGCTCAAGGCAGCTGGTCTTTCTTGCCCTTCTTCTAAAGGAGGCAAAGACGCACGGGGTATGCCACGTGCTTTCCGTGTTTAGCCTCTTGAGGGAGAATGGGTTTGTGCTCTTTCTATAGGCGGCAAAGACTCGACGGGTAGTATATCTACTCACCGTGTTGAGCCTCCTTTGTGTTTAGTAGCATATGATGTTTTTCTAGAATGCCTGGGAATGTGGGAAAGTAACTCTATAATGAATGTTTGATTAAATGGTGATAATACACAGGGATGGAGGTGCTGGAATTTAAAGGAGATGTGAATCTAAAAAGGAGCAGTTGATTTTGAAAGTGATGCCATTTCAGTTTAATGTGGAATTGTTCATGGTTAATTAATGTTAAATGAATTAATTAACGTACAATGGAATTGATAAAATGAGAATGGAGTAATCTAATAAATTTCTTCATATGTTGTGTACTTATAGGATACCTAGTCTTAGAAGTAGCAGCCTGGAGTCTGATAGACATTAGCTGCAGTTGTATCTATAAGACTAGGTAATGCCCATAGTGTGGATGTGAGTTATATATATATATTCTGTACTTTTTGTGTTTCTATACGCTACTCCACCCTGTCGGTAAGGGAAACTAACACTCCAGGTATTTTGAGCCCTGGGGGGGGGGTGTGTTTTCCCCAACATTCTGATGGGAGGTTGAATGGCTGACTACCCCCTTTGACCCTGCTCTCTTCTCTTGGTAGATCTTGGTGCTGTTAGGCACAGTGGTTAGTTTTACCCATATATGTGTGTAGAGGGCTGTAATGGCTCTTGGTTATTTCACACACATATATTCGTTATATAGTATCCTATGGACTACTATAGGTGTAATGTGTATAGGCTGTGATGGCTTGAGGATCCTTACTCAGTGTATGGGCTATAATGTCTTAAGGTATAATACCCGATGTATGATACACGTTATGCGGGATGTGGTGGCTTCTGGAACTTACCTGGTTACTTTTGGTTGTGGGGATGGTGTGGTGCTTCGCCCAGGTGTTTGCGGGCAAGCCTTTGGAGAGAGATGCACAAGACGTATGTCGTTGGGGCAAGGTGGAAAACCAGTGGGGAAGTAGTAGTGGGGAAACCTTGATATTCTCCACTATATTTTATATTCCTGTATTCGTTACTTGGTGAGAGTGGCCATGGTGAGGTTGGGAACTTAGTATACCTATTTAGGTAACGAGTTAGTTTCACTTGTTGTTCACTGGGCTTTACCATGCTTTCTTAACTTTTGCACGAGAGGCTTGGGGAGGATCCTACTGAGTATACTGTTATACTCACCCTATGTCTATATAAACTGTTTTCTCAGGTCACTTGGAGCGGGTTGGAGATCAAGCTGGTTAATACTAGCTTGTGGTTGGAAGAGGAGCTGTTCGGACTTGTGGCTGCTGCCGTTTCACTTTCTTTTGTGTACTTTGAGTTTTCCCCCTTTAAGTTATAGTACGTTTTCATGACATTTCATATATGTACTTGGTTTCCTTTTATATCTCAATTCTAAGTTGGAGTTGATTGGAGTCTATTCTATCTCTCTTTTCTGCATGTGTTCTCTTAGAGGGTAATGCCTCCCATTTGTATGTTTATTATACCCTCGGTGCTAGTCGCCAACCTGGGGCCTACTGGAGGCAGGACTCGGGGGGTCATTATCTCCCTTCTGACATTGCCGGCCCAGGAGGGGTACACTTTGTGGGGAGGGGGTCGTGACAGAGTGGTATTAGAGGTCTGGTTGAGGGATAGGATGGAGTTTGGAGGTAGGCACAGGTGAGGATGCATGGGGTGGTAGGGCAACGGTGTCATTCATGTTTAGCAAGTGGGGTAAACACTAGAGACCGGTGGAGACATAGGCGTTCAGGGCCCCCTATGATCTGTTGCACGGACCTTTAAGTTTAAGATGGCTACTAAACAAAGTGATACTAGTTTCAGGGTAGAGACCTAGGAAAGGATCATGCATCATTATTCTTTGCGCCTGTGTTTGAATGGGTAGACCTTGGGATAGGTAACCTGAAATTAATAAAACAAAACAATTAATTAATTAATGTTGAGTCTTCCATATTCCAGTCTTAGGAGTTCTAACAGTTGTTATTTTATAGGTATGGCTCCAGGTCGACGTCCTCGTCAGGTTTGCGCAGAAGATGCCCAGCAGGCTATTCCATCAGATCACCGCCGAGTAGAGGTTGACGACGATGACACTTGTAGGAAGACACTTAGAGAGTTTCAGCGCCAGAGTCTACAGAAGTACGAGGGCTCCGTTTCACATGCAGTCACAGAAGACTGGTTGGAGGAGATCGAGATAGGCATCAGTTCGATTCGTGCTCGGAAGGAACACTGGGTGTCCTTGGTTGTGACGATGCTGCGTGGAGCAGCGAGGCAGTGGTGGTTCTTGTTCCTCGGTGATCGCGAGGAGTCAGCAATCTCATGGGAGGAGTTTCGAGATAGGTTTAGATTCGAGTTTCTTTCGTCGACTGCGAAGGTGTCCAGTTGCCAGGAGCTTCTCACCCTTCGATAGGGGAGCTCCAGTGTTCGAGAGTTTGGAATCCGTTTTAGGAACCTTCTACGATATGCTTCATACATGTTACCAGATGATGAGGCCAGAGTGAGGCATTTCGAGGAGGCTTTGCGTCCAGAGATCCAGCGCCAGGTCACCCCATTTATGCTGAAGACATATCTTGTGGTGCTGGCGAGGGCATAGGTTGTTGAGAGGACATTGGCTAGGACTGGATCGTCACGAGAGGGGAATCGTCATGATTCCTCACGAAGCAGAGCTGTGGTCCGGGGTTCCCAGTTTTTAGGACAGGAGAGTTTCCGTTCACCTGGGGGTAGTTCCTAGCCCTTCCCATCTCGTTTCTCCGGAGGCAACAACTCTTTGGCCTATGCCAAGGGATCAGGTGCTTGTTTTTCATGTGGGGGTCATGGTCATCAGCAGTGGGAGTGCCCAACGTTTCAGAGCAGTCATCGTGCACCGGGCCCTCCACTCCAGGTTCCTCCGTTGAGGCAGTTCCAGCCGAGGCAGCAGCAGTAGGTTGCACCAGTTTTAGATCACCAGAGGGTAGATGGAGCAGGCCGAGGAAATTCCCATGATGCTTCCCGTCCTCATAGAGCAGAGCGCGGCCATGGTGGTAGTCGTAATCAGGGTCAGAGAGGCCGTGGGGGAGGTCTTGGTCAGCTCCATGCTCTAGTGTTGCCAGCCCCAGGTGAACCAGATGTCGTTCGAGGTACCCTTTGCTTGTTTTCTACCTTGGTCTATGCCTTGTTTGATTCAAGAGAAACACACTCCTTCATATCACCTACCCTTATCCATGCTTTGGGACTTGAGGTAGAGAGGCTTCCAGTGCCCTTGGCGTTGACTACGCCAGTTGGAGGTCGAACTGACTTGTTTGAATTATGTAGAGACTGTGAGCTAGTGTTGGGGCAACACTGCTCTTGAGGAGATTTTCTATGTTTGCAAATACAACCATATGATGTCATACTCGGCATGGATTGGTTGTATTCGGTGCAGGCTATTGTGGATTGATACAAGAAGAAGGTCGTTTTCCTTGATGCAGATGGAGAGAAAGTGTTGTTTGTTGGGGAGAGAGATCCTCGGATGAGTCATAGACGAGTTTCATCCTTATCAACCATGATGGCTGGGATGATGCTGAGTTCTTCAGAGGTTCAACAGTTTGCTTTTCCTAGGGTCGTAGAGGAGTACCCTGACGTCTTTCCAGGAGAGGTTGTATCCTTACCCCCTCGACGAGAGATTGAGTTTGGGATCGAGCTACAGCCAGGAGCATCCTCTATCTCTATGTCTCCATATAGAATGGCCCCTTATGAGTTACGAGAGCTATGTATTCATCTTGATGGTATGTTGTAGTGTGGTTTTGTTCGGCCAAGTGTGTAACCATGGGGTGCACTAGTTTTGTTTGTGAAAAAGGCTGATGGCAGTTTGCGGTTGTGCGTCGATTATCGTCGATTAAACAAAGTGACAATAAAGAACCGCTATCCTCTCCTGCGGATTGATGACTTATTCGATCAACTGAAGGGTTCAAGTTGGTTCTCAATGATCGACTTGCGGTTAGGATATCACCAAATGCATGTAAAGGATGAGGATATCCCAAATACTACTTTCCGTTGTCGTCATGGTCATTATGAGTTTGTTGTAATGCCATTCGGCGTGAAGAATGCTCCAGCTGTTTTCATGGGGTTGATGAATGCTGTGTTCCATGAATTCCTGGACAAGTTTGTTGTGGTTTTCATTGATGAAATCCTTGTGTACTCCACATCTGAAGAAGAGCATGCAGAGCATCTATGAGCCATTTTGGGAGTTCTTCGCCAACATAATTTGTTTGGGAAGTTGTCCAAGTATGAGTTCTGGGCTCGATAAGTTTGTTTCTTAGGGCATGTTGTGTCCCAACAGGGAGTAGTTGTGGATCCATCGAAGATAGAAGCAATAGTGTCTTGGGAACCCCCCAATACCATGTCAGAGGTGCGAAGTTTCCTTGGTCTCGCAGGCTATTATAGAAGGTTTGTAGCCAATTTCTCCCGAGTTGTAACTCCTCTGACAGCTTTGACCAAGAAGGATCAAGCATTCATATGGACTGATCAGTTTCAGACACCTTTCGAGTATCTAAACGAGATGTTGGTAAGTGCTCTGTTCCTTTGTCTTCCAGCGGAGGGAGTCCAGTTTGATGTTTCCTGTGATGCTTCACATCTGGGGCTAGGTTGTGTTCTCATGCAGCAGAGGTCAGTTGTTTCTTAAGGGTCTCGGCAGTTGCGTCTCCATGAATGCAACTATGACACCCATGATCTGGAGTTGGCAGCCGTGGTGTTTGCTCTAATGTTGTGGAGACATTACCTCATTGGTGAGCACTTTGTGGTTTTCACCGATTATAAGAGTTTGAGGTATGTTTTCTCCCAACGTGACTTGAACTTGAGGCAGTGTCGGTGGATGGAGTTCTTGAAGGAATACGACTTTGAAATATCATATACACCTGGAAAAGGGAATGTTGTAGCTGATGCACTAAGCCGAAATACACGTAATGATGTTGTGCGTGAATCTGGTGATTCCTAGAGAGTGATGGAAGAGCTATCAGCTTTGCATCTTGATATGGTAGAAGTTGGGGGTAGAGGTTGTCATTTCTAGATGACGGTGCAGTCATCCCTAATGCAGAAGGTGGAAGAGTCTCAGTTGGGTGATCTAGAGGTGGAAGTTTGGAGAGACAGAGTTGTTTGTGGTGAGTCCCCTGATGGTTGGTCGGAGGATTAATAACACCGAGTGTTGTATCATGGAAGGATTTTTGTCCCCTTGGCGATGCGCGAGACGGTTCTCCGAGAGTTCCATAGTTCACCCTTGTCAGTACATCCTGGTGTGACGAAGATGTACATATACTTGAGGAGTTAGTTTTGGTGGCCTGGGCTGAAGCGTACGGTTGCAGAATGTGTGTCTTGATGTTTAGTCTGCCAGAAGGTGAAGGCCGAACACTGTGTTCCAGGAGGTCTTCTCCAACAATTGGAGATTCCTCAGTGGAAGTGGGACGACATCTCAATGGACTTCGTTACAGGTTTACCTCGAGCTCCAGGAGGACATGATGCTATATGGGTGGTAGTGGATCATTTAACAAAGTCGGCCCATTTCATAGCGATCATGGAGTCGAGCTCAGTGGAGGTTCTGTCGAGACAGTATCTGGAGGAGGTGGTGAGGCTTCATGGAGTACCTAGGACGATCATTTCTGATCGAGATTCTCGTTTTACCTATAGAGTGTGGAGAGGTGTCCAGCATGCATTTGGCTCTCAACTGTGCCTTAACACTGCTTTTCATCCTCAAACAGACGGTCAGACAGAGAAAACCATCCAGACTCTTGAAGACATGTTGCGCTCTTGTGTTCTTGATTTTGGAGGTTCATGGATGAAGAACTTACCCTTGGTAGAGTTCACTTACAATAATAGTATTCACTCTACCATCAGTATGGCGCCGTTTGAAGCCTTGTATGGCCAACCATGCCGTTCTCCGTTGTGCTGGACTGGGGTCGGAGAGTCAGCAATTCTCGGACCAGAACTAATGTAGAATACAACAGAGATGGTTCAGGTGATTCGTGAGAGGATGAAGACAACACAGGATCATTTGAAATCATATGCTGATCAAAGAATGAGACCATTATAGTTTAATGTTGGGGATCATGTGTTTCTAAAGGTGAATCCCCGTCGTTGGCAGCGAAGGAATGGTCGTGGAAGTAAGCTTTCTCCCCGGTTTGTTGGGCCTTTCGAGGTGTTAGCTCATGTTGGAGCTGTGGCGTATCGAGTAGCACTTCCCCCTCAGATGAGTCGGATACATGATGTTTTCCATGTATCACAGATCCGTCGTTACCTTCATGATGAGTCTCATGTTATCTATTAGGGAGAGATCGATATTGATGATGATGCAACCTTCGAGGAGCGACCTGTGGAGATCTAAGACCGCAAGGAGAAGGTGTTACATGGGCATTCTATCCCCTTAGTTCGTGTCTTGTGGTGACACGGTGGCATGGAGGAGAGTACATGGGAGCGTGAGTCATAGATATGTGCTCTGTACCCAGAGTTGTTTAATGTTTAACTTTTTCATGTAATGATGTTTCCTTGATGGTTAGAACTTTCATGTTTTATTTATGTACCTTTTGTGTGATGTTATGATTGAATTGTTTGGATATGGAGTGTTTGTTTCCATATTCTCAGATGTCGTAGTTTTGTTCCTGCTTTCGAACAACTCATGGTGGTTTTCCCCTGAGAGGTATCTTATGGGGTGGTTTTTCAGACCCCTCTTTTCCTCTGAGTTGGTTTTTAATTCTCGAGGACGAGAATGTTTTGAGAGGTATCTAATGTAATGGCTCGGACCTCTCTGGTCCACTACTTTGTGAAAATGTGGTGTTGGAGGTGTTCCGGGAGGTCAAGGTGACTTATCCCCCAGCCGCGCCCGACAGGTAGCTCGGTCTACCGGTAGCCACAGCCTACCGGTAGCTCGGTCTACCGGTAGCCACTGCCTACCGGTAGCTCGGTCGACCGGTAGCCGCAGCCTACCGGTAGCTCTATCGACCGGTAGCCGCAGTCTAGCAGTAGCTCGGCTAACAATTTTCCAAATTTCTAGTTCTTTGAACAGTGTTTCCAGAATCCTAAGAGCTATCGATTCCTTCCTTTTCCAAATTTCACGTTTGAACAGTGTTTCCAGAATCCTAAGAGCTACCGATTCCTTTGCCAAATTTCACGTTTGAACAGTATTTCCAGAATCCTAAGAGCTACAGATTCCTTCCTTTGCCAAATTTCACATTTGAACAGTGTTTCCAGAATCCTAAGAGCTACCGATTCCTTCCTTTTCCAAATTTCATGTTTGAACAGTGTTTCCATAATTCTAAGAGCTACCGATTCTTTCCTTTGCCAAATTTTGAGTATGTGAATAGTGTTTCCTACTTCCAACAGTTTCGCCCCTTTGACGTTTTCTTTGACATAAAATAAATTTTAAAACCTTATTTTAAGGACTTTAAGGCCGATTCAAAGGCCATATATCCTATATTAATTATTCCTAAGGCCGGGATGTTTTTACTTGGTCAAACCACGTGGGTTAATGCGATCCGTTTTTAATAGAGAATAAATCGGATCTCAAACCATTGCCTCTCTAATTTTTTTTAAAGTAACAAGATATCTTTCTTCGTTGTTCTTCCTCCTGGTTCTCATCTACGAGACGTTAGAACCTTGCAATCATTTTCATAGGAGTTTTGCAATCAAACGTTAATCGGACCAGTTCTGCTCTGTTTGATGCAACCAAGTTGTGTCGATCATTCTTCCATATAAGGCATGTTTTATCATTGTTCCTTCAGGGATCACCTTCTCTTGTTCTCCCTTCCATATTAGCATGTAATCTCCATGGCTTTAATGGGGTTTGGTTGGTTGGGACTTACCATGGCATCCTCGGGTGGATGCAGTTGTCACGAGAGAATGATTTTGGCTTGTTGTGTGGATAAAGGATGTCAAGAACTCTTCGAGGTAGGGGATTCATGGCTTCTCTAATTGTGTATGTGAAATCGTAGAATTAACATGATGTAGTCCTTTGGATCACAATGAAATTGACCTAATTAAATACTTGAACCGGATTAAAAGAATTCGTTGATCGTATAATGTTGCTTTATACCGTGGTAATGGAATGCCTCATGTTTTCTAGTTATAGTGATATCTATGTTTTCTTTGATTTTTTGTTCTTTCATGATAGAAATTGATAATGAACGTAAAGATGGAATTAATTGGCTAAATATAAAGAGGCATGTAAATTAATCTTTTTATTGTTGTTGTTGTAGTTTTTCTAATTTGAGGATAATCAAATTAGGGAAGTAAGCAGGGTTATTTAAATTGTGATAGCTTACTGATTAGGTATCCCGTAATTGGATCCTACGAATAACTAATCTTCTAGTTCAATATGGATTAATGAACAGATTGTGTGAGAATTTCTAAAAGGGTTCTGAGTTACCCTCTTGTTGTTAAAGGGTCAAGAGCCAAGGTTGTGATTGTTCTTTTCCTATTGCTTATACTGTGATGAGAGCCTGGATGGGTGTTGTGATATGTGGAGGCCTATAGGCCTTGTGGTTGTGGTAGCGGATGACTCCTAGAGTGGCGAGATGCATCAGTTTATGCATGTGGGTGTCGGGGAGGACACCGAGGGTGATGGAATGGGATGGATGTGGTTGTTGGATTCTTGTGGGTTTTTTGAATGTTTATCTGTTTTGTTTTTTCCCACTTCTCAAGGAAGCTGGTCTTTCTTGCCCTTCTTCTGAAGGAGGCAAAGACGCGCGGGGCATGCCACGTGCTTTCTGTGTTTAGCCTCTCGAGGGAGAATGGGTCTGTTCTCTTTCTATAGGCGGAAAAAACTCGAAGGGTAGTATATCTACTCACCGTGTTGAGCCTCCTTTGTGTTTAGTAGCATATGATGTTTTTCTAGAATGCCTGGGAATGTGGGAAAGTAACTCTATAATGAATGTTTGATTAAATGGTGATAATCCATGGGGATGGAGGTGCTGGAATTTAATAGAGATGTGAATCTAAAAAGGAGAAGTTGATTTTGAATGTGATGCCATTTCAGTTTAATGTGGAATTGTCCATGGTTAATTAATGTTTAATGAATTAATTAATGTAAAATGGAATTGATAAAATGAGAATGGAGTAATCTAATAATTTTCTTCAAATTTTGTGTACTTATAGGATACCTAGTCTTAGAAGTAGCAGCCTGGAGTTTGAGAGACGTTAGCTGCAGTTGTATCTATAAGACTAGATAATGCCCATAGTGTGGATGTGAGTTATATATATATATTCTGTACTTTTTGAGTTTCTATACGCTACTCCACCCTGTCGGTAAGGGCAACTGACACTCCAGGGATTCTGAGCCCTAGGGGTGTTTTCCCCAACATTCTGATGGGAGGTTGAATGGCTGACTACCCCCTTTGACCCCGCTCTCTTCTATTGGTAGATCTTGGTGCTGTTAGGCACAGTGGTTAGTTTTACCCTTATATGTGTGTAGAGGGATGAAATGTCTTGTGGTTATTTCACACACATATATTCTGGATATAGTATCCTATGTACTACTATAGGTGTAACGTGTATAGGTTGTGATGGCTTGAGGATCCTTACTCGGTGTATGGGCTATAATGGCTTAAGGTATAATACCCGATGTATGATACACGTTATGCGGGCTGTGGTGGCTTCCGGAACTTACCTGGTTACTTTTGGTTGTGGGGATGGTGTGGTGATTCGCCCAGGTGTCTGCGAGAAAGCCTTTGGAGAGAGATTCACAGGACGTATGTCGTTGGGGCAAGGCGGCAAACCAGTGGAGAAGTAGTAGCAGGGTACCCTTGATATTCTCCACTATATTCTATATTCTTCTATTCGTTACTTGGTGAGAGTGGCCATGGTGAGGTTGGGAACTTAGTATACCTGTTTAGGTAACGAGTTAGTTTCACTTGTTGTTCACTAGGCTTTAGCATGATTTCTTTACTTTTCCATGGGAGGCTTGGGGAGGATCCTACCGAGTATACTGTTATACTCACCCTATGTCTATATAAACTGTTTTTTCAGGTCACTTGGAGCGGGTTGGAGATCAAGCTGGTTACTACTAGCTTGTGGTTGGAGGAGGAGCTGTTCGGGCTTGTGGCTGCTGCCGTTTCACTTTTTTTTGGGTACATTGAGTTTTCCGCCTTTCAGTTGTAGTAATTTTGCATGAAATTTCATATATGTACGTGGTTTCCTTTTATATCTCAGTTCTAAGTTGGAGTTGATTGGAGTCTATTCTAACTCTCTTTTCTACATGTGTTCTCTTAGAGGGTAATGCCTCCCATTTGTATGTTTATTATACCCTCGGTGCTAGTCGCCAACCCGGGGCCTACTGGAGGCAGGACTCAGGGGTCATTATCTCCCTTCTCACATTGCCGGCCCAGGAGGGGTACACTTTTTGGGGAGGGGGTCGTGACAATGCCTCATAGAGGCCTTCCCTATGGTCACCCTAAAATTGAAATTAATCATTTTAAAATGTTATACACAACTTTATATACAATCAATGATTTTTCTTATGTAAATAGAGGATTCCAACCATGAACATAAACTCCCCTTGGGTGTTCTATCATGAACTTACCCTTCATAATTAATTAATTAAATGTTTATAATGCCTTCTAAGAATTCATCTTTTGTTATAAATGGATTTTTCCTTTATAAGTAATCCCCCAACCAATGATAGTACCTCTTAAGTACCATTTTGAACCTTGTGATTATTTTCCATGTTTGGTGGATTTTGAAAATGATTATTTTTAGTGAATTGTGTTATGACTTTTGAATATGATGATTGGTTGTCCTAAATGAGTTGTTTATAAACAATGACATGATTTATATTAAAAAACCTTAGATGAGTTTCACTATCTTATAAACTAAAACATGTTGATTAGTGATTTAAGTTATTCTTGTCATTTTTTCATTGCAATTTTCCTTGGCCTTTATGTTATTGCTAGATATAACACATGATTAGTACATGGCCATAAATTATATTCCTAAATGAATTGAATAAGTGGATATTTCCTACCCTATGACTAATTGTTTCAATGTCTAATGTCACGACCCATCCTCAGGGCCCGTGCTGTGACTACCCCAATCTCGCCTTCCATAGGCCAGGGGTTGGCGACTAGCACCAAAGGCGTAAATACCAAAAGTAGGGAATGCATTTCCTTTAAGAAGTAACATACACAACAGAGTACACAAGCAAAGTAAACACTATGAAAAACTGAGTACAAGGTAAGTGCTGGAAAAGTAAATGGGCCAGAATACAAACACAACTAAAAGTATAATACAACTGAAAGGAAAGTACAAACATAGTAAGAAGAACAACAACATCGATTCTTACTCCGGAAATCCCACCTGAAGGGTGGGTACAAATAGTCTCCTCAGCGCCTCGGGTTTGGTCGCCCACTCCGTGTACGCCCCGTCATGGGGTCCACCTCTGGGTACTGTCCAGCTCCTCAAGCCTCCACCTCAATCAGCGCTATCCATCGTCTGTAACCAACACAACTTAGTGCGGGCATAGCCCGTATAGGGGTGAGTATACGATACTCAGTAGGGACCCTGAGACCCCTAAAGGTCTCTCAGAATCCACGAAGGATAAACCACAAAGGAAAGATACAATCATGAAGTATCAACAACACTACTTAGGTATATGCCCATACATATACCTAAGTCATCAGTTACAGTTCTACTTCAGCTCTCGAGCCCAAGAATAACCCAGTCCACATAGGAAGTCACAACCCTTTCCACATAGGAAAGCACAACCCAGTCCACACAGGAAAGCACAGCTCAGTCCACATAAGAAATCACAACCCAGTCCACATAGGAAAGCACACCCTAGTCCATATAGGAAATCACAGCTCAGTCCACATATGAAATCACAAGCTAGTCCACATAGGAAATCACAACCCAGTCCACATAGGAAAGAACAGCCCAGTCCACATAGGAAATTTAAACCTAATCCACATAAGAAAGCACAACCCAATCCACACAGGGAAGCAAGTCAACCACATCAATGATAATGATTGAGAATCAAGACTCTGCTCACACAGATATACAACTTTCGCAAGGCGATAGAGATGATCAGATATAGCCCCTGACTCATCTAAGCTGTCATACCCCCATAGGATACAAGACCATATACTATGCCGGACCCACTCAGGATACTAGTACAGAGGTCAAATACTGTCGGACTCATGTAGGATACAAGAATGGTAGTCATCGCTGTCGGACCCACAGAGGATCCCAGTACAGTCGTCCTCTCTTCTGATCCCACGGAGGATCCATGTACAATAGTCCTCACAGATGAACCCACGGAGGATCCATGTATAGTTGTCCTCGCTGCCTAACCCATAAAGGATCCACGTATAGTCATCATTTCTGCCAAACCCACAGAGGATCCATGTACAGTCGTCGTCACTACCGAACCCACGGAGGATCCAAGTATGGTCTTCCTCACTGCAGAAACCACAGAGGATCCAAGTACAGTCGTCCTTGCTACCGAACCCACAGAGTATCTAGGTACAGTCGTCGTCATCATAGTCGCAGTCGCAGCCAGCTCTGGGGTACCCGCACACAGCATGATCGATTCCGGGAGGGTCTTCTCCTCGAGAAAAAGAGATCCGATACATAAACTATCATGAAGACTAGAGTTGATGTATCCCAAAGTTCTGCCTCATAAAAATATACCCAATGCGACAGACGGTGCATCAATCAGATGCCCGGTCTGAGAGTTATTGGGTTTTCCGTTCCAGGGCCCTGATTGGTTTTTAAGCTAAAACCACCCCGACTGTACTCCAACTACATCCAAACCTCAAGTGGGGTAATACAAAAAGGCATTCTCAACAAAATAATCCAAACGCAATTGACGGCACATCATTCGGATGTTTGGTCGTTGAGATATAAGCGTTTCTGCTCCAAGGGCCCGGTTGGTTTCGAGTTCAAACCAACTCGGCCTTACCCAAACTTTTTCGAAACCTCAATTGTAATATACTTAAAATTACCGTTTGGATCCAAGGATTCATACGCAACTAATGGTGCATCTATCGGAGGTTCGTAGCACATGTTATGGGCAAAAGACCGAAAACGGTCCGAAATGGGGGTCTGGGCCTGGCCCGACCCGGCCCAACCCCCCCTGGGTTGGCCCAGCTGGGCACGACCCGGCTGGGGGCTGCACTGGCTCGGCCATCGGGCCGAGCAGGGGGGGGGGACATGGTCCCCCATCCCTTTGCGCTCCTCGGACGCGGCGCCCAGGGCCGCGTCTCCTCCGGATCCCACGCGGCCATGGGATCCGGCCGCCTGCAGCCACGGCGGCTCCTGCCGGTGGCACGCCGGGGCGCTGCCGCCTCCGACCGCCACACTGATGTCCCACACCACCGGAGGTTTCCACGGGCCACTAGAGTCATTTCGGTGGTCCGTTCTTTCTCTCGTCTGTGCCTGCGGTCATCTCGGAACCCGTACTTTACTGCGACGGCCTCAATACACTTTTGTGGTCCCATTTCATTGCCACCCATCCATACACGCACAAAAAAATAATCTACGGAGGGTCGTCGGGCCATGTTTGTTCGGCTCACACCCTCCGTGTTAGCATATAATAATATTCCAAGGATGAACAAGGTTTTCCGTAGTACGAAGAAAAAATTAACCCAAGAAACAATGAATCAAACCACACAGCATTTACCCCACAAAAATCTATTCCCAACCCGCAAAAGAATCCATTTGTGGATCAAATTGATAATGTGTTGACCCATGTTATTTGTTTTAGAAGGGACGAATCATGGGAATATAACATGCTCATAAATAAACCAATACCTCGATAAGACGTCGCACGTCGCCGAACCACGAAAGACGAACGCAGTGGAAGATCGGCATTGTCCAGTAAGCATCGGAAAGGGAGGAGATGAGGGTGGTGTCAGCGTTATTCGTTCTTCGTTGGAGGAAGAGGTAACCTCTCCAAGTGCTGGGCATCGTGCTTCGCTGCCAGTGTTCTGCCGCTTGAAGAAATCGTCCATAACTCTTCCCCTAGCCTCCTTTATATAAGAGTTGAGAGGGCTCTTTGTTGGGATGCAAGTCATAAATGAAGGATTTATGATAGAGATCTCCACCCAATTAATCTGCTATGTTGGTGCATTAAATTGGGGAGAAGGTCAGGGGGGCGGTCATTTCATTGGTGGTCCCCTCATTAAAAAAAGTGGTTTCATCCTCCTCAATTAAGAGGGGGATTTAAACCTAGAGGATCTCCCTCATAAATGAGGGGGAGTCAGGGAGTTATGATTCCCCTCCCATTTATGGGAGGCCTCGTGTGGTTTCCACCAAGATCCAACCTCCATTATAAGCTTCTAACAACTTTATCCACACGACATGTGTTTAACAAAATTAAAATAAATTGTTCACTTATTTTATTTTATTAACCCAATTAAAACCCAGAAACTATCTTTTATACCCGATCACCTGCCACCGAGCTGAAAGTCTTCTTAAGTGAAAACCCATGCCGTGAATTCAATGGTGCCCTCAGATTTAAATTCCGAGCACTGGTTCAAAAGATAGTAAAACCCGCTCGTTTGTTCACTGAACGTACCCGAGCTAAACATCAGAAAATGATTCCGGGCACACCGGGCCTCGGAATCAGGTGCAGTCAAAAACAGCGCACTCGTAAAATTCCAAAGAAATTAAATTAAAAAAAATTCCTTGAAATTTCATGGTATTTACATCTAACCACATTCTTTGTGGGTTGGAAATTCTTGATCATAGTTTTCCATTCCATAATAAATGAAATTAATTGATTAAAATGAATAATTTATGTTAAACAGATTTGAATTGGGTGGTACAAACAGACCACTTTTTATATTTAAATAATAATGTATTATTTGATTTCTAATAAATGTAATTCCTTGTATCATTTTTGTTTTACTTTATAAAATTAAATAAATGGATAAATTTAATGGGTTTCAAGGCCATGAATCTTTTATATTTTTTATTTTATATAAATTAAATTCCCATAGTTATATTTTTTAATGATGGATGTAAAGTATAATAGGTGATACCTATTAGATATTATTATATACACAATTAATCCATTGATATAAGATGTGTAATGATGATAAGGGTTCTATTGGGAATGAGTATTCATTCTCCCTTACATCGGGTGTTAAGCATGACGTCTCATACCATTGACACTATTTCAATGGTGGTAATGACACACCACATCCCTTGCTTTTGATGTTGGCGTGAAAAAACAACCACCGCCTCTATTGAAAAGAATGATGGCTTCAACTAATTATGATATGTAGGCAATTTACCCAATGGTGGATCTTACAGGCTCATTTAGACTAGTTATGGATTCCCTTGTTATTACTCGGTCCATCCAACACCTAGTATTTTAGGTAAATGGCTACTTACATATGCAAGTACATAGTAAATATAGGTGGATGAAATATATAACTCTAATATATATATATATATATGTATATATGTATATTATAACTATATATATAGTTACTAATCAGATACTCATTCTGGTCGTGAGCAAATGCACGTAGAGCTGTAAGGTGCCCGTTAGAAACATGAGTTGGCTGGTTGTTATTTATTTATATTGTTATTATTCTTTATACACGTATACTATCTTACCTTTCACTTACAAAATAAAATTAGTTATAAACACTATTAATGGTTTCCTACTAGGATTTAGTCTCACACCTTGATCAGGATTCCATTGCACAATGGTATCAAAGCATATCTCGTGCTCACAGAATCCTTGATTATTTCTTTCCTCGACTTTCCTATTCCTAGGAGATATGATCAAGGTACTAATATGGATCTCAAGATTCTTATAGTGATCGACCACTTTGATTTTATTTATTCTCATTATTCCTGTATTGAACTTTACCATATTTCAATCTATATTTCTATTATTCAATTTACATATATTCACCTAAACATACATGAATTGTTTTATACTGGTATTGTCCATTTACTTTAAGTTGATATTTTTTTCTAATGATATGTCTTAATTTAATTATTTCATCCATTGTTGTATTTTATTTATTTTATAATATGCTGATATTCTAACCCAATCATGAGGGAATAGTCTCCCCACTAGAAAATCCTTATACCCTCACTACTAGTCTGTAGCCACTGGCATACGTGGAAGCATTCTTGAGGCCATGTTGCGACCAATCCAACGATTACATTAGTGGTTAGTCATGTTAGGATGCTACAATGTGGTATTAGAGTATTTTTATTTTTTAATGTGTCTTACTATTTGTGTATGGTAGGAAGGACATGAGGAATGCATTAGTGTTTGGTAGATAACCTTGTCTGGGAGTGATCACCCCACCCATGGGGAAATGTCCTTGTGTCAAAGGGTGGGATTGTAGTTCATGATATTTTCTATTATAGTTGATTATGATTTCACCTTGAGAGAATGGTGTAATTTACGTTTCTTATTTATTAATGTAATTTTTGGTACATTTCCCTTAGCATGGTATGATAATGAAGTAACATTACTTGCATCATATTAGGCACACATAAATTCACATATCATGCATATGCAATGCCAAGTACTTTCATTAGTAGTTTGGTTACTGATAGTGATGATTTTCCTTATGTGATTATTAGCCTAACTATTATATACCATATTAGGTATGATAGTGATATTTTTAGTTTTTATTTATTTTTGTATTTTTTTAGGATGAATGTACATATATAACATTCTTGGGTGTTTTATTTAGAAAGTTAGTATACTTCAATGATTAGCTGACTATATGCCATGCTTTCTAATAATTTAGTATATTTTTCCAATGCATCATGATTTTATTATTATAAGCATGTTTCTCTATGTTTAGTTCTTGTTTTTACATGCTGAGTTTTTTTTTGGGTTATACAATTGGTTTCTTGGGATAAACATATTAGATGAGATTAAACAGGTTCTAGTTCTCAGTTTTAAGCTGTTGAGAAACTTATAAATTGGGGAAAGGCAACCCGTGTGCTCAAACCATATTTTGAGCATATATATATATATATATATATATATCTATTTCGAGACCACTATTAAAAATTAAAATTTTCCAAAGTTCATATTTTTATGTGAATTGGTTTTGGTTAAATGGGATCCAGTCATCATTCTATAAAGTATGTGGGAACTTCATATACTGGGTGATGTAAAACCACATAACCAAATAATTATATATATATAATGAAGATATATTTTTTGAAATGGCTATGGATAAATTATGTGACTCAACCATAGTAGGTCAATTATGATGTTAAAGATTACCAAATAAAACCCATAAAGGGTAATTTTAAAGAAAACAACTATTGATATTTGCCTCTATAGAGGCTTGTGACTCAGTCAAACGAATAAGGATATGTGTATTATTAAATTATAAAATGCACAACTAGACCCAAGTAGGTCAGTTGGGGAATGTTTCTTATGTTTTAACAGAATACAGATATTTTAAAACGTTGTTAATTAAAAAACTACTATTGGGTTATATTTTGATGAACCCCAGATGACATAAACATGACCCTCTTAGGTCACATTTTCAAGTATGAGTTAATTAGATTTTATGTGAAAAAATTTCCTAGTTATGAAGGCATGTCAATACATGTCTAATGCTTTAAAAAAGGATATTTAATAATACTTACCTAATTTTCCCTAAAGAATTAGATAAATTTGGTACAGAGTGTTTTTCTGTTAAACTGGTACATGTTATTTTGAGTTAAATCTCTTAAATGTTCAATGGTTGAATTTGAATCAATGTAATGGCTTAAAAATGATCCTTAGGTGGCGTCCATTGTTTGAACATTCGTGTAAGGGTATTTTAAACTTCTTATTGAGTTTCCTTTGAACTAAAATATAAGTGTTTTTTAGTGGATTTTTTTCTTATTTGAGAAATAGATTAATGATAGGTGTAGGGCCTTTTGAAATCAATTTAATGTGACCTAGTGAAAGGTTATACTCTTAGGCATTTGTAATGGTCTATCCTCCGGTAGGTAGTACCATTAGTTATAAAATGAATTTCTAAATTCTTTGAGTTTTCAATCATATAACACCATTTTAGTGCTTCTACCACTATTAAAACTCTAAAATTCTATGTTGAAAACTTGTTTGAATGAGTGTTAATGGTAGTATGGATGTTTTTAAAGGTGAGAGCATCAGGTAATGGTTGGTTTCATGAGGTTACACATTCCTAGGGAATGGTAAACTACTTAGTTGGTCATGTAACCTTATCTTATCCCTCAGAGAAGGGCGACTTGTTATGTAGTCAATTTGGTTAATGGTTGTATTAGGAAATATGCAACTGGGTTAAATATCTTGTAAGAACCACTTGATACTAGGATTCAGAGGGTGGAAAACCTATGGATAATAACAGGATGATCATTTTTCTCATGTAATCATGGGGTTTAATAAGTTGACATATGCAGAACCCATCATGTCCTCGAATGATACAATGAATTGGTTGAGTTTGGAGGAATTATTGATCCTTGATATATTGAGTATGTTATTGGGTCATCAATGGAGTAGGGTGACCTAGGAGTTAAAGTAATAAAATTCATCCCAATTTTCAGGATGGATTTCAATGAATATTAGGTGTTTTTGAAACACTTATCAGGTATGGTTTAGCTTCAATTCCAAATGATTTGACATTTGGGATTATGAACCAGAGAAGTGAAACCCATGTTTCTTAGATGAATCTGACCTAGCAGACTTATGAGTGTTTAGTATATATCTTATTTTGATAAATACATCAATCCTATGGTGGGGATCATTTTGTCTATTCTATTGAATTTATTTCCTTATATTTAAAAGGGACACAACATAGAATTACCGTTTGAAGATGATTAATATGGTTTTAAAATTATTGTGAGGAAAGTTGGACTTGTAACATGTCTGTGCTTTATTACTATCACACCATTGATGTGGTTTTACTTTCATGGTAGTTAGTTATGGTTGGTTCAAAAACATTCCATTAAATTAATTTTTGATTTTATAGAAGTGTCTCAATTATTTTTTTAAATTATTGGTACCCTCTTAGTGTAATCAGATTTAGTGACATGCATGTACCCTACCTTGATATAATTCATGATGCACTAAGAGACCGTGAGTTACACACTGAGCTAAATGTTTTAACATTCTATATTAGAGTTTGGAATTGGATGTTTAGTTTCATTTATTGAGGCATGGTTATTCCTGGGTGATACAGAGGTTCCCGTATAGTAATAACCAAGATAGATTCTTGGATTCCAGTCATTTTCCTCTAACTTGAAGTCGAGACGGATGCTGCACTAGGTTCATTAAATGGTTTTATGTAGACATCCTTGCCTTATACCAATATTTAACTTGTATATATACGGTACAAACTAGCTTTGGTTTGTTCTTTGGACTCTAGTTTTAATGATTCTTAGCTTTTCATAGACTTTTTATTGGACTTTGAGGTGATTGTTAAAGGGTGATGATTCCAGTGGGAGAGATCTGAGTTACACCCTTTTTTCATTTTGTGGGATGAAGAATTTAATGATCAGGTGTTGGGTTGATTAGGTAATGTCAATTGATGTTAGTTATGGGTATTGTAGAACACGATCATGGTAAAATCAAGATACCCTGGAAGAAGGTGTTGCCGTTTTTTTTAATTCACCTCTCATTCAATCCGAGCATTTTGAGAATGGTCTGATGGATGTGGATCAAATTTTTTTCTTTTGTCTTAAAGAATATGGTTGGTGAAGAATTATTTCAAGAACATCTTTAGGTAGATATAAGTACAGTGTGTTTCATGTAAGTATTTTTATGAAATAAGTGTTCTACCTTGAAAAATGAGGATGGTGGGTCATATAACATTTGGATGATTCCATTGGAGGATCGTTAGGGCACATACGAAATTATTTACAGGATTTTCTCATGGTGGTGAATACCATGGTTCAAAATTGTACTTTTTTATTTATTAAATATATGGTGAGGAAAACAATCAACTACAATTTTGGAGAGACTATGATGTGACAGTGTACATTGCTAAATAGTCTAGGGTAAGCACCGTTTTTCTGTTTCAATTTGAAAATAAGGATTGGATCAGGTTTTTATGGATGAAGTTCTATAAACATAGGCAATTATTGGAGGAGTGGTGAGAATCAGGAAATGAAACATGTTATTAGAATGAAAACCAAGGAAGACATCCATGTAAGGCTCTTTCATTTTAACTAGAGGGTGCACATGGGACGAGGATGGTTTTCCAAAATCATCCACCTAGATCTCTCATTTAGTTTAACTTATCTAGGGTGTGCAGATTTTGGTGTATTAGCACATAGTTGTGGAAAACCATGCTGGGAAACTATGACGTGTATAGTTACTATGCAGTGGGAGCTAATTTTTTGGCACATGATTTGGCCATCTGTGTGGCCAAAAAATCATGCCCTAGTTATTAAGGTTAAATTGTCTATTTTCTCTTCATTAATCTTATAAAATATTTTTCTCCTTATTTATCCTTCTCCATCTACATGAGGATATCCCCTATTCTATGGGTTCCTCTTTCTTCATCCACTTGGCATGAAGATATATCCCTCAACATAATATAGATTAGAGCTCTGTTGGTCTCTATGGATTTATATCTGTAATCTCTAGTTTCCAATTACTTCATAACTCAGTTTCTATTCTAATATATTGCACTATTTTGGTGCAATATCATTCACCCTATTTTAATGGTAGACGGCTGTTTATTTGATTTTTTATAAAATAAACTGAATCATGTCCCTATAGTGGATGACTAGAGCATCCTAAGCATAAGTTAGGTGCTCTATATCTCTTTCTATAATTTTCCATTTAATTATAAATATTTCTACTGTTCTTCTCATTGGTCATTTTTTTTCATCACAAAAATTTGATCTTAATCTTTTTAAATTTTTATATGCACCTTTATATAGAACCATTGATTGTTGTAATGTAATTAAAGGATTACAACCTCAAATATGGATGCCCCTTGGGTTTGTCAGCTTGAACTGTCCCCCCATAATTTATTAATTAAAATGAAAATTTTCTTTTTATGAATTGGTCTGGAATTATAAATTGAATTTACACTTTTAGGTAATTCCCCATCTGATCATTCTACCTCTTAAGTGTAATGCGGAACCTTGTTATTACTTTTCAATGTATTGGTGGATTTCTAAAATGATTTGTTTTGGTGAATTGAGTTATAAATCTTGAATGGGATTCTTGGTTGGGATAAAAGAGTCATTTGTTAACAATTTCATGTTTTATAATAAGATCCCTCAAATGTAGTTTGATTTATTATAAACTAATAAGTGTTGATTTGTGATTTATATCATGCATGGACTTATTTCATTGTGGTTTTCTTATGCCATTATGTTATTTATTGATATGTCAATACATAGTACCATAATTCAGATGACATTATTAAATTAATTGAATAAAGGGGAATGACCTTTCCTATTACTAATTATGTTTATGACCAACCACCTTATAAGGGGGTTGGAATTCCATGATGATAAATTTATATGCATTGATAAATGAAGTGGCGTGTTAAAATTTAATGGTTAAAATTAAATGTAATTGAATTATGTAGTATGAACACTACACTTTATATATTTAAATATGTTTGTATTATGTGATTTTTTTAAAAATAATGGACTGTATCATGGTGGGTTTCCTTTATAAAATAAATTATATTGATAAATGGAATGGGTGGTAAGGCCACGCCTCTATTATGTTTTTAATTTTATATGAGTTGTAATTTCCTTGGTTATATTTCAGCTTGATGGGTATAAAGAATGATTGGTGATTCCAAATAGATATTATTATAAAAATGATTACAAATTTGATATACATCGTGGAAAAATAGTAAGTTTTCTTTTGGGTATCATGATTCACACTCCCTTTCACCGGGTGTTTCTCATGGTGTCTCATAACATTGACATTATTTGGATGATTGGCTTGACACACGACATACTTTGTTTTAGGAATTGGCATGAGGAAACACCAACAATATTGGGTGATGAGCATGATGTATCCCACTCATTATGAGATATAGGGAATGTACCCTCTGTTGGAGCCTATAGGCTCGTTTGGAGTGGTTATAGATGCATATGTTATGCCCCTTCCCAACCAGCACCTAGTATTCCAGGTATATGTATAATTATTTCCACTCATATTTAGTCCATATAGATGGATGAAATATATAAATATACTCTATATTTGTTATTAAAACATATATAGATTATAATAAGATACTCATTCCAACCATGACTCAAAGAAGCTAGAGCCTCCAGAAGTCATTTAGGTACCCGGGCAGGATGGTTGTTCTTTAGTCAACATGTTATTATTATATATACTTGAACACTTTGGTACCATATACTCATAGAATAGATTTAGTTTTAGACACCATTGATGGTGGCTTACCAGGATTTTATCTCACATACTTCTCAGGCCACTATTGTATGGGGGTACTCGAGTTGATCTCATGTTTGCAGGACCATGGATTAATGCATGTGCTGAATTTCTTGTACTTGGGGTTTATGAGTAATGGACTAGATAGAGTTGAGGATGTTAATGGAGATCACCCGCAAGAATTTTATTTCTTTTATTTATTCATTTATTGAACTCTAATATATTCCCTACTACATATTTATATTTTAGTTTATGTATCTTCACCTGGACATACATAAATTGTTGTATAATGATGTTGGCCATTTACTTTTAGTTGATATTATTTTTTCACTACACTATCTTTATTTTATTACTACATTCATTTTTGTCTATAGATTATTATTAATTCAATTTTATGATACTCTGATTAGGAGGGTATAGTTTCCCTTCTATCTCCTCCTTAGATCCTTGCTTCTAGTCAATAACCTATGGTGTACATAGAGGTACACTTGAGGCCATGTGGAAACTGATCTATCTACTGGTTTTGTGGTCAGTTGGTTCAATATGTTACAATTTTTTTATTTTATATTTCTTCTTATTAAACATTAATTTTATTATGAAAACGGTTTCATAAGTTTTAGTTTATTCTTATATCAATGTTATTCCCTAAAATCCATGGTATTTTCAAATATTGTATACTACAATATTCACCTAAAAACAATAATTTTATAAAAATAACAAGGATTCACCCAAAGATAATTTTTACCATATAAATTTATAAATTAATTTCAATTTATAAAAATCATTCTACACTATGAATCAATTTAATTATTTAAATAAAAAAACCAAATATGAAGAAAACTGTTTTCATTGAATAGTTACTTTATAAACTTTTGGTGGCTTTATTCCTATTCCATATAAATTTTGTAATATTGGATATTTAAATAGTATTTTTAGAAATAAAAATATTACCTATTATAGAAAATTATTGTATGTGATAAATTTAATTTATTAAGGTAATATACTATACACTTTTTTTAAGTGGTTCTTTGAAATGAATCCCTTTCTAAAAAATTAATCAAAGAGAATAATAATATATTATTATTTTTATTGATTATTATTATTTAATTTAATAATTATTATAGTAGTCTTGTAATTTTTAAATGCCATGGATGTTTTAGTCGGGTTTTGAGTTAGTTTGATGTATCGTGTGACACAAGATATCGATTATGATTTTGATTTAAAGGATCCAAAATCTCAAGCTCTTATTACGATTCCTGGATTGTGTTTCCTTTCAGTGGGTTGGGATGGTGATGAAATATTTCCACAAGAATATGAAGCCAAGGATTTATTATATTTTTATATTTATGGACTTTTATTTTTCTCATCGTGACTTTGTTATCCTGTTTTTGGATATTATCTTTGTGTTTTGTTTTTTTGACATTTGATTTATTTGGATATATGTTGCGAAATTCTATTTGTTTATATAATATCATTGTTATTTTATAATGATTTCATTCCAAAATTTCTTATATGATATCCTTGTGATTTCACACATCCCGTGGTTATTAGGATAACAATTTATTCCCTAGGGTGAGATAATTTAGTTGACATTATCGGTTGGCTCGGGGTGTTCTGCTAAAATTGGCAAACTAATAACTGAATACCATTTATCAATACCATGAAACAATTTATTTTTATTAATTTTCATTAAATTATCTATTAATTCTCAATTTATTTTAATACTTTTCATTAATTCCATTTGAGGTTGAGTATTTTATTGTTCCTAGATATCATTTCAAATAGAAAACCATTTAATTTAAATATAGTTAATTACTATTTAGATGAAATATATATTTTATAATATTATATGGAAGATAATAATTCTTATTTATTAAAATAATACTTCCAAAAGGATTTTTTTATATCTTTAAGACCTTACATGATTTATGAGATATCTATTCTCTATATTGTGTTAAATTTTAACTCTGAATATGATCATAAGGTTTTATATTTCATCGAATCATAATGAAAAATATTAAACAAGATAGAAATTTAAATAATAATTAGAGTTATTACATTTGATACATTTTTTGTTATTCATTTAAGACTATTCGATCAAAGAATATTGATAGACACCTAAATCCTAGAAGATTGAATGAAAGACAGATTTTCAAAGAAACTTTATGGAGAAGATTAAGAACAACTATGAAATTCTACAATAATTAATTCTACGGTAAATTTTATTATAGGTATTTTCATCAATATTCAATAATTAAAATGGGAAAACATGATAATTTATTTAATCACTAATGTGAATGGAAATTTTGGAAATATAATGGAGAAATGTGACTTCCACACTCAAAAATAATGAAAATTTGGAAATATTTAATTTTCCAGGATAAATATATCATATTACACTATGAGAAGGTGTATCATTGTTTTATGATTTTGAAAAATTATGTAAAAGGTTTAAATAATGAGGAAGGAGGAAATTAGAGAAAAATAATCATTTTATTAGAGAGTTGAATAATCATTTTTTGTTTTTTATTGATAGTTTTAAAGCTCAGAAATAAAATATCTATTCATAGGGAAAGTTGTTCTGAAATAAATAAAATTAAATAAAGAGGAAAAAAGAAAATAATTAGAAAAACTAAAGTGGAAAATTAATTTTTCAGTTTCCAATATTTTCATATTTTAATTATTTTAATTGATAATTATATTTCCAAAAAATGTGATTTTATTACTTTTCAAGGGAGAGACTTCATTAAATGAGTGATATGAACTTTTTTTGTTTTTTAATGTTTTTAAGAATTATTTTATATTTATTGGATTTTATGTTAAAGTTTTTCTTGAATGTTTTTACTCTTTTATAAAATCACTAGGGGGGTAGAATTATAAATGATAGTAGCTCTAATCATTAAGAAATAGTTTTCTATGTGAATATATTGATCCTTATTTTGAGAATTATATTTTTGACTAATGAATTTTTATATTATAATGGGGGTTTGTTTGTTTTAACTAACTAGAATTTTTTTGTATATTTTAATGTTTGACATATCATTCCCTTTATTTTGTGATTTTCATAAAGGGTGATATCATTTAGTCATAAGGCCTATTTTATATCAATATTTTGAAAATCATGATACAGTTTATATAAATATAATTTGAATTGATGATCTTTTTTTAGTTTTTAATTTTCTACATAATGAAAATTTTATACGTTTAAAACTAGAGAATTTAATTTTATGCTAAAGTGTATGAAAATTTAGGGAAATAAGAGTTTGTTCTAGAGTTTATTTACTATATATATAAGAACTATATTGAAACAAAATTAATTACACCAAAAATTTGTTGGATTATTTTGTGTCCATCGAATGATTTAGGTTGATGATCTTGATTCTTTTACAACATAACCCAAGGTTGTCAGATTTAGATTACTGGTGGTGTGACTATAATTAGTCCCATTTCATTTAGGAATTCATTAATTAAAATATGAAATAATTATATATAATGGAAATGAGAAAGTACTTCATTTCATTTTTATTATTTAAACATCTTAGTTTTTATAACATTTATGACTATAGTATTTGTTTATATGTTTTTGAACATCAATAATAATTTTGTATGGATTTCATTATATGTTATGTAGGTTGTTATTGATGTAATCATTGTGTTTCTGAATCCTCAGCGTCTTTCATGAAGAATAACATTATGATTCTCATAATTTTTATTTATATATTTTTAAGGAGCACAAAGCTATTAACATATTAGGTTTATCAAGGGATTGTTATATCAATGACAGATTACCTAAAAAAAGTCCAACTGTCAAGGGATTCTATGGCTATCAATATATTGTACCTTTTAGTAGGTTTCAAGTAGAGGAACATCTATGTTGGACATAGGATAAATTAGACCAGGTTTATACATCATCCTTAACTTTTGGGTCAAAAGTGTTGTTTTATAATATCTTTCCAAGGATTATTTGTGATGCTAACTAAAATCCCATGTTTTTTAATATTTATATGATTTTGGAATTTATATATTTATTGTTTGTGTATTTCAATTTTTGATGAGTTTTATTCTATTTGTTTCAATTTTCTATGGGAAATTATTAAAGGATTATGGTTCTAATCATATTAAACTTAAGGTGAAATGAAATTATATTTAGTTAAAAAAATACAATTCACCTTCCCCATGTTGTTTTATATGATAAATTTTTCTTGGAAAATATTTCTTACATAGACTGATATCTCATTCCATGAAAATAAGACACTTGGAAAATACTACTCTAAGATGTTTATTATTCTTTTTGGATAAACCACTTACCTTATAGTTTTGAGATCATCTGTTAAGGGCCTTTATTTCATTTTACTTCACGTCTTGTTACAATGAAAATAAATAACATAGTTTATAGTATTATGATAAGAAGTATTCCATTTAATGTTAATATTCAGACAACAAAGAATTTATAAACCCCAAGTGAGTAAATATACAGTATTTATTTAGAAACCTTATATTTTTAAGAGGTTTGATTTTATATTTATCTATTTATATTATGATGTATTTTATGTTGAAATAGAATTTTTGTATAATATATGATCCTTTATATTTTTCATTAACCTTTGGGAGATGCGTCACATATGTCACTAGTGTTCTCAAATTAAAGACCAACTATGTACAGACAAATTATCGGTGTTAAAATTTCTTATTTGAAACTCGTGTAACAAAATTTTGGTGTAATTCAAGGTTATTGAATATGAATATTATTTTATCATCAAGTCATTCAAATTCATAAATCCATATTTAATATTTCCCATATTATGTTAGTTGATTGAAAATATGTATCCAATGTAAAGGTAATAAAATATTGGTGTGAAAGACTACTTTAGTCTCATACTTAAACAAATATATGGTTTCTTGTGAGGAAGTGTGGGTAGATTTATATTATATCCAATGAATATAATGATGTTTTTTAATGAATGTTTTTTACTTGTTTACTATTTTATAAAGGATAATTGACTATTTATTATTTAATGCATTTATTTTTCCATAATATTTTATATGAATGTTGGATAATTTGTTAGACATAATTCTGTATTAAAAATACATCATATTCAACTTAGATGCGTGAAAATTGATATTGTGGCCTACTAGAATTGTTTTTGGCGATCCACACATAATAATGACAATAGACTTCATAATATTAATCACCATATCTACTATAACTTCATTAAGGGTATATATAAGACTCATTTATAGAATAAGTCTATAGTAGTAAGAATAAACTTGTACATACTAATTATGGTTAAGAGTATTAACTGATGAAATATATCCCCAAACCACGAATTTTTTATAATATTTATTGTGGTGTAAAATCATTAGGGTTTTGTTAAAAAAATTAGCACATATCAGACATGCATGAAAACTTATGGTGAAATTTATATAATAAATTATCATTGATGAAAAAATAACAAAGTAACATGATTTGGTGAAAGAACACAATCATTACTTTATGATCACCACATGAGCTATTGTGGACTAAGAATATGAAAATTTGGGTGTCCTCTCCATCAAAACATCAATAGAATAACACAAAAAATTACATTTATAAAGGACTTTTTTTTTGAGAATTTGGGTTTTTTAATGGAACAATATTACTATATGTTGATGATGATTATCCTCTCATGATTTCTATTTTATATGGGACCCATTATTTTTATATTCTACAGTGGGTCACATCCCTTTGGTTATTGCGTTAGTTGATGCTGATGAGGTGTCACCTTGATATGTGGTGGTATCAAGTATATTGATTTAATATTTAAAATTTCTAAAAAATATAATGTAGACTCTTTAACGCATGATACACATAATTGTCACATTATGATTCATAACTATAAAATAAATGTCCCAAATATCTAAGGAATCCACTTGAGTACTGTACAAGAATGAAATATAAAAAAATTCTACATTTTTGGGAAATGTTGACATTAACTCCTAAAAATAATCAACTTGAGGTATCATCTATTTTTTGGATTGAAATGTATCTACAAATTTTGTTGATAACCATTTAAAAACCATCTTTGAAATTTAATCACGAAATCAATTTTTATAAGGCCATCATTAATGCAGTGATGAGAGAGTAATACTATACCTCATCAATGTAAAACCATTTTGTGATTAGGAATGTGTAGGGAAAATTATCCTTAATTATATAGCTGAATAAAATTTATAAATTATATATGATTATTTTCTAGTCCTCCATTATTTTTAAATTCATACATTAAGAAGAACCATTAAAATAAAATTCCCATTCATGGGTAGTTTCATGAATGGTTTTAAATTGTGAGTTTTGTGTATATAGGTTATTCCATCGGATAAGAATGTGATGCTAAGAAATTTGAAATTACTTATCCTTTGATCACCTTATGAGATACAAAATATAAGTTAAGTAGTTATAATTGGGAAACCCATATAACTAAATATTCTATCATAATACAATGAATAATGATGTATTTGGGTGAATATATCAGGGAGATCATTTTTATCTCATGATGTTGTAAATAAGGGAAATACTATATCATCATAAATAAAAATTTGAATTTTTTTATGATATCAATGTACGTACTTTAAACTTCCATCATCGACCTATTGAGATGATATTGTCTATTTTTCATATATGTATCGTTTATCAAGGTAAGGATGGAATTGATGGGTCATTACACTATTTCTATGTTGATAATAAGTGGCCTTCTCCCCACAGTTTTCATTAAAACTAGAGGGTGAAAACTATATTGGTTAATAAAAGAAAAAACTATTACAATTTTTATCCCATTGAAATGTTATTTAATTATTTATCAGTTTTATGATGGGACTAAATTTTATAGAATAGTTTTTGATGAAGAACCTGATATAAGTTAGTAAATAATTTATTCCTCTTACCTCTCAATGGTTTTAAGGATGGTGGATATCAAGTATTATCTTAATATTATCAGATTCCACTATGAAACTATGATGATATTCAAAAGTTCCATTAATGGTTCTTGATGTCACCCAAAAAAAATCATTAGATTTTTCATTATGTTTTGTGATTTCACCTTGAATATTATGACCTCTAAGAAGATGAAATAGTCTTTTATTTAATGGGTCTTGATTAGTAGATCATCCACATAACATTCCATAGTTTTTATGAAATATGCTTAAACATGTAGTGATTCACACACTATTAAACGGTTCTAGTAATTTTCAGACTAAATGGTATAATTCTATACCAATATAATACTTAAGGAGATATAAAGGTAGTATAATCTTCTTTTTTTGAGCCATTTGAATATGAATATAGCAAGAAAGCCAATCCATGATGAATAATTCCTCAAAATTGGTTATTGAATAAATAAAAAAATTACATATTGGGATAGATAATATAAATATATTGTCAAATGGTGTATTAAATCTTTGAAAAAAATATAGAATCAAATTTTACCATTTTTATTATTAATTTGGAAAATTATACCTAGTCATTTGGGGTTTTGAACCACCCAAATAATTTTCCCCTAAACATATTTCCAATCCCATCTTCATCTTTGGTATCTTGAGTTGTATACATTGTTCTTATTTAATTTTTATAACCATGATGGATATCCCATAAACATATATGTTTAATGAATAACTAGGGATCTAAAAATGATAATTTTGTGTAGATCCATGTGAACAAGTCATCATGTGATTGGTATTATTACTATACTTCAAGATCCATGGAAGAACTGATCAATGTAGTTTTTAGGTCCTATTTAGTGATGAGAATTACTTACATTAAATAAATAAAAAAAATTAATAACCCCTTCGAATGTAAGGGGAGATCCCTTGAGCTAATTTTTACATCATCATTAAGAGTTAATGATGGACTCTTTTTTTGGAGATTTTGGATATGTTGTTAAAATTTAAACATCTCCATTGAGGTCACACTCAACTAAATAGTGTGAGAATTTATTATTCCTAGCTAATACCTTGCGATTGGAGGAAAAGGTACAACATCTTTATACTCCTATATGATAATACATCTCCATCTGATCAATGAGACTGTGTTAGATTAATCAGATGTATGTGAAGCCTATGTTCAGTTGGAGTCACTCAATGGTAAGAATAATATATAAGGATTTCATGAAGATCTCTTCTTATTTTTATGGATGTGGTTTAACTGATATATTTTTACATCATACAAGAAGAAGGTGTTTTGATCGAATATTTATCTATATGGTATAGTTATTTGATTTTAAAACTATACAATTGTCTCTTAATGTTGATTGATGGGTAGTAACAAAAATTCATTCAATTAGTTACATGGGTTGATTTGACTGACTTTTGTCCCATTAGGGTAAATTAAATATTCAGTATTATTAAACAATGATAGATTCCCCAATATTTTTATTTTACCATGCAATGATATATTGTGATTCATAGGACTTAATGGAAATTATTCCACATAGTGTACCCAAACATGAAAATCAATGCAGCATTTTAGACAATGATGATATGATATAGAAACCACCACATAAAAACAAGGTAATGGTTTAAAAAATAGGGGTTTGATGTTTGTGTCATGGAAAATTATAAGGACTGAAATATCAAATACAAATTCACCAAATTGAGTTTTTAATGTTCTTTTATTAAGGGTTTTCTATTTTTTAGACACTTAGATAATAAAATTATAAGGGGATAGATCATCCTCCTTCTATCCCAAAAAATAAAGATTCATTGTTCTAATAATATTTATTCTAGAACCATTTCAACTATTTATTTATAAAAATTTATATCATAATGTTCTCCAGAAACATAAATGGTTTTGAAGTGACCCTATTGGGAATCATCAAGACTGTCTTTATAAACATAATTTTGTGATATTTATCCAATAAAACTTCATACTAGTATATTTTAGTGACACCAACTTCAACATAAAAATATATTAGGTTTTATAGTGCCATAATGATATCCTCATTGTATTCTTTTGAGATATATAGTGAATCATGAATTTAATGTCATTTAGGTATGATAATGATATATTTTAAAACATATACTTATTAGCAATGGGAAAGACCTCCTAAAAGGAGGTTATTTTTGAACATGATCCTTATAATACTAAATAAAATTTTATGGTGATCCCCAATGTAGATGATAATTAGGGTGTGTTTTTGTTTTTGGGTTAATTTATACCAACTTTTCCACACTTTTCTATTGACTATATGATTTCATATTATATAATTCATCCCCAAATCCAATGGAATGTATGTAATATTTTAATGATTTAGGATCAGAGTGAATCTAATATTTCGATATTTTATGTTCATAACTCTTTATTTATATTATCTCTATTATTTTGGTACCGTAGAAACATAGAATATAGAGTCAAAATAGTTATATCTACATCAACCACAACTTCAATGTCTATGAGAATTTTTATGATGATCCACTTAAATAAAAAATATTTATTTTTATATAGGTATCTTAGATTTTTGACATTGACTATACCAAAAAAATCATCATTATAAGAATGTAATATTTCATGGGATTGTTCGTCTACACCACATGGTAAGGTTACTATATCAATAATGGTATGAACTAGTTTAGTAACTTATTGGGGATACATTTAAAATATTTGGTTTTGTTAACGACAAATATCCATAATTTTGGATGATCACATAGTAGATGAAGTAATTACTTGGGTTGAATAGGTAATAAATGTCATAACTAGTAGATTTAGTCATTAATTGATTATTTCATGAATACGGTAGACTAAAATTAGAGTCATCCAGTATTGAAATATCTTAAAACATCTATCATGTATTTCATATAGTTTTTTGTATTCTTCTAATGAATCATATGAAACATATGTCACATTTGATTTAGTTTCATAGACGGTTAATAAACTTTCAAAAAAAATATTATGGAATATGTATTTGATAAAATATAAATGATAAATGTTTTATCACAATATTTCAAGGTAGGGGAATAAATTCATGTGATCGTTCAACCCCATCTCATTAAGTCTTTTGATAACTAATATCATGAAAATGTTATTCTCCATTAAAATAATGAAATACTCTGGAACCTATTCATTTTGTATGGAATAAGTTTTTTATTACTATATTAAATATTTCCATCACTTTCCTTCGTATAAAAATTTTAGAGGAGATGCTATAATTTTATCCCTAAAGGAGGAACCAAATTATATATAGTATCTTTATGAATTAGAGCTAGTGAAGACTCTATTTTGAGAGAGAGAGAGTATTAATTTCTTATTTACCCCACATCCTTATATATGTCAAATAGGATAGATAATATTAGGAATTATTGTACTAAATGCCACTGTATTTCTAAAATAAACTCTGAAAACCCACTATGATACCTTTGGGAAATGATAATTATTTAAAGCTCATATTTGATATTATCTACAAAAATTTCCAATAACTATTCATAAAAGAGTTCTAGGTATAAGGAATAGGATAAAAACATCCATATTTAAATGAAATCCAAGAGTCCCTAATTTTGATGATATTCATATTTTGAGAGGATATACGTTATTATATTCTACAGTGCCGAGATGAATTGAGATAAGAACTAATACTAGTGATCATACCAACCTAAAATGCATCTACCTTCCAGATTTCAATAATATATAATGATCCCCTAAAGGGTTGGTTGAATCATCTATGGTTGAATTATTTTTCTAAATATGGTATTCTAAGAAATGAAATACACTAGGATGAAACTTTAAAAATTCATTTTTATAGATCATTCATTCCATTAAGTAATGATAAATTGGGATTACAGAAGTTTGTTTAAATAGGTGTCCAGAAAAAAACTCATGGAATGTATTAATCTCCCGTAAATATAGTGGGAATATCACTTTGATATCCTCCATCTTTATAGTAATGTATGTAAGAGAATCTTATGTTACTACTTCTTGGGATGAAACTTGTGATGGATTATTTTTGTAAGATAGAGATTGTTGGCTTGTCAGCCCTTGTGATGGGAAAAATTATTTAATTAAAATTGGATGGCTCAATTGAGCGGATGATTTCAATTTAATTAGTGTAGGTAACTCATGGTAATAAACTATTACTATGATTGATTAGGAATGTTTCTGATATATCATGCAAACATGAAGGCTCAATTCTACTATTTTAGGTAAAACAATCTCTTCTTGTTTAAGAATATCATTTGAGGGAGGCATAAGTGATTTTTCCAATGAAATACACTATTTGGTTATATTTAATATGAGTAACTCAATATTAATTTTCATTAGTTTTATTATTTCACCCTTGTATAATCAAATTCTTTCCTCCATTAAAATAACTTCTACTTCATTGAGTGGTTGGTGTTATATGGATTCATCCACATCCTTACTTTTGAATATAGTTATATATCACTAGTTTAGTGGTTGTTGATTTTTTGATGGAACTCTTCAAGCAAGAGTCTATATCTTATTTTAGGTATGGGTACGTTCATCCCACTTCATGATGTGAATGAAAAATTTAACATATATATACTCTTTACCATGCCCTTATACAATAGTGTAATGCTATGGAATATCTATGGTTGTTTTATTGAAAAAAATTATGGTTGAATATACTAAATTAAGAAAATTATCCTCATCTATATTAGAGTAATATATGGCCACAATAGTTTTAGTATACCCCTAAAGTTTAAAACAATAACCGTCCACCACTCTTTACCTTTGTGAATATTTTTTGGACTTTTGACCACTTCTATAAATTAATCTCTCTATTCAGTTCCCCTATTTAAACTATGTATTATGTTATTTATGAAAGATGACTCTAAATGAAATTCATATAACATATAATAAACAATATCCTGAATATGTGGGAGTGTTATGAATTACAAGAAGGCCATACCACAAGGGAACTTCCTGTGTATATCTTTCCAACCAATACGACACTGATCTCCTTGGTGGGGGTAAAAACACCCCTAGCTGTTTAAACTATGTTTTTAATTATATTTTCATTAGAACATATTGAACATATGTTTTATACCTTTTTATTTTTTTATTATGATTTAGGTGTATCATATCCTTTGAATGTTCTGGAATAGAGATGAGATCGAATTTCATGGAGTTAACTCATCTCAAGTTTATTGCCCAATTTAGTTTTCTTGAGATATAATATAAGATCAGTTTGATCAATATCACCCATTGAGTGTATTTATTATGAACTATTATAGTGGTATGATTTAGTTTGATTGACTAGCTAGAATTGTAACACCCTAAGCTTCCACGGTACACATCTCTTTGAATAATACAGTAGGGTGTGTTGTACGTAACTTCGCGTTCTAACACACCACAACCAATAAAAATAGCCTTTATGAATAGTAATACCAACTTTTTGAAATTTTATACATTTTATCTTTTAAAATGGACTTCATTTTTAGATTCATAATATCAAAATTAGCCTAGGGTGAAATTTTGGTATTGTTCTGAAAACTTTCAATTTTTGATGAATAGTGAAAAACACTGAGTTATAGTTTAAAACAGAATTTTTATTTATATAATTATTTATTTTATTTAAATTTATTTTAGGTCAATGTATATACATAATACCTATATATGTTCAATGTAATTCATTGGAGTCAGTTTATAATAATTTTAGATATATAAAAATTTTATTGAACTTTCACCGTCTTTTACCCATCTCTTTGAAGAATTTGGAAATTCACATAAAACGTAATGTTACTACTTATGTGAGTGGAATTTTGAAAATTTGAGAGACATGGTTAATATCAAGGAGTAAAATTTGGTTCAACAAGATAAAAATATTTTTGGTGAATAGTAACGTTTTACTTTTATTTACCATGGTTAAAAGTAAATATGGTAATTAAGGGTAAAAATGATATTATTATTACCCTAACACATGTCATAATTCTATTGGATAAGTATAATTCGACCAAAAACAACCTTAGGAATAAAATATGAACCTCTTTGGGCCACATGGATTAGATTAGGACATTTATTATTATTTAATTCAAAGAAGAGTTAAAAGAGATAAAATCAATGTTAAATAAGTAATTTTTTTTAATATAGGGTTATACAAAAGATAAATTCTATTATAAGTATTCATTATAAAGATAAAAATATTTCATACATAATGGTATCTTATTTATAATATTTTGATATTAAATAATTTAATTTATTTATGACACAATGGTGATGCAGTAATTTCCTAGTTAATGAAATATAAAAATAATTGATATTATAAATATCAATGTAAATGTAATTTGAGACTTTTTATGAATTATAATAATTTTATAGTTTAATATAACATATTAGGGTTGGTTTGATGAATGTTTTTTGATGTAATAATTCTGTTATAAATTTAGCAAAAACAAAACACAAAATAGTGTCAAAATTGACATAAAAGAGTTTTTAAAACAAATATTATATTATTAATTAATATTCTATTCCTAAAAATCTAAGGTTCGAAAAAATGACTTAGATAATGTTATATATATTAATAATTAACAAATTTGGGTTCACTTGTCTTGTTATAGTAAGTTTATTAACCATATAATATAACAATACAAAGAGACATAGTAAATGTCAAACTATTTAACTAAGAGTTAAATATAAATCATAAGGTTAATATAGTGACCCAAACCTGTCTGAAATCTATTGGTTGAAAGGATTTCTACCCATCCCCACCTTTTCCCAGAAATAAGTAACTTTGGAGCCATTATAAAAAGAATATGAATTTATTATAAAATAATATTTTAAGTTTTTCCTAAGGTTCCCTCAAACCTCTTATAAAAGGGCACTCCACCTTCTCTCAAATTCATACCATCAAACCCTTTTGGTTGGGCCATCCCCTACCAAAATATACTATAAAATTCCCTCAATTAATCCTATAGGCCTTCTTTTAGTCATTATGGTATCTTAAGAAGCCCTTTTGATCAAATCAAAAGGAAGAACCCGAAGAAGAGGTAAAAATCTCACCACCTCTTTCAAGTTCTTTACTTCTTCCAGTTACTTTTTCTTTGTTGTTTCCATTATGAAATAATAAATCCAATATATTATATATAATTTGATGTTATTATAAATATGTAACAACCAATTTATTTATTATATCCATCCCTTGAATGAAATGTCACCATATGTGCGTACGTACGGGTTACCGTCTCCACGTCGTGGTGTAATTATTATTCACCTCATTATTATTTGGATGGGAATGATAATGATGTGTAATTGAAGTAAATAATAAATATAACATGATAATAATTTTATTTATATGATACACCGTCCAATTATATATTATTTTAACATTAGAAGAATGATATTGTCGCTCGTGCATACGTACGGACTACCGTCTCCACGAACGCGATGAGATTCATTCCCCATCGTATCAATTCAAGAATAATTATCATTTTATGATTAAAAATAATGTTTAAGGACTTGATATCAATCTGTATATGAATAAGATAAAACCCATGGATAAAAAACATGGCTTATGTAACAAAACATATAAAATAAAATGAGTAAGTGAACACCCAAAATGACAATAATACTAAAATAATTTTAACAAAGCAATATTAAAAGATCATATATGATATCATATTTATGTATATGATTCTTGTATAATTTAATAACAATGATTTAACTATTATACAGTAGGTTATCCTACCCTCGACTAAGGAAAATTACAAGGTAAGGGTTTATTTCACAATCTCTTCATTATCTGAGGTTGTTTATACGTAATTATCTTCTGGGAGCTCTTTATCATCCACATCCATGTTTCTTAAAAATGTATTTAAAATCATTATCTATATTTTATAAACTATGGGTTAAAGTCATTTATACCCTTTTTGACTTTTTATAAGATTTTTATAAAGGAATCCTTCCATCGTTTTCCAGACAAGGTCCTTTTTAACATTTTTGACATAATTATGGTAAGAATGTCTTTCTTAACTTATACGGTGGGTGCGGCTATTCTCCGCCATTAAAAAATCATCGAAGCATCCCTTACAAGATTGTAAGGATATTTTCAAAGTAAATGTTTTATTTTATATTTATGTGACTTTTATATGATTTCAAAAAAAGAGATATTTCTCTCAAATAGTATTTATTTCATCTATGTCAACATCTTTTGATTGATTTTCATCTTATTTGAAGTTGATTTATTATGATACAAAACTTCCATATATTAGTGAAGGTTTTGTGAAATGTTAGACTATGGATGTTTTATTTTTATACCATTCATGGCTTATGGAGAACATATTGAAATTTTTTATGCTACTTTTAATACGAATGTTTATGTTATGTTTAAACCAGTTCATATGATGAATGCATTGGACTTAATAAGTGATGGGTGGAGCCCGCTATAGCTCCTCGATGGATCGGTAGGTCTCATAAGGCAAACTAGTGTCTTGGCATAAGTCCTTGAAAAAATCTTATTTGTATTCTTGGCACAAGGCCTTGACTTTGTTGTTATGATAGTGCGGCATTACACATTCCATAATTATGAAAGTGGTTATTGATATTTCATGTGATTATTCGATAATTATAATATTTATGTGAATAAGTAAATAGAATTATTTCATTTTATTTCTACCATATTATGATGAATTTCTACTTTAAAAGGTATTTTTTTATTTATACATTGCCTTAAATGTTTATGATTATTTATGAAAGTTTCTGCTATATTGTTATCCTTACTAAGCATCTGAGCTCACCCCTTTATATGTTTTATTTTTCCCAGGATGTGAAGAAGTAGTTTTTGACTTACCTGTAGGGATAATATGAGGGGATATGAGTGTGGACTATGGAGACTATGTTGTTGTGGTTTTTTACTTTATGATGTAATGTAAGACTTGTGAATGTGTCTAGTGTATCCAAGGCTACTGAACTAATTGGCCTTTCGATAATTGATCGTTTTTGATCATGACAATGTTATGTAATAATGCACCGAATCTGGGTAACTAGGGTCGGGGCATTACAATAATACCAAGTTCATATATCTATGTAATTACTCTAGGTGATTAATTTTCAGGATATCTTTTTTGGATGAATATGTTTTCCTTTAAGCATAGTGAAATAAAACGTACCAAATTTAATCCCACCTCTGATGCATAAATATGGGTAAGCCTCTGGATTTTTTAGTGAATCATTTTACAACAATTAAATTAATACTATTTAAGAATATCATATTATTTTTACAACATGAAATTCCATGATACTAGAAGAGTAACCAAATAAACATTAAGACACTTCTCATTTAACATCATTAGATGGTATGCATAACCTTCATAGAGAATATTTTACAATTAAAGATTATGAAAGTTAAACAATAGGTTTTAGTGCAGATAAGGAATATATTACCCATTGAGGTTTGTTGGAATAAAATATTGAGCGGAAGAAGTGTTCTATTATTTAAAAAATATTTTATCTTCACATTATTTCTTCAAAAAAATGTTAGAAAAACAACCATAATAATTGAATTATTTTCTATCTTTTTGGCCCCAAATTTCATTTTCCAATTTCATTATTATGTGATGAATAATATCATTAAAAAATTTCAACCACCTTAAGGAATTCATTATTCATTAGAGGAACTAATGATGATGGTTTACTCTGGTTACCAAATAAATAGTATGAGACTCTGTGAGTTGGTGGTAGAGGTACCTAGTGCAATTGTATTTTCCTTTATAACGTCCTATTAATATGATAGTTTTATTAATATGATCATTACATGTGGTGAAATTTCATATTTAATGGATACACTATCACAAGGAATACCCTCACTGAATGTACAATTAGAAGGAACACCATGATTCATATTAATTTGATTGTTTTTGGGAGGACCACTACAATGAGAATTCTTAGAAGGATCTTCAAGAAAAATGATTTATTAATAAATATCTTGAGGAATAAATACATGTTAAATACCATTGGTAGGATATAGATGGTTATAGAAATATTATTTTTCATTATGAGAGGAACACCACATTGGAAAATTAGTTTATACTTATGGGGAAGACTTACATGGTATTGATTCATTAGTTTATGTCATATAGAGGATCTTCATTCCAGTTGGTTCTTTCATCACGATGCATACCTCATCAGTGGAAACCATAGGGGGTACCTCTAGGTGCATTTAATATTGAATAATTAATATGGGAAGGGGACTCTCTATCACCTAATTATCATATTGTAGATTGGACCAGTATAATTATAACAATTGGAAGACCTACATGATTACAGGATGGTGCTTCATCATGGAGAGGGCCTCCATGACTATTGTTTGAATTAATTTTAAGAGGATATTCAAAATGAGAAATATAGGGAGGAATATCAATGTTTCCTATTTATAACAGACCATGGGGAGGACTTTTGTGTCAATTGATTTATTGATGATAACTATTGGTAGGATATTTGTAGCTAGAATCAAGGTTTTTATAAGTATGATCTCTTTTAATAGTTATATGTAGAATAACTCCAATGGTTCTTGATATGTGACTATATAGGGGAACTATGTGGTATTACTAATCTGCCCTCATTAGAAAGGGGTCAGTTGAATTAGTATCCATTTCTCCCATTAAAGAAATATGCATATTCATACTGATGATGAATTGTAATAACTATCATGATGATATTATAATATATAAATGGTTATGAGTTTGATGTATTTAGAACGGGCTTTTATCATCCTATGAGAATTAATGGTTGATAGAACCTAATAAAATATTTCCTTGGGTTCCTTGGTCGAGAAAACTATTACCACAATAGCTTCCAAACATAGATTGCAAAGGGGATAAGTCCAAATAATGATGTAAATAACCTTGATTGATAGGTTTACATATAAGTAGCTCCTCTATTGAAATCAAGACATTATTTAGTTAATTATTTATTAAAGTACCATAAGGAATAGGGGAGGTATATAACACTATTTAAAGTATCTAAAAGTGGTTTGATGTAGTGGATGGGGTTACGTTCACCCAGTTGTTAAATAATTTAAAGGATGGATGATTGGACTATGACTCCCCTTAATTATTCATTAGGTAACAATAAAATAATGGAAATTATATTATGAAAAATACCCTTACCATTCCATTAACCACTTGATTTTGGGGTGCTGATTTTATAACATTGTTCATGAATGTTTTGAAGATATGTAAATTTGTGTATAAACAATGTATGCTTAGGGTTTCATCAGTAGGAATTTTACACCCACTTGTGCAACCCTATAGTTGACCATAATTTCAATGATAAATTTATTGGCTCATGTAATATTAATTAAGGATTACATTTAGGTTCTATGGGATAAAACACAAATAAAAGTCCCACCCTAGTAAAAGATAACAAATTAGGATGAATTTATTATAGATCTCTTTTAGAAGTAATTAATTTCACAACTAATTCACTAGATTATATATTCAATGATTTAAAATTGTGTGTGTAGTTGTTTAATAAATTATATTATTGTTTCATATTGGAAAATGTGGGTGGGATATCTATCATATATGGTGTTAAGGATGTAAATGTTTTCTTATTACATGGATGGGAGTGAGGATAATTGAATAATGGATCATGTTTCCTAGTTTGAGACTCTCTTATAGCTTTAATACATGTTCATAAAATTCATCCCAGAAATAATACTGGATACCCATGTATGGAAATTGATCAAACATAACCATATATCTATAAGAACCTTTATGAAAATTTATTTATATTTTTCCCAATTAAAAGATTATATTATGTTTTAAAGATTTATAAACTGGAACAATAGAGTTTTTCACTAACTTTTTTGATAGAGGTATAATTGAGTTTATATATCGCTTATGAAAGTGGATTATTAATTATACTTATAAAGTAAAAACAAGAAAATATAGTATAGGAACATTTAATATTCAATTTCATAAATTTTTGAATAATGTGGAAATGACTGTAGTTGTACTTTTTAAGATCATATAGTCATTGAAAATGATGTCCGGAATTTTAGTCTCATATGTCTATGACTTATTTTGAGTTGTTTAATGTCTTGAAAAATGTATTTCTTGGAACAAATTTCTAATAATGGTTTTGTGGTGGGATTATACATGAATACACCTTTTCGTCTAGGAATATATGATTTTGGTGGCCCATTTGTATTTATCTCTCAAATATAGGTAAATAAATTGGGGAAATAGATGATTAGATGTGTGGTTGGTGGAAATTAGAGAATGTATTTGTTTTACAACAAATTAGAAATCGATTAACCATTTTATCCTTATTTTGATAAAAGTGGGATTATTATATGCTTAAGATCTATAAAAACCATTTTATTGTTTCCATGATGAATGTCATTATCCTGGATAGATTTCACTAGTCACCTTATAGTAGAAATCTTTGTTATCAATAGGATGCATAATAGACCAAACATCAAGGAACCTAATGATTTGGGAGGAAAATGAGGTATATTATCTTTATCAACGGAATACATGGTCTAAAGAAATCACATAGGTGTCAATAATGTCCATTTTATATATATTAGACATCCATGGAAGATTACTATAAAAATGTATTTTTTTTTAAATTTTAACACGGTTAGAAGGATGTTAGAAATATATTTTGTGTTATATGGGTGAATGTTTTGAATTGATGATGGGTAAGTGACGAGGCTGAATGAGGAACTTAAGTATATACTTGAAAGATGGGTGTAGCACCACATTGAGGTAGGATGTGTTCCATTATCAATAAATAAATAGTGGATATTATTCTAAGATACATTACATAAAATCATATGAAAAAATGTCTAGTATAAAATAAGACAAAAATACCTAAAACTCAAAAATTTAATATAATATTTATGATTTTTGTTAGTGGATGGAAAAAATGTATTATACAAATCTATGGCTATCCACCACTTAAATTTTATATAATTACACCCATATTTTAAATATTCTCATGAATACATTAACAAATAATTTATATAGACATAAATAGAAGATTTTATATATAATATACAAGCCCATGAAATTTCTACATCAGTGTTATCATCCATTTTAATAATCAACTTTTAATTTACCTTGAGGGATCAATTTGTAAATGACTAACTCACAAGGGTTTTGACTAAAAATAATGCAATTTATCAATGTTTGTTCCATAAAAATCATAAGTATCTTGAAATTAATATCTGGGGATTATTTTTGGGAAAATCTACATGGACCTTGAACAATAGATCATTGGACCACATAATATCCTCATGAACTCATAAAGGATCTCTATTTCAATATAAATAATGGGCATTTCGTATATGATCCATGAACTCAAAATGGTATCCCACATTCAAAACCCAAATGATGTATAGTCACTTAATTATTTTATATCTAAAATAATGTTTTTTATTCAATGACAAATGAAACAATTTCTCGTAGATATTTATTGTTAAAATAATATGTAAATTATGAAAGTGAAAATGATTTTGTGCCACATACTGATTTCGTAACCCTAATAAAAATTCATTATTTAAACCAAAATGACACTATGGTATGTAATGGTTTCATATTTATATACTTTTCCTATTAAAAAAATCTAATATGTGGTAAATTTAATCATAATGAATATGAAATTAAAATAAATGTTAATTATGATTTGTAAGAACATTTTGGATTTATTTGTTTTCAAATCCATGAAAACAAAATTATTTTCCACTTGCTGTTTAGTATACCAATAGACTATATTTCTCATGTCCAAAATTGGTAAATATTGTCATTAAAAATTTGTTTAATTATTTATATGGAATCTATGGTACATTGTAGATAACCAGCTCTCACCCCTATGCACTTCAATGGGAAAATAAATTTTCATAGTAATCCATCTATTTTTTATGAGTAGTTAAGAACTGAATGGAGATAACATATTAATAAACTTCAATCAATGAGACATTTCACATAAAAACTCAAATTTTTTATCTTTTTGATAATAACATCAATTTTTAATAATATATTTTTGAATACATTTATTTTTCAACAGTCACACAAAATTTTTTCTTAGTGTGTTTTCTCAACCATTAGTATGGATGACGCTTAGTTTTTATCCTAGTTTTTACTCATCTAGGAGTAAGTAGGGCTCTTATTCATTTAGAAACACAAAACAAAACTTCTTTAGTACATTATGAGACTCAATCATAATGCATGATAATAATTTATCTTTAAATATTATGATCATTAGTATTTGTTAACCACTATAAAAAATACTAAAATTTTTCAATGATTCTCTCTACATATTAAAAATAAAGGCTCCATCTTCCAGCAGTTATATATTTTTGATACGTGAGTCTATTTAATCACTATATGATTTTAAATAACATATTATAGAGTGAATGACCCCTTGATATGGATTATACATGAATCTAATGTTTTGGGTCCTAAACATTTTTATTAGGCCATTAAGAATTAATTTTAATTTGGTGAATGAACTCTATGGACTTCACCTAATAAGAAAATCACACCAACATAATGCATATTTGCATAATGTTATTAAAGAATCTAAATTCCTCTATGTTTGAGACATTATTTAGTACACAAGGATAACTTTTTAATTTTTTTAGGGGGGTTTGATATTTCACAAGCTCAAACTTAAATCTTCTTATCTGAGTGAGGATATTATGACTGTATTTTTTAAAATGATCATGCCTCATTTATTAGTGCCTTTAAAATAATTTGTAAAAAATGCCCAGTAAATAAAAAAATTGTCCTCTAGAATACTAATCCAAAAAATGTAAAAAATGTTAAACCTATGAAAAAACATCCAATTAATGGTGCATTTGAATATATATAATCACTTCATTATCCAAGCAATTGAGTTTACTCAAATAAATGTATTAAAATAGGGGAATTTTATGAAATTAACGATTAAGAAGAGATAACTTATTAAATGAATGAATAACAACATTAAATCAATAGAACATAAATCTCAATGATTTAATAAATGAAAATTTCAATAATTATTATCCTTAACGATAATACTAGGATAAATAGAAAATAAAATTGTCATTGATAGTCCCATTAAACAATAATCATTAGGATATATTTTCTATAAGAATTAATGAATGAATAAAATTGCAATAGATAATTCATATACACTTATCTACTAGATACATAAAACAAACCATCACCTAATTCTAAAACACACTATATCCTAAATTGGTACAATGGGTTTTATTTACAAAATTAAAGATTGTAATTTTTATTATTCTATCACTGATAGTGTTTTATGTATGCATGATAAATTATTACAATGATAGTTCCATTAATTCCTCATTCATTACCGAGTAATTTCTTAAGGCTACAGGATTTCTCCAATTGTCATAATAATTTCCCACTATAATGATAACATTGATATACTATAACAATAATCGTAAAGATATTATTTAAACCAAAAATACAACAATATTATGAGAAAGAAAATTCATTTTAACTATTTTATAATGGGGTACCATAAACATTGATACCAATTTTCATAGAGTTTTTACTTTTTTAAATCACGTATATGATATCATGAGAACTTTCACACCAATAGGAACACCACATATATTATATGTTATTTTTTTCCATATATTTGATCATGTTTAATGGTCTCTTCACTTTATATCATCATCAATAAGTTCCACGAATAATGTAATTTAATGTATTATGAGAGACATAGTATTTTTGAGGTATCTTGTGTTAGGTGAAACATAATTGTAATAACCTTGGTTAAATTATCAACTCATTATTTTACCCTAACAAGTTTTGGAAAACAAATATTTGAAACATCGAATAATACTGTAGTTACAAGATACTCCATTAATTGTTGAAAAAAAAAACATATATCAAGAATTCACAAATAAAGATAGAATTTATACCACTATTCTGATGAAATAATGTTTGATAATGAAAATATATTTCATAGTTCATGTTTATATTAAGGATATCACTTATATTTCTTTTTCCTTATCTCATTTTTTCCTATGATATATTTCATGATACTACTATTGGTTTCTGAGTTGGGATCACTACTACTAAGATTGGGGTGTTAAGGGTCGAACACAACATGTATCCAAATATCCACTAAGGAAGCTAAAATAATTTTTATGAATAAGTGGGAAAATTTAGTGAGGGTTTTAATTTATTTCAATTGGAATGTTTATAATTAAAAAAATAAATTAATTAAATAATTGGCTGGTTGAGTTTAGAATTATGTGAATTGAATTTACTACTCAAGGTATCCACATGTTAGTTAAATTTATATAACTGAATATGAGAAATACATTTTCATAATAAAATTACATGTTTGGCATTTTGTAAACAGATATCAAATGACATAAGATTATTTAATGGGTTGTAATTCATCACATGAAACATTTATATATTATATATTTGTGAGGGAATTTTCGTGACATGTAAAAAAATTTCATTAATGATCAAGTGGATTTTTTTGGAGTTAAAGGTTATGTTTCTTAAGGGACCAATGACCAATTATAAAACATTTTATCAAAGTAATAAAAACTAATTATTTATAAATAAATTTATATACCCACTCAATGTAAATAATTTTCATCCCCTCCAAACATTCTCTCATGGTTTAGAGAGATATTAAATAGAAGAACTATTATTAATTGAATCACCTTTTTAAGAATATTTTCTGGATTTTGTGGTGGTCATACAATAATTGTGAAGCACTCATATATCATGATTTATAACACAAGATTTAGATATCCTTGAACATGTAATTTTGGAGTTCATTATGACACATATTTGGGAATTAGGAATGAGTAGAACATTTATAAATAACAAAGAAATTGTTCATGTATCATTTTTTAAATTTTATTCATGACTGTAATTATTCTATAATTTCACAAGGATAATTCATGTATAGTTAAAATGGGTATAATATAACAACATAGATGTAGTAAGAAATTTAACCAAATACTAACAAAAAAACCAATATTAAACCGATGTTCTTTGAAAAATATCCATGAATTTTAGATAGATGAAAATTTCCTCAACAACCAACCTCAAAAAATTAAATCCCATATAAAATATCTCAGATACTATAACTATTCATATTACTTAAACGATTTTTAATGATTTTGTCATACCACTTTTATAAAAACAACAAAATCATAAATTTATCAAACAAAACATTATGAACTCTCAACCAAAACCAAAACCATCATAATCAAATCCTATATAACCACTTTCATTATATAATATTTTTAAAATAATTTTACCACCATAAAGAAATAAGAACTAATAGATGAATGAAATAAATTTATTTGAAGGAATGTAAAGGAACTCCTTAATGAAATATGCAAAATACACCATTATTCCACATCAAAACAAATGATCCATTACAATGTATACCACTAGAAAGATTACATTATCAAAATTTATCTTCAAAAAAAAGTAGGATAACCAAAATTCACAACTAAAATACTGAGGAAAAAGACGAAAAATATTCTAGAAAATATTATCTTAGTGGTATAGCTACTTAACATATTCATATAAATTAATATTCCTCATATTTTATATATACAACCAAATGATAAAAAAACCAATCCATATATCTATAAAAATATTCTTTCTGATTTATTCTCATCTATAAAATAATACATTATCTCACCACTTAAAGTAGTTTTATCTCAATCATAGATCTGCAAAAAATACCAGTTTGTTACAACTAATGAAGTGGAAAATTTAAAATTTTAGAGGGAAAACCTTTATCCTCTACCCAACTATAAGATTCCTCCTTACATCCACAGTCTCTTATTATTGAGTAAAATAAACAAATATGGAATAATATATGATCACCTATATTTGGTCTAACACCTATCCTACCAAAAGGAATTTAAGAAATACAAGATTTAGATAAACTTTAAAAAAACATATAACCCAAAAATCAATGTATAATATTAAATATAATACTAGAAATAATGGATGAAAAAAACTATTTAATAGGAGCACTTTGAATCATACAGATAAAACATATAATACCCTAATTTACAAGGCCCTCACAATAAAATACTAATGTAATTAACCACTTATCTATAACATAGGGGAAGGATAAAATATATTAACAACTTTTATCAATCAACCATAGAATTAATATTGAACAATAAACCGCTATCATGATATTAGATGGTATACATAATACAAAATTTATATTAATAAATTTTAAATTATTCATGTCTATTTATATTTTAGAATCTAGACAGAAAATCTTATCTATAAAGTTATGTGGGAATTAGAAAGAAAAACTATTGTGAGAAAAAATATGATTAAACCATAATATCAGGAAATTAAAGTCAACATTACCAAAAATCATTATTAAGAAAGAATATATCATGTGTTTATTCCAAAAAACACTTATAATGGGATGAAATAGTACATAATATACCATAAAGGGAGATGGAAAATGAAATAAAATCTATAAAACATTTTTGGAAAAGAAAAAACATATATATCCAAAAATAAAAAAAAATGATAAAATTAGTATTAAATAATAAAAAACTACACTAGCATTAATTCCATATCCCTTTTTCATACACATCAAAAAAATAATAATAAACTCACAATTATATACAATATATTAAATGATTTACAGAATTAAACCCAATACTAATCACAGAATCCAACATAGAACACAAAATGTTTAGCTTAAAGAATTGGATTCTTATAAAAATCAAAACTTTATGTTAGTAATAAGGGTATAAATCCAAGATAATAAACACACCGAGACACTAATTAAAAATCATTTATGTTTTATTGTTTTAAATATAATTCCTTACATAATGACATTACAAATTATAAGAAGGATGAGATCCCTTTCCATAAAATCATTAGATAAAGTACAAACATTTTGTTAATGATATAGAATGGAGAACAATATACTTCTAAAAATGATAATTGCAATAAAAACTAACTACACATTACAATAACCAAAATATATTGAGAAAATATCACTCTAATTATAAATATTTCTTTTAATCAAACCCACACTCACAAAAACATCATAAAAAGAATATTTCATTTGGGGTATTTAAAAATCATAATTAAGTATATTAGACTTATTTATTCTTTAAGCCATTAACTTAAATTAATGTTTTTCCCAAAATAAACTCTCAATAAAAAATGCCCTTAAACCCTAGACATTACTAAAACCACTTATCATGGTTCCCATATTTTAATACCCTTTAATGCATAGCCATTCTTGGGGAAAACCTTTATCAAAATATATTCAAAATTTTGTTTGTATCTATTATATATGAAAAGTGACCTCTAATACATTGATCCATTTTTCAACATTTACACATGTAACTTCATTTTGAATTATCGGTAATCCTTATTATTAAAATTTATATAACATTAAAAAATTCCCATATTTGGTAATATTAAATTCCACGTAAATCCATAGATGTACTACCACTTGGATAAATTATTATTTTAATAAACATTATTTTATATTTTTTGACTATGAAATATTTTTATCATTATACAATTAATTCAAAATTAATGATATGATTTTTATCTCCGTTGAACTATAATTACTTTATGGATTCAATATGAAATTTTATGTATTTCAATATTGTTTGGAATATGAAAAAGAATATTTTAGATTAAATACTAATCTTTATAGTGGTTTTTTAGTTTTATTTCTAAATTAACTGCTTATGCCATGAAAAAAACATGATTTTATTTATATATACTTTGTGACATTCGTAGAAATTCTTTCCAATTTTCATTTTAATTTGAAAATTTTAATCAAACTATAAAACCCCATGTTTATCTAAAAAAAATAGATATGCATGGATCTTTGTTTTAAGTGGCTATTTTTAACTAGCCTTTAAAACATAACTTTTTTACTTCTATGTATCTAATTTCAAGAAACTGTCATCTACAATTATGTTCGGTATGTTATTTGGGGTCTATTGGAACCAACTTGTTTTTTTGGTGAATAGTAACATACCCTTATGAAGGTTAATATGAATAGTCATATGACCATAATGAATAGTAATTATTATTATTATTTTATTTTATTAAGGCTTTAAGTTAATAACATCTTGGTTAATTTCTCATGTTGATATAGAAGTAGTTATAGAATTAGAATTGTTAATTTTTGAATTAAGTATGTTTTTATTTAAAAACTAAATTAATAATATTTGGAAAATTATTTTCCAAATATGGACTTCATTTTTTAATTTTACATGTCAAAAAATGGTTAGGGTAAATTTTTGGGTTTTTTCTAAATTTCTTGATTTTTCAGTTAATAGTGAAATACGATAAAATACCGTATGATCAAATTATCAGTAAAATACACTATTTATGACATCATAAGTGATGAAAGGCCACATGGTTCGAACTCACGTGCCATTTTTACTATTTTAGGTCACATTAACTAAGACTATTCATAATCTGGGGAAAATATATTATAATAATGATTAAATTAATGAAAAATACCCCCTCTCCTCCACTATACACACCACCCTCACTCCCCTCTTCTTCCCACACATCTCAAGCCTTGATCTATGCCTAAATTATGCCCAATACTCCTACCAAGTCTCTTACCCACGTCCTAGAGATACTGGTCTCACCAAAAGACCAAACCGAATCCCTTAAGAAGGATCTCAAGTAGAAGAGATCAAGAGGTAAACATCCTCTTTTATTTTCTTTCTGTTCTTTCATTTTATGTTATTCTCTTCCTTTACCTTTGTATTATTTTGGGATATTTCATTAAATATCCCCCTTACTGTACATATAATTAATAAATGATGAGATATTCCATTTCTCTCATAAATTTGTTTTATGAAATTTTAAGTGATGCCATTAGGCTGCTAAATTTTTAGGAGAAATTTCCCAAGTTTTCTTTTATTTCATGATTCCTTTTTCATCTTTCCTCACCCATTCTTATACAAGAGGAATGAAATATCCAGAATATTTTATATTCTGTATGTTCTCATGTTCATGGAAAATTCATAACCATTGTTCTTCTCCTCTCCCACTTATTCAAATAATTAAAAAGATTGTCCATGATCTGTCGAATTAGGGACATCGTGGACGATGTGATTTCATTTTTCTTTAAATCCTTAAAGTCTGGTAATGAAAACATTTATATGGTTGAAACAGGTTATAATAAATTTATTATGTCTCATAAATGGTTTTGTAATTCTTTTTAACACATGGTTTTAATTTAAAAAACTAAATAAGGTCGTTATTATTAAAGAACCACTAAAATGTTATAAACGAACATCATTAATGTTTTATCTTATGAATCATCCTCATGTAAGAATTAAAATGGATAAATGGTATAATTTATGTTACTAGATATATGTAGATACCACTCCATTCTAATTCTATACTTTCACTTCCAATCAACAAAACATCCATCATTAACCAATCATTGAAATCATATAAAGAACTCACCCAAAAAACAGTGCAAGGGGAAAAATACTGACAATTAAAGGGTGAAATAATGTCATAAAATGATAATATAAGATGTTATAAACATGAAAATATTTCTTTACAATACTAATAACACCATTTTAACCATTTTAAAATAGGTTGTGACAAGTTTGAAGTAGGAAAAACCCAAGGTAAGGGGATTCTTAACCTGATTTCCATTCTTTGGGTTAACCTTCTACTTCATTATTTATGTGCTATTTAAATTGTTTGTGTGATGGGTTCTTTTTATATTATTTTTTATTATGTGTATTTATAGTATATATAAAAACTCCATCCACTCTATTAATTTTCTCTTCAATTGTATAATATTTATTTGGGTCTATTCTTAAAAAATCCTCTTTTTATATTCGGTTTTATTAAATTCCAAAGTCATATTTTTATGGAATAATTAATGTTGTAGGATTATGTTTTGGTAATTGGTAATTATTTATGATGAAGGGTGGTACCTATCTCTCCCTCCAATGCATTTGGTATGAGTAATTTTGTGGTTGGCCGTATGGTTACAACAATTGTAACTACGATGGTTACACAAAGTAAGGTAGCTGTGAGGGTTAAAAATTATATGGTAGCCAAGAATGGTTACAAGATTATGTAAGTAATACTCCAAGATACCTTTACTATTATTTTTATGTTCTCATTTTTTGTGTGGATCTTGTTTAAATCTCATGTTACACAAAGTAATTATATATGGGTGACAAGAATGTCTTTTGAAAATGCTTTCATATGGTATGAGTATTCATGGACTAATGTGATCTTTCCATATTTTCCATCCCTTATGGTGCTTTTGTTCTCATCCATAGTTTGTAAATGATTTTCCTAGGTTAATGGATGTTTAAGACAAGGATGGAAGCCATGTTAAATGGTTAGTGAATTGTCAAGGAGTATTGTTTATGTTTTAATGTTTTATATTTTAAAAAAAATGGAAAGTGTTTTTATGGTATCAACTCTCCAATAATTTGTAATGTTATGATTATATTGTCCCAATTATCTAAGGTGTTAATCTTGAAAAGATCCTCAATGTAAAAGGAAGTGTTTTCTTGATTAAATTCAAAATTATGTATGTAATAAGGGTGGGTCCTTATGGTTGGTATTGGAGGATGGTTTAGATAACATTAGGGGTTAGGGTGATGTTAATAGAACACCCTAAATGATTTTCACTCTATGTTTAATTTGAAATGTTTTTGGACTTAATGATTACCATGTTGCTTCATCTAATACATGTTTGTTCTTAATGGTTTTCTAGAGAAGTAACATGGATGCGGAAGAGGGGAGGCACCGAAAAGAATACATCCTTCCGGAACTACAACCCAGAATGGTAGGGATTGGAACTAAGAAGTTTGTGACAGTAATGGCTCAGCTAACACGTGAAATAAATGGTTGTGGAATCCATGTAAGAGAACAAATAGAGGTACCACAATGGAACATGACAATAGTGGAACATTTATGAGACAAAATCCTCCTGCATTCAATGGATCTTTTGACCCAGTAGCAGCTGAAAGATAGCGCAAATCCCATGAAAAGATAATCGATGTTATGGAATGTTCAGAAATAAAAAGGTAAGTCTTTCCATTTATTGTTTTGAAGGGGAAGATGGTCAGTGGGGGTCAATGGTAAGAAATATCAGGGGTAGAGAGGATTTTTATTCCATAGAGTGAGTTGAATTTAAAAGACTTTTCTGTAGAAAAATATTTTCCTCAGGTGGTGTGACCTGGAATGGGGAAGAAATTATTTGAATTGAAACAATAGGAGGAAGATTCAGTGTCCATGTATAAAGATAACTTCACTCGACTAGCAAGGTATGCTCCAAATCATATTCTAGATCCTGATAGAAAAATCAACCGCTCTTACTCAGGATTGAAGCCAAGGTATCGAAGGACGTTGGCCTCCCGTGAATTCAAATGTTATGTGAAACTTGTCTAATGTGCTGAGAGGGTAGAGATGGAGTTTACTGATGATCACTTGCATTTTGGAAATAAAGAGAAGAAGAGGTCCAGTTGGAAAGCAATGGGTAATAATCATCTAAAGAAATCTGATGGTAAGAAAATCCAATTTCCAGTTTGTGAAAAGTGTGGTAAGAAACTCCTAGGGGAATGTCTTAGAAAAAATGGGATGTGTTTTAAATGTGGTAAGTTTAGAGATATGGATTGAGATAGCAATGAAAATGATCCTAAGACTAATCCTAATAAGAATACTGTAAATTGTTTTAAATGTGGTGAGATGGATCATTATGAAAATTCCATCCTAAAGAGAGATCTGAGTGATGCAAAGACGCCAGACTACAAGCAGAAAGGTGTAGTGAGATCCTTTGTGACTACGTCAGCAGATGCCAGGCTATCCAATGAAGTTGTATCAGGTACATTGTTTGTTCTCTCAGATTTTTCTGAAGTTCTGTTTGATATGGGGTCTCCAAATTCCTTCATCTCAGAGAAATTTTCTGGTGAATCGGAAATATCATGTTAACAAATGATACCTGAACTTGTTGTTAAAACAACACGGGGAAATATTATTTCAAAGATGAATTATAAGAATATTTGTATTGTGGTTTGTGGAAATACTTTACCTGCAATCCTTGTTGTTTTACCCTTAGTCGAGTTTGATGTTATTTTGGGTATGGACTGGCTTTCTAATTATCATGCTAAGATTGACTGTAGAGCTAAAGAAGTTTCTTTTCAGAAAGCGTTTCAGTTTTTATACAATAATGAACCCATACAATTGATAACATATAAAGAACATGAGAAACTATTGAAATATGGAAATGAAAGTTATCTTACTCTTATTGTTTGAAAACAAGAGAACTATTCAAATTAATGATGTACCGGTGGTAAATGAATACCTTGATATTTTTCCTGATGAGTTACCCAGTGTCATACCTGATCGAGAAGTCAAATCAATGTTGACTTAGTTTTTTATGCTAAGCCAATTTCAAAACCATTTATCATATGGCTCTAATAGAACTTCTTCAATTTAAAAATTAGTTGCTGGAATTTCTTGAAAAAGGCTTCATTTGTCCTAGTAGTTCACAATGGGGAGCCCCTGTTTTATTTGTTAAAAAGAAAGATGGTTCCATGAGACTTGGCATTGATTATAGATCTTTGAATAACATCATTATTAAAAACCATTATCATTTTCCTCATATAGATGACTTATTTGATCAACTCTTGGGAGCTCGGTACTTTTTCAAGATTGACTTGAGATCAGGATACCATCAGCTGAAGTTGAAGGAGGATGACATCCCGAATACAGCCTTTCGTACTAGATATGGACATTATAAATTTGTTTTTATGCTATTTGGATTAACTAATCCCCCTGCTGTATTCATGAATCTTATGAACAGTATATTTCCTGAGTTCTTGGATAAGTTTTTGGTTGTGTTAATTGATGAAATTATGGCATTTTCTAAAAATGAAGAGGAGCATGAAAAACATATAAGGGATGTTTTGAAAACATTAAAAGAAAATAACCTTTATGGAAAATTCAGAAAGTGTATTTTTTGGTTGCAACAAATTTCTTTTCATGGGCACACTGTATATAAAGAAGGAATAAAAGTTGATCTGACCAAAACAAAAGTAGTTGATGAATGTGCAAGACCCACAAATGATACAGATATTCATAGTTTTATTTGGTTAGCAGGTTATTACAGATGTTTTGTTATGAACTTTGCATGGTTATCTGGCCCGATAACAAAGTTAACATAAAAAGGGGTTAAATTTGTTTGGACAAAGCAATGTGATGTTTATTTTCAGGAACTGAAGAAGAGATTGCTGAATGCTCCAGTTTTGTCCTTAACTTCCCGAAATGGTGTGTTTATCAACTAAAATGATGCTTCTTTGAAGGTACTTGGTTGTGTTTTGATGGAGAATGATCAGGTAATTTCCTATGCTTCAAGACAACTTAAAACTCATGATCTAAATTATCCCACACATGATTTGGAATTGGTATCCGTGGTTTTTCCTTTGAAAATATGGAGGCATCATTTATATGGAACCAAATGTCAAGTATATACTGACCATTAAAGTCTGAAGTATATATTCACTCATAAAGAATTAAACATGAGGTAGAGAAGATGGCTTGAATTGATAAAGGATTTTGACTACATGATCCATTACCTTCCTGGAAATGCAAACAAAGTGGTGGATTCCTTAAGTCTGAAAAATCATGCATCATTAACCATGTTACGTTTGGAACATGATCCCTTGATTAATGATTTGAGGAATTTTTTTTTGAAGTTGTTGGTGCAGGGAATAGCTATGTTTTGTTTCACGTTTCAGTGCAGTCTTCGTTGTGAGACAGAATTAGAAAAGCACAGAAGGAAGACCGTGAGCTACAGAAAACGGTAAAATTGGTTAAAATGGGTATGTTTCTAGAATTTAACCTTCAATTTTTTTTAATATTTGGAAAAAGGATATGTTTGCCTAGTTGTTCTCAATTGATGAAATATTTGTTGTGTGAAGCTCATAGTTCTCCATTTTTTGTTTATCCAGGTAGTACTAGGATATACAGAGAGCTTCAAGATTATTATTTGTGTGATGGAATGAAAAGTGATATTTTTTATTTTACCATGAAATGATTGACGGGTCAACAGGTTAAAGAAGACTGGCAGTTACCGAAGTGGCTGCTTCAGCCTTTTCTGGTGCAAGTGTGGAAATGGGAGAATGTATCCATGGACTTTGTGGTATGACAACAAAAGACTTCTCAAGGTAACAATGTTATTTGGGTATTTGTTGATCGGCTAACAAAGTCTGCACATTTTCAATTTATTCAAAATACAATGTCTTTGGATTAGATTTCTCGGTTGTACCTCCACGAGATTGTCTGGTTACATGGAGTTCCTCTTTCCATTGTATCTGACCGGGATCCTAGGTTCACTTCTAACTTTTGTAAGGGACTTCCGAAGTCATTATGCATAGAGTTAAATTTTAGTACATATTTTCATCCTCAATCTGATGGGAAATCAGAATGAACGATTCAAAATTTTTAGGATATGCTTCGAGCCTGTTCAATTGACTATCAGGGATGTTGGGATCAGTATCTTTCCTTTTTTGAGTTTTCTTATAATAAAATATTTCATTCTAATATCCAGATGTCACCTTTTTAGGCCTTTTATGGGAAGCGGTGTCGAACTCCAGCGTTCTGGGATGAAGTCGGTGAAAGAAAGTTGATGGGCCAGAATTAGTAGAAAAAGTGGATGAGAAAGTGAGGATGATATAGCAGCACATGAGGATAGATCTGAGCAGGAAGAAAATTTATTTCGATAAAATTAGGAAAGACTTCTCCTTCGAGGTAGGTGACCTTGTTTTCCTTAAAATCTCCCTTTAGTAAAGTGTGATGTGTTTTGGTAGGAAAGGGAAGCTAAGTCCACAGATCATCAGTCCTTTTGAAATCATGGAGAAAGTTGGAATAGTTTCATACCGTGTAGCTTTACCTCTGAGTTTGTTTGAGCTACACAATGATTTTCATGTTTCTATGTTGAGAATATATGTGCCTGATTCATCACATGTCTTGAGACCATATGCAGTTCATCTGGAAGAGAACCTTTATTATGAAGAAAAATTAGTTCAGATTCTCGATCGAAGGGAACAACTATTGCGGAATAAGGTAATCCATCAAGTAAAGGTTTTGTGTATAAACCACATGTTTGAAGAAGCAACATGGGAGTATGAAAATACTATGAGGTAAAAGTAACCTCAGTTGTTCAATAATTAAATAAAATTACGAGGAAGAAATTTCTAGAAGGTGGGGATAATGTAACACCCCATGTTTTTCTAAAAATAAATAGAAAGGCATGGAACATTGTTTAAAGTATATATTTTTAACTATCCTTTAAAACATAACTTTTCCACTTCTATGTTTTGAATTTCAAGAAACTGTCATCTATACTTGTGTTTGGTATGTTATTTAAAGTTTATTGGAACCAACATGGTTTCTTGGTGAATAATAACATACCCTTATGAATATAAATATGAATAGTTATATGACCCTAATGAATATTGAATTATATTTTTATTTTATTTTTCCTAAGGCTTTAAGATAATAACATCTTGGTAAATTTTCCATCGTGATATAGAAGTAGTTATAGAATTATAATTGTTAATTTTTGAGTTAAGTATGATATTATTTAAAAATAAAATTAATAATGTTTAGAAAATTATTTTAAAAAAATGGACTTCATTTTTGAATTCTATATGTTGGAAAATGGTTCGGGTAAATTTTTGGGGTTTTTTTAAATTCATGATTTTTCGGTGAATAGTGAAATACGATAAATTACCGTATAATAAAATTATCCTTAAAATACACTATTTATGACAACATAAGTGATGAAAGGACACATGGATAGAACTTACATGGCATTATTACTATTTTAGGTCACATGAATTAAGACTATTCATAATATTTGGCAAAAATATTATAATAATGATAAAAATAATGAAAAATACCCCCTATCCTCAGTATAAATACCACCCTCACTCCCCTCTTCTTCCCATACCTCTCAAGCATTGATACATGCATAAGTTCTACCCAATACTCCTCCCATGGATCTTCACCACATCCTAGAGCGGCTTAAATCACCAAAAGACCAAAACCAAATCCCTTAAGAATGATCTCATGGAGAAAAGATCAAGAGGTAAACTTACTCTTTTATTTTCTTTCTTTTAATTCATTTTATGTTACTCTCTTTCCATCCATTTTTATTATGTTGTGATATTTAATTAAATATCCCCCGTTAATGTCCATATTATGTATGAGTGATTATATTTTCCCTTTATCTCATCAATCTATTTTAATGAAATTTTAGGAGACGCCATTAGGCTGCCGAATTTTCGTGACCAATTTCTCAAGTTTTCATTTATTTCATGATTCCTTTTTATTATTTAATCACCCCCTATTATCAAATGGGCATGAAATATCCAGAATAATATATATTCGGGATGTTCTCATGCTCATGGAAAATTCATCATCATTTTTCTTCTCCTCTCCCACTTATTCGAAAAATTAAAAACATTTTCCATGATGTGTCGAATTACTGACATCATGGACGATGTGATTTCATTTTTCTTTAAATCCTCAAAGTATGGTCATGAAAAAAAATTTATGGTTCAACCAGGTTATAATATATTTATTATGTCTCATCAATGTTTCTGGAATTCGTTTTAGCACAAGGTTTTAATTTATAAAATGAAATCATGTCGTTATTATCAAAGAACCACTAAAATGTTCTAAACAAACATCATTAATGTTTTAACTTAGGAATCATCATAATGTAATAATTCCAAATGATAAATGGTATAATATATGTTACTAGATATATCTAAATACTACTATATTCAAATTTGGGAGTTTCACTTCCAATCAACAAGAACATCTATCATGAACCAATCTTGAAAATCATGTAAAGAACTCACCCAAAAACATTGCAAGGGGACAAATACAAAAAGTTAAAGGGTGAAATGATGTTAAGAAATGATAATATAAGATGTTATAAAAATCAGCATATTTCGTTAAAATACTAATAACACTATTTTAACCATTATAAAAGAAGTTTAAACAAGTTGAATGTAAGTCAAACTTGAGGTAAGGGGATTCTTAACCCGATTTCCATTCAATGGGTTAACCTTCTACTTCATTATTTATGTGCTATTTAAATTTTTTGTGTGATGGGTTATGTTTATATTATGTTTTATTATTTGTATTTACAGTATATATACATACTAAATCTACTAAATTGAGTCTCTCTTCAATTTTATGATATTTATAAGGGGTTTTTCATGAAAAATCCTCTTTTTAAAATTAGGTTTTACGAAATTACAAAGTAATGATTCTATAGAATTATTCATGTTGTATGATTATGTTTTAGTTCTTGGGAATTATTTACTATGAAGTGTGAGACCTATATCTCCCTCCAATGCATTGGGTATTAGTAATTTGGAGGTCAACTGTATGGTTACTCCAAGTGTAACTGCAATAGTTACACAAAGTAAGGTAGTCGTGAGGGTTAAAAATTATAAGGTAGCCAAGAAAGGTTACAAGATTATGTAAGTAATTACCCAAGATAACTTTAAGATTATATTTATGTTCTCATTTATTTTAGATCTTTTGTAAATATCATCTTACACAAATTAAGTATATATGGGTGACTAGAATTTCTTTTGAGAATGATTTCATACGTTATGAGTATTCATGGACTAATGCGATCTTTCCATATTTTCCATTCCTTACTGAGCTTTTGTGCTCGTACCATGTTTTTAAATGATTTTAAATGGTTAGTGGATGTGTAAGACAATGAAGGAAGCCATGTTAAATGGTTGAAGAATTGTCAAAAAGTCATGTTTCAGTTTTAATGTTTTATATTTTGGAAAAAATGGAAACAGTTTTTATGGTATCCACTCTGTAATAATGTGTAATGTTATTAATGTATTGTCCCAATTCTCCAAATCTCTAAACTTAAAAATATACACAATGTAAAATCAAGTTTTTTCTTGATTGAATTCATGATTATGTATGTAATAAGGGCAGGTTCTTATACAAACTTTATATTTGTACTCAACTATAATATTTTTACCATGGAATTGACTATTTGATCATATCATCAGGTATGGATTACCCACATTAAATGGTATATGAACTATATTATTATTCAACGTATTATTTCATGAGGATGGATGGTTATTGGTAGGGAATGGTGATTCAATGATTCTATGAGGATATAAACTTCCTGCAACCAAATCTAGACTTTTGTAAATGATCTGATGGTAGGATTTTTATACTATATTATTGGATTATGCATATATAATTAGAAAATAATAACACATTGAATCCATTTTTCTAACTGAACATTGGTTTTTATGTTTAAAGATTAATATAAAATTTTATAACCCGGATCACAAATAGAGGTCAAAATATACACTATTGACTAAGTGAAAACATTATTCTAATCAAACCAATATCTAAATATATAAATATTCAAAATTATATAAATTACAACCTCAATCATTTATAAACTTTCATGGATATATAATAAAAGTTAAATAATAAATATTATAATAATTATAACAATTGTATGCATCTCTATATTTTGTTTTTATCCTCTTCTTTGTAATCCCACCTCACAATAAAAATGAATGGTTTGAATATGAGTAACAACTACATCAATGAAATATATTTCTACTTAATAATATAAATAATCCCCATATTTATGATTATGATTGTTTCAATATACGAGATAAAACAATTGATCATAAAAACCTAGAAATATATAAGTGAAATGATGGATTATTTGCACACCCAATAGACTGGGTGAAATGAAGCTCACTTTTTCAAACCAAAATGATTGAGTAATATGAAAGATATCTTCTAGAACAAAAATTCAAGATGAAATAGTAAGAACCATGTACAATAAAAAGGATGTGTGGGATTATATTTTTGACCAAAATGACTTAGCGAAATTTTTCATCCATAGTGGACCCAATAGGTCAAGTTAAAACACGCCCTTCTTGTAGACCCAAACATCTGGGTGTTGTGGAACGTGAAATGTAGATAAAAAATAAGTATACCACATTTTGATTAGTGATGATAAAGATCGATGGTGATATTGGTAGCTCGATGTAGATTTGATAAGGGATAAAGAATCCTCAGAATGATCCAAATAACATGATATAAATTCATACCATGATGAGGAAGATCAATGGTGATCTATGAATTTCAATGGTAATTTTAGTAATGATAATAAATCATGACCGTGATCTAGGAAACACAATGATAATATAGGAAGGGATAATGAATTATGATAGTGATCTTAACAGCAAGATGATGATTTGAGAAATCATGAATGATTGGGATGGTGATTTGGGTAGTTATAATATAGACTGGTGGTGAACCTGGTAGACTATAAGTGATTTGAGTAAGCTGATTATTTACATTGGACATCAATAGTATACATTATAGTGGGGGTGATAGATGTTTAACCCAAGAATTAGAAGATGTAAATGTTGCCTTGGGGAGAGGGCATGCAATACCCTATAATTGAAAATTATTATATCCATTGTCTTAATGGAATGCCCCCTTTATATTAACATTTGATTATTTTTCTGTAGTGTTATGAAACATTCTCTCATACTATGTTGATGGAAAATACCCTGAATATATTTTTCAATGTGAGGTTCGATAGTTATGTTTATAGATCAAAACTATAAAGATACAACTTGGATTATAAATACAATCAAACTATTGACCATTGTCATAGTCAAAAAAGAAATCATATCAAACCCATATCTTAATATATAAATTTTCTAATTTTTATAACTAAATTATTATAAAAACAGTCTCAAGGAGGATTAATCAAATTTATAATAAAAACAGCATGGAAAATATTTCATTTATTATAGAGGAGGCTACATAGATGCTCATAAGGCTATTAATTCAAGTAAAGTAAATTTAAAGAGGACATTATTTATATATAGATAGAGATTTATTCAAAAACATATATGAAAAGAGACAACACATGATTCAAAAAATTATTTATGCAAATATGGAAGGATATAAGATATTTCCAAATCTTGGGTGAAAATTATTTTGAATGGAAGATATAGATTTGGAAATGGATTTCTTTACCAAATGTATGAAAATGGATCATTATCAAAATTTTAATTGTCAAAATATTTTAAGAAGAAAATGGTTTCTTGAAAAGTGTTTCGTTTTCAAAATGTTTCTGAAGGTGTTATTTGGGGAAGTTACTGCTTTTAAAACATTTTCAATATTGCGTTTTCCCACCCAATTTCATCTTGACTTCTTTTGTTTTTTTATTTTTATATTATTTTATTCTGATATATGTATAAAATAAAAATATATAAATTTTATTTAAATATATTTAATCAAAATAATATTAATTAATTTGTTTAAAAAATGTATATTCTTTAAAACCCCTCCTGATCCCCTCTTCTATAAGGGAGTTCTTCTAGAAATCTTTTACTAATTTTACATATGTTTCCCATAAATATATTGTTATAAAAAGTATTTTTTTTACTTTGATACTTACAAACATAATAATTTGTATTACATATATTGTTAGGTTGTATAGATTGAATGTCTATATTTGATTAAATAATTATTTTATTTTAATTATAATTATATAATTCATTTATTTTATCTTTATTATGGGGTGAAATCATATTCTTCGAAGTATTTTAGATTTTTTAAATAAGAATAGAATAACTATAAAAAATGTGATGTTAAAACCAAATGTCAGAACCCACTTTTTGGGGTGAGTGTTATAATCAAGAATATAACTTTTGATAAGGAACTTTGTATTTGAGTATGTGATTTTTGGTATAAACCAAAAATAATCAACCTCATGTTGGTACTATAGTCCATGTTCTTGAACTATTTTTTTAGTATCAATCGTAAATTTTAAACCATACATTTCGAGTTATGCCAACGTATAAAAACCCCACATTCAATTGTAATTTGAGAGATTAAAAATTTGAATTATTTCTTATATTTTTATATGGTTTCTATAGAGTAAATAAATTGATAATGTAATTCAGAGGCCATTTAAATGGGTTGTTCAATAATGAATATTTTTTTCATTTTCTAATGAAGGGTATGATTTTAAAAATTTGATTTAATTCAAATTTCAAATATGTTGAGAATTTTGATGTTGTGATTTATCTGCTTCATTTTTTAGATCTATTTGATCAGAGAAAAATTGTGTTATATATTTAATTCTCAAATGGATCTATCAATAGTATAGTTAATCTTCATTTTTAATGACTGGTATTCTCAAATTATCAATGGTCTAAACCTCTTATTTTGATTATACATCATAATTTTCAACGAAAAAGTTTATTTTTATATACACTATAAAAAATTCTATTAAAATACATTACTTATCAGTTATGGTGTTAAATATTGCTAGGACTTCACTCTAGAGAAATACATTCTTGAGATGATATGGATTATACATCCTTCGAATGGCCCGAAGGCCATATTTTTTATTTTATTATAGATAATCCCCCCTTTTAAGGGTTTTACGGGGAACCCGATATGGATTATACATCATTCTCCAATAAAGATTCATTTATTTACCACTGTTTCATTCTATTAATTTCTTTTTTGTATAAAATTATTTGAAATTATTCATAAGGAAAATTCTATGGATGTCTTCATATATTCATCTGAATATTTCTCCTTATGTCAGTTTCATCATTTTCATTTGAATGTTTTCAAAGAAAATTTATCCAACCAAAGAAAAACAATTTTGTGTTTTAACACTTCTTCATTTATTATTTTGAGGAATTATCCTAGTCTTGTATTAGGTATATATAAAATTTATTATTGTAAGATATAGTAACTTGTAATCAACTGTTGAGATCCCTTTGAAAGTGATCTGGTAGTGAAAATCACCATGATCATAGAGAGAGTGTTGGTTGGCTAGACTGGATAAACGTTTTACCCGGATCTATTATAAAACTATTATATTCTTATTCTTTTAATTTATACTACATATTCTATTAATGAAAATATGGAACCTCACCTTTCAAGGTTGTAAATGTGGATTAGTTCTTATATATTGAAGTGTTTTTAAAAGGACACAATTCACCTCCACTTTTTTTCTTTATAATTATTTCATTTCAAAATCAATATCAAATTTGGGTTGTATCAATGATCTCATTTAATATATAATGATCCCGAGTTAATTATATAGTTAAAGAAAGATATCAATGTATTATCTCAAAGAAGGTATGTCTCTAATCAAGAAACCATATTTTAATGTTCAAAATTTTGTATGGTTGAATTCTCTAATGATATTATATTTGAATAATCCTAGTTTTGAAGTTTACATGAATGTTATTAACCCATATGACGTAACCAAAAAAAAAATTGATGCAACCAATTAAAAGACATATTACATTAATTCTAGAGGTATTAATTTTATAATTTTCATACATAGGGTTGATGTGTATAATAATTCATTTCAATTTGATATTTCATATGAAATGTGGCTGATAATAATTGTTTCTTATTAATAGTGTGAAAATAATAGGTAATTGAGTTTCAAATCCAAAAATGAAGTATGGTTATTTCAGAATGTATGATGGTGAAAGTATAACCCATATGAATGAAACTTAACCCAAATTGTCTTTGATTCCACTTCTCCTAGAACACCTCTGTCTAAACTTGACTAGTTTTTGAATGTCCATAGAGGGTTTCTTGATATATGGAATGATATATTAGCTTTTATTGAATTTTAAACACCTATAATGGAATTAATGACAAATTAATTTATGGGTAATCTAAGAGTGTTTTATGTTAAGAGGCATGATGAGGCTAATTATCATAGAATAATCAAAAATGGAAACAAATATCTCAAACAATCTATTCCTAGTGGTGACAAGTATAGTTTTTGGGTGAAACAAAATAGCCCTTTGATAGATGACTATGACAACCCATATTTTACTACACCAAAATTCGTTATTTATTACAAAATGATAAAGTTAATACAAACACAGTTGATCTTGAGGCCAATATTATTTAGGAAATTTGGTACATAGAACATTAACGGAATAGATGGGTAAAACATATTTATATAAAATGACCAAAACATTTTATTATATACCATGGATATTATAAAATTATCTAGGATTACTGGTGGAATGCATAAGAAATGGTTAATCTATAAATACGAGTAAGGGAATAAACAAAAAAAGCATAAGGTAAGGAATTATATGTTTTAAAAGAGGCATAAAAAGGTTATATAATAGGGGTGAGGATTATAATATTGAATAATGAGGCATGATATAACATGAGAACATAATAGAATAATTGGAATGTGGAAACAATATATAACATGACATCATAAACATAAGTCATCAATAACCACCAAGACAACATAACATAGTATTATTAGGATAAAATACCATGCACCCTATATGGTTCATTATGAGATAAAATATTACCCAATGCATTAGAGGGATATTTCATTCCAAACCCACCTATGACTTTCATATCATGTATATTCATAAGTGTTACCAATAGATCATACATCATAAGGTTGTTTTAAAAAAAATCAACCCCATGATTAAGGAGTGTGTATAAGATAAATAGATGTCTATAATCAATAATGGATAGGTATATCTAGGTTAAAACACTTGAGTAATAATAGAGATAAGAATTTGGCACAAAAATTTCTTGAAACACGTTGAGTTTTTATAAATTATTATTTAATGAATAAAATAAAATTAATTGATGGCTTGCAATCCACACTACACAAAGTTAACCATTATTTAAAGACAACACCTTGTTAAGAACGTGATACACACAACATCAATCAAAGATTATGTTATAAGAATCAATAATATTAACATCTGTTACCAAAACACTATGTTTTTCTTTATGTTACATATAATACTGTGATCCTTCTATAGATTGCATTACACACAAGACATTGTTTCACTAAACTAAAATTTAATATTAATAATATTATGAAAATATTATTGTAGTTATCACATAGCCGTTGGAATTTAATATATGAATAAGATTAAATAAATTAAAAAAAATTATTCAAAAATGTTAAAAATATGAATTCATTGGTTTTGGATTAATTATAAATAAAACTAAAAATCAATTGAAGATAAAGGATGTGTTTCTATGTAAACATATTTTTATTCCCATTAAATATTTTTATCATAATAAACTAAATTAATTTATATTAGCGAGGGAAATCAATGAAATTTATATATTATTTATTTAGAAAAATTATTTGACAATCATCTGATAGTTTTTAATGGCATAAAATTTGAATTAACCAAATTTTAATAAAAAGATTTATTTTTTTAAAAGGTAGTTTTGACACATTTTAATGGAGGACTTATTTTAAAAAAACATTTTTCACATTAATAATTTATATTTGAAATAATAATAATATTTTTTTAATCTTAATTTCAAAATTAAATTAGGTGGAATATTTGGTATTTTTCTCAATTATATAATTATTTATGAATTGTGAAAAATATTGAATTTTAAATGAAAACTCGATTTTAATCTGAATAATTTCTATTTTAAACTTATATTTTAGTTTTTTATAGAGTATAATTAGGACCCTTTTATAAATATTAATCCAATTTAGGTCATTAGAATCAATTTTACATTGAGACATGATATAAAAATGTTTCAATATTTATTAGATTTTCACTTTAAAAACATTTTGTTTTTTCTTGTCTATGAGATTAATTGTAATTTAATTTTATCCAATTCTGTAGTTGAAATTTGGAAAAATTAAGGCAATATTATGAATAATAATAATTTACAATTTATAATAAAGAAAAATTAATTTTTGATAATAATTAATATGTAAAATAGTTAAAATTAATCCCGACGATTATTAAAAAAATGAGTTTACCATGGAACTGAACATTAAACATTAGGAATAAGTGACCTATAAAATAGTAAAAAACAATTGGATTGAAAAATTTAGACAATATACCACATTTTATCTAATATTATTCATTATTTAATGAACATGAGGTAGGGGATACATTCCAATAGTTTTTACCTTTTAGTATGTATAAGAATGCCACTTCTCTGACACTACAAAATGAAATTCACTCTCTTCACAACTTCATAACTCTCAAGCCATTTTACCATCCAAAACATATCCAAATATCTTCCATGATTCCCTACTATAATAATAAATTCATCACTTTTGTAATAAAGATAACCATATATGTTCTTTGTCGAAAACCAAAAAGTGTTACATTAAGAAGATGTAAAGTTCATCATCATGAATTTTTGTGTTGCTTCTTTATCCACCCACTTAAATTATTATTATACCATGAATATATAATAAGAAAAGTGTCCTAAATAAACTGAGATGATTTTATTATATTTTTATTTTCTAAAACATCACAAAAATCCATCAAATGAGATATGAAATCATCGTTCGTGTGTCCGGCAGAGTATCTCCTGGAGAACCGATGTCGTTCATTCTTCCATTACCACCATTAAAGATTGCGAATAATGATGTATTTATAGTTTATATATGATATTTATGATATATATTTTTTTCATGAATTATTTTATACCACAAAACATCATTCTTTACATTTTATGAGAATACAATAACGTCGTTCGTGTGTATGGTGGACTACCACCTAACAGAACAATGTGATTTTTTCAAAGCTTTTCATGGATTTTATAAATGAAAATATTAAAAAAATTATAAATATATCAAATAATTATTCTTAATTAATTAATATATATATATATATATCATTTAATTTTCTTTTATTCAATATGAAAAAAATGGAAACAACATTTATGCATATATATGGCCTACCATCTCCATGAATTGTGTATTTCATTTCCTATTTATATATATTATAGATTATTATAAATACATTTATACTGAATATATTTGTTATCTATATCATGGTAAACATTATTTAAATGAGTAAATCATGATCCAATAATGTGGAAGATAAATAAAAAGTCAAAACATATACAAAGACTAATGAGTTATTAACCATAACATAACTTTAACATGAAATTGTGAATAAATGGGTAATATAGGTTTATAATTAAGTCATATACCATATTATATATGTTAATATGGTTTTATTATATATTTATAATAATATTATATTTACTATATAGAAGGTTTAATTAGTATTATGAGTGTCAAGACTTAAGGTAATGGAATTCTATCTCACTTTTTTACTTTCATGAGACACTTGCAATATCAACCATATCATTCTTCTATGTGGGGTATATATTGACCATAAATTTATCTTATTATTATTATAATTAAAATTTTGGGAATTTTAATATCTAATTTATGATCTCTATTTCAAGGGATCTATGGTTCAAACATTACAAAATTGGTATGGGAATTTTGTCTCAATTTTATTTCTTTGAGATGAATGTTATGATATACACATATATTATTTAATGAGATGTATATACAACCCCTTTTATATGTAATATCATTAATTTATAAATCCACATGTTATTTTATTTTCAATTTTAATTTATTTATTTATTGGGCTTATGATTCATGATAACCGTAATCATAATAATTTTATGTTGCAATCCCATCATTTATCAGATCTGCTTATGATTATCCTTCCAATGATAAAATATTGTGAATAATCACACAAAAATTATATTTAAATTTATTATAATATATTTATTATTTATATATTCATATAAAAATATCATTTATCAACTCTTTGGTACTTAATAAAATTAATAAAACTCTTCTAGGAAAATCTAAATTTGTCTCTTTATTCAGTTAGAAATTTTTTTACTTTTTAAACAATGTTTAATAATAATGTTATAATTTTTTTTTACTATTATACTATGTTTTTATGAATAGAATTTTTTTCCCATTTTTTAACATTTTAAAAAATTATTTTAAAAAGGAATATTCTTTTTGTTTTTTGATCAATTACCTTTTATTAATGGTTTATTGTGAAAATGGAATATTTAGAAAGTATAGATCTATCTTCCATCATGAATATAATATTTGGAATATTTAATTGAAATTTTAAAAGATTATTTTTAAGGGATTGTTTTCCAAATATCCAAAATGTTAACGGTTTCTATATAGGCTTTCCAAAATGATTTATATTTTAAAAAATGATTTTTAATACTGAAATGATATTTTACTGAATAAATATTTTAAATTATTCCTAAACATAATTTACAAGTTCTCAAAGGGTATTTACAAATATGATAAATTAAAAATTATTTTAGGTTTAATTTTTTTTTAATTTTCATTAATGACTACTTTTAATATTTCACTGCTATTTTTAAAGAAAAAGGTTTTTAAAAAGGTTTCATGATTTAAGAAATGTTTTTCAAATTGGAAATGATATTTTCACAAAGTTATGTTCAATATTATATTTAGGTCCTTCTTTATAATTTACCAAAGGTTATATATAAATGAATGTATTTAAAAAAATGTTTTATGTTTAAAATGTGTTTTAAATTATTTTAAAGATTATTTTCGATGTTAAAAAAGCTATTTTCCAAGAAAAAGGTTTTCAAAATGTTATATGATTTAATTTCTTTTCAAAGAGAACATGATATATTTTTCAAGAAATATTTTCTATGATTTTTAAATCTTAAATCATAATTTATCAAAGTGGGTTTGAATGAAAATTATTATGATTATATTTTTTGTCATATAAATTATTTTCAAATATAGGTTTATTTCCGTAATAAATTCGCCAAGTGATGGTTCAAAATCCTTCTCCAACTATGATGATATATTTCATTATTGATTATGTTTTATTGGGGATATATCCCAAGGAAACAATTCATATCCATTATTTTGAGGGTTTATGGCTTAAGGTGACATGATTTAATGAAACCCTTTTGTCATCCATGGGTTATACCATTATAAAATGCTTATGAAACCCACTTCCTAATACAAGATATTCTATGATGAAATTATTATGAGACCCATCTCTTTAGTATATGTAATGATATGATCAAATTTTTATTATTCCCAATTCAATTCATTGGTTATGATATAATGTTTATGAAACCCATCTCTTCTTCTTGGTCATGATATGATTAAAGTTTTATTGTCTTGAGAAACAAATATGTGTGATTTCTTTATGTGATAGTTGGGATCAATATATCTCTCCAATTAATTGGGTAAATAATTACATTTAATGAGCTTTACATGGATAAAATAGTGAGTGAACATGGTTTAGTAAGATACTTTGTATGAAAATATGGTCTTGGGAGTGAACCTTGACTACTAAGATGGTCTTGGGAGTGAACCTTCACTACTAAGTTGGTATTGAGAGTATCCTTGACTACTAATACAGTTTTGGTGGTGAACCCATTCTATTAAGATAGCAATGATAGTAAGACTTAGCATCAATGAGAATCATTTATTCGGATTATGTGACTTACGAAATTCCATGTATTATTCCTATGTTATGATCTAATGGATTATGCTCTTGGTTCCCTTTGAATTAATGTATTATGATATTATAATATTTATTCCACCACTCATGTGTATGATCTTTGAAATCCAGGGTATGACTGTGAAATGTTTTTCTCATGTTCTCATACACTTATGTTCTTGTTATGCTTATGTATCACCAGCATTTACCAATAAAGAGAACCTGAGCTCACAGATTCTTATGTTTCATATCCAAAGGTTATTAATAAAGGTTATAAGTAGGATTAATGAGTTTCAAGATCTTTGTGGAAAATTTTTAAGATCCTTCACAAAGTTATAATATTATGTCTCATGTTTCAAATGTCACTAAACTATTATAGTCCTTAGCCTTTTACTTTTGTAATTTGATGTATATTTTCTTAAAATGAAATACTATACATGTATGTTTTGTCTGGTTCACTATAGTTGTTATAAAAGGAATGGTTCAATCAAGATTTAGAATCTTGGATGATAAAACTTTAGAGATATCCCTATGGATATTTCTTTGAATATTTATAGGGATGTATCTAAGGATACATATAAGGAAGATTAAATTTGGATGAAAATGTCTTGAAATATTGATAAATAATATAGGGTGGGGTTTACAAGAAATACATTCCTACCTAGATACTATAAGTGGATGTGGATCCATCACATAAGTTCCTAGACGTAAAAACACCAAAAACACCACATTGAGCTAGACTCGATCCTAAATGGGTACCTGTTAATCGGCCTTACTACACACGTGGTTAGATACTCCCGGGGAATATGAATTGGAAAATGAAAATCATTTTATGAAATATAATGAATAATTTTAAATGGATGTTGAATATGAATAACCTAGGATAAAGATAAGTTGTCAAAGATTAATAATAAAGAGTCTTGGCTCTGAAATCTAATAAGCAATTTTTACAATATTGTGGTTTCCCAATATTATCAATGTTTTTCAAGATACATTTTTTTGTTTTTCTCAATGGTTGGAACCTAAAGGTACCATGTTAATGAGGAATGAAATTGACAAAGAAATTATTGTACTCTAGATAAATAGAATGTTATAGGACTTGACATGATAAAAACTAATTTCTATGATCACATAGCTTTCTCAAGCTCTGAATCATTGTGAACTTCTTAACAAGGAATGAGGGGAACAACAAAATATTGATCCCTTCATGGGGCATCCCTCAACTTATTTAAGTGGTTATGTTGACCAGTTAGTTTATGATGAATGGATCAGTACCCCTAAAAATATATATTTCATTCTCCAATGTTCATATCATGGAAAATTAACATTGGTTATCTACTGTTTGGAAGGTGAGGTGGATAAATGGTGTAATGTTATCTATAATATGAGGAGATAATATGAAATTGGATCAGTTTATTTGGATGAGTTCAAGGAATTATTTTTCAATAAGTTATATACATCTATTATTCTTTAAAATGTGGTGATTGAATTTATAGAGCATAAGAATATGTATGATTCATATAATGGTGCATATAAAGAAAATTTTATAGGACATGTGAGGTCATATTCAGTTATTATAATTCTTCCAGAATATAAGATTGACCATTTATTAATTTTATTTAATCCAAATAAATGAATGGTGTTATCCATAAGGGACTTCTGATACTTTGAAGGAATCATTTTATTTTCACTAAAAGTAGAAATTAAAGGAGGAAACCCTATTGGTTATGGTGAAATAGAATGAAAAATAGGGTTACATGGAAGAAAATATTTAAATAAAATTATCTAAGTACATACATTTCCGATAAATCTAATGGTGCCTTACAACATTATAGATTTATGGGTTTTTGATCATTAAAATTCTATGGATAACCCACTTTCTTATGGCCAAGGATCTATATCAGTTTCCATAATTATTTATTATTTTATTGAAATTCAAAATCTTTAAATCCCATTTTGTTATGCTTTGTGTAAACCATGTTATGAGTTACATTGGGAAACCATTATGTTTCTAATATTCCTGTTTTAAAAGAAGTTTTGTGGTTCATTTTTGGATGTGGGTTCCAAGTAAAATAATATTCAAGTATTGAATAATTTCTCACTCATAATAATTTCAAGGGAGAAATTCGTTTTATGTGGGTATAATGTAACATGCATATTTTTAAATAAATTCTTATTTTTTGAGTATATTAAAATTATTTGATGGATTGTATTAAATGCTGCACAAAGGTATTCTTTATTTAAAATAAATAGAAATTTAAGTTTCCTCTAAACACAAAATTGAAAATTAATTATTATACATTAAAAATGATATTATCTTGTGTTACAATTCATAAAATTATTAGTTTGTGTTACACACAATTCTATGTTCATTCGATAACTTTCATTGCTTGAAAGACTGAGTTCAACCGAACTATACTATAATAATATTATTATTTTTAAAATATTATTATAGTTATCAACTAGCTATTAGAATATAATATTTGGACATGATTAATTAAAATATGAAAATATTGTTTCAACATGTTTATAAAATGATCTATTTTGTTATAAATAAAATAAAAATTAAAATAAAAACCAAATGAATATAAAGTGTGCGTTTTTATGGAAAAAAAATTTCATGACCATAAATTAATTTTACCATAATAAATTTAATTAATAAATAATAGAGAGTTAAAATTATAAAATTTTTATATCATAATTTCATCCAAATGTTTTTAAATTCGTCAAATATGTTTACTACGCATAAAATAAGATAAAATCCAATTTTAAGCACAAAAGGTGTATGTTTCTAAAAGGCATGTCGCTGAATATTAATGGAATAATTTCATTAAAAATAATTTTTGACAATTTTATAATTTTAATTTAAAAAATAATCTTTATTTTAAGATCACAAAAAAAATAATATTATGGTGAATTTTTGGTATTTTTCTGAAATATTTCATTTTTTTGAGGAATATTGAGAAATACTGAATTATAATTGAAAACTTACTTTTCATCTAAATAATTTATGTCATTAAATTGTATTTATAATTATTTTATAAGTATAATTAGATACATTTTAAATATATTAATTCAATTTTTTTCATTGGAATAAATTTCCCATTGAAATTTGATATAAAATCATATAAAACATATGAATATTTTTACTTTAAAAACTCATTGTTTCATCATGTCTACATGATTAATTTTAAATTAATTATAAACAATTATGTGATTTTAATTTGAAAAATTGGATTCAATATTCATAATAAAAATAATTTATTATTTATAATATGTCAAAATTAAAATATTACTATAATTAGTTGTGGAAATGGTTAAAATTAAACTGAGTGATTAAGAGAAAAACGAGTTTACCAAGGGACAAAAAATTAAATGTTATTAGAAAATGACATAAAAACCTGTAATAAAGCCAATTTGATTGACATATATAGATCATAGGTTAAATTTTATTTAATATGGTTCATTATTGGAGGAACATGATTTTAGGGATACCTCCCTATATTGTTTACCTTTTGGTACATACAAGAATGCCACTCCTCCCCCATTATAATTGGGAATTCACTCTCCCCACTTATTCACACCTATAAAGACCAATTTATCTGAAAATTCCGATCAAAATATTTTTAAAGAATCCCTAAAATAACCCTAAAATCCTAAATTTGTTCATAAATCTATCAATGTAAGTCCTTTGGTGCAAACAAGAATGAGTTACACGAAGAAGAGGTAACATTAATCAACGTGATGTTTTATGTTTTTATCCTTATCCACTCAATTAGATTATTCTTACACCATGATAATATCATAAAATAAGTTTAATAATGATAATTACAGGTTTTTATGTTACTTTTAAGACCTAAAACAGCAGAAAATTCAATCAAATGTTAATTGTAGACGTCTTTCATGTGTACAACAAACTACCACCTCACAAACTGATGTCGTTCATTTTACCATTACCACCATTAAAGGTTGTTAATAAAATGTATCTATAATTTATATATGATATTTTTGATATTTTGGATTTATTTATACTTAATTAGGTATTATATAACACATACCTTTATGCTTTTAATTTTTGGGGAATATGATAATGTCGTTCGCGTGTACTACAGACTACAACCTCACAAAGTGATGCGATTCATTCATACATTAGATGAAATGTATTAAGGATGAATTGATTATACAAATGTGACTTATATGAGAAAATAATTACAATAAAATGATAAATTATATTATTTAATTTTTATTATTTTAATATGAAGTGAAAATTGAAACAAATTCATACGTACATACGACCTACCATATCCATGAATGATGTATTTCATTTCCTATTTCTATATTATATAGTTAATAATAAATAAATATATAATGAAAAATTATTAAATTTAAATAATGGTTTATAGTATCTAAATAATTAAATCATACACAAATAATTATTACCAAAACAATAAGTGAAAACATAAATGATAAACAAACTGGTTATTACACGAAACATAAATTTAACATGAAATTTTTAATAATCAAGTAATAAGAGGTCATACAAAAATAATAAATGGTAATATATATACTAATATGGTTCTATTATATATTTAAAAAAATTATTCTTATTATACATGAGTTTGAAATGATTATAATGAGTGTTATGACTTAAAGTATGAGATTTCTGTTTAGCTTTTTACTTTTGTGAGACACATGCTATATCCACTAGATCATTGTTTTATGAGGTACATTTAATACCCAGGAATATAATTTATGATTAATCTACACATTTTTTTAATTTTCATATCCATTTCAGGATATATATTTCATGGGATCTATGGTTAAAACCATACCAAATCGGTATGGGAATTGTTTCTCAATTTGTGTTCTTTGAGACGTATGTTATGATATAAACCTATATTATTTCATGATGTGTTTATTTAGAACCATTGAAATGTAATATCTATTATTTATCTATTATCATGATATTTTATGTTCAATTTTATTTTATTCTATCATGGGTATTACAATTAAATGTTACTAAAGTAGTAAAATATGTTTATTACAATCTCATCATTTATCAAGATCATTTATGATTATCCTTCCAATGATAAAATATTATAATCTATCTCTCAATAATTACCATTATATTTTCCCGATATTTATTGATGATATAATTATTTAATATTACTATTTATCTACTATTTGGTACTTATTAAAATTAATAAAATGTTTTTGAGAAAATCTGAATTTATATCTCTATTTGGTTAAAAATATATTTTACATAAAAAAATGTTTAATAATTTTTTTTAAAAAGTTTTAATACTATCCTATGTTTTTTTAAAATATATTTATACCCATGTTTTACCTTTCTAAAAAATGGTTCAAAATGAATACTCTTGTCACTTTCCTATCAATACACTTTTCTAAAACTTTCAAGTGAGAAAAATGTTTATAATGTATGGATTTATCTGCCATCATGACCATCATTTCATTGATTATTTTGTTTCAAGTATAAAAGATTATTTTTAATGATAGTTTTTATAATATTTATGATATTAGTTTTTTTTAAATTCATTTTGAATGAAATAGTTTTTCATAATGGTTTAATGTTTTAAAATAACATATGCCAGTGTGAATAGTATATTTTCTCCAAAAAATTATTTTAAATTATTTTTAAATATTTATTGTTTTTAAGGATTAATTCAAAATAAAAAACAAAAAAAAATTATGTTTAAAAAGTGTTTCAAATTATATTCAAAGCATCATTTATATGTTTTCAAAGATATTTTTGGTGAAAAATGATTCCAAAATGTTTTACGATTTAAAAATTGATTTTCAAAATGTTAATTATATTTTCATCCAGAGATGTTTTAAATTATTGTTAAAGATTTAATTATAAATTTTCAAAGGATATTTGAAAAGAATATGATTTTTTTAAAAAAATATTTTTAAAAAGGGTTTTAATTTATTTCCATACATTTCTTTTTTGTTTTCAAATAGTTTTTTCCATATTTTTATAATTGAAAAATAATTTTTAAATAAAAAATGGTTATTTTCCAAAATTATGGTTGTAAATTATTTTTATATCATATATCATATTTTTATTAAAAAAAATATGTGAAAATGATTTCAATTTTTTTATGTCTTAGAAGAACAATTTAAAAAGAAAGTTCGTTTTCCTTAATAAATGCCCCTTGTGATCATTCAAAATACTTAACCATATAAGATTAAATACCTTGTAATACTTTATTATTTACTAGGTATGTGATCAAAGGACAAAATTTTTATCTTCACTTTGAATTATTTATGTTCAAGAGGTTTTTTTATGAAACCTGTTTCTATTCTATGGGTTATATAATGATAAAAAACTTATAAAATATTCATCTTTTCATCAGTTATTCATTAATAAAATGATTATGAAACATCTATATTTTCCATAGGATACATATTGATGAAATTTTTATGATAACCATTTCATTTCAGGGATAATGATATAATACTTATGAGACCCATCTATTTTTATGGGTCAGGATATGATGAATGATTTATTATCATGTGGTACACATATATATGATTTCATTATGTGACGGGTGTGACCGATATATCCCAGGAATTCATTGGGAAATAATTCATATCTCATGATATATACATGGATATGATGGGGAGTGAATCCAGTTTAGTAAGGGGATTTGTATGCTAAAATGGTCTTGAGACTAAACCTTGACTACAAATAAGGTCTTGGGAGTAAACCTTGTCTTCTAAGATATTCTTGGGAGTGAACCTCGACTACTAAAATTGAATAGGCATTTAACCTATTCAACTAATATAGGCTTTGTATTTATCCATGGTTACTATGGAAATCATTTCGTAGGTTTATGTTTCTTCCAAAATTCCATGTCTTATTTTAATTTTATGCTCCTATTGTTTATTATTTCAATTCCATTTTAATTTATGTCTTATGATATGCCAATCATTATGCCATGACTAATTTGTGTTATCTTTGATATGCATGGTATGATGTTTAAATATTATGATCATGTTATCATAATGTTATGTTAATTTTATGCTTGTGTATATCCCTTATTTAACCTTGCTGAGAATCTGGTATCACTATTTCTTTTGTTTTCTTTCCCTAGGTTATAAAGACAGGTTTTAAGTTGGAGTACTAAATCGGGAAATATTTTTAGGAAACATTGAATATCTTTTACCAAGTTAGAATATATTTTTTCTATGTTTCCATTTACACAAAACTTTTATAGTCATTGGTCATGTACTATTTTAATGTGATGAATACTAATCTAAAATTATGTAATATCCATTCATGTAAAGCCTTGATCACTATATGATTTGCATGTAAAATCAAATTATAATTTATCTAAGATAATGATTGTACATAATTGTTTGTGTAATGTTTAAATTATATATAATTGTGTCTATAATTACTTGTTAATCGTAAGGATAGTAAGAGGTATGTGTAAAAACATGTCCCCACTTGAAAAATTTGAAAGCCAAATGAATTACATAAATAAGTAGCATTAATAATGAGGAGGAGATGATACCCTAACTAGAGATGATTATTCTATAATATTGGGAGGATCATATTATGATAATGGAAGAACATTTGGATGGATATATTAAGGTAATGAAAGAGTTACTTGGTGCTTCATGAATTTTGAGAAAAGAGTAAATAGAATTTGAATGGATTTATACAGAAAAACATATGAGAATTATTTATAAATTTTAAAACATAGGCCTTAGACTCTATATGATAATATAATATAAACTATAAACCTTACCATGCCATTTTTTCATTTTTTTGGACATTGAAGAGAGGTTTTCATTATTTTATAATTCAAAATACAAAACACGTGAATGAAATACTCTCAGTGAGGTGTACATGAGTCATGTTAATGAGTAATTGATTTTAAAACCTTCATATATAATATAGGGTTTGGAGGATTTATTACGGTTTTATAAAATTAAAAAAATACCTTAAAACACATTATTTTAATGGGGAAAGATAAATTATTTCATGAATACTCTTTATTGTATTTATTAATTCAAATTTGGAATTTTTGTTGAATAATTCATACCATATATTTATACATTGTTTAATTTTTATCCAAAATATCTATTGTCTCAAAAAATTATGAAAAAATCACCATTAGATAATTTTGACATGATGGATTCAAATATAGTATTTATTTAATAAAAATAGTTCTTTAAATATTAGGATTTAAAAATCTAATTAAAAAATTCACATTTAATATAAAATATCATTTTTCGACAATAATAGTTTTTTGACCCCTATAAAAATAAATATTGACTTCATAAAATTAAATTGTCATTTATATTTATCAAATATATTTTAATAACAATATTTTATTAAAATATCATTTATTTGAAAAATTGTTAAATTACTCAAAAAAGAGTCATTAACGAAACTATATATTTAAAAACAAAACAAAATTTATGTTTCATCATATCAAAATATAAATTTTAAAATACTAAATATTTAGTCATTATAGAAATTAATATTATAAAGGGATAAATATAATAAATATTTTATTAAATATAAAATATAAAAAAATCATACTATTATGGTCATGATACACAACCCTTTATTACACCAGTTAATTCCCTATGTGTAAGTTATGCAATAGTGAGATTTTCATGGTGTGGTTTTGTAAACATGGTTTGGGACATAATCCTAATGAGTATAAAATTCTCCCATGATTGGGTTTTACCATGATCTAGTTATTTAATTTGAACATTGGAATGGTCAATGGAAATGTTGAGTGATTCTTCTAACCTTATAATCTTCGATAAATGGGATTTAGAGGGTACAATCATAAAGAAAAAGGCCATCACTTCTTTTGTTTATATAGAAAAGATATTATCATTACCCTTAATATTCTAATCTTAATGTTATCCATAAATAACTATATTATCAACTATAATAAGTTTCAATGTCCTTTTAAATTTGACTGGCCATATAATGATCCATTGTAACCAAAGTAGTCTGTGTGTTTTCTATAACTTCATTTATTAATAAAGAATTTATAGAAAAGTAATATAATTTACAAATATTTGGGTCATTGCATTATTACCCCTTTTATAATTTCTTTTGACGTCTCATTCTGAAAATAAAAATTATGAAGAAATGTAACGTCCTAAAGCCAGATGCCACCAAATTTTCCTCTGAGTCTGGTTAGCCAGATGGCCTCGAGTGAATCTCCCTAAAACGCCGGAGGCTGTTGACTAGTTTTAAGGGACTATGTGGGGTAGTGGGGATACTATTCCCTCATTAGAATAGTGTAACACACTAGAAAACAATAAATGGTAAATAGAGGAATAAATAACACCATACAAATGATGTAAATAGTAGAACAATGATAATATAAATAAAGAGATGTCCTATCATATAGAAGATGATGCTACATATTATATTTTCTAGAAAATAGAAAAAAACAAGTTTCACTACTATCATATACAATAAAAGTTCCAAAATTAATAAACAACAAAAAGATTATCAGAACCATTATAAGCCTCAACTTGGGCCAATTATCTTCTTCTCCCAAGTAGCATATCAGGTACCTATAAAAGGGTGCTATCCCTTATCGACACCAGAAATCATATAATCAATTTAGGACCAAAACATTGCCCAAATAGGGTGTGAGACTAAATCCTATTAGGGAGCCACCCATGGTCTATTCCAATCTACATGTGAATATATATAATAGGAAATGTGAAATAATGAAATCAGTAAGCTAGGTAGTACTCAAACATAAACAACCTAAAAGCACTGATTTCCATTTCCATTCCCATTTCATTCTCTATTTAAATTTCAATTACATTTAATTAATTAGTCTCGAGATCTGAATCAGTCCCAACATCCCACATATAACTATAAGCACAACAAATGCCTTATAAGGACATCTCTAGAAGCATAAGTGAAGACCAAATACAAGCTTTTGCTTTGTCTTGGATGTCACGTCATACAACATTTCATTCCAAAATTCTAATATAACATAAGCCTAGTCTAGACATTCCTATGATAGAATTCATGTATCACTCTAGGTTAATATCTACCAACACCCTACATTCCCATCCAGGAGAACCTTTCAAGAACCCAATATCACTCTAGGTGTAGTATAAGTCTATGTCAACTGATGGCATCCTTGGAAGTCATATAAGGAGGCCCCCAATATCTCTCATGGATTATAGTTAATGCATCTTGATCACATCCTTGTAATCCCTCAATGGATACATGATTCTCTCTGCATTTAAGTACAACCTCTACGAGCTCATCTAGGGAATCCATGGTTAACTCATATCTTAAACATAATAAAACTTTTGATCCTGTCCATGTCATTCTAAACTGAATCCATGATTTACTTAAGGAACAAGGTACATTAGTCTATGAGATTGTCCATGGAATTATAATATGAATCCATGTTTCACTCAAGGATATTTACCATTTCATAATTTAATTCTTTTATATAATTAATTAGGTATGCTAAGGTCAAAACCAAAAATCATCTAATATAAATCACCAAAAAAGGGTGTCTCAAGAATGGATCAACCTTTTATGGCTTAGCCTACTGTTTTTTCACGTGGGCATATTTCTCATAACATGCATCACATGATAATTAAACTATCACATGGATTTAATATTATTCAACTCATGTAGGTATGTCAATAGATTAAGAAAATGAATTTTAACATTCATAAAAAAGTATATACATACAAGGGGAAAGTGGAAAATTTACCATCTCATACCCTTAATCAATTTAATTACAATTTAACAACCTTGAAATTCCAATAATAGTCAAATTTATTTTTAGTAACCCATGAAAGCTGATTAAAGGCATGAAGTATAGGAATCCAAGTCCAAACAACCATAAATGTTCAACTAAGGTAACTCACCAATGAGGTGCCCCTTAATAATGTAATGCAACCTATTCCAGGATTTAAAACACCAATTCAATTATAGAAACAACAACAGAAAACAATAGGGTTCGATTGTAAATCATGGTGACACCCCAATAATGGGCACGCAACACTCTGGAATACATAAATATCTTGAAAAATTGTGTAATTTTTGAGAAAAACTACCTTATATTTATTCTATAAATATCTTCTAGGATTAAGCTTTCATTAAATTTGATTTTGGAGAAATCGTTCGTGATCTAAGGTGATGAACCACATTAAAATTAGAGATCAGAGGGTGAAGGAATCTAAAATCGTAGATTAGAAAATTTTAGAGAATTTTCCAAGTTAAGGTGTCTATTGTACATTAGATGAAAACCGAAAATAGGATTAATATATTATTTTTATTTTAGAAATTATATAAAAAACTACGCAGTGGGTCTCTCATAGTTTATCTGCACCATTTAACAAACTCTGTGGAAATTTTGTACGGCTACCCGTAATACTAGGTCATAGCGTATGATAACACACATGGTTTTCACTAACCAAGTGGTAACCATGATAAATATTTTTCCATAGTTTACTAAAATTACAGAGTTTCCACATAGTCATGCGACTGAACCAGCATGGTTTTCACTAGCCCCACGACCTCCGTTTTTCACCCCAAACATAGGTTTTGGGATCTGGACTAGCCTCGTACACCCCAGAGACCTCCATGAACCCAATATGAATTCATAATAAGCCATTTCTATGTAATTAAACTGAGAAAAATGGAAAACAAAAGATCCAACTCTCAATGAAGAACCGAGTTCTTATAAACATTCTCCTTAAAGAAATTCATCCCCAAATTTCCATTCAATGTATGGGGAAGAAATATTTTAGAACAACTCTAGAAAATGAAATCTTATATTGACCTCCCTCTCCTAGGTCTTATCATGCACCTAGCCATGCTTCCATAACACCCTTACTAAATGAACTTACCAACAATGGAGAACCTTCATGATATGATCCACAATTTTTATAGGATTCTTCTCAAATGACAAAACCAACTGAAACTCAACATCATTGATATGAAAATTATGAGATGGGCCTGAATAGAAACATCAAAGTTGAGAAATGCGTAAGACGTAAAAATTCCATTACCTCTGGGGTAATTGCAGTTGATATCCTACCAGTATGACCTATTCCAAAATCTCAAATGGACCAACGTACCTTAGTGAATTCTTACCCTATCTCATGATCCTCTTGTGTCCCATACTTGGAGAAACAAGTAGGAATACCTAATCCCCAACCTCAAACACTAGAAGTTTTCTATGGTGACCAACATAAGATTTATGATGAGGCTTTGTAGTTGCCATCCACTTTGGAATCAATTACACTTGTTTTGTGGTCTCCTAGACAAGATGAGGCCCCATCATAGTTTCCCTTCCTACCTCCATATAATAAAAGGGTGATCAATATTTCATAACATTCAAATCCTCATATGATGGCATCTAAATAGTATCCTGACATCCATTATTATATGAGAACACAAATAGGGGTACACATATCTCCCAAAACCCCTAAAATTTAAGATGCATACCCCCAACATGTCCTTAAGCAACTGAATCATGCGGTCAGACTGGCCATTTATCTGGGGATGGTAAACTGTGCTCAAAAGAAACCGTGTACCCAGTTCCCTCTATAAACCTTTCTAGAAAAAAGAAGTAAACTATGAATCCCAATCATAAATGATATATTGTAGGAGCCCATGTAGTTGTACAATATCACATATGTACAACCTCCCATGCCCATAAACACTGAAGGTTTCCTTGATCGGCAGGAAATGTGAAACCTTTTAGAGTCTAACCAGAACATCCCAAACAACATCAATACCACCAGGATACCAAGATACACTCATATTGAAATCCATTTTGTCATCATTACATTTTCATTCATGAATGGGTAGCTTTTATAAAAGGCCATCTAGTCATCGGTGTTCAACCTTCACATGATGACATGTGAAACATCTCATAACAAAACCAGCTACATTTTTTTTATACCCAGCCACTGATGCATAATATGTAAATCATGATACATATTCATGATATTAGCATGCACTACCCATATATATGCATGAAAATAATGCATCATTTCTTCATACATTTCAAGAGAGAGACACACATGACCATTCTCTTACAAGATCTCATCCTCGCATACATTTTAACCAGAAGGATGCTCCTGACATACCACACTCTTCCGTAGACCTAGGCCTTCAGAAGCTAATAGATTCCTCCTCCTCACTCTATCGAGTAGGGTAGAAGTAACAAATAAGGATGAAAGGTACTCCTTCTTTTGACTATCTTTAACCTCTAAGTGCATCCTAACGAACAATGCCATAAGCTTCCACTCATTATGGGCCTACTGCACTTCCTGTATTTGAGTCCCCATGATCAGTGCATCAGCCTCTAGATTTCACTTACAACGCATTTATGAAATCTCAAAATAAAAGGACTAAAGGTATTCCACCCACCTTCTCATTCTTATATTCATATCATGCTATGTAAAAATGTACATGGGGATTTTGCGGTTCTTCAAAACCACAATGGGATCTTCTAGTAAGTAATGTATCCATCCGCGTAATTCAAGAACAGCCACAACCAAATCAATATGATGTGTCAGGTAGTTCCACTCATGTGGCCTCAACTTCCATGAATTGAAGACAACCAATCGATCCCATATCATATGAACTAATTTGATCCCAATACATTATTCATTATAGTAAATAGTGTTACTCTTTTCTGGATTTGAAGAAATCAGTATCTGTACTAAATTCAATCTACCTTTCAGCTATTGAAAGGTCATATCATCGGAATCGATTCTACACACATCCCATATTTTTTAGTCAATTCCGTCAATGAAACTAGAAAATGTGAGAAGTAATGTATGAATTGAATGTAGTAACCAACCATCCCTAGGAATCCCTAAACCACAAAGATGTTCTTGGGCTGCTCCCAGAAAACCACTGCTCTCACCATCACTGGGTCCACTAATACTCATGTCTCCGAGATGATGTGACCCATGAAGTGAATATGATCCATCCAAAAGTGGATCTTTATGAGCATTGAATATAACTGATGCTCGCTTAATGTATTCTAAAAGATATCAAGATTTTTGGAATGGTTGTATTGATTGTAAGAACTCTCCATCATATTAACCATGAAGACCACAACAAAAGTGTCAAGATAAGGATGAAACACTTAGTTCAATAGTGGTATAATGATTTCTAGCCTATTTATGAGACCAAGCGACATTAAAAAAACTCAAACATATAATACCTTCCATTAATGTTTGTGTGAGGTATATATAATGAACTAACACACACATGATGATATCCAGATCTCAAGTAAATCATTGATAAAACCCTAAATCCTTGGATCTGATCGAAGAGAGCATCTATCCATGACAGAGGATATCAGTTCCTAACTATCATCTTATTCAATTTCGAGTAATCTACATAGATTCAAAGGGTACCATCTTCTTTTTTTTAAAGGGACTAGAGAACCCCATGGAGATGTACTGGTTAAGATGAAACTCATTGCCTATAAAATTCTCTATCTAACTCTTAATATCTTGTAACCTTGTTTTAGCCAGCCTGTAAGGGAGAATGGATACCAGTGATGCCCCTAAGACTAGATCGATAGAGTACTATACCTATCTATATAGAGGTAAACCTGAAAAGTCTTCTAGAAATATGTCCCAGAAATGATCTACCAATAGAGGGAATTCAATCTGCATGTTCTTTGGTCATCTAGACATAAACTCATTATTTGAGCTCTTATCCCGCCTAACCCATAATGCTCGGGTCTAGCTTGGCTCTCCACGACTTACCATTAACCTATGTATAGAAACATTTCACTCCCTATTGACGTATAACTCACTCTACAATGATAGAAATAAACAAGTGTGTGATTGGAAACCAAGCAATCCATCATGAGAATGATATCACAACCTTTCTTTTCAAGGATGTAGAGATCCCAAAATAAGTGAGGTCCACTAACCTCAAGGGGAAACTCCTTGAACTGACCCAAAAATCCATTATAATCTCAAACGGATGGTCTATAATCACCAAAAATCCATAAATATAAACACATATCTCGTGGATCACTAAAAAAGGCACAAATTTGGAACTATGCACATCCCCTGTATAAGAAAAGTGTGAAAGATAAAACATAGGATACTATAAGAATACCTATGACAATAGAAGGCATGAGATCCTACTTTTTCTGGGTCTGTTGCACTATAGATGTCTGGCCTGTACCATGACCTAATGACACTTCCTAGCTACCCTGATCTAATCCACCCTGCTATCTCTATAAACCTGGGGTCTGGGTACCATGGCCATGAACACTACCATAGACTGAACGACCTCATGCACCCAAAATCCCTATCCGATGAGAAGATGCAGACCCTGCTCATGAATGGGGAGTTGGTGAATACCATATATCATTTTATTTTTGTATAAACGTCCTATAGAAATGTTTTATATGGCCCATATTGCCTTAGGATCACCACTCCATTGGGTCCAATAGACACTATAGCCTCTATTCCCTATCTTACCGCACCAGTAGAACCTCACACGGATACATGAATATATATGATGACTACTAACAGTTCTAGGATAATTCTATAGCTGAAACATCCTAATACTGGTTGAGATAGTACCAGATATAGGTGTTGATTCACCTTGGCTCACACCTCCAAATTCCATTAGGTTATGCTTAGTAATTAGTGGATGATTCACTATATCAGATACAATATTAATCCTAGAGAAAATTTCACGATATTCGATGCCATACCTGAGACAATCCTTAAATCACATAGCTTTCAATACATCATCACCCATTAGAATAGGAGAAAACTATTGGAGCTCTGTAAAATCGGAAGAGTATTCCATAACCGATGAAGTTCCCTACTTGGGATACATAAACTCTTGGGCTCCATTGTCCGTCAGTTTCTTGGGATATTAGTGATCATAGAAGACTGTCTACAAAGCTCCCCATGCCAAATCTCGATGACACTCCACCTAATTGATAACATTCCACAACCTATTGGTGGAATCATGCAGCGTATATGTCTCCATATTTACCCTCATTTCTGGAGGCATCTATAAATGATTGAAGATTGAAATCATGTCATCTGGACAAGACACTACAACATGTGTTCTTCCATTCCCCCAAAATGTGGGAATATGCTACTACCGGAACACATGTGTTAGATCTTCCAAAGATGTGGTTGGATGTGGTGCTCAATGAATGGTTTTCATGAACCTAATAATGTTTTCAAGGAACTATGCATCAACACCTATGTATGGTATAATAGTTAGTGCTATAATATGAATAACTGGAGGATCCACTGGTTTCCCATGGCCTACCCCCATCGGGTTATGATCATGGCCATCCTCCTGGAATACATCTTGATGTCATTGTGGTAGAAAGACTCTATAATTCAAAACACATGCTTTATTTCATGATTGTTTCAAGGTTCACCGCTCAGAGGTGTAGTAATCAAAAGTGGGAAAGTCAAAACATTTCACTAAGAACTCACCCCTCTTCCAAACCCATGGGCTAGGGATAAGTTTCAAACAAATTAAAGACTACCAAAATCCCGCTAATAAGGTTAGGGTTGGTCTATTTCTCTATTTTAATCCATTTCAATGTCATTTGATTTTCAGTTTCATTTCATTTTAAACTGAGCTCACAGTCATTTCAAAAATTGAAATTGATTTCAAATTCATCAGAATCATTTCTTTAAGGGTATCCTAATGGTTCACCAAATTACAATCTAATGGGGAACATACTTCACCTAAATCAATGCTTGATATACACTAATATAACAGTAGAACAAAATTCTCTTTAAGGCCCGAAACATGATCCACCAAATTCTAATCCAAGAGTTCCCAAAAACCTCAAGGACCAAATATTGGCATCCAAATAATAAAAACCAAAACATATCCCAAATATACCTATCTTAAAACAAGAATATCTTTTATCACATCTATCACAACAGCGTGTAATATGTAATTCTCTCTAAATGGCATAGTAGTAATGAATGACATTTGATTTCTAATAGGTGCCTATATGATTCCTGATATGGAATACCCTCATCTCATAGGGATAAAACATTATAAAACACATAACTATATGAAAATAACAATTCAATATATGTGAGTCAACCAAAGGTGAAATCAAATCAATTATAATATCTCAAAATCCAAAAATCCCAATTCAATTTGAGGCTATTTGATTATTCCCAATGTGCAAGATAGCTACTCCCAAACACAACTTATTACCAAATCCCGTTTCTTTCCTGTACATGTATATTGTCTCAAAATAGTAATGAAAACGCATAAAATTTATATTGATACCACATTGTAATTTCCTGAACTTGGATGCCACCAAACTGTGCTTTGATCCTGGGTGGCCAAATGGCCTCAAGAGAATCTCCCCAAATTCCAAAGGCTACTGACTAGTAGTGAGGGACTAGGTGTGATATTGGAAAGACTGTTCCCTCATTAGGAATGTGTAACACATTAGAAAATAATAAAAGTTCAATAGGGGAAGTAGTAACACCATACAACATAGGTAAATAAGATAAAACTGGTAATAAAAATAACTAGAATCAATATGATACAGAAGAGGATGTTATATGTTACATGTTCTAGAAAAAAACAAAAACACGTTATACAGTAGTCATATAAAATACAAGTACCAAAAGTAAAAAATACCAAAAAGTGTATCAGAATCATCACAAGACTCAAATTAGTCCCATGGACTCCTGCTCCTAAGTACCATATCATGTACCTATATGAGGGCACATTCTCGTATCTACACCTACAATAATATAATATTTTTGGGCTGAAAACATGTGCCAAATAGAGTGTGAGACTAAATATCTATAGAAAACCACCCAAGGTCTGTGAAAATATCTCAATTAAAATATATAAAATGCATTGCACAATAATGAAAGTCATAATCTAGGTATTACTCAAATGTATATCACCTACAATAACTGATTTACATATACATTTCATCTCATTATCTATTTACAATTCAATTTCATTAAATTCATAGGTCATGAGTTCTGGGTCAAGCCTAGAGTCCAACATATAACTGTAAATACAACAGATTTCTCATAATTCCATCAAAAAAGGGATAAGTGAAGAATGAATCCGGGCTTCTACTTATTCTTGGAAGATGTGTCATGCATCATTTTATTTCAACATTCAAATATTACCTGATCTTGTCATTGACTTTCTTATGTTGGAATTTAGTATCACTCTAGGTGTAAATCCACTAACACCATGAAATCCCACCTCGACAAACATCTTAGGAACCTGGTATCACTATAAGTGTTGTATAAGTCTATGTCAACTGAGTATATCCTTGGCAGTCCTATAGGGAAGCCTGAAGTATCACTCATGACATATAGTCAATGCCTCTTGAGCCCATCCATGACATCCCATAGTGGATCCATGATTCACTTGGCATTTAAGTACAACCTCTATGGGCTCATTCATGGAATCCACTGTTCACTTGGTGCTTGAAAATAATAGAAAATTTGAGCCCATCTTTGGAACTCTAAACTGAATCCATGGTTCACTCAAGCCAAAAATGTACATTTTTTCTATGATCCCATCCATGACATTCTAATTTGATTCCATGATTCACTCAAGGCTATTTACAATTTCATAATTCAATTCATTTAAACATTTCTATAGGAATGCTCTAGTTAAAACCCAAAATAATCTAATATAAATCCCCACCAAAAATTTTCACATGTAAATACCAACCTCGTATGGCTTGGCCTTCCATTTTCTCACATGGGAACATTTCCCGTAATAATAATCACGTGAAAATTAAACTATTGCTTGGATTTAACATTATTCTACTCATGTGGGAATGCCAATAGATTAAGAAAATAAATAAAAACATTAATAAACAATAATAAGCATAAATAGTTTAAGGTGAATGTTTACCATCGCATACCCTTAATCAATTCAATTAAAATTTCATAAACATGTAATTCCAGTAAATATTAAATTCATTTTTACTGACCCATGAAAGGAAATTCACGACATTCATTATGGGCCTCCTATGACAAATTGACAAAAATAGTCGTCTAAGGGAACTCACCCAAGAGGTGGACCTTAATCAAGGTATACAAGCAATGTAATTCTTTAAAACACCTATTTAATTACCTAAACAACAATAGGAAACACCATGGTTCGATTGTAAATCAAGGTGACAACCAAAAAAATGTGAAAGTGAAACATCAAAACATAAAAATAGCTTGAAAATTAGTGAAAATAATGAGACAATGTAACTTATGATCATGATAGATAGATCATCTAGTATCATGCTTGGAGTCACTCTAGTTTGAGTAAAATCATTGCGGATCCAAGGAGACGAACTGCATTCAAATTGGAGATCAGACGACAAAGGAATCTGAAAACCATGAATATAAAAAGAGAGATCATTTTCCATGTAAAGGAGGATGATTTCCATTTAAGGAAAATACAACCTATGGTTAATATAATATTTTTATTTTAAAAAGAAAATAAAAAACTACACATCAGGGCTCACACTATTTATCCTCAAGGTCTTTCAAACCATTTGGAAACCTTTCAAGGCTTTTAGTAAGTCTTGGGAATAATGCACTGTTACCCTACACATTTATCACTATCTGTGTGGTAACTATGCTCAAGCCTCTACCAATTTATGCCAAAAATGTAGAGCTACCACATATCCATGCGAAAAAACCTACATGGTTTTCTGTTAACTATGTATCTTTATCTATTCAAAAAAAACATGGATTCCAGGCCCCAAGCCTTCCTAGTACACCCCCGATACCTCAACAAACCCATCAAGCATTTATAATAGGATAAATTTACAGAATTAAATTGATAAAATATAAATATAGAAGATATGTACCTCAACAAAGAACCAATTTCTTATAGGTTACATCTATTTTACCACCTCTTCTGGTACCTAGGCTGCTTCCTAAAACATTTTGATTCACAAAATTTTTTTGACTAGGTGTTTTTTAGTGTTTCATAAAACATTTCAACTTTGATTTAATATCATCACTGAATACTACTTATATAAAAATCATTATTTTATAGTAAAACATATATCCTCATTACATGTGAGGGGTTTAGTATATACTTCTTCAAGAGGAAAACATGGAATATATCATGTACTAGAGATATGTTAGGTTGGAGTTCTAGTTGATAGGAAACCACTCTGATGTGATAAAGGATCCTAATAGGCCAATATATCTAGGACTAAGACTTAAATTCTTCCCAAACCACATTACATTCTCAAATGGTAATATATGATGGAGAATGTTAACCTTAACCTCCAAATCCCGCATCCTATGATGATTATCTTCAAGGAATTGGTTACTACATTGTGCGGATTTCTTACAACATGAAAATGGTTTAAATATTATCTGCTATATCCTGGATAAGATCATGTCCCATTATATTATCTGATCTAACATTATCCTAACATTTTTAAGTCTAATAACTCTTCTAATATATAAAATTATAAGGTTGTTTTTAGACGATAGAATATAAATTATCTGTTTGATGAGAACTCCCCTAGGGGAAGGTGTTGATCACAACATCATTTCAAATATATTGATCATGATCTCAATAAATCTTTTAGATTTGGAATTATTATTTAGTCTGACTATACATATATGGGTGATAAGCAGTGTTGAAGCTTAGTTACATATCCAATTCCTACAGAAGGCTTCTCTAAATCCTTGAGTCGAACCTCATATCTCAATTATTTATAATTGAGTGTGGTTTTCATGCATTTTTACCACATCTATTATGTACATCATGAGGAGTTAGTCAAGAGGGAAATATTCCTTTATAATAACTATATATGATGAATTTTTATGGTGATTGATAATTACATAGATAAAGTTATTTCCTTTAAGTGTCCTAGTACGTCATGTGATGAAATTTATAGTTATGTTTCCATTTCCATATCAGTATGGGAAATGGTTTCATCTTGTCCTTTAACTTGTGTAATTTTTCCTTGACTTCTTAGAATACCAATAATATAGATACAAACTTTACAATGTCCCTCTTCATGTTATCCCAAAATAATTATTACTTAAATGTAATATACAACATAATGCTTCATGGATGAATGGATAGGGAATATTTATTCACATCATCCATATGTTCACTCTTCAGTTCTATTTTTATGGGATACATATCCGGGATCTAATCTTATAACTTGATCTATATCAAATTTGAGCACTAGAATGTCATATTACTTCATAGGTAGTAAGTCATCATCTTTTTGGGTCTTTGTGATACACTCTGGAATGGGTGGTCGAATAGTTAATTGAGAAATGTAAGATAAAGATCATTTTATTATTCCCATGTCCTTCCTTTTCATGTCCATGATGATTATATCCCCTTTAATCTTCACTATGAATAGGGTTCTGGGATCCTTTCTACTCAGAGAATCTATGATGCACCCAATTTGTGTATACATTTACATATATATAATTGAAGATAAAAACAAGTTTTTAGCAAATATATGTCGTTTCATGAACATATTATTTGATTTTGGTGAATCTGTTTACTTTCAGTAGCTCTCTGGCTAAATACACGGATCAAGGAAAGTCTATGAAAATTTTGAAACTACACGGCGTGTACTTTTATTCACGCCATGTACATACAGACAGGGACACAAACTGAAGGAGGGAGTACACGCCCATGTCACCAGGCATAAGATACATGCCGTGTGTGGCAGCACTACATGCCGTGTACTACTTTCTAGAAGCAGTAGTTGCCGAATAAAAGTCCACACCCCCATGTGTTCATTGATGAAGACACGACATGTTTTAATATTTACACGCAGTGTCTGCTATTCTAGAAGGGGCTGGCAGCCAAACATATGATACTACATGCTGTGTATGGCAGCACTACATGTTGTGTACACCCAAACACCAGGCGACGCCGTGTTCAAAGGTCAAAGGCGACGTGTTAGGCCGCCTACCCGTGGAGAAATTGGCGCCAAAGCGCGTTGACGAAAAGTACACAGTGTGTACTTTCTATACACGCCGTGTACTTTATTTTTCTATAAAAAGAAGCCTTGGCCTACGGATTTCGGAGTTCAGAACCATTGAGAGGAAAGAGAAACTCTGTTATCACCATTCCTGAAGCTCCCATGGTGTCTTCACTCCACCATTCCAGCTTCAGACACTCTAGCTCAACGCCTACACGATGAATCCGTCAGGTATCATGTGTGTCGTTTCTATCCCACTTTCTATGTTTAACTAAACCCCTCATGTTGGGGATGTGGATGATGAGATCATAATTTTTATGTTGTTTTATATAGTTGTGTTTGAATCATTGTAATTCATCTTACTCTTCTTAAACCACTGTCTAATATAACTGAGAATTCATAGCTGGATCAAGGGAAGGATTCCCAGTGATACAAAAAAATAATGGTGAAAACATCCATGACCATTGGAAGGTTTTCACCGATTCAAATAATGGACTGGAAGTAATAAAGAATTAATAACACTGACTACCAGACCAAGGAGTCAGCTGCTCTAATTCCTGATAAGAGGAATCGGACCAAAGAAATCTTGTAACAAAATGAAATCCGGAATGATTGAATTATTATGAACAACACAACCATTTAAAAAATCTGCATAAGAACTCCTTATTCACCACAGCCTCGCTTCTAAATTCTGCATACTTCACCTAATTAAGTAATAACTCAATTGAATTCACGCATGCCATGGTTCCCTATGGATTGACACTGAACATATTCTATACTAATGTTCTAAGAATGGGTAATTAATTTGGGACACATATAACTCAATCAATGATAAGAGAGACAATATTTTGGCACTGTTGCTGGGGAACATCGTTTGGTTTTTGTGCTAAGATTTAAATTGTGTTAATAATTGATTTAAGTGAAAATAAAAATAAAAAATTATCAAAAATCTCTTTTCTAATCCCATTTCAAATTTTCTTTTTTATTTTTCCCTTTTACACCTGGTTTCATTTTTGTGTTGTCCAGAGCTTAAAGTGTATGTTTAGACTTTTTACACGATCCAGAAGTGCCGAGTCTTCGGGAATTAGTTCCGCTTGACCTGGAAATCGAATAGACCTTGATTCATCGTCGGTGTACATGAACAGAAACTCACAAACATCAACCACAACCCATGGCGAACAAGGAAGAGGGAGCACCAGCCGTAGATGATGCGACTGAGCATCAGTACCAGGATCAGCAGCCTCCCGCTGCTAGTCTACCGGAGCAACCTCCTGGAGCCTTCATGGAATTCATCCCAAGGGATTACCAATGACCGCCACAACAACTCTTCCCAGGGCCATACTTTTCCCCTCAGGAGCAGTTTATGCAAGCTCCACCCCATAAACAACAACCTCCAAGATGCACCCTTATCGAGTATGAACTTCCATCGATTCACAGAGCTGATACGGGCATCATTCGTCCTCTGGTCCAGGACCAGCACTTCGAGATCAAGCCTGCTATCATGTAGCTGATCCAGAACATAGTCCAATTTGGTGGCCTGGCCAGTGAGGACCCGAAGTCCCATCTCTCCAACTTTTTGGAGATCTGCAACACCTTTCGGTACCATGGCATGTCCGAGGACGCCATCTGTCTTCGCCTATTCCGCTTTTCTCTACGGGACAAGGTGAAGGACTGGATGAAGGAGCTTCCACAACGATATATCCTCACCTGGGAGGAGCAAGCCCAGGCGTTCCTATCCAAGTACTTCCCACCATCCAAGATGGTGACACTCCGGAATGATATCCATAACTTCAAGCATCATGACTCTGAGTCATTGTATGAGTCCTGGGAACACTTCAAGGAGATGTTACGAAAAAACCACCATCATGGACTCCCACTCTAGATGCAAGTCCAGACCTTCTACGGAGGACTTACCATGAATACCAAGTCTGTGGTGGACGCTGCTACTGGAGGTACGGTGATGCGGAAGTCTCCCAAAGAATTATCTAAAATAGTGGAAGACATGTCAGCCAATAGCTTCCAGTGGCACTCCGAGCGGGGGGGGGGGGGGGGGGGCTCAAAAGCGAGGTATGCACAACATTGACGCTACCAATATGTTAGCTGCTCAGTTGGACGCTGTGTCCAAGAAAATCGATGCATTGAACCTCAAAAGAGCATCTAAAGTTCATGTGGCGAACCATCCAGCATGTGGCGACTGTGGTGATAACCACATCATGGGAGAATGCCCGAGTTCGGCTGGATGCCCCTCGACGAGCGAGGTGAGTTATGTTTCCCAAAACCGAGGGCCCAACCTGTAACACCCCGAGCTTCCACGATACGCTTCTCATTCAATAATGCAATAGCTTGCATTGTACGCAACTTCGAGTTCTAAAACACCGTGACTAATCAAAGTAGCCGTTATGAATAGTAATACCCACTTTTTAAAATTATAGAAATTTTATATTTCAAAATAGACTTCATTTTTGGATTCAAAATATTGAAATTATCCTATGTTTAATTTTTTGTATTTTTCTGAGAACTTCCAATTTTTTATGAATAGTGAAAAATACATAAAAACAACTTTTTTAATAAAAATAATTTATAATGCTAATTTATACAACTGAGTGGTTTTAAAGTATAATTAGAATATATTTTTACTATTTTATCCAATGGTGTTCATTAGAATTAATTTCGGTTTAAAATTGGACATAAAAAATTGTCAAATCTTTGGATATATATTGTTTCTTAAAAACACGCTATTTGTTATGACAGTGGGAATTAATTATGAAATTAATTAAAGAAAGTTATATGTTTGTAATTTTGTAAAATAGACATCATTTTTGAATTTGGTATATCAATTATATCTTAGGGTGAAATTTTGGCATTGTTCTGAAAAACTTCAATTTTTGATAAATAGTGAAACTACAAAGTGGTAGTTAAAAAACTGATTTTTGGTTTAAATGAAACATTACCACTTCTTTGATTTGATTTTAAAAAATCCGACATACATTGTTGTCATTAGGAAGTAAAATGTGGTTCAATGGAATGAAAATAATTTTTGGTGAATAGTAACTTATAAGTTTAATTAATCACGATTAAAGGTAATTAGTGAAATTTAAGGTAAAAATGATATTATAAAAATATGAAAATACCTTTACACTTGTCCTACCCCTATTGGATGAATCATGGGCAACCAAGAAAATCCATGGGTCAACATGGGGACTCTATTGAGCCACTTTGGTAGGAAAATGACATAAATAACTTTTTATTTAATGTTAAAATAAAAATGTCACAAACAAGAGTTGTTTTACTAAAACAATTTTTAAATGGGGTTATGCAAGTCATATTTTTGACTATAAATATTCATTATGAAGATAAAACGATTTTCGACATCATGATAATTTTTTTTAATTTTTAGACATTAAATAAATTAAATTATTTTTGACACCATGATGATGCAGCGATTACCTCATTAATTAACGATTTAAATAAAATGAAAAGATAATGTAAAATCTAAGACTTAAACTTGTCAAAAACATATTGGATGAGTAGATTTCGAACCCTTATCACCTTATACTCGAAATATATAAGTTTTGGACCTTTAAAATCCGAAAAATCATTTCATAATAAATTAACATTTCAATCTTTCCAAGAGTGCCCCTCCTCTCCACTTATAAAATGCCCCCACCACTACAACCTTACTCACACTTTCAAAGCCTTTTGGCTCGGCCAAACTCTGACCAAATACTATCCCAACTTCCCTACCTTACTCCTAGAAGCCTCACATTGGGCATAATGCTTCCCAAGGAAGCTTTTGGCTCAAATCAAAAGAGTTGCCCGATTTTAAGGTAATGTCTTCTCTTATGTTATTTTGTTTTATTTTGCTTATCCAACCCCCTAAACTCTTTTTATTCATTTCTTTTGTAACAAAACCAGTATCCTCAATATACTAGTATGTTTTTATAAGAATTATTCGATCTACACTTACACACACCTTCGTCTAATGGTTAAAGAACATACTGTTTCTGTGATTGGTGAAATACTGCCTCACGAAACGATGATTGTTCAATATTCTTTTAACACCTCTAATGGTGGCCATTATGATGAAACTATTTTTATATATGATATATAATATGTATATATTTTACTTAAGATTCTGTATTTTTAATTTATGGAATACCTTTATGCTTTCCATTATGGGTATACACGATATCTTCATTTTAGGAAGTGCGGACTACCGCCCCCTCAAAGTGATTTGAATCGTTAGTGCCATATGTGGGATGTATAAAGGATGGAGTAAATGATATTATATATGATATTATACTGGAATTAAAATATACCTTTATATAATTATGATTTCATTAAATATGAAATAGAAATGAAAGTAGCGTTCATGCGTACGTACGGCTTACCATCTCCATGAACGGTGCATTTCATTTCTTACCTCTAAACGTTATGGAATATTATAAATACATGTATATACTGGATATATATGATATGTATATGATATCTATATAACTAATATAATTCTGCATATAATGGATATTTCACCACATGAACAACTTGTAATTATAAGAAGTTTATTTTTGACTCAAGTACCAAAGATCGACAAAACGACCGTTATTAACTTAAATAATTACATAATGTTCATAACATGGTAATAAGTGATATAAAAGTAATAAAAAAATTGAAAAAAGTTCTTAAGAAATTATAAATTAACTCTAGTTTATTATTCAGGAGGTTAAAGAACGGTCGAGTCAATACAAGACGCAAGGTAAGGGAACTTCTTAACCCAATTTCCATTCTTTGGGTTAATCTCCTACTTTTAATTTATGTCATGATATTACTATGTCCTATCTTGTATTTGTACATTATTTATGTGTACTTATAGTGAATACACATAATAGATCTATATTATTTATAACATGATCTTTGTAAGAGAATTTCTTAACCCAATTTCCATTCTTTGGGTTAATATCCTACTTTCAAATTATGTCATGATATTATTATGTCATATCTCGTATTTGTACATTATTTATGTGTAATTATAGTGAATACACATAATATATCTATTTTATTTTAAAAATGATCTTTGTATGGGACTTCGTCTCAATCTCCTTTCATTGAGGCATATTTTGTTTTATACAAAACCTTCTTTTATAGAGTGTATAAACCCCTTTTACTTTTACGTTTATCCAAAAGGAATATTTTTATACGAAGAATTTTACTAAACGAAAAAAGGGAATGTTTTTGTCGTACGTATGAGGCGACAACGACTTCTCCGCTATCATGACCATTATTTGTGTTTTGGCTTCCTCTACAAGCCATAAATTTTTAAAATGAAAAATAAATACAAAGTTTTAATTTTCTTTAATTTTGGTATTGAAAATGGTTTTGAAAGTGTTTTTATTACATAAATGTGCTGTATTGATATCTTGTGATTGAAATGTGGAAATGTTATGTTTCCTTTATGCATGTTTTATGTGATACAATTATGTTATGGTTTATGATATGTTTAAACCTGTTCATATGAGGAATTCATTGGACTTAATAAGTGACGGGTGGAGCCTGCTATAGCTCCTCGATGCATCGGTAGGTCTCATGAGACAAACTAGTGTCTTGTCATGAGGCCTTGACAAAATCTTATTTGTTTTCTTGGAACGAGGCCTTGGCTACGTGGTTGTGATAGTCTAGCATTATGCATTCCATCATTATGAAAGTGGGTATTGATATTGCATGGGATTATTCGACTAGTAGAATATCCATGTGAGTAAGTAAATGGCATTATTTAATTTTATTTTTGCCATATTATGCTGAAGTTCAAGTTTAAAAAGGCTTTTGTTTTACTTATACATTTCCTTAAATGTTAATGTTTATTTATGAAAGCTTCAGCTATATTATTATCCTTACTGAACATCTGAGCTCACCCCTTTCAATGTTGTAATTTTTCCAGGTTGTGAAGAAGTATTTTAGGAATGACCTGTAGGGATAGTCTGAAGGGTATATGAGTGTGGAAAATGGACACTATGTTATTGTAGTTTTTCACATTATGATGTAATGTGACATTTATGAATGTATCTAGTGTTTCTAAGGCTACTAAACTAATCGGTGTTTCGAGACTTGATCTTTTGTGATCATGCCAATGTTACGAAGTAATGCACCGACTCTGCGTAGCTGGGGTCGGGGCATTACAGTTGGTATCAGAGGCAGTTTAGTAATAACCTTGGAAGCTAGATTTAGATAAAATCTGATTAGAGTACATAGCCCGAAGATAGACTTTGAGGATTAGTATAGAAGAACATCCTAGAATTTTGGTATTATAGAGATATTGTGAGTTTTCTGAGCAATACATCCCTGTCTGGATACGAGCAGGTAGAGGTGGCTCTGGCACAGATGTACCTAGGGGTAAAACCCAAAAACACCACTTTGAGCTAGACTCGAATGGGAACTGGTGCACGACAATGGGCCTTGCTGCACTCTTGGTTACGACACTCCCGAGGGATATGCTTATGATAATTCTTGTTTTCTTTACAAACCACTATGAAGGGTTATGGGTATATACTTCCTCAAAGAAAACATTTTTATGATTATGGATTATATCCATAAATAGTTCAATTTATGTTAATTATTTTACAAGTATGGAATTATGTATTTTTATTCATAAACTAATCTAGTTTATGCCATTGTTTAGAAATGGCGCCTAGTGGAAGGAATGGAAACCGTATCAATGCACGCACTCCGTGTAGGGATTTCCCTCCTACTCAAGATAATTATTATGGAGCTGGAGATACAACTGGTGCTGATCAACTTATTACCATACTGGGACAACTCAATCAGGTTATGAATAATAACCTTACTCGTATGGAGCACCCTGATTCGAAACATGGAGGTTCAATGTTAGACCGCTTCGTGAGGAAACAACCACCAACATTTAATGGGGGTACAAATCCATTAGTAGCTGAGAAATGGATAAACTCCTTAGAGAAAATAATCCACACCTTGGGGAGTAGTGAATGGGAAAAGTTTATCATGGCAGTTTACCACCTCACTGGAGATGCCGATCAATTGTGGTTCCTAATTCAAAACAGAAAGGAAGATGAAGAAGTATCAAGTATAGAATGGAGGTATTTTAAAGAAATTTTCTTAGAAAAATACTTTCCACATGACCATCGAGCAGATATGGAAAGGAAATTTCTGAGTCTGAGGCAGAAGGAGGATGAGAATGTCGCAAAGTATGAGGCTAACTTTACAAGGTTAGCGAGGCATGCTAAAAATTATATACGTAACCCAAGAAGTAAGATTGATCGTTTCTTTGATGGGTTAAAACCATTTCTCTGTCGAGCTTTAGTATCACAATCTTTCTCAACATATGAAGATATAGTCTCGTGTGCTATCAAGACAGAAAATGAATTCTCTAAGTCTTATGACAATAAAGTAAAGCAAGAGAAGAAGAGAATGGTGGAACAAGAGACGGATAAAGGGACAAAGGGAAAGAAGGATTTTCCATTATGTGATAATTGTGGGAAGAATCACCCTGGTACGTGCCTAAAAGTAATGAGAGTTTGTTATAAATGTGGAGAAAAAGGTCACCAGGCGCATGATTGCAAGGGAAAGAAAGAGGCTATCAATGTTGAATTCTACAATTGTAGAGACATGGGGCTTTATGAAAATGAATTTCCTAAGCATCAGGGAAACTTACCTCAAAAAAGGCCAAGGTTTAATGGCCAATCTTATGTTGTGACTACAGTTGAAGCAGAATAATTAATGTATTGGTGCTTTTGGACCCATGGATTGTATTCTGGTTATTAGAATAATGTGATATATATATATAAGGATTATACTGCAATACTTGTTGATTTAATTAAACTTTTAATATTATGAAGGTAATCATATTTTTGTATGTAACAATAAGAGAAACTTTACTTTGTTTAGGGAATCTAATGTTACAATTGATTTTGGAATTTAAGGACCCTTTATAGAATGTCTGGACAGAGGTATTTTGGATAACTATAAAGGTTGGAATGGATTAAGTTGATCTTTGGATAGTATTGTTTAAGGTAAAAACATTTCTGAAGATTATTTTTGGAATATTATAATACTATAGTTTTAGGAAAAGGATAACCTGCATGGTGGGGAATAACCCGTCGTGTCGGACAAAGCTGCATGAATTGAACCCACAACAATAGTGCGACTGGCCTTTATTACCTACCACTAGCCTATAGTAAGTCCCTGGTTATTACAAAATATTTTTCCTAATCTAAATGGTATGTGGTAATATTTAGAACCTTATACAATTAGGATAAATAGAATATTTTTGAGTTCTGTTACCATTTGGAGTAAAATATGGGTTTGTGGTAAAACTTTATTAAAGAATGAAATTATACACAACAAGTATGTATATTCCCTTATGTTCTTAGTAAATCTCCTAAATAAAGTCCTCAACTTTATAAAAGGTAACTTAAAACAAAAACATTGCCGGTTAACTTTTCCAACTCGGGATTCAATGACCGTTTAACCAATCACACGTTTGTGATTTTCTTATGGTTAACTTTCTCCTAATCTAGTTTTCTACAACTCTCCATCAGAACTTGATGGTTTGTTTTTCTTCCATATCCATATTTTCATAGAACCCTAGTATGGGCTATCTCGGGTGACCTTTGTACTTCTCTTTCATTCTTTTAATGTTATATTTTTATTAACCTTATTTCCGAAGTGGGTTTTCCACAAAGGTATTTTCTATTTTCGACCTTTTATTTTCAAAGAAAAATTTCAAATTGTGAGGACGCAATTTATCAAATGAGGGGAGAATGTAACACACCGAGCTTCCACGATACGCTTCCCATTCAATAATGCAATAGCTTGTATTGTACGCAACTTCGAGTTCTAACACACCGCGACTAATCAAAGTAGCCGTTATGAATAGTAATACCCACTTTTTAAAATTATAGAAATTATATATTTCAAAATGGACTTCATTTTTGGATTCAAAATATCGAAATTAGCCTATATTGAATTTTTGGTATTTTTCTAAGAACTTCCAATTTTCTATGAATAGTGAAAAATACATAAAAACAACTTTTTTAATCAAAATAATTTATAGTGATAAATTATACTACTGAGTGGTTTTAAAGTATAATTAGAATATATTTTTACCATGTTATCCAATGGTGTTCATTAGAATTAATTTCACATTAAAATTTGACATAAACAATTGTCAGTCTTTTGATATATATTGTTTTTTAAAAACATGCTATTTGTTATGACATGCGGAATTAATTATGAAATTAATTAATGAAACTTATATGTTTGTAATTTTGTAAAATAGACAACATTTTTGAATTCAGAATATCAATTATAGCTTAGGGTGAAATTTTGGCATTGTTCTGAGAAACATCATTTTTTTATGAATAGTGAAACTACTAAGAGGTAGTTAAAAAACTGATTTTTTGTTTAAATGAAACATTATCACTTCTGTGATTTGATTTTCAAAAAGCAGACATACATGGTTGTCATTAGGTAGTAAAATGTGGTTCAATGGAATGAAAATAATTTTGGGTGAATAGTAACTTTTAAGTTTAAATAATCGCGATTAAAGGTAATTAGTGAACTTTAAGGTAAAAATGATATTATAAAAATATGAAAATACCTTTACACTTTACCTACCCCTATTTGATGAGTCATGTCCGACCAAGACAATCCATGGGTCATCTTGGGGACCCCATGGAGCCACATTGGTAGGAAAATGACATAAATAACTTTTTATTTAATGTAAAAAAATGTCCCAAACAAGAATTGTTTTACTAAAACAATTATTAAATGGGGTTATACAAGTCATATTTTTTACAATAAATATTCATTATAAATCTAAAACTATTTCCTATATCATGATATTTTCTTTTAATTTTTAGACATTAAATAAAATAAATTATTTTTGACACCATGATGATGCAGCGATTACCTCATTAATTAACGATTTAAATAAAATGAAAAGATAATGTAAATTCTATAACTTACACTTGTCAAGAACCTATTGGATGAGTAGATTTAGAACCCTTATCACATTATCCTCGAAATTTATAAGTTTGAGACCTTTTGAATCCAAAAATACATTTCATAATAAAGTAACATTTCAATCTTTCCAAGAGTGCCCCTCCTCTCCACTTATAAAAGGCCCCCACCACTACCACCTTACTAACACTTTAAAAGCCTTTTGGCTCGGCCAACCTCTGCCCAAATACTCTCCCAAATTCCCTACCTTACACCTAGAAGCCTCACTTTGGTCATAATTCTTCACAAGGAAGCCTTTGGCTCAAATCAAAAGAGTTACCCGATTTTAAGGTAATGTCTTCTCTTATGTTATTTTGTATTATTTTGCTTATCCATCCCCCTAAACTCTTTTTATTCATTTCTTCTGTAACAACAAAAGTATCCTCAATATACTAGTATGTGTTTATAAGAATTATTAGAGCTAAAATTACACACACCTGCTTCTAATGGTTAAAGAACATACTGTTTCTGTGATTGGTGAAATACTACCTCACGAAACGATGATTGTTCAATATTCTTTTAACACCTCTAATGGTGGCCATTATGATGACACTATTTTTATATAAGATATATTATATGTTTATGTTTTACTTATGCTTCTGTATTTTTCATTTATGGAATACCTTTATGGTTTCCGTTATGGGTAAACGCGATATCTTCATTTTAGGAAGTGCGGACTACCGCCCCCTCAAAGTGATTTGAATCGTTAATGCCATATGTGGGATGTATAAAGGATGGAGTAAATGATATTATATATGATATTATACTAGAATTATAATATACCTTTATATCATTATGATTTCATTAAATATGAAATAGAAATGAAAGTAGCGTTCATGCGTATGTACGGCTTACCGTCTCCATGAACGGTGCATTTCATTTCTTACCTCTAAACGTTATGGAATATTATAAATGCATGTATATACTAGATATATATGATATATATGATATCTATATCATGAATATAATTCTTGATATAATTGATATTTCACCACATGAACAACTTGTAATTATAAGAAGTTTATTTTTGACTCAAGTACCAAAGATCGAAAAAACGACCGTTATTAACTTAAATAATTACATAATGTTCATAACATGGTAATAAGTGATATAAAAGGAATAAAAAACTTGAAAAAGGTTCTTAACCAATTATAAATTATCTCTAGTTTATTATTCAGGTGGTTAAATAACGGTCAAGCCAAGACAGGACGCAAGGTAAGGGAACTTCTTAACCCAATTTCCATTCTTTGGGTTAATCTCCTACTTTCAAATTATGTCATGATATTACTATGTCCTATCTTGTATTTCTACATTCTTTATGTGTACTTATAGTGAATACACATAATAGATCTATATTATTTAAAAACAATGATCCTTTTAAGGGAATTTCTTAACCCAATATCCATTCTTTGGGTTAATCTCCTACTTTCAAATTATGTCTTGATATTATTATGTCATATCTCGTATTTGTAATTTATTTATGTGTACTTATAGTGAATACACTTAATATATCTATATTATTTTAAAAATTATCTTTGTATGGGACTTCGTCTCAATCTCCTTTCATTGAGGCATATTTTGTTTTATACAAAACCTTCTTTTATACGGTGTATAAACCCCTTTGACTTTTACGTTTATCCTGAAGGATTTTTTTTTATACGAAGCGTTTTACTAAACGAAAAAAGGGAATGTTTTTGTCGTACGTATGCGGCGACAATGACTTCTCCACTATCGTGACCATTATTTGAGTTTTGGCTTCCTCTACAAGCCATAACTTTTTAAAATGAAAAATAAATACAAAGTTTTAATTTTATTTAATTTTGGTATTGAAAATGGTTTAGAAAGTGTTTTTATTACATCAATGTGTTGTATTGATATCTTGTGATTGAAATGTGGAAATGTTATGTTTCCATTATGCATGTTTTATGTGATATGATTATGTTATGGTTTATGATATGTTTAAACCTATTCATATGAGGAATGCATTGGACTTAATAAGTGATGGGTGGAGCCCGCTATAGCTCCTCGATGCATAGGTAGGTCTCATGAGACAAACTAGTGTCATGGCACGAGGCCTTGACAAAATCTTATTTGTGGTCATGGAACGAGGCCTTGGCTACGGGGTTATGATAGTCTGGCATTATGCATTCCATCATTATGAAAGTGGTTATTGATATTGCATGGGATTATTCGACTAGTAGAATATCCATGTGAGTAAGTAAATGGAATTATTTAATTTTATTTTTGCCATATTATGCTGAAGTTAAAGTTTAAAAAGGATTTTGTGTAACTTATACATTGCCTTAAATGTTAATGTTTATTTATGAAAGCTTCTGCTATATTGTTATCCTTACTGAGCATCTATTCTCACCCCTTTAAATGTTCTAATTTTTCCAAGTTGTGAAGAAGTATTTTAGGAATGACCTGTAGGGATAGTCTGAAGGGGATATGAGTGTGGAAAATGGACACTATGTTATTGTAGTTTTTCATATTATGATGTAATGTAACATTTATGAATGTATCTAGTTTTTCCAAGGCTACTAAACTAATCGGTCCTTCGAGACTTGATCTTTTGTAATCATTGAAATGTTACTAAGTAATACACCGACTCTGGGTAGGTGGGGTAGGGGCGTTACACAACCAATACCAGCACTTCCAGAACCCGGCATGGCGAGATCAATAGAACACATGCGGTGGCCAACAACAGCAGAATCCTCCACCCCAGCGACCGCCCAACTACAACCAGCCTCCATATCAGAACCAATACTAAAGGCCTCAACAACCCCAGTAGGGTCCTTATCAGCAACAAGGGTATCAAAACCCTCATCCACTGCAGCCACGACAACCACCTCCTCCACGGGCTCATCAATCACCTCAGCAGGAGAACACCTCAAGGTTAGAGGATCTGATGACTAAATTCATATCTATTGCTCAGACTCGGTTCCAGAACTAGGAAGTTTCGATTCAAGGCTTGGAGAATCAGATTGGCCAACTGGAAAATCAAATCTCAGGGAGGCCGCCCGGTACAGTACCGGGGAATACCGAAAAGAACCCAAGGGTGGAGGCCAATGATGTTATGCTCCAGAGTGGAAAAGAGCTCCACCAGAACTAATCAGCACATAAAGGTGCATCCACACCCACTTTTGATGAAAATGGTACCAATACCAACCCATAATCATCCAAAATCCCGCAGAAGGAGGCTTCACAAAAAAAAGAAAATGAAGTAATCCAACCATTCAAGCATGCCTTACCTTTTTCAGAAAGATTGAAGCAGAGGAAGCTGGACCACCAGTTCAGAAAATTCATGGCTATTTTCAAGAAGCTACATATCTACATACTATTTGCGAAGGCCCTAACACAAATGCCAACATACGCCAAATTCATGAAGTAAATCCTCTCGAATAAGAGGAAGATGGAGGATTTGGGTGTCATTGCACTAACGAAGGAGTTCTCCACGGTGGTTCAACATTCCATTCCTCCCAAACTCCAAGATCCAGGTAGTTTCATAATTCCGTGTACTATTGGATCCTGCAAGTTTGAGAAGGCCCTCTGCGAATTAGGGGCCAGTGTGAACCTCATGCCCCTCAGAGTTTTCAAGAAGCTGGGACTCCACGGGCTCAAGCCTACCCGCGTAGCCCTTCAACTTGCTGATCGATCCATCAAGCACCCAAAGGGACTACAAGAGGACATACTAGTCAAGGTGGGTAGCCTGATCCTTCCCGCTAATTTCATCATCCTCGACATGAGGGATGACCAGGAAGCACCTCTTATACTTGGAAGACCTTTCTTGGAAACTGGGAAGTTACTGATTGATGTGCACCAAGGGGAGCTTATTTTTCAGTTAGGTGATGAAAGGGTTTCCTACAACGTCCTCAAATCCATCAAACATGCTTCCTTGTCAGAGCGTGAGGACTGTTATGCAGTTTCCACCATGGTTAATCATTTTAGTGACAAAGGGGATGATCTGGTATGTTCTTGTATTGTGAATAATTTAACTAATCCATATATTCTATTAGAAGAAGAGCCAGAAGACTTGCAATTCATAGAAGGCCAGGGTGTCCAGTATTGGCAGCGTGTAGTTGTTCCTGATAGTTTGGAACGGGACAAGGTGAAGCCACTTGTGCCTTCGATTTTAAAGGCGCCTGAACTCGAACTGAAGCCTCTTCCATCTTCTCTCAAGTATGGGTATTTAGGACCCAATCAAACATTTCCTATTATACTTAATGCATAACTATCACAGGAGTAGGAATATGAACTTCTGAAGGTTCTCAAACAGTGGAAGCATGCTATTGGGTGGACATTCGCTGATCTGACGGGCATCAGCCCTACCATTTGCACTCACAAGGTGCTGCTTGAAGATGGTGCCAAGCAATCTCAGCAACCACAATGGCACTTGAATCCTCCCATGAAGGAAGTTATAAAGAAGGAGGTGATCAAATTATTGGATACAGGCATCATCTATCCCATCTCGGATAGTTATTGGGTGAGTCCTCTCCAAGTGGTACCCAAAAAGGGTGGTATCACTCTGATTTCAAATGAAAATAACGAGCTCATCCCTACACGCACTATCATGGTCTGGCGAGTCTGTGTGGATTACCGAAAGCTAAACGATGCCACAAGAAAGGATCACTTACTCTTTTTATTCATGGATCAAATGCTAGAGAGACTATTAGGGCACAACTTCAATTTGCTTCCTCGACGATTTTTCTGGTTACAACCAAAACTCCATCACTCCAGAGGATCAGGAAAAGAGCACATTCACATGCCCCTACGACAAATTTTCTTATCGAAGGATGTCTTTCAGCATGTGTAATTCCCCCGCCACCTTTCAGCGATGTATGCTAGCCATCTTCCACAACATGGCGGAACGAATCCTGGAGGTATTCATCGATGATTTTTCCGTTTACATAAAATCATTCACCATTTTTTTACGGCACCTTGATCTAGTTTTGGAATGATGTGAGCACACTAACCTAGTCTTGAATTGAGAAAAGTGTCATTTCATGGTGCAAAGTGGAATAGTCCTTGGCCACAGAATTTCAGCGAAGGGGATAGAGGTGGAACCGGCATATATTGAATCCATTTCACGATTACCAATACCAACTTCCATCCGCACCATACACAACTTCCTGGGGCATGCATGTTTTTACAGGCGGTTTGTCTGTGACTTCTCCAAAATAGCCCAACCCCTCACCAATATTCTAACCAAGGATTCCATATTTGAGTTCAATGACCAATGTGTCAGATCTTTTGATCATCTAAAGAAGCACCTTGTGGAAGCTCCAGTTTTGATTTCCCCCAAATGGGAGGAACAATTTGAGGTGATGTGAGATGCAATCAACTACGCAGGTGGAGCAGTCTTGGGCCAGCGACTTCACCAGATTTTCCAACCTATCTATTATGCCAGTAGGATGCTCAATGAGGCACAAATTAACTACACCACCACAGAAAAGGAGATGGTCGCAGTGGTTTTTGCATTTGGCATGTTTTATTCATACTTAGTGTTGTCTAAAGTTATTGTTTACACTAACCATGCATCACTAATGTAATTACTCAACAAGAAAGACGTGAAGCCCTGATTGATCGGCTGGGTACTCCTCATACAAGAATTCGATCTTGAGATCCGGGATTAGAAAGGGAGTGTGAACTTAATTTCTGACCATCTCTCCTGCCTCGAGCAGCCTCACTTGGAGAAGGAAGAAGATCTGGAGATCAGAGAGGATTTTCCTGATGAGCACCTCTTTTCGATCAGTGAAACCCCTTGACCATGGTATGCTGATATCACTAATTTTCTGGTTATAGGTGTCGTTGACCCTGACCTCTCCTTCCAGCAAAGGAAAAGATTTTTCTCTGATATGAAAAGGTACTTCTGGGAGGATCCTCTGCTATTTCGATCCTGTGTAGATGGAGTGATCCGCCATTGCATCCCGGAGAATGAAGTTCACAGTGTCCTTGAGTTCTGTCACGCCTCACTAGTAGGAAGACATCATGGGCTGGACCGTACCATAGCTAAGATCATGCAGTCTGTATTTGACTGGCCCACCTTGCATAGAGATGCCCAGGCCATTGTTTCCTGTTGTGATTGGTGCCAGTGGATATGTAATATGGGACGTAGAGCCGAGATGCCTCAGCAACCCATCCTGGAGGTTGATATTTTCGATGTCTGGGGCATAGATTTCATGGGTCCTTTTCCCTCATCTTTTGGTAACACTTACATCCTGGTCTGCATTGACTACGTCTCCAAATGGGTGGAAGCTACTGCTACAGCTCACGACATAGCCAAGGTAGTCTTAAATTTCTTAAAGAAAAATATTTTTAGCAGGTTTGGTGTTCCACAATTACTGATCAGCGATAGAGGGACCCACTTCAACAACACACTGATGAGAGTAATACTATTGAAGGATGGAGTAAACAATCAGATGGGGACACCATATCATCCCCAGTCCAATGGATAGGTAGAGATCTCGAATCATGAGCTCAAGCAGATCTTGGGGAAAACAGTGAACACTTCACATAAGGACTGGTCCAAGAAGTCAGATGATGCCTTGTGGGCATATCAGACTGCTTTCAAAACATCATGGGGAATGTCCCCATTCTTCCTCGTCTATGGAAAGCCCTGCCATTTTCTAGTAGAATTGGAACACAAAGCCTACTGGGCTATCAAAGCCCTAAATTTTGATCTAAAGGCAGCTGACGAGAAACGGATGTTCCAACTGTCAGAACTAGATGAGATCCGATTAAAGGTATATGAGAATTCCAAATTGTACAAGGAGAAGACAAGAGTCATTCAAGACCGGATGATATCATGAAAATCTTTCCAACCTGGTGATCAGGTACTTCTCTTTAAATCTCGTCTTTGCTTATTTCCAGGGAAGTTAAAGTCACGCTGGTCAGGACCATTTCACGTTATCCGTGTATTCCATTATGGAACGGTCGAAATTTCTGGAGAAGATGGTCAACCATTCAAGGTAAACAGGCAGCGCTTGGAAGATTACAATTCTACAGACAACATTGTGGGAACATTGTCCATCATACACCTCAGGTAAGAAAGGTAAGTAGGTCGATCCAATGGCCTAAAACAAAGGCACTTCCTGGGAGGCAACCCATAGGTTACATGCCGTGTCCCACTTATATACACGGCGTGTACTAATCCTTTTTAATTTATAAACTTAATAGTATAAATCTATAGAATAACAAATAAATAACCATTGATGATGTCGGTGTCGATGGCAAAGTCACTGGAGTTTATTCGAGATATCCTCGGTTCGAATCCTCCTGACCTACCTTTGACACGGGATTCCTCATTTTAATTACACAGCCTGTGTGGTTTTTTTCAATATATATATATATAAATATATATATAATTTTTTTTAATAAAACCCATCGTGGGGATGGCCCGGTTGGCTCCAATCGTAATCCGGTTTCAAAAGACCCGGGTTCGAATCCAAACAACCTTTACATTTCCATCATTTGTTCTTTTAATAAAACCACACGATGTGTACTCTGATAGACACCGTGTGCGCCATGATTTTTCAAATATAAATTAAAAATGTTTTAAAAATAAGAAATTACATGCGGGTGAATTTGGTGGATTGGCAACGTCTCAGCACCAGGTTCACAAGACCCGGTTTTGAATCGCGCTAATCTCCCCGCTTCACCCCCATCCATTCCTAAATAAAAACCACACGCCATGATTTTATTTCTTTCCATGTGTATAGACCATATAGAATAATTATATATATATATAAAATAGGAACAGCAGAAAAACCTTTGCTCCAGTGGGTGAGGGAATCTGTTCGAATCGGCCGATCACCAGTTCAAATCCCGCCCCAATCACCGGACCAAAGGTTGTACTACTCTTTTTCTCATTTTAATATACCCGCCGTGTATTTCCCGATATATGTCATGTATAGGTTTATGTATAATAAAATTTGTAGATATATATATTTTTAATTATTAATAATAATTATTATATAGTTTACTATAATAATTATATTTATTTATGTATAAAAAAAATCGGGATACACGACATGTACCAAAAATACACGCCGTGTACCAAAGCTATATAAGCGGCGGGTCACCTAGCTTGAGGCCATGTCACATGGCTGCCCCATTCTTCCCCTTCTTCCCGTTTCTTATCCCGAACGCTATATGAACCCCCTTTCCAGGATCCGTCAATTTGGGGAATTACAAGTTCTGATTCTTCTCACATTGTGATCCTCAGTCCAGGAACACCATTCTGCGCCCTCTATTTCACGTTTTCAGAATCGTTTAGGGTGTTTATCGGATCGGCCGACTGTTCGTCTTCCGCCTGTACAAGGCCACGAAATGATGAACACACGCCGTGTACATCTGTACACGACCACACACAAAATATTTCGAAATTTGAATGTACACGGTGTGTATGTTCGATATACACCGTGTTCTTGTTGATTTCCATCGTACCCGAGTACTCCTTTTCACATGGCCTCACACACCTTTTTTTTCATTCACGGAGTGTATGTTCAGTACACACCATGTAGACCATTTCCCTTGGCCCCTTCGTGTGTGGCGCATAACACAACCTGTCACCCCATGTTCCAGAACACGTCGTCTATGTTCGGTACACGCTGTGTCCTTTATATATGTAGCCAGCCCGTGTCTCACCCTCTACACGACCATGTTCTTCATGTGCAGTACATGCCGTGGACTGTACCTACACGTCGTGTATTGTTTTCTTTGAACTGATAACAACATGGCCATGTAATTTATAATACACGACCACCTGCACTTTGAGTAAACATGGTGTGTATGTTCGGTACACACCATGTCCTATTACATGGTCTATTTCCACCCTCGGTGTGACTTTCCAGAGAACACAGGTACTCTATATTCTGACTACATTCCGTGTACTCTGGAGTACAGGCCGTGTACTTTTATTTTCCAGTTTTGTCACATTTTCTTTATTTTATTTTTTTCCTTTTTTCTTCTTTTTTTGTTTTTTTTTTCTTTTTAATTCTATTTCAGGATATGGAAGATCATGATCCTTCCCGCAGGAAGTGGCCAGCCTCCAACACCGAGGGCAAGAGGCACAGCTATCATCAGATCCGACTCCGACCACCTACGCAGCCGAACCCCGATGCTCTGGTCTTTGAGTGCCCTCTGTTGGCCATTCTGCCACCACTCACTCCCTCAGATGAGGCGAGGCCTACTTCTTCTGCACTAGCTGCTACTTTCCCTATACTATCATCCTCAGCAGCTGGTCCCTCTTCGAGCACACCTTCCACCGTGCCACCTTCTTCTTTGGCGGATCCACCTCCGGATCCAGACGTTGCTGCTGTACCGTCACCTGGGACGGGACCTGTAGGTGCTCCCTATCCCTACATAGACTTCCCAGTCACCGAACTCGCATATGATAGGATCCGATGCTTCTCTCGTTGGCCGATACCATTGAGCGACCGGTACCTTGATAGTTGCATTCCACAGCGGCTAAGTATTTGGGAGGAGTTGGATGTACTTCTCGGGCACACCGCACTCCTCGAGATTTTCCAGGTTAGCACTCCTATGTTTCGAGATTTATTTTTGGAGTTCGCATCCTCCTTTGAGATTGATGGAGTGGAGTATCGGGAGACACCTGGCAATGCAGTACCCGTAGTCTGATTCTGGCTAGGCGGCCGACGTTTCTCTCTTACTATGACAGAGCTTGGCCGAGGGTGTGCTTCTACCCCCATCCTATCACACCACCCCCCATTTCTGACTTCACCCGGCCGAGCGCTCTGACCTTATTGCCATGTGGTGGGAGATCGTTGGGCCTGACCACCGGTACTCCCCCACTTCTCAGAAGAACACTCTTATAGCAGACCCTGTCCTTCCTTTCACCCACCGGTGCTTCAGCACCATCCTTTTTCCCCACCATGAGGATATTGGGGTCGTGACCTCCTGTGACATGGAGTTTCTTACCTGTGTCATCCGGAAAGCCTAACCGGACCTCCCCTATCTTTCTGGCTCCTATTTCCACTGCATGTTTACCGGCTGTCAGGGAAACCTGAACGGCGGGTTTTATACCACTCGTCTTGCCCACCACTTAGGGGTCTTCAAGCCCTCATTACCTCATTACTTGATAGGTTCACCCTAGTGGATAGACTTCCTCATGCTCATTCGCATGGGATTGGTCCGAAAGCAGGGGGTGCCTATATCCTTGCTCAGGCTCGAGCCCCTCCACCTGCTGACCCCCCTGCCCCAGCTGCTGACCCCGCTCTTCCTTCCCCACCACCTCCCGCTTCTCTACCTCACCCACCTCCTACAGACCCCACTTCTTCTAACCTTCCTTCTTCTGTCCCATCCCCCATCCCACCTACCCCCACACCCTCGGTCGATCCGACCCTTTCCCTCCACCTAGCCACGATGGAGCAGAAGTTAGCCCGTATCATCAGCCGCCAGGACACCATTGCACGACATTTGACTCGTCTGGACGGCTTCCAGGACCAGATGGAGCATTTGTTGGTGAATATTTCTCAGCATCTTGGTGTTCCACTCCCTCAGCCACCAGCCTCTGCCTCTGTTCCTGTCCCTTCTACTACTGCTCCACCGCCGTCTCCTGCGCCGACCACAGATTCCATTCTAATGACTACGGTGAGCTCTGCTGCTGCCACTTCTGCCGGGCCAGGGCCTACTGCTGAGCTTCCGATCCCGAGTCTAGAACCTGCGGCTCCTACTTCTTCAGCTACCCTTCCTGATGCCGAGTCAGAGCCTCACCCTTCCACGCCTCTTGCGCCGTCTCTACCGGATGATTCTGTACAGGATGATGCCTCCCATGAGGCGACCCCATGATAGTGACATTTTTCATTATCTTATATATCTCTTCTGTCATTTTCTGTGCTGTGATGTTATGCATGTTTGTCGTTTTCCTTTTTCTCGACAGTCATAGGTACGAGAATGGAGCGCCATGGGAATCACTTTTCTTGAGGGGAGTATTTTTCCATTTCTATTTTCGTTCATTTTGGATTTACTTCTTCCACTGCTTTCGCTCATTTTGTCCCCCTTTTCTCCCCATTGCCCACCCTTTACATTAGTATTGCACTTGGTGGACCATGTGCAGTATTAAGTGTGGGGGATCATCTATATCTTTCACCTTAGTCTTTTCCCTTAAACTAACCTAGGAGACATCATTATTAGACTCTATATTTGAAAATGTAAAGCAATTTTGGTTAATCAATATTCTAAATTCTAGAGTTATCAGTAGAGCTTTTGGAAAGGTTACATGCTTATTATAGTTTTTAAGTATTTTAAAATGATTGCTAATATAGTTTCAATTACAACCTTTCATCCCTGATTAAATTACATTAATTAGGATAATCATTTATATGCATGTCATGACCTGATTGTCCCATTATTATTTAACCACTCTTGAGAGGTATTCTAAACCATTTTTCATATTTCTTCTCTAATACCCTCTTTCTTGAGAGATTATTAGGATATGCATCACTACCAGAATTTGCATGTTTTTCTTTTCGAAACATGAATAAATTTTTGAATTATGTTGACACGATTGAGGCATTAGATTGTTTCAACCCCTTATCTTGAGACCTACCCTACATTTAATCTTCATTAAGCCCATAGAATCCATGAACAACCTTTATAGGAAGCCACAATACAAGCCTATTTCCCTTCCTACCCTATTTCTCTTTAAACATTGCATGATTATTCATTTAAGCTTTAAAGAGGGAGTTGGAAATACATGGAATATTTTTGTGCACAACCATGTAATAAAGTGTGGGGGAGTGCCTCTTGATTATTTGGGGCAGAATGGGTTCCAAACATCTCATTGTATTCATAAGGGACGACCTTGTGTTTTGTAATTACAAAAAATAACAACAACAACAAACAAACAACAAGGGGACCTTATGCTTATTTTCCCATAAACCCAACTTGCCTAAGGAAGATGGTGATGATTACAAAAGCATTTGACTGAGCTTTTGAAGGATTTATTTTTAGTGTGCTTTAATTTGAATATCATGCAATGTTGTTTAAGGGAATTAGCCTTCCTTTTTGAAGCCTCATAATTTATTTTCACATCTGAACCTACCAACCCTTAGCCACAGAAACATCTGAACCTTATTGATAAATCCCTCATGATTTTTTAATTCAGTTTTTCTGATGTATAGAAAAAGATATCTTGCAAACCTATGGATAGAGTGTGTATTCCTTGGATTGTGCATAACTCTGAATAAAAATTTCTTGAGTGTGGAGTGTGATTTTGTCTGGTAAGGTAAATCATCAAATGGCATGCTTATTTTTGAAAGGTTGAAAAATGTGTTGAAATATGATGAGAGTAGTTAATTGCATTATATATGTGGCATGATTTTAATATCTTATGAATTTAATTTCTTTGTGCCTTTCAGAATTTTTCCTCTATAACTTTATCAGTTATACGTTTGATTAATTAAATGCCTTCCTTTTAAAGTATAGGCTCTCTTAATTAGATGTTGAGATTTTACTTGAGGGCAAGCAAAAGACTACGTGTGGGGGAATTTGATGCACCCAATTTGTGTATACATTTCCATATATATAATTGCAGATAAAAACATGTTTTCAGCAAATATCTGTTTTTTCATGAACATATTCTTTGATTTTGGTGAATCTGTTTACTTTCAGGAGATTTTTGGCTAAATACACAGATCAAGGGATGTCTGTGAAAATTTTTAAACTACACAGCGTGTACTTTTATACATGCCGTGTACATCCAGACAGGGACACGGACCGAAGGAGGTAGTATACACCCTTGTCACCAGGAAGAAGATACATGCCGTGTGTGGTGGTGCTACATGTCGGGTACTACATTCTAGAAGCAGTAGTTGCCGGAGAAAATTCCACACGCCCATGTGGCCGTTGATGAAGACACGGTGTGTTTGAACTTTTACACACCGTGTCTGCTATTCTAGAAGGGGATGGCGGCCAAACTTATGATACTACAAGCCGTGTATGGTGGCGCTATATGCCGTGTACACCCAACCACCAGGCGGCGCCATGTTCAAAATTCACAGACGACGTGTTAGGCTGCCTACCCGTAGAGAAATTGGCGCCAAAGCGCGTTGATGAAAAGTACACGGTGTGTAATTAATATCCACACCATGTACTTTATTCTACTATAAAAAGAAGCTTTGGCCTACGAATTTGGGAGTTCATAACCATTGAGAGGAAAGATAAACTTTTCTATCACCATTCCCGAAGCTACCAAGGTGACGTCACTCCGCCATTCCACCTTCCAAAACTCTACCTCAATGCCTACACAATGAATCTGTCAGGTATCATGTGTGTCGTTTCATTCTCACTTTCTATGTGTAACTAAACCCCTCATGTTGGGGCTGTGGATGATTGGATCATAATTTGTATGTTGTTTTATATATTTGTGTTTGAATCATTTTAATTCATCTTACTCTTATTAAACCACTATCTAATATAACAGATAATTCATAGCTGGACCAAGGGAAGGATTTTCAGCGATACAAAAGAAAATTATAGGTAAAAACATCCATCACCATTGGAAGGTTTTCACTGATTCAAATAATGGACTGGACGTAATAAAGAATTACGAACACTGACTACCAGAGTAAGGAGTCTGCTACTCTAATTCCAAACAAGAGGAACCGGAACAAGGAAATCTTGTAACATAATGAAATCTTGAATGGTTGAATTATTATGAAAAACACAACCATTTAAAAAATCTGCATAAGAACTCCTTATTCACCACAGCCCCGACATGTCTTTTCATTCCATTTTAAAAACTCTTTAAAATTTACCCATTGTTTTCCTTAAAACTATATCCATTTCTTCAAAGTAGATCAATTTAGTTTCAATAAAAACCCAAAATCAACCCAATTGCTTCTAAATTCTGCATACATCACCTAACTAAGTATTAAATCAATTTAATTCACGCACGCCAACATTCCATGTGGATCCACCCCGAACATATGCTATGTAAAGACCCGTAAATTTTAAGTAATTTTTTTTCTTAAATTCCTCAGAATTTTACGAGTACACAGATTCTGACTGCACCTGATTCTGAGACCCGGTGTGCTGGGAATAATTTTCTGAAGTTTCATTAAGCTTAAATTAACACGCATAAACAGTTTTCCTGAAAAAGTAGAATAAATCTTAAACGGTTACTTGGATCAGAAATCTGAGGGCACCGTTGTGCACAGAATGGTGGTTTTACCCTAGGAGTGACTTATGTTTAGTCGGCGCATGACTCCTGTGAGAAAACCCGAAAATGGAATAACCGTAAATAAAATAATTAAATAAAGTTATTTTATTTTTCAAATGCTTATAACTCTGAAACGGTAACTCGGATTAAAAATCCGAGACCACTGTTGAACTCGTGAGGGAATGATTTCTTTAAGAAGATATTTAATTTGGACGAGACGAGCCACCTAAGAAAGTTAGTTTTTGGCCATAAATAAAATATTTAAGTGACAGTTATTTTATTGTAAAATTCATAACATCTAAACGGTAACTCGAATTGAAAATACAGGAGTACTGTTGTGTTCTTTAGAGCGTTTTTCACCAAGGAAGATCCTAACCATGACCATAGTGGGTCGAGGGTGACTGATAATAATTTTTTGAACTTTTTTTCGGGTACGTTCAGTAAACGTACGAGCGGCGTTTTATAACTTTTGAACCGGTGCTCGAAATCAAATTTTGAGGGAACCGTTGAACTCGCAGTGCCGATATTTTCTTAATAATACTTTCACCTCAATGACAGATGATCGGGTATGAAAGTTAGTTTTTGGGGTTTTACGTGGGTTAATAAAATAAAATAAGTGAATAATTTATTTTATTTTGTTAAACACATGCAGGGTGGATAAAGTGGTCAAAAGCTCCACTTCGGAGTTGGTGGTGGAACCGCCACACCCTAAACTCCCATTTAATGGGGAGGGAGAGGAAATCTCTCAAACCCCCCATCAATTAATTTTATATGTTGACGTAAAATTAATTACACTCAATTAATTTTATTGGTCGATGTAAAATTAATTTTTGTCAGTTAATTTTATGTGTTGACGTAAAATTAATTTCTCTCAATTAATTTTATGAGTTGACGTAAAATTAATTGTTGTCAGTTAATTTTATGGTTCGACGTAAAAATTAATTCTTGTGAGTTAATTTGAAGTGTCGACATGAAATTAATTGCTGTCAATTAATTTTATGTGTCAACAAAAAATTAATTCGTGTCATCTGTTTTGTCGCAGGCTATGTGGGGGAAACTTCTTGGCATCATCCACTCTTAAGTTGTGCCACCACACCTCATAAATTGCACCAACACAATTTAATTCACCCGACCCCCTTTTTAAATTAAGTAACTGCATCGTTGGAATTTAGGAAGGTTCCAAATAAATGAACTGTCATAAATTCCATGATGGTTACATACCTCTCCCCCTCTCCTATATATAGAGAGCTTGTGAGATGGTTTTGGGATGTCTTCACCAAGGGACGAAGCGCTGGTAAAGTATTGTGGCGCCCAACACTTTGGGAAATCATATCCTCTCTAATGAAGAATGCCGACCTACGACGAAGGATGACGAATACACTCTGATTCCTCGGAGATCGACGACGCGACACCGTGTACCAGGACGCCAATGATCCTCCTTTTTAAAAGCCGTGTACCGCGATGTCGATGATCTTCCTTCCACGATGCCGATGATCTTCCTTCCACGACGCCGTCTTTCGCGACGTCCCTTTCACGCAACCAACCTTCGTTCGACAACACCTTGAGGTAGGGGTTAATTGTTTTACCCGTGAATTATTTCTTTGTTGTTCATCGACTTCTATTTGGGCCGCCTGTTATCGTAATAACGGGAGGAGGTCGGACCACACGAACACGGCCGAACCTCCTCCCCCTTTGATGATTTTTTATGTTGTCGTTCTAAAGAAGGAGGTGCGACGCAACGGCACCGCGCGGAAACATGGGAAAAAGTGGCGAAGATGTGTTGCGCTGTCACGCCGTGCTGTTGAGTCCAAACGAACCCGCGGCTGGAGTCGGGACGGAATGAAGGGGCGCGGCGCAGTTAGGCCGTTCCGGAGAACCACGGGGACACCACGGCCAGAGCGGGGCCGCGGTGGAGGGACTTGGCGCCGTCGTGCCATACCGGTCGGAAAGGGCCGTGGCTCGAAGCCTCGGCGGTGCAAGGCGTGGCAGCCGGAACCGCCGGCCACCGGCACCTCAGAGGGGCGGGACCCTGACGATCCTGCGACAGCAGAACCGGCCGGCCAGACCGGGACAGCTGGCTTCCACAAAACTGGGGGTCATAACCCCCGGCTGGCCGAAGGAGCGGCCCCCCACGTGGGGGCCGCGAGTTCCCAATCAGGGGGGCAGTGCACCCCCCTATTCAGCACAGCTCGGCGTGCCCGAGCTGAACATGTGGGCACGCCTGGCCGGGCCGGGCCGTGCCGCCTGGGCCGCGCCCTAACAGGATGGACCCAGACCTTGTTCGGGTTGACCTGGTTCGGGCTGAACTAGGGGGGTTGGGCCGGGTCGGACTGGGCCCAGACCCCCCATTTTCAGACCGTTTCCGGTCTTTTTCCCATATCATGGGCTACAGACCTTTAATAGACGCAAATTCAGTACTGATGCGATCCTTGGATCGAGACGGTCGTTCCGGTATATTACACTAATGGTTTTGGATAACTTTGTGTATGACCGGGTTGGTTCGAACACGAAACCAATCGGGCCCTCATAGCGGAAACACTTATAACTTGAGCTCCGGGCGTCTGATTGAAATGTCGTCGACATTCTGGTTTCCTCTTAGTGAGACAGATCATTTAGCTTACTCCGCTCGTGGTTTGGATGTAGTTGTAGTGTAGTCGGGTTGGTTTTGACTTAAAAACCAACCGGGCCCCTGGGATGAAAAAGCCAATAACTCTCGGATAGGACATCCGATTGAAGCGACGTCTATCGCGTTGTGTTCCTTTTGACGAGATAGAACTTTGAGGTACCTCAACTCCGGACTACGTGTTAGTTGATGTATTGACCTCTTGGCTCGTGGAGTGGACCCTCCCGGAACGAGCGTGCTGTGCGCAGAAACCCTAGAGCTGGCTACGTCTGCGACACCGATGACTACCATACAAGATTCCTCTGTGGGTTCGGCGATGACGACTAGGACACTTTGAATCATTATGAAACCCTAGAGCTGGCTGGGACTTGATGACTGCTGACCGATCGACTGAGTGTGTTTCAGATAGCCTAGTGTGGAGCGCTTGGTTGTAGCGGCAGACCCATGGCGGAGGAGCGCTTGGTTGTAGCGGCAGACCCACGGTACTCAACAGAAGGAGTACCTATAGAGGCTATGATGGGGAGTGCTTGGTTGTAGCGGCAGACCCACGACGGAGGAGCACTTGGTTGTAGCGGCAGACCCGCGGTACTCAACAGAAGGAGTACCTGTGGAGGCTATGAGGGGGAGCGCTTGGTTGTAGCGGCAGACCCATGGTGCGAAGCGCTTGGTTGTAGCAGCAGGCCCACATTACTCGACAGATTGAGTACTACAGCAATCCAAGGTTAATGGGAAGTTCTTGGTTTTAGTGGCAGACCCACTGTACTAGATAGAGGAGGAGCTTCCAAGAAGCTATGGTTTCGACATCATGATTAAATCCTAGTTTGAGCTGAGTCTTGACTTTCAATCATTATCTTCGATATGATTGAATTGATTTCCTATGTAAATTGGGTTGTGTTATCCTGGGTAGATTGGTTGTGCTATCCTGTCTAGATGTGATCGAACATGGGATCAGATGTTGGAGCCGAACTATAATTGAAGAATTAGGTATATGTATGGGCATATACCTAAGTGGTTTTGGATGTTACTTCGTGATTGTATCTTTCCTTTGGTATTATCCTTTGTAGATTATGGGAGACCTTCGGGGGTCTCGGGGTCCCTACTGAGTAGCGTATACTCACCCATGTACGGTCTATGCTCGCACTACATTGTGTTGGTTACATACGACAGACATCACTGATCGAGGTTGAGGCTCTTAGAGATGGACGGTTCCCAGAGGAGGAACCCATGACGAGTTGGTGCTCAGAGGTGGATATCACGACGAGTCGGTACCTGGAGGTGGATCACTGGACATGACGCATACAGGGCTGACGACAGGACCCGATGAGCTGAGGAGGCTATCTGTACCCACCCTTCAGGTGGGATTTCCAGTGGACGACTTGGCGTTGCTGCTTTACTTTTCAGTTGCTGTACTTCCTTTCCAGTTGTAGTTTACTTTCGGTTTGGGTTTGTATTCTGGCCCACTTACTTTTCTGCACTTACTTGTACTCAGTTTACTTAGTGTTTACATCTGCTGGATTACTCTTTGGTGTTGTTTACTTTCTAAAGGCAATGCCTTCCCCTTTTTGTCGGGATTTACATCTTTGGTGCTGGTCTCCAGCCCCTGGCCTATGGAAGGCGGGCTTGGGGTAGTCACAACACGAGCCCTGAGGATGGGTCATGACAAATTGGTATCAAAGGAGTTCAGTCTACCGCAGAACTCCAGACTCTAATCTTTCTTCTCTATGAAGCAATAGTGTTAAGGTTATTGAGTGTGGTTATCAGTCCTGGGAGTCTAGTGTTGGTGCGGCAGCCGACGTATCCGTACACCAGGACCCTGACTTCTGATTTCCGACTAAATACAGGAAAACATTGATTGAATGTGTGTTTCAAAGGTTTTCTTTGTGATTACTTTCTGTTAGCTCACCAGGTTCTGTTTTGACCGTGGCACACCTGTTTCTTTTCAAGATGGCCCCATGATGGCAGCCAGCTAGGGTTACGAGTTTTGTACATACTGATAGCCCGCAGAGCGACAAGGCCTCAGTACAGGGCCCTGTTCTAGTTGAGGCACCAGCAGAGGCACCAGCGGTACTACCACCCATTGGGCCACCGATCCCTCCGTCCCCAGTAGTAGGCGATGCACGCCGATTGTGTGCACTGCATGATTTCCAGCGCCAGAGGCCACCAAGGTTCCATGTAGAGACGGACCCACAGGCGGCTAAGGATTGGATGGAGGCTGTAGTTCAAGTTTTCAGGGTAGTGGGGACACCAGGTGACCTCATGGTGATCCATGCAGTGAGCCTCCGGCACGCGGAAGCAGGCAGATGGTGGATCTTGATGCTCCAGGTGCACGACGAGGCATCTCTTCTTTGGATAGACTTTGAGAGACTCTTCTGCTCAGAGTTCATCCAAGACACCCTCCGTGTGGTGCGCATCCAAGAGCTACTACATCTATGACAGGGCAACATGATGGTATCCCAGTACTCAGCGAGGTTTACCAATCTCTCGTTCTATTCCACAGACATGGTACGAGACCCATTATTGAGGGCATAAACCTTCAAGCAGGGGATCATGCGAGAGATCAGATCTTTAGCTGTTTCTCACAGCATCCCGATGCAGACATGGGTGTTGGAACGATCCCTCTTAGTGGAGAGTTTCCTTGCTGAGTAGTCACCAGCAATAGGACCCACCACTAGCCGACATGCGGCAGAGTCTTCTACAGCGGGCAGTAGATAGATGACGCAGAGGTCCAAGAGGACTATACCTACAGGTGGTTGACCACATGACACATGATCTTTTGTGCAAGGCACACGGGGTGGAGAACGACTTACCATGAGCGGACAATGTTACTCCTGCGGCGGGGTTGGTCACAAGGATCGTGACTGTCCGACCCGCCATACAGTTGATCAGAAGATAAATGAAGGACCTCCCAGGCAGAGGCAGAGGTTCGACCATGGAGGTCCGCAGGGAGAAGGTGGGTGAGGCAGAGGAGCTATCCGAGCAGTGGGTGGTGGACGACGCTTTGAGGCCCTACCACCACCACCACCAAGGAGACCACCCCGACTGCAGGGAATAGGTGGACAGGGGAGAGCTCAGCTTCAGGCAGCTGAGGCCTATGATCATGGAGCTCTGGGAGAATATGGGCAGGGGCGGGACTAGCTCCAGACATGGAAACTTATGTTCATGTTGCTTCTATCTTTGTTGATGTTGTTGTTTATGGTTGTTGTGTGTCTTTTTACTTGAGCGGCAGTAATAAAAGACACTTTTCCTTGAGACGTTTTCATTCCTTCCCTATTGTGTGGTTGATACTGAGAGGTTCCAGTTAAAACTGTTGACATGACCCTCACTTTTGAGATACCTACTGGAGGAGACCCAGTTACCACACACTGATGCCGATAGTGTGACTCAACCCTTGAAGGCGAGAGTAACGGTTGGATCTCTTGGTAGTAGCGTCGAGGCCTTACGACGTCATCCTTGGTATGGATTAGTATCATCCATGTCGGGATTGACTGTATTAGGCAAAGAACGTGGTTCATCCATGTAACACCCCAAGAATCCATAATGTGTTATTTCTTCAAAATAATACAATAACTTTCACTACACGCAACACCAAGTTAAATCGCACCATGACTTACCAAACAAGCTGTTCAAAAGAGGTTATGAATAGTGTTAACTAAATTTTAAACTTTATATAATCCTTATAATTTTAGAATCCATATTATGAGTTTCTTAGACATAATGTAAGAACAAATTCATTTTCAGTATTGCATTTTTACCAAATTTTAATAGCGAACCCTTTTTTGATACTATATTTTAAACTTTTTGACTAAATGGGGACATCAAAAATTTAAAATGAAACATCCCAAGCTTCCACGGTACGCTAGCGTGTGTTGTACGCAACACCGAGTTCTAACACACCGTAACCAGTCAAACTAGCGGTTATGAATAGTAATACCTACTTTTTGAAGTTATATATATTTTATATTTTAAAATGGACTTCATTTTTTGATTCGGAATATCAAATTTAGCCTAAGGTGAAATTTTGGTACTTTTCGGATAACTTTTATATTTTGATGAATAGTGAAAATTACTAAATTTTAATTAAAAACAACTTTTTTAAACAAAATAATTAATAGTGATAAATTATGAATTTTAGTGGTTTTAAAGTATATTTAGAATATATTTTTACCATTTAATATAATGTTGGTCATTGGACATAATTTTACAATTAAACCGAACATAAACAAGTGTCAATCTTTTGATAGTTATTATCTCTTAAAAACACGCTTTTTGTTTTGACAGCGGGAATTAATTTTAAATTAATTTCTGACACTTCTGTGTTTTGAATTTAGAAAAATGGATTCCATATTTGGAATCAGGATGTTCAAATTGTGTAAATAGGTAACTTTTATTTTTAGACATTTTGAATAATTACTGCGGTAAATATTTTATTTACCATGGTTAAGGGTAAATCCGGTAAATAAGGGTTAAAAAAATAATATTATAATAATACTAAATTACCCTAAAACGTGTCTTAACCATATTGGTTGATACATGGTCGACCATGGGCATCTTTGGGTCGATTTTGGGACCCCATGGATCCACTTGTAAGTGATAATGACACTTTATTTTAATTAAGTTAAAATGAATACAAAAATGACACAAGCATATATCTTTTAGAAAAACAATTGTTACATAGGGTTATATATGTTGGATTTTAGATTATAAATATTCATTAGAAAGATAAAACGATTTAATACATAATGATATTTTATTTATAATTTTTAGATATTAAATATTATATTTTATTTATGACACAATTATGATGCAGTAATTACTATAATAGTGAAAAATTAAAATAATTGATATTATAAATACCCAAATAAATATAATATGAAACTTTTAATGAATTAAACTAATTTTCTAGGATAATATGATATATTAGGATTGATTTAATTGACTTTGTTCGAAGTAATCAATCTGTTATGAGTTTCACAAAAATCAACTATTGAATAGTGTCAAAATTGACAAAAAAGAGTTCTTAAAACAAATATTATATTATTAATTGATATTAAATTCCTAAAAATCTAAGGTTCGGCCAAGAGACTTATATCATGATAGGTTAATCATTAATGGACCACTTGGGGGTCTCTTGGATGTATGTAGTAAGTTTATTAACCATATTATAAAAAAATACAAAGAGACATTGTAAAAGTGAAACTAATTAACTTAAAGTTAATACTTAAAGATAAGGTTAATATAAGTACCCAAACCTGTATAAATTCTATTGGTTGAGTTGTTTTCGACCCATCCCCACCTTAACCTTTGAATAGTCAACTTTGGAGCCATTGGAAACCGAATATGAATTTATTATAAACTAATATCTCTAGCTTTTCCAAAGGTGCCCCTCACCCCTCTTATAAAAGGGCACTCCTCCTTCTCATTTCTTCACACCTTCAAAGCCTTTTGGATCGGCCAAACTCTGCCCAAATACTCTCCCAACATCCCTCACTACAACCTAGATGCCTTAGTTTGATCAGAAAGCCAACCTAAGGATCCCTTTTGATCAAATCAAAAGGAAGAACCCGAAGAAGAGGTAATGATTTCACTACCCTTTTCCAAGTTCATTTCTTCTTCCACTTCTTCTTCCTTTGTTGTTACCATTCTAAAATAATAACTTCAGTATCATATATATACTGTGATGTTATTATAAATATGGTACAACCATATTAAGTATTCTATCCACCCTTTGAATAACATGTCACCATACGTGCGTACGTACGGCTTACCGTCTCCACGTCGTGGTGTAATTGTTATTCAATATATTATTATTTGGATCGGTATAATAATGATATGTAACTCATGTAAATAATAAATAAAACATGATAATTATTCTTTATATATGATATAACAACCATTTATATATTATTTTAATATCAAAATAATGATATTGTCACTCGTGCGTACGTACGGACTACCGTCTCCACGAACGCGATAAGATTCATTCTCCATCGTATCCATTCAAGTATAATTATCATTTGATGATTTAAAAATGATGTTAAGGACTTGATATCATTCTGGATATGAATAATATACAACCTATCCTTTACAAAAATGTCTTACGTAACAAAACATATAAAAGAAAACAAGTAAGTTAACACCCGAAACAACGATAATACTAAGATATTATTATAAATCGATATTAAAAGATCATATATGATATCATATTATTATATATGATTCTTGTATAATTTAATAACAACTATTTCACCATTATACAGGTGGTTAACATACCCCAACCAAGGAAAAGTACAAGGTAAGGGTTTACTTTACAACCTCTTCATTATCCAAGGTTGTTTATACGTAATAATCTACTGGGATCTCTTTATCATCCACATCCATGTTTCTTAAAAATGCATTTCAAAACATTTTTACTATTTACTAGAATATGAGTTAAAGTCATTTATACCCTTTTTGACTTTTATAAGTGGTTTATAAAGGAATCTTTTGGTCGTTTTCAAAACAAGGTCATTTTTAACCTTTTCGACAGAATTAAGGTAAGAATGTTTTTTTTAACTTATACGGCGGGTGCGGCTAATTTCCGCCGTTATAAAATCTTAAAAACTTCCCTTACAAGCTTATAAGAATATTTTCAAAGAAAATGTTTTATTTTATATGGATCTTAAATGATTTCAAAATAAAAGGAGATATTTCTTTAAAAAAAAATTTGATTTCATCTATGTCAACATCCTCTGATGAATTTTACGCTTATTTGAAGTTGATTTATTGTAATACAAAGCTTCTATATTGTATTGAAGGTTTTGTGATATGTTTGACTGTGGATGTGCTATTTTATACCATTCATAGTTTATAGTGAAATTATTGACATTTCGTATGCTAGTTTTAATACGAATGTTTATGTTATGTTTAAACCTTTTCATATGGGAATGCATTGGACTTAGTAAGTGACGGGTGGAGCCCGCTATAGCTCCTCGATGCATCGGTAGGTCTCATGAGACAAACTAGTGTCTTGGCACAAGGCCTTGACAAAATCTTATTTGTAGTCTTGGCACGAGGCCTTGACTATGTGGTTATGATAGTCTGGCATTATGCATTCCAACATTATGAAAGTGGTTATTGATTTTTGCATGTGATTATTCGATTAGTAGAATATCCATGTGAATAAGTAAATGGCATTATTTCATTTTATTTATGCCATACCATGTTGAAAGTTCATGTTTGAAAGGCTTTTGTTTTAGTTATACATTGCCTTAAAAGTTTATTCTTATTTATGAAAGTTTCCGCTATATTGTTATCCTTACTCGGCATTTGAGCTCACCCCTTTTCTATGTTTTATTTTTCCCAGGAAGTGAAGAAGTAATTTATGAATGATCTGCAGGGATTTTATGAGGGGTTAATAGTGTGGATTGTGGAAACATTATGTTGTTGTAGTAGTTTTTCATTTTATGATGTAATGTAAAACTTATGAATATATCTAGTGTTTCCAAGGCTACTAAACCAATCGGTCTTTCGAGATTTGATCTTTCTTGTGATCATGCCAATGTTATGTAATAATGCACCGACTCTGGGTAACTGGGGTCGGGGCGTTACAGTTGGTATCAGAGGAAGTTTAGTACAAACCTTGGAAGCTAGATTTAGATAAACTTTGATTAGAGCATGTAGACCTATGATGAACTTTGAGGATTAGTATAGAAGAACTTCCTATAATTTTGGTATTGTAGAGATTTTGTGAGTTTTCCGAGCAATACATCCCTATCTGGATACGAGCAGGTAGAGGCGGCTCTGGCACAGATGTACCTAGGGGTAAAACCCGAAAACACCGCTTTGAGCTAGACTCGAACGGGAACTGGTGCACGACAACGGGCCTTGCTGCACTTTTGGTTACGACACTCCCAGGGGATATGCTCAGGATAACTCTCATTTTTCTTTACAAATCATTTTGAAGGGATTATGAGTATATACTTCCTCAAAGAAAACATTCTTATGATTGTGGATTATATCCATAAATAGTTCAATTTATGTTAAGTGTTTTATAAGTATGGGATTGTGTATTTTGATTCATAAACTGATCTAGTGTATGCCATTGTTTAGAAATGGCGCCCAGTAGAAGGAATGAGAACTCCATAAATGCACATGATCCAAAGAGAAGGAAGGATCATATCTTTCATGGTCTTAAGCTAGAATTTATAAGAGAAATAGTCTCCCATGTATTATCATCATATGAAGAAATAATATCATGTGTTGATAAGATAAGTAAAGAGTCTACTGAGTCCTATGGATTTGAAGGGAAGCAAGAGAAGAAAAGGATAGAAGAGAGAAAGATGGATAAAGGGAAGAGGGAAAAGAAGAATTTTCCCATATGTGGTAATTGTGGAAAGAAACACCCTGGAACTTGCCTGAAAGGAATGGGAGTTTGTTATAAGTGTGGAGGAAAAGGGCACAATGTACGTGACTGCAATGGTAAGAAAATGGTTTCAAATGTACAATACTTCATTTGCAAGGAGTTTGGACACTACGCGAACCTATGTCCCAGTCATCAGACTATGCCGCAAATGATGTTATTGGATAATAATCAAGTTATGATACTATCAAAGATGAAGAGGAATGATTAGAGTTCTTATGTTGATTATGTCAATTGAGTGTTGTATCAACAATGTACTTGTTATAATAATTATGGAGTATATAAGGATTGTACTACAGTACTATTTCATTAAGAACTTGAGATTGTGTGGAACAAAGAAAAGTGACTCAATAGCAGGATAAATTTTTGGAAAATATATGGTTGAGAGAATGTTAAATCATAATATAGTTCTGATATTGAGGTAGTGATTTTGGAATAATATGTGATTGTTTTGGATAAATTATATTGGATATTCTTGACTACCTTGGAACTGATTAATGATTTGCATATTCCACCATTGTTGGGGTTTAAAACATTTATGGATTAATGAAGTATATCCAGCATTCTATATGGAATAAGGGAGCATGAATGTAATCAATAAGGAATATGGTAATACATGATGAAGGTATTCATATGCTATTACGGGGTAAAAAGAATCTATATTATGTTTACCTTCCTTATAAATGTTGGACTGTGAGTTTGGATAGAAGTATTTTGGATAGTTCTAGTTTGGATTATTTTGGATTGCCATAAAAGGACAACCCGGAGCTCGGGCGGCAACTCGTCGCGTCCGGCAAGGCCGCGAGACTTGAACCCGCAACCGAAGGGCGACAAGGGTGTATCATCTACCACTGACCCACGAGATGTCCTGGATTAAATAATGTAGTTTTTATTAAAAGATCTTGTAGATGAATTATAAATTCGTTTATTTTGGAACCCTATACGAATAGTGTAAATAGAATTTTTTTTACGTTCTATTATCTTTTAGAGTGAAAGATGAGTTTGTGTTAGAAATTTATTAATGGATAAAACTCTAATTATAAAGTAAGTATATCTCCTTATGATCTTAGCCAATCTCATAAATAAATTCCTCAACATTAAGAAAAGAAACTTAGAACAAAAATGTTTTCCTAGATGGTACCTTAAATCATCACTAATTTATGGCTTTGGGATTGTTGGCCTTTTCATAGCCATGTTTTCTAACACTCTCCATCAGATAATTGATGGTTAGATTTTTCTTCCATATCCATATTTTCCTACATGGAACCCTAGTATGTGTTATTTTCGGTAATCTTCATACTTTCGACTCTTTATTTTAAATAGAGGCCTCATTAATTCATTTTTCGATGTGGGATTTCAACTAAGATACTTTGAAACATCAAAAATGTGTTATCCTAATACCCTATGTTTTGTTGAACCGATGGTATTTCAAATCATCATAGATTGATGAATTTAAGGACCTCAATTTTACACTTGTTTGTGATTGATGACCTCAATCACTACCTATAAATATTTACGTTTTTCTTCCAATTATATGTCTCTAATTGCCACCAATGTTCTCCTAATCGAGATCATAATTTGGTGGTGACCCTTTGATTTCTCTTTTCCTCATATTAAGACTAAATTTTAGTAACCCAATTTCCGATGTGGGTTTTCCCACAAATATATTTTCTACTTTCAACCTTTTATTTCTGAAGAACAATTTCAAATTGCGAGGACGCAATTTATTGAAGGAGGGGAGAATGTAACACCCCAAGAATTCATAATGTGTTATTTCTTCAAAATAATACAATAACTTTCACTACACGCAACACCAAGTTAAATCGCACCATGACTTACCAAACAAGATGTTCAAATGAGGTTATGAATAGTGTTAACTAAATTTTAAACTTTATATAATCCTTATAATTTTAGAATCTATATTATGAGTTTCTTAGACATAATGTAAGAACAAATTCATTTTCAGTATTGCATTTTTACCAAATTTTAATAGCGAACCCTTTTTTGATACTATATTTTAAACTTTTTGACTAAATGGGGACATCAAAAATTTAAAATGAAACATCCCAAGCTTCCACGGTACGCTAGCGTGTGTTGTACGCAACACCGAGTTCTAACACACCGTAACCAATCAAACTAGCGGTTATGAATAGTAATACCTACTTTTTGAAGTTATATATATTTTATATTTTAAAATGGACTTCATTTTTGGATTCTGAATATCAAATTTAGCCTAAGGTGAAATTTTGGTACTTTTCGGATAACTTTTATATTTTGATGAATAGTGAAAATTACTAAATTTTAATTAAAAACAACTTTTTTAATCAAAATAATTAATAGTGATAAATTATGAATTTTAGTGGTTTTAAAGTATATTTAGAATATATTTTTACCATTTAATATAATTTTGGTCATTGGAAATAATTTTACAATTAAACCAAACATAAACAAGTGTCAATCTTTTGATAGTTATTATCTCTTAAAAACACGCTTTTTGTTTTGACAGCGGGAATTAATTTTAAATTAATTTCTGCCACTTATGTGTTTTGAATTTAGAAAAATGGATTCCATATTTGGAATCAGGATGTTCAAATTGTGTAAATAGGTAACTTTTATTTTTAGACATTTTGAATAATTACTGCGGTAAATATTTTATTTACCATGGTTAAGGGTAAATCCGGTAAATAAGGGTTACAAAAATAATATTATAATAATACTAAATTACCCTAAAACGCGTCTTAACCCTATTGGTTGATACATGGTCGACCATGGCCATCTTTGGGTCGATTTTGGGACCCCATGGATCCACTTGTAAGTGATAATGACACTTTATTTTAATTAAGTTAAAATGAATACAAAAATGACACAACCATATATCTTTTAGAAACTCAATTGTTACATAGGGTTATATATGTTGGATTTTAGATTATAAATATTCATTAGAAAGATAAAATGATTTCATACATAATTATATTTTATTTATAATTTTTAGACATTAAATATTATATTTTATTTATGACACAATTATGATGCAGTAATTACAATAATAGTGAAAAATTAAAATAATTGATATTATAAATACCCAAATAAATATAATATGAAACTTTTAATGAATTAAACTAATTTTCTAGGATAATATGATATATTAGGATGGATTTAATTGACTTTTTTCGAAGTAATCAATCTGTTATTAGTTTCACAAAAATCAACTATTGAATAGTGTCAAAATTGACAAAAAAGAGTTCTTAAAACAAATATTATATTATTAATTGATATTAAATTCCTAAAAATCTAAGGATCGGCCAAGAGACTTATATCATGATAGTTTAATCATTAATGGACCACTTGGGGGTCTCTTGGATGTATGTAGTAAGTTTATTAACCATATTATAAAAAAATACAAAGAGACATTGTAAAAGTGAAACTAATTAACTTAAAGTTAATACTTAAAGATAAGGTTAATATAAGTACCCAAACCTGTATAAATTCTATTGGTTGAGTTGTTTTCGACCCATACCCACCTTAACCTTTGAATAGTCAACTTTGGAGCCATTGGAAACCGAATATGAATTTATTATAAACTAATATCTCTAGCTTTTCCAAAGGTGCCCCTCACCCCTCTTATAAAAGGGCACTCCTCCTTCTCATTTCTTCACACCTTGAAAGCATTTTGGTTCGGCCAAACTCTGCCCAAATACTCTCCCAACATCCCTCACTACATCCTAGAGGCCTTAGTTTGATCAGAAAGCCAACCTAAGGATCCCTTTTGATCAAATCAAAAGGAAGAACCCGAAGAAGAGGTAATGATTTCACCACCCTTTTCCAAGTTCATTTCTTCTTCCACTTCTTCTTCCTTTGTTGTTACCATTCTAAAATAATAACTTCAGTATCATATATATACTGTGATGTTATTATAAATATGGTACAACCATATTAAGTATTCTATCCACCCTTTGAATAACATGTCACCATACGTGCGTACGTACGGCTTACCGTCTCCACGTCGTGGTGTAATTGTTATTCAATATATTATTATTTGGATGGGTATAATAATGATATGTAACTCATGTAAATAATAAATAAAACATGATAATTATTCTTTATATATGATATAACAACCATTTATATATTATTTTAATATCAAAAGAATGATATTGTCGCTCGTGCGTACGTACGGACTACCGTCTCCACGAACGCGATACGATTCATTCTCCATCGTATCCATTCAAGTATAATTATCATTTGATGATTTAAAAATGATGTTAAGGACTTGATATCATTCTGGATATGAATAATATACAACCTATCCTTTACAAAAATGTCTTACGTAACAAAACATATAAAAGAAAACAAGTAAGTTAACACCCGAAACAACGATAATACTAAGATATTATTATAAATCGATATTAAAAGATCATATATGATATCAAATTATTATATATGATTCTTGTATAATTTAATAACAACTATTTCACCATTATACAGGAGGTTAACCTACCCCAACCAAGGAAAAGTACAAGGTAAGGGTTTACTTTACAACCTCTTCATTATCCAAGGTTGTTTATACGTAATAATCTACTGGGATCTCTTTATCATCCACATCCATGTTTCTTAAAAATGCATTTCAAAACATTTTTACTATTTACTAGAATATGAGTTAAAGTCATTTATACCCTTTTTGACTTTTATAAGTGGTTTATAAAGGAATCTTTCGGTCGTTTTCAAAACAAGGTCATTTTTAACCTTTTCGACAGAATTAAGGTAAGAATGTTTTTTTTAACTTATACGGCGGGTGCGGCTAATTTCCGCCGTTATAAAATCTTCAAAACTTCCCTTACAAGCTCATAAGAATATTTTCAAAGAAAATGTTTTATTTTATATGGATCTTAAATGATTTCAAAATAAAAGGAGATATTTCTTTAAAAAAAAATTTGATTTCATCTATGTCAACATCCTCTGATGAATTTTACGCTTATTTGAAGTTGATTTATTGTAATACAAAGATTCTATATTGTATTGAAGGTTTTGTGATATGTTTGACTGTGGATGTGCTATTTTATACCATTCATAGTTTATAGTGAAATTATTGACATTTCGTATGCTAGTTTTAATACGAATGTTTATGTTATGTTTAAACCTTTTCATATGGGAATGCATTGGACTTAGTAAGTGACGGGTGGAGCCCGCTATAGCTCCTCGATGCATCAGTAGGTCTCATGAGACAAACTAGTGTCTTGTCACAAGGCCTTGACAAAATCTTATTTGTAGTCTTGGCACGAGGCCTTGACTATGTGGTTATGATAGTCTGGCATTATGCATTCCAACATTATGAAAGTGGTTATTGATTTTTGCATGTGATTATTCGATTAGTAGAATATCCATGTGAATAAGTAAATGGCATTATTTCATTTTATTTATGCCATACCATGTTGAAAGTTCATGTTTGAAAGGCTTTTGTTTTAGTTATACATTGCCTTAAAAGTTTATTCTTATTTATGAAAGTTTCCGCTATATTGTTATCCTTACTGGGCATTTGAGCTCACCCCTTTTCTATGTTTTATTTTTCCCAGGAAGTGAAGAAGTAAGTTATGAATGATCTGCAGGGATTTTATGAGGGGTTAATAGTGTGGATTGTGGAAACATTATGTTGTTGTAGTATTTTTTCATTTTATGATGTAATGTAAAACTTATGAATATATCTAGTGTTTCCAAGGCTACTAAACCAATCGGTCTTTTGAGATTTGATCTTTCTTGTGATCATGCCAATGTTATGTAATAATGCACCGACTCTGGGTAACTGGGGTCGGGGCGTTACAGTTGGTATCAGAGGAAGTTTAGTACAAACCTTGGAAGCTAGATTTAGATAAACTTTGATTAGAGCACGTAGACCTATGATGAACTTTGAGGATTAGTATAGAAGAACTTCCTATAATTTTGGTATTGTAGAGATTTTGTGAGTTTTCCGAGCAATACATCCCTGTCTGGATACGAGCAGGTAGAGGCGGCTCTGGCACAGATGTACCTAGGGGTAAAACCCGAAAACACCGCTTTGAGCTAGACTCGAATGGGAACTGGTGCACGACAACGGGCCTTACTGCACTCTTGGTTACGACACTCCCGGGGGATATGCTCAGGATAACTCTCATTTTTCTTTACAAATCATTTTGAAGGGATTATGAGTATATACTTCCTCAAAGAAAACATTCTTATGATTATGGATTATATCCATAAATAGTTCAATTTATGTTAAGTGTTTTATAAGTATGGGATTGTGTATTTTGATTCATAAACTGATCTAGTGTATGCCATTGTTTAGAAATGGCGCCCAGTAGAAGGAATGAGAACTCCATAAATGCACAAGATCCAAAGAGAAGGAAGAATCATATCTTTCATGGTCTTAAGCTAGAATTTATAAGAGAAATAGTCTCCCATGTATTATCATCATATGAAGAAATAATATCATGTGTTGATAAGATAAGTAAAGAGTTTACTGAGTCCTATGGATTTGAAGGGAAGCAAGAGAAGAAAAGGATGGAAGAGAGAAAGATGGATAAAGGGAAGAGGGAAAAGAAGAATTTTCCCATATGTGGTAATTGTGGAAAGAAACACCCTGGAACTTGCCTGAAAGGAATGGGAGTTTGTTATAAGTGTGGAGGAAAAGGGCACAAAGTACGTGACTGCAAGGGTAAGAAAATGGTTTCAAATGTACAATACTTCATTTGCAAGGAGTTTGGACACTACACGAACCTATGTCCCAGTCATCAGACTATGCCGCAAATGATGTTATTGGATAATAATCAAGTTATGAAACTATCAAAGATGAAGAGGAATGATTAGAGTTCTTATGTTGATTATGTCAATTGAGTGTTGTATCAACAATGTACTTGTTATAATAATTATGGAGTATATAAGGATTGTACTGCAGTACTATTTCATTAAGGACTTGAGATTGTGTGGAACAAAGAAAAGTGACTCAATAGCAGGATAAATTTTTGGAAAATATATGGTTGAGAGAATGTTAAATCATAATATAGTTCTGATATTGAGGTAGTGATTTTGGAAAAATATGTGATTGTTTTGGATAAATTATATTGGTTATTCTTGACTACCTTGGAACTGATTAATGATTTGCATATTCCATCATTGTTGGGGTTTAAAACATTTTTGGATTAATGAAGTATATCCAGCATTCTATATGGAATAAGGGAGCATGAATGTAATCAATAAGGAATATGGTAATACATGATGAAGGTATTCATATGATATTACGGGGTAAAATGGATCTATATTATGTTTACCTTCCTTATAAATGTTGGACTGTGAGTTTGTATAGAAGTATTTTGGATAGTTCTAGTTTGGATTATTTTGGATTGCAATAAAAGGACAACCCGGAGCTCGGGCGGCAACTCGTCGCGTCCGGCAAGGCCGCGAGACTTGAACCCGCAACCGAAGGGTGACAAGGGTGTATCACCTACCACTGGCCCACGAGATGTCCTGGATTAAATAATGTAGTTTTTATTAAAAGATCTTGTAGATGAATTATAAATTCGTTTATTTTGGAACCCTATACGAATAGTGTAAATAGAATTTTTTTTACGTTCTATTATCTTTTAGAGTGAAAGATGAGTTTGTGTTAGAAATTTATTAATGGATAAAACTCTAATTATAAAGTAAGTATATCTCCTTATGATCTTAGCCAATCTCATAAATAAATTCCTCAACATTAAGAAAATAAACTTAGAACAAAAATGTTTTCCTAGAAGGTACCTTAAATCATCACTAATTTATGGCTTTGGGATTGTTGGCCTTTTCATAGCCATGTTCTCTACCACTCTCCACCAGATAATTGATGGTTAGATTTTTCTTCCATATCCATATTTTCCTACATGGAACCCTAGTATGTGTTATTTTCGGTAATCTTTATACTTTCCAATCTTTATTTTAAATAGAGGCCTCATTAATTCATTTTTCGATGTGGGATTTCAACTAAGATACTTTGAAACATCAAAAATGTGTTATCCTAATACCCTATGTTTTGTTGAACCGATGGTATTTCAAATCATCATAGATTGATGAATTTAAGGACCTCAATTTTACACTTGTTTGTGATTGATGACCTCAATCACTACTTATAAATATTTACGTTTTTCTTCCAATTATATGTCTCTAATTGACACCAATGTTCTCCTAATCGAGATCATAATTTGGTGGTGACCCTTTGATTTCTCTTTTCCTCATATTAAGACTAAATTTTAGTAACCCAATTTCCGATGTGGGTTTTCCCACAAATATATTTTCTACTTTCAACCTTTTATTTCTGAAGAACAATTTCAAATTGCGAGGACGCAATTTATTGAAGGAGGGGAGAATGTAACACCCCAAGAATTCATAATGTGTTATTTCTTCAAAATAATACAATAACTTTCACTACACACAACACCAAGTTAAATCGCACCATGACTTACCAAACAAGATGTTCAAAAGAGGTTATGAATAGTGTTAACTAAATTTTAAACTTTATATAATCCTTATAATTTTAGAATCCATATTATGAGTTTCTTAGACATAATGTAAGAACAAATTCATTTTCAGTATTGCATTTTTACCAAATTTTAATAGCGAACCCTTTTTTGATACTATATTTTAAACTTTTTGACTAAATGGGGACATCAAAAATTTAAAATGAAACATCCCAAGCTTCCACGGTATGCTAGCGTGTGTTGTACGCAACACCGAGTCCTAACACACCGTCACCAATCAAACTAGCGGTTATGAAGAGTAATACCTACTTTTTGAAGTTATATATATTTTATATTTTAAAATGGACTTCATTTTTGGATTCGGAATATCAAATTTAGCCTAAGGTGAAATTTTGGTACTTTTCGGATAACTTTTATATTTTGATGAATAGTGAAAATTACTAAATTTTAATTAAAAACAACTTTTTTAATCAAAATAATTAATAGTGATAAATTATGAATTTTAGTGGTTTTAAAGTATATTTAGAATATATTTTTACCATTTAATATAATGTTGGTCATTGGACATAATTTTACAATTAAACCAAACATAAACAAGTGTCAATCTTTTGATAGTTATTATCTCTTAAAAACACGCTTTTTGTTTTGACAGCGGGAATTAATTTTAAATTAATTTCTGCCACTTCTGTGTTTTGAATTTAGAAAAATGGATTCCATATTTGGAATCAGGATGTTCAAATTGTGTAAATAGGTAACTTTTATTTTTAGACATTTTGAATAATTACTGCGGTAAATATTTTATTTACCATGGTTAAGGGTAAATCCAGTAAATAAGGGTTACAAAAATAATATTATAATAATACTAAATTACCCTAAAACGTGTCTTAACCTTATTGGTTGATACATGGTCGACCATGGGCATCTTTGGGTGGATTTGGGGACCCCATGGATCCACTTGTAAGTGATAATGACACTTTATTTTAATTAAGTTAAAATGAATACAAAAATGACACAACCATATATCTTTTAGAAAAACAATTCATACATAGGGTTATATATGTTGGATTTTAGATTATAAATATTCATTAGAAAGCTAAAAAGATTTCATACATAATGATATTTTATTTATAATTTTTAGACATTAAATATTATATTTTATTTATGACACAATTATGATGCAGTAATTACTATAATAGTGAAAAATTAAAATAATTGATATGATAAATACCCAAATAAATATAATATGAAACTTTTAATGAATTAAACTAATTTTCTAGGATAATATGATATATTAGGATGGATTTAATTGACTTTGTTCGAAGTAATCAATCTGTTATGAGTTTCACAAAAATCAACTATTGAATAGTGTCAAAATTGACAAAAAATAGTTCTTAAAACAAATATTATATTATTAATTGATATTAAATTCATAAAAATCTAAGGTTCGGCCAAGAGACTTATATCATGATAGGTTAATCATTAGTGGACCACTTGGGGGTCGCTTGGATGTATGTAGTAAGTTTATTAACCATATTATAAAAAAATACAAAGAGACATTGTAAAAGTGAAACTAATTAACTTAAAGTTAATACTTAAAGATAAGGTTAATATAAGTACCCAAACCTGTATAAATTCTATTGGTTGAGTTGTTTTCGACCCATCCCCACCTTAACCTTTGAATAGTCAACTTTGGAGCCATTTGAAACCGAATATGAATTTATTATAAACTAATATCTCTAGCTTTTCCAAAGGTGCCCCTCACCCCTATTATAAAAGGGAACTCCTCCTTCTCATTTCTTCACACCTTCAAAGCCTTTTGGTTCGGCCAAACTCTGCCCAAATACTCTCCCAACATCCCTCACTACAACCTAGAGGCCTTATTTTGATCAGAAAGCCAACCTAAGGAGCCCTTTTGATCAAATCAAAAGGAAGAACCCGAAGAAGAGGTAATGATTTCACCACCCTTTTCCAAGTTCATTTCTTCTTCCACTTCTTCTTCCTTTGTTGTTACCATTCTAAAATAATAACTTCAGTATCATATATATACTGTGATGTTATTATAAATATGGTACAACCATATTAAGTATTCTATCCACCCTTTGAATAAAATGTCACCACACGTGCGTACGTACGACTTACCGTCTCCACGTCGTGGTGTAATTGTTATTCAATATATTATTATTTGGATGGGTATAATAATGATATGTAACTCATGTAAATAATAAATAAAACATGTTAATTATTCTTTATATATGATATAACAACCATTTATATATTATTTTAATATCAAAAGAATGATATTGTCGCTCGTGCGTACGTACGGACTACCGTCTCCACGAACGCGATAAGATTCATTCTCCATCGTATCCATTCAAGTATAATTATCATTTGATGATTTAAAAATGATGTTAAGGACTTGATATCATTATGGATATGAATAATATACAACCTATCCTTTACAAAAATGTCTTACGTAACAAAACATATAAAAGAAAACAAGTAAGTTAACACCCGAAACAACGATAATACTAAGATATTATTATAAATTGATATTAAAAGATCATATATGATATCATATTATTATATATGATTCTTGTATAATTTAATAACAACTATTTCACCATTATACAGGAGGTTAACCTACCCCAACCAAGGAAAAGTACAAGTTAAGGGTTTACTTTACAACCTCTTCATTATCCAAGGTTGTTTATACGTAATAATCTACTGGGATCTCTTTATCATCCACATCCATGTTTCTTAAAAATGCATTTCAAAACATTTTTACTATTTACTAGAATATGAGTTAAAGTCATTTATACCCTTTTTGACTTTTATAAGTGGTTTATAAAGGAATCTTTCGGTCATTTTCAAAACAACGTCCTTTTTAACCTTTTCGACAGAATTAAGGTAAGAATGTTTTTTTTAACTTATACGGCGGGTGCGGCTAATTTCCGCCGTTATAAAATCTTCAAAACTTCCCTTACAAGCTTATAAGAATATTTTCAAAGAAAATGTTTTATTTTATATGGATTTTAAATGATTTCAAAATAAAAGGAGATATTTCTTTAAAAAAAATTTGATTTCATCTATGTCAACATCCTTTGATGGATTTTACGGTTATTTGAAGTTGATTTATTGTAATACAAAGCTTCTATATTGTATTGAAGGTTTTGTGATATGTTTGACTATGGATGTGCTATTTTATACCATTCATAGTTTATGGTGAAATTATTGACATTTCGTATGCTAGTTTTAATACGAATGTTTATGTTATGTTTAAACCTTTTCATATTGGAATGCATTGGACTTAGTAAGTGAAGGGTGGAGCCCGCTATAGCTCCTCGATGCATCGGTAGGTCTCATGAGACAAACTAGTGTCTTGGCACAAGGCCTTGACAAAATCTTATTTGTAGTCTTGGCACGAGGCCTTGACTATGTGGTTATGATAGTCTGGCATTATGCATTCCAACATTATGAAAGTGGTTATTGATTTTTGCATGTGATTATTCGATTAGTAGAATATCCATGTGAATAAGTAAATGGCATTATTTCATTTTATTTATGCCATACCATGTTGAAAGTTCATGTTTGAAAGGCTTTTGTTTCAGTTATATATTGCCTTAAAAGTTTATTCTTATTTATGAAAGTTTCCGCTATATTGTTATCCTTACTGGGCATTTGAGCTCACCCCTTTTCTATGTTTTATTTTTCCCAGGAAGTGAAGAAGTAAGTTATGAATGATCTGCAGGGATTTTATGAGGGGTTAATAGTGTGGATTGTGGAAACATTATGTTGTTGTAGTAGTTTTTCATTTTATGATGTAATGTAAAACTTATGAATATATCTAGTGTTTCCAAGGCTACTAAACCAATCGGTCTTTCGAGATTTGATCTTTCTTGTGATCATGCCAATGTTATGTAATAATGCACCGACTCTGGGTAACTGGGGTCGGGGCGTTACAGTTGGTATTAGAGAAAGTTTAGTACAAACCTTGGAAGCTAGATTTAGATAAACTCTGATTAGAGCACGTAGACCTATGATGAACTTTGAGGATTAGTATAGAAGAACTTCCTAGAATTTTGGTATTGTAGAGATTTTGTGAGTTTTTCGAGCAATACATCCCTGTCTGGATACGAGCAGGTAGAGGCGGCTCTGGCACAGATGTACCTAGGGGTAAAACCTGAAAACACCGCTTTGAGCTAGACTCGAACGGGAACTGGTGCACGACAACGGGCCTTGCTGCACTCTTGGTTACGACACTCCCGGGGGATATGCTCAGGATAACTCTCATTTTTCTTTACAAATCATTTTGAAGGGATTATGAGTATATACTTCCTCAAAGAAAACATTCTTATGATTATGGATTATATCCATAAATAGTTCAATTTATGTTAAGTGTTTTATAAGTATGGGATTGTGTATTTTGATTCATAAACTGATCTAGTGTATGCCATTGTTTAGAAATGGCGCCCAGTAGAAGGAATGAGAACTCCATAAATGCACGTGATCCAAAGAGAAGGAAGGATCATATCTTTCATGGTCTTAAGCTAGAATTTATAAGAGAAATAGTCTCCCATGTATTATCATCATATGAAGAAATAATATCATGTGTTGATAAGATAAGTAAAGAGTTTACTGAGTCCTATGGATTTGAAGGGAAGCAAGAGAAGAAAAGGATGGAAGAGAGAAATATGGATAAAGGGAAGAGGGAAAAGAAGAATTTTCCCATATGTGGTAATTGTGGAAAGAAACACCCTGGAACTTTCCTGAAAGGAATGGGAGTTTGTTATAAGTGTGGAGGAAAAGGGCACAAAGTACGTGACTGCAAGGGTAAGAAAATGGTTTCAAATGTACAATACTTCATTTGCAAGGAGTTTGGACACTACGCGAACCTATGTCCCAGTCATCAGACTATGCCGCAAATGATGTTATTGGATAATAATCAAGTTATGATACTATCAAAGATGAAGAGGAATGATTAGAGTTCTTATGTTGATTATGTCAATTGAGTGTTGTATCAACAATGTACTTGTTATAATAATTATGGAGTATATAAGGATTGTACTGCAGTACTATTTCATTAAGGACTTGAGATTGTGTGGAACAAAGAAAAGTGACTCAATAGCAGGATAAATTTTTGGAAAATATATGGTTGAGAGAATGTTAAATCATAATATAGTTCTGATATTAAGGTAGTGATTTTGGAATAATATGTGATTGTTTTGGATAAATTATATTGGATATTCTTGACTACCTTGGAACTGATTAATGATTTGCATATTCCATCATTGTTGGGGTTTAAAACATTTTTGGATTAATGAAGTATATCCAGCATTCTATATGAAATAAGGGAGCATGAATGTAATCAATAAGGAATATGGTAATACATGATGAAGGTATTCATATGCTATTACGGGGTAAAAAGGATCTATATTATGTTTACCTTCCTTATAAATGTTGGACTGTGAGTTTGGATAGAAGTATTTTGGATAGTTCTAGTTTGGATTATTTTGGATTGCCATAAAAGGACAACCCGGAGCTCGGGCGGCAACTCGTCGCGTCCGGCAAGGCCGCGAGACTTGAACTCGCAACCGAAGGGCGACAAGGGTGTATCACCTACCACTGGCCCACGAGATGTCCTGGATTAAATAATGTAGTTTTTATTAAAAGATCTTGTAGATGAATTATAAATTCATTTATTTTGGAACCCTATACGAATAGTGTAAATAGAATTTTTTTTACGTTCTATTATCTTTTAGAGTGAAAGATGAGTTTGTGTTGGAAATTTATTAATGGATAAATCTCTAATTATAAAGTAAGTATATCTCCTTACGATCTTAGCCAATCTCATAAATAAATTCCTCAACATTAAGAAAAGAAACTTAGAACAAAAATGTTTTCCTAGATGGTACCTTAAATCATCACTAATTTATGGCTTTGGGATTGTTGGCCTTTTCATAGCCATGTTCTATACCACTCTCCATCAGATAATTGATGGTTAGATTTTTCTTCCATATCCATATTTTCCTACATGGAACCCTAGTATGTGTTATTTTCGGTAATCTTCATACTTTCGACTCTTTATTTTAAATAGAGGCCTCATTAATTCATTTTTTGATGTGGGATTTCAACTAAGATACTTTGAAACATCAAAAATGTGTTATCCTAATACCCTATGTTTTGTTGAACCGATGGTATTTCAAATCATCATAGATTGATGAATTTAAGGACCTCAATTTTACACTTGTTTGTGATTGATGACCTCAATCACTACCTATAAATATTTACGTTTTTCTTCCAATTATATGTCTCTAATTGCCACCAATGTTCTCCTAATCGAGATCATAATTTGGTGGTGACCCTTTGATTTCTCATTTCCTCATATTAAGACTAAATTTTAGTAACCCAATTTCCTATGTGGGTTTTCCCACAAATATATTTTCTACTTTCAACCTTTTATTTCCGAAGAACAATTTCAAATTGCGAGGACGCAATTTATTGAAGGAGGGGAGAATGTAACACCCCAAGAATTCATAATGTGTTATTTCTTCAAAATAATACAATAACTTTCACTACACGCAACACCAAGTTAAATCGCACCATGACTTACCAAACAAGATGTTCAAAAGAGGTTATGAATAGTGTTAACTAAATTTTAAACTTTATATAATCTTTATAATTTTAGAATCCATATTATGAGTTTCTTAGACATAATGTAAGAACAAATTCATTTTCAGTCTTGCATTTTTACCAAATTTTAATAGAGAACCCTTTTTTGATACTAAATTTTAAACTTTTTGACTAAATGGGGACATGAAAAATTTAAAATGAAACATCCCAAGCTTCCACGGTACGCTAGCGTGTGTTGTACGCAACACCGAGTTCTAACACACCGTAACCAATCAAACTAGCGGTTATGAATAGTAATACCTACTTTTTGAAGTTATATATATTTTATATTTTAAAATGGACTTCATTTTTGGATTCGGAATATCAAATTTAGCCTAAGGTGAAATTTTGGTACTTTTCGGATAACTTTTATATTTTGATGAATAGTGAAAATTACTAAATTTTAATTAAAAACAACTTTATTAATCAAAATAATTAATAGTGATAAATTATGAATTTTAGTGGTTTTAAAGTATATTTAGAATATATTTTTACCATTTAATATAATGTTGGTCATTGGACATAATTTTACAATTAAACCGAACATAAACAAGTGTCAATCTTTTGATAGTTATTATCTCTTAAAAACACGCTTTTTGTTTTGACAGCGGGAATTAATTTTAAATTAATTTCTGCCACTTCTGTGTTTTGAATTTATAAAAATGGATTCCATATTTGGAATCAGGATGTTCAAATTGTGTAAATAGGTAACTTTTATTTTTAGACATTTTGAATAATTACTGCGGTAAATATTTTATTTACCATGGTTAAGGGTAAATCCGGTAAATAAGGGTTAACAAAATAATATTATAATAATACTAAATTACCCTAAAACGTGTCTTAACCCTATTGGTTGATACATGGTCGAACATGGGCATCTTTGGGTCGATTTTGGGACCCCATGGATCCACTTGTAAGTGATAATGACACTTTATTTTAATTAAGTTAAAATGAATACAAAAATGACACAAACATATATCTTTTAGAAAAACAATTGTTACATAGGGTTATATATGTTGGATTTTAGATTATAAATATTCATTAGAAAGATAAAAATATTTCATACATAATGATATTTTATTTATAATTTTTATACATTAAATATTATATTTTATTTATGACACAATTATGATGCAGTAATTACTATAATAGTGAAAAATTAAAATAATTGATATTATAAATACCCAAATAAATATAATATGAAACTTTTAATGAATTAAAATACTTTTCTAGGATAATATGATATATTAGGATTGATTTAATTGACTTTTTGCGAAGTAATCAATCTGTTACGAGTTTCACAAAAATCAACTATTGAATAGTGTCAAAATTGACAAAAAAGAGTTCTTAAAACAAATATTATATTATTAATTGATATTAAATTCCTAAAAATCTAAGGTTCGGCCAAGAGACTTATATCATGATATTTTAATCATTAATGGACCACTTGGGGGTCGCTTGGATGTATGTAGTAAGTTTATTAACCATATTATAAAAAAATACAAAGAGACATTGTAAAAGTGAAACTAATTAACTTAAAGTTAATACTTAAAGATAAGGTTAATATAAGTACCCAAACCTGTATAAATTCTATTGGTTGAGTTGTTTTCGACCCATCCCCACCTTAACCTTTTAATAGTCAACTTTGGAGCCATTGGAAACCGAATATGAATTTATTATAAACTAATATCTCTAGCTTTTCCAAAGGTGCCCCTCACCCCTCTTATAAAAGGGCACTCCTCCTTCTCATTTCTTCACACCTTCAATGCCTTTCGGTTCGGCCAAACTCTGCCCAAATACTCTCCCAACATCCCTCACTACAACCTAGATGCCTTATTTTGATCAGAAAGCCAACCTAAGGAGCCCTTTTGATCAAATCAAAAGGAAGAACCCGAAGAAGAGGTAATGATTTCACCACCCTTTTCCAAGTTCATTTCTTCTTCCACTTCTTCTTCCTTTGTTGTTACCATTATAAAATAATAACTTCAGTATCATATATATACTGTGATGTTATTATAAATATGGTACAACCATATTAAGTATTCTATCCACCCTTTGAATAACATGTCACCATACGTGCGTACGTACGGCTTACCGTCTCCACGTCGTGGTGTAATTGTTATTCAATATATTATTATTTGGATGGGTATAATAATGATATGTAACTCATGTAAATAATAAATAAAACATGATAATTATTCTTTATATATGATATAACAACCATTTATATATTATTTTAATATCAAAAGAATGATATTGTCGCTCGTGCGTACGTACGGACTACCGTCTCCACGAACGCGATAAGATTCATTCTCCATCGTATCCATTCAAGTATAATTATCATTTGATGATTTAAAAATGATGTTAAGGACTTGATATCATTCTGGATATGAATAATATACAACCTATCCTTTACAAAAATGTCTTACGTAATAAAACATATAAAAGAAAACAAGTAAGTTAACACCTGAAACAACGATAATACTAAGATATTATTATAAATCGATATTAAAAGATCATATATGATATCATATTATTATATATGATTCTTGTATAATTTAATAACAACTATTTCACCATTATACAGGAGGTTAACCTACCCCAACCAAGGAAAAGTACAAGGTAATGGTTTACTTTACAACCTCTTCATTATCCAAGGTTGTTTATACGTAATAATCTACTGGGATCTCTTTATCATCCACATCCATGTTTCTTAAAAATGCATTTCAAAACATTTTTACTATTTACTAGAATATGAGTTAAAGTCATTTATACCCTTTTTGACTTTTATAAGTGGTTTATAAAGGAATCTTTCGGTCGTTTTCAAAACAAGGTCCTTTTTAACCTTTTCGACAGAATTAAGGTAAGAATGTTTTTTTTAACTTATACGGCAGGTGCGGCTAATTTCCGCCGTTATAAAATCTTCAAAACATCCCTTACAAGCTTATAAGAATATTTTCAAAGAAAATGTTTTATTTTATATGGATTTTAAATGATTTCAAAATAAAAGGAGATATTTCTTTAAAAAAAAATTTGATTTCATCTATGTCAACATCCTTTGATGGATTTTACGCTTATTTGAAGTTGATTTATTGTAATACAAAGCTTCTATATTGTATTGAAGGTTTTGTGATATGTTTGAATGTGGATGTGCTATTTTATACCATTCATAGTTTATGGTGAAATTATTGACATTTCGTATGCTAGTTTTAATACGAATGTTTATGTTATGTTTAAACCTTTTCATATGGGAATGCATTGGACTTAGTAAGTGACGGGTGGAGCCCGCTATAGCTCCTCGATGCATCGGTAGGTCTCATGAGACAAACTAGTGTCTTGGCACAAGGCCTTGACAAAATCTTATTTGTATTCTTGGCACGAGGCCTTGACTATGTGGTTATGATAGTCTGCCATTATGCATTCCAACATTATGAAAGTGGTTATTGATTTTTGCATGTGATTATTCGATTAGTAGAATATCCATGTGAATAAGTAAATGGCATTATTTCATTTTATTTATGCCATACCATGTTGAAAGTTAATGTTTGAAAGGCTTTTGTTTTAGTTATACATTGCCTTAAAAGTTTATTCTTATTTATGAAAGTTTCCGCTATATTGTTATCCTTACTGGGCATTTGAGCTCACCCCTTTTCTATGTTTTATTTTTCCCAGGAAGTGAAGAAGTAAGTTATGAATGATCTGTAGGGATTTTATGAGGGGTTAATAGTGTGGATTGTGGAAACATTATGTTGTTGTAGTAGTTTTTCATTTTATGATGTAATGTAAAACTTATGAATATATCTAGTGTTTCCAAGGCTACTAAACCAATCGGTCTTTCGAGATTTGATCTTTCTTGTGATCATGCCAATGTTATGTAATAATGCACCGACTCTGGGTAACTGGGGTTGGGGCGTTACAGTTGGTATTAGAGAAAGTTTAGTACAAACCTTGGAAGCTATATTTAGATAAACTCTGATTAGAGCACGTAGACCTAAGATGAACTTTGAGGATTAGTATAGAAGAACTTCCTAGAATTTTGGTATTGTAGAGATTTTGTGAGTTTTCTGAGCAATACATCCCTGTCTGGATACGAGTAGGTAGAGGCGGCTCTGGCACAGATGTACCTAGGGGTAAAACCCGAAAACACCTCTTTGAGCTAGACTCGAACGGGAACTGGTGCACGACAACGGGCCTTGCTGCACTCTTGGTTACGACACTCCCGGGGGATATGCTCAGGATAACTCTCATTTTTCTTTACAAATCATTTTGAAGGGATTATGAGTATATACTTCCTCAAAGAAAACATTCTTATGATTATGGATTATATCCATAAATAGTTCAATTTATGTTAAGTGTTTTATAAGTATGGGATTGTGTATTTTGATTCATAAACTGATCTAGTGTATGCCATTGTTTAGAAATGGCGCCCAGTAGAAGGAATGAGAACTCCATAAATGCACATGATCCAAAGAGAAGGAAGGATCATATCTTTCATGGTCTTAAGCTAGAATTTATAAGAGAAATAGTCTCCTATGTATTATCATCATATGAAGAAATAATATCATGTGTTGATAAGATAAGTAAAGAGTTTACTAAGTCCTATGGATTTGAAGGGAAGCAAGAGAAGAAAAGGATGGAAGAGAGAAAGATGGATAAAGGGAAGAGGGAAAAGAATAATTTTCCCATATGTGGTAATTGTGGAAAGAAAGACCCTGGAACTTGCCTGAAAGGAATGGGAGTTTGTTATAAGTGTGGAGGAAAAGGGCACAAAGTACGTGACTGCAAGGGTAAGAAAATGGTTTCAAATGTACAATACTTCATTTGCAAGGAGTTTGGACACTACGCGAACCTATGTCCCAGTCATCAGACTATGCCGCAAATGATGTTATTGGATAATAATCAAGTTATGATACTATCAAAGATGAAGAGGAATGATTAGAGTTCTTATGTTGATTATGTCAATTGAGTGTTGTATCAACAATGTACTTGTTATAATAATTATGGAGTATATAAGGATTGTACTGCAGTACTATTTCATTAAGGACTTGAGATTGTGTGGAACAAAGAAAAGTGACTCAATAGCAGGATAAATTTTTGGAAAATATATGGTTGAGAGAATGTTAAATCATAATATAGTTCTGATATTGAGGTAGTGATTTTGGAATAATATGTGATTGTTTTGGATAAATTATATTGGATATTCTTGACTACCTTGGAACTGATTAATGATTTGCATATTCCATCATTGTTGGGGTTTAAAACATTTTTGGATTAATGAAGTATATCCAGCATTCTATATGGAATAAGGGAGCATGAATGTAATCAATAAGGAATATGGTAATACATGATGAAGGTATTCATATGCTATTAAGGGGTAAAAAGGATCTATATTATGTTTACCTTCCTTATAAATGTTGGACTGTGAGTTTGGATAGAAGTATTTTGGATAGTTCTAGTTTGGATTATTTTGGATTGCCATAAAAGGACAACCCGGAGCTCGGGCGGCAACTCGTCGCGTCTGGCAAGGCCGTGAGACTTGAACCCGCAACCGAAGGGCGACAAGGGTGTATCACCTACCACTGGCCCACAAGATGTCCTGGATTAAATAATGTAGTTTTTATTAAAAGATCTTGTAGATGAATTATAAATTCGTTTATTTTGGAACCCTATATGAATAGTGTAAATAGAATTTTTTTTACGTTCTATTATCTTTTAGAGTGAAAGATGAGTTTGTGTTAGAAATTTATTAATGGATAAAACTCTAATTATAAAGTAAGTATATATCCTTATGATCTTAGCCAATCTCATAAATAAATTCCTCAACATTAAGAAAAGAAACATAGAACAAAAATGTTTTCCTAGATGGTACCTTAAATCATCACTAATTTATGGCTTTGGGATTGTTGGCCTTTTCATAGCCATGTTCTCTACCACTCTCCATCAGATAATTGATGGTTAGATTTTTCTTCCATATCCATATTTTCCTACATGGAACCCTAGTATGAGTTATTTTTGGTAATCTTCATACTTTCGACTCTTTATTTTAAATAGAGGCCTCATTAATTCATTTTTCGATGTGGGATTTCAACTAAGATACTTTGAAACATCAAAAATGTGTTATCCTAATACCCTATGTTTTGTTGAACTGATGGTATTTCAAATCATCATAGATTGATGAATTTAAGGACCTCAATTTTACACTTGTTTGTGATTGATGACCTCAATCACTACCTATAAATATTTACGTTTTTCTTCCAATTATATGTCTCTAATTGCCACCAATGTTCTCCTAATCGAGATCATAATTTGGTGGTGACCCTTTGATTTCTCTTTTCCTCATATTAAGACTAAATTTTAGTAACCCAATTTCCGATGTGGGTTTTCCCACAAATATATTTTCTACTTTCAACCTTTTATTTCCGAAGAACAATTTAAAATTGCGAGGACGCAATTTATTGAAGGAGGGGAGAATGTAACACCCCAAGAATTCATAATGTGTTATTTCTTCAAAATAATACAATAACTTTCACTACACGCAACACCAAGTTAAATCGCACCATGACTTACCAAACAAGCTGTTCAAAAGAGGTTATGAATAGTGTTAACTAAATTTTAAACTTTATATAATCCTTATAATTTTAGAATCCATATTATGAGTTTCTTAGACATAATGTAAGAACAAATTCATTTTCAGTATTGAATTTTTACCAAATTTTAATAGCGAACCCTTTTTTGATACTATATTTTAAACTTTTTGACTAAATGGGGACATCAAAAATTTAAAATGAAACATCCCAAGCTTCCACGGTACGCTAGCGTGTGTTGTACGCAACACCGAGTTCTATCACACCGTAACCAATCAAACTAGCGGTTATGAATAGTAATACATACTTTTTGAAGTTATATATATTTTATATTTTAAAATGGACTTCATTTTTGGATTCGGAATATCAAATTTAGCCTAAGGTGAAATTTTGGTACTTTTCGGATAACTTTTATATTTTGATGAATAGTGAAAATTACTAAATTTTGATTAAAAACAACTTTTTTAATCAAAATAATTAATAGTGATAAATTATGAATTTTAGTGGTTTTAAAGTATATTTAGAATATAGTTTTACCATTTAATATAATGTTGGTCATTGGACATAATTTTACAATTAAACCGAACATAAACAAGTGTCAATCTTTTGATAGTTATTATATCTTAAAAACACGCTTTTTGTTTTGACAGCGGGAATTAATTTTAAATTAATTTCTTCCACTTCTGTGTTTTGAATTTAGAAAAATGGATTCCATATTTGGAATCAGGATGTTCAAATTGTGTCAATAGGTAACTTTTATTTTTAGACATTTTGAATAATTACTGCGGTAAATATTTTATTTACCATGGTTAAGGGTAAATCCGGAAAATAAGGGTTAAAAAAATAATATTATAATAATACTAAATTACCCAAAAACGTGTCTTAACCCTATTGTTTTATACATGGTCGACCATGGGCATCTTTGGGTCGATTTTGGGACCCCATGGATCCACTTGTAAGTGATAATGACACTTTATTTTAATTAAGTTAAAATGAATACAAAAATGACACAAGCATATATCTTTTAGAAAAACAATTGTTACATAAGGTTATATATGTTGGATTTTAGATTATAAATATTCATTAGAAATATAAAAAGATTTCATACATAATGATATTTTATTTATAATTTTTAGACATTAAATATTATATTTTATTTATGACACAATTATAATGCAGTAATTACTATAATAGTGAAAAATTAAAATAATTGATATTATAAATACCCAAATAAATATAATATGAAACTTTTAATGAATTAAAATAATTTTCTAGGATAATATGATATATTAGGATTGATTTAATTGACTTTTTTTGAAGTAATCAATCTGTTATGAGTTTCACAAAAATCAACTATTGAATAGTGTCAAAATTGACAAAAAAGAGTTCTTAAAACAAATATTATATTATTAATTGATATTAAATTCCTAAAAATCTAAGGATCGGCCAAGAGACTTATATCATGATATTTTAATCATTAATGGACCACTTGGGGGGTCGCTTGGATGTATGTAGTAAGTTTATTAACCATATTATAAAAAAATACAAAGAGACATTGTAAAAGTGAAACTAATTAACTTAAAGTTAATACTTAAAGATAAGGTTAATATAAGTACCCAAACCTGTATAAATTCTATTGGTTGAGTTGTTTTCGACCCATCCCCACCTTAACCTTTGAATAGTCAACTTTGGAGCCATTGGAAACCGAATATGAATTTATTATAAACTAATATCTCTAGCTTTTCCAAAGGTGCCCCTCACCCCTCTTATAAAAGGGCACTCCTCCTTCTCATTTCTTCACACCTTCAAAGACTTTTGGTTCGGCCAAACTCTGACCAAATACTCTCCCAACATCCCTCACTACAACCTAGAGGCCTTAGTTTGATCAGAAAGCCAACCTAAGGAGCCCTTTTGATCAAATCAAAAGGAATAACCCGAAGAAGAGGTAATGATTTCACCACACTTTTCCAAGTTCATTTCTTCTTCCACTTCTTCTTCCTTTGTTGTTACCATTCTAAAATAATAACTTCAGTATCATATATATACTGTGATGTTATTATAAATATGGTACAACCATATTAAGTATTCTATCCACCCTTTGAATAACATGTCACCATACGTGCGTACGTACTGCTTACCGTCTCCACGTCGTGGTGTAATTGTTATTCAATATATTATTATTTGGATGGGTATAATAATGATATGTAACTCATGTAAAAAATAAATAAAACATGATAATTATTCTTTATATATGATATAACAACCATTTATATATTATTTTAATATCAAAAGAATGATATTGTCGCTCGTGCGTACGTACAGACTACCGTCTCCACGAACGCGATAAGATTCATTCTCCATCGTATCCATTCAAGTATAATTATCATTTGATGATTTAAAAATGATGTTAAGGACTTGATATCATTCTGGATATGAATAATATACAACCTATCCTTTACAAAAATTTCTTACGTAACAAAACATATAAAAGAAAACAAGTAAGTTAACACCCGAAACAACGATAATACTAAGATATTATTATAAATCGATATTAAAAGATCATATATGATATCATATTATTATATATGATTCTTGTATAATTTAATAACAACTATTTCACCATTATACAGGAGGTTAACCTACCCCAACCAAGGAAAAGTACAAGGTAAGGGTTTACTTTACAACCTCTTCATTATCCAAGGTTGTTTATACGTAATAATCTACTGGGATCTCTTTATCATCCACATCCATGTTTCTTAAAAATGCATTTCAAAACATTTTTACTATTTACTAGAATATGAGTTAAAGTCATTTATACCCTTTTTGACTTTTATAAGTGGTTTATAAAGGAATTTTTCAGTCGTTTTCAAAACAAGGTCCTTTTTAACCTTTTCGACAGAATTAAGGTAAGAATGTTTTTTTTAACTTATACGGCGGGTGCGGCTAATTTCCGCCGTTATAAAATCTTCAAAACTTCCCTTAAAAGCTTATAAGAATATTTTCAAAGAAAATGTTTTATTTTATATGGATCTTAAATGATTTCAAAATAAAAGGAGATATTTCTTTAAAAAAAATTTGATTTCATCTATGTCAACATCCTTTGATGGATTTTAAGCTTATTTGAAGTTGATTTGTTGTAATACAAAGATTCTATATTGTTTTGAAGGTTTTGTGATATGTTTGACTGTGGATGTGCTATTTTATACCATTCATAGTTTATGGTGAAATTATTGACATTTCGTATGCTAGTTTTAATACGAATGTTTATGTTATGTTTAAACCTTTTCATATGGGAATGCATTGGACTTAGTAAGTGACGGGTGGAGCCCGCTATAGATCCTCGATGCATCGGTAGGTCTCATGAGACAAACTAGTGTCTTGGCACAAGGCCTTGACAAAATCTTATTTGTATTCTTGGCACGAGGCCTTGACTATGTGGTTATGATAGTCTGGCATTATGCATTCCAACATTATGAAAGTGGTTATTGATTTTTGCATGTGATTATTCGATTAGTAGAATATCCATGTGAATAAGTAAATGGCATTATTTCATTTTATTTATGCCATACCATGTTGAAAGTTCATGTTTGAAAGGCTTTTGTTTTAGTTATACATTGCCTTAAAAGTTTATTCTTATTTATGAAAGTTTCCGCTATATTGTTATCCTTACTGGGCATTTGAGCTCACCCCTTTTCTATGTTTTATTTTTCCCAGGAAGTGAAGAAGTAAGTTATGAATGATCTGCAGGGATTTTATGAGGGGTTAATAGTGTGTATTGTGGAAACATTATGTTGTTGTAGTAGTTTTTCATTTTATGATGTAATGTAAAACTTATTAATATATCTAGTGTTTACAAGGCTACTAAACCAATCGGTCTTTCGAGATTTGATCTATCTTGTGATCATGCCAATGTTATGTAATAATGCACCGACTCTGGGTAACTGGGGTCGGGGCGTTACAATCCAGATGATGAGACAAGATTTATCTTTTTCGGTAAATGGGAAATCTAAGCAGCTCTTGTAAGACTAGAGATGGTGCAGGCTACAATAGAGAAGTTGCAGATCATCCATGATCAGATGAAGACTCCACAGTGCAAACAGAAGTCATATGCTGATAAGAGACAGAGACCACTAGAGTTTGAAGATGGAGACCATGTTTTCTTATGTGTCTCACCTCAACGTGGACTACAGAGATTTGTCAGGGGAGTCAAGTTATCTCCGTACTTCATCTGGCCCTTCCACCTCAGTTTCATCAGGTGCTTGACGTCTTTCTACCTATCTTAGCCGAGGAGGTATGTGCACGACCCGACCCACGTCATCGATCACGGGGAGCTGGACATCGACGATGGGGAAACCTTCACGGAGGTTCCAGTGGAGATCGAGGATCGATAGGAGCGGGTCCTTCATTGATGGTCGATTCCTCTAGTGTGTGTTCGATGGAAGTACGGGAACCTCCAAGAGATCACTAAGGAGCGTGAGGCACCGATGCGTTCTCGGTACCTTGTTTAGTTTCCCTAGTTTGTGTTGTAGCTTTACAGGGACGTAAAGCCCTGAGGTGGGAGTAATGTAAAGACTCGTAAATTTTAAAGAATTTTTTTTTCTTAAATTCCTTGGATTTTTACGAGTACGCAGTTTTTGACAACACCTGATTCCGAGACCCGGTGTGTCGGGAATACTTTTCTGAAGTTCTATTAAGCTTAAATTAACACGCATAAGAAGTCTTACTGAAAAAGTGGAATAACTCATAAATGGTTACTCAGATCAGAAATCTGAGGGCACCATTGTGCTCAGAGTGGCGGGATTACCCTGGGCGTGACTTAAGTTTAGTCGGCGGAGGCCTCCTTTAAGAAAACCCAAAAATGGCATAACCGTAAATAAAATGATTAAATAAAGTTATTTTATTTTTCAAGTGCTTATAACTCACAAACGGTAACTCGGATTAAAAATCCGAGACCATCGTTGAACTCATGAGGGTATTCATTCATTAAGAAGATACTGACTTTGGCTGGCGCGGGCCACCTAAGAAAGTTAGTTTTTGGCCATAAATAAAATATTTAAGTGATAGTTATTTTATTGTAAAATTCATAACTTTTAAACAGTAACTTGAATTGAAAATCAGATAGTACCGTTGAGTTCTTTGGAGAATTTTTCTCCAAGGCAGAGCCTAACCTTGACCGTAGTGGGTCGAGGGTGACTGATAACAATTTTCTGAACTTTTTTTCGGGTACGTTGAGTAAACGTACGAGCGGCATTTTATACCTTTTGAACCGGTGCTCGAAATCAAATTTTTAGGACACCATTGAACTCACAGTGCCGATATTCGCTTTAGAATACTTTCACCTCAACGGTGGATGATCGAGTATGAATATTAGTTTTTGGGGTTTTACATGGGTTAATAAAATAAAATAAGTGAATAATTTATTTTATTTTGTTAAACACATGCAGTGCGGATAAAGTGGTTAGAATCTCCACTTGGGAGTTGGTGGTGGATCCGCCAAACCCTAACCTCCCATTTAATGGGGAGGGAGAGGAAACCTCTCAAACCCTCCATCAATTAATTTTATATGTCGATGTAAAATTAATTGCACTCAATTAATTTTATGGGTTGACGTAAAATTAATTGTTGTCAGTTAATTTTATGTGTCGAAGTAAAATTAATTACTCTCAATTAATATTATGAGTTGACGTAAAATTAGTTGTTGTCAATTAATTTTATGGTTCGATGTAAAAATTAATTGTTGTGAGTTAATTTGAAGTGTCGACATGAAATTAATTGCTGTCAATTAATTTTATGTGTCAACATAAAATTAATTCGTGTCATGTGTTTTGACACAGGCTATGTGGGGAAAACTTCTTGGTATCCTCCACTCTTAAGTTCTGCAAATGCACCTCTTAAATTGCACCAATGTAATTTAATTCGCCTGACCCTCTTTTTATATTAAGTAACTTCATCGTTGGAATTTAGGAAGGTTCCAAATAAATGAACCGTCATAAATTACATGATGGTTACATACCTCTCCTCCTCTCCAATATATATAGAGCTTGGGAGAAGGTTTTGGGACGGCATCACCATGAGATGAAGTGCTGGTAAAGTATTGTGACACCCAACACATGGGGAAATCGTATCCTCTCCAACGTAGAACACCGACCTCTGATGAAGGACGATGAATAAACTCTGATTCCTTAGAGACCGATGATGCGACGCCATTTACCGCGATGCCGACGATCCTCCTTTCGCGACGCCATGTACCACGACGCCGATGATCTTCCTTCCGCGACGCCGTCTTCCGCGATGTCCCTTTCCCACGACGAACCTTTGTTTGACAACACCTTGAGGTAGGGGTTAATTTTTTTACCAGTGAATTATTTCGTTGTTGATCATCGACTTCTATTTGTGCCGCCTGTTATCGTAATAATGGGAGGTGGTCGGACCGCACGAACAGGGCCGAACCTCCTTCCCCTTTGATGATTTTGTTTTTTGTGGTTCGAAAGAAGGCAGCGTGGTGCAACGACACCACACAGAAACATGGGAAAAAGTGGCGAAGATGCGCGGCGCCATCACGCCGCGCCGTTGAGACCAAACGAACCCGCGGCCGGAGTCAGGCTGCAGTGAAGGGGCGTGGCACCGTCATGCCGCAACGGAGAACCACGAAGACACTGCGGATGGAGGGGGGCCATGGCATAGGGGCGGGGCACCGTCGTACTGCGCCGGTCGGAAAGGGCCACGACTCGAAGCCTCAGCGGTGCAAGGCAGGGCGGCCGGAACTGCCGGCCGCCGCACCTCGGAGGGGTGGGACCCCGACGGTCCCATGATAGCAGAACCGGCCGGCCGGACTGGGCCGGTCGGCTTCCACAAAACCGGGTGTCGTAACCCCCGGTTGGCCAAAGGAGCAGCCCCCCACGTGGGGGCTGCGAGTTCCCAATCAGGGGGGCAGCGTGCCCCCCCCCTGTTCAGCACAGCTCGGCGTGGCCGAGTTGGCCACGCGGGCCACGCGAGCGTGCCAGGACGGGCCGGGCCGCACCCACCCGGCCGGGCGGCGCCCTAATGGGGTGGACCCAGACCCCATTCGGGTCGACCCAGTTCGGGCTAACCTAGGGGGGGTTGGGCCGGGTCGGACCGGGCCCAAACCCCCCATTTTCAGACCGTTTCTGGTCTCTTTCCCATATCTTGGGCTAAAGACCTATGATCGACACACAGTCAGTTCTGATATGATCCTTGGATCGAGATGGACATTTTGGTATAATACACTCATGGTTTTGGAGAACTTTAGGTACGTCTGGGTTGGTTCGAACATGAAACCAACCGGGCCCTCAGAGCGGAAACACTTATTACTTGATCTCTGGACGTCCGATTGATGTTTCATCGACATTGCTGGTTTCCTCTTAGTGAGACAGATCTTTTTTCTTACTCCACTTGAGGTTTGGACGTAGTTGGAGTGTGGTCGGGTTGGTTTTGACTTAAAAACAAATCGGGCCCCTGGGACGAAAAAACCAATAACTCTCGGACCAGACGTCCGATTGACGCACTGTCTGTCGCGTTGTGTTCCTTTTGACGAGACAGAACTTTGGGATACCTCAAATATAGACTACGTGTCAGTTGATGTATTGACCTCTTGTCTCGTGGAGTGGATCCTCCCAGACCGAGCGTGCTGTGTGCGGAAACCCTAGAGCTGGCTGCGTCTGCTACGACGATGACTACCGTACGTGAATGCTCTGTGGGTTCAGCGGTGATGAATATGACACCTTCAATCATTATGAAACCCTAGAGCTGGCTGAGACTTGATGACTGTTTACTGATCGACTCGGTGTGTTTCGGATAGCCCAGTGAGGAGCGCTTGGTTGTAGCGGCAGACCCACGGTGGAGGAGCGTTTGGTTGTAGTGGAAGACCTGCGGCAATCAACATAAAGAGTACCTATGGAGGCTATGATGGGGAGCGCTTGGTTGTAGCGGCAGACCCACGGCGGAGGAGCACTTTGTTATAGCGGCAGACCCACGATACTCAACAGAAGGAGTACCTCTGGAGGCTATGAGGGGGAGCGCTTGGTTGTAGCGGCAGACCCATGGTGGGAAGCCCTTGGTTGTAGTAGTAGGCCCACAGTACTCAACAGGTGGAGTACTACAGCAGTCCAAGGTTAATGGGAAGCACTTGGTTGTAGTGGTAGACCCACTCTACTCGATAGAGGAGGAGTTTCCCAGTAGCTATGGTTTCAACATCATGATTAAATCCTGGTTTGAGCTGAGTCTTGACTTTCAATCATTATCTTCGATATGATTGACTTTCTTTCCTATGTGGATTGGGTTGTGTTATCCTGGGTGTATTGGTAGTGATATCCTGTGTGGACGTGATCGAACTTGGGCTCTGATGTTGGAGTCGAACTAGAATTGACGACTTAGGTATATGTATGGGCATATACCTAAGTAGTGTTCGATGTTACTTCGTGATTGTATCTTTCCTTGTGAATTATCCTTTGTAGATTATGGGACACCTTCTGGGGTCTCGGGGTCCCTACTAAGTAGCATATACTGACCCCTGTACGGGATATGCCCGCACTACATTGTGTTGGTTGTAGATGAAGGACATCCCTGATCGAGGTTGAGTCTTGTAGAGTTGGACGGTTCCCAGAGGAGGAACCCATGACGAGTCGGTGCTCAGATGTGGATATCACGACGAGTCAGTACCTAGAGGTGGACTACTGGACGGGATGCATACATGGCAGATAGTAGGACCCGAGGAGCTGAGGAGGCTATCTGTACCCACCCTTTAGGTGGGATTTCTAGTGGACGGCTCAGCGTTACTGCTTTATTTTTCAGTTGTTGTACTTCCTTTCCAATTGTACTTTACTTTCAGTTTGGGTTTGTATTCTGGCCCAATTACTTTTCCGCACTTACTTATACACAGTTTACTTAGTGTTTAATTCTACTGGCTTACTCTGTTGTGTTTTTTACTTTCTAAAGGCAATGCCTTCCCCTTTTTGTCAGGATTTACACCTTTGGTGCTGGTCCCCATCCACTGGCCTATGGAAAGCAGGCTTGGGGTAGTCACGACACGGGCCCTGAGGACGGGTTGTGACATGCTATACTAAAGTTCTAATAATGGGTAATTAATTTGGGGTGTATATAACATCAATCAATGATAAGCGAGGCCAATCTACCACATTTTTTATTTCACAGGATGTTAATGGATTTTAAAAAAATAATTCTTGATAAACACCAACCACCAACCTTGGTACATATTAATCTTTATTTGTGTGAATAAATACTTGAGTATTTTATAGTAGATATATATCAGCCTTTTTTATATAGAGATAATGTAACCAAGTTGTAAATGAAAAGGTAACATCATCAAATTCCAAATCATGCATCGGGTAGTTCTTCTCACGGATATTTAATTTTTAGGTGGAATAATATATCACTTTTTTATTTTTCATGAGTAAAAAACCCAATCCATTTTTGGATTCATCACTATATATTACAAATCCTTACCAACTGTTGGGTAGTATGAGCACATGTGTAGTCATTATCATCTTCTATAGCTCTTTAAATCTTTTTTTTTCTTTCATCATTATAGAAAAACATGAATCACTTATGAGTTAGCATGGTTAGGGTTATTGAAAGTCATAAGCGTTTTCTCACAAATTGATGATAATATCTAGATAATCAAATGAAACTATGGATTTAAATCATAGAGGATTGTTTGGGCTATCTTGAATTACCTATATTTTTGAAAGACGAAAATATATCTATTTTCTATTGATGAAATTCCCTAATAATTTTACTTTCTCATAGTCCAATATTGAATGAGAAATCAACCACTTGTTTAGGTGGAAGTATATAACATTATTTTAGCAAAATATTCTCTCACAATTGGAATGTAATAAAGGATGATATTTTAATTAGTCTCAATAGTATGGGCAAGATAATATTTTTTGAAAGGAAATAATATCCCATCATCAGATTTTTTATGATATAATATTCATCATCCTCATTTCACTTTTGAAAATAAAGTGGGTAATTCATGGTATAGAGGTTGAATTCATTCTCGTCAAGAATTTATTTTGGTTATAAAAACTAATCCATAAATAGGATAACCTCAAATTCCTATAATAGAATAATGATAAAATTTTCAAGAAGAATATTACAAATAAAGATAAACTTGTGATACAATATTCAAATATGTTTAACCTAATAATATTAAATTATTTTGGGTGGTGAATTTATGTCCTTAAAAAACATTCATGATATACTAGTGGGTCTTGAATTAAAAACCAAGAATATAAAAACAACATTGGAGAATATTTATGTGTAATTCAATCATCATGATCCATCTCAACATATATCATTTTTCCATATGGTTTAGAGATATTGGTTTTCATCATCCTTGTTATCCCTTAGAATAGTGAATTTTCCTATATAATTATGAAGTTCACCACATTTATGACATAGAACTATTAATGATTCCATTTATTTAACTTTACATTATTAAATAATGTTATATGATATATTCATTTTTTCTTGAATAATATATACTTTATACCCCAATTTTCAATAACCTAAACACCTACCATTTCCTTTGCAAAAATTTCATTGGTTTATCCTTCTTTATTTTTAACACGTAGGAAATTTAATCCGGTTTTATTTTTTATATTTATCCCAAGAACATCAATGATACACGTTCCTCCTCTTAATTAATGTAATTTAAGATTATACATTATGCAAGTTATTGATTATAATTTTTGATAAATGATTTTACATAATCAGAAAGTATAATCATTTATTCACCCATCATGTTTGCAATATCATTTGGGTAGTTGAAATGTTACTAATCACGCATTTTATTTACATAGTCTCACCTCTTTCAAGACATTTTACTCGAAAACATGAGAATTAAGTATGATTATTTTTTTACTATATGAAAAATAAATAGCAAACCATGAACACTAAAGGGGTAACTCATAAATTACATATATTCTTTATACTATGAATTTCTTGGTTTCTATCTATGTTATCCATTGACTATTTCCTATCATAAAATTTCATTATCATTTATGTCCCTTTAATGATGGTTCATAATGAAATTTTAAATTTACCAATGAATATCTCCTTGAAATTTATAACCAGGTCTATATCAAGGCTCATGGTCATGCACTTGGTGATGATCAAGTCCTACTCAATACACTTTTTAGGGATCATTACCCTTAGGTAAAACTTCTCTAGATCCACACATACTTGTAGTTTTCATAAAGGGGTGAATTATTTTTTGGAAAGAAATTACATTATAGTTTTAAAAAATAAGTTATTTTTTCATATGTTTAGTCATATCCCTATGGAAACCACTAATAATTTCAAATCTGAATCCCAAAATAACTAGATTTTACCTGATACCAACTATGACAAACTATATTTTCGCACACCATAATTCATGATTTATCACATAAAGAACCAATTAATACAACCACATAATATAATGAGTCCATGTGGATTTGTGGAGTTATTTATATAGAATAATAACCTGATACATGGTTCTAAAATCATTGTTTAAAAACTTTAAAACATGCAGTTATATTCCATGGGTCTTTTAAAACATCCTCGGATATCTCGAAGAAATTTTTTAAAAAGTGGTGATATTTATAGACATGTGAAGATATAAAAAAAATATCATAAGGTAAATAATTACATGTGATCCAAGATTAATATAAATGTTTCATTAGAGGGGTTACGATCATAACGTTGAATAATGAGGCATGATATAACACGATAACTTAAGTGCACTATAGTAATGTGGGAGAAACATAAATCATGACATAATAAACATATTTCAAGTCCTAATTCAATGAAAAGATAACATAGAATGATTAGGATAACCTATTATTCAACTTAAATGTCATCCCATGATAAAAAAACATCCCCCAATGCATTATAGGGCTATATAAATCTTTGGACACTCATCACTTTTATATCATATATATTCATAAGTGTGATTCATATATCATAGAAAAAAATAATGGCCTAAATCAATTTAAACACCTTCATTAATCAATGTTAGTAATAGAAATGTTATTCCCCAACTAATTAATAATACATGAAACTGTGTGAAATACCCATGCGTTTTAATAGAGATTGGAATTCACTGTTCAAATTTTTTGCAGGGAAAATCACATGATAATTTTGGAAATATAATCGGTGTATATAAATATTTATAGAAGGGGTGAATAATAATGAAAGTGGTATTTAAATACAAGTGATTTATAGGGACAATAAGTGGGATGTTTAAAAACCTATACCAATAAGAACATTTGGAAAAAAGGACATACATAAAAAAGGTTCTTGGATAATGTAGAGAAGGATATGATACCTTAACTTGAGATGGAGTTTCTAGAATCTTGGGAGGAGAACCATAAGATATTGGTGCACAATGGGAGGGATATTGTGAGGTAAGGTAAGAGTATCATTGTTATGAAATAGTTTTTAATTAAGAGTAATGTGATATTGGGTGGTTTTATAAATATAATGAGAATAAAATTCTTTATTAATATCTAAACACAGGTTTTGGTCTATATATGGAAAATTATTCCAAACCACCAAATGTATGGTGTGGTTTTCCTTTGATTATACTAAAGAGGAGTGGTTTTAATTATAATATAGGTATGATAACTTAACACATTAAAATAATACCCCTAGTGACGTGGCAGTTAGTCATGTCTATAAATAAATGATTTTAAAACATTAAAATATAATATTTGTTTTAGAGGATTCATTAAGGGATTATAAAATTAATCAAAGAACATAAACAAATTTAAATTAAATTGGAATCATAATTTTTCTTTTCAACACTATTTATTATATTTATTTCATCACTTTTGGGATTTTATAATATCATAACAGATACCGTAATTATTTTTTAGTAAAAAACGTTGGCCATCTCTAAATCTTTTGAAAAATTTCCTATTGGTAAATATTCCTATTTTGATTTAATAAGTAAATTTTTTATATCAAAATAATTGTATAAATATTATAATATTATCATTTATATAAAAAATCCCTATTTGATGAAAATAATGGTTGTTTGATAATAATATTTTTCCGAACCTTATATAAATAACATTTTACTTTGTAAAATTATATAATCATTTATATTTAATAAATATTTTTTAACAATAAAAAATTCTTAAATTTTCATTTATTTGTAAAACTATTGAATTCCTCAGAAATAGTGTCTTTATTTAAAATATATTTTCCCAAAAATATAATTTTAATTTCCTCGAATAAAAATATAATTTTTTTCAAACATATAATATAATAATTAGAAAATATTATAATAAAAAGGGTTGAATATACTCAATATTTTATTAAAAATAAACTATTAAAATACCTACTTTTAGGGTCTACATATGTAGCACTTTATTACACTCGTGAAGTCTCTAAGGGTATGGTGTGTCAAGATATTATTTTCATGGGGTGGTTTGGCGAACATAGTTAAGGATGTGATGTCTATGAGCTTAAAATTATCCCATAAATGATTTTTATCATGAATTTTTTATTAAAATATCATCTTATAATTGGTCAACTAGAAAATATTAGGGATTTTATCTCCCTATAAAGCTCTAATATATAGGGTTCATAAGGTATTATCCTATAGGTCAAGGCCATCACATCTTTTTTTGTATGTCAAAATGACATTATCATAACAATTAATATAATAATATCAATGGTCACTATAAAATGTATATATTATAAATGATCCTAATTCTTAATAGTTTTATAAATTTTATAGACCATATAAATTTCTAAAATAACCAAATTAGTTTATGTTTGTTCTAAAACACCATTTCTTAGAAAACAATTTACTCAAAAAGGAATATCATTTATAATTATTCTATTTATTAAAATGACCAACTCAAAATCTAGTATATATTATGTGTAATCATTTAGAAAAATGATAAAAAAATAATTTATAATGAAACCATAGATTACAAGACTAGATTAAAACTTTGGAACTAAAATTGGGTGACCACTCATATAATTTATAATTAATTTATGAGAAGAAATAAAATCCCCTTAACTTGTAATTCTATTTTCATTTACAATAAATTTAACTAAATCTCTTTGAACGATCATTGCACTGAATTATAAAATTTAATAATTTATCCATTTTTTATCAATACATGTAGCACAATCTCAATAAATTTCAATAGATTCTCTGTGTGTTCTCCTTGAAATTCTAGATCACAAGAATTGTTCATGGTTGGTCACTGCATAATTTTTCTCAAAGTAGGAAGAGACTTTGATGTTATCTAGATGAATTGAGAGTGGAGGAAGGGTTACTATGTTTTATATATCTATATTTGTCTCTAAATAGGGACTATAGTGTCTCTATCTATCCATTGTGTTACCCAAAATTAATTGTGGAAATTCTAAAACTTAGATATTTTTTATGATTGTTTTAGAGATGAAAGATGACACATAAGCCCCTCAACAACATTAATATTATCTATTGACCCCATATACATTATTAATTATAATATTTTCAATCTATTTATATGTGGAACATATTAAGAATATAAATAAATATCTTTTATATAGTTTCCAATTAGACCATTAAGCTCAATGCACTTTCCCTCATTTTAATTTACTGATCCTTGAATAATGACAACTTATTTAATAAATAAATATCACTGCATTAATCAAAATGAATATAATAAATAATGTATAAAAAAACATTAAAATAAATTTCTATTATTATTTAACATAGTTAATGTTTCAATTAACACATGATCAAATAATGTAAATCCGCTAAACCAGAATAAATATTATTTATTCCAACTTGTCAGATCCAATGCATGATTTTAATTGAGATCGTGGATATACTTAGTCTATCAAACTGTACACATATTTCTAATTGGAATTAATTATTATTTCATAAAGTCCATGGTTAAAATTTGTAATAATTCTAAGGAACCCATAGCAAATTATGCTAATGTCATCATGACATTCAACCTCATACAAATTCATATTGTGTAATATAATCAATTTATCATGTCATCTCAAATAAAGTTTCTTGTTTGTGTAACAAACTTATACAATTTATTTATCTTTATTTTAATTCCCATAAATGAAAAAATCTACTGAACATCATGATCAATAATTTTATATGATGTTCCATTCCCATCAATGTTCTTGAAAATTAAAATTCAATCATAAGGTATAGGTATAAATCCATTATCATAATATTAATTAAAGAAATATCATTAATGATGTACACAATGTATCCAAAAATTCTTTGAGAATATGTCACCACAATTTTCTTCATTATATAAAAGTACATGATTCATAATATAAATTAATTATAATCATAAATTATGGGGATAAAGACACATATTCTCTAATAGGAACAACCTATAGTACATGGAAATATAGATTTCATATTAACTAGTATGTTCCCATACACTCCTATATTGTAGATTCATAAAGGCAAACACCCTGAAATGGTTTAACAATGTCTTATGAGCTTCCTACGATTGATATCATGTGTTCTTTATATCCAATCAAAAAAATGTCATCTGACCATTGAAAATATTCAATAATACTATTGTGGCACCTCTACGTTCTCTTCACAGTGGTAAAATACTATGAACTTTTATTGTAACACATATTCTAAGGAAATTATCAAATACATGAGTCATATAGATGAACAATAATGATGAGATCATAAACTAAATTAATAATTAAAAACAATTATTTATGTACTTAATTTTTTGGTTTTAGGGAACCCACTCAAAAAAACACACCGTTTATCTAGATCCTACTAAAAAATATATCATTCCCCTAGAACATACATGATACTCATTCTTTTTATGATATAAGACATGGTCAAGGGGGATACCACATTTTAATATGTGTGTCATTTTCTCACCATAACTTCACCTCATTTTAAAAAATCACTCAAGAGATAAAACATCCAATGTACGTTATTTTTACATTGTTGTGTCCCCAACTCATTATAGAGGGACATGTCTTCTGAATCATCACAATAAAATGTTGAAGGTTATTTACATCTTGGAACCATGTAATGTTCATGGATTAAATTTTGACTCCAAAATACAAATTTGGTTGCACGAAAGCCATAATATACTAAAAATCCAGAAGAGAATAAATGGTAACTGGATGATTTGAACTCTTCTGGCTCAGATATCCCCTATTTAGATAGAAGACATATCTAGAATGTCACTTAAAATCATTATAATCGATCTAAATTCTCTCATATATAAAACCTAAGATGAATACATCATTATCTCTTCCACGAACCTGGAAAAAATCCAATGTCCACTATAGATAATTAAGGATTGAATTTCTAGAGACCCAGACATTTCATAATGAAATATTAAATACTATAATATGAATATTCAATACATTTCACAAATACTCAACTAAAGATAGTAATGGTTTAATATCATTGGTGACTAGATAAAAATTATACTCATTTTTTAAAATATAAAATACATACCACACAAATATCTTCCAATATATTACTCTTCGTAGACATACCCCACTAAAAACCATTCTTCATAACATGTTGACTGGAAACAAAAGGAAGGGTGAGATCATATGCACATTAAGGGGAGAAATTAGATTTATCAATCGATGATAAAATGAAAGAATAAGATATGAATACAGGTATATGATCATGAATATTAATTAAAATGTTATTACCCAATCCATCATTGACCGCAACCAAGATTAATTGAATTAAACATTATCATTTCAAAAAACATGAATCATAATAGTGTGAAATCATCATAAATCAGTCATTAACCTTATACTTACTTCATGTATGTGTTGCACCATTATAAAATTATGAAAATATCACATGTAAATATAAGTACCAATACTATTAAATAATAATTTATTCAGAATCAATTTTGTTTCCTATACTGGATCATGCACATCGTCTTTTTCTTATAATAGATCAAACAGAAAGTCTTGTTTCCTAATGTGGATCTAGAATATCATATTGTTTTCTAAAATTATTACATGAGATATAAATCTTTATACAAGGAATTATAGGGATAAAAAATTCTAGTCCCACCCATCATATAATGGAAAACATGCATATTTTTTCTATAAAATTATAAAAGAGTTACAATATCATCACATCATAACCCACATAAAGAAATTGGGTTTTATAATAATTTTATCAATCCATCATAGTATAAGCGATGGAAAATAAATTGGTTTCATAAAAATGATATCATCATAATTATAAAATATCTAGATAAAGAATGAGGATAGTACTATTGGATCATATCCATAGAAAAACATAAGAATAAATAGTGGCTATTATATATGATGAATATAAATTCCATTAAAAGATCATTAAATTTATTTTTAGAAAAATACTCTTCCCACATTGAAAATAAACTTTTTAAAAACAAAAAATTGTAAGATTATTTTTAATATACCTTTTCATTGAAAATATCATCAAAATAATATTAATGAATATTCTAATAATTAATTGTCCATAATGGTGAGGAATTTCATTCATTCCATATAAGTTAAATGAAACAAATTCTTTTTATATTATTGTAAAAAAAATATCTCATTTGAAAAAAAAACATAAGGATTATATTTAAACCATTTTACCAAAAATAAAAAATGTGTAGTAATTATCTTAATAAATAATTTTATGTTTGTAAAACCATTCTTAAAAACATTTTTCGGAAATATATACATGTATGGTAACACCTCTTCTATAGAAGAGATAAGTAATTTTTATTTTCCATAAAAAATATTATTTCTTGACTATATAGTTATTAAAGAGGTGAATGTTGAATGAAAACATGAAGTTGCAAAAAATAAATTTAAGATAATAATTTTTTTCCATATAGTTACATCAATAAATTTCATCACTAGAAGTACAATAAAAAACAATCTCGATAAACAGTGAGATTGTAATTTAAATCACATACCAATATAGAAATTATTGAGTCATAAGACCCATGGATGAAATAAAATTATATATAAATATAAATCCTAATAAATTTCATTAAAATAATCATTACATTTATTCATGGTATTTATATAGACCTCATAAAATATATATGTATTGAATATGGCATGTTTATAACCAAAATAAAAGTGAGTCATAAATCCCTACATTACACTTGATATCCTTTATACTCATTTGAAACTACTGCCTAGTAAATATAGATTTATTATAAATATAATATATACCTGTAAAAATATATATCATATTATATTTTATTTACATATAATATTTTACTAATAATTTTTAACAATTAATTATTAAAATCACTTTCCTTGGTGACAACAACTATGTTTATCATGTATATTTTTGTTCAATGGTTTTTGTCCTTCTAATTTTATTATGGTTCACTAATATAAAGAACTATGATGATCATATAAATATAATATATATTAATTATTTACATATTTATATACATATATAAATGTTAGATATAGAAAAATTAATTACACCATTCATGGAGATAGTAGGCCATACATACGCATGAACACTATTTAGGTATTTTCAACAGATGGAATGAATGAAAATTATATAATAATTTTACATTACATAACAAATTTAATGTCACTTATAACTTATATATTTATGTAATTTACCCTGATTTCCTTAAATGTTAAAATAAAATAGAAAAATGTATCACATCACTTCATTGAGGTTGTAGTCCATACAAATGCATGAGCAATGTTATCACTTTTAGAGGATTGGAATGTAAGAAGTTTGATGTGATATTATATTTATAGAAGTATAAAAATTCCATAATTATCATGTAAATTCATGAACTATATTATAATATATAGTCTTAAGAGGCAGAGAGGTAAAATGAATTACATCAACTCATAGGTTGTAGTATGGCAAACACATGATCGATATATTTGTTTTTCATTTGACGAAAGAGGGGATTGGTATAAGTTATTAAATTAAAATAAAGTAATATTATTATATTTTATATAATTCTTTTATTATATAATCATGTTTTTAAAATATTTTAATGTGGTATAAGAATAAATAGAACAAAAATGATCTATTAACAATGATACATATTTTTTAGACAACCTCTTTGGGTTTACCCAAGAATCCTTCTTAAAAAGGTTTCCTAATAAGGAAAGAAAATATAAAATGGGAAGGGAATTAATGAAGTGATATTGGATATTATTTTTCTATCCAATTGGGTCTTTATGTGTAGATATGATAAGATATGGGGTTTCCTTTTTAAAGTGGGAGAGAGGATCCACTTGGAAATTAGATGAAAAGTTTCCAAAATAATACAAAATGATAATTTTATTTCCAATAGAGATTAATTAAAATTTATATTTATTCAAATTTATGATATCCTAATTAACCAATATGCCCACAAAATAGGATTTAGATATGTTTAGTGAGAAAAAAATACCATTACCATTTGGTTTAACCCTCCTGGTAGACCCATTTTAACCGTACTTGTGGAAATTAATTTTTACTTTCATTACTATTCATTATGAACAAATATTATGTTAAAATTTTTATAAAATATTCATAATTATTATTCCAAATATTTAATCTATTTTACTAAGTTTAAATAAAATAAATGGTATAATTTATTTTAAAATAAAACTCGTAATTTTGGTGATAATGCAGTTTTCCAAAAAAGAAGTTCTCTTATGTAAAATAAGTATTTATATAATAGTTTATCATAAAATTTAATCAAATGAAATAAATTGGATTAATAATAATATAAATGAACTAATTTTACTTTTTAAATTTTTTTAAAACAAAATAAAACATTCTAAAAATTTAACGAATTTTTTAATTAAAATCATTATTTGTCACTATTAATCGAAAAGTAAATCTTTCTCAGAAAATTATCAAAAATTAAAATTAATGTAATTTTTAAACATTTTGTTGAAACATTATATTATTACTTTAAAATAATTTTTCTAAAATTGAAAAAAATTAATTTTGAAATAATTATGGAAAACTTGACTATACAACATTTTATAAAAATATAGTTTTTATGTATTAAGATGGATTTATTCTTGTCTGATGCATAGATGAAATATTTTATGAATGAAAAAATATCATATTTAATTTATATTATATAAATATCATTAAATCCACTAAAAAATAGTTATTAACTTAATTTATTAAGATAAAAACACATTTCAGGGTCAAAATTGTTTTTCCAAAAAACATCTATTTTACATTTAAATGATTTTTTATTTCAAATATATTGAAAACTATTGAATCTATTTCATATCGGTGTAAAATAAATAATTTTCATAATTTTTATACTCATATTCATACCATTAAATTTAACTATATTTTTATAACTTTCACATTATATAATAATATTTTAATTGTATAATGTTTGTTTAAACTCTATGTTTCATTTAATACAATGAATCAATGTAAATAAATTTATTTGAAAAAATATATTTTATAAAATATATGGACATTAGGTTATAACCCCTTTAAAATTAATTTATATCCTTAAATTCCATTTATCTTGTATAAGAAACTACGTATATTTTTTCCTCATAATATCATCATGTACCCATGTAGATTTCTCAAATTAGTGGGTTTTACAAAAAAAGTGGACTAGGTGAGTACTATTGGTAGATATAAATTTCTATCTATGATCTAGAATATGCTCTGGTTCTTCCTCATAAGAAATAGTATACTATAGTGTCATGATTATTGAGTCTGGTACTTGTCTTGTTTTAGGTACTTATTTCCTCGTGATAGCTGCATGGTGTATATTGTGAACTTGAGAGAGATTCAATCACTATTTGAAGAGAGAATCTACCATCCTGATTTAGTAAAAAGATTTTAAGGGACTGATATATTTAGGGATTAAATTTACCTTATTTCCCAAAATCATATCATTATTCCAAATATAAATATTCTTTGTAATAAATTTTCCCTAAAGTCAAACTATATATCTCACTAATATTTTTTAGCAAAATGTTATTGTTGGATCTGAGATACCCTTAAGTGTTTTCGAATGAATTTAACCTTCTCTTAAATATGCACAATTAGATAATATTTGAATTTTTTTATTTCCCCAAATTCATGCCAAACCATTTTATTTCATCACTTCCTTCCATAGAGGTATTTGTAAAGAGACATATAAATTTTCGACTGGAATCTATGTTTTTATGAAAATTATACCATATTATTGTGATGATCCATAATGCATTTTAAATATATAGACGTGGTTCGATAACATATATTTAATGTTTAAATAATCCTCTTAGGTATACCATCAATATGTGTATGATAATTAATATGGAAAATAAAATCATTATCTTGAACATTCCAAATGATTATATAGAACATAAAATAAACCTTTGATATCGATTACATATGATTTAGGTTGTTACTTAATTGAGGAATATAAAGATTAACTATATTTTGATACTAGATAAACAATATTTGTTTTTCATGAATGATATTTAACATCCCTCAAAATGATATTCTTATTTATTACACGCTTTATATTCACCTTATTTAAAGAAAATTTAATCCTACCATATTTAAAAGTGATTGATAATAAAAAAATTAAATTTCAGTTAGGTTACATAAAAACATTCTTCATAACCTAGGGAAAGGGAAAAAAATGGTGAGATCAAATGATCAGTAAAGGAAAACATGGGGGATATCAATCCATGTTCAAATGAAAGCATTATATAACAATTATGGTATGAGATGATGAACACAACATAAAATGTTCATTGTCAATATATCATAGGCCATAAGCAAGATTGCTGGAAAAAATTGTCATTCTAAAGACATGAATCATAAGAGTGAGAGATCACCATAAATCAATCATTAAACATAATTTCATGTCATATAAGTATAACACCATCATAATTATATAAACCCATTCATATATAATGGTAAACTAAAAAGACCATCACATAAAAATAAATCTGACATCAAACCCTATTTCCCATTGTCGATCTAGAACAAAGCCACAGTGAATCAATCACATCAACATGTATCTCATTAAGGATCAATCACATCATGTTGTCTCCCAAATTTATCTCATGAGATATAGAAAACAACCAATTCATTGGAGATATATATAATTATGATACAACCCATCAGATAATTAAATCCTTATATATGTTTTCCATAGAATAAATAAAAATTCATTATTTCATAATTTCATAACCCAACAAAATAAATCGAGTTTCATAAAAATGTCATCAATAAATCATTGAATAACTAATGGAAAATAAATGGGTTTCACAAAAAAATTCATTATTTTAATCATAATCCATTCCCTGAAAGAATAAATATGATACCATTAGATCAAATCCCATGTAAAATTTGAGAAACACTGAATATTATTTTTGATTATGAATAAAAATTCAACAAGAATATCATTAAAATATTCTTGATGAAAATATACTTTAAATTAGAAAATATCTTTATTAAAAATAAAAAATTAACAAAATATTGTGAAAACAAAATAATTTTGAAATATATATTGAAAATTATAATAGAATATCTAAATAATTGAGTGTGAATGAGTGTGGGGAATTTATTTAATTCCTTATAAGTTGAAAGAAAACCTTCCATTAACATCATTGTATGAAATTCAAAAAGAAACACTTTTGGAAAAGAAAAATAATATTCCTTTTCGAAAATTTTGTAAACAATTTACGAAATGTAAAACTTCCTTTCATAAAATAATGTATATTATTAAATATATTCTTATAAACATTTTTAGAAAATATTTACATGGTTGCAAAAGTATTTTTTTAGTTAATAGTGAAATAAATTTCATTTTCCAAAAAAATTATTATTTTGGTCTCTTTAGTTCTTAAAGAGAGTAAAATGGATAGAAAACATGTATACTAAAGAAATAAAAATATAGGAAGATATTTTATGATATAATAGATATGTGGGTTTGTGAATTTCTTCCTTATATGTATAATCAATAAAAATCCTGATAAATAATGAGATTACAACATAAATTTCATACCACAATTGAATCATTTGAATGATAAAACCAATTAAAGAAATAAACTTATATAGATATGTAAATCTATATAATTTTTGAAAAACTAATTATTAAATACATTCACGTGAATTATATACTCCACATAAAATAAAATAGTTATGAACAAGACATGTTTCTCACAATAATAATAGTGATATGAAAATCATTTACCATTGGACTTACTTCCATCATATGTGTTAAAAATTATATATAACAAATATATATTTATTATATATATATTAAATATCCATAATCATATATATCATATAATATATTACTTATTTATATCCTTTTATCACCATTTTACGAACAATTATTTATTTAAACCACTTTTCACTATGATAACTTCTATCTTTTTCTTTTATATTTTGGTTGAGTAGTTTTGGAACATGTACATTGATTATATATAAATCATATGAATAACATTAATAATTATAAAAATATCATTTAAATTCATTGTAACACATATTCATATTCATCTATAAAATTTTGATATAGAAAAATAAATTACACCATTCCTAGAGATGTGAGGTCAAAGGTACACATGAACATTATTTTCAATATTTATCTGGATGGAAATAAATAAAGGATTATAATAACATAGCCCTAAAATATAATTTACATGTTATTTAGTCATATAAATTAATTTAATCAATCATTATTACTATACATGTCAAAATAAAATGAAAAAAAACGGATCACATCACTTCATGGCAGCAGTTGTCCACACGTACGTTTGAGAAAATCTATTGTTTTTGAATGGATTGAAATATAAGAATGTAGATGTGATATTATAATTCTATAAAAATAATCATATAATAAAAATAAAATCAATTTTTCATATACTTTGTTATATCCATTCGTGAAACACAGATATAGAAAATAAATTACATCATCTTGCAAGGTGGTAATCTAACGTACACATAACCCAACGTTTTGATTCATAATTTCTGGGAGAGGGGATTAGTGTAAATTATGTCACTAAAAAAATAACCTCTAATTATATGGTTTCTATTTATGTTATGGTATATTCCGTTTTTAATAATTTTTTATTTATATGGAATAATAAATAAAACAAAAACACACGATAAAAAAATTTGTCTTCATCTTATAACCTCTTTAGGTTTTCCAAAAAGCCTTCCTAAAGGGATTTTATAATCACAAAAATTACTATATGATATGGTAAGGGTTCTAATGAGTGTATTTTTTTTAGGTATTTTACAATCAAAATGGTTCATTTTTTATTGATAAAAGAGGAGAGGTGGTGTCATTTTATAAGTAAGTGACCTTACTCACTTCGAAACCAATCAAAAAATTTACAAAATTATATAGTCCTTCCATGAAAATTAATCCAAATAACAATATATTATGATTTTCAATAGTATATAGTTTATGTGATTTCATAAAATATGATTTAGAAAAGTATAATTGGAAAAAATACGTTTATCTTTCGGTTTACCCTAGGTAAAACCATTTTAACCCTAACTATGATAATTATTTTTCTTGATTTTACAATTCATTATGAATAATAACTAATTTTATATTAATTACTAATATTATATACTAATATTCAAAATATTTAATACATTATTACTAATTCAATTTACATAAGTGGAATAATTTAATTTATAATTAAACTCACAAATGTGAATAAATTTTATTTTCTTAAAACAATGTTTCGAGAAATAAGAAATAATTTGTGTAAAATTTTAATATAAAAATGATTGAAATGACTTAAATTGGATTTATTATTATATAATTGATCTAAAGTTACTTTAGAAAAAAAAAATTTAAAATTGATATTTGTATAAATTTTAAGGAAAAGAATTTATTTAATAAAAGTCAATATTTTTTTGAATTCGTTAGGAAATTAATATATTCATAATATTATAAAAAATTAAATCTAAGATAATTTTGGAAGGTTTATTTAAAAACTAAAGCTCATTTTTCTCATTTTTTTTACTGAAATAAGAAAAATTAAAATTTTTAATGAGTGTATAAAACCCTACTATGCCTCTTGATATAAAAATATAGTTTCTAAACATAAAATTTGATTCATTTTTATTCGATATGAAGAAGAAATATTAGATGAATGAAAAAAATTATTTGATTTATATTATTTGATTTTATTAAAATCATTCTCCAATAATGAAAAATTTTATTCAATAATATATTGTTAAATGGAATATATATATTTTTTCATTGAAACATTTCTTTATTTCATTCAAAAGATTTTTAATTTCATTTAAAATCAATTTATAACTTATGAATTTATTTTCTACTTATATAAAAATATTTTTTTAATAAATTATTTTTTCTCATTCATACCCATGACATTAACAACTGGGTTATAACATTCACATTAAATAAAAATATATTAATTGTATAACAAAATTCATTTAAACTCAATTTTTCATTCAATAAAAAAAATTAATGAAATTAAATTTTGTTTAATAATATATTTCATAACATATTTTGGTGTTATAGCCTAAAAATAGTCTGATGTTATTCACCTATATCTGTTGGATATTTTTCTACCATGCTCAAAGCACAGACAACATCACGCCTTTCACATGACATGGAATTCATCATAGGTATTTTCACTAATGTGTATTGGATATTACTCATTTTCTCTCAATCCTCCTGGGTATGAGGAAATATTTTCTTGGAAATAATTATACAATGTGACACTAGAACCAATCCCCTCCTGGATTATTCCATACCAATCTTGTTCAGCATCTAGTCAATAAATGTACATTTAATTAGTCTAAGAAGCCATTGGTATCTATCACACATTATCTTGATCCCTAAAATATAGGATGCTTCAACTATGTCCTTCACAGAGATTCAATTTCTCAACCATGACTTAAATATTTTAAAGCAATCATATTATTTCCAATTATTAATATGTCATTAATATATAATATTATTAAAACAACTATACTCCCATTGAACTTCTTACAAAAATGTATATCACATTCATTATTAATGAATCCAAATTCTATTATATATTCATAAAATAAAATTATAAATAAAATGGATGCTTTAATTATCCATATATGGATATATATAAATTTTATATTTTTTTACAAATTTATGGTGCCAAAAACCCTTATTATTATATCTTATAAACATATTAAATAATATTACTTTTAAGGATATCAGTTTTGAAATTTATTAACATAATATCATAATCATGGTATGATACTATAGAAAAAATTGGATGATTTAAACATGGAAACCTGAGAAATGTTTTCATTATTGTACATTCCTTATAATTGTCTAAATATTTTATCCATTAATAGTGATTTATAGGTATTTACGTTCTCTTCCATCTTCATCATTATCTTTCATATTTATTTAAAACCATATATATTTTCATCAACTAATGGTTTGAGCAGAACACATACTTATTTTTTAATAAATGGAATATATCTCAGAATTCATGGGTTCTTGACATTTTTCTACTTTTGATAACTTTACTACATAATTTTATATGGTAGGGTTATTATTTTGAACCAATAAATTTTCACCATAATTTTTGAAATTAAAAATGTATATTTCTAGTTCTCTTACCTCTATATCAGTTCTCTATAGTACTTGTGTTTTAGTAAAAACATCTTCAATGAGGACCTTTTGAATTATTTCTTATATCAACTCTTGATAATCTTAAGAATGAGCTTAATTGATATCATTATTTATCCAAATTTCATCCTTTAGGATATTATATATCTCAAGAATGATGAAATTTCTTGTGATTATTAATTTCTTATCTGAATGGTAGTATGGATAATAATCCCCTATTTCCTTGGTATAAACTTTAAAGATACACTTCAATCTTCACGATTTCAGTTTGTTGCTTCATTTATCCTAAACTAATTCCATGAAATACCAAGAATAAATAAGTTAAAAAATAGGATAATCTCCACTCCATAACATGGAGGCAATATCATTTTCCTATTTATATATTACATTATTTAGTATGTTTCATGTCTTCAATAATACATTTCCGAAAAAGGATAATGAAATTATTGTGTGATTAATCATCATCATTACTTGTTCAATTAGTGTTCAGTTACTCCTTTCACAAACACCATTCGACTATGGTTTATAAGATGAAGTGATTTGAGATAAAATCACAAATATTCATAAAATGTCGATAAAGTCATGGTTTATATACTCACAACCTTTACTTGATCAATGATTATTTATCTTTTTACCAGGATAAACCATTAATCCGTTCTTGAACTATTTTATATTCTCGAAGTATTCATACTTACACCTCATCAAATAGATACAACCATATGTTTTCAACTCCTTAGCAAAAGTAATAAATTATGAGAATAAACATATAGCCTCTAATTGAGAATCATCACACACATCAGTGTGTACCAGATTGAGAAATTCTATGAAACTTTCACCTTAACCACGAAATAATGGTGTATTCATATTTCCTTATAACAAGAATAAAATTTACATGTTTATTAATCCAAAAAGTCTAAGTAACCATATTGATAGGTCTCTATTAGAAACTTCTCAATTACATGGCTATGATTGGGATTCCATATCTAGGTTTTAAATGAGTCATGTTTATTTTTTTCTTTATAAATATATATATTTTTTCGTAATTTTTTTCATAATGACTATTATTTAATTAAGCCATAGCATAACATATTTCATCTTTATAAAGGTTCTAGACATCATTTTCAAAGATGAAGTTAAATACATCAATTTAATGGAAATAAAAAAATAATGTACTTAGTAATACTAGGAACATACTAAATATTATTTAAAACTAAAATCAATCCTTTAATTAATGTGATATGATATCCTCAAATGGATAGGGAAGTTGACCACTCTCTATTGGAAACTCATAAATATACATTATATCTTGAAATATTAAGAAATATATGTATTTCTTATAATTGGATACAAATGTTATCACAAAAGGTAGTATTTAATACCCCAAATTTATATTTAGATGGATTACACCCAATAATAAATGATAATAATACTTCCTCTTGTTAATTTGGTTAGGTGATATTATTCTTCCAATAGCCCAGCTTTCTAGATGGAAAACATACCACATCCTATTTGTTTCCATGAATATGTATCTTCTCATTCTTGAAAGGATGGTTCTTCATAGACATACACATGGAATGAGTCTTAAAACCATTTTCACAATCCACCTCTTTTCATTCGTCATAATCATAATGGGTTTTAAATGGAAATAAATTTATCAACATGGAGAATAAGAGTCATATGTTCTAAATGTGTCGTCTGCCTATTTGTAAAATTAAAACTCATAATATAACTAGAGTAGTTTTTCTGTATCAAGGATTGAATGAGATCTTTGTACATATCATCTGGGATCTAAAAATCCAATATATTCATGCGATAAATATGGATAATCATATTGACAATATGTTCCCCAGCTAACACTGACTCTTTAAGAATGCACGTGAATTATGCATTGGTGATCTCAAATCATGCTGATCTCACCTTATCTTGATAGAGATATTAAAGGTAAGAAATGACTTTATATGAATCCATATCCTCATATTTCTTCATAATCGCTTTTTATATGGAGGATAACATGAAACATTGGATATCCATTGCATCTTGTACATCCCTCAAACACAAAGATACTACTTCGTCACTACACACTTTGACACTAAACTCTAGATGTGGGGTTTCTGGAATATTTAATTTCTATTTATGGATTATGTTCCCATTCCATTCTTATAAATTCATAATATGAAGAAGGATATCATTCAATAGTTTGTATCATAATGATATTATCGAATTGATGTGATTTTAGATTTATATAAAATAAGATCAGATAAATAGTACTTGTTTTGATTTCAAAAATAGATTAATAAATATTTATTTAATGAAATTACATTAATCTTAAATTAATTATCAAAATTTATTATCCATAACTATCAGTTTTGTAGTATCATTTCAAGTTTATATTGTAGTAAAATGATCCATATTCCCCTTACCATAACCCAGACAAGGGCCTTAAATGTTTTTTAAAGAGTTTTAGGTAACTGTAACTTTCAAAATACATTAACATAATAGTCCATAATCAATTGAGTAGAATAACCAATAATACGATCATGTTTTAATGATTTAAACAATTAATACTTCTCATTTAAAAAAATTCCTTCTGGGTAAGTCATCCCTTAATTCAAACAATGTAATGTCAACAATAAAACATTAAGCAAAAAGATCCTTGATAATTGAAAGCAGCCCGATATTGGTTGGTCAAGTAGTTTAATATATAATGTTAATTGTAATATATATATTTGATAAAAAATAGACCATAAATAATAATTTAACTATAATAAATTTAAAAGAAAAAATCATATTTATATGGCTAGTTTAATCTCATGATTATCCAGAAAAAAACAACCATATATTTTTAATATTATTAACAATTACTTTGATTCAATCCATAATTATGATACCATGAAGTTAATCGATCCAATTAACTCAAATTATATAAATGTCATCAATGTATCGAAATCTTAACATTATTTAAATTTTTTAAAAAAATAATTTAAAATTAATAAATTTCACAATTGTACTCGATGGAAACATCATGATCTTACCCAAAATTATAACCTGAAAATTGAATTAATATTCAATTCTCAAAATTATGATATGGAATTAACTAAAAATTAAATGACACATAGAACAAATTTGAATAGTTTTGATTATATATTTAAATTTTCTTTATAAAGAATTGTGCATACTATCTGCAATATACTACACAACATGTACAATAGTGTATGACATGTGATGTATTTTATCCATGTCTTAAAAACATACAAATGGATTATCTATGTTAACTTTCCTGGATGTGTTCTAGTTACACAATGTGTACTCAGAATACATATCATGTAGACTTATATTTTTATGAAATTTCTTTCTTTGTTTCTTACATCCGATACATGGATCACTAAGATACCAAATGTCATCGGACATGAGAAAATGAGTATTACACATCATGTAAAGTGGTTACATGAATTGTAGTTCTTTGTGGTATGTGACATTATATCAATATCTAAACACATATCCAATTTTTCCTAACCATAGATTTTCTTTTGTTGGTTCTATCTATCTTTATCCTGATATATGGATTTGAAAACAAAAATACATAGAATGTCTACAACTAGTACATGCCATGAAATCTATTTTTGTCTAGAAAGAGCCCTTGGGACATCTATACGGGGTTCATCATATGTTTCTTCATGTTTTAATAATAAAATTTTATCGATTATATTATAAATAATGAAAAAAATAAGAGATGATGGTTTTTGATATTAAAATAAACTAACATTATTAAAATAAAATTGAAATTCATATAACCCATCAAAAAATAACAAATAATTATAATTTAAACATGTTACACTTTTGATAAAAATGATAGGTTCATAGAATAATTTAATATTCTTTTATTGGTATGAACAACTCATATTTTATTCCAAATTTACGTTTAATTATTGTTTCACATGATTAGAACGTCAAATCTAAGAGAAACGAATGATTACATGACTAGTTTTTTCCCTAACAAGAATAGGTGGAACTTCATATGTAATTGTTAATTCATTATGATAAATAATAGAATTTCAAAAACCTATAATTCTAGCTTCAATGATTATCAAGTTGAATATGTATCATGAAATAGTTTTTTTCTATAGGATCCATGTGTATAATCCCTCAAAGTCGATCCACACATGGAAAAAAAATCACTTAACTTCACTGTATAATCACATGGTGATGGTACTGTCAATCATGAACGATTATTTTTTTCATATTGATCACAACTCAATTATTATCAATGGATGAAGATCTCTTAATTTTCCCTCAATGGTTTGAGATAGGAGGAAGAGAGGTCATGTTCTAGATATCTATAACTCTCTCTCTCTCTCTCTAGTGATTTATAGAGTGTCTCTCTTTCCATTGTACACCCCAAAAGTAATCTTGGAAATTTTTATAATTATTTATTTATATCAAATGTTTGGGTTTTTCAAATCACACTCAATACCATTACCAAATTTATTATTATTAATTTACAACCTTCCCATTAATGATTATATAATTATTAATATGTTGAAATTCCAAAAAAAAAATAAAGTATTAAAATAAATATATATTATAATATTTCAGATGAGTCCATTAATATTGTTCCACTTTCCTTCATCGGTATATTATATTACTTGAATATTTTATATTTATTTAATTAATTAATATAACTACATTAATTTTCAATAAATATTGTAAATACTATATTAAAAAATCCATGGAAATAAAAATTTATAATTATATAACCCACTTATCCATTTGAATAAACTATGATAATATCATGGAGATCAACCAAACCAGAATAAATAATTTTTATTACAACTTGTTAAATTAAATACTAGGATTTAACAATGATTATGGATACACTTAGTGTGCGACCCTCTATGCCTCTTTATTACTGGGATTATTAATAACCACTTGATGTCCAAGGATATCATCTACAGACATAAAAAGACAACCATAGAGAAATAAGTAATTTTTTTAATGATATTAAACCTCTTATGATGGTTTTTGATGTAACATAACACATTTATCATGGTTTGTCTAATAAATCATGTTTCATGTGGATTCCATCAACATCATGATAATTTTATCTTCCATTAATTTTTTTGAAGTGAAATCACCCACTAAACACCATGTCTAGGAATTTTATAGGTTATTAAATTCCCATAAAGGGTCTATGAAATCAAATTATTTAAAGGGACATAAGGGATAATGCCTTTATTTCATTATCAATTAATGCAATATCAGTCACGACATACCCAGCATATCTTACCTCTCTAAAATAATATTTCATCACTATTTTATTTAATACATGAAAGCACTCATGTCATGATATCCATTAATGATAAAATAAAATTCTAAGGATCAATACACATGTTTAAAAATAGGAACATACTTCTTTGTTGGAAAAGGTAAGGATCACCCATATGAGAAGAAAAAAATGGTCTAATAATAATTGAGTAGGAAATCCTTTTCATCATGTGAAGGATATTAATAGCTTAATGATTTCATTACAGGTTTCCCACTTTTGTTTCATCATAGATATGTGGCTGGATTGTCCTCTCAATTTGATTGTGATGGGTTTAATATCATTTACCATAATTCAAGCGAGGGTTACCATTTTTTATCTTAATCAAAAACTCCCAACAACTCCCATATCCATAACTATATACATAACTGATTCCCAAAGGTAGCTAGTCCTTTTATGTTTTTGACCAAATGATTTTTAGGACATCACATTGGTTGAGAGGAAGGGAGGTTTATTTAATCACACCCTTTTGGGGGTGAATTATTTCCTACTATGAGACACTCATATAGATTTAATATAAGTTTGAGTATCTCTTCCTTTTCCCAATGCGGTACTGGTTATCCTAAAAATATTATCATATTTTAAAATTGTATATTTTAAAGGGTGTATCTTATTATTGAATCCATCCATAACTATATTAGGTTCTTCATCCATTTCCCATTGGTTACAGATTAAATTATATTAATGCAATATAACTGATAATTGATTGTTCTTAATCATATATGGAGGTAGTTAATATTTCAGGGATGGGATTGAGCCATTTTGAGGTGTTCTACAAATCTGGACTTTTAATAGGAATTAAAACCCAAGTTATTTTTTAACCCCATGTTGTTTAACCTCATTAAAAAATATAATATATGGAGGCACTTAAGTACAAAATATTTGAGCTCAGACCTGAAGGAGGTGTCCTATGTTTCCTAGTTATAGTTGCAACAGTAGTTCTCATAGTTTAATAACACCCTTAGTTTATTCCATAAGGTAAATACCCTTATATGGGGGATGTTCTATCATTCCATAGATTAGGGTTTATCCATTGAGGTTTCCCTTACTGGTAGAGATTCAGGATGTAAATTATGTGATTATTTTAATGTCCTATGTAACACCCCAATCTTCCACCGTGTGTTTTCCATCGAAAAATGCAGTAGCTTGTGTTGTATGCAACATGGAGTTTTAACACACAACGACCAATCATACTAGCCCTCATGAATAGTAATACCCCACTTTTTGATATTTTATAAATTTTATTTTTCAAAATGGACATCATTATTGGATTCGGAATATCAAAATTAGCTTCGGGTGAATTTTTTGTATTTTTCTGAAAACATTCAATGTACGATGAACAGTGAAAAACACTACTTTATTGTTTAAAAAAGACTTTTTATTTAAGTAATTAGTTATTTCATTTTAAATTATTTTATGTGAAAATAGATACATAATACCTATATATGTTCACTGTAATTCATTGGAGTCATTTTATAATACGTTTAGGTATATAAAATTTTATTTAACTTTTTACCGTATTTTACCCACCTTTTAGGAGTATTTGAAATTTTGCATAAAACATAATTTTGATACTTATATGAGTTGAATTTAAAAAATCTATGAGACATGGTTTACATTTCTAAGTAAAATGTGGTTTAATAAGATGAAAATAATTTTTGGTGAATAGTAATTTTGGACTTTTATTTTCCACGGTTAAAAGTAAATAGGGTAATTAAGTGTGAAAATATTATAATTATCCTAAAAAATGTTCTGATTCTATTGGATAAGTGTAATTCGGCCAAAAAAATTTAGGAAAAGTATATGATCATATTTGGTCCACTTGGATTAGATTAGGACATTTAATATTATTTTATTTAAAGAAGTGTCAAAAGAGTTAAATTCGAAGATTAATAACTAAACCATTTTTAATCTAGGGTTACACACAATATAAATTCGACTATAAATATTCATTAGAAACATAAAATTATTTCCTACGTAATGGTATTTTATTTATAATTTTTGGACATAAAATAATTTAATTTATTTATGACACAATGATGAAGAAGTAATTACCTTATTAATGAAATATAAAAATAATTGATAGTATAAATATCCAAATACATGTAAATTAAGACTTTTTCTGAATTACACTAATTTTATAGGTTAATATGACATGTTAGGGTAGATTAAATAAAATTTATTCCAAGTGATAAAGTTATTATGGATTTCAAAAAAAATTCAAATACTCAATAGTGTCAAAATTTACAAAAATAAGTTTTATAAGAAATACTATATTATTAATTGATATATTATTCCTAAAAATATACTTTTCAGCCAAAGGACATAGATAAGGTTATATATATTAATAATGAACCACTTGGGGTTCTCTTGGAATGTTATATTAAGTTTATTACCACATAATATAAAATACAAAGAGACATGGTAAATGTCAAACTATTTAACTAATTGTTAAATCTAAATTATAGGGTTAATATGTTGACCTTATCCTATCTAAACCTATTTGTTTATTTTTTTTCGACCCATCCCTACCTTATCCTTGAAATAAATCATTTTGGTGCCATTTGAAACTAAAAATGAATTTATTATAAAATAATATTATAACCTTTTCTTAAAGTAACTCTCACCTCTCTTATAAAAGGGTACTTCCCATTCTATCAAAATCACAGCTCCAAAGCCATTTTGATCAGAAAACCCTTCCCAAATATCCTCCCAAATTTCCTCAAATCATCCTATAGTCTTTAATGTTATTTTAAATCCAACCTAATGAGCCCTTTTGATCAACTCAAAATGAAACACCCGAAGAAGAGGTAATAATTTCACCACCCTCTTTCAAGTTCTTTTCTTCTTCCACTTACTCTATCATTTTTGTTTCCATAAAAAATAATAACTCCAGTACCTTATACATACTTTTATGTTATTATAATTTTTTTACAATCATATTTATTATTCAATCGATCCTATAAATGACAAAGTTACCATACGTGTGTACGTACGACTTACAGTCTCCATGTCGTGGTGTAGTTTGTTATTCAAACACTTCATTATTTGGATGGGTAATAATAATGAGTATAACTAATGTAAATAATAAATATAACAGGTTAATTATTCTTTATATATGGTATACCATCCAATTACATATGATTTCACCATCAATATAATGATATTGTCGCTCGTGCATACGTACAGATTACTGTCTCCACGAACGCGATGAGATTCATTCCCCATCCTAATCATTCAAGAATAATTTGAATTTTATGAATAAAAATAATGTTTAAAAATATAATATAATTATTTATATGAATCAAATACATCATATTCATATCAAATATAGATTACATAACTAAGCATATAAAGTAAAACGAATCAGTTAACACCAGAAACGATGATACTACTAAAATATTATTAACAAAGAAAAATTGGAAGATCATATATGATATAATGAATATGTAAATTATTGTTGTATAATTTCATAAAAATGATTTAACTATTATATAGTGTGTTAAAATACCCTCAACTGAGGAAAATTACAAGGTAATGGTTAATTCTACAATCTCTTTACTTCTCCGAGGTTGTTAATATGTAAGTATCTATTGGGACCTTTTTATAATCCACATCCATGTTTTCATAAAGACATAGTTCAAAATCTTTTTTCTATTTACTAGACAATGGGTTAAATTAATTAATATCATTATTCGATCATATATGTTTGGAAATGAATCTTTCTGTTGTTTTCTAAACAAGGTACTCTATGACTTTTTCGACAAATTTAAGGTAACAATGTCTTTTTTTAACTTATACGACGGGTGCAGCTATTTTTCACCGTTATAACATTGTTGAAGCTTCCCATACAAGATAATAAGAATATTTTCATAATAAATGTTTTCTTTTATAATTATATTAATTTTAAATTATTTCAAAATAGAAAGAGATATTTTATTAATTTTTTTTTATTTCATCTATGTCAATATCCTTTAATGGATTTTAATCTTGTTTGAAGTCGATTTATTATGATACAAATCTTCTATATTGTATTGAAGGTTTTGTGGTATGTTTGAATGGGGTTGTGTTATTTTTTCACCATTCATGGTTTATTGATAGAGAATTGACATTTCATATGCTAGTTATAATACTAATGTTTATGTTATGTTTAAACCTTTTCATATGAGGAATGCATTGGAATTAGTAAGTGATGGGTGGAGCCTAATATAGCTCCTTGATGCATCGGTAGGTCTCATGAGACAAAATAGTGTCTTGGTAGAGGGGCTTGAAAAAATCTTATTTGTAGTCTTGGAACAATTCCTTGACTATGTGGTTATGAAGTACGACATTACGCATTCTATCATTATGAAATTGGATATTGATATTACATGTAGTTATTCGACTAGTAGAATATCTAAGTGAATAAGTAAATGGAATTTTTTTGATTTATATTTTCCATATTATACAAGAGTTTATGTTTAAAAGGCTTATGTTTTAGTCTTATAAATTTCCTTAAATGTTTATACTTATTTATGAAAGTTATCATTATATTGTTATCCTTACTGAGCATCTGAGCTCACCCCTTTCTATGTTTTCTTTTTCCCAGGTAGCAAAGAAGTATATTATGACCTACCTGTAGGGATATTCAAATGGATATGAATGTGGTCAATGGATACAATGCTGATTTTGTATTTCATTTTATAATGTAATGTAAAACTTATGAATGTATTTAGTACTTGCACCATCTATAGGTAATTGGGGTCAGTGTGTTACTGTTGGTATTAGAGGAAGTTTACTACAAGCCTTGGAAACCATATTTATATAAACTCTGATTATAGAACATTACCCTAAGATAGACTTTAAAGATTAGTATAAAAGAACTTCCTATAATTTTGGTAATGTATATATTTTGTGAGTTTTCCAAGAAATGCATCTCTTTTTGTATATGAGAAGGTAGAGGTGGCTCTGGAACAGATGTACCTAGTAGTGAAAACACCAAAAAGGAGTTTTAGGCTTGACCCAGGGTATCCTTGTACACAACAATGGGCCTTTCTGCACTCTTGGTTACGACACTCCCTGGGGATATGCTTAGGATTATTCACATATTCTTTACAAACTATTATAAAGAATTTATGAGTATATTCCTCCTCAAATAATTTTTTTATGATTATGGATTATATCCATAAACTATTCAATTTATGTTAAGTGTTTTACATGTTTTGAATTATGTATTGCGATTCATAATCTAATTAAGTGTATGCCATTTTTTTACAAATGGTACCTATTGGATGGAATGGAAACCATATCAACTCTCGTAATCCATTTAGGGATTTCTCTCCTACCCAAGATAATTATAGAGGAGATGGTGATGAAACATGTGCTAGTATGCTTTTCACCATACTAGGACAACTCACTCAGGTTATGAATAATAACTTTACCCATATAGAGCACCCTGATCCATAATGCGGGGGATCAATGTTTGACTACTTCATGAGGTAACAACCACCAACATTAAATGGGAGTACAAATCCCTGGGTAGCTGAGTAATGGATAAGTTCGTAAGAGAAAATATTTCTTTCTTTGGGGAGTAACTGTAGGGAAAAAATTTTCACGGCAATTTACCACCTCACGGGAGATGCAGATCAATGGTGGTCATTAATACAAAACAGAAACAAAGATGTAGAAGTATCAAACATGGAATGTAGGGAGTTTAAAGAGATTTTAATAGAAAAATACTTTTCTCCTGACCATCGAGCTGATATGGAAAGGCAATTTTGGAGTCTGAGGCAAAAGGAGGATGAGAATATCGCAAAGTATGTGGAAAACATTACAAGGTTATCAAGGCATGCCACAAAATATATATGTAACCCAAAGAGTAATATTGATCGATTCATTGAAGGTTTAAAACCTTTTCTTCATTGATCATTATTCTAACAATCCTTCTCATCATATGAAGATACAGTCTCATGTGCTATTAAGAAAGAAAAAGAATTATCTATGTCTTATGACTTTAAATCAAAGAAAGAGAAGAATAGATCTTATAAACACACTAGAAATGTAAATAAAGAGAGAAAAAAGGAAATGTTGAATATCCATCATGTGGTAAATGTGGGATAAACACCATGGTACTTGCCTGATGTAAATGGGAGTCTGTTACAAGTGTGGTGAAAAAGGCCACCAAGCTCGTGATTGCGAGGAAAAGAAAGAGGCTTTCAATGTTGAATGCTAAAATTGTAGAGAAAAGGGGCATTATCCAATCGAATGTCCTACGCTCCAAGGAAACATACCTCAGAAAAGGCCAAAGGAGAAAGGCCAAGCCTATACGATCACTACTACATAGGTTAAAGCTCCAAAAGTGTTGGTGGCAGGGAATTAAATGGTTTCCTCAAGTTTATCTAATGATATATTTTAATCTAGATCATCCCATTGTTTCATATCATCCCATTTTTCTTAAAATTTATATATTTTCAGTTTGACATAACAAGGGAGTTGTCAGTAAAAACACCTAAGAGAACTATCATCGCAATAATGTTTTGTGAACCAGTTCCCATTAGGGCATATAAATTTTATTTATCTACTAATATCATCATCAAACCCCATGATTTAATTTTATATAATCCTTAGAATGGATTGACTTTCAGGCCAGGGTGCGATAATTTAATGTAAGAAGAAGGATGTTACAATTTTCGATGATGATAAGGAGTACCTTATCATTACAGAAGGAATGTCCCCACATGATTCGTATCTAGATCCACCCCTTGTAGCTCTACTAAATATAATTATTGTGGAAGAAGACAATAAAATAAATATTTATGAGGAAAATAATGTTCAAATAGAGCATGTACCTATTGGGAAAGAATACGTTGATGTGTTTCTAATGGATTTACCTGGACATCCTCCAAAATGAGAAATTGAGTTTTCCATTGATTAAATTCTAGGTTAAAGGCCTATATCGAAGACCCCTTATATAATGGCTAGTGTGGAATTATTGGAACTAAAGAAACAAATAGAATAATTGAGTAATAAGGGATTTATTCACCACAGTGTTTTCCATGGGGATACCATGCCACTTTTTCTAGAAGAAAGTCAGATCTATGAGGTCGTGCATTGACTATAGGGAGATCAACGCTAAAATAATAAAGAACAAGTACCCCCTACCTCGCTTTTATGATTTACTCAACCATCTTCATGGAGCTCAATTTTTTTCAAAAATTTTCCATCGATCTGGATATCATGGGTTTTGTGGGATGAAGGAAGACATTCTAAAAACAACATTTTGAACTAGGTACATGCATTACGAGTTTACAGTAATGCATTTTGGATTGACTAATGCACCCTCTATCCTCATGGATCTAATGAATATATTTTTCAAGGAATATCATGATGACTTTTTAGTGGTATTTAATGATGATATCTTCGTATAATAAAAAATATATGAAGATCATGAAAATAACTTATGCAATTTTCTGAAATCCCTTAGAAGAAATAAATTATGTGGGAAGTTTATCAAGTGGGAATTTTAGCATCAAGAGATTTATGTTATTTTCCATATTGTCTCTAAGGATGGAATCAATATTGATCTTTCATAGACCAAGGCTATTGATGAATGTCCAGCACCGTTGAGTATAACTGAGGTACACAGTTTTATTGGTTTAGTAGGTTATTATCGATATTTCGTTTCGAATTTTTCCCAGTTGGATAACCCATTAACCAATCTCACACCTAAAGGGGTAAAATTTGTTTGAAAAAAAGAGTGTGAATAATGTTTTGAAGAACTGAGGAGAATATTAGTCAATGATTTTATCTTTAATCTAACATCAGGGAATGATGGGTTTGTTATTTTTAGTGATTCTTCAAAGAAAGGACTTGGTTGTGTCCTTATGTGGAATGATAGATTTATTGCCTATGCATCACGATAGCTAAAAATTAATGTGAAAAACTATCCCACTAATGATATTGAGTTAACAGCTTTAATATCTTCTCTAAATATATGGAGACACTATCTCTATGGTGAAATATTTGAGATTTATACTGATCACATGAGTTTGGAATATAATTTCTCACAGAAAGAACTCAACATGAGGAAAATGAGATGGCTCAAACTACTCAAGGATTATGATTTCTCTATACACTACAACCAGGGGAAGGAAAATAAGGTGGCATATGCTTTGAGCAGAAAGGATCCGGGAGTTTTGAACAAGATGACTGTTGAAAGTGTTCATATTTTCATGGATATAATAAAGATGGATATGGGAATAACTGTGGAAAGAAAAACATCAATACTTTTTCAAAATTTTTCAAAACAATATTTACTATAAAATATAATGAGTTCTTAGACTGGTGATGAGGTGTTTCAAAAGAATATTAATGTTGTGAATGATTGGAGATTGAGTGACTTCATATTTGAAGATGGAATCTTGAAATTTGGGAAGAGACTTTGTGTACCTAACATAACTGATCTAAAAAGTGAATTATTGGATGATTCTCATAACTCCAATTTCTCTATACACCCTAAGAGTACCAATATGTATAGATAAATGATGGAAAAGTTTTGGTGGGACAAAATGAAGAGGGGGATTCCAGATTTTGTGTCAAGAGGTATGGTTTGTCATCATGTGAAAGATGAAAGGCAACAACTAGGAGGAGTCATGCAACCTCTTCTCATACCTGAGTGGAAATGGGATAATAATATGATGGACTATGTCATGGGGCTACCAAAGACTCCTAGAAGGAAGGATGCGATATGGGTCTTTGCTGATCATCTTACCAAGTCAGCACATTTTCTTGCTATAAGAGAAGATTTACCACTTGAACGTTTGGAAGGAATATATATTAATGAAGTTGTAAGACTCTATAGTTCACCCCTATTGATTGTTTCTAATCACAATCCCCATTTTACAATAATTTTGTGGAAAAACCATCAGAAGGACTTATATACAGAACTTTATTTGAGCACTGCCAAACACCCTCAAACTGATGGACAGTCAGAACAGACTATTCAAACCATAGAAGACATGTTAAGATCTTTCTCACATGACTTTCAAGGTTTGTGGGATCAATATTTACCTCTGGTAAAATTTTCCTATAATAATAGCTTCCATTCAAGTATTCAGATGTCACCATATGAAGAGTTACATGGAAGGAGATTTCGCACACACACCTGTTGGGGAGATGTTGGTGAAAGAATCATCGTTTGGCCCATAACTCGTTGAGGAAAGAATGGAAAAGTAAAGATTATTCAAACCCGCATCAATACAACCTAATGTAGTCAAAAGAGCTATGTCGATAACAGATTGAAGGATTTGGAATTTAAAGTAGGAGACCAGGTTTTAGTGAAGGCATCTCCATGGAAGGGTGTTATACATTTCGGTAAGAAGGGAAAATTTAGTCCCATTTACATCAGACCATTAAAAATTCTAGAACGAATTAGAGTTGTAGTTTATCATTTGGCAATGCCTCCTAGTCTCTCCAAATTTCATTATGCATTCCACATATCACTGATGAGAAAATACATGCCTGACCCAATGGATGTACTCACCTATGATGAAATTGAAATGGAACCCAACATATCTTATTGTGAAGAGCCTATCAGGATTTTTGAAACTATAGAACAAGTTTTGAGAAACCAGACGACTCATATGGTGAATGTTCTATGGAGAAATCATAAGATGGAAGTGGTAATGTGGGAACTGGAGGATCTTATGATGAAGAACAAACTGAATATTATTATGAAGTAATATTATTGGAATTTTAAGGACAAAAATATTTTAAGGAGGGGAAAATGTGACACCCCAAGCATCCACAATTCTTTTCCCTTTGAATAATGTTGTAACTTGTATTGTACGCAATATGAAGATTTAATACACCACGACCAATAAAACTAGCCGTTTTGAATAGTAATACCCAGTTTTTGATATTTTATAAATTTTATTTCTCAAAATGGAAATCATTTTGGGATTAGGTATATCAAATATAGCTTAGTGTGAATTTTTTTTATTTTTTTGAAATCTTTTAATTTGTGATGAATAGTGAAAAACACTGCGTTGTTGATTAAAATCGACTTTTTATTTCAATAATTAGTTATTTTATTTTAACTTATTTTCGGTAAAAATAGATACATAATACCTATATATATTTAATTTAATTCATTGGAGTCATTTTATAATATGTTCAGATATATTAAAGTTTATAGAAGTTTTTACCGTCTTTTACCCACCTTCGAGGAGCATTTGAGAATTTAAGTAAAACATAATTTTACCACTTCTGTGAGTTGAATATCAAAAATCTAAGAGACACGGTTAACATCAGTAAGTAAAATTTGGTTCAATGAGATGAAAATAATTTTTTGGTGAATAGTAACTTTTGACTTTTATTTATCACGGTAAAAATTAAATAGGGTTATTAAGGGTAAAAATGATATTAGAATTACCTTAACACATGTACTAATTATATTGGATAAGTGTTATTTGACCAAAAACATCGTTAGGAATAAAATATGATCCTCTTTGGTGCACTTGGATTAGATTAATACATTTATTATTATTTTATTTAAAGAAGAGTTAAAAGAGTTAAATCCATAGTTTAATAACTAAAAAAATTTTAACATAGGGTTACACACAATATAAATTAGACTATATATATTAAGAAAAATTCATATGTAATGGTATTTTATTTATAATTTTTAGACATTAAATAATTTAATTTATTTATGACACAATGATAATGCAATAAATACCTTATTAATGAAATATTAAAATAATTGATATTATGAATATTCAAATAAATTTAAATTGAGACTTCTGATAAATTCCTCCAATTTTATAGGTTAATATGAACTTAGGGGTGATTAAATAAATTCTATTCGAAGTGATAATGTTTTAATGGCTTTGAAAAAATCAAATACAAAATAGTGTAGAAAATGACAAAATTGAGTTTTAAAATTAAAACTATATTATTAATTGATATTATATTCTAAAAAATATAAGGTTAAACCATAGGACATATATAAGGTTATATATATATTTTTAATCAACCACTTGGGGTTCTCTTGGCTTGTTATAATATGTTTATTAATCATATAATATAAAAATACAAAGAGACATGGTAAATGAAAAACTATTTAACTAAGAGTTTAATCTAAATGATAAGGTTAATATGGTGACAAAAACCTATCTAAAACCTATTGGTGGAGTTTTTTTCAACCCATTCCCACCTTATCCTCGAAATAAATCATTTTTGAGTCATTAGAAACTGAAAAATATTTTATTATAAAATAATATTTGATTCTTTTACTAAAATGACCTTCACCTCTCTTCTAAAATGATACTTCCATTTCTCTCAAAATCACACCATGAAAGCCTTTTGGATTGACCAAAACCTGCTATAATATCCTCCCAACATCCCTCAAATCAATCTAGAATCCTTACTTTGATCCGGAAGCCAACCTAAGGATCCCTTTTTATCAACTAAAAAGGAAACACCCGAACAAAGTGCGAATAATTTCACCACCATCTTTGAAGTTCTATTCTTCTAATACATTCTCTTTAATTGTTATTCCCATACCAAAATAATAACAATAGTAACGTCTACATACTGTGATGTTTTTATAAATTTGTTACAACCATAATTTTTATTCTATCTATCCTATAAATGACAAAGTCAACATACGTGCGTACGTACGACTTACCGTCTCCACATCGTGGTGTAGTTTTTCATTCAAACCCTTTATTATTTGGATGGGTATAATAATGAGTAGAAATAATATAAATAATAAATATAACAAGTTAATGATTCTTTATATATGATGTACCATCCAATTACATATGATTTGACCATCAATATAATGATATTGTCGCTCGTGCTTATGTACGGATTACCGTTTCCACAAATGCGATGAGATTCATTCCCCGTCATAATCATTCAAGAAGAATTATTATTTTATGATTAAAAATAATTTTTGGTAACATAATATCATTCTGGATATTAATCAAATACATCCTATTTAGGACAAACATGGCTTATGTAACCATGTATATAAAAGAAAAAAATCAGTTAACACCAGAAACGATGATACTACTAAAATATTATTATCAAAGCAATATTGGAAGATCATATATGATATCATATTTAGGTATATGATTTTTGTATAATTTAATAAAAATTATATAACTATTATAAAGGATGTTAATGTACCCTCTACCAAGGAAACATAGAAGGTAAGGGTCAATTCTATAATATCTTTACTTATATGAGGCTGTTAATATGTAAGTATCTACTGGGACCTCATTATCAGTTTTATCTAATGGATATATAATTTTGTTTCATGTGGATACATTTTAATGATCATAATTTTTAATATAGAAATACATTCTAAATGATGTTTAAAAAGTTGATTGAAAAAATTAAATGAAATTGAAATTAAAATGATTTTAATAAAAAAATAAATAATAAATAATTTCTAAAAAAATTAATTTTGTTTCAAAATATAATATTCAAACTTATAGAAAAAAATAGGGATATTATTTTCTTCACTAGATTTGTTAATTATAATTAATTACATTACCTATTAGATTATAATTATTTATCATTAAATAAAAAAAGTGCATTCATTATATTTATTATTACGATTAATTAAATTTATTTAATATAAAACTGTATTTATAATAATTAGAATTATTAATTTTTATTAATTACGCCATTGATTTTGAGATTATTTCCAATTAGTAGAAATTTTATTAAAAACAAAATTTTCAATTATATTATTATCATAATCACTAATTATTTTTTATAAAATAGTTAATACAATATTAATTACATTGTTATTATTAATTATTATTAAAAAAATAATAAAATTATGATAAATAATCATAATTACATTTTATACTAAAAGATTCCAATAGCTAAAGGCTTTCCTGAGTGGAAAATCCACCCTATATTTCAATATCTGACTAGATTTAAAATCATATTAGCCACCCCTGGTGTGGATTTATAAGGTTATTTATGGATTATTACACTACATGTGATGATGGTAGGGGTGTACCCAGGTACACACTAATGAATGCTTTATGAAACACAGAACATAAGGCACATGACCTTGGAAAAATGTGTCTTCAAAACATATAATTAATTTTGATCTATAGATTTTTCAAACCATTAAATTGTAAGGTTTATAATGGTTGTGGGCCAATACATATGGATGATGCAGTCTAAAAATGTTTATCCTATGGGGTGTGTGTTATTTTATTTATTGTAACCTCCACAACCCTAAATAAATTAATTTAAAAAATATGGAGTTAAACCACTTTTTAAATAATGAATAATAAGAGAAAGTAGGGGGAGGCAGTTATACATTTCAATTTATCCATTATTCAATGATCAATAAAAAAATTCAAGAGAAAAATAATAAAATAAGACCTTAGAAAAGGAAATCAATATACATGGTCCTTTAAAAACAAATATTAATATTGACACTCAAATTTTTGTTGACCCGCCTTATCTCTTTGGTCATGAGGACTTTATCATTATCTCAAACAATCCATCAGGTCACTTTTAGGGTATCCAGGATACACGAATTAGTGTTAATACTTCTCCCTAGAATCTTTAATTTCAGATTTGCCCCTAATAATTTTAGTTACATCAAATAAAACATCCACCTTTAATCCTTATTGGGGATATGTTGGATTTGAAATGGATGTGGAGGACTCTTAAATGGAATAATTAACTTGTGAACTAAATTTCCAACTTTTGGAAACCCATATCATCCCCTCAAATCAGATTTCCACTTTCTAGATTAAAATTAAAATAGTGAGTCTGTCACTAAAATACCTCTAAAGGCACTAATGAAGATACCTTATTAGAGATAGTGAGAAACTACAAATCTTAATGATATAGGAATATTTTCCTCACAATTAGAGTAACAAAAAGTGGAATTTATCACTGATCTTACTAAGATTGATCTAAACTGAATTAAGAATTACAATCCTAATGAATTACAATTGAAACATTATTGTCCATTCAAGGAGAACCCAATCAGGACCCATTAATTTGGGAGTCATCAAAGAAAATCACATTCCCCAACTCCTGAAGAACCAAACATGAATTAACATTCTTTCCCTTGATATCTCCAAATTCATTTAGAAATTACCCACCAATAAGCTCAAATGATTCAAATTTAAAACCACTACCATTACCCTTCTTCTACAAAAAAAATCATCATATGTCACACCATTATTAGAATTCCTTATATATGTATATAAAACTAGAACATTCTATGAAACTCCATTATGAGTATTATTTATAACTACATTTTTACCTTCCACATTACAATTGATATAATAATGAATCCTCACCAGAATAAGCATACCAAGTCCAATCCTCTATTTACCAACACTCTGTGATTAGTGATTAATATCTATCCAAATGTCCTCCTATTTTTCATACAATAAAATTCATTATTCTCATTCAAAGAATAGATCATAGACGTAATATTTTGGTGAAATTAATCATTTACATACCCAATCGATCAGAATCTGGTGTAAATTCATAAAAACACACATAAACTAAATTGAGATGAAAATACTACTCTAAAATGGAATAAACAATCATATTGAACAATATGTAAGAGTGGTCCACCTCTATAATTACCCTTGAAAAAATCCCATAAAAAGCTTCTTCAGTGGTGTTCCCCATCTTCATTAGAGCACCAATTTCATAATAAAGATCTTATCGGATTCTCAGGTTCTATGTAATCCTATTCAAGAAAATTATATAATCACAAACAAGAGATATATTGTTTTGGATTTTAAATAGACTAAACATGGAATCCAAATATTAAATACACACGGCACAAAGTTTATTCATAATCAAACCACAACCCAAATTCGTTTCTCTTCAAACCCTTATAGTGGAAAAAAATGTGAACAAGGCCATGTTTAATGGGGATGCATTTTCATCTTGAGAAGCAACAAACATGAAATAGTTGACAACCAAAATCATCAAATATTAATGGATTGAACCCTAATGGTCAAATAACTCTAGGAAATATTAATATTATTATTAATTACAACAAAAAATATTTTTAAAATTATTTAATATTTAAAATAATATTATAATATTGATTATATTTATAAAACAAAATTTCATCATATAGTAGTGTTATTTGGTTATAAATTAATAATATATAATAAATACATTATTATTAATGATAATAATATATTTTTAAATTATTAATAGTTACGAATTAATTACTAATAATTATTACAAATAATAAATAATAAAAATAGTAATAAATATCAATAATATTAAAAAAATTTAATTTTTAAAAACACTTATTAATAGTAATATATTAATTAATTAATTATATTAATTTAAATTTAATTTAAAAGTAAATTTATAATAAAAAATATACTAATAAAATTTTTGAAAACCATTATTAAAGAAAAAACAAAAAGTATTATAATGGGTTAAACAAGACAAACTGTCCTAAATAAAATTCGTTTACATTTCTTAGTCCATCCTACAGAAAATTTTGGCTATGTATATTTTAAAACACCTGAATTATTTCTAGATTTTCATTCTCTGATAAAAGGATATTATTGTGATAATCCCTCTAACCATTCTATCCACATGTACATATTCTATTTCTCCATGTTTTAGTCTTTTTATAGGGATTTTTATTATTTTTAGCATATGCCTCTTTCATGGTGACAACATCAACAAATGTTTACTAAACCCACTTTTCCATGAAAAAATTTCTCCCCCATATAGGCATTTTTGTATTCCAGAAGCTGAATGGAGTTATGAGTAGGAACCTTAATGCTCACCTAGGAGGCTGAGCATATGACCTCTTTTCTGTATATGGAAAAAACTGTAAAACTCGAGTTTTTTTTGTAAAATACTCTTCTTTAAATGAACACGATGGTTGATAGATTTGTCCACATGAAACACTGAAACTAAACAAATATATAACATCAGAATGTGTATGTAGAATTTATATTAATAATTAAAAATAGAAAATTTATAATATATTTGTACATATAAATAGATCAAAACAAGAAAAAGGTCATTTTAAATATTGACTCAACCTGTGCAGTTAATAAACCAAAATTATTTTTTAAAAATTTTACATTTTCTTAAATTAAATTGTTTTTTGTAATAAATAAATTATTTAAATTAGTTTAGTTATAAATGTATACGAAATAATAAAAAGAACATTTCATATTCCAGAGGTTATTTTTTCAGTAAAAATAAATTAACACTTTTTTATGTATTTATTAAAATTAATAATTTTAAATTTTAATTGATTATATTAAAAAAATATTTTTATTTTTCATTTTATCACTGATATATTATCTTAGGATGATGTATTTTTATTTTTATGTTTTTTTATGTGAATAGTGGAAAATACTCATTTTACAAATAACATGATATTTATTACAATATTAGTATATAAGTATAAATTTAGAAATAATGAAACCATTTTATAATAAAAAAGATTATTTTTATAGTGTCCATCTAATTAATAAAATATTTAATTTAATTAATAAACCCGTATTTTATGTTAATAACATAAGTTAGACTAGTTGAAAAATTGTTTTTTATAAATTATACATTTAATATTTTAGAATTGATATCTATAACTCTTAAAAATTTAATTCAAAAAATTTAATTAATATTTATAATTTGCGATCTAAAATATATAATAGGGAAAATTTTATTTTAAAAAATAAATGATAAGATACTTAATTAAAAACTAGTAAATATTGTCAAATATATCTTGGTGAATGTAAAAATATAACCATTAATGACATAAAATTTAAAACCCCATGATTTTTTGAGATAGATTTTTTAATAATATGATTTCATTGATGTAATGTGTTTTACCCTACACCAAGAAAATATTATGATACACTCAACAATGGATTAGATTTCGGTATATAAAATGCTATTCTTGGCTTGTGTTACTCACAAAATTGAGTCCCTTAGATAGATTGTGTTTCATGCAAGACCGAGCTTTAATGAATAATAATATATTTTTAAAATATTATTATTTAATATAGTATGATATAATCAAGCTGTTATATTTTATATTATGAATAGTATTATCTAACTTATTAAAATATATGTTCTGTAATATATATTCAATGTTTACCAATGAATTAGAAAAGAAAACATATACAAATTGACTATAAAGGAGGTATTTTTTTTATTTTTTTCTCTCAAAGTCTTTTTCACGCAATAAATTAAATAAATTATATTTAGTGATTTATATAATGATTTATATATGTTATATATACAAAAAAATATATTTTTTACATTCATCCTACTTATTTTATAAGAATAAAATAATAATAAGTCCAATTTTACGCATAAAAACCTATTTTTTTCAAATGTGTACATTTATCATCATTTAATGGAGAACCCATTTAATATTCACTTTTTGATACTCTTATATATTCTATTTTAAAAAATATTTTTTTTTTAAATTTAGATATAAAAATTTAATTTGGTTTATGTTTTGGAATTTTTTTATAAGTTTCATGTTTTGATGAATAGTAAAAAATACTAAATTTTAATTTTAAAAAGATATCTTCCATTGAAATAAATAATAATGTCAAATTTTATTTTTTGATGGTTTAAAATTATATTTAAATAATATTTTCGTTATTTTATTAAACTAATTTCATTGGAATAAATTTTAAATTGAATATAGATATAAAAACATTTGAATCTCTTGTATGTTTTATCATTATTAACCCATCTTCTCACCCTGTCAATGTGATTAATTACTACAAATTCAATATTATGAATTTTGAAAAATGGATTCAATATTTGGAATTAGATTGTTAAAATTATATAATTATGATTTTTTTATTTGTGGGTATTGTGAATAGTAACATTAGTAATTTTTTATTTACCGTGGTTAAGGTTAAATAGGGTAATTAAAGGTAAAAATAATATTATAATATTTTCAAATTACCCAGAAAGTTGTCTTAATTTAATTAGATGAGTGGATTTCTTCCAAAATCAACCCTAGACTCCAATTATAACCTTTTTGAGACACAAGGGTGGGAATATTACATTTATTATATTTTATTTAAAGGCTACTTAAAAAACTCATACTCATATTTTTTTTAAAGTAAATACTTTTTAATATAGTGTTATACAAAAGAAAATTTTGACTATAAATATTCATTTGAAATATATTAAATTTAAATACGTCATGATTATTATTTTTTAAAATTTATGAGAAGAAATAATTTAATCATAAGATTGTATAATGATGATATAGTAATTGTTCAGTAAATGGTAATATCAAATAAATTATATTATAAATAGTAAAATAAAAATAATTTGACTAAATTAAGGTTATCCCACAATTTTATAGTAGATTATTACGTGTTAGGATTGTTTTAAATTGTTTGGTTTGAATTAACTTTATTTATTGATTTTATTAAAATATAATATTTTGAATATTGCCAAAATTAAAAACTAATGATATTTTATAAAAAAATATATATTATTAAATTATATTAAAATAATATAATTATGTGAAAATATAAATAGATTAATATATGGTCTAAAACATAAAAAATAATCTATTAGTGGACAATTGACCCCATATAAGTAATAATTTATAACCTCTTTGTATTTAAAATGTTTTGACGATAATAAAAATTCAATAACAAAATTAATGGTAAATCAAAATGATAATTTTGAAAATTAAACAAAAAATTCTCCAAATAATTATTGGATGAAGAGAATTTGACCCATATCACATAATTATAGCTTTTTATGTCTTTAATGAGATTTTTACCTGAAATTAAAATTTATATTATTTAAATCCATTATAGTTACAAAGTATCATTATGTTTTATTGAATATATTTTATGTGTTTTATAAAGGTTGGGGCCGAAGCCTCATTTATTATTAAAGCAAAGAAAATACCTCTTTTAACTGGGTAGAGGGAGACCTACTACATATCACGAAGGCCCAGTGGGCATTTAGCCCATTACATGACCCGTAGGCCCTAAATTTTTGCCCAAATCCCATTATGTGAATAGTAATCCTACAGTACCCACCTGCTATAGTAACGTACTCTACCCAGCCACCGCTACAGTACCCCTGCCACCAGTAAAGCTACCTACTGCCGCTATAGTGACCTGCCGCAAGTACAGTGCCCGCCGCCGCTACAGTGCACTACAGTACTGCTACAAACCCCTGTGCCCAATGGGTTTGAACCCCCATTAAATTTATATTTCTATATATATGAAATTAGTTTCATTATAAATATTTATTTGTTATTTTTAGAAGTCATATAATTAATATAAAATATTCTTCTATGCTAAAACAATATTTATTCATATAATAGAAAAATAGAATAAATGATTAAAATAATATTAAATCTAATATATTTTAGATTATTTAATGAGTCTAATGAATTTCATAGATATATAAGGTATATTATAAATGCATAAAATAATTATTCTTGAATTTTATCTTTTTATTGATGTATTTGTTGTCAAATTAAATGAATTATATTATATTTGAAAATAATGATACATTTTTAAGTAATTTGTTATTAAATTATTTAAATTACCGAAATGTTAAAAAAAATGGTATATTATATGGTCTACAGTTTCTTCTAATATTCATTTGTTTGATTTTTTGTGAATTATTATCTAGATTAATCTAACTATATTTTAATATTTTGAGGATTTCCTTAAGTGCTCGTCTTTTCCTTTATAAAAGTGAACCTCCTCCCTCACTTCTTCACCTCAAATTGAGACCTAAATATTATAATTATAGTAAATATTTCCTTTATCAACTTCCCTAGTAACATTATAGAGGTTTTGGAATTCTAAAAAGACTAACCCTATTTTCCCTAAGATGAGATCTAGAGGGAGATTATCAAAGAAGAGGTAATATCCCTATCTACTCTTTCAAAATTGTTTATTCTTCTAGTTTCTATTCATATGTTGATTACATTATAAATTAATATTATCTATATCATATATATTCTGAAATTTTATTATGATTATGGAACAACCATATGCTAAATGTTATTCATCCTATGAAAAATTAAAGCACCATTCTTGTGTATGTATGACTGACCGTCTCCACTCTGTGGTGTAATATGTTTTTTGCATCACTACTTTCCTAGATTGGTATAATGAAATATTTAATATATAAATTTAATAAATATAACATTATATTTATTCTCGAACAAAATATATACCATCCACTTCTTTAAATTTTCAAAATTAATGGAATGATATCATCGCTCGTGTGTACGTACTACCTATCATCTCCACGATGCGATGAGATTCATATTCCACGCTAACCATTTCATGAATGATTAAAGTAATTAATATAACAAAAAAATATGAAATATATGACATAATAATTCTTATTTAATAATAATATATATATATAATTCATTTACCATCTTCTATTCAATACTATAAGAAAACAGAAACAACCTTCATGTTTAGGTTTGGCTTACTATCTCTATGAACGATGTACTCCATTTCATATATATATATTATATATATAATATATCTATGATATGTATATCATTATTCACATTATAGAACTAATAAAATCAGGATCTATGTTATACGATCACAAATATCAATTAAAAACACATAGGATAAACAGAGAGTTTATTACCCTAAATGTTGCTTTAACCTAGAATTGTTAACAAACGGTTAATATAACATAATAAGTGAATCATATATTATATCATAAACATTATTATGATTCTGAAATAAGATATAAATATTTTTAAACCCACTATAATAGATTTTCTGACACGTTCACAGGTAATCTGACCTAATGCAAGGGATTTTTTACTCACCATTATTTTGGTGAGGAACATGTCGTATAAACTACTTGTTTATTGTTTGTGGTGTTTATACTTCCCATGATAATTTTTATGAGACATAACCAAAATATTTAGATATTTTCATATACATATATTTTCTTATCTTTTTTAGGGAATATTATTTTACTGATTATAATGTTGTAAGAGTTAATTTTAAAATATCATTATTTTCCGAAATTGGTTATAAATAGAATTTTACTGAGGTATATTTACCATCCAAGTACAAGTTTCATAAATTACTAGAATATTTTTACTATTCATTTAAAAAATTATAAATTAATTTTTACCCATGTATACATTTTTATTAAACTTTTTTAATTTAATATCATTTCTTTTCCCAAATGAGGTACTTTTGACTTTTATGATAAAAAAAGTATGAGAATAATGTTTTTTAACTAATATAGAATACATGGAATTTTACTCTTCCATGATGCAAAATTTTCATGAACCTTCCCATACAAGCATAAAAGGTTATTTTCATATAAAATTTTTTCTTTTAAAATTGCATGACATTTTAAAATACCAAACGATTTCAACGATGAAAGAATAATTTCCTCAATAAATGTTTTAGATTAATTTTCATGATTATTTGATATGTTTATACAGTTGTATAAAAGAGAAGGACATTGTTAATTTTTTATTTTTTTTAAAATTGATTTTTATGTATAACTAATGTTCCAAGTGATCTTTCAAAATACTTCCCCACTAAAGATGAAAGCACTCGGTGTTACTCATGCCTTTTTCAGAAATGTTCCAATGTATCAATTAAATTTCTTTGTCTAAAAGGTATATGTTTTGATGGAATGATGTTTATTAAACTTACTTCTTTTCACGGATTCTGAATTTGAAGAAATGATTATGAAAGCTATATCTTTTCCATAGGTTATGATGTGATTACATATTTATGACACCCATTCTATTAAATTGGTTATGTTATGATTGTTTATGATCTTGTGGAAAATGTTTGTATAATTTCATTTGGTGATGGGTGTGACCTATATCTCCCTCCAATGCATTGGGTAAATATTTATATCTCATGAGATTTAAATAAGGGACTTTTCTCACAAAGATGGTCATGGAAGTGAACCATAACTACTATGATAGAATGGGATATGAATCCATACAAACATGATGGAATTAGAATCGATGTGTTGACTACCATAGAAAAAATTATTATATACTTATGTGTCTTCCATAGTTCCATATTATATTTATATATTATTATTTAGTGTATTATTTTCTTTATTACCTTATGATTCATGTCCTATTAACTGTAAATATTTATTCCATGATCCTGTTTATGATATTTAATATTCTAGGTATGATTTTATATTTTCATGATGATGTTTTTGTACCCTTATTCTCATGATTATTTTCATATTCATACCTTGTTTACCTTGAAAAGGAATATGATCTTATAATTTTTTTATGTTTTCTTTTCCTTATGTTATATAGAAACTTTTTATTTTGGGGTAACAATGTGGATGTTATTTATGGGGGATGTTGAAGATATTTCAGAAAATTAGAAGATTGTGTTCCCCGATTCCCAAGTTGTAAAATTAATATGGTCATTGGGAATTTGGTTCTGTGATTTACTAAGTATTCCATAAAAGTGATATATAATTAATATAAGAACTATAGTTGGTATTTGAGAATATTTTTGTTAACCATTGGAAACTAGGATGAGAAAAATTTAGTGAGATTCCTAGGAGTATTTCTATGGAAATTCCTACCAATTTCTATAAGGATATATATAAGGATGAGTTAATGTTTTAAAAAATGTCCTAGATTTTTTGTAATGTATAGAGTGATAGGATTCCAAGATGTACATCCATATATGGATTATTCAGGTGAATGTTGTTATAGCATAGATGTAAGTTGGGGTAAATATCCAACATTGTGCATTAGACATGGCTCGATTGTAACATGGTACACGATTATAGGCTTTGATGCACACCTGATTTGAAACTCCCAAAGGATATGTTTTGGGAATTAAAAAAATCTCCATGAACCATCATAATGGATATAAATTTATGTTTTCTATAAATTCCTAGGGATAAACCTAATGTGTCACAGATTAATTAAGGTTCCATAATTTTGACATCATATAAGAAATTTTTAGGATTACGTGGGTTTTCACCGTGATATGTTTTTAAAAATATTTTTGTAGTTTTATTCAATTGATGGAACAAGAAGGGACATGATTAAAATTGATGGTGATGAGAAATTTTTTAACTAGTAGTCAAATGGAATGATCACTGGAGAGAAGGATATTGTTATTATGTCGAATCATATATCATGATATATGATTAACAATGTTATATTTGGTGATATTTCAAATAGGTCGAATAAAAAGAAGAAATAATTGTTTAATTGTTTACTTATTAAGGAACATATAGGTAAGAATATTTGATTTCCTACATTTTAGGAAGAAGTGAAGAATAACTTTGAGGAATACCTCAAATGGAGGGGAATATGGTATCTATACAAGAGAAATGTTTATAGAGTGATGAATTCTCATGGACTTCAATTTCTCATATATGGGGAACATGGGAATTAACCAACTCAATTCCATGACCTAATAATTTACATATAAACTAAGGGAGGACCTATTCTATGAAAATCATTAAAGGGGGAGGATTGAATTATTTATGTATTTGGATTTCAGAATAATGAATGGTGAACTATATAAGTCTTTTCTGGTTTATTTATTTGATAATGATTAACAAGAATATGTTGAATTGATCTTACAAACTAGAAAGGGGATATTAGGAAAGGTGAAATGTAAAAACCCAAAAATCCCTTGGAATATTTTTTAAATACATGGGAATTTTACAACTTTTTAAATATTTAAGGTCATTGATTCTGAGGTCTGGTGTGCCCTGAATTAATTTCTGATGTTTTTTTCGGGTATATTCAGTAAATGTTTTAGCGGGTTTTTATAACATTTCAATTGGTTCTCGAAACTAAAATCTGAGTTCACCGTTGAACTCCCAGCGCCGATATTCACTTAAGAAGACATTCACCTCGATGGCAGATGGTCAAGAATAAAAGTTAGTTTTTAGATTTTTATAAAAAATTAATAAAATAAAGTGTACAACACTTTATTTTATTTTTGATCCTCTATGAGTTTGTGTGGTTGTTGGTTAAAACCTCTACATTGGATTTGTAGGTGGGACTGCCAAACCCTAACCTCCCATGAGAGGTTTTGGTGGTGGGGCCCACCTGAACCTAACCTCCTCTAAGAGATTACGTTGTGGGGACCACATAAAACTAAAACCCCCCAATTAATGAGAGGGTGGAAAATCTCCCAACTAACCTTATTAGTGAGGGGGGAGTCCCTTGACCTCCTCTACCGTTAATTGGTGCCACCTTTTCCTTTTAATTAATTGTTCCAAGGCATGTAATTTAATTAAGGGGACCCTCTAGACCTCTCCATTAATCAATTGCGCCAACGCATGTAATTTATTAAGGGGAGACTCTTAATTTATTCCTCAATTTTAAAATTTTTATTCCAATAAAATAATAGATAATTTATACTATTTTTGGTTTGGCAATTCTCATTTTGTGGGAGCTTGAGAGGAGAGCTTGGGAGAAAAGATGTTATCTAAACGAAGAACGAAGAACATGAAGAACGTCTCTAACAACCTTCTTAAAATTACTTCCTCAGATCCTTCCGAAGTGGAGTGTCTTCCACGGCCGACAAAGTTCGGGGTTGGTAGTGCGTGACGAACGCAGTGAATGATGAACTTCGTAGTCTTATTTCTGCAACACCGTCAACGATCAACGAACGTCGATCGACGAATCAAAGGAAGGGTTTAACTTGTGTTTTATCCCTTTTATTTTCTTGTTATTGTTTGAAAATAAATCATTGCTTGGTTGTAAATAATTGATGTTCATCATTCCTATTTCGATGAACCAATTGATATCACTTTAAACACGGAGAATTTAGGCCAACCTAACATGTCCCAACATCCTCCGTCGATTCTTCCTTCTTGTGGCGTTCTACGACATGGTGATTAGACGACAACGACGAAGGCGACAATGATGAAGGATGCGCTACCCACGACCTCCACGAATCGTGCCACCCCCGTGGCGCATCGAAGCTTCCGGCCAACACCCGCTGGCCCAAGCGGTGCTCGGCCCGCCTACGCGTAGCCTCCCGCCATAGCCTCCCCACGCCCTGCCCGGCGTGTGGCCCGCCGGTCCGGCCCATGCCGCGCCCTGCCCGGCACCCTGACTGGTGCCCCCACGGCCTACCCGACCACCTCCGCGCCATTTCTGTGCCTTTCCGGAACCCCCGTAGCCTACCCCGACCCTGTCACGGCCTGTCCAGTGCCCCCACGGCCTGCCTGGAACCCTGTCGGCGCCCCCGCGGCCTACCCGGAACCTACCGCGCCCTACCAGGCACACCAGCGACCAGCCCGCGCTCCGTACGGCCTGCCCGCTTGTCTCCCAACCGGCTGAGTCACCTGATCCATGCCCCTCGTGGCGATGGCCAAATGGCCCCCAACCTTTGGGTTGAGTTGCCTACGTGGTGACCTCCGGGCCAAACCGCCCCTGCAATCTACTGGGCCAGGCCCAGTGGACCAATCCAAAACAACTCAGTAGGATGACCCGCCCAATGGGCTGGCTTTGACCCAGCGAGACGGACCAGGTCGACCCAGATCGGGTCGGCCTAGACTGGGTTGGGCCGAGTCGGTCCGACCGGGTGGGACCAGACGTAGGCCCATTACTGACCCATTTCCTTCTTGGGCCATATCATCGGCACAGGACGTTCGTTTGACGAACCATCAGCGGCACCAGTATTATTGGGGCGAAGCCGTACCTTTGAAAATACCCCACTGGAGTTTGGGGTATTGTTGATATACGGTCAGGTTAGATCGTACACGAATCCAACAGGGCCCACGGGACAAAAAGGATAATAACTAACACATTGGGAATCCGATTGATGCATCGTCTATTGCGTTGATAAACCAATGATGTGTTAGACCATTGAGATACTTCTACATCAGAGTTCGTGATATTTGGAGTTTCGACCAGTAGCTTGTGGAGCGGATCTTCTAGAGATGAGTAAGCATTTGTGTGGGAACATAGTAGCTGGATGAGACCTGACGACTGCTGATCGATTCGACTCGGAGTGATTTGACTAGCCCTGTGGGGAGTGCCTCTGTGTGAGCATGGTAGAACCATAGTGGGGAGAACCTCTGTGTGAGCATGAACAACTCATGGTACTTGACACATAGAGTACCTCAGCAGGCTACCAGGGGAGCGCCTCTGTGTTAGCGCAGCAGACCCACGGTGGGGAAAACCTCTGTGTAAGTATAGCAGATCCATAGTACTCGACAGGAGGAGTACCTCAGCAGTCCAAGTTAGTGGGAATCACCTCTGTGTGACACGGTAGGCCTACTGTACACGATAGAGAAGGAATTCTCCAGCAACTGAGGTTTCAGTTTAATAAAAATAATTATTTGAGCTGTGTCAATGACTTTTTTCTATTCCTTATGATTGATATGGGTTACTAGATAACATATGTATATGTATGGTAATATACCTAAGTAATGGTTATACATCGATTTCATACTTTTTTGTTTATCCTAGTTGGATTTAGTGAGACCTTGAGGGTCTCGGGGTCCCTACTAAGTGTCGTTATACTCACCCCTGCATGGGTTATGCCCGCACCTTATTGTGTTGGTTACAGACAATGAACAGTGCGGACTGAGGTAGAGAGTAGTAGGACTGGACGGTACCCGGAGGTGGGTCACTCGGTCTGATAGTTCACGGGGGAGAAGAATGGATGTGGAGTGCTGAGGAGGCCATCTATACCTACCCTTTTGGTAGGAACCCCAGAGGATGACCCATTAGATGCTTTATTTTTCTTCATTTTTACTTGTTTTTAGTTGTACTTGTACTTTATAGTTGGTCTTGTATTTCCGGTCCCTTTTTCTTTACAGAACTTCTTTTGAATACAGTTTTACTTAGTGCTTTGCTTCCAGTCATGTACTCTAATGTGTTTGTTTATATTTATAAAGACAATGCCTTCCTAGTTTAGGGATTTACGCCTTTGGTGCTAGTGGCCAGACCCTATCCTATGGAAGGCGGGCTTGGGGTAGTCATGATATGGGCCCTGGGGGACAGGTCATTATAAATTGGTATCAAAGGAGTCAGTTCTACCACAGAACATAGAACTTTGACAATTCTTTTCTGTGAAGCAATAATGTTAAGGGTAATAAGTGTGGTTTTCAGTTCAGGGAGTCCAGTGCTAGTGCAGGCGGTTTACGTATCCATACACCAGGACCCTAACTTCTTATTTCCGACTCAGTGCATGAATACACTGATTGCGTCTATGTTTTCAAAAGTTTTTCTTTAAGTCATCTCAACCAGGTCAGCTCACTAGGTATAATATTTTGACCGTGTCGCATCTGTTTCTTTCAAGAGGCCTCCCAGCAGATGACCAGCTACATCCCCGAGAGTCGTACTTACTGACATCCCACTGAGCGATGAGGCCTCGATGTAGGGCCCTTTTCCAAAAGAGGCACCAGTGGTACTACTTCCCATTGGGCTATCGATGCCACCAGCCCAAGCAGCAGACGATGCAATCTGCTTGAGCGCGTTGCATGAGTTACAACACCAGAGGCCAGCCAGGTTCATGGGAGAGATGGACCCACATGCGGTTGTGAATTGGCAGGAGGTTGTGGTGAGAGTCTTCAGGCTAGTGGGGACACCATCAGACTTCATGGGGATCCTTGCCACGAGTCTACTTCAGGTAGAAGCAGGAAGATGGTGGAGCCTGATGCTCCAAGTGCATGACGAGGCAACGCTACTCTGGGCAGACTTCGAGAGCCTATTTCGGGTGGAGTTTGTCCCAGCCACTCTTTGTGCAGTGCGGACACAGGATCTACTACATCTATAGTAGGGTAGCATGACAGTGGCGCAGTACTCAGTGAGGTTCACCGACCTCTCGTGCTACTCCACAAATATGGCCTGGGACCCATTCTTCAGGGCCCGAATATTTGAGTAGGGGCTCATGTGAGAGATCAGAGCATCGATGATCTCACTTAGCATCCCGACGTAGGCGGGGGTGTTAGAGTGAGCCATCCTAGTGGAGAGTTTCCTTACTGAGTAGTCACCAACAACGAGACCCACTACTAGATGACATGCAGTGTAGTCTTCTACAGTTGGCAGTAGACAGATGTCATAGAGGTCCAAAAGGACCAAACCAATAGGTGGATGACCATATGACTCAGGATCAGTTGTGTGGGGAACACAGAGCAGATACACACATGCCAGGAGTGGACAATGTTACTCATGTGCAGGGCAGGGCCAAATGGCTCATGACTGTCTGACCCGTCGTACAGATGATCTGAAAACAGTTGAGGGACCACCCAGGCAGAGGGAGAGGTTCGAACGAGGCAGTCCGCAGGGAGGAGGCAGATGTGGCAGAGGTGCTGGATGTGCAGCTGGTGGTGGACGATGTTATGAGGTGTTACCACCACTACCACCACCAGGAGGTACATCCCGACCACAAGGAATGTGTGGACAGGGTAGAGCTCATCTTTAGGCACCTGAGGCGTATGATCACGATGCTCGAGAGATGATTCAAGGTACGATCTGTGTCCACTCCACCTTAGCTGCAGTTCTTATAGACACTGGTACCAGTCACTCTTTCATTTCCACTACCCTCGTTCAGAGCTCCGAGATTCCGACGTAGCTGTTCGCTCGATCCTTATGGCTAGAGACTCCTAAGGGAGCTGATTCGATGATTATGCAATGGTGCCGGCAGTGCGAGATTACTCTAGGAGGCGATATCTTCGTCTTGGATTTACTAATAGCAGCGTCGAGTCCTTATGATGTCAATATTGGTATAGACTAGTTATCTATAGTCCAGGCTCAGATTGAATGTATTAGGAGAAAAGTGAGGTGTGTCCGCAAGGATGGGACCAGGTTTACCATCACCGGTGATAAGGGAGCCCTTGCAGCATAGGACAGACTTACTCAATGGAGGGTGCAGTCGATCACTCACCAGTTGGCTTGTCTTACCGTCAGAGCAGTTGATGTGGAGTGTCCGAATTATCGAGTAGTGGTGGACCAGTTTGTAGATGCTTTCCCTGATGATGTTCCAGGACTACCTCCTCACAGAGTGGTGGACTTCCAAATTGATCGGTACCCCAGGATGGAACCGATATCTACTCCCGCATATCGGATGGCTCCCGCTGAGCTTCGTGATATTCGAGTACAGCTAGTGGACTTGTAGAGGAGGGGATTCATCTAGCCTCGTGTTTCTCCCAGGGAAGCCCTGAATTTTTTCGCCAAGAAGGCAGATGGGATCTTGAGGCTCTGTGTCGACAACCATCCCCTAAACTAGGTGACTGTAAATAAAAAAGTACCCACTCCCAAAGATTGTCGACCTCTTTGATTAGCTGAAGGGATCACGGTGGATCTCGAAGATAGAACTTAGATCAGGATATCACCGGCTTAGAGTTTGAGACGAGGATGTGCAGAAGACGGCCTTCAGGTGTTGTTATGGCGCTACATGTTTTTGGTTATGCCCTTCGGCATAAATAACACTCCAACAGTGTTCATGAGTCTCATGAACAAGATCTTCTAGCCTTACCTCAATCGCTTTGTCATAGTCTTCATTGATGACAATATGATCTACTCGACTACTGAGGAGGAGAATACCTACAATTTCGGGTAGTACTGGACACACTCAGTGAGCACCAGCATTATGGTAAGCTCTTGAAGTGCCAGTTTTGGATTTGAGAGGTTCACATCATGGGAAACGCCATCTTGGAGGCTGGAGTTGCAGTGGATCCAGCGAAGATTGAGGCGGTACTTGCTTGGGAGACACCTAGGAGTGTGACGAAGGTACGAAGTTTCTTGGGTCTGGCTGGATACTATCGAAGGTTCATACCAGAATTCTCCAGAGTTTCAACACCACTATCAGCCTTGATGAAGATGGTGAAACCCATCATGTGCACAGAGAGATGCCAGTAGATATTTTAGGAGTTGTGGTATAGGCTGAGTAGTGCCCCTATCTTGAGGCTTCCAGAGGAGGGTGTAGGTTACATAGTCTACCACAACACATCCAAGACAGGACACAGGTGTGTCCTGATGCTGGAGTGAACCATGATTTCTTGTGGTTCTCGATAGCTGAGAAATCACCAGTAGAACTACTCTACCCCTGACCTAGAGTTAGCAGTAGGGGTATTCACCTTGATGATGTGGCTACACTATGTCATGGGTGAGTGTTTTACCGTTTACTCTGATCATAAGAGTCTCAGGTATATCTTCTCTCAGAAGGACCTGAACCTGAGACATCGACATTGTCTTTAGTTCCTCTAGGAATATGACTTTGAGATAGTCTATACTCCTGGGAAGGGGAACATTGTTGCATATGCACTCAGTAGGCGGACTGGCATACAGCTACTAGGAGAGGCACCAGAGCAGCTGGTTGCTTTACAGATATCCTTGGTGGATAGAAACAGAGCAGCCTTTCTACAGTCTCTTACAGTCACTCCCCTTATTATTCAGTGAATCAGGGAGGCACAACATGGGGATGCTGTTTGTGAGACACGATGTGCTCCGATATCCATAGAGAAAGCACCTTATGGATTCTATGAAGTTGGGGAGAACATCATCCTCTTTAGAGGACGTACCATAGTACCAGTGGAACTTTTAGAGGAAGTGTTGATGAATTTCCACACATCCCCTCTAGTGGTACATCTAGGAGTGGAGAATATGTATCAGGACCTTCGACGACAGCATTGGTGGCCAGGTATAAAGAAGGTAGTAGCAGAGTTGGTCTCATGGTGCCTCACTTGTTAGAAAGTGAAGGTAGAGCACTAGGTACTAGCAGGCTTGTTTCAGCCTTTAGAGGTCCCAAAGTGGAAGTGGGATGAGATATCCATGGACTTCGTGACGGGTCTTCCACATACATCAAGGGGTCATGAATCGATTTGGGTGATCGTTGACCGACTCACCAAGTCGGCCAACTTCCTACTAATCAGAGATCAAGGTTCAGTAGAGATCTTGGGACAGCTCTATGTGAAGGAGATTGTGCGACTACATGGAGTACCTTCCTCTATTGTATTCATTCATGACACGTGGTTTACTTCCTGGCTATGGAAGGGGTTATAGGAGGCTTTTGGGACACATCTTCGCTTGAGAACTGCCTTCCATCCTTAAACAGATGGTCAGACTGAGCGGACCATTCAGACCCTCAAGGATATGCTATGAGCATGTGTCCTCAACTTCAGTCGCAGCTGGGAGAATCACTTTCCTTTGGTGGAGTTTTCTTACAATAACAACTATCACTCCACAATAGGGATGACACCTTTTGAGGCCTTGTACGGGAGACCTTGCAGATCACCCCTGTGCTGGACTAACCCTAGAGAGTCAGCCTTAATGGGACTAGAGATGGTATGAGATACTACAGAGAATGTGCAGATCATTCAGGAGAAGATGAAGACTGAACAGAGTAGATAGAAGTCATATGCTGACATGAGACGGAGACCTCTAGAGTTCAAGGATGGAGACCACATATTTCTATGGGTCTCAGGTCGACGAGGTCTATGGTGGTTCGGTCGAGGCGGAAAGTTATCTCTAAGATTCATTGGAGATTTCCAGGTCCTCACCAAAGTAGGAGAGGTGCCTTACCGCTTAGCTCTTCCATCTCAGTTGCACCGAGTGCACGACGTCTTCCACGTATCTCAGCTGAGAAGATACGTGCATGACCCTTCCCACATCCTCGACCATGGAGAGCTGGATGTCGATGATGGGGAGACTTTTACGGAGGTTCCATTGGATATTGAGGATGGACAGGAGCGGGTCCTACATTGACGGTCGATACCTATGGTGCGCGTTCACTGGCAGCATGGGAACCTCTATGAGAGAACATGGGAGCGGGAGGCTCAGATGTGTGCTTAGTACCCCCATTTGTTCCCTTAGTTTGAGTTGTAGCTTACGGGGAAGGAAAACCCCAATCCAGCTTTCCATAGGCCAGAGGGCTAGGGACTAGCACCAAAGGCGTAATCGCTATGCTGGGAAGGCATTTCCTTTATAAAAGTAAACAAACACAACATAGTACACAACTTAAGTAAACACTAAGTAAACTGAGTACAAAAGTAGGTGCGGAAAAGTAAATGGGCCAGTACAAAAACCCATCTATAAGGTACAGTACAATTGAAAAAATAGTACAACTGTAGTAAAGTAAAACAACAACAAATGAGTCATCCTCCGAGTATCCCACCGGAAGGGTGGGTACAGATAGTCTCCTCGGCACTTCGGATCCGTCCGTCTGCTCCATGTACATCTCACCAAGTGGTCCACCTCCGGGTACCTAATTTCAACTGATTACCTAATTCCTTCTACAAGACTTTCTAAAACCATGATGTGAAACACACCACTCTTCCAGAATCAATTCTCATGGGGACTCCATATAAGTGTAAAATAATCCATATATATTGTTTTTAAGACTATTCATGGAATTAGTATCAACAATGTGAAGGACTTGGGAAAATTACATCAGCTGATCAACTATATATGAAACTTCATCAAGACTTCATAAGGTCTAATGTAACCATATCATGAATTTCATCATCGTGTTTTCAAACATCCACAATATAAAAAGAAATTACTGGAGGAAACTAGTAGGATATGGATGCCAAATCATTTTCCATTAACTTGTAATTAATTTAAAATATAAACCAGTTACATATCTCTTAATACATAGAAAATTGAAATGACATAACGGTATATCTTTTACAACCTAGGGGAACTACCTAGTTCGATGAATTTTAGTATTTCATGAAATCCCCCATAATAAATAGGACAAAAATACCCTCTCATTAATTTATATAATCTCATCATTATCTAAGGAACACCAATGAATTGATTCACCCCCACAGACCATTATTGAATCACTATGCACAATTCTTAATTCCCTTAACCTACATTCACATGGCCCCACAAATAAAATGTGATTATTAAGGTGATAATTTAATCACAACATGATCCTATGATCTGTCCATAATCCACCTATCCATGAAACTAATTAGATTTCATTCCTCCAAAAAAATCCACAAACGAAGATTCTACAATACTGATGTCTTTCGACTTAGATAATTTTCAATAAAATTACATTTTCAAATATCATAGGAAAAATAAAATCCAAATGTATATTGATAAAATACCAAACAAGTATAGCTAAAATTTCAATTCCACTAAGAGAATAAATATTATATGTTATGCTAGTCCACGTAAACGATAGACTACTTTACAAAGATATAACATCACAAACATTTTACATCATTAACCACAAACACCAACACAATTTCATGAGTTAGTTAGTTATAATAATGGGTTCATAGATTAAATTAAACATAAGAATCTACTCGATCCCACTATATTAGTGAAGATCATATTCCCATAACCGAAGAATCACAGCACACTATGTATCTGAAACCATGTTCATGAAATATCAAAACTAGAGCTGTTATCAAACACTTCTTAGGCATAATAATAACCTCCTAAAACTAATCAACATAGTCAAATGTCACCCCTTATTAGTAAGACACATAATTAGTGATTATAAGTGGTATAATTATTAAATTCACCATCTATAATATTCATGCATCGCAAATAAACTCATGATATAAAATATATTTTTGGGTTGATTCGATGTCATCAAAAATTCCAATTTCATTAGGTCCATAAAAATTATAGACTCATAGATCACATGAAAAACAAAACATACATCTTTGATCAACAATTTGCACTTAGAAATCATAGGATAAATATAGTGTGGTCCGAGTTTACATAATAAGATCTCAAGAATTCTGATATGTAACTCCGAAGTTTTTAAATATATAAGGATATCATCAACAAAGACCACAATTAAAGAGACAACATATTGGTAGAAAATCATGCTCTTAAGAACTATGAAAACATTATAGGAATTCATTAAAATTAAAATCATGAAGAGGAACTCATATAAGATTTATCTTCTCCAAAATTCACTCTGAAGAATATCCTATTCGCTGGTCTGCAACTGATAGTACCCTAAATGATGTTCAATATTAGACAACCACTAAGATATTCATAACGAATCAAGGAGGTCATTAATCCTTGGTAAATGATATCTATTCTACACCATACCATTATGAAGATTCAACTAATCCACATATTTTCCTAAACTACCTTCATTCTTTTTTGAGAAAAACATAGGATCACCCCATGATGATGTTCACCTTCTAATGAAAACCTTAATCTCTGGGTCTCCATGATGAATATTAAGATCAATCTACATAACGAATTCCATAAATTAATGAGGATTCAAAATGAGATTTGATATTTACATGAGTTCTATCTCAAACATAATTCCTCAATCATGTGGAATACATGAAAATCCAACATACAATTCTACCTATCCAGATAAAACATAGTATTGAAAGAAGAGGGCCTATTATCTAGTTTTTCTTTTAAAGATAACACTAATCCCTGAATCATGATGTCTCCAATATAGATCAAATTTTATTCCACTGTACTGGATTCAACATTCAACTCACCATTCATCAAATAATCCTCTCACTTAGGTGACATAAAGGATAATAACATCTGAATGTAGTTTATTTAAGAAGGTTAGTTAGTTATCTTCTCCATTCAAAAGATCACATTAAAGCTAGTCATCTCAAGGATCACAAAATCCCACAAATGTTCATTTTCAGAAACAACGTCATGAAATTCACTATATATATATATATTTATGATAATCATTCTATACCAATGGTATGTCCATAGATAACAACCTAATAGAAAATGCAGTCATTAAGTCATGAACTGTAAAAAAAATGTTTGGTATAATTGAAGGATAAGAATAAATAATGAAAAGAGACATAGAAAGGGATTTTATGATAAAGAATGCGCCTTAAATAGTTTATGGTACCTCATAAAATTCAGTAAGAACCTAGTCCATCATAAAAACATAACCATCCTCAGATTCAAGACCCTGACATAGAGGTTTATGAATCAACTGAGTGAATGTCATATGAAGAGTTAGAACCAATTACTAAGGACCCTAGTCAAATCCTTGGAACATAGAACATGATATTCTTATACCCCTATGGAAACATGAACTCAATGCTATAGAGAATGATACTAGAGATGACCCATCATACCACACCACTAACACATCCTCTAAGGTGTTATGAAAATGAAGTAATATATGATCTTTATATATTTGAAGTATTATAGAACTCATCATAATGGTGATTATGATTCTAAACACTGCTCAACCATTCTTCCACTACCCTACTGCATTTATTTGGTCTTCCTCTTCTTGGTACTTGAAAAGACACTAACGATAATAATAGGAGGTCCACTCACATGGCTACTAAATGATGGAAGGAAACCAACAACCCAATACTTCTTTCAGACCTTATCAATATTCAAGGACATGCATAGAACTTATGGGTATGTTTTTGGGATAAAAATTCAATCATTCTTGTCTAATATTAGTTTGAAAACCAATCTATAAAATTTGAGGCATATGTGCCTTGTTTTCAACTAGGAGGGGGAAATAATCTATTTGTTTAGTGAAACAAGTGGATTATGTCGATACCATCATGGAACTCTATAGGTTCAATATGAATTATATTCCATAATCATACTTTAGAATGTCAGAATGGATTCAATAAAAAAAGGTTCCTAAATTCATCATAAGAAAGACCCTTATATATGTATTCTTATCCCATGACACCCAAACACCTTCATGAATATACCTAAGGCATAATATCCACTAGAATAACCCTTTTGTATTATTGAATCTAAACCAATCATAATATTCACTATATGAGGTATATTTTTTCCTCAACATATTATGGTCCTCATGTGGATTAGAAGGCTGGTAGATGATGGATCTGGAATTAGGGGTGTAGTCAACCATGGTTCTTTATAGTGAATCACCTTGGTCATGTACATTTTGAAAGTCTCTAGGATGAAGTGACATCAATACTTGAATTGCAAGATAATGTGTGACAACATGATCAAATGAATCTTCCTATAAATTATGTCATTCATTTTCATATCCTTTTTATAATGAGTATTCTAGATTGATTGACTATGTGATCTATTCAAGCATTTCTAAGCTGGTTTGTTTAATTTCTAGAAAAAAAATTTAGGAACCCAAAATATGTTTCTTATATGAAAAAATTGTTTAGTTAAAAGGTATTCATAAGGGATTCATATTGGAATAAATATCCTTGGAGATACCCAACAACAATGAATAACCCTAGTAGTTCTATGAAATCCCCAATCTTAGTCCTCTTTACCCAAATATTTGTCTCAATCATATATATTCAAAAATAAAATCATACTTTGGATCAAATAACTAATACCATAAATTATATATAAATTAAATGATTATTATAAAAAAATATAGAATGAATCATGGAATTAAAATAAAGAATTTCTATATTGGACACAAAATGAATTTGTATGATATGTGATCATACATGACTAAATATAATGCCTTAATTCCCTATAAATCACATAAAATTGTAAAAACAATACCCGAATTACTAACACAGATGTCTATTACATAAGAAATGTTAAGGAAAATGGAAAATCTCCATCCATAGTTCTATATATCCAATTTTATTTATACAATAACCCTAAAAGAAAACAAAAAATTTAATATCACATTTGATACAAATTTATAATTCCCCAACATGGGTTTTCTAAAATAACACTTGATCAATGATACCAGAAGACCTTATGCATGACTCCCCACACACAAGTGGATTCCAAATAGTGGTGTAGGTTTATGAGTGGATTGGGGAGACTATACCCTAAATATCATAGCCATATTATACAAATATATTCAAAATATAATAGACCAGATTAACGTGGAGTAAGATAAAATTAAAAGAAATTAAAAGAAGTGAAAAAATATAACATAAATAAATAAACACGGTTCCCTATGTGGTATTCCAAAATATAGTATAAATTTCATTGAATATAAAAAGGAACACTATTGTAATATTTGAACCCCATCACGATACTACTTCTAGCTCTATAAAGCATTTCTGAACTAGACACTATGTACCCCTTTCCTTTACATAGATCCATATACATGAATTTAACATTTCAATCAAGATACCTGTATATAGTAAGAGTAATAAAACCAAGTTTGAAACCACCAATTTATTCTTAACATACGTGTGTCTGTATAACAGTTGTATTGCAAGATAAAAGTAAATTGTCTAGAATTAAAAAGATTTAAATGCATAGAATTCATGTTCTAACCAAGCCTACATGATATTTTTTTATATAAGATTTTGCTCCATTGTATAGGGATGATCATAACAGATTTCATATTCAATTTTTATTACTAAGTTAAATAGTATCTCTATGAAGATTCAAGTTTTATGATATAGTTCATTCCACATTATAGTCACACCCCATATCCATTATATATAATGCCAACAGAACATCCACCATGTATATTCCTATGGCCAGACGATAATTTCATATCATCCTATTTTTTCCTCGTGTCTAGTGTTAAGACCATGATTCCCATAGACCTTTTATAGATCCATCATAATCATCATTGAAATACGTGCACACTCTTTAATTAAAGGGATACCTGTATCATGATTTTCTGCCTATTCTATGCACTAGGGGAAATAACTATGAAAGGAATGTAATTCATACAATAGGGAAGCACATATAAAGGATGAACATAACATGTCATCATGAGAATCGGTTTCGTAATACAAGTAGATGTGATATAAATCAATTCTCTATTATAATCCACAAGAATATACTAAAATAATCAATTTCATATATTGTTCTTATAGGTTAAAAAAACACACATACATTATTTATCAACCATAGAAAATCACCCTATGATATATAATGTATGAAATCATTTAAATTTGATATAATGACACCAAATGGTGAAAAACATCCTCCATTTATCATATTCTTGAAAAACATTGAAACTCATCGAGAATAAATACCAAAGTCACACCGAAGATCTATCTGTATTAATATCATTCTCCAGGAACCATACAATCGATTCCAAATCAAATATTTCAATGTTATAGAACATGAATTATGAAAATTATAATTGTGTGGAATTGGATCAACACTTACATACCAATTATTATCATCAAAATGTGATTGAAAAAATTGATTTTGGGAGGTAGATCAACACTATATCTCCACCAAAATTAAAAAAAATACATGAATTTATGGGTACATGAAATACAAATCCATATATCAAACAATAAAATTATATATCTATCTTTCATATCAAGGGAAGAAGGGTTCATAAAAAAAACTAAAGAATTGAGGTTCATGGATCCTATACCGTAATTCTCATTCATAAAACACTCTGTTCCACCAAAATCATGATTTTAAGGAGAGGAATTCACTAAAAATAGTTAAAGAGTATATATATTGGATATAGATATCAATAAGAAGATGAAAAATGTAAATTGAGAAGTTATAGGTCACTGAAATGTGTTTTTATTTAATAATTTCATACCTGCATACTTTGGGAACACATTTTTAAAAACCATGCTATAATAATTCAATTATTTTACCTATCATAGTCACCCACATGGTTTAGTTTTATTTTTATCAATCCCTGTATTAATTTTGTTTTTTGGAAATAGTTTTATGTTTCATGGTTTTGTTAAGGATGACCACACGATTTGATAAATAGTGTGCCATAATCGTGAACCACCCAATGTTCTTTTTCTACTATTTGAACCATTTAGTAGAATATTAGTTGGTCTTGGGAATAGTTTTATCCTGCATTGAAAATTTAATAAGGAATATAAAACCATTTCAACCCTTCTTGAAACTACTAAAAATAAGCCTAGTCAATTTATAGTTCAGAAACACATGAATAAAAGATGTATTTAACTCAAAAGGAACCTAAAAAGTTTGAGTCCTTGATAGAAATAAACAATTTATGGAATTATAAGTATGAATATGTTTCTTGTATAGAAGTATAATAAATTTATAATTATTATAAAAGAAATCAAAAATAATTATAATTAAATTCATAAATGAGGTTAGGGTTAATTTCAAAACCTCATATTTATTCTGTACCATTTATTTTTATGTTTAATGTTATGTAATTATACATTTTTTATATTTTAAATCCAATCTAATTTCTACTCCTATGTTTATTTTTTTATAAAAAAAGTTTTCTATTAATTTATCCATATTTTTTCTCAAATGTTCAAAGAAATTATTTTTGGAAAAAATGAATTTTATTTTTCCATTCTATCAAGAATATTTTCTCTCAATATCCATATTTTCCATAAAATGATTTCAATAAGATTTTCACAATATATAATTAGTGATTAAAGTCATTTTTACTGAGGTTTTACTTTTTATAAGAATGATTAAAATAAATATTCTTGTCATTTTCTAAATGAGGAATATTTTTCTATAGGTTTAAATAGAATATTTATTTCTCATGCATACAATATGAATGTATTTTAAAACTATCCCAACTATTCATTACCTTAAATCTTCTCTTATAATATTCCATTTTTTCAGATGATATATTTTTAAGAGTTTTGAATTTTTTATAATTTTAAAAGTGTTTTAAAAATGAAAGGGGTATTTTCCCTAGGAAATGTTTCAGTGATATATTAAATGTATTTTAATTTATCCCAAGGCTATTTTATTAATATTATAATTTAATGAGAATATAATCTAATGATACTATAAATCATATTACATTGTCTGTTTTATGATCATGTTTTTATATTTTATGGACTGAGAAAAATATTAACATTTGATATTCTATTTTTTCAATTTGAATATTTATGATTATAATTAATTTAATTGTTATCCATTTATTTCATATGTTGAATTTATGTTAATTAGTGACATATATGGGCCTATTATACCCCATTGATGAATCATTAGTTCTCACGAGAAAAATGATTTTTTTGAATTTTGTTTACTAATAACCTATTTATGTATAATGTCTTTGAAAAATTCCTTTGTGGAAGATTATGATGTTTATAATTCTGTATTCAATATTTATGATACTTCATATTATTGTATGGTGTAACGCGGTTCTCACTTTTCCATGTGGGTTTTATGAAAATAACAAAAAAATTATTTGGCCATCATTGATTTCCCTTTTTTCTTTCATCCTTTCCCTAGGTTAGAAATAAGTGCTTCATTATAGATTTTTAGGATATAGTGGAAGAAATGATAAATTAATATCTTGAATATAATGTTTTATTTTATTTTTTCTATTATAATGTTAGATTCATGCATGTATCTTGTCTCCTAATTATAATAAACTATTGGATCATCCAAGATGTGATCTGTTGTATCTAATTCCAATAAAATAAACAAATCACCAACTCTTGGTTAATACTGTGAGTTTATTATAGTTTCAATAAATGGTAGTTTAGTATTAGCCTTTAGAACTAGATTAAGGAAAAAATAGTTTATATAACATAATCCTAGTAAGGAATCTGTGGATAAGTTTGTGTATATGTTAATATCATAACGATTTCATAATGTATAGGTTGTATGGATTTTATAGAAAATAAATTCATGAATGGATATTAGAAATTAGATATGGAAATGGAGTAGATTCCTTCAAGGTAAAAAACTATTTAATGGGATGTTTGGGTATTTAATCAATAATAAATAATATCAGAAGAGTGGTCTAAATACTATAGACTAGGATAAACAGTACTAAGGGGATATTATTTGGATGATTCACTTGATATTTACAAACTATTATGAAGTGTTTATTTTTTTTATTTAAAGTAATTTTCCATGATACCAAGATTAGGATTATGATATTAGAAATGTGTAAATGTTTAATTTATTTTACATTTTACTCCATATTTTGAATTTTATTCTATTATTTATTATTCATACAATTTTTTCTAATTCAATATATTCTACCTTTTTATAAAAGCAGATGGTTAAGGGAGTGAAAACCAAATAAATGTACATAATCTATGATGGAAATTTTTTTCATGTTAAGATAATGATGTTTATGATTAAGATGGACCTGGAGTAAAATAGAATATAAGTACATTTTGGATGATGAATTAGTTATGACCAATAAATTTTCCTGTATGACGTAACCTGAGGAACCCCAACATGCTTAATCAATGATGGATTACTTCAGGTTTCAACATCACACATGAATAAATTGTACTACTAATCCATTTGTATATATTAAATGGATCCTTCCCTAAGAGAATATAATTATCTATTTAAGAGTAAATTTAAAGAGGGAAATATATCATGGAAGATTGTTATCTTGATGGAGACACACACTAATGGTGTTCATTGGTCTATAGCAACAATGAGTCTAAAATTACCCAAACATATTACAAAATAATACTAAAGTTTATTAATAGAAATATATATTTTAAATATATATGATCCATTCTTGAACCAATTAGTTTTAATTTCTTTACAAACATAGATACATAAAAAAACTATTACATAAATTATCTTTATCATTTCTAATTAGTTTATTAAAAACAAGAACCCATCTTAGACAAAAAAATGTAAAACCTTTCCCCATTACATGAAGAAGGAAACATAAAAAAGGTTATCTAAAATTTTTATTAATGGTAAACATAATTGATATTAATCAATGATCATATGTGATAAAAAGAAAAGAATATGCTTACGATAACATGAGGTTAACATTAAAATATCATACACAAAAATTCGTAGATCATAGTTATAAGAGATTAAATATTTTTTATCTATTAAAATAACTGAGTCCTAAAATTAAAGAATCGTGAATAATATTTCATGATTTGTGATAACATATCATTAGTATAAGAAATAATTTCATGGCATACACATAAGAAAAGAAAATAATTTACTTAGTCAATCATCACTACCAAGACCATCATAGTGGATTGGATTCACTCCCCATTCCATAATTCAAAATCCCTAGTTTACTCCCAAGAAAATGTTGCTGGACAATATCCCATACAAAACTTGATTCACTGTAGATTCTATAGATTGTTATCTAAGGATATATACTTCTTTACATAATGCATTGGAGGGATACATGAATTTGTCCCTACACATTAAATAATAATAAAAAGACATATGTGTTCCAAAATATCATATAACATTTATCATATCATGTAACAATTATTCATGGGAATTATAGAGTTCTATAAACATTTAATCATCAAAATAATTAACAATCTAAACATTTGATCATATCCTCTTTAAATCATAAAAAATATCAAAGGATGTTGTCATATATAAAAACCCCATTAGTATATCTATATAACATTTATTTTGGAAAACACACTATTAATTAGAAATCAATTATTTTCAATCTAAAAATTATGAAAAATATCAAATATTTTTTTATGTTAATAGAAAAAAAGAAACATAAAACTAAAACATTAAGGAAAACAGAATTCTTGATGGAGGGGAAATCTATTCATACAGTGTTTTTTTAAAACAAAAATTGGTTTCACTTTTCTGGTATAAATATAATCATACCATGTTATTTAATTAATAGAAAAATTATTTATAAACCTTTGAAAAGAGATCCAAATGTATCCACCTAATATTTTATGATATATTTCCCATGGAATAAATTCCATGGATATCCAACTTTATAATAAATAATTTTTTTAAATTAGTTGTTAAATTCGAATTAAAAATTATTATATTAAAATTATATTATTTTTTATTTGAACATCAAAATATTATCTTTGTTTAAAATTTTCTTATTTCTTGGAAATGACATATTTTTCTATGAATAGTAATAATATACCGATTTTTCTAAAACTCTCAATTGGTTTAATTGAAAATCATTGTAAATATATTTATTCAATAAAAAATTAACATAATAATATTTTATTTATACATAATCTAATTAATTAAATTTTAATAATCATTACACCTTATTTTAGTTTATGTTTATTTTTGGATAAAAATACATTTTTCTAAAAATATTTTTATTCCATTTTTTATTATTATCTTAAATATATTTCTGTCATTTATGTGAATTGAATTTTATAAAAAGTGATCAATATATTAAATTAAGATAATGAAAATTGGTAAATAGGTCCTTCCTGTTTTAGGCCATTATGAATTGTCACGACCCATACCCTTGGGCCCGTGCCGTGACTACCCCAAGCCCGCCTTCCATAGGGAATGGGCAGGTGACTAGCCCAACTAAAAGTACAAGTACAACTCAAATAGAGTATAATGTAAGAAGATGCAACCACCAAGTAAACTGCTTTAGTAAAAAACAATGTTGAAAGTAAAGGGGCCAGAATACAAGCCCAAATAAAAGTACTAGTACAACTCAAAAAATACAAATACAACTAAAAAGTAAAAAGTATCTCCTAGATCATCCACCACAGATCCTACCTGAAGGGTAGGTATAACTCAAGATTAGTAGTCCCCACATCACATCACACTAAATGGTCTACCTGCAAGTACCATCCTGTCTTGGCTCCCTTAGCCTCGATCAATGTTGTACGTCATCTATACAAGACACAACAAGGTACGGGTGAAACCCGGGTAGGGGTGAGTATAACGATACACATCTGGGACCCCGATACCCCGTAGGTATCCTAAAGTTCCAAAAAGGAAAACCACAAAGAAAGACATCAAATCTACTTAGGTATATTCCCATACAAACACCTACGTTATCTACATATACACATCTCATTCATGACAGAATAATACCAAAAATGTGACACCATGAAGTTACCAACACGAATGTAATAGTACCACACATGTACGAATACAAAGGTTATAGCCTGAAGGTAAAGTACCACACAGGTATCCCCACGAAGATAGTACCACGAAGGTAAAATTATCACACAGGTAACTCTACAAAGATAGTACCATGAAGGTAAAAGTACCATGTAGGTATCACCATGAAGATGGTACCACGAAGGTAAAATTACAACACATGTATCTTCATGAAGATAGTACCACGAAGGTAAAAGAACTACATAGGTATCACCCTGAAGCTAGATCATCTTATTCTATAAAGAGGCACTGGAGCTTACCATATAGAGTCTGACCCATAGAGGAAAGATACGTAATAACACCTTTAATGACCCACACCAAATCTGACCAACCCGGAGTTGATAGGTACAATCCTCTGCTGACCCACATAGAATTTGACCCACCAATGATCAATATGCGCTGACCCACACAGGATCACTGAGCACTGACCCACACAGGATCTGACCCACACAAGATCGGTATGCACTAACCCACACATGATGGTTGAGCACTGACCCACACAGGATCGATAGGTACTAACCCCCATAATTACCCACACAGGATCCTGCCTACCCAGAGTCAATAAGTAACTAACCTCGGAATTATCTGTCTCCAACTTCTGCCTCACCACCAGCCAATGGATTACCGGTAATAGCACATTTGGGAGAACCGCCTCTCAAGCCATTGGTTGTACCTCACATGCCAATAATTTCCATGAAGAAGTATCCCAAATGTCCATCACGTCCTAAGGGAGCCAACGCAACAGACGACACATCAATATGACATATGGTCTCTACGTTATTTGTGTTTCTGCTCCGAAGGCCCGGTCAGATTCGGGGTTCGATCCAACCCGGAAATACTCAAATTTATCCAAAAAACAAGTGGAGTGTACCAAAAGGACCTTCTCGATCCAAGGATTTTGGTTCCAAAGACGGTTTGTCAAATGGATGCTTGATTCTCAAGATATGGCCAAAAGGAGAAACTTGGTCCAGTCTGACCTTTCCTGGGCAGACCCGGCTCGACCCGGGTCCAGCCTAGACGGCCTGGGCCTTAACGGGCCTCACCAACTAGGTCATGGTTTGGCCTGGCCCACGTAAAGGGTAGCACAGCCTGGGCCGCTGGGCACGGCCCGGTGGCGTGGTCTGCCCAAGCTGGCACTGAAGGGGGAGCAACCCCCTTCCATTCAAAACTACAAAGGGCATCACCTTTAGGCCCTGCCATGTCACCCGCTGGACCCACGCAGGACCCGCCGATCCACTACCATCAGCTGGTGCTCTGACCGATCCTCCTGCCAACGGCGCGATCGCGCGCCATTTCTCCACTTCGGCCGACCGAGTGTCAGCTGCTCTTCAGTATCCACCACTGACCAATGGCTATGGTGTCCTTCTCATTCGGTGGCACGGATGCGCGTTGCCCTACCTTCATGCAACCAGCTGGTGTGCTGACCCTCCTCCTCTTCTGTGGGTCACAACATCTTCGTTCTGATCCCGAAAAATAAAATGATCACATATTCGTGATCCTCAGGTCGATGGCTTCGTGCCCATATGTCTCACTCAAAAAAATATTGTGTTTCCAGTGTTATTAAATAATTTGTTTGAAAGAATTCACGAAGAACACATGAAGAATCAAAAGATAAGAGGCAAGGTATAAGTTTAGACAATGGCCATGTATGTTTGGCCATTATTGTTTTGAAACCAGAATATGATGAAACACAAAATAAATTCAATCATATATAAATCCCCTTCCTCATTTTTTCGTAGGAATTTTCATGAGGCAGAAGATGATGTTGATGAAGATGGCGACGTCAACGTTCGTTATTCCTGCAAGATGTTTATGATCCAGGCACAAGTGTCATCCTCATTCTTCGATTCTAGTGGATTTTCTTCATTAGATAATGTTATCCCAAATGTCCTCCCCTTTTCTAATCCATTCCGCCACATGAGATGTGTTGCCAAATTAATAATATTAAGTTTATTAATTAATCAATTAATTTGTTGGCACATTAATTGGGGAATTACAAGGGTAAATGTTGATTCATTAATTCAGAATTAATGAATCATATTAATTAAAGAGTAATTTGGATACACATTTTGTGAAACCGGTCATTTAATATCCCTCATAAAATGCCAGACCACCCTCGTGTGGTCCCCACCTTCATGTTTCAAATGGGAGGTTTCAATTTCAAAAAAAATAAAGGATGTTTATTATATTTTCTCCCACAAAAATTCTGAAACCTAATTTCCACCCTTGACCTACTACGGTTGAGGTGATGGTCTCCTTAAGTTAATATATGCACTACGAGTTCAATGGAGTCCACAAATTTCAATTCTTATTACCAGTTCAAATGTTACAAAACACTGCTCGCGGGTTTACTAAACGTACCAAAAAAAGTATGGAAAATCATTAACAGTCACCCTCGACCCGCGCCGGTCGAGTTTAGGTTCTGCCTAAGTGAAACACGCCCCATCAAAGCCAACAGTGCACTATGATTTCCTATCTGTGTTACTGTTTAAAAGTTATAGATTTTATAATACAATAATTTTCATTTAATTATTTTATTTACGGCCAAAAACTAACTTTTACGGGTGGCTCGTGCCGACCGATGCTAGTATCTTCATAAAGAAAGCATACCCCCACGAGTTAAGCGGTGGTCCCATATTTTTAATCCATGTTACCATTTGTGAGTTATAAGCAATTGACAAATAAAATAACATTGTTAAATTATTTTATTAAAGGTTATGTCATTTTTTATTTTTGTCACATGAGGCCCGTGCCGACTAAATATAAGTAGCGCTTATGGAAAACCCACCATCTGAAGCACAACGGTGCCCTTAGATTTTGAACCGAGTAACCTTTTAAGATTAATTAAAAAATTTTAGGAAAACTGCTTACATGCACTAATTAAACCATAACAAAACTTTGACAGATCATTCAGGGCACTCTGGGTCTTGGAATCATGTGTCGTCGGATTTTACAGTCTCGAAATAATTTCACATAATTAAAAAAAATTATACAGAATTTCAGGGAAATTTCATTCTCCCTACATTAAGGCTTTACATCCCCGAAAGCCACAACAAAGGAAAAACATCCAAAAGAGGGTAATGATCAAGAATCTGATCCACCTGCTCCCATGTGATCTCCTAGAGGTTCTCAAGCAACCAGAGTACATGCACCAGAGGTATCTACCACCCACAAATGACCTACCTCTTTGAATTCTCAATATCCACTGGAAACTCCGTAAACATCACCCCATCATCGAAGTCCATATCTCCGTGGCCGATGATGTGGGATTGGTCATGAATGTATCTCAATAGCTAGAATACGTGGAAGAAGTCATGCACCCTCTCCAACTATGGTGGAAGAGCCATGTGGTATGCTACATCACATATCCTCTAATGTATCAGAAAAGGGCCAATAAACCTCAATGATAACTTGTCATCTTGGTCGGATCTCTGTAGTCCCTGCCAAGGAGAAAATCACAAGAATACATGGTCCCCCTCATAGAAATCCAAGGGTCGTTATATCCTTTCGGCATAAGACTTCTGTGAACTCTATGCAGTCTTCACTTGCTGATAAGTTAGACATCGTGATACAAACTATGCCACGTCTTCCTTCCTCACAGGCCATCAGTAATGACGTTGGAGGTCATGGTACATCTTCGCCACTCCAGGATGTACCACCATAGGGGAAGTATGGAACTCCATCAACACCTCCTCTAGTAGCGCTACTGGTACCATGGTACATCCTTTTAAGAGGATGACATGCTCCCCACCTTCAGAAAACTCATCTGGTGCCTACCTTGAGGATTTCAGTGCACATCGAGCCTCGCAGTCAGTGTCCCCAAGTTATACCTCCCTGACTCGCTGAAGGAGAGGGGGTGTGACTATCATAGACTAGAGGTATGCTAATCTATCCTTATCTATGAAGGATATATGCAACGTGGCTAGCTACTATGTCGCTGTACTCAGCAACAAGAGACCATACCTCTTGCTGAGTGGATCTTATAAAACGTTCCCCTTCCCAGGAGTATAGACTATCTCAATATCAAAGTCCTGGAAGAACTCTAGCCATCGTCTCTATCTCTGATTTTGGTTCTTTTAATAAAATATATACCTGAGACTCTTGTGATCAGACTAGACAGTAAAACGTTCACCCATCAAGTAGTGCCGCCACATCTTTAGCACAAAGACAATTGCTGCTAACTCTAGGTCATGGGTAGCATATTTCTACTTATTAGTCTCTTTCTCAGCCCCTGAAAGCTCTTCTAACACTTCTACACCCAAAAGAATGGCTCCCCCTTTTTCATCAAAGATGACTAGGGTTCCGCTACACTGGAGAAGTAATGTACAAATCTCTAGTAGTACCTGGCCAAAGCAGACGTCCCTCTCCCTTTGGGGATGTAATCCTCGAAACATCTTTTGAAAAGATGTCCCCATGATCTACCACTCCTATTTGGAACTGATAAATCAAAACTCCTACTACCACAAGGTATGTTTGGCCAACTTGAGAGTGATCCGATGCACCCTCCTATACAAGAGTTTATCCTGTGTTGCCTGCATTTCCTTTTTCATCAGCCCAGGAAAATACAATTCCAACGTTGTAGGTAAACCATAACCATTTTTCCTAATTCAATCAATATGAGGTTGAATTGTGGATGTCTAGTCCATACCCAAACTAACTTTGTAAGGCCTCAACACTTCCACCAAGAGCTTCTAACCAGAAATCTCACCACAAGGGTCAGATCACACCATCACCGTAAGTGTGATTATCGAGTCTCCTCCCAAATTTAATTTTAGACACGAGGGTCAAGTCAATGGCTTAACCAAAAACTCTTGGTCTTTGACAAGATTCATGGATGGAAGAAATAATTGGTACCAATGTCTATTAATAAGGAAACTAGTATTAGACACAGACCATTCATAGAATCATTCCTAGAGCCCTTGGGTCACACTCCTTGACCATATGCAGCAACTCCCTTCCCCTGTCCTCCGGCTCCATGAGCCTGGTGGGGAAAACAAAGGGGGTGCATTTGTAACATGTAAAAAATGTACACAACCTCATACAAAAATCCTAGCCTTTCTTCCATGACTGTAGCCCTGCAGATTCATATGTCCCTAAAACTACTTATTCCCAAAACATTTTTACATGCCTAAGTCTCTTAGACTAGCACCATTTTCCTGCTTTCCAGCTACTAACATTCATGGGTTGTATCCACTCAGCCAAAGTAAATTCCACCAAAAGTGGTCTCTATATCACCCTATCATATGTAAGAATATAGAGATGAATATTTTTTGGCTCGAATGTTCCTAAATACAGCTCACTTAGAAGTCTGAGCCTTAAAGAATCTATCGTGTCGTATTCATCGATTACCATGAATGGTCAGTAAGCCTCGATGAATACTCAGCTACTGACATGTCGTCCTGCTGAAGTTGTAGAGTCTCTAGAGAACTCCCAGCCACCTCCTCAAGCCAGTCATTATCCACCTGTGAGTCGGGCCTTCCTTGGAACCTAATATCACCATATGGTGTACCAGTATCTCAAATAGGCAGAAAACATTAGCCACCATCTCCAGCCATCCCTCATCTACCTGGGAATATGACTCACCTCGAAACCTCAGATGCCTCTGTTGCTAGAACTCATACTACATGCTCTATCGGTGTGTATCCTCCACTGGTGGTGCTGGTGGAAACACTCATCCAATTGGTAGTTGTGTTGCCGGTACACCACCCGAAGGTGCTAACGCCTAAGAGGGACCTGCACTGAGGCATCATTTCTCATTGGGCCATCATCATGTACACTCTCAGGAATCCTAGATAGATGTCTATGCATCAGCATCCTAATATGTAACATCTGCTCCACATTCCTTAAGTTGTACCTTATGAGTTGACTCCAAATAAATCAAAAGCAAAACTTTTCAAAAACCCAAGCAATTAGTGTTTTCATGCGCATAGTTGTAAATCAGAATTCAGGGACTTGGTGTATGGATACGTCAGCCACAACACCAACAATGGAATCCCCAAACTGATAAACACACTCATAACACTTAACACTATTGCTTCATAGAAGAGATCACAGTCCTAGTTCTTAAGTAGAAATGAACTCCTCTGATACCACTCTATCACAACCTGTCCCCCGGGCCCCGTTCCGTGACTAACCCAAGCCTGCTTTCCATAGTCCAGGGGCTAGCGACTAGCACCAGAAAGGCATATCCCTAAAATGTGAAGGCATTTTATTTGAACCTATACATACATACATAGTAGAAACATAGAAAGAAGCAACCACTAAGTAAACTGCTAAAGTAAAAATATTGCTAAAAGTAAAAGGACCAGAATAGAAGCCCAACTGAATGTATGAGTACAAATCAAAAATGCAAATACAACTGAAACGTGAAATGTAGCTCTTGGATTTTCCACCTTGTATCCTACCTCAAGGGTAGGTTCAACTAAAAATCAGTAGTCCCCACATCACATCACACCAAATGGTCCACCTCCAAGTATCATCCATTCCTAGCTCCCTCAGCCTTAATCAATGTTTTACATTGTCTGCACAAGACACAACAAGGTGCAGGTGAAGCTCGTATAGGGGTGAGAATAATGATACTCAGTAGGGACCCCGAGACCCTGTAGGTATCCAAAATTTTCACAAAGGAAAACCACGAAGTAAGACATCAACTCTACTTAGGTATATTCCCATACATAAACCTATGTTATTAAGAGATATACATCTTATACATGAGGGGAGAATACCACAAAGGTAACACCACGAGTGTAAACGTACCTCAAAAGTAACACTAAAAAGGTTCACCGCAAAGTTAAAGTACCATACAGGTATCACCATGAAGATAGTACCATGAAGGTAAATGTACCACACATGTATCACCATGAAGATAGTACCACGAGGTTAAAAGTACCACACAGGTATCACCACGAAGATGGTACCACGAAGGTAAAAGTACCCCATAGGTGTCACCACAATGATAGTACCATGAAGGTAAAAGTATCACACATGTATCACCATAAAGATAGTACCACGAAGGTAAATATCTTAGTTCAAACAGAGTCTCAGCTCAGACTAAGTATTAGTAAAGTATAGAAGTACGGAAGATTAGTAGAGAATCTCTATTATCTTATTCTATCAAGAGGCACTGCAGCTAACCATACGGACTCTGACCCATACAAGATCGATAGGTACTAACCCCTGCAATGACCCACACAGCATCTTACCTGCCCGGAGTTAATAGGTACTAACCTCTACTGACCCACATAGGAACTAACCCACACAGGATCAGTATGTGTTACCCCACAAAGGATCTCTAAGAGCTGACCCACAATGGTTCTAACCCACACAAGATCTGTATGCGCTAACCCACACAGGATCACTGATTGAAAACCCACACAAGTTCTTACCCACACAGGATCGGTATGCGATGACCCACATAAGATTGCTGAGTGCTGACCCACATATGATTAATAGGTACTATCCGCCTTAATGATCCATACAGGATCCGACACGCCCAGAGTCGATAGGTAACTCATCTCCGCATGATCTGTCTCCAACCTATGCCTTACTGCCAGCCACTGGATTCCCTCTAATAGCACATTTTGGAGAACCTAACCTCAAGATATTAGTCATACCTTAACCACCACAAACTTCCAAAAAGAAGAACCCCAAAGGTCTGTCACATCCTAAGGGACCCATCACAAAAGACAACGCTTCCATCGGATGCCCGGTCTATATGTTATTAGCGTTTCCACTCTAAGGGCCCAATATGATTAGGGGTTTGATCCAACCTAGAGGTACTCCTGAATTATCCCAAGAACATTTGGAGTATACCAAAAGGTCCTTCTCGATCAAAGTATTTTGGTGTCACAGACGGTTTGTTGAACGGATGCCCGGTTCTCAAGATATGACCAAAAAGGAGAAACTGGCTCCAGATGGGCCCGGGTTAGGTCCGACCCGCCTGGACTGACCCGACCCGGGTCCGGCCCAGATGGCCTGGATCTCGGTGGATCTATCCCTCTAGGCCATGGTCTTGCCCATCCCGTGTAGGGAAATCCTAGCCCGGCCCATAGGGCACGACTCGCTGGCGCGGTCTACCCGTGCTAGCACCGAAGGGGGAGCGGCCCCCATTCCGTTTGGAACAGCAAAGGGAAACCCCTTTAGGCACTGCCATATCACCCGCGAGACCCAAGCAGTTCTCGTAGATGAGATACGGATAGTCGGTGCTCCGTCCATCCCTCCTCCCAACAGTGTGATCGCGCGTCATAGCTCCACTACGGTCGGCCGAGTGTCGGCCACTCTTCGTCCTCTGCTTCGACTAAGAGGGCGTGGTCTCCTGCTCAACCAATGGAATAGGCAGGTGCCGCCCTACCTTCATGCAGTCGCCCAATGTGTCGGCCTTCCACCTCTTCCATGGGTCACCACAACTCCATTAATAGCCCGAAAAATAAAATGACCGCTTATTTGTGATCCTCAGTTCAAGGGCTCTGCGTCCATATGTCACGCTTAACAAAATATTGTGTTTCTAGAGTCATTAAATATATGGTGTTGAATAATGCCTGAAGAATGCATGGAGAATCAAATGATAAGTGCCAAGGTAGTGTGGATGATGGAATGTTTTTTGGCCATTGTCATTATAAAACCTAAATATGAAAAATCGAAAAATAAATTCAATCATATATAAATCCCCTACCTCTTTCGTTCGTAGGAGTTGTCGTGAGGATGAAGACGAATTCGATGAAGATGGTGATGTTGGGCTTCATCACTCTAGCAATATGTTTCTGATCCAGGCTCAAGATTTATCCTCGTTCATCGATTCTGGAAGATTCTCTTCGTTGGAGAATGTTCTCCCAAATCTCCTCCACTTTTCCCATCCTTTTCCCCCAGAGAGACGAGGTGCCAAATTAATAAGATTAAGTTTATTAATTAATAAATTTATTTTTTGGCACATTAATTGGGGAATTCCAAGGGTTAAAGTTGATTCATTAAATCAGAATTAATGAATACTATTAATTAAAAAGGAATGTGCTTACACATTTTGTGTAACCAAACATTTAATTCCCTGCATTAAATGAGCAACCATGGTCCCCACCTTCAAGTTTCGAATGAGTGATTTCAATTTAAAAAATATAATAAAGCATGTTTATTTTATTTTCTCCCATGAAAAGTCAGAAAACTAATTTCCTCCCTCGACCTACTGTGTTTGAGTTGAAGGTGTCCTTAAGTTAATATCAGTGCTGCAAGTTCAACATTTCCCTCAGACTTCAATTCCAAGAACCAGTTCAAAAGTGACAAAATGCTGCTCGCGTGTTTACAGAACGCACCCAAAAAAATGTTCGGAAAATTATTAATAGTCACCGTTGACCCGTAACAGCCAAGATTAGGCTCTATCTATGTCAAACAGGACCCAAAGTAACCATCTACACTTTCAGATTTCCAATCTAAGTTACTTTTTAAATGTGATGGATTTTACAATAAAATAATTGTCACTCAATTATTTTATTTACGGCCAAAAACTAACTTTCACTGGTGGCCCGCACTGGCCAATGTTTGTATCTGCCTAAAAAAATAATACCCTCACGAGTTCAGCAGTGGTCTCTAATTTTTAATCCAAGTTACCATTTGTGAGTTATAAACATTTGAAAAATAAAATAACATTACTTAATTATTTTATTTACAGTTATGCCATTTTCGAGTTTTCTCACGTGAGGCACGCGCCGACTAAACATGAGTTACGTAGAGGGTACAATTGCCTTCCTAAGCGTAAAAGTTCCCTTAGATTTTTGATCTATGTAACCGTTTAAGAGTTATTTCACTTTTTTTAGGAAATCTTCTTACACGCGCGAATTAATCCATAAAAAACTGCAATTAATCATTCTAGGAAATTTGGGTCTCAGAATCTCTCCCCATCAAATTTCTTGGTCTTAAAATAATTCCATAAAATTAAAAAAAAAATTACAGAACTTATGGGACTTTACCTGAATTGTAACCATAGAGGATATTTTTTCCCTCATAAGGGTAAAATGGGAAAACTACAATAAAACATTTTGATAATACTTTATAATTTATATGACACCCAAATGTATCCTATTAAATGAATTTAGTTCATCAATATAGATCCATGTATTTAAAATATATTCACATGGTGCCATTTTTTATTGATATTGACATACAATTTACTTTATGAAAATAATAATAACAAAATGGCACAATGATGAATTTAATAAGTGTAATATATTTCAATAGATATTAACAAAGGCTATGTTAATTTTTAATATTAATTTTTAATATTAATTTATTTTTTATCAATTTAATATATTTTTAATTTTTAGTGATTAAATAACTGCCTAAATATAATACACAACTTCAACACAATATTTATTCAATTAAAGGAAAAGAAAATTTTTTCTTAGAAATAATAAATGTTATATTGTTTGAATGAATTATTTATTTTAAAAAATATTATAGATTTTTATATCACTTTGGAGATTTTTTAATGTTTTTATTTAGAATTAAATTACCTTATGGGTTCCTTTGTTGTTAAATTGAAGAAATATTTTAAAAAATGTAATTAATAATATTTATTTAATATAATATAGTAAAAATTTGTTGAGAAAAATATAATAATATAGAAAGTGTACAAGGGGGATATTATATGATTTAAAATATCATTCATTTTCCTTTATGATCCAATTTTAACCTTATACATAAAATTGTAATCCTTTAATATTTAAAATGTCATTACTATAGTTAAGGTTAAAATTGGTTAAATAAGGGGTTAATCCAAAGGATAAGACATAATGTGATATAAAAACCTCAAAATTTAATTTATTGATTATATTAAAACAATATCATCTATTTATTCAAATGCATTACATTTTTAATAATTTTATTTGATTTATAGAAAAATTATATTATAATATTTAATGAATTTCAAAAGGTTCCTCTCTCACATTTACAAATGGACACCCCTTCTCTCTTTTCAATACACATGAATGAGAAACCTTGCTCAAAAACCAATAATAAATCATCTTATAAACATATATATTAATAAATTATGGGTTTTTGTGTTATTAAGAGACCATTCCAAGTGTCATTAATAATGTATAAAAAGGATGTCTATTGGTGAAGAGGTTATCATCATTACAGACACTTTAAAATATCGATATGCTTTTAGTTACAATAAATGTACTATGAAAATAATGAAAAAATAAATATAGTACTATCACTATTATGATATGTTATTATGATTATTTGAAAATAATTTTAAATGCATTTTACATCCTATGAAATGCAAAAACATTTATTGTCCATACATATGACCTAACATTTTCACATAGCGGTGTAATACATTTTTCACCACCAATTTAATTCGATGGATATAGAAATTTAAATAATGAATATATATCATATTTATTAAATTATTATACTTATTCTATTATATCATAATTTATATCTCCCTACATTATATTCCATTGAGAAATGATGATATCACTCATTCGTACATATAGACTACTGCCGACAAGATGCGTTATCATCCATTTTTAATTTTCATTTTAAATAGATGAAAATAAGGTTTTATTTAATGAATATATATATAATATATTATATAATAAAAAAAATTTAATGGTTCATTTTTATTTTCCTTTCTTTTGTTCAGGATGTCAAAAGGTTAAAATAATGTTCTTGCATACATAATCTCTAACTTCTCTATGAATGGTGTAATTAATTTTTATATTTATACCTTCTATAGATGAATAAAATTATTTATAGAATTAATATATATGATAATTATATCATGATAAAAAATCATGGATTTATGGAACAATAATCAAAGTACAAGGGCCTGAATTAAAAAAACGAAATTTTTATTAAAAAGAATGTTATTGACACCTGAAATATTGATAAAAATTAATACTAATAAATAAAACTTGTTAGGATTCTATAAATATATCATTAATGAGATTATATGTACTTATAAGGCTCTAGTATATATTTAAAAACTCTAAATTTGTTATACATGAGGTTAAAATAACAAAAAAGTCTTCTCAATCTTGAGGAAAGAGATTTCATGTCAATTTCCACTATAATGAGATATATTTTCTGTTATGAACATTTTTATTTTTATATGGTGAACTTAATTCACCATTTATGTAATTAAAATGAGTATATATTTTTTCAATGTTATATAATTTTTACTTCATGTTTATTCATTTAATTGGTTTAACTTTTAATTTTACCAAAGTGGTTTACATTTTTATTATTATCTCATTTTTTGAGATTGCACTTATTTTCATTGATGGAAAATTAAAATCTATGATGAAATAAATATATTTTATTATCATATAAATCTTAATGGTTTTTAAGTATTTTCATCTTACAATTACACTCTTTCTATCATGAATCATGAGAATATATATTTAGCATAAAATTTGATATTATTTCCATTTTTGATCAGGTATATATTTCATCCATAACCACATTTTTCAGATTTTTTTACAAAAGTAATTTTTATTTTTTAAAATTATTTTCTACAAAAAAATTATTTTATAATTTAATTTTATAAATGTGTTGAATGGAATATTTATATATCTTTTGGAATAGTTTTTTTCTTAACATCAATACAGAAAGTGAAAAGGAATGTTTTTGACATAAATAATGTTAATGTATTTTCCCACTACTGAAACCATTGTATACCCTTTTAGATTATTCTATTAATTTAAATGGTATTATAATGATAATTAAATAATAAAATACCATGTAATTTTTTTTATTTTTTATTTATTTGTTTGATAACAGAAATAATTTCATTACAAAACCTATATTTCTAATCAATTAGTGGTTATATTTTATATGTTAACAATTTTGTGGTTGTTAACATTGTCTTGAAATATTTGCCTTATTTTCATTATTATAAATTAAAAATTTCATTAATTATAAATATCATTATTAATTATATTATGTAAATTATTATTTCCTAAAAAAATATATGATATTAAAATATTAGGTTTTACATGGAAAACATTTTAATTATTTATGGAAATATTAAAATTCCATATTATTTAATAAATGATTATATATTTTAGAAAATTAATTGTTAATAAATTAAATTTATTATTAAATATATTAGGATGTATTTGACATTTATTAATATGTGGTAATTAGTTATAGATATCCCCTCTATTCATTTATAGGTCTTATAAGACAAATTATTTACCCAAAATTATTAAATTTGTTTTTTATTCATATAAAACTTATTGAACTATCTTGTAAGAAGGATCATGTTGAAATATAGTCATAATATCTTAGATCATGAAGTCAAATAATAAGTATTTCAATAAATTATACTTAAGTAATTATAACTTGTGATATTAATAAACTAATATTATCTGTTGATGAATTTTGTTATCATGTAATTGATTAAATTGATAGTGTTTTAAAATAGTTGCCTTTCTATATTGATTATGCATTATCATGATAGATTATACTATACATAAATTTTTTAAAGTATTAAATCTATCCCCTTACTATAATTTCTTTATCAAGATTTTGTATAGTATTATTGAATCATATCAATGATGAAAAACTATTTATTATGATACTTATTTTAGGTTTTCATTGTTATAAGGGAATCGTGTTTGTTAAGGGTCCTTAAAGACTAATAAAAGGATAATTTATTTGGGATGGAATCCATTATATATTATTCCAATGTAATAATATAGAAACCAATTCTGGTTTTTGAATTTGGGGTTTCTACAGTTGGTATCATATGAAATTTAATTAAAACATTGGTTATTATATTTTAAATAAATGTATATATCATGGGAAATTTGATAATCCATTACGTTATTTGAGAAATTTTAACATTATATAGATTATTATTTTATGTCTTAATATTCAATGATGATTATGACCTTACTCAGTGTATACCATTAATTAGTTACATCACTTAATAGAATAAATGAATCAACACTTATAGACAATGTAATGGTTCCCCTACAAAGTATTCCAATATAAAATTTATTGTAATCTAGAATATCATGGAAATAAAAAGGTAGTTGACTCATGTTTTAGTGAATATCCATTCCAAAATAGAGAGCCCTATTGTTCCATATCATGACTCCCAATGTTTTATCACTTCTTGCATTAGAAGAATCCATATTTTAAGGGAACTAATAATCCATTGGTAGTTAAAGAATGTATATTTTACATCAAAAATATATTCCTAGAATTACGATATAATGAAAGTTAATAGGTTAGTATTGTTTTTTAATTTTTTTACTGGATATTTGAACAATGGGTTTCATAAATCTAATGCACTATAGAGGCTAAATTAATATAAATCATTGCATAGAAAAATTAAGAATTGATTTTATTTGAGAAATATTATCTCGGAGGATAACATGATAATATAGAGAGGAAGTTAATAACCCTAAATAAAAAAGAAATATGACATTATGGAAGAGTACGAGACTATCATTACAATACTAGAATTAAAAGCATTAGACTAGAAGCATAATATAAAAATAAATGGTATCTATTTCATTGTGAGGTTTTGGTGAGTCTCTTAAAAGAAATAGTTTCTCAAATGGTTTCATCATATTATTATATCATATAAAGTGAAATTAAGAGGGAGAAGGAATTATAAAGATCCAATATATTCATACAAAATCTAGTTTAGATGAGGTCAGACGAGCACCCAAAAAAATGGAACACATCAAATGAGAATAAGTGAATTAAAAAATTAACATCATATAAAAATTATGTAAATAATCAAGCCTATAAATGATTAACGTTCATCAGAGTTTTTTATAAGCTTAAAGATAGCAGTATTATATATAATAAATGTATGTAAAATAAAGAAACCAATACTATCTAATTTTAAAACTATAAATAGATAAGGACTAATTCAAACAGGTGCCTCTAACGTCTATGTAAATTAAAATATAAGAAGATAAAGGGAGAGTGGTAAAAATTTAGAATTTATATAGATGAAGTTAATGTTCCTAGTGAGGTGGAAAAAGGTATACTTATCATCCACAAAATAAGTGATATTTTTTTCATTGATTCATATTCTACCTAGTATTGTTTATCTGGATAATTTCCTATATGTATCAACACACCACCTCAATGACTAGATGTTGAGTCGGATTGGAAAAATCAAAGTGGTTTGATGATAAAATATTATGTCTATAAATCATGTTCAATAGAAATTTCTAGAGATATGATTTGTTAAAATAATTTTATTTTTCATCTAATTGAATTTGATGTAGTTATGGGCATGGATTACCTCTCTCATCACAGATCCAACTTCAATTTTCATGGAAGTGAAGTTGCATTAATGATTCTGAATTAATATATTATATATTAAAATGTGAGGATGATCCTAAAATCCCAAATCAACATTCTTCCATCATTTGGGTATTACTACCAATTCTTGAGGGATATTTATATTAGATGATTCAGGGAAATCTCAAAATTGAGTACATTCTAATTGTACATGAGTTTTTTTGACCTTCTTGGATATATTTATCGTCTTCTTATGATGTTTGGGTTTCAATAGAACATATACATGATGCTTCACCAATTTTAGCGACTCCATATTGATTGGCCCTGAATGAGTTACATGAATAAGAGAGGAGGATCCTAGTGATTATAGATATGGGATTCATTCAAAATTTTCGTCACCATGGGGATTCAAAAATTATTATTTTTATGATTAAATATAAATCAATGAATTTTTTCATTGATTATCGAGAAGATAAAAAACTCAATACGAAGAAAAATTATCCTCTTTTTCATATCGATGATATATTGGTTAAATTATCAAATCTTAATGTTTTTTCATGATTGAAACTTGACCTGGATATTCTCAACTAAGGGTTAAGAATGAGGATATAGATAAGTGTTACTTCCGAAAGAGGTATGGCATCATTACTTTCAAATAATTCAGTTTGTACTTACCCATTACCCATTAATATTAATAGATTTGATGAATGGAATCTTTAGAGGTAACATTGATCAATTCATGGTAGTATTTATAAAATATATTCAATTGTATTCAGAGAGAAATAAAGATATTTATGAATATTTGAGTATTGTTCTAAATACCCAGATGAAGGAGAAGTTATATGCCAAATTTAAGAAGAGTGAATTTTGGATATAAATTTTATAATTCTTTGGTTATACAATATCTAGTGAGGGTATATGATTGGATACTTTAATGAATTAATTTGCTATGATATAGCCTAGATAGATCCTGGTTACTGAGATAAATAGTTTTCATGGCTTATTTGGATTCTACAAACATATTGTGAGATATTTCACACAACATCCCAACCGAGACACTGTGTTTACTATGAAGGGAGTCAACTTCATGTAGATAGATCATTGTGAGTATAATTCTAATTAAATTATATGTATTTTCGTCAAAATGAATGTGCCTTCAGTTACCTAGACTGAGGAAGGGTATATGATATATTGTGATACATCAAAAAAGGGTTTGGAATGCATCCTCCTTCAAAATGATCCGGTGATAAATTATTCAAACTAATAACTGAAAATTTGTGAGTAGAATTATCTGACACAATATTTATGGCTATTAGAGATAATTTCTCTATTGATGATATGGAAAAATTATCATTATTGTGAAAGGTGTTATATATACACCATCCATAATGTCTTGAAATATATATTTACTAAGAAATTATCAAATATTCACCAACGAATATGTATTGAGTTAATTAATCATTTTGGATTCACAAATCATTACAATACTAGGATTTCTAACAAGGAGGTTGATATTCTAATTTGGTAATATTATGATATATTTTCCATAATAAGGATATAAATAGATCAAGTACTTGTATATTTGAAGAATTTAGATCATAAAATATTTATTAAAGGGGATATATATTATATTTTATATATTTATTTTCATCCATCGATAGATGATATGATTTAAAAGGTATAGAGAAAATATGTTAAATTGTAGAAGATTGAGAGGAATTTTTTCTTAAGTTCAAACATTATAAATATGGAATAATATGGTTCAGGCACTGATAATGTGTCATGTCAATACTAGAGTTAAAGAATGAGCTATTGGATAAATCTCATAGTTTATCATTAGTTGTTATTCCAAGATGTATATGGATTTATATATATTGTAATGTGTATTTAAGGTAAGATAACATGAAAATTCAAACTACCTAGTATGTATCCCAATTATTAGTGTGTTAGAAAGTTAACCTTGAGGGACATATGTTTAAGGGGATGTTACAACCACTTCTAAAACCAAAATGTATGTACGAAAACACATCGATTCCCATTCTTTTCATAAAGAGGAATTATATATTATTAGATGATAATTTTTTACATAAGATAATGATAATTTCTATTACTATAAAGCTCTCATTTCTTTGAAAAATGTGTACAAATGTAACATGTTCATAATTGAACTATAACATCTCTTACTTTGTTCTTAATAAATAGGACCATTTATAGAAATATCACACTTTATAACTTTCCTTATGACCTATTAAATGAAAAATTAGAAATGTGATCTCAGAATATTTTTAATGGTAAAAAATAGATATATCAACATGAATGTATTATAAGGGTATGAGAAAACCAAGATTAAATTTGATAAAACATGCATTATATATCATATATTATAATCATGAATCATGACACAAATAATGTTAGTTTATATTACATTAATCAAAATGGAATCGAAGAAAATGAGCCATGAGATCAAGACATTGGCACAAGTTATAACTTTGTGTAATAAACTATATAACATAAAATCATATCCTCAGTTGTCAAAGATCACAACCAAGACTATCATAGTGCAATGGTTTCACTTCCCAAAAAATATTAGTAGTTAATACTACTTCAAAAACAATCATAGTGGACATATAATTTTATTAAACTGGGTTAACTCACCATTCCATTCAAATTAATCTCTTTATTATCCACATTTTTCCAATTCATTAGAGTGATATGGACCCACCCATAACATAATGAAAATAAAATAAATGAGTTCCATAATGACATAAAATATCCACAATATTGTATCATGAGAGAAATAAACAGGTTTTATAGGCACTACATCCTAGTATAACCAATAAATAAGAAAAAAAGTTTCACTAATATTTCACTATTTCATTATAGAAAAACTGATGGGAAATTGGATATCATTTCTATATTTGATCAGGTATATTTTTCTTCCATAACCACATTTTCCTGATTTTTTTACAAAACTATTTTTTATTTTTTAAAATTATTTTATACAAAAAATGTATTTTATAATTTAATTTTTTTAAAGTGTTGAAGTGAATATTTATATATTTTTCTGAATAGTTCATTTCTTAATTTCGTTACCGAAAGTGAAAAGGAATGTTTTTTTTCATAAATAAGTTTAATGTATTTTCCCACAAATAAAATCATTGTATACACTTTTAGATTCTTCTATTAATTTAAATGGCATTATAATGAGAATTCTATAATGAAATACCATATAAATTTTTTTATTTTATATTCCTTTATTTGATAACAGAAAAAAATAATTACAAAACCTATATTTTTAATTAATTAGTGGTCATATTTTATATCTTACTAATTTTGTGGTTGTTAACATTGTCTTGAAATATTCACCTTATTTTCATTATTTTAAATTATACATTTCATTCCTTATAAATATCATTATTAATTATATCGTATATATTATTATTTCCTAAAAAATATACGATTTCAAAATATTAGGTTTTACTTGGAATAAATTTTCTTTATTTGTGGGAATCTTAATATTCCATGTTATTTAATAAATGATTATATTTTTAATAAGAATTATTGTTTGTAAATTAAATTGATTATTAAATATATGATTATGTATTTTACATGTATTTATTGGTGGCAATTAGTTATAGATATCCCCTGTATTAATTTAAGGGTCTTATAAGACAAATTAGTTACACAAAATTATTAAATTGGGTTTTTTATTCAAATAAAACATATTGAATTACCTTAGAAGAAGGATCTTCTAGAAATGCATTCATCATATCTAAGATCATGAAGTTAAATATTATGTATTTACATCAATGATAATTAAGTAATTATAATATTTGATATTAATAAACTAATATTATCTGTTGATGAATTTTCTTATCAATTAATTGATTAAATTGATAGTGTTTTAAAATATTTACCTTTTGATATTGATTATTCATTATCATGATATATTCTACTATACATAAATTTTTAAAAGTATTAAATCTAATCCTTTATTATCATTCCATTATCAAGAATTAGTAAATGATTATAAAATCATATCAATGACGCAAAATTATTTATTATGATATGTATTTTAGGTTCTCATTGTTATAAGGGAGTCATGTTTGTTTTTTGTTCTTCAATACTAATAAAAGCATAATTTATTTGTGATGTAATCCATTATGTATTATTCCAATTTAATAATGTAGAAACCATCTATGGTTTTTGATGTTGGGGTTTCTACAGTTGGTATTAGATGAAGTTTAATAAGATATTTGGGAACTAGATATTAAATGAATGTATATATCACGAGAAATTTGAAAATATATTATAGTATTTTAGCAATTTTAGAATTATATCGATTATTAATTTATGTCTCAATATTCAATGATTATTAAGACATTACTCGGTGTATACCATTATTTACTGACATCACTTAATTGAATAAATAAAATAAATACTTATAGACAATCTAATATTTTCCCTATAGAGTAAGCCAATATAAAAGTTATTGGAATTTACAATATCATGGAAATTACAAGGTATTTGACTCATGTTTTAGTGAAAATCCATTCCAAAATAGAGTGCCCTATTGTTCCATATCATGACTCCTAATGTTTTATCACTTCTTACATTAGAAGAATCCATATTATAATGGAAATAATAATCCATTGGTAGTTAGTGAATGGATATTTTACATCAAAAAGATATTCCTAGAATTTGGATAAAATGGAAGTGAATAGGTTATTAACGTTTTCTATTTTTTTAAATGATAGTTGAACAATGGGTTTCATAAATCTAATGCACTATAGAGGCTAAATTAATAGAAATCATAGCATAGATAAATTCATAATTGATTTTATTTGAGAAATACTATCTATGAGAATAACATTATAATATATAGAGGACGTTAATAAAAATAAATAAAAAAGAAATATTATGGTGTGGAAGTGTACGAGTCTATCGTTACAATACAAGAAATGCAAGCATTAGACTACAAGCATAATATAAAAATAAATGGTAACTGTTTCTTTGATGAGGTTTAGGTGAATATATTAAGAGAAATAGTTTTTAAAATTTTTTCATCATATGATGATATCATATAAAGTGACATTGATAGTTAGAAGGAATTATTAAGGTCCAATATATTCCTAGGAAATAATGTTTTGAAAAGTTCAGATGAGCACCATGAAAAATGGAACACATTAGAGGAGAATAACTGAATTAAAAAAATTACATCATGTAATATTTTTGTAAATAATCAACCCTTGAAATGGTTAACATTCATGAGAGTTTGTTATAAGGGTAAAGATATGGGTATTATAGATAATAAATGTGTGTTAAATAAGGAAACCAGTACAATCTAATTTTGAAACTATAAACAGATAAGGAAAAATTCAAACTAGTGCCTCAAACATCCCTGTAAATTTCAATATAATAAGATAAGGGGAGAGTGGTATACATTTAGAATTAATATAGTAGAAGTTGAAGTTCCTAGAGAGTTAGAAGAAGGTATACTTATCATCCACAGAAGAAGTTATATTTTCTTCTTTGATTCATATTCTACCTAGTATTATATATCTGGATAATTTCCTATGGGTGTCAACTCACCACCTCTATGATTAGATGTTAAAATGGATTGGAAATATCATAGTGGTTTGATGATCACATATTATGTCTATAACTCACGTTCAATATAAATTTCAAGAAATATGAATTGTTAGAATCATTTTATTATTCATCTAATTGAATTTGATATAATTTTGGGCATAGATTACCTCTCTCATCATAGATCCAACATCAATTTTCAGGGATGTGAAGCTACATTCATGATTCTGAATTAATATATTATAGTTTTCTATGTGAGGATGATCCTAAACTCCCAAATCTTGTTTATTTCATCATTTGGGTATTACTACATATTCTTGAGGGATATTTATATTAAATAATTAGAATAAATCTCGAAATTGGGTACATTCTAATTGTACATGAGTTTTTTGTGACATTTTAGGATATATTTATTGTCTTCCCCATACCTCTGAAGATCGGTTTTCAAATGAACATATACTTGATGCTTCACCAATTTTAGAGACTCTCTGTTGATTGGCCCTGATTAAGTTACATGAAAAGTGGTGGAAGATCCTAGTAATTATAGATAAGGGATTCATTCAAATTTTTTCGTCACCATGGGGATTAAACTATTATTTTTTATTATGATTAAATATGAATCAATGAATTTTTTCATTGATTATCCAGAACATAACAATATCAGTACTAAGAATAATTTTTCTTTTCCCTATATCGATGATAAATTGGATAAATCATCATTTCTCAATATTTTTTCATGATTGATACTCGATCGTGAAATTGTCAACTAAGTGTTGAGAATGAGGATATAGATAAGTGTTACTTCTGTATGATCTATGGAATCCTTACATTCAAATAATTCCATTTGTACAAACCAACTATCCATTAATCTTCATGGATTTGATGAATATACTCCTTAAAGGTAACGTTTATCCATTCATGGCAGTTTAAAAAAAATATTTTCCATTATATTCAGAGAGAAAGTATGATATTAAAGAATATTTGAGTTTTTTTCTAAACACCCAAATGAAGGATAAGTTATATGACAAATTTTATAAGTGAGAATTTTAGATATAAATTTTAAAATTCTTTGGTTATACAATATCCAGTGAGGGTATACGAGAGGATCCTTCAATGAATTAAGTTACTGAGAAATGACCAAGATAGATCATGGTAACTGAGATTAATAGTTTTTGTTGCTTATTTAGGTTCAACAAACATATTGTGAGATATTTCTCACAACTTCCCAACCTTGTCAATGTGTTGAATATGAAGGGAGCCAAGTTCTCATGGATAGATCATTGTGAGTATAATCTAAATTAAATGATGTGTATTTTAGTAAACATGCTTCTGTATTCAGTTCCCTAGATTGAGGAAGGGTATATGATATATTGAGATACACCAAAAAAGGGTTTGGAATGCATCCTTCTACAAAATGATCTGGTGATTGATTAGTCCTACAAATAACTGCAAATTTGTGAGTAGAATTATCTGACAGAATATTTAAAGCTGTTAGAGATAATTTTTCTATTGATGATATAGAAAAAATATCATTATAGTGAAAGGTTTTATATAAATACCAACCATAATGTCTTGAAATATATATTTATTAAGAAATTATTGAATAGTCACCGAATAATATGGTTTGAGTTAATTAAATATTATGGATTTAGAAATCATTACCAACCTAGAAAGTATAACAAGGTGACTGATACTCTAATATGGAAATATTATGATAGATTGTTGATGATAAGGATTGAAAGAGATCAAATATTTGTATATTTATAGATGTTAGATCATAAAATATTGAATAAATGGGATAGGACTTATATTTAGTATATGAAATTTCATCCATCCATAGATGATATGATTTAGAAGGTATAGAAAGAATATGTTAAATTATAGAATATGGTGTGGTATTTTTTCTTGAGTTAAAACATGATAAATATGGAATAATAAGGTTCATGCACTGATAATGTGCCATGTCAATACTAGAGTTAAAGAATGAGCTATTGGATAAATCTCACAGTTTTTTATTAGGTGTTATTCTATGATGTATATGGATTTATATATAGCTTAATGTGTATTTAAGGTAAGATAACTTGAAAATTCAAACTACCACGTATGTATCCCGATTCTTGGTGTGTTGGAATGTTAGGTTTGATGGACAGATGTTTAAGGGGATGTTACAACTACTTCAAAAACAACAATGTATGTAAGAAAACATATAGATACCAATTATTTTCATAATGCTATATTATGTCTTATTAGATGATAATTTTTTACATTACATAATTATACTTTCTATGATTCTATAGCTCTTATTTATTTTAAAAAATGGTTATATAAGTAACATGTTCATAAGTGAAGTACAACATCACTCACTATGTTATTTATAACTAGTACAATTTTGAAAAATATCACATTTCATAACTTTCCTTATAACCTAGTACATGAAAAATTAGAAATGTGATCTCAAAATATTTTTAATAGTAAAATAGGGAGATATCAACAATAAATTAGTATAAGGGTATGGGAAAATCAAGATTAAATTTGAGAAAACTTACCCTACATATCATAGATTATAATCATGAATCATGACACAAATAATTTTAGTTCATTTTACATTTATCATAAAAGAATAAAATAACATGAGGCATGATATCATGACATTTTCACAAGTTATAAATTTGGATAATAAAAATGAGAACATAAAATCATTTCCATAGAGTTCAAGCATCACTACCTAGACAGTCATAGTGGATTCGGTTCACTTCCCAAAAAATATTAGTAGTCAAGAATACTTCAAAAACAATCATAGTGGACATAGAATCTTATTAAACTGGGTTAACCCACCATTCTATTCTAATTAATCAATTTATATATCCAAATTTTTCAAATGTATTAGAGGGTTTTGGACCCACCCATAACATAATGAAAATCAAATAAATGAGTCCCATAAGATCATAAAACATCCATAATATTGTATCATGAGAGAAATAAACATGTTTCATTAGCATTACATCATATCATAACCAAAAAATAAGAAAAAATGTTTCCTTAATATTTCACTACTTCATTATATAATAATCAATGAAAAAGGTATGAATTTCATAAGAATATTTAAATCATAACATTAAACTAGAAAAAATTCATATTAACGATGGAATCATTATATCGAATACCTATTTATAATTTATTAAACATATTAGCATTTCAACATAGATGACAAATTCCATTCAATGATAACTTAAAGAATATATTGGCGAAAATATGTTATTCACATTTAAATCACTTATTTAAAATATAAATATTTCCAAAATATTAATGAACGTATTTTATTTTAAATGAAGGATGGAAATTGGTAAAGTGAGATTCAAATTTTTGAGTTGTCATTATAGTGGGAAATTCTATTCTCTCTATATATGTTAAAAGAAACCATTCCTTTCATTATTTTGTAACAAAATTCAGAAAAGTACCTCATTTGGAAGAAAAGAGGATTCCTTTAAATTTTTTTGAAAAAATTAAATCATTGATAAATATTACATTAAATAAAAAATTTATATTATTATAATCATTACTTATCTTTTATAAAACATTTATATGGAAGAAAAATATATTTCTATGGAAGAGAAAAATAATGTTGGGTTTTTGTAAAAATATTCTTTGGTCTATTAGGTACATAAATCAAAAAACCATAAATTAAAACATGTATTTTCAAGAAATCAAAATTATTTAAGTTAATTTATGATTATTTTAAGAGGTAGATCATTAAATTTCATTATATGAAACAATATCATAAGAAATCCATTTAAATATTGAGAATCTAACATAAAACCCTTACCTCAAGTCTGTATTCCTTTGTACATGTTCAAACCTCATGTATAATATATATAGTTTTGTTATTTATAAATTATATATTCTTATTTACATATATTATAACATATATGATTTACTTATTTCCTTTTATCACCTCTTTTTTGATTTTTTAAATAACTATTCTATGTAGTAACTTCTTCATTTATCATGTATGTTTTTGTTCGGAGGTTTTGGTCCATGTAGAAAGATAATACTTCCATAATGTATAAAATATTAGTAATAATATATATATAAGATTAACTCAGGATATAAATATTTATATTCATCCATAAAATTTATATATATAGAAATTAATTACATAATTCATGGATATGGTAGGGTGTACATACACATGAATGTTTTTTTTTCATTTTTCGATGGATGGGAAAATGACATCGCTTCATGGAGGGGGTAGTCCACATGTAATAATTAGAGAAGTTATATTTTCCAAAAAATAATTGAAGGTAATAAGGTATATGTAATTTTATAATTCTATAAGTATTATTATGTTATAAAATACACACACACACATATAATAAATCCTTCATTATATCCATCAATGAACATTGGTGAAGTAAATATAGTTAAATTAGTTCATATGGTGGTATTAATTAGTAAAATATATCAATGGTTGAATTTCATATTTCATGGGAATAATATTTTAAAGAGGTATATGGAGTAATGCAATGAAACTCACAGTTAATAAGTAGACATGTTCATCAGACATCCTCTCTAGGATTTTATATGAATCCATCCTATAAAACTTTTATAATCAAACATGTGAATATAGGTTTTTGGAGAGAGATGTATAGAATGAATTTTTGAAATAATTTCTATAACAAATGTCTCTTGATGTTTGGATTGGAAAGGAGAGAGGGTGACCTTTTATAAGTAGGGAAGATGACACACATAGAATTTTTGAAAAAAACAAAAAAAATTAACAAATTATTCAAAAAAAAAGTTACCAAATAGATCATTATTGAATAAGAAATGATATAGGGTCAAAATAACACAATAAATTATAATTTAGACATATAAATAGGTTATTTTGACCCTTATCTATTTATTTTAACCCCTAGTAAACAAGTTCTATACTTACCCATTGTAACATAATATAACAATTTCAAATATTCACAATGAACGAAAAATACGTTGAACATGTTAAATAATATTATTTATAATGATTTTAAATACTTATTCAATTATATCATAATCAATTTGTATATTTGGATGTATTTAATTAATAATTAAATCCTTGAACATGACGAAATGTAATTTTACAATAAAATTGTTCTCTATATAATAAATCATTTTAAATCAAAATTAAAAATAAAAATTATTCCAGTAAACTTATATACATTAATAATAATATAATATAACTAATGTTACTTTTGAACCCATATTTAAAAACCATAACTCTTTAAATTATTTAAATTAAATGACAACATTCAATATAAATTAGTATTTTTACAATTTATAGAAAAATTAATATTTTCAAAAAATTCTAAAAAATTTACAATTAGATAATTTTGAAATTTTTATTTCAAAAATTAGTTTAATTTTTTGAAATAATTATTATTGATTTAGAAGAAAGTAGATATAATAATTTCTAAAGAAACATTTTTGGATGACATTTAATTTTTTTTAATAATTTCATTTTACTAAAAATTGAAATCTTATTTCTTAAGAATTAATAAATAAATTTTTATTGTATATGATATATATAAAAATATAATTATTTTTTTATTTCTATTCATAACATCTAATTTATTGGTTAGGTGATTACTATCGCATAAAATAATAATATTTTAACAATTAAAATGTTCATTTAAACACAATGTTGCAAGAAACTGAAGATATCAAATAAAAAAATTGGAGTATTTCAAAAACAATCTGGAGGTTTTACATTCTAACCCCATTAAAATAAATTTCACGACCATATTTCAATTTCTCCTATACAGGAAAACGAGTTTATCTTAATTTCAATATATCATTAGGTTTCCAGGTAGCTTCTTAAAGTTTTTAATTTTTTTAGATAACAGTAATCTGGTATGTATTCTTTTTTGTAGAACTTTTTCTATAGGACCCAATAATTTTATGAATTGTTCTTTATGGTAAATATAATGGTCCATTGATATAACCTATGCGTTTATTATATTTTATGTATCAAGTATGTACTTAGAAAAGATAAATGGAACATATACTGAGACTGTGAGAGGTTTAATTAGACACCCAAGAAATTAGTTACTATCCTTACTCGATCAGGAATCCTAAAGGAGAAAGTATATTTGGGGATTAAATTTCCATTATTTTGTATTCTCCTAACCTTCTTCCATAGATAAAATCATAAAAAACTTGTTATCAATAATAACTTCTTTATCACATTAACTATTGTCAGAATAACTTTTACTTTGACTAGATGATACTATCATGTTCTATTGAATGGATACAAATTTCATTAACCTTTCCTAAACTTGCACATGTCCCAATCTATTTTTTATCTAACATCATCACAACTTGTTTTATTTAATAGCTACCTTCAATATAGGGGTTTGAAGGATTTATATGGACTATCAAGTGAAAGATATTATTCTAATAAAACCAGACTAGAGGAAGGTATTCATCCCAAATACCATTAAAAAATATACAAAGATCAAAACATATCATCTATGGTTTATATGGTTCTCTCATGCCGACAATCTCTCTAATTATTATAAGTTTTACTAAAACACTATTTTATATCTAGATCATTTAGAAGACATATCTATATCAAATGGGTAAACATCCGATCTCAATCAGATATAATATAATGTGGTACCAAATTAAACCTTACCACTTCAATAATACATATTATGGTAAGAAGATAAAGAGATAAATCTTAAGTGATAGTAATGAATTGTTTTGACTTTATAAGGCGATCATCTAAAACCAAAAAAGAAATATGTCCGTTTGAAATTTATGGGTGTCTAGTGACAAAATAAATGGTAATTTTCCCACATTTTTATTTTAGTATAGGTAATAGTTATATCCTCCACATATAATTCTATCTCTCAATATTAACAAGCTGATATACCAAGAAATGATAAAAAAAACTATACAATATACCTTATTATGTTTTCCCATAATCAATCTTCCTTCAGATCTCTTTACATCCTTGTATTTCCATGATGAATTGAGAATGATGAACTATGAGCCTCATTAATCTGATCATTCATAAAATATAATAAAGATTTACCATATAAATGGTTCCAAAATCATATATTTCCATAAAAATTAAGGTTTAACTGATGGGAAATTCAGACCTTATCTTGCAAGTCGACATCATCCTTCTATGCCTCTTTAATCCTCAAATATATAGATGATTGAAAACATAGTTGAGAAAATTAAAATGTCTCCCCTGCCACTATTATTTCAAGATCTATCCTTTTTAAATCCATAAGTATTTTAATTTTTTATCTTTATCAAATATAATCTATCATGATTAATTTTACATAGATAATCTTATACCTTATTGTATATCTCATGGTGTTAATATATTGAGGAGTCATAATCTTTAATCAACTCCAACCATTTTCTCTGATTTATATTTGGATCATTCTAGGTGAATATATAATTTTTTTATCAGTATATACATCACCCCTTTCTCCAAAACGATCATGCCTATATATATTTAATGACAAAATCTCATATCTTACTCCAAATCATGATTTTGAATTTTTTTTATCATGAACCATTAATAGGTCTATGGAAAAAATATATACTCATATCATTCTATATGAGAATGAATCATATCCCCTTATTTGATGCATTACTATATATTACAAACTTCGACCCACTATAGGGAAATGTATGAAAAAGGGTTCTAATTATCCTTCTCTTTAGTTCATAATTTTTTTCATTACATTCATCTATCAAAATAAACATGGATCCCTTCCATGTTAACTTTGTGGGTGGATAAAAAAGTTCTAATAAATTATATATAAAGACTCGATAATATCTATACAAACCAGAAAAACTCAAAATATCAATCAAAATGGTTTCTCTTCACCAATTATAATAACTTCCATCATTTATGGATTTGAATATATACCCAATAATGAGATTATATGACCTGAAATTGAAACTGTTTATTCCCAAAAGTCACACTTTGTAAACTTTGTGTACAATTTCTCCTAAAACAGTGTCTTAATTATTATCCTAAATTGATATTTATTCTATTAATTAGAAATTAAATATATAATAATATCATCAATAATTAAAACAAAAAACAAATCAAGTAAATCTCATAATACACTATTAACTAAATCCATGAATATTGTAGGAGAATTATTAATATCAAACAACATCATGATAAATCCATAGTGTCTATACATTTTAAGAAATGTTATAATGGGTATATCCTCATTCTTATCCCTCAATTTATGATATTTATAAGGAGGATAAACCATATAAAATTATTGAGATCCATATAGTTGAACGAAAAATTCATAAATATGAAAAGAGTATACTTATTCATGAGTGTGATATTGTTAAGTTCCTCATAATGAATATAGATTCATATTGATCCATCATTCATCTAAAAATACGAATAGGTGAATTCAATTATGATTCCCTATACTGAATAATTCCATTTTAAAGATTCTCTTGGAGTTTCTTCTTCAAATCCGATATTTCTATCAGGGACATTCGATATAGAGTTTTTGAAGAAGGTGTAGCTGCCGGTATGAGTTCTATAGAGAACATAAATTCATAAATTGGGGGAAGAATATCAATATATTTTATAAAGAAATCAAAAAAATATAGTAAAATAGTAAAATATAAAATAATTAGTTTTTATCAATCCATTTCATATAAAACCCCTTTGGAATATGAATCAAGACACATACAATGTAATTAATTTCCATTAAAAGATAATATTTATCATCAAACTCATATATGATTATATGTAGGTTTGAAATATCAAATATTACTTCCCTTCCTCACCAATTGATGCGTTATTTTTCAAAATAAAACTTATCAATTCCCAAAATCAAATAAAATTTAATTATAAGTAGAATAATTAGATTTTCCGGAAGTATATTAAAAAAAATCAATTTGGGAAGAATCATAGACTTGCAATATGATTACCATACCATTAGGATTTTTACTACTAATTCAACATATAATAGTTGAGGTGGTACGTTGAAACCCTTATAATATTCCACATATAGAAAAGAGTTGGTCAATCTATAATAAAATAATACCTTATTAGTTATAGATTGGATAATATGTTTACCTTTCACCACTTCTTTATCATTATCCACATTAAAAATAGTGATCTCATGAGATTAACCTTTTTATATATTCCTAAGAGGTGTCTGTCATCAATCATCATCATTAACAATTAGGATTGATCACATGTTATCTTAATACCAATAATCTTTTTATTTGGTACACTAGAGTGTGGGTGGTTCGTTACATAGAGTCTTATCTATATTTGTGTCATTATTTTACTACTTCCCATAAAATGGGAATTATATTTATTTATTTGCATCATTTAAACACATAAAAACCCTTAATAATCATCTTATGATAATTCATTAGAAGTTTCATTCCGAAATTTGAGCATAAAGGAAGGCTTACTTTATTGACTCCTTGGGTTTTAGAGTTTCTATTGAATTCCATATTTGTTTTCTTATCAAAACAACGAGATTGATGGTACATTCAATATCTATTTAAATATTGATAGAATATCAAATTATTTCACCATATATACTTATGTCTGTTATGGATAATATCCTATAGATACTTGGTTTTAATCCAGAAATTGTTTATCAACCTTAATTTTAGGTCCGATTGTAATACTAGAAATATACCTCATAAATCTAAAAACAAATTCCCTTATATGTTGAAACCAATTTATTATCCTTTTTATTTAGTGAAAGGAATTCATTATCTACATTAATTCTGAGAATACGAGGAAATTTCTTAGGTAGAAATAATATTTTAAAGTCAACCCAATATAATGTTCTAATTTATTTATGTTTCCTTTTATTCATGATAACAGTACACTAATGATCTTTTTTCCCTTCAAAATGATAGATAGATGAAACAAATATCATGTTCCAAACATTGGAGAATACAAAATATATTTTCAGTGGTACAGATCCATTAATTAAAAACTAGTAAATTGGTGTACCCCCAAAATTATTGTTTATGTTTCCACATGATGTAATTAAAACATTGTTTCCCCTTATTTTATTATTTGGATCATTAAAATAATTTCTCTCTTGAGAAAGTTATTTAATTATAATAATGGGGAATTTTCCCCTTGATCCAATAACATTCAATTTATATGGAGGAAAATAATTGCATTATCCATCAAATTTACCATCAAAATGGTTTCTTTAGCTTCCAACCATTAACTAAAAAAATCATAGAGTGATAAAAAATAATCATTGTGTGAAACCACATAATAATGAAAAATATTTTGTATTATACCTAAATCATTAAATTATCTACAATATATGACACATTAGGGTTATCATAAGTCTTTAATGATCATCATATATTCATATTATTCATGATGGTCCATAAATGAAATTTTAATCAACCAATGTATGTCCCTTGTGGGTGTCAAAACATGTGCTCAGTATGAGAAAAATTGATATGGAATATATCGATAGATGGTATACAGTTGGAAAGTTTTTTTAGGGTTATTAACCCCAGATGAATTTATACTAAATTCAAATCCACTTGTAGTAGTAAAATAGTGATGTTTTTCTAGGAAAAACACACTCCATTATTTACTATAACATAGGACGTTCTGATATACAAAGGATTATATTATGTGTTATCAGTAATGTTTTATCATCTTAATTCCAAATGTTAACTAAAACATTCTATGATACCGACTATAACAACCCATTATTTTCATACAATGTTTTATATATTTGTAGATTAATATTAATTATATAGAACAATAATCCATGCCATGATTATATATGTCATGCATCATTGGAAAAGTTGATAGAAAAACTTATTTTCCATAATTTGACTACATCATCGAAAAAAATTTCTTAAAAAGTATCATCCTTCATAGACAAATGATACCTAATACTATTCTTTATAACCTAGGGAAATGATTCATATTAAATAATTATATTAGACTCTTAATAATGGTAACCAAGGAAGATATAAACACAATATGAGAATAAAAGTATGATAACATGGGCATAACAATTAAAACCCACACACTTCATATTATATATCATAATATTACATCCTGGATTAAATATTGTACTTTCATTAGACAATAATCATAAAGTAACAAAAGAACACAATCTCTGTAATCAAAACATTAGCATAAGAAAAAATATTGTGGAATAAAAATATGCATAATAATGAATTTTATTTATAGTAAATAATCACTTATAAGACTATTATATTTAATTAGTTTCAATAATGAAACACTAATATTAATAAGGGTTTTATCCCTAGAAAATCATTGCGGATATAGTTACTTTCTGAGCTGTGTTCACTCCCGATTTTAGTCTTCTTTATCTCATCAGTTTTCCATTTTAACCAAAATAATTGGAGAGATTTATTACTCTTGTAACACCCATAAAATAAATAAAATCATAAATATTAGTTCCAAAATATCATAAATCATTCATCATATAAAACCCCATGAGAATGAAATGTGTTTCATAAAAACTTCATCATAGCATAATCCATGCTTTTTTTTGAGTTTTATAAACCTATTTTCATCCTAATAATAAATAATCCCACGAATAAATAACTGTTTTATAATTTTATAATATCCTAAATATAAATTTAATTAACATTAAATGATATTATCATAGATGAAAAATTCTATTGAATGTTCACTTGAAGACGATATTCAGTAAAAATATTATTCACACTGAAATAAATTGTTTAAAATATAAGAATTTACAAAATATTAGAGAGAAACATTCTTATGAAAAGAACCTATTAAAATTTTAAATGATTCTTTGAATAATTTAGTGTTCATGAAATAGTGAAATTATATTCACACTATATAAGTTATAAAAAATAATTCATTTCACACTTCTTTAAAAAACCCATAAAGTTCCACATTAGGAAATGATGGGATGATTAATTTTAAAATGTTTAAAAAAAATTGAATCATTGGTAAAAAAAATAGATTAAAATTTAAAGGATAAAATTATAATCATTATTGGAAATATTTTTAGAAAACATGGATATGGTACAAAATGTTTTTTTGTCCCAGTAAAGAATGAAATTTGATTTTATATAAATATTTTCATTAAGTATCTTTAGTACTTAATGTGAAGAAAATTAATGGATAAACATTATTTCTAGGAAATAATAATAAGATAAGGAATGATATAAGTTTCTGGAGAGGCACATCATCAAATTTCCTACCTTTAAAATAAATCATAAAAATCCAAACAAACAATGAAATTGTAACATAAAAACCTTAACTGAGGTTTGACATCATTCATAAGTATTCAAACCTCACGTATAATAAATGTAGGGTTATTAGAAATATATTATAGTAATTTTTTAATTTATATCATAACATATATGATTTACTAATAACATTTTATCACATGTATATTGAAAATTCATTACTAAAATAACTATGTCGGGTGATAAGGGCATCATTTGTCCCGTATATTTTAGTTAGGTTGTTTTGGTAAATTTACATTGATAAGGGTTAAATCACCAAATAAATTAATCTTGATGTAAATATAATATATAATTTCTATAAATATATATATATATATATTTATATATTTATATTCATCCATGAAATATATAGATAAGAAAATAAATTACAAAATTTATGGAGACGGTAGACCCCATGTACGCATGAATGCAAATTTCCTTTTTAAATGGAAATAATGAACTAGATGTAAATATAATTAAATTTTAAATAATCATTATTATGTCATATATACCATATATATTCATCAAATAATTCCAAATTACTATATATTTAAATCATAAATGAAAAACAAATCACATCACATCATTGAGGTGGTAATCCACATGTACGCATGAATGACATTATCGCTTAACAAAACATTTTATGGTAAGATGGTATAAGTGATGTTATAAATAAAAAATTATAATATATTTAAAAATATAATATATATAAATTAATTCTTTCATTATATCTGACATTGTTTTGTAGTTAGGAAAAATGAATTATAACGATTTGCGAGGTAGTAGTCCAACATACAAATTATCGACGATATGATTTCCCATTTGATAGAAGATGTGATGGATATAGGTTATTACATTCACATAATTTTCCATATTTATATTTAGATATAGGTTTTATTATTTCATCATGGTATATTAATATTTTACAGGGGTATAAGAATAAATACAATGAAAACATAGTGTTATGAAATATAAATCTTCTTGGAATAACCTTGTTTGGATTATAATTAAATTTTACATAGGATAATTTTATGATAAAAAAATAGACTATAGGTAATGGGTAGTTATTTAATGAAATTATGTTATTTTATCATTCCTAAAACAGATCTTTATGGGTTCATAGGATAATATAGTGGGTGTCCTTTTATAAATAAGGTAGAGGACAAAAAAGGAATTTTTGAAAATAATAAAATATAGTAAAAACTTATAAACACTATATGTATCCAAAAATGATCCAGTAATGAATATAAAATGAAATATGTTCCAAATATATCCATTAAATGTAATTTAGAAATGTTTTTATGTTTTCTAAACACGTATCCTTTTAGTTAAACTGCCAGTAAAGGTGTTTTATCCTTAAACATAGTAGACATTATTTATGTATTTTGTAATTCATTATGAAAAAAAATAATTTGAAAATGTTACCTAGTATTAGTTATTATTAATATAAACTTTTAACCAATTTCATACCATTTAATTCACAAAGGTAGAAAATTTTATGTTAATAATAAAATTGTAAACCTGAAAGTGGCTGTTTTCAAAATAAAATGTATCATTATGTTTTAAATGGGTTTAGATAAAAACATTAATAAAATTTACATCCTTGACATATATTGAATTAATAATAATTTTATTTATCTAATTTTACATTTGAAACCATTTGATAACAAAATTTCAGTTGTAAAAGTCTTTAAATTAAAAGTGTTTTTAAAATATTAACCTGTATATTAACTATTCATAAAAAATTATTTTTTCAGAAATCCATCCAAAATTTACTCTATAATAATATTAAAATGTTTATTAAAAATGGTTAATTTCTCCAACAAATGTTTTAAATTTGAAATAATAATTATAATATTTTTTCCGGAACCTACCTTGGTTCGCCTGGAATCGGTCACCCTAGCCGGTCTGCAGCATGGCCCAATGGGCATTCCCCATCCCCATGGGCTGGAAACTAGTGGTAGGCATCAAAACATACAAAATTATACTATTTCAGCCCAAAAGAAGCAAAAATGACCAGGTACACAATCTGAACCTCAAACAATATATATAAATAGATTCAGTTATAAAATGTAAGTGAACCGAACAAGCTGAAAATTATAACTAGACAAACCGTACTAACCAGATATCCATGTGACCTCTTGGTCACCACCACCCACAATACCCAATAGCTCCAAGAGCCAGCTCCAACCAAGAAATTTTAACCATAATAGAAGAAAAAAAACATATTTTGTCCACCAACATTGAGAGGTATAAGTAGGGTGTGAACCAAACAAGCTCAATAGGAAACCACCAAAGAATCCATCTACATTCCTTTACCATAGAAAACTAATAACTCTAGTTTGAATGACATTTATAAATAAATTGTTTTCATATACTATTTTGATTTTTAAAACCAAATATAATTGTCCATTACCCATATAATATATAACAAGGCACATGAAGGAAAAAGTAATGTTAACATGCTCTTTTAAACATTTACTTTAAAAATCTTTGGAAATAGGCACACATTGACAATTTTTCAAAAAAACCCAAAATCTTGTAAAAGGGAATGATTCCACACAATTAGGGAAATGGTACTAAATGTTCTTGTAAAGGGAAAACCCAAAAAATTCATAGAACTCAGAGGAGAACTAGAACATACAATACATGCGACTAATCCTGATTCCATGTTATACTTAATGACATCATAATGCCCTAATGCCTGACCGTCTCCCTACCTAGCCTGGTCAAGGGGACCTATCCCATATAAGTAAATCCATATATCCTCAAATAATGGGAAACTAGCATGTAATATAATCTGTACTAGTGCAATCTTTATTCTTAGTAAACTATTTTTTTATTCTGGGTTCCCATGATATGTTTCACAAGAGTTTGTGTCATACAATTCCAATAACAAGAAACATATATGAGAAAACACAACACCCAATACAACATCACCGCAACAAAATCAATGTTATTCCCTTGAAGTAAAATAACTACCATATGAAAGAAGTCCCATACAGAGGATCCTCTCATATCACGATTAACAAACTAGATAAGAGACCTAACTGAAGAAGGGTATTCCAAATAGCGATTTCAATATTCCAAATCGTCCATTGCCTTTAATACATTATAAAATTTACCAAAAAAATTAGAAACAATTTACAAAACAACATCAAATACAACCACTATACTAATGTGGCCAAACATGCATTCAGACTAATCATTCACAAAAAAGGGGTGCCCTAGTGAATTTTAAATCCATGTTAAAACACACAAAACATACAGAAGTGACAAACAATCATTAAAAGAACTACACGACAACTCTATTTCACAAAATTTCAAATGGTCCATAGTTTCCAACATTGACCAAAACACAACTCAAATTCCCAACATGCCTTATCTTTTCCAACGAGTCACCCAAACATGTTTCAAGGCTAACTGGGCCAAACCACGAGGAACACATTTGTAATCAATTTTAAAGAAAAAGATGAAAAAATTCCCCTATTTTGTAAAACATGAAACTATTTTTGAAAGAATTAGAGAAAGAGGAGAAGAGGTAATTTATAGGGTGCACAAGTTCTACAGTTCCATATTCACTTTATTACACCTCCAGGTGTGCACTAAGTGCACCTATGGTTATGACTTCATCTAATGTTACACACTAAAACCAATTAAAACATTAGAGACTCATTTTCATAAAACCATAGTTCTATTTCAACCCAAATCCATCCATTTTACTAATTTATAATATTCAACACAAGTTCAAAAACCACTATCTAACATTTAAAAAGATGTTCCAAACCAATCTGAAATAAAACATCATGTATCACATAGGTAAAACCCATTATATGACCTAAATATTATTAAAAACATTTCATTGGAAAAATACTCACTCAACCATCCATTTTCATCTTAAAAATTCATTTTAAATTTTATCCAACACTTTAGGCATAAATAAACATGGGCATAAACCAAAAAACATGTCAATTTCTATTTAAAAAATAAAGCTACTTTAAAGTGTCTTAAAAAACATAATAAGAGTATCTTATAGGTTCATAGGAAAGTTATTAATTAATCAATTAAATAATTAATCAATGTAAATGAATTGGAAAAGATGAAAAAAAAACAAAAAACTTGCCAGTGTGAAAATGGAAGAGAAAATCTAAGGAATGGATAATCGAGCATCATAGACAATCCAAATTCCCTAGCAACAAGAAAATTGTACAAAAAATTATCCCACCATAACACCATGGTTTGTACCAGAATAAATCCCCTGAAGGAAAATTTTAGTAACCAAGAGGGAAAGATAAAGAGGGAAGAAATTTTCCAAAAATCAAAGAGATCATACCTTGGGACCTTCAAGGGACTTCAATCGAGGAATGAGAGAAAGGGAGAGGAGTGTGGGAAGACCAAATGGTGAACCATGGTTAGAGGAGGGAAGTGGAGCACAAAAATGGATAAATGGGTAGATAGAGGGAAATATGAAATGTGATTTTTAATGACTTGTAATGTCCGCTTGGTTTGGCTGCACGATTTGAAAAACTATAGGGTAACCATGCAGACTCCTCTATCCAAGGAAAAAAAGTTGCATAGAAACCTATGACTTAAATTATGGGTGTGTGAAGGTCATCTGGTCTGTTCTTTCAAGCCATCACCAATGACACAATGTCTACACGGTTAATACTATCCATGGGGTTACCATTTTCCCCTCTAAAAACCATCCAAAAACTCCAAAAAGAAAACTTTTTTGACCTGGAATCGATCCCAGACCTTTACCCAATGATCATAAACAAAAAAATGTATAAAAAAATAAGTATCCGATATCGGGGTGTAAAACATATCCCCACCAATGAAACATTATTCCCTCAAGAATTCACCAAGATGACCATAATAAAAAACTCGAGCCGATGCCCATATCAAACTGAGGTGAACAAGGATTTCCAGGATGACATTATTGTCCAGCCGTTAGAACCAACTAATCGAGAGGAAACTAAATCCCATGATTGAGGTTGAACACAAGAGAGTTCTCCCAAAAAAACAAACTCCACTAACTTGAAAAATTGAAAGTCCCAACCCACAATCCCCCGGGGGGCAATGCGGGAAATCCCCACCAGAATCCACCCAACATTTTTACACTAACCAAATAATGACATTACCACAATTGGAAACTAATGAATTATAAATACTGAACTAAAAAACTCTTCTATCATGATAAAATCTATTCTATCACCAAGACCCAAATATAGAACATGCCATGAAGCGACTCAGCATACTGGGACACGAGAACAAAAACACTTCCCACAAGAACCAATTAACCTCCAAAAAATGGAGAATAAAAACACTACCAGAATTGGAAATCATCCACACTGGATGACTCTCACAACACCAGGGAATACCCCATAAATAATTAAATTCACCCCAAAACACCATACACTTCCCCCAAAATACCCAAACACTGTCATCCCAAAACAAATGCATTCAACGCCAAAACCAATTCCCAACAAGAGACAAACACACATTCAAACTGAAATGATGAACCCACCCTTGCTGAGAAAAAATAGTTGGGGAAAATCATATGATTCCACCCCAACAAAGAAAACATGAACCAGGATGGGGTTTTAAAGGCCCTCAGAAACTCCTACTTGTGCACGAGCCTCACCCCGAGAACTATGGCTGGGGCTTTGATGATCAGAACACCATATGTCTCATAGTCAACAACTAGCATCCCATGACCAAAACTCCTTCTACAATCCACCCGTCCCATAGGTCTTTTCTAAGTGACTTGAATGACCCCGATGAGTGTAAGGCTATTGAGGGATGTGAATTGACACTACTTGGAATGTATGAACCAGTAATACTGATGGAACACCAAAATATGGTATTGTTATCTAGATTTTAGAACCAATAGTAATGGCTACATATAGATATGTTCCTCTAGAATGAGCTCTTGACCAGATGGGGAACCCTCATGGTAGCCGACCACCACAAACTACACCCTAAATTCCATTGAATATAAGATGTCTAACCTCTATTGGTCTATAAACAGACCCTCAAACAAAACCTAGACATCACAAACATTAACAACCTCCAGATTTACCAACAATATAAAGGCAATCTATGCTTCCATCGAACCACTCTTCTACCTCTAGGAGACCTATATCACCTCAAAGGATGGAAACACCAAAAAAGAATCAGAAACTGGCATGAATCACTGTCAAAATTAGGGACATTTCTGAGAAACATACTCTTAAAAACATAAGGAAAATAATCCAAAACCATCATCATACCAAAACACAATAAATAAATAACACCTCATGCTGATACAACTGGCCTGAAAGCCAAAGAAATCCAAAAAAATAAGAATCCACTTATTCAAAATCATTATTTTTCATTTAAATTCCGAAAAAAAACTTAGGAGAAGGTCATTTAGAAAAAAACACTCCACCTTTTATATGTATTATATTTACTCACTAATAGAAAACAATTTTCCAAACTCCTTCATTTTCCAAAACTCACCCATGGAATCCTATGAATCATCCCACGTGGGTCCATACATTTCCATCCACACCATCCATGAATAGGTTCCCCACACTATTTCTATATACACACACACACACAAGTGATCCTCCATAAAGAATACCAAGGGCCACATCCTTCCTTTACTCATCAAAATCCAAACCTTTACCAACTTTTCAATCAAAGGAGCATACATGTTTCAAACTCCCATTACTAATTTAAAACCATTTTCAAGAAACCATTTTCATTTAAAAAATATTTTAAAATAAACCTTTGACATTTTAAAATCCACTATAATTTGAAAATCACATTCACACCTACCAAAAACAAAATGTAGCACAACCAACTGTGAACTACCAGAATAACAAACAAGTTATTATGCCAAGCCCAGTGACATGGTAGTGAGCCTTGCCCCAATTAAAAAATACAAATAAGAGGACATTAAACTGTGTACCTAGACTCCATGTAGGCCACTAATCCTTGTAAGGTCACAATATAACACCATAGTTTAACCATCATCATCACTCAATACGAAGTGAAGATAACGACTCCAAACATGGACTACCCCTGGTAACTCAGGGTTCGTCAAGAGTGGTGGTGATCTGGAACAAGACCATAACAAACCTTCTGAGTCCCATCATTATTAATATGCATCTATCTAACAACCTAAATAACAAGTTCCTTTTATGATAACATTTTTCATGAACCATCCCAAGTCAATGCTGCACCATTTACCGAAGCCAATCCACGACATGGCCCAGAGGGATCTCCTGATCCCCACGGGCTGGAAACTAGTTTCGAGAATAAAAAAATACAAGAGGGAACATTTTCTAACCAAATGAAACAACTAAGACGAGATACATAAACTAAAACATAACCAACAAATATAAATAGATGCAGATATAAAATATATATTGATAGAACAAACTGAAAATTAAAACAAGCTGAACTACACAGACCATATCTCTATGTGGCTTGTCGGTCACCTCCTGCTTCAAGACCTAATATCTCTAAGTGATGACTCGAACAAGAAATACTGAATAAAAATAGAACATGAAATATAGATTATGTCTACCGACACTAAGAGGCACATGTAGAGTGTGATAAAAACAATCTCAGTAAGAAATCACCAATGAATCCATGAATCTTACTTAACCAAATAAATCCAATAATGCTAGTTTGAACTATATTTTAAGGGTATATCTTTCACATATACTTATCATCTCTAAAACCAATAGTCACAATAGATTTCTCATATAATATAAAATAATGAACATGAATTAAAAGGGGATATGGACCTCCAATTTCAAACATTTACATTAAATGTTTTTTTAAAATAGCCACACACTAACAATTTTTCAAACATATACCAAAACATAGTAAAAGGGTATGAATCCATGCTACAAGGTAAATGGTACAAGTAGTTTTTATAATAATAAAATATGAAAAATCAAATGATCACAGAGGAGCACCACAACATACTATACATGTGACTCATCTTGAAGACATGCCCTACACAAGGACTTCATAATACCCTAACACCCTAACATCACCCTACCTGGCTTGGTTGTGGGGCTAGATCCCATAGTATTAAACCCACGTATCTACCAACTATGGGAAACTAGCTAGTATAATAACCTATTGTAGTTCAACAATTGTTATCTGCAAACCTCTTAATAATATGGTGTTCCCATGTTATGTTTAACAAGGGGGTTTTCTATACAATTCAAACATCATGACACATATATATCAAAACAAACAACAAAATCTGGCATCACCCTAACCACCTCAATGTTAGTCTCTTGAGTTAAAGTAATTTCCATATCAAGGAGGTCCCATACTAAATACCCTCCGATCACATGATTATCTGAATAGTCAAGAGACATAACTCAAAAATATTCTTCCAAATAGCCATTTCAAAATTCCGATTGGGCCTTTATCTTTAAAATAGTATACCATTTACCAATACATTTAGAAACCATATTGAAAAAACATCAAGCACCATCATTATTATAATGTGGATAAATGGGCCTTTAGAAAATGAATTCACCAATAAGGGGGCCCATGTTAATTTTAATGCAATGTTAAAACACACAAAAAGACATACAGAAGTGGACAATGAGGTTTCAAAACACTACATGACAACTCCCTTTCACAAAAATCCAAACACGGAATAGCTTCCAAAATTCACCCACACAAAACTCAAATGCCAAATGGGCATTATCTTTTAAAACTAGTCAACAAATCCTGCTTCAAGGCCAACAGGGCCAAACCATTAGTTACACATTTTGAATAAATTTTTAAAAAAGAAGTAAACTTCCTCTATTTTTGAAAACATGATGATATTTGAAGAAAATGGTAGAAATGGGATAAGAGGTACTCTTTAGGTGGGACTATCCATAGATTTCCATCTTCACTTTATTTCATGTGGATGTGTTATCATAGTACTCCCATAGTTGTGCCTTCATCCATTGGAACACTCTAAAACCAATTAAGACATTTAAAACTGAATTTCATAAATACAAAATTTTCTTTCAACCCAAATTCATTTATTTTACTCATTTATTTTATACAACACAAGTTAAAAAACCAAGATCTCACTTTTAAAAAGAATTTACACACCAATCTAAAAGATAAATCCATGTGTCAACTATATAAAAATGGATACATGATCTAAATCCATTTAACAAATATTTCAATGTGGATATCCTCCCTCAACCATCAAATTTCACCCTAAAAATTTAGTTGACATTTTATCAAACAACTTATGAAAAAATACACATGGGAATAAACAAATAAACATGTAAAAGTCTATTTTTAACATAATATATAAACTTCAAAAAAAACATAAAAATATTTATAGGAGTATCATATAGTTGTGTAGAAATGTTTTAAATTTAATAAAGGAATCAAGAATCAAAGGAAATGCAATGGAAATGAAGAACAAGGAAACACGTACCTTGCCAGTGTGAAAATGGAATAGAACATCAAGTGAAAGGAGAATCGAGCCTCATAGATAATCCAAATTATATATACATAAGAAAATAAAACAAAAAATTACCCAACCCTAACAGTATGATTTTTTCATGAAAAAATACACCAAAGGAAAACCCTTGGAACCTATTGGGAAAGAGAAAGAGAAAATAAACTGGTGAAAAAATCCAAGAGATCATACCTTGGGACCTTCAAGGGCATTATATAAAGGAAGAAGAGAAATATAGAGGGGTGTGGGATGAACCCCTGGTGTTCTTTGGTTAGAGGTGGGAGGAGGAGCCCGAAAATGTGTAAAAGGGAGGATAATTTGAAATAAGAAACATGAATTTTAATGACCTGGAAAGTCCACACTGTTTGACAGCCCAGTTTGGAAAACCCTGCAGTAACTGTACAAAACCCTCAGTGCAAGGAAAAGAAGCCACATGGAAACTTGGGACCTACCACATGGTCATGCATAGGCCATGTGGTTGGTTTTTTTATCCAGCTCCAACCGCACGGTGTCCACATGGTTACAACTAACCATACAGTAACTATGATCCCCTTTGAAAACATGAAAAAACCCTTGAAAACTCAAAATATTGACTGAGACTCAAACTCAAATCTTGACCCAAAGATCCAAGACTAATAAAAGGATACAAATAATAAGTATGTAAGATCTAGGTTTCATATATTTTATAACAATATAAATACAAATCCTTTTTGATCGAGATTATTTTTTCGGAATAATGTAAGATTACTAAAAACTGAATGGTTATTCCTGAATAATTAAACATTAAATTCTTATTATATAGGAACTTTATATATGTATATATTAAATAATTTTATATTTCTTAATCATAAAATGAAATTTAATATTTAGTCGGTAAATATTATATTAAATAATAATATTTTAATATTATTATTGTTCTTTTAAATCCAGTGTTGTGTGTAAAAAAATCTATCCAAGAAAATATTTTTTAGAGAAATAAATCATAAAATATGATGTTTTTGAAAAAATATATATATATTTCATCATAAAAATACCCAAAATCTGTAAATTAATATAATTATATATGGTTTGTTGTTGGATTCCTTATAAAATTAGTTCATTTTATCACTATTAGAGAAGATTCATCTCCTTTTAAACATAAACAATTATACATTATGGATGTTTTGATATTTCATGGTGTACCACAATCATATATATCTTATTAGGATCCCATGTTTACTTCATAACTATAGATAATCCTATATAAATATCTAGATACAGAGTTTAGTTTATGTATTTCGTATCATCCTCAGATATATGGTTAGTCTAAGAGGACCATTCAAACCCTAGAAGACAATTTTAGAGCATATTATGTGGATTTAAAATGTCTTTTGGATGAATACCATCATTTTATTTACATTTTATGTAAAAGTTACTTTCAATTGAGAATTTAGATGTCTCATTACAAATCGCTATATGGATATATGTAAAAATATATATAATGTTTTCCTATTATCTGGAAGATATAAAGTAATTGATATATTATATAGCTAAGGAAATGATATAGTGTATTATATCCATTCACTAAAAAATAAGGGTATCTCTGATCCATCCTAAAAGTCATGTTGAAAAACATTATTGAGATCTATAGTTTCAATTTTCTAACAAGTTAGTTCTACAAATATTTATTTGGAACAGGGTTATGAGATTTTGAAAGAAGGGACTGTTGTGCCCTAAATATATGAGCCCCTACAAAATTATTGATTATATTCGGATGGTATAATATATCATGGGGAATCTACCAAATCTCACTAAAGTTCACAATGTGTTCAATGTACCACTCAAATGAAATTACATACATGATATTTCACCGGTACTAAAATCAATGTTATACCATTGAATTTTTATCTTTCTTATGAGGAAGAATCGGTGTTGGTTATGGATCATACTGAGAAAGTGTTGAAAAAGAAAACCACTAATTTTATGAATGTTATCTTGTTAAATAAAAACATTGACAATGATATGTGGGAACCTAAATATGTGATTAGGAATAAATTCCTTCTATAGTTTATATAAGTGTTACAATTTTTTTAGGGGGAAAGTATTATATGGTGGTAGATACAACAACCCAATATTTAATGATATATTTCTATTTAAATAAATTTATTTGATAGGTTTATATAAATTATACACTTACTTTAAATTAACCACAAATTTTTGTTGACTAATGTTTATGTAAATATTATTTAATATTAAAATTCATAAAGTCAATTTTATCTTAGGATGAAATTTTAGTATTTGTATGAATGTTTTATTATTTAGGGAATCGTGAAAAATACCAATGTTAGTAAAACTATCAATTATTTTAATTTAAAAAATTACATAATGGTTTGAATTTATTCATAAATTAAAATTTTAATACCTTTGTAATTAATAATACTATTAATTAAATTTTTCTTATCATTATACCTGATAATGGTATAAGTTTTTTTTTGGATATAAAAACTCATTTTTCTGTAACAAATTTTCACAGTGTTTTCTTTATCTATCTTAAATGCATTTATGAAACGTATCTAATTTTAATTTTGTAATATAAATTCAATATATGGAATCATGTAGTTAAAATTGGTAAATAGGTCCATTCTATTATTTGTCATTATGAATAGTAACTAAGGTTGATATTTGTCAACTCAGAATGAGTATAATTGGTAAAACTTGGATAAAACATTTGGATATAGTATTAATGTTTTTATAACACATGATATTATACTATTAGGTCAACTTATAATATATATTTCCAACTATTTGTCAATAATATGGCCACTTGGTTCTATTTTTCTATAGAATAGACCTTTCTTTTACTTTAATAAAAGAATAGAAACAAAATGTCCCACTCTTGAATTTTTTATGTATAATTTTTAAACAGAAGCATAAAAAAATTTAATTTTTGATTTCAAATTTAAATTTGAATAATTAATTAATATTATTAACCATATAAATTTAATTTTTTGTTTTTTTTTTGATTGAATAATTTCCAAAAATTCATAATGAATGCGAACCTCATATTTATTCGAATAATATAAAATGAAAATAAATTATATTAAAAATATAAAAAGCAAAATAATTTGGTGTAATTATCATGTTATATGAATTATGTATATGAATATATCAAATTCTATATGTGTGGATGAATTATATTTGATTCTTATATTTTTTCTTGCTGTCATTAATTTGTAATTAAATGAACAGCTTCAAAAATGACATTAATGATAATTTAGGAAAATAATATATTACTAAATCATTTAGAAATTATAAAAGAATGGAATAGTAAAAGGGAGATAAAATATGGAATATTATTTCATCTTATAGATATTTATGATCCAATTTAAATCTTATAAGTAAAATTATAACCTTTTAATATTTAAAAATTCATTAACATTGTTAAGGTGAAAATTGGATAACAGAGGGGTTATTCCATAAGATAATATTCTAAATATATTAAAACCTATCAAAGTTTGATTTTATGATTTTATTATATTTTAATATATTCCATTTTGGATCCCTTTTTCATTTTTTATAAACATAAGATATTATAATATTTTATATTTTTCAAGGGTTCCCCTCCCCTTAAACATAAAAGAACACCTCATATCTCTTTTCATTATAAATTCCTAAACAATATTTATAAGGAAAACCCTAAAAAGTAATATTCTAAAATTTTATATCGATGAATTAGATGTGATTTGTTTTAAATTACATTCCTATGGTCCCTCCGAGTGGGCCCTAAAGCAAGTCAACTAATGAATAAGTAATCGCCATTACCAAAATTTTCAAATCAATTTTTTCATTTACATAGTGTAAACTTGTTGAACCCATAATAACATAATTAATCCAGTATCATAAATATAATATTTTATAATTCTTAAAATCATACAACCATTTTTCATATTTTCCAACCAATTAAAATCAAAAACCTTTCTTATATGCAAGTTTGTCTTATTGTCTCTACATAATGGTGTAATTTATTTTTCCTCTCCGTCTTACATTGATGGTTATGAAAATAGAAATAATTGAAACATAATATATTTGTAGCATAATTATTTTTTATAAATTATAACATCAAATCTATATTCATAATGTTCAATACCTCAAAAAATGACATCGATCGTCCATACGTATGGACTACCACCTCCACAAACATACATGATCTGGTTTATATTTCCCACAAAATAGAATGTAATAAGGTTATAATTAATATATATTTTATATAAATGATACTATAATTATTTTTTATAATGAATTTATTACTTAAATTTATTTTTTCTATCATTTGAAAAGTTAAAAAAGCGTTCACGATTACGTACCATCTACCGTCTTAATGAGAAGTTTAATTCATTTTTTCCATCTCTAAATTTAATGGATGAATATAAATATTTTTATAATTAATATATATTATATATAATTGATTATACTATTCTTTTATATTAAAGGATCATAATAAATTTAAACTTATCAGAACAACCAAACAAAAATATTTATTAAAATAGAAACATTTAACACTAGAATCAATGATAATAATAAAATATTGTTAACAAATTGGTGATAAAATTCTATAAATAGATCATATATGATATTATAGATAATAATATGGTTATATTATGTAATTATAATATATATAAATTTATTATATAGTATATAAAAGGAACTTATGGTTCAACTTAAACTAGTGGTTAAGTGTTTCGTCATAATTTACACTGCATTTAGACATATTTGGTATTATGAACCTATTTATTTCTATGTTGTGTATACAATAAAAATTTTATATATTTAATGTGAATATATTTTTATTAATTATGTTGAATGTTTCAATTCATTTTTAGTATTTCAGGGGTCTACAATTCGATAGTTACAAAAGAGGTACGAATTTATTATACAACATAATTTTTTGTGATTTCTCATATTTTCAATAGAAAAAAACTATAATATATCCTAAAATACATATATTTTATTATAATCAGAATATTTAAGGAATTTAAACATTTTCCTAAAAATTCTCATCTCATTGGTACTTTAATCATGTAGACAAATATTTAAAACAAAATTCGATCTTATTTGCCTTTTTGATAAGGACTATTTTCCATATATGCCAATATTTTTAATTCTATTTTGAAAAAATTATTTTTATTAACTTAAATGATTTGTTAAGAACTTGTTATTTCATCATTGAGTTTTTAATATGTGTTTAAAAATATATTCTAATGTTATTTGGAATCATTATTTTGAATTTTTCCACAAAAAATCAATACTAATATTTTTTATCATATGTGAATTTAAATAAATTTCTTCATTAGTTCGGGAATTTTATGTTCTTTTATCTTCTTTTAAAAATATTAATTTATTTAAAATGAAACATATTTTATTAAATATTATTTTATTTTTTTTCATCCATTTACATTTTTTCTTTGAAGGACATGAACTTATTAGAAAAATGTTATTTTTAATGAATTAGTTTTCATTTTGAATCTCATATTAATTTAGTTGTAAAGCCCCAACCCCAGTTACCCAGAGTCGGTGTATTACTTCGTAACATTGGCATGATCACAAAAGATCATGTCTCGAAAGACCGATTAGTTTACTAGCCTTGAAAACACTAGATACATTCATAAATGTTACATTACATCATAATGTGAAAAACTACAATAACATAGTGCCCATTTTCCACACTCATATCCCCTTTAGACTATCCCTGCTGGTCATTCCTAAAATACTTCTTCACAACCTGGAAAAATTAAAACATTGAAAGGGGTGAGCTCAGATGCTCAGTAAGGATAACAATATAGTGGAAGCATTCATAAATAAACATAAACATTTAAGGAAATGTGTAACTAAAACAAAATCCTTTTAAACTTGATCTTAGACATAATATGGCAAATGTAAAATGAGATAATGCCATTTAATTATTCACATGGATATTCTACTGGTCGAATAATCACATGCAATATCAATAACCAATTTCATAATGAAGGAATGTATAATTCCAGACTATCAAAACCACGTAGCCAAGGCCTCGTGCCAAGACCACAAATAAGATTTTGTCAAGGCCTCATGCCAAGACACTAGTTTGTCTCATGAGACCTGCTGATGCATCGAGGAGCTATAGCGGGCTCCACCCATCACTTATTAAGTCCAATGCATTCCTCATATTAACAGGTTTAAACATATCATAAACCATAACATAATCATATCCCATAAAAAAGTGCATAATAGAAACATAACATTTCCACATTTCAATCACAAGATATCAATACAACACATTCATATAATAAAAACCTTATCAAAACCATTTCCAAGACCAAAATAAAAGAAAATTAAAACTTGGTATTTATTTTTCAATTAAAAAAAGTTATGTCTTGTAGAGGAAGCCGGAACTCAAATAATGGTTACGGCGGTAGTGAAGTCATTTTCTCCGCATACGTACGACAAGAAAAAAATTCCTTTTTTTCATTTAGTAAAATGATTCGTATATAAATATTCCATTTGAATAAACGTAAAAGTCAAAGGGGTTCATACACTGTATAAAAGAAATTTGTGTATAAAACAAAATATGCCTCAATGAATGGAGATTGAGACAAAGTACCTTACAAAGATCATTTTAAAAAAAAAATAGATATATTATGTTTATTCACTATAAGTAAACATAATGAAATTACAAATACAAGATATGATATAATAATATCATGACATAATTTGAAAGTAGGAGATTAACCAAAAGAATAGAAATTGGGTTAAGAAGTTCCCTTACCTCGTGTCTGACTTGACCCGACCGCTCTTTAAACTCCTGAATACTCAACTAGAGTTAATCTATACCTTCTTAAGAACCTTTTTCAATTAAATTATTCCTTTTATATCACTTATTACCATGTCATGAACATTATGTAATTATTTAAGTTTATAACATTCGTTTTGTCGATCTTAGGTACTTGAGTCAAAAATAAACTTCTTTTAATTACATTTTGTTCATGTGGTAATATATCCATTATATCCATAATTATATTCATGATGTATATATCATATACATCATATATATACAGTATATACATTCATTTATAATATTACATAGCATTTAGGGGTAAGAAATGAAATGCACCGTTCATGGAGACGGTAAGCCGTACGTACGCATGAACGCTACTTTCATTTCTATTTCATATTTAATGGAATGAAGTTATAATTATATAAAGGTATAATATAATTCCAGTATAATATAATGTATAATACCATTTACTCCATCCTTTATACATCCCACATATGGCATTAACGATTCAAATCACTTTGAGGGGGTGGTAGTCCGCACTTCCTAAAATAAAATTATCGCGTTTACCCATAATGGAAATCATAATGTATTCCATAAATTAGAAATACAGAAGAATATGGAAAACATAAACATAATATATATATCATATATGAAAATAGTGTCATCAAAATTACCACCATTAGAGGTGTTAAAAGAATATTGAACAGTCATCGTTTCGTGAGGCAGTATTTCGCCACCCACAGAAACAGTATGTTCTTTAACAATTAGATGAAGGTGTGTGTAAGTTTAAACCAAATAATTATCATAACAACATACTAGTATATTTTATATACTGTTTTCGTTACAAAATAATGGAATAAAAAGAGTTTAAGGGGTCGGAGAAGCAAAATAAAACAAAACAACATTAGAGAAGACATTACCTTAAAATCGGGTAACTCTTATTGACTTGAGCCAAAGGATTCCTTAGGAAGACTTACATCAAAAGTGAGGCTTATAGGAGTAAGGTAGGTAAGTTTATAGAGTATTTGGGAAGAGGTTGGCCGAGGAAAAAGGCTTTGATGGTGTGAGTAAGGTGGTAGTGGTGGGGGCCTTTTATAAGAGGAGAGAAGGGGGCCTTTTGGAATGATTGAAATGTTACTTTATTATGAAATGATTTTTCGGATTCTATAGGCCCCAGACTTATATATTTATAGGGTAAGGTTATAAGGGTTCTAAATATACTCATCAAATATGTTATTGACAAGTTTATGTCTTAGATTTTACAATATCTTTTCATTTTATTAAAAACGTTAATTAATAAGGTAATCACTGCATCATCATGGTTTCATAAATAATTTAATTTATATAATTTTTAAAAAATATAAAAAAATATCATGATTTATGAAATATGTTTTTCTTTATAATGAATATTTATAGTAAAAAATATGACTTGTATAACCCCATTTAAAAATTGTTTTAGTAAAACAACTCATGTTTGTGACATTTTTATTTTAACATTAAATAAAAAGTTTTTAATGTAATTTTCCTACCAAAGTGGCTCCATGGGGTCCCCAAGTTGACCTATGGATTTTGTTGGTCGTCCATGACTCTTCCAAAAGAGGTAGGACAAGTGTAATGGTAGTTTCATATTTTTATAATATCATTTTTACCTTAAATTTCACTAATTACCTTTAATCACGTTTAATTAAACATAAACGTAACTATTCACCAAAAAATTATTTTAATCCCATTGAACCACATTTTAATTCCTAATGACAACCATGTATGTTGGATTTTTGAAAATTAAATCACAGAAGTTTTAATTTTTCATTTAAACGAAAAATCAGTTTTTTAACTACCACTTAGTGGTTTCACTATTCATCAAAAATTGAAGTTTTTCAGAACAATGCCAAAATTTCACCCTATGATATAATTGAAATTCTGAATTAAAAAATTATATCTATTTTACAAAATTCCAAACATATAAGTTTCATTAATTAATTTTATAATTAATTCCCGCTGTCACAACAAATAGCCTGTTTTTAAGAAACAATATATATCAAAAGATTGACAATTGTTTATGTTCAATTTCAAAGTGAAATTAATTCTAATGACCACCATTGGATAAAATGGTAAAAATATATTCTAATTACACTTCAAAACCACTCAATAGTATAATTTATCATTATAAATTTTTTTATTAAAAAAGTTTTTTTTAAGTATTTTTCACTATTCATAAATAATTGGAAGTACTCATAAAATTACAAAAAATTAAACTTAGTGAAATTTTGATATTATGAATAAAAAAATGAATTCCATTTTGAAATATAAAATTTATATAATTTCAAAAAGGGGGTATTACTATTCATAACTACTATTTTTATTTGGTTGTGGTGTGTTAGAACTCAAGGTTGCGTACAACACTTGATGCTCTATTATTAAAAGAGAAGTGTACCATGGAAGCTTGGGGCGTTACATTCTCCCCTACTTCAATAAATTGCGTCCTCGCAATTTGAAATTTTTCTTTGAAAATAAAAGGTTGAAAATAGAAAATAACTTTGTTTAAAACCCACATAAGAAATAAGGTTAATAAAAATATAACATTAAAAAAAAGAAAGAGAAGTAAAAAGGTCACCCGAGATAGCCCATACTAGGATTCTTTGAAAATATGGATATGGAAGAAAAAAACCATCATGGTTTGATAGAGAGTTGTAGAAAACTGGATTAGGATAAAGTTAACCATAAGAAAATCACAAACTTTTGATTGGTTAAACGGTCATTGAATCCCCAGTTGGAAAAGTTAACCGACAACGTTTTTGTTTTAAGTTACCTTTTATAAAGTTGAGGAATTTATTTAGGAGATTTTCTAAGAGCATAAGGGAATATACATACTTGTTATGTATACTTTCATTCTTTAATAAATTTTTACCACAAACCCATATTTTACTCCAAATGGTAACAGAACTCAAAAATATTCTATTTATCCTAATTGTATAAGGTTCTAAATTTTACCACATACCATTTAGATTAGGAAAAATATTTTGTAATAACCAGGGACTTCCTGTAGGCTAGTGGTAGGTAATAAAGGCATGTCGCACTATGGTTGTGGGTTCGATTCCTGCAGCTTTGTCCGACGCGATGGGTTATGCCCCACCCTGCAGGTTGTCCTTTTCCTAAAACTATAGTATTATAATATTCCAAAAATAATCTTCAGAAATGTTTTAACCTTAAACACTACTATCCAAAGATCAACTTAATCCATTCCAACCTTTATAGTTATCCAAAATACTTCTGTCCAACTCACAGTACAAATTTTATAAGGAAGGTAAACATAATAAAGATCCTTTTTTCCACGTAACAACATGTGAACACCTTCATCATGTATTCTTTTAAAACACTGCAACATACTGAATTACCATAAATCCTTATTGATTACATTCATGATCCCTTATTCATTATAGATTACTAGATATACTCCTTCTATCAAAAAATGTATACAAATCATTAATATGTTTCAAGGAAGTTACGAATATCCAATATAATTTATCCAAATCAATCATGTATTATTCCAAAATCACTATCTCGGTATTAGAACCATATTATGGTTTATCTTTATCTCAACCATATATTTTCAAAAAATTAAACCTGTTGTGGAGTCACTTTTCTTGGTTCCACACAATCTCAAGTCCTTGATGAAATATTACTGAAGTACAATCCTTATATACTCCATAATTATTATAACCAGTACATCATTGATACAACACTCAAATGACAAAATTATTTAATAACAACATAAGAAATCTAATCATTCCTCCTAATTTGTGGTAGTATCATAACTTGATTATTATCCAATAACATCATTTGGGGCATACTCTGATGATTTGGACATTGGTTTGCGTAGTGTCCCCACTCCTTGCAGATGAAGCATTGTACATTTGAAACCTTTTTCTTACCCTTGTAGTCATGCACTTGGTGTCCTTTTTCACCACACTTATAACAAACTCTCATTCCCTTCAGGAAAGTTCCAAGGTGTTTCTTCCCACAGTTATCACATATTGGAAAATTCTTCTTTTCCCTCATCCCTTTATCAATCATTCTCTCTTCCATCCTTTTCTTCTATTTCATCCCTTCAAATCCATAAGACTCAGTGAATTCACTACTTATCTTACTAACACATGATACTATTTCTTCATATGTTGAGAACACATGGGAGACTATTTCCCTTCTAAATGTTGGCTTAATACCGTGAAAGATATGATCCTTCATACTCTTTGGATCATACGTATTGAGGGAGTTCACATTCATTCTACTGGGCGCCATTTCTAAACAATAGCATAAACTAGATCATTTTATGAATCAAAATACATAATTCCATACTTGTAAAATACTTAACATAAATTGAACTATTTATGGATATAATCCATATTCATAAAAATGTTTTCTTTGAGGAAGTATATACTCATAACCCTTCATAGTGGTTTGTAAAGAAAACGAGAATTATCCTAAGCATATCCCCCATGAGTGTAATAACCAAGAGTGCAGCAAGGCCCGCTGTCGTGCACCAGTTCCCGTTCGAGTCTAGAACAAAGAGGTGTTTTCAGGTTTTATCCCTACGTACATCTGTGCCAGAGCCGCCTCTACCTGCTCGTATCCAGACAGAGATGTATTTCTCGGAAAACTCACAAAATCTCTATAATACCAAAATTCTAGGAAGTTCTTCTATACTAATCCTCAAATTCTATCTTCGGGTTATGTGCTCTAATAAGAGTTTATCTAAATCTAGCTTCCAAGGTTAGTACTAAACTGCCTCTGATACCAACTGTAACGTCCCGACCCCAGCTACCCAGAGTCGGTGCATTACTTCGTAACATTGGCATGATCACAAAAGATCAAGTCTCGAAAGACCGATTAGTTTAGTAGCATTGGAAACACTAGATACATTCATAAATGTTACATTACAACATAATGTGAAAAACTACAATAACATAGTGTCCATTTTCCACACTCATATCCCCTTCAGACTATCCCTGCAGGTCATTCCTAAAATAATTCTTCACAACCTGGAAAAATTAAAACATTGAAAGGGGTGAGCTCAGATGCTCAGTAAGTATAACCATATAGCAGAAGCTTTCATAAATAAACATAAACATTTAAGGATATGTGTAACTAAAACAAAAGCCTTTTAAACATGAAATTAGACATAATATGGAAAAAGTAAAATGAGATAATGCCATTTACTTATTCACATGGATATTCTACTGGTCGAATAATCACATGCAATATCAATAACCACTTTCATAATAAAGGAATGCATAATTCCAGACTATCATAACCACGTAGCCAAGGCCTCGTTCCAAGACCACAAATAAGATTTTGTCAAGGACTCGTGACAAGACACTAGTTTGTCTCATGAGACGTGCCGATGCATCGAGGAGCTATAGCAGGCTCCACCCGTCACTTATTAAGTAAAATGCATTCCTAATATGAACAGGTTTAAACATATCATAAACCATAACATAATCATATCTCTTAAAACATGCATAAAGGAAACATAACATTTCCACATTTCAATCACAAGATATCAATACAACACATTCATATAATAAAAACCTTATCAAAACCATTTTCAATACCAAAATAAAAGAAAATTCAAACTTGGTATTTATTTTTCATTTAAAAAAAGTTATGGCTTGTAGAGGAAGCCGGAACGCAAATAATGGTTTCGACGGCGGAGAAGTCATTGTTGCCGCATACGTACGACAAGAAAAACATTCCTTTTTGTCGTTTAGTAAAATTATTTGTATATAAATATTCCTTTTGAATAAACGTAAAAGTCAAAGGGGTTTATACACCATATAAAAGAAATTTGTGTATAAAACAAAGTATGCCTCAATGAATGGAGATTGAGACAAAGTACCTTACAAAGATCATATTTTTAAAGAAAATAGATATATTATGTGTATTCAATATAAGTAAACATAATGAAATTACAAATACAATATATGATATAATAATATCATGACATAATTTGAAAGTAGGAGATTAACCCAAAGAATAGAAATTGGGTTTAGAAGTTCCCTTACCTCATGTTCGACTTGACTCGACCGCTCTTTAAACTCCTAAATAATAAAATAGAGTTAATATCTACCTTATTAAGAACCTTTTTCATGTTCATTATTCATTTTATATCACTTATTACCATGTCATGAACATTATGTAATTATTTTAGTTTATAACAGTCGTTTTGTCGATCTTAGGTACATGAGTCAAAAATAAACTTCTTATAATTACAATTTGTTCATGTGGTAATATATCCATTATATCCATAATTATATTCCTGATGTATATATCATATAAATCATATATATCCAGTATATACATTCATTTATAATATTACATAACATTTAGTTGTATGAAATGAAATGCACCGTTCATGGAGACGGTAAGCCGTACGTACGCATGAACGCTAATTTAATTTCTATTTAGTATTTAATGTAATGAAGTTATAGTTATATAGAGGTATTATATAATTCCAGTATAATATAATGTATAATACCATTTACTCAATCTTTTATACATCCCACATATGGCATTAACGATTCAAATCACTTTGAGGGGGCGGTAGTTCGCACTTCCTAAAATGGTATTATCTCGTTTACCCATAATGGAAATCATAAAGTATGCCATAAATGAGAAATACAGAAGCATAAGGAAAACATAAACATAATATATATATCATATATGAAAATAGTGTCATCAAAATTTCCACCATTAGAGGTGTTAAAAGAATATTGAACAATCATCGTTTCGTGATGCAGTATTTCGCCACCCACAGAAACAGCATGTTCTATAACCATTAGACGAAGGTGTGTGTAAGTGTGAACCAAATACTTATCATAAAAACATACTAGTATATTTTAGATACTGTTGTTTTTACAAAATAAAGGAATAAAAAGAGTTTAAGGGGTTGGAGAAGCAAAATAAAACAAAACAACATTAGAGAAGACATTACCTTAAAATCAGGTAACTCATATTGACTTGAGCCAAAGGATTTCTTGAGAAGACTTCTGCCAAAAGTGAGGCTTCTAAGAGTAAGGTAGGGATGTTGAGAGAGTATTTGGGCAGAGTTTGGACGATCCCAAAGGCTTTGAAGGTGTGAGTAAGGTGTTGTGGTGGGGGCCTTTTATAAGAGGAGAGAAGGGGCACTCTTGGAAAGATTGAAATGTTACATTTTTATGAAATGATTTTTCGGATTCTATAGGTCCCACACTTATATATTTAGAGGGTAAGGTGATAAGGGTTCTAAATATACTCATCCAATATGTTTTTGACAAGTGTAAGTCTTATATTTTACATTATCTTTTCATTTTATTTAAATCATTAATTAATGTGGTAATCGTTGCATCATCATGGTGTCATAAATAATTTAATTTATTTAATGTTTAAAAATTATAAAAAAAATATCAAGATGTAGGAAATACTTTTTTTCTTTCTAATTAATATTCATAGTAAAAAATATGACTTGTATAAACCCATTTAAAAATTGTTTTAGTAAAACAACTCATGTTTGTGACATTTTTATTTTAACATTAAATAAAAAGTTTTTAATATCATTTTCCTACCATAGTGGCTCCATGGGGTCCCCATGTTGACATATAGATTTTCTTGGTCGTCCATGACTTGTCTAATAGGTTTAGGACAAATGCAAAGGTATTTTAATATTTTTATAATATCATTTTTACCTTAAATTTCACTAATTACCTTTAATCGCGTTTAATTAAACTTAAAATTTACTATTCACCAAAAAATTATTTTAATCCCATTGAACCACATTTTACATCCTAATGACAACTATGTATGTTGGATATTTCAAAATCAAATCACAGAAGTGGTAATTTTTCATTTAAATGAAAAATCAGTTTTTTAACTACCACTTAGTGGTTTCACTATTCATAAAAAATTGAAGTTTTTCAGAACAATGCCAAAATTTCACCCTAAGATATAATTGATATTCCAAATTCAAAAATTATATCTATTTTACAAAATTACAAACATATAAGTTTCATTAATTAATTTTATAATTAATTCCCGCTGTCACAACAAATAGCCTGTTTTTAAGAAACAATATATATCAAAAGATTGACAATTGTTTATGTCAAATTTCAAAGTGAAATTAATTCTAATGACCACCATTGGATAAAATGGTAAAAATATATTCTAATTACACTTTAAAACCACTCAATAGTATAATTTATCACTATAAATTATTTTTATGAAAAAATTTGTTTTTATGTATTTTTCACTATTCATAAAAAATTGGAAGTACTCAGAAAATTACAAAAAATTCAATATAGGGCAATTTTTATATTAAGAATACAAAAATGAAGTCCATTTTGAAATATAAAATTTATATAATTTCAAAAAGGGGGGTATTACTATTCATAACTGCTATTTTTATTTGGTCGTGGTGTGTTAGAACTCAAGGTTGCGTACAACACACGATGCTCTATTATTCAAAGAAAAGCGTACCATGGAAGCTTGGGGTGTTACATTAGTGGTTGTAATATTTATCCTAAAAAATTCACCATCTTATGATAATTTTAAATTTATTGTATATTTATCATTAATTCCATTATTATTAGTATACTTGGTATGATTATTTCTTAAACCATATACCACTTTAATGTACAATTTATATTTATTATTATTATTTGAGTGACTATGAAAAGATTAATATTTATTATTCCTTATTCAATAAAATTATTTTTAGATAATTAAACTTGTTTAGAAATTAAATTTATCTTTCATTATATGTGGTAATAATTGGACATTCAATTATTGGTGGGTCTTGGTTTGAGATAGCCCATCGATGCATCAACATGTCTCATTAAGCAAAAAAGTTTCCCAAAATTATTTATTATGTTATTGTATATAACTATCCATCAATAAAGATGTATAGGAATAATTTTTTTACATTAATGATATTGTGATTTTTAATATCATGATATCTAATATTATGAATTTCCTCTATTGATTATTTATTTACTAAGATAAATGAGATTTCTATATTAACATTATTTATTATTACATTTTGGGGTCAATACATTGATTAAAAAGAATGTGTTTTCATATATGTACCTTTACCATATTTATTATGCCTTATTAACCCAGGAAATATTATATTACCAAGAATATTACTAATGCATGAAAATACTACACCAAATTTTTTTAAGTAAAATGCGTATAAGATCAAGAATTACATAAAGTTTTATAAAGGAGATAATGAATCACTATGAGAATATCTACCTCCACCATTGGTGAACATTAATCTAGGTTTCTAAAATAACACATCATGATCATTTAGATGATCAATCTCTTTGACAAGTAATCCTATAGTTGATTGGATTTCTTGTAGACATGTGAAAGAATCATGTAGAGGTTCTTGAATATGTTTATTCACTTAGTCCAATGAGGTGGAATTATACATGAACCTCCCAAGTTCTTTCATTTAAAGTGATAAAAGAAATTTCATAATCGTATTTAATATATAAATAATTACAATTATTTTTTATGTAATTCTTAATGACATTTATCATAGACTACAATTCTTATTCACAAAAAATGAAAATGCTAATATAATGGTGGAAATGAACTTCTATAAAGCCAATGTGGGTGCGGAAGACACATCAACAACATAAAGGCCTTAGAATGCTTGAGTTAACAGAATCAATATTGAATTTATTCTATAATTATATTTTATAATCCACCGTAAAAAATTGAGTAACATAGGCTTCCTAGATCATACAATAAACACCCAATATTCTAGGAATATTCAGATCTGCAGTGCGATTATTAATATCCCTAGTTTTCACCTTTTAAGCAGCATAGATTTCATAGTAAATTTTCAATTATAGATGTATGAATTGAAGGTTAATTATTGTCAAAAAATATTAAATTTCATTCCTTCCACACATATGAAATGAACGAAGTTAATGATTTGAAAAATATTTTATTGATCAAGTCAGTCTATCTTGTTAAACCACATGACAACATCAGTTTTTCGAGCTATAAGTCAGCAAATAAGTGGATTCTAGAAATATTACCAATATACCTCATGTGATCTGTTGAAAACCCATAGTCTATGAAAGGATATAATATATTTCATTCATCCTTTATGCATAAATTACATAATGAGCCAAGGTAATATCCATATCTCATTAACTGATCTTTTTTGGGAAGCATATTTTTTCATATCCTCTAAAGAATTAAAAATATTGAGGGTTATATAAAAATGTACATTGATATTTACCAACCATGATTATTGTTGAATAGATCATTCACACTCCATCTTGTATAACTCCTTATTATAGATAGTTCCATTTTAATTGGGTCTCCATATTATGATGTTCACATCCATGATAATATATTTTTGAATCTACAATCAGTTTTTAAGATGGATAAGGCCATCTGAGATGTTTTTCTCATCATAAGATAAACATAAGACATATTTTTTCTATCAAATAGAACATCAATGGTGACTTGTACTAGTATTTTTAGTCGTAATGTGTTCCAAATTTGCAGTTAGACCATGTTCATAGAAACTACAATGTTTACCTTGTTATTTAATTAAAGGAATTCCTAATTGGAGTCCAAATAGATGACTTATGGTGATGTGGGTATCCATCCAACAACCTCATTTTGAATATATTGAAAAGGAATTAAAAAGAGAATATTTATATTTCATGATTTACCATGAAAATTTATTAATAATCCCATCATTAATGATCTGTATATCATTAATTCCATGTCCTCCCATTTTAACAAGCATGATACATTCTTTCCATGAAATAGTTCAAAAATTCCCCAAACGCACCAACCTAATCCATAAGAAATTAAATATCATACCTTGAAGTTCATTGATATGGCTTCTTGGACATATGTAATGATAAAAAAGTGAACTAATTTTGATGTGATTTTTGATTTGATAAGACACACCGTTCCCCTTGATACATGTAGTTCCCTTTCCTATTATCCATTTAATTGATGAATCTAGAGAACATTTTCCCAAGATATTCACTCTCTACACTTCTCAAAAAATGGGACACCATGAAAATTAAATAAATGGGATCCCTAATTCACACCAAGACTTCTAATGATCAAGTTTTTCCCTCTAAAATTTATTCAATCGACAAACATACTAAAGGATTGGTTCTAATAGATGGATCAACATACCACTTCATCATAATGTGGATAATTGGATATGATCTCAATTATGGTTCCCTTTGATTCCTAAATAATGATGAGAATATCATAAACATATAATGGATGTGAGGTAGTAAATTAAACTCTATAATAATTTATTCTATTGTAAATAATTAAATGTGAAAGATCCTTAATCAATTTTCTAGTGGCATTTTCAGTAATAGAAAACAAAATCCAAAAGATTGTATCTCCCCATCAAACTCCACTATTTCATTGGAACAACACCTTCAGTGAACCATTAATGATTATGGAAAACATTTTAGAGGTGATTTTTGTATTGAATGATTTGATAAAATCTTCTGATAACCCATATTTCATGATAATAGTAACTATGAAGCTATACATAAATGTATCAAACACCTTGGAGATGTCAATATTGTGTGAAAAAAACCCCTTTTATCATTTAATTTTTTTATTTGATTAATAAATTTATAGGATTTATATAAAATTTTTAAAATGATTATTTGAGGTATAAAACCCAATTAGTTTGCGGTGATGTGATCTATAACTATTCCTTCAATCATACTCATGTGAATCATACTAAACTTTTCAGGTACAGTGATCCCAATGAAAATTGTCCAGACTTATTTGACATCAATCGTACATTATTTATTTGTAATCCATGCAAAAAAGTTTGAATTATAACAACCCTTCATTTTATTTTATATTAAAACACTCTTTATTACATAAACATGCACTTAATACTACTATATGGATTTATAGCTCTAGTGTGTTGGGAAATTAGTTTCGTTACATAAAAAACTAAAACATGGAATAAAATATCAGTATAGAGATCTTCTTTTACATGGCCACAACATTCATTCATACTTAACACTACATGGGATCACCTGAGGATGTACACAATAAGGGGGGGGAATATAAATCCTAGTATGGGAATAAATAATAAATGACTTGGATAATATAATACATGTTAGGAAATTGGATTATTAATGCATCATAAGATAAATATTAACATAAAGGAATGATATTTCATGATTATAATAACATAGAAATGTGGTAACAACATACAATATGATATTTTCACGAGCCAGGTCTCATCGTAATGGATTAGAATGAGTAAAACATAATTTAAAATGAATTATCATGAGAATAAACACTTTTCACATGGCTTATCATGAGAATAAAAATTCCCCAATGCATTGGACCGCTATCAGGGCACACCCGTCATAATCTTGTTAATTTCACGCTTAAGTGCACCACATAGATCATATAACGTGGATTCATTCTACATAATCATTTATTAAACGCTTTTGGAATATGGAAGACTTAAATGAAATTATATAATGGATACTTATATGTTAATTAATGTGAATAACTTTGATAGTTAAATGGGCATGGTATTCACTACACACTAATTTTGGCAGGGAAAATCACTATGCAATTTCTACAACAAAACACTATCTTAAAAATTTATTAAAATTATTGATGAGAGATAAAGGGTCCTCTAATAATATTTAAATTAAATGGAATGTAATGGGTAATTTAAATACATTTCCCAAAATAATGAATTTCGAAATAGAAGGTGTAACATAATAAATAAAATTGAATAAAGTGGAGAAATTGAATAACTCTTACGAAATTTTAGCATGGTTATGGGTATACATAAAATGAATTAATGAAGGAGAAGGGGATATATCATCATTAATTCATAAGAAGAGAAGTATTATGGAGATGGTAAATCATAATAAATAATTTTTAATTTAAAATAAAAGGTTATAAAAATATAAGGATACTTGGACAAATCTGAGAGGAAGGAAAGTGGGGATCCCTTACATGAATTTGTGACATCAAAATCAAGAAGAGTGGCTTCATTAGAGCATGGGGTGCCTTGGGGGGATTCTAAATAGGGGAGGATAGAGTAGGGATGTGCTACAAATATTTTTAGGGAAGATATGTGGGGGCCTGGGGGGCTTTATGGGAAATGGGAGGGGAATTCTTTAATATTTCACAAACTTCAGTTTTGGAATCTATATAATTAAATATTCAAAACCAAAAAACATGCCCATATGTTTTACCCATGGATTAGGAAAAATATGAGTGGAAGAAATTATTTTATAAGGACAATGGTAGAATATATCAAAATATTAGGCTTGCTTATGTGGAGGTGAGTCGCATTATTAAAAAAATGAATTTAAAACAACAAAATATATTATACATTTGGAGGATTCACTGAGGATTTATAAAATAATTAAAACAACTCTAAAATAATATTATATTAATGGGAAAACATTAATAGGTCTATAATACCAATTATATTATTTGTTACATCATTTTGGGTTCATTATGATGTCATAAAAAACATATTTTATTTATACTATATTTAATTTTTACCCCAAAATTCCACTGTCTCGGAAAATTATGAAAAAATCACTATGGGATAATTTCAACATCTTCATTCCAAAAATAATATTTATTTTATCTAAATAATTTTCTAAATATGTGAATTTTTACTTTTTAAATTTAAATTGACATTTATTGAATCTTCTTGGTTTTTCACAAAAAGACTTTTTAAACCATACTAATAATTTAATTTAATAACATAAAAATTAAATATTAATTTATTATTAGTAATAGTAATTTGATAATAATATTTTTTATAATATTAATTATTTCAAAAATTCATTATTTCCATAAAATAAACTCTTTAAGAATACACTTTCAATATTATCGTATAAAAAATATAACGCTTATCAAACTGATTTGATAATCATTTATAGATATGGAGTTGATATAATCATTATTTATAGGAATTGTTTTTATAATATTATTTATAAAAAAATTGTTTGTAATATTACATATATTTCCCAAAAGTACCGTTTTTACCTGAAAATCAATTTATGAAATTCATTATTTTATAAAGAAATACTATTCTCAAAAAGGAATAGATAGAATGGGAAATTTATTTATAGAAAGTGATTACACAATAAATAACTATTACATTGTTACATAATCAATTATAACACCTGTATAAGACCTAACGGTAAGGTGTGTAATGGTGATAGACTCTTGGGGTGACTCCTATAACATCACATGGGTGGTAATCTCTATTAATATGAAATTGTCTTTTAGGTGACTCTGTTTAATCTTATCATGTTGATTCTTGGCTTGGGAATGGTCAAGAGCGAAGCCTAGTGACGCTACCTCCTATTCGGGCTCCGAAAAATGAACATCATATAGCCTGATTGTATTGGATTAGGCCATTTTCTAATTTTCCTATATTGAAATTATTTTTTAAAACCTTATATTCATATCAGTCTTGTGATTAGTGTAGTGTATTCATATTGTAGATGGTTGCGATACTTAATGGTCATTTAAACCCAATAATAAAAAAAGATCACATGTGTTTTATATATCTATAAGACATTAAAAGAAAGTGAATTTTATTGATAATTGATCGGGTTGTTACAACATTACTCCATTGAGAATTTTCACCCTTGAAATTTAGTTTTCTCACACTAAAATAGATGAGGGTAACTCCACATCATCACTTCCTCTAGTTCCCATATTCGTTCTTCAAACTTGCAGTTTATCCACAACACCTTGATGAGGGAATCATATTATTTTATAAAACTTTTTTCTCTACAATTTATGATCTGCAATTTATTCTCTTCATAGTATAGAACATTCTATAGTGGTACCACCTATGGATTGAGTACATAAGATGGGTTAGGTATGTACTTCTGCAATAGTGATACATGGAATGCATCATATATTTGAGACATGTTCGGTGGGAGTGATATTCGATAAGCCACTACTCTGATGTGATCAAGGATCTCAAAAGTGCTGATATACCTTGGGATAAGATTTATATTCACCCCTAATCTCATAAAATATATCCTTGGTGATATGTGAAGTTATACCATATCTCCAAAATCAATATCACGGTCTCGTCGATGATTTTAAGCATAGCTCTTTTTTCATATCTAGGTAGCTTTAATGTGTTGCTGGATGTTCTTAACCTCCTCCACCATTTCTTCATCTATATGTGGACCTTGAAGTTCTCACTCCCCAACTTCATCTCAACATTCTAGTGGTTTACAACTCTTCCCATAAAGGTCTTAATAAGTATCCAATTGGATTCTTGAGTAGAAACTGTTGTAGTATGTGACCTCAAACAGAGGAAGATGCTGATCCAATCCACCTTTGAAGTCCATTGAGCATTCTCTATGCATTTTCTAAAGTGTTTAGATAGTTTGATCAGATTGGAAATCATTCTGAGGATGATAATCCATACTAATGTTCAGCTCAGTATTCAGATAATGTTGGAGACTCTTCTAGAACATAGAAAAGAATTTTTGATCACGGTCTGATACAGTCTATAGTGGTACTCCATACAGCATTACCACATCACTGATGTATATCCATTCCAGTTGATTCAATGAAAAATCACATCAAATCTCAATTAAGTGTGCAGTCTTTTTAACGTGATTGAAAACAACCCTAATAGCATTGTTTACAATGGATGTATTTGGAAGTCTAGTGACAATGTCCATGGTGATATTTTCCCATTTCCATCTTGGTATGGGTAATGGTTGCACCAACCAATTATACTTCTACATATCAGCCTTCACATTCTAACATACCAGTAACTTTGATATATACTCAAAATTCTCCTTCTTCATGTATCCCACAAATAATTCTCTCATAGATCTTTATAGGTCTTCGTGTTTCAGTGGTGAATGGAAAAATTCAAAATATGTGCATCATCTAAAAGTTCATTCTGTTACTATGGATTTTATGGAACACATAATCTTGACCCATATATCAAAATATCTTATTCATATTAATTGAACATTGAAGATTTTCCTTTTCTGATTGTTTCAACTTTTTTCTGAATTTCCACATCATCCTTTTGAGAATCCAGTAACCTTTCTAGAAGAGATAGTTGTGCAATTGTTTGTGAACATATTTATGATGTTCCATTCTTTCTGATTCTCATCTCCATCTTCATCAAATATAAGAAGTTTTTATCCTTACAATTATAATAAATAAAAGAGTTGTTGAATCATTTCTACTTAGAGGATCTTCTACTTACATTGATTTCCTTGGATAGTATTGAATTCAGCATTCATACTCTTTGATCAGCTCTAACCATCTTCGTTAGTGTGTATTCAACTCTTTATGTGTTTATATATACTTGAGGGATTTTTGATCAAATATATTTCACACTTTCCACCAAATAGGTAATGTCCCCAAATTTTCAAATCGATGATTACTATAGCCTTCTATGGATCATTTGATGGATAATTCTGCTCGTAAAATTTAAATTTCCATGAAGCAATGGTAATGACGTTATCTATTTTCTTCAACACACAACCCCTACCCTGCTTCGAAGCATCAATGAATACCACAAAACGTTCTCCATGTGTGGGTAGTGTGAGAATGAGCACAATGATAAGCCTCTATTTCAACTCTATGAAGCTATCTTCACATTCATCAATCCATGGAAACATGATTCCTTTTTGAGCTAGCATAGTAAGAGGATTTTACAGTCTTGAGAAATTTCTAACAAATCAGTGATAATATCTAGACAACTAAAGGATTCTATGGATAAATATCAAAGATTTTGGCCTCTACAATCCCTCAATTGAATTTTTCATAGAGGGAACCAACGATATCCCATTTCTTGTGATGATATGCCCCCATAATGAGACTTCATTCAAAAAAATCTCAAGATTTAGGTACTTTTCATTGAGCTTCCCCTTTCGAAAGGTCTCTAGTACAGTTCTTGGATACTCCTCATGCTGCACATTGGTTTTGGAGTATATTATAATATCTTCTATAAAGACTTCCAAAACATTTTCTAGGTAATCTCTAAAGAATCTATTCATCACGTCCAGGATGAATAATGGGGCATTAGTGGGTCCAAAAGGCATTACGATGAATTCATATTTCTCATACCTTGTTTGGAAGGCAGTATTGGGGATATCCTTCTTCACTCATACATGTTAATATCCCGACCACAGATCCACCATGGATATGTATTGTGATCCATGTATCAAATCAAACAAAACACCAATTCATGGAAAATGATACTTGTTCTTTATCGTGTTTTTTTGAGTTCATGATAATCAATGGAAAGGCACATTGACCTAACCTTCTTCTTGACAAAGAGAACTAGTGCACCCTATGGTGAAGCCCATGGGTGTATAAACCCTTTATCTAGATTATCATGTTGTTGTTTATTTTTATCCTCGTGATTCACAACAGAAACTCTATTTGAATTCTGGGATATTGGAAACGCCCCATGTATAAGATCAATAGAGAATTCAATATTTTTTTAGGAGGAAGACCAGACAATTCCTCGGGAAACACATAGGTGAATACCCCCACAATTTCCTTGTCTTTGAGGAGGGTTCTTTCCGTAGAATCAATCATATGAGCAAGATATGTATGCTCATAGGTATGTAATATCCATTCTTGTGATGATGGTGATAAATAAGTTTCATCCTCCAACTTGAACTTTTATGGAATCAAGGTTCGATCCACCATATGGAGACTTATTTCCCTCTCACGGAAATTTATGCTGGCTCTATATAGTGAAAGCCAATCCATGCCTCTAATTGCATAAAATTACACTAGAGGGAGTATTACAAGGTTTTGTGGGATATTAAATCCAAAAATAGTGATTAGGGAGGAGTTATATTCATGGGATGCAATAATTGATCCATTTTCCATTCTCACCGACATCTCTACTTCCATGATTTGTGGCGGTGTTTGGATTTTTCAACTAAACATTTGGGATATAAAATAATCTATTGAACTATAAATGATAACACAACCTTTTAATTTTTTTTATTCCGGTTCAACATTATCCGATATAGAAACAAGGTGAGAATCTTAATCAGGTAAACACATAAAGGGAAATCCAATGGAAAGTAGGATAAATCATAAATTGCATTTATCTACTTAATATATGAATTTCTATGATTCATTAAATGTTATAAAAGATCTAAATACTAACATATATTCATAGGGTAGTTTTTTTAGTCCCTTAATAATGGTTCATACAATGCTTATGAATTTACCAAAGCATATCCCCTTGGAGTGTTGAACCCATAATGAAGCAAGGCACATTGTCGTGCACCTATTCTCCTTTGAATCTAGCTTAAAGTGGTGTTTTGGGTTTAAACACTAGATAAATAAACAACAGAGTGACCTATACTTGTTCATATCTTGACAGGTATTTATTTAATTTATAAAACACATACTCTAGAATAATCAAAATTAAGGGATGTTTTCTTATACTCAGTCTTACCCCTAAGGCCTCACAAGAGTTTTATAAACCAAATCCCAAAAATAACTAAAACAATCATTTGATACCAACTATAAAAACCCTACACTTTATTTCATATTTAATAAATTCTTTGTTACATATGAATCACTTAATAAAACTCTAAGGATTGAGAGGCCTAGTGACTTCAAAAATTAGTATCATTACACGACAACTTAAATCATGAAATACAACATCTCTATTAAAATCTTCTTTTACAAGGCCACAACAATCCTTCATACTTAACACTACATGGGATAACCTGAAGAAGTACAGAAGAATGGGGTGAGCTATAAAGACAAATAATGTAGTAAACTAGTAATGAAATGAAGAATACCATACATTTTAGGAAATAATAATATCAATGGAACATAAGAGAAACATGAACATAAAGGCATGATATATAATTATTACCATAACATGGAAACGTGGCAACAAATATAACATGATATTAGCAAAATCAAAGGCACATTTCACATGTATTAACATGAGTAAACCATAATTACACATGAATTTGAATGAGTAAACCCTCATTGAACATGGAAGATCATGATACTAAACAGTACCCAATGCAATGGAGAGCTATCAGGGCACACCCTTCATAATCATTTTAGTCTCATGATTAAGTGTGCCACATATATCATATAACATGGATTTATTCAACATCATCATTTATTCAACAAGAAAGGAATTTGTAATACATAAAATAAATTATATAATAAATTAGTATATGTGCCTAATGGTTAATACCCATGATAGAGAAATGTGCATGGTATTCACTACCTGATGATTTTGTATTGGAAAATCGCGGTGCAATTTTGGAAGAATAATTATGTCATAAAAATTACTAAAAATGGTTTATGAAAGAGAAAGGGTCGTCTCATAATATATATATGAAATAGAAAGTAATTGTATCATATAAATACTTGTCCCAAAACATATAATTTGGAAATAGAAGGCATAACATTATAATGAAACTTGATGAAATATGAGAAATGGAATAACTCTTATGAAATTTTAGCTTGGTAACAAGTGTACATAGTGGGAATTAAAGAGAGAGAAAGTAATATATCATCATTAAAATATAAGTTAGAATGTATGGGGGGGGTATAGATTATACCAAACATTTTTAATTTAAAATAAAAGGGTATTACAATATAAGGATACATATAAAAAATGAGAAATGAAAGAAAGTGTGGATCCATTACTTTAGTGTGTTACTTAAAAAGCCTGAAGTGGGGATTTTGGAGATATTTGGGCACCTTATGAGGATTATAGAGAGTAGAGGACTGATTAGATACGTGATCTAGGTATTTTTAGTGAGTATAAGTTGGATATTGGGTTGGTTTATATAAGAAATGAGAGGGGAATTCTTTAATAATTTACAAACATAGGTTTTGCAATATATATAATTAATTATTAAAATCCAAAAACATTACCACTATTTTTGGACATGGTTTTTACCAAAGAGTACTGGAAAACATCACTTTATAAGTACAATAGCATAACATATTAAAATATTAACCTTTCTTATGTGGAGGTTAGTCATATTATTAATGAAATGAATTTCAAATAATAAAATATATTATTCATTTTGGAGGATTCACTATGGATTTATAAATTACATTAAACAAATATAAAATCACATTATATTAATGGGGAATAATATATTGGTCTAATAATAAACATTATAGAATTTATTACATCATTTTGGGGTCATTATGATGTCATAAAACACATATTTTACTTATACAGTATTTAATTTTTAAACAAAAATTCCACTGTCTCAGAAAATTAGGAAATATTTACCATTGAATAATTTATACATCATGATTCCAAAAATTTCCATCAATTTCTCTAAATAATTTTCTAATTATTTAAATTTCCATTTTTATAATGAATACCAGCATTTATTGAAAATTTACAAGTTTCGACAAAAACAGTTTTCAAACCATTATAAAAAACAAGATTTGACTTCATAAAAATTATATTTTAATTTTTTATTCATAAGATAAATTTGTTAATAATATTTTATTAAAATAATAATTATTTTAAAAAATCATTAAATTATTAAAATAAATTCGTTAAAAACACACTTTCAGTTTTATCATATATAAAATACAACTGTTATCAAAATCATTTCCTAATCATTTATAAATAACAAGTTGATATTATTTTCGTTTATAAGAATTATTTTTAGAATATTATTTATCAAAAAAAGTTTATAATAGTGTATATATTTCTCAAAAGTACCAATTTTACATGAAAATCAATTTATCAAATTCATCATTTTTTAAGAAAGATCATTACCAAAAAAAATTGATGGAATAATATGTTTATTTATCAAATGGGATTATACAATAAGTAACATATACATTATTAAATAACTATTTATAACACCCGCATTAGACTTAAGGGTATGGTTTTCAATGATAATAGACTCTTGGGGTGGCTCATATAACATCGCTTGAGTGGAAATCTCTATTAACTTGAACTTCTCTTGTATGTGATCCCATTCAAACTTAACATGTTTAATCATGTCTTGGAATTCTTCAAGAGTGTGTCCTAGAGACACTACATACATTATGAGATCCAATTAATGACCTTTGTATGGCCTGCATCTAGTGGATGAGGCCATTTTCTCCATTGTGTTGAAAGGATTTGTTAAAACCTTTTATTTTTATTGATAATGTGATCACTATTCAATTACTATATTATCAATGGAAATAATGCAGAAAATTAATTTAAACATGATAATAAAAAGAAGAGTGCATGGGTTTTATATATCCATAATATAATAAAATAAAGGTAATTTTATCTATAAATGATCAGTTCATTACATAAATGGATTCCATAATGAATAAAATAATGACTTAATAAGTCCCTCACTACATTGGTTATATCATATTTCACAATATCCTAGTAAAACAAAAATATTTTATCAGTGATATCATCCTGGGAAGATGTAGTTTCCATACTATGATATAAAATACACACATTGACGTTCTCTTTTAAAGGATCTATGATGAGATCCTGGGTTTTGAATTTTATCTGATTATGGTGTTACGTTGTGTGTGTAATATATTTGATCATCATAATAAAATAACTTGAAATATTCCACCACTACCTTAGAGATTCTATTTTCAAAGATTTATATACATCCATCAATTCTCAAGGAATTATTCCCCATTGTTATTCGATTATCTTTATGATAATAATGGATGTAATTTGAATTACTATCTCTATATTTCAAACATTTTACATTCATAAGATTACAATCTTTCCATTCCATGATAGTTATAATGCCAAATATCTTGGAATGTGTATGGATTTCATCTATAGAAAGAAATATATGTTACTGCTTCTTGATTTCCAATTTTTCTAGTTTTTTATCAGCATCCTTGATGTCAAGATCTTATTTAGAGAAGTATTTTCTACTACATTCCATTAGTAATTCGTAACAGTTCTATAATTTTCATGAATGGTTTTGAACTAGGATTACAATAGGTTTAATTATCAATGTATCACAAAATTAACTCTAACCATCCAAGAGTAATAACCCATTCTTTATCAAAAACAAATGGGAGAGGAACTCTACATGTAATCTGGAAAGTGATCTCCACAATAATTTGGTTATGATTTGAATTGTTCATTGGGAGGTTGTATCTAGGGACCACATTTTTACAACTCTTATCTTCCGCATATAGGAATCATATATCAAGACTACATGATTTCATCCCAATAAACATATACCTATCACATGTAAATTGTTCTCCAGTAATTGAGAAATATGAGAGACTTCACTGGTCAATGTAGGAAGAGAACTCTGAAGATATTATTTTATTGATGTTCGTTCCAATTCATTATTCATTCTTTAAAACACTATTTTAATCCCCTATTATCACCCATATAAGATCTTATTTCTAGAGAGAGCTTCAAGATATTTCAATAAATTTTATTTTATGATGTATGATTTAGATGCATAAAAAATTTGTAGAGACCTTAACACATGATGTATTTAAAGTGTCTAAGATTATATGAGCCTATTGGACTAATATAATGATGTGAATTTTTTCACACAATATAATCCATAGATGAACCATATTGGAGTCATGTAAATCCTGAGAGACAAGGTTTTATCCAAGAGTATTCCACTTGAAATATTTCCATCACTAAAAAATCATTTTTGGTTTAGCAATTCCCATGAGCATAAATTTATATGACAAGATATAATGTCCAATGGATTATTTCTTTTTGAAATTACATATCCCATGAAAATTCCTATCTAAAATTTTCATTATTTTGAGTAATTTTCAATTTATTATAGGATCTCCTTACCATGTCACATTCACATGGACTTTCCATTTCCTTCCTATCCCCCATTTCATTCAACTTTTTAGAAATTTTCCATTGTTTATTCCTCCATTAAAGCTGTTTTAACAATGTATTAATCATCATTTATATGAAAATCTTCATTGGCCTCCTCATTTGGTCCATTCTCAATTTGTTCATTGAGATGATCATCTCCAGCATAATAATTCTAGAATATCCCAATCATTGAGGAGAACATGTTTCTTGACATCATGGGATTATGATTTTTCACTGTTTACTCTCTTTATGGAATCTTTGGAGGAGGAAACCTATTAAAACTATCCTTTATCCTCAATATAATCATCATTAAATCCTACATAACTCAGTATATTTATGTTTTTTCATATAGAGGGTGCTATGTTAGGTAGACATGTCAGGGAATAATCAAAATACCGTCGTTTTGATTTGGTGTCCTATAATTATTCCTAATAGAGTTTCCCTCAAAATCATTACATTGATCATGGGGTCCTTCCCCTATCATCACTTTTCATGAATCATTAGAATGTATTATAGTGGTATCATGATCATGTGGGATTTTTGTTCTCGATATTTATGTATGTCCTCATATATTCTAGAATCTAATACCCCAACATCATTAGTTTGAATGAAGGAATTATTACAACATAAATTTGATCCATTTCCTTGGTTATAAAAGACAAACATCATCAATTCCTCATAAATGTGATGGTACTCAAAATTATCAAAACCACCTTGTGTTGAATAATGAAAATGAGGGAGATCTCGGTTGCAATGATCGTTGGTACAATCAAAATGGAACATTCATGGGTGTTGTGTGTCGAGTGAAAAATCCATCGATTGCATTGTAAAAAGCCTTTGGGTGATGTTATAAATCCTTTGGGTGATGTGTAAAATTCCTTCGGAAGATAAAATGACTTCGGGTGAGGGAGATAATGTTATTTTCCAGCTCATTATCCACAATATCTGGTGGTTTTGAGGTCTATCCATAAGTACATAGACCATCAATAGAAAGATGATCCAATTTCCCATTAGCAACCATCTCAACTTTATTTCTATCGGAGGGTCATGTAGTCATGTTACAACGTGGTTCTTGAATATGATTCTTATCTTTACCCTACCTCCTTAGGTATGTGGAATCATCATAACCCTTTTCCATACAAAATATTAATTCTTTACCCCTATTACATTCAAAAGTGATATACCCCAAGAATTTGCTTCTCATGAGAAACACCATCTTCCATTCAAATTATATTTCAAGATTTACGCTATCATCCCATGTTCTTAGCACCACATCCTCCACTTGAGTGTAAGACAGGTCAATATCTACAATTACACTATCATAGGGCCCAAATTAGGGGTTATATTATTTCCTATCTATAAAAATGGGATTCCCAATAGAGGATTCTAAATCCAAAAGAATCCATGGATTCTAGTACAAAAAATTCATCCTACAGTTGTGAATGTAGACATATGTATGAGAATTCCTTATGTTGTTAGGGTCAAAGTTCTTGTCCCATTCGTTGATTTTTGTAAAACCATGTTTCAAGGAGACAATCCCAAGACTCCCTGATCATAGTTTACATTCATTAGAGGGGAATACCATATGATAATATCCTCTCCAAATTTATATCATCATCCATTCATTACACCACTATATCTCCACAATAAATTGTTCTAGGTCATTGAAATTCAATAACTTCTTACCCTTTTCAATAAGAACTTGTTCATTGATAAAATACCTACATAGGTACACCCACTCTTCAACCGCTTCATAGTTTTCCAAGACATGTTATATCCTTAATTTTATAATGATAATCCTTTGAGGAAGTATGTAAAATTTGAGATTGAATGGTTTGATGCGTATTTCACCACATCCATGAAATTATTATTCATTTCCATGACATCAGTGGGAGCACACTCAACCACATTTGATTTTAATGATAATTAAAAAATATCATCATGTAAAACATAAACATTTTCTTTTCAAAATACTGAAATTTTTATAGGATTAATCCTATCAAAAGTTTTAATATTTCTAGGGTTGGGTGCATCCCTTACACATCCTTGATCCATCATCCCATCAATGTGAGAAGTACTTAGTATCAAAACTTCTCTTTTGTGTAAATCTTACTAAGTATGTGATTTCATCATTATTTGTTTTCCTTTACACAAGATACGAGGAAGAATATTATGAAAAATATCTAGAATTAATGATTTTATGTTATTCTATATATTTTATATTTCTAGTTTACATTCGAAATAATTTTTTAATATAGTTCTTCAAGACATCTAAACTAATTGATATTTTTTGATATGAACTTGTTTATCTTATGCTATTGTAATATACAAGAAACCATATATATGTTACTATATTTGGCACTTCAACAAGAAATATAGTTAAAATTGGAATTTTTTTCATATTTATAGAATACTGAAAACCTTATTTAAACCATTTTAACGAACACATGGACATGAAAGAAATGATTTTTGAACATTGAGAAAAAACAATGTAACTTTTTCATAAATCATTATAATAGTCTATTGAGTTTGTAAATTGTGAGAATTTAAAATCAAACAAGTAATGTATATAAATAAGAATATAATAAATTAAAAAAATATTTTGGATATAAAAATCATATAATTTCCTCGTCAGAATATTTTACATAAACAATCTAGGAAAAAATGAGATTGTAAGAGAAACCCATTATATCGTTATGAATACTTGAATAAAAATCCATTGTGATTTTTTATAAAAATAAGGTTCATTAAATACAATTAATTAAATAACATATTTACATCAGAATATATTATTTGGTGGTATATAAACAATATAAAAAATAAATTAGTGAATAACATTAAAAACATGTATCCATAAAAGGTAGATGAGATGAAAAAACACTAACCTATTTGGTAACTTTTTAATCATAAACCCATGATAAGAATAAATTAAATTTAAAATTATAATACAATTAATATAAATATATTAATGATATATCATAACAAATTGGAAGCATAAAAATCAAATAAATGAAATAAGTGGTGAATAAGGCATCTGTCTCACCGAAATAAATGTGTGATAAGAAATCCTTACATGAAGTCCTTATTCCATCATAAGTAATATAACCCTTTATAAAATAAATTTCAATTTATTAAATTTATATAGAAAATATATCATCAAATATATAATATAACATATTTTTAACATATTTTTTTAAAAAACTATTTATTAGTAATTTGATTTCAAAGTTTTCATTTCGTGTATTAACTACATAATGTTTCATGTATCTTTTAGTTCGACGGTTGTGGTACATGCACATTGATCATGGTTCAAAAATATCAACAAATTTAATGATGAAAAAAATATAATATATAAACATTATATATATAACCATACATTTCAAATGTCAATGAAAAATGAATTATATCACTTTATGGGTACAGAAATTTGTACATAAAAAAGAGTGATGTTTCCACTTTATGTAAGATGGAAAAAGAGAAAGTGAGATGATAATTAAAAATTATAAAATCATTATTATATCATATGATTAATATACTTTCTTTAGATATATTATTTTTACAATCTAATTAATGTAAAATGAGAAACAAATTAAATTGCTCGTTGGAGGTGGTGGTCCACACGTACGCACATACGATATTATCGTTTTCCAATTGATTAGAAAGAATTAAGGTAGATAAGATATTATAATTTATGAATCACAATTATGATATAAATATAATATACAGGAATTAAATCCCTAATTTTAATCACACCTGAATAATTCTTATTGAATGCTATTTGTATCATTTCCCGAAGGTGGTAGTCCACACGTACACATGAGAGATAATTTTTTTTCCCATTTATAGGATAAGGGGTTGAAAATGGTTGTTACATATACATAATAAAATATAATTATATTTATGATAATATATTCACCATTTTTTATTGATTCTACTCATTAGATAATGTATAAGAAGTAATAAAAATGAAACAGCTTGGTTAAGATTTATTCCTCTTCTTTGAAAGACCTCCTTTGGCTTATAACTTAAGCCCTAAAATATTGGTCTAATGAGGTGAAAATAAGAACTAGAAAGATGTTAATTATTTTTTGAATACTTTTTAGTGGGGATTTTCTATCATATAACTCTAAAATGAGTTGAATAATGTAGAATAATAGGTTCCCTTATAAAAGTGAGGATGGGGGCACACATAGAATAAATTAAATTATTTCAACGATATAAGAGAAATTTCATGGTAAATTGGATAAAAATTGGAAATTATTAGAGGTTTTTATAAATAAGGTTTATATATATTCAAAATACAGGAATTATTTATGTTTTTCTAGGAACAATATCCTTATCTCTTTGTTAAATTCCAAGATAAGCCCATTTTAACCTCAACCGTGGTAATTATTTTTGATGTTTTTAATGATTTCTGTAGAAATAAATTCTGTTGAAACAGTTAAATTATATTAATTTCATTGATTAATTTTTTTATCCATTATATGATATTTAATTTTGCAATTTCAATGAATCTAATTTTAATTAAATGCATAAATTGCAGAGAACCCCGTTTTAGAAAAATTCAATTTTAAGTTCTAATGTAAATTTAATTCCATTCAATTTTTTATTAAAAAAATAAAATTAATTTTAAAATATTATATTAAATATTTAATCAATAAATTTAATTAAAATTTTAAATTAGTATAGTTTAAATTTATTTATTTCAATAAAATCACATTATAAGCAAAAAAGTGTATTTAGATAAATGATTTTTAATCCCAAAAATGAACATATATAAAAATAAAGTATAATAAATATTTTTAATTAATAAATTAACATTTTCAAAATTATTTTGGATTTTTTAATTTAATATTAAAATATCTACCCAATTAAAATTTTATTTGGAATATAATGACATTTTTTTTAAAAAATAAGCATTTTTATTTATCACTTAAAAATACATTTTTTATAGAAATCATAAAAATATACCAAGGACTAGGGTGAAAGTCTTAGTTAAAAAACTAAATTAATTAAAATAGATATAATTTTTAAAAAATATTGTAAATTTAGTTATAATTTTAGTGTCTAAAAATAAAACAATTTTTTTGAAGAAATTATTTTTTAAAGTATTAAATGATTTTAATAAAAGTTGATTAATTATTTATTATTCATTAATAAATAAATTTTCATTCTTAATAAATTGTATAGTTTTATTACAATGTCTTAATTATAATTCATGACTTATAATTTATTGTCTAGTTTATAATGACTTATTATTTCATATTCCATGTATATTCAAGATTGTGTTTAAGGAAATCCATCAAACAATTTATGTTTTATTTAAAATGATATACGTATAAATTTTTGAGATGTTACATTAGATCCCCCATAAAATGAATTTTACCCTCAAATTTTCATCCCTCCTGTATAACCAAATGAGAATATATCTGTTTCATCACATCCCCATGTTCGAATGTTACTTCCTCAAATTCTTTTATTCTTGAATTGTACATTAACCCGTCAAGTATTTCTATTCCATAAAACTTTACATATGTGATAAATGATTTATAAAAGTAATAATTTATATTAAACAACAAAATCTAATGGTATAACATTTTATTTTAGTACAGTAATGTCCCATCCTGACAGACCACTAAACTAATAGAAGGACCAGTAACCTCATGGCCTCAACCGTACCTCCCCATATTCCAGAGGCTACCAATTAGATTCAAGGGTTTACTGGTTGTATGGTGGAGAGAATATATACTCATGGATAGAGTCTATGAATAGTAAAATTGGTGTAAATATATGGACAATGAAAGAAGTATTGATAAAAAATAAAATATAGTGGAAGATAATTATAATGAAAGAATAAAGACAAATGGGCCATGAAAATATGTGTATTAATGATTGCATGTAAATATGATTCTTCAAGACATAAGCATATGGTACAACATACTGTAAAACATAATAGAATGAATAAATCCCAAAAGAAAAATCCATGAGAATCATGATTACTAGCTCAGTACTATGCACCTTTTCTCCTAAGTATGCATCAAAACACTAGAAATAAATCCATAGACCTGAAAACATAATAATCTTCTCATATACCACAGTGTAATGTGGGCCTGAGTAGGGTGTGAGATATAATACAATTTTTCAACCACTAATAATAACTAGACCAATGAAATTTGTTCCCTATAATAGGATTATTGTGCCAACATTAGAGAATATATTATGATAAAATAATAATTAAATAACACTTTGGTCTATGTTTATAAATGGATACCTAATCTATTCTGCCTACATCAGCCTAAGCTGGAAGACTAATCCAATGGAATTAGTAAACATATCATTGTTTATACATGGTATCAGATATGATGGAACAGAAGTTGGATAACCACAGACTTTTGAATTACCTTCATAGAAATACCCCTAGTACAATATTTAATAATTTTGACATAGTAATAATAATAATGATAATAAATAAGAAGAACATTTAATCCATTAAATGAATCCATGAAATCTAGTAATGGCATCTTCATCCCATCCATGGAAATCCATAATTGAATCCCGAGGTTCATTACTAGATCCCTCAATGTAATCAATACCATAGATCATGTCTAAGATGACTTGTAATGGAATCCCTTGTATCACTCATGGGTTGGTGGACTCTAATTATGTACTAGGTATCTCACAAAGGGGACAAGGTATCACCTGAGGCATGAAATAGCCTTCTATCTAATAAGATCTTCCCCAATTTATCCCCAAGGTAATTCATGTCACCGATTGGTAAAAATAAACCGCATTGAGTGATTGTCTAATTAAGTCTAAAAGATCACTCCGTGCATGTCAATTAGATCCAAGCAATGAATGTAGAGTCCATAAATGACATATGTTAGTTGTGAATTGTTTTCTCTCACATCCCAAAGTTTGTAAGTCATAACAATTAAAATCACATCTCATCAATGTGGAAATGAATAATACTTTCTAAAAAAAGTATCTGAATAATTTTATATAGTAAAATAAACTGTAGTCTATGGCCAAAGATAATAGACATTATTTCTAAGCACAACAAAAATTCTAAAATGAAATGCACACATAGGAAAAAATATAGTCATTTAACAACTTGAATAAGAATTTTCACAAAACATAGTGCATAAGAACATAAGAATGAGTAAGGGAATAAGATTGGAAAATTGTGTAGGGAACAAGGATGAAGCATGAGAAAATAAGTTTTAGAACAAGAAAAATGGTCTAAGACATAGGCCTAAAGATAAATAATTTCATTAGTTTCATTCATCCAATTTAATCTAATTAATTTAACACATTAAGATAATGAATTTATTATTTTTGAAACACAAACTCAAGGACATTCAAAAAAATAAATTCTCAGGGATATAAGGTCACAATGGAGTAATCTGAACTATCAGAGTGGCTAAAGTAAAGATGAACACCCAATTTGTTGATTCACCACTCAGAAGTGTCCTACCGGACATGGTAATAGGTTAAATTTAATTTATTTTACAAGATTTGGTGGTCACTATTAGATTCTATTATGTGGAAAAATTGTACCACATATTGAACAAAAAAAACATTGTGAACGAAGATATACCAACTAACGTATACCAAGGTTGACCTACACTTCCTATTTTAAGGATCGATTCAGTCCGGGTTGGGAGAAATAGATAAGACTTTCTAATACCCTAAAAATAGTGTGAGTTAGGTCAAATAAAAATAAATAAATAGAGGATGAGAGAAATTATAAATTAAAAGAAGTGGATGATAGAGCTTACTAGGATATTTCCAACACACCTGATGTTGAAATATTTAGATCTCGAGTGAAGGATATATCAAGAAAACGTGTTTATAGGGGTCTGGGGATTCATGCATGAGTAAAAAAGTGATACCTATTAAAAAAAGAGGAGGAATATTGGGTTTTGGAAAAAATATGTAATTAAGGGAATAAAAAAATTCTTCAAAATAGACCGGGGTGTATGGTTTGGACACACAGTTGGCCAAACTGGGCACCAACATTTCATAAGGTAGTATCTAGGAACACCCTTTACAAGGGTTATGCAAACAGTTTTCCTAACTTTTTTTAGTACTTGTGAAATGGGTTTTCCAAGAAACTACAATCGGTGTCGTGGTCAAAAAACTCCTTACACATGGTTATAGAAAATGTTGAGATCCCTCAAGGTCCCCTAGAAGCATCTGCACTGTTTTCCATAGGGGATTCAATATTTCACACAAACCATGAACCACTCATATCATTCTACTATTTTATAGTTTTAGGATCTGACCCTTAGGAAACTTGATGGAACATCCAAGGGAACTCTCGTTCCTCAAAAAAATCTATAAATAACCCATTAAATCAATGAATGTGTCAATATTCCATTCATAATATTATTTTACAAAACAAACCATCCACAAATGACAACAATTACATTCATTAGAATTTCATCTGGTCCAAAACCACATGATTCTATAACCTCCTAACCTTTGAACATATCATCCCCTATAACCCATGAGATAACAATTAAAGGAACACCTAACTTAATGGGTTTGCGAACCTTCTTCCAAATGGTGGTTTAGTGTCTGAAACGCATGATGCTTATTTCAGTCATTACATTAAGGGCATGCCACAAAGGAAATCATGAATAAAGACAAATATTTTTTTTCAGAATGGAACATTATTATGTCACTCACCTAATCCTGGAATACTAAATACATGATCACATCATCTTATATTTAAACATATATCCTATCATTATCTCCACCATATGTTCTTCCATTTTAAATGAAAACTCTACAACATGCTACACCCATCGTTTGAAGTTCAATTTAATCACCCCCTTGGAATTATAATAAGGGTATCAGTTTTATACATATCATTAATGAAAAATAATCTCTGAATTAACCTAAATTCCAGGTTGAGCCAGATTTAATGAAAACCTTGGATGACACCCACTTCAATTTCCAAAACATGACAACGTGATATTGATTAGTTCCTCAATGACTACATCTTATAATATAGGGGATATTAAGTAGATATTCTCCAAGACTACTAAACTAATAACACTCAGGATATAAGACTTGTGAAATTCAACAGATAGACTCAATATTTTCTATGATCATACTCAAGGAATCCTATAACAATCTTCCACTAACTTCTTTATTCAAAAAACAATTTAAACTTTCATGCCTCATCACAGATGTTGAATCCCTTCTCCATCATGAACATTTATATCACTACGGATAAAAAACATATTCTGAGCCAGAAGAAAGTCTAGGTTAACCTCAAAATCAACAACTAGAGTCCAAGGAGCTCTTCCAAGAAAAACAAAATTTGATGAATACATGTGAGATATTGTTATAAGGTTGAGCTTCTACATATCAAGAACACTGACTGACCCTTAAACAGCATCCACATGGTGATCAATCTATGGGGAAGGACTGGTGTCCATGAGTCCAACCGTGGAGTTCCTAAATGGGAATTTAGGCAACAATAATGTGTAACCATGGCTCTAAGTTCAACCAGGATTCCAAAACTCATTCAAATAAAAAAAACTCAACAAGACCAATTTATTTTAGAACAAATAGAGGTGCATAACCGAAACTATCTCAGTTCACCACAATGTAGTTAAGATAGGGGAAATTATCTTTATTTTATAATATTACACTAATAGAATTTGAACAATTTTAGAAAAATACCTAATAAAAATCCACTAAAACACATAAAAAGTTCTTAGTATGGCTTCACAACATTCAAAACTTATAATGTAAGGAGTCATATTGTCAATAAACAACAAACCAACTTTCTCATTAGACGTCAACAACATTCACTGGAACATCTCTATTACCCAACCATGCTAGTTTTACAAGATGATACATCCTGTGATCATTCAAGAATGTCAAAATAAGTACATTCATGATGAAGAATATTTTTCAAAAGTTTCATAAAATGTAAATTGCGACATCGTTATACTATTATGAAAGTACCATCTTAGGATAAGAGATTACAAGCATAGGGGAATTTTAAATGAGATTGTCCATTTAAAAATGCTCCTCTATTATCCCATCCATTAAGAAAGGAATATTTTAAAGTGTTTTCATTGCTCCCCACACAATAGAAGATTACTGACCATATTTCACTAACAATGGAACTCAAAATATGCTTTAATATGCATTAAAAAAATGGGATATAGACTAGCCACTTACAAGAATAATAGGAAAGATCTTACATTTGATGTTTGCATGATGATTCTTCAAGTCATGCTCCCATAAATCAAGGAATTTGTAGTAAAATCCAAATATCAATCTAGTGCTCTAAAACATTTACTCCTCATTAAAACATTAACCCAAACATTTGGATGTTTTGATTCGTCATACGTTTAAGTAACTCTACATGGAGACAAACTGTAATTGAAGAATCATTGTTCAAGGAATGTAAACCATTTAGTGAATCCATATGGTTTGTTCTACCATATATGAACTTAATGGTATTGAATAATCCAACCCATGCTATAACAAAGACATAAAAACAATCATAACAACTCTGATACTCTATATAGGATTATCATCTATATTTATTCAAATATTGATGACTCATAAAAATAATTTAAGCAATGTTAATGTCTTCCCATATGACTATTAACCTAGATGGCGATGTTTTGAGTTCCCCATTCATAAGGAAGAAGAATAGAGGATCACTATTTTGGATGCATTCACCAGGGTGCACCTCCCTCGTGTATCTAAACACACCCTTGATGTTCAAACTGTTTCCCCAATTTCACTCTTTCCAAAGGTAAGATACATTAATCACTTTCATCGAGTAATTTTTCTCTTTGATAAAAATAGGTGGTTGGATGGTTAGTTTCTCATTCCAAGGATTCATACTTGGAACATCTATCATAGTTCGTACCTCCCTCATAGAGGTATATAATGTTTGTGAAACTAATTCCTGATGCAATTTAGTTGGGGATGCCTGTTCATTACACAAATCTTGTCTAGACATTACAAAAGGTATTGAAAGAGGGGAATCCTTTGATAAAGAGAGTAGTCATATTGGCAGAACTGGTATGTTTGTATTCTGGGAATATTGGTCACTTGTATTCTTCCATATATGAGGGATCCTCATGGAGGCATCTTAGGCGCACACCCTATTGCAACCCAAGTTAATCATGATGTATCTGATTGTAAATAAATTTCTTCCGGGGCATTTGAATCAGTAATCCAAGGTAAACATGAGGTCACTAATTCTATAGGAACATATTCTTTTAATTAAGCTCCAGCACCCATTGTTTAGAATGAGGTAGTTGTTTCATGTCAGAAGTTTAATGTCTCATGAAGAAGGAACGCGACTGATCAAAACTCCCCAGGGAGCTAGATACAGGAGGTGTGTCCCTACAAGGGCCACCAATGTTTATTTTTGGTCATGATTTCACCTCATAGAGTTGTCAAACATACCCTATAGGTGGGGATCAAACCCTAGATAATTCGATGTCTCTATTTGAGTTTATGTGATAATATCGGTCCTTGTAGTTTAAAGTCATGCATTAAGGATGCCCGCATCATGAAAATAGTATCCCTAAGGGATGGTAATTGTCTTATGCATCAAATATTTCCCTATAAATTGGATTTATCTTGGTTTGAGTTGATTTGGGGATTACACATGATATATTCCCAGGTGGATGGAACAATCATACTGGGATGTGGTGGCCTAAGGGACATCTGGATGAATATTGTTAGAGTAGATGGAGTGGATATATTTTTAGGTTTGGACCTCAAAGAGTCTTCCTTCATATCCCAATTGAATGGAAATTAAACCCTAAATAGTTCCATAAGGGGTATTAGGGATTACTCTAGAGTAGGATTCACATGGGTGGAGTATGAACGGTTTTGGGAGTACACTGAGGAGGATTTTCATTGATGGAGGTGGATGGATTCCATGGTTGATAACTAACTTCTAAGCCTATGTGATTCATAATTAGTGTGCGAAACAAGATGAAGTATTATAACTTACACTCATTTTGAGAAAGATTCACCAATGTGAGATGATGTGTGGATTACACTTGGACGCTGCCCGAAGTGGATGTCATTCCCTATTGGGAGGAATTCATTCCATGTCTGAGGATCTTATTCCATGTTAAGAGTATCTCATTCCATATGAGGATAGTAAGTGTGAAGACCATCTTTTTCCACTCACACATGGATTATCCTATACATATTGAACATATTAAGGAATCATTTTTACTTAATATGTCGACGAAGAATGTATTGTGATGTTTTAAATTAGGATTCTCAGTTGTGGGGAACACATTCCTTAATCCTTGGTATTATATAATAGAATATCATGCTCTCTTTGGAGGGGGTTTTCTTTATCAATGATTTGGTTAAACAATATGGGGTAGTGGTCGATCATGAAGTCCATGTTCACATTCTTATGTTGATTATATGAATGAATTATTGTTCCTATGTTGAGAAGAAAATAGAACACCATAATCTTATTCCACACATTGAGTGTAGTGGGAAACATGTATAGGTGGCATTGGGCACAAAATGACTTGGGGTGCAGTTGAACAGATCCGAGATGGGTTCGGGGTCCTTGGGAACTCAATCTTTATCAAGAGGTGTTAGAAAAATGGAAGTAGCATGGAGAATCCTATGAGGGGGTATTGACTAAATATATAGATTCATGGAGAGGTGTTTTGAGAATCTAAGCTTCCTTGTGAAGGTCAGAGGCTTCATGAAGTAGGTGGCTTCATGAAAGAGGTTGACCATGCCTCATGATGAAAAATTGGATAAGGACAGGAGGTCTTTATGAAGGGTTAATGATACATGAAGCCTCATGTACCCCTAGGGGACTTCATCCTCTAATAAGGGTAGAGTCCATTGGGAAAGGAATCCCCACCATGGGTGAAGGTTTTGAAGAACACATAAATGGTGTTTTCATGAATCCTAAGTACCATAAATGGTCCATTTGGGATAGGTTTATGATGATCATGTTCTCTATGAAATGGGATAAATTTAGAATCCAAAAGTTCATGAAAAAATTCATCCAAGGGTTGGAATGTAGCAAGTATTTTTAGGTAAGGTGATTATTGGAGATCCGAAACATTTTGCGAAGCAATTATAGGCTTTGAAAACGGGCATAGCCTCATCAAAATCAGGAAGGGACTATATTCCACCTCATTCAGTCATGAAGTGTTGTTTAAATCATGGATGGAATCCATTCATCTTTGTGCATTCGTGAAGTGGATTCTATTGAAGTGGACTCCAAGAAATCTATCCATTCGCGAAGAATTAGGGATTCACAAAACAGACCTCTTGGGGGTCTGGTCCATCATTGTATTAATAATTTCTCAATGGTGGTAATGTTATTTTTTACTATTCTCATGGCACACATTTTAGAGCCAACCCCCCCCCCCCCCCCATAGAGGGAGCTTGTGAGGAAGGTATGAGGGTCGGATTCTAAGAAATAATGACCAAAAATTGGAAATATAATCTATCTTGAGATGATAATTCATGATTCTTACTCGCGAGGAATGTTCACGGTCATCACAAGGAGGGAGGCCATCTAGAATCTTGTGTGGGCTACATGCCTATAAACTGTGCAAGGTGGGTCTAAAAAAGAAATCGACCTTCACGTGATAAATTTTTTTCTCTCATTCTTAATGAACATCATATTTCTGAACACACTCCATGAATGATTTTATTAAACTTTACATTTGGAATTGCTTTGTGAAGGATTCTTAGTGAATTAGTCACCATGAACCAATGATTTACGACGCAAGTGATGTGATATAGAGCCCATAAAATTGGCTCTGTGATTAATCTCTATGAATAAGCTTCACAAACTAGACTTAGAAATACCCATGTTCTGAATCCAATGGCCACTTAATAATTTTTTTGAATAATTTAGTGTAGATTTATCTCAGAGGGAAGAGAAATTGAAAAATATTTTGATTGGGTAATGTGTCTGAAGTTCCACGAATGAAACATCATTACATTATGTGCTATTGAAATAATAAAACGAGAATCCCATTTTCTTGATGATAGTTCTCTATGGATTCAGATGAATGGATGGTCTCCCTATTCTAATAGAATTCATAGATGAGACACCTTACTGGTTTGGGGCATGACATGGTAGTAGTAGTTTCATAGGGTTGCTATGGGCCACATCATGAAGAATCATTCTCAAATTATAGAGTATTTCCTCTACAAACAGATCAATAACATTATTGGGTAGAATATATAGGTTGAGTAATCCTCGACATAGTATCAAATAATTCTCATGGTTGGATTAAGGGATCTAAAGAAGGGATGTAATGATGGTTGGAATTCGTACATGGGTGGTAACATCACATAGAATGGTTTCAGTCCTACTAGGCATGGATATCATTTGTTGAATTTTAGATATAGTGAAATTAGATAAATATATATGATGTGGAATGGGTTTCATTGTTCCATATTTACTAATAGTAGGAGATAATGATAGAGTTGGTAAGAATATGGTCCTCAGAGACCAACACATTTGATCTACGTCATGGGGGTTCTATGTTAGCCTCTTGGATCATCATTAGATGTCTAGGATCTATATCCTATGGGAAATGTATGATGAATTTTTCCCCATAAAGAACACATGGGTGGACCAGTAGTCGATTCTGTAACGCCCCGACCCTAGTTACCCAGAGTCGGTGCATTATTACATAACATTGGCATGATCACAAGAAAGATCAAATCTCGAAAGACCGATTGGTTTAGTAGCCTTGGAAACACTAGATATATTCATAAGTTTTACATTACATCATAAAATGAAAAACTAATACAACAACATAATGTTTCCACAATCCACACTATTAACCCCTCATAAAATCCCTGCAGGTCATTCATAACTTACTTCTTCATATCCTGGGAAAAATAAAACATAGAAAAGGGGTGAGCTCAAATGCCCAGTAAGGATAACAATATAGCGGAAACTTTCATAAATAAGAATAAACATTTAAGGTAATGCATTACTAAAACAAAAGCCTTTTAAACTTGAACATCCACATAGTATGGCAAAAGTAAAAATGAAATAATGCCATTTACTTATTCACATGGATATTCTACTAATCGAATAATCACATGCAAAAATCAATAACCACTTTCATAATGTTGGAATGCATAATGCTAAACGTTAATTTCTTTGTCTAGGCCTCATCCCAAGACCTAGGGGTTACTTCTAACCGGAACCCAACCCGGAGTGCCTCTAATATCCGGACACCAACCCGGAGTGCCTCTAATAACCGGACACCAACCCGGAGTGCCTCTAATAACCGGACACCAACCCGGAGGGCATACTTTTACCAGTCCCTAACCTGGAGGGCTTACTTTAACCAGTCCCCAACCTGGAGGGATTACTTTTACCAGTCCCCAACCTGGAGGTCTTACTTTTACCGGTCCCCAACCCGGAACATACTTGTTTAGCACATTCATCTGAAGAAAAGTTTGAAATATAACATAAACATTCGGATTAAAACTAGCATACGAAATGTCAATAGTTTCACCATAAACTATGAATGGTATAAAATAGCACATCCACAGTCAAACATATCACAAAACCTTCAATACAATATAGACGTTTTGTATTATAATAAATCAACTTCAAATAAGCGTAAAATCCATTAAAGGATGTTGACATAGATGAAATCAAAACACTTTTTAGAGAAATATCTCTTTCTATTTTTGAAATCATTTAAGAGCCATATAAAATAAAAAATTTTCTTGAAAATATTCTTGTAAGTTTGTAAGGAAAGATTTGACGATTTTATAACGGCGGAAAATAACCGCACATGCCGTATAAGTAAAAAAAACATTCTTATCTTAATTCTGTCGAAAAGGTCAAAAAGGACCTTATTTTGAAAACGACGGAAAGATTCCTTTATAAACCTCTTACAAAAAGTCAAACAAGGGTATAAATGAATTTAACCCATATTATTGTAAATAATAAATATGTTTTGAAATACATTTCGAAGAAACATGGATGTGGATGATAAAGAAATCCCAGTAGATTATTACGTATAAACAACCTCGGATAATGAAGAGATTGTGAAATAACCCTTACCTTGTACTTTTCCTTGGTTGGGGTAGGTTAACCTCCTGTATAATGGTGAAATAATTGTTATTAAATTATACAAGAATCATATATATTAATATGATATCATATATGATCTTTTAACATTGATTTGTTAATAATATCTTAGAATTATCGTCGTTTCGGGAGTTAACTTACTCATTTTCTTTTATATGTTTTGTTACATAAGCCATGGTTGTTGTATCTTATTCATATCCAGAATGATATCCAGTCCTTAAACATCATTTTTAAATCATCAAATGATAATTATACTTGAATGGATACGATGGAGAATGAATCTCATCGCGTTCGTGGAGACGGTAGTCCGTACGTACGCACGAGCGACAATATCATTCTTTTGATATTAAAATAATATATAAATGGATGGTATATCATATATACAGAATAATTAAAATGTTATATTTATTATTTACATGAGTTACACATCATTATTATACCCATCCAAATAATATTATATTGAATAACAATTACACCACGACGTGGAGACGGTAAGCCGTACGTACGCACGTATGGTGACATGTTATTCAAAGGGTGGATAGAATACTGAATATGATTGTACCATATTTATAATAACATCACAGTATATGTGAGATACTGGAGTTATTATTTTAGAATGGTAATAACAAACGAAGAAGAAGTGGAAGAAGAAATGAACTTGGAGAAGGGTGGTGAAATCATTACCTCTTCTTCGGGTTCTTCCTTTTGATTTGATCAAAAGGGCTCCTTAGGTTGGCTTTCTGATCAAACTAAGGCCTCTAGGTTGTATTGAGGGATGTTGGGAGAGTATTTGGGCAGAGTTTGGCCGAACCAAAAGGATTTATAGGTGTGAAGAAATGAGAAGGAGGAGTGCCCTTTTATAAGAGGGGTGAGGGGCACCTTTGGAAAAGCTAGAAATATTAATTTATAATAAATTCATATTCGGTTTCCAATGGCTCCAAAGTTGACTATTCAAAGGCTAAGGTGGGGATAGGTCGAAAACCACTCAACCAATAGAATTTAGACAGGTTTGGGTACTTATATTAAACTTATCTTTAAGTATTAACTCTAAGTTAATTAGTTTCACTTTTACAATGTCTCTTTGTATTTTTATATAATATGGTTAATAAACTTACTATATACATCCAAGCGACCCCCAAGTGGTCCATTAATGATGAACCTATCATGATATAAGTCTCTTGGCCGATCCTTAGATTTTTAGGAATTTAATATCAATTAATAGTATAATATTTGTTTTAAGAACTCTTTTATGTCAATTTTGACACTATTCAATAGTTGATTTTTTTGAAACTCATAACAGATTGATTACTTCGAACAAAGTAAATTAAATCAATCCTAATATATCATATTATCCTATAAAATTAGTTTAATTCATTAAAAGTTTCATATTATATTTTTTTTGGGTATTTATAATATCAATTATTTTAATTTTTCACTATTATAGTAATTACTGCATCATCATTGTGTCATAAATAAAATACATTATTTAATGTCTAAAAATTATAAATAAAATATCATTATCTAGGAAATCTTTTTATCTTTCTAATGAATATTTATAATCTAAAATCCAACATGTATAACCCTATGTAAAAATTGTTCTTATAAAAGATGTAAGCTTATGCCATTTTTATTTTTATTTTAACTTTATTAATATAATGTGTCCCTACCACATACAAGTGGCTCCAAGGGGTCCCCAAATTGACCCAAGGATGCCCATGGTCGGGTATGTGTCCACCAATAAGGTTAGGACACGTTTTAGGGTAATTTTGTATTATTATAATATTATTTTTTTAACCCTTATTTACCGGATTTACCCTTTAACCATGGTAAATAAAATATTTACCGCAGTAATTATTCAAAATGTCTAAAAATAAAAGTTACCTATTTACACAATTTGAACATCCTGATTCCAAATATGGAATCCATTTTCCTAAATTCAAAACACAGAAGTGGCAGAAATTAATTTAAAATTAAATCCCGCTGTCAAAACAAAAAGCGTGTTTTTAAGAGATAATAACTATCAAAAGATTGACACTTGTTTATGTTCGGTTTAATTGTAAAATTATGTCCAATGATAAACATTAAATTGAATGGTAAAAATATATTCTAAATATACTTTAAAACCACTCAAATTCATAATTTATCACTATTAATTATTTTGATTAAAAAAGTTGTTTTTAATTAAAATTTAGTAATTTTCACTATTCATCAAAATATAAAAGTTATCCGAAAAGTACCAAAATTTCACCCTAGGATAATTTCGATATTCTGAATCCAAAAATGAAGTCCATTTTGAAATATAAAATATATATGATTTCAAAAAGTAGGTATTACTATTTACAACGGCTAGTTTAATTAGTTGTGGTGTGTGTTAGATTTCGAGGTTGCGTACAACACACGCTATCGCATTATTCGAAGGGAAACGTACCGTAGAAGCTTGGGGTGTTTCATTTTAAATTTTTGATGTCCCCATTTATTCAAAAAGTTTAAAATATAGTATTTAAAAACGGTTCACTATTAAAGTTTATAAAAGTGCAATACTGAAAATGAATTTGTTCATGCATTATATCTAAGAAACTCATAATATGGATTCTAAAATTATAAGGATTATATAAACATTAAAATTTATCTAATACTATTCATAACCTCTTTTGAACGGCTTGTTTGGTAAGTCATGGTGTGCTTGAACTTGGTGTTGCATGTAGTGAAAGTTATTGAATTATTTTGAAGAACTAACACACTTATGAAATCTTGGGGTGTTACATTCTCCCCTCCTTCAATAAATTGCGTCCTCGCAATTTGAAATTGTTCTTCGAAGATAAAAGGTTGAAAATAGATAATATATTTGTGGGAAACCCCACATCAGAAATTGGGTTACTAAAATTTAGTCTTAATATGAGGAAAAGAGAAATGAAAGGGTCACCACCAAATTATGATCTCGATTAGGAGAACATTGGTGGCAATTTGAGACATATAATTGGAGGAAAAACGTATATATTTATAGGTAGTGATTGAGGTCATCAATCAAAAAAAGTATAAAATTGAGGTCCTTAAACTCATCAATCTATGATGATTTGAAGTAGCATTGGTTCAACAAAATATAGGGTATTGGGAAAACACATTTTTGACGTTTCAAAATATCTTAGTTGAAATCCCACATCGAAAAATGAATTAATGAGGCCTCTATTTAAAATAAAGAGTGGAAAGTATGAAGATTACCGAAAATAACACATACTAGGGTTCCATGTAGGAAAATATGGATATGGAGGAGAAATCTAACCATCAATTATCTGATGGAGAGTGGTAGAGAACATGGCTATGAAAAGGCCAACAATCCCAAAGCCATAAATTAGTGATGATTTAAGGTACCATCTAGGGTAACATTTTTGTTCTAAGTTCCTTTTATTAATGTTGAGGAATTTATTTATGAGATTGGCTAAGATCATAAGGAGATATACTTACTTTATAATCATAGTTTTATCCATTAATAAGTTTCTACCACAAACTCATCTTTCACTCTAAAAGATAATAGAATGTAATTTTTTATTTATTTATACTATTCGTACAGGGTTCCAAAATAAATGAATTTATAATTCATCTACCAGATCTTTAAAAAAAACAACATTATTTAATCCAGGACATCTCATGGGCCAGTGGTAGGTGATACACCCTTGTCGCCCTTCGGTTGCGGGTTCAAGTCTCGCAGCCTTGCCGGACGCGACGGGTTGCCGCCCGACCTCCGGGTTGTCCTTTTATGGCAATCCAAAATAATCCAAACTAGAACTATCCAAAATACTTCTGTCCAAACTCACAGTCTAACATTTATAAGGAAGGTAAACATAATATAGATCCTTTTTACCCCGTAATATCATATGAATACCTTCATCATGTATTACCATATTCCTTATTGATTACATTCATGCTCCCTTATTCCATATAGAATGCTGGATATACTTCATCAATCCAAAAATGTTTTAAACCCCAACAATGATGGAATATACAAATCATTAATCAGTTCCAAGGTAGTCAAGAATATCCAATATATTTTTTCCAAAATAATCATGTATTATTCGAAAATCACTACCTCGGTATCAGAACTATATTATGGTTTATCATTCTCTCAACCATATATTTTCCAAAAATTTATCCTGCTATTGAGTCACTTTTCATTGTTCCACACAATCTCAAGTCCTTAATGAAATAGTACTGCAGTACAATCCTTATATACTCCATAATTATTATAACAAGTACATTGTTGATACAACACTCAATTGACATAATCAACATAAGAACTCTAATAATTCCTCTTCATCTGTGGTAGTATCATAACTTGATTATTATCCAATAGCATCATTTGCGTCATAGTCTGATGACTGGGACATAGGTTCGCGTAGTGTCCAAACTCCTTGCAAATGAAGCATTGTACATTTGAAACCATTTTCTTACCCTTGCAGTCACGTACTTTGTGCCCTTTTCCTCCACACTTATAACAAACTCTCATTCCTTTCAGGCAAATTCCAGGGTGTTTCTTTCCACAGTTACCACATATGGGAAAATTCTTCTTTTCCCTCTTCCCTTTATCCATATTTCTCTCTTCCATCCTTTTCTTCTCTTGCTTCCCTTCAAAGCCATAGGACTCAGTAAACTCTTTACTTATCTTATCAATACATGATATTATTTCTTCATATGATGATAATACATGGGAGACTATTTCTCTTATAAATTTTAGCTTAAGACCATGAAAGATATGATCCTTCCTTCTCATTGGATCATGTGCATTTCTGGAGTTCTCATTCTTTCTACTGGGCGCCATTTCTAAACAATGGCATAAACTAGATCAGTTTATGAATCAAAATACATAATCCCATACTTATAAAACACCTAACATAAATTGAACTATTTATGGATATAATCCATAATCATAAGAATGTTTTCTTTGAGGAAGTATATACTCATAATCCCTTCAAAATGATTTGTAAAGAAAATGAGAGTTATCCTAAGCATATCCCCTGGGAGTGTCGTAACCAAGAGTGCAGCAAGGCCCGTTGTCGTGCACCAGTTCCTGTTCGAGTCTAGCTCAAAGCGGTGTTTTCGGGTTTTACCCCTAGGTACATCTGTGCCAGAGCCGCCTCTACCTGCTCGTATCCAGACAGGGATGTATTGCTCGGAAAACTCACAAAATCTCCACAATACCAAAATTCTAGAAATTTCTTCTATACTAATCCTCAAAGTTCATCTTAGGTCTACGTGCTCTAATCAGAGTTTATCTAAATCTAGTTTCCAAGGTTTGTACTAAACTTCCTCTGATACCAACTGTAACGCCCCGACCCTAGTTACCCAGAGTCGGTGCATTATTACATAATATTGGCATGATCACAAGAAAGATCAAATCTCGAAAGACCGATTGGTTTAGTAGCCTTGGAAACACTAGATATATTCATAAGTTTTACATTACATCATAAAATGAAAAACTAATACAACAACATAATGTTTCCACAATCCACACTATTAACCCCTCATAAAATCCCTGCAGGTCATTCATAACTTACTTCTTCACATCCTGGGAAAAATAAAACATAGAAAAGGGGTGAGCTCAAATGCCCAGTAAGGATAACAATATAGCGGAAACTTTCCTAAATAAGAATAAACATTTAAGGTAATGCATTACTAAAACAAAAGCCTTTTAAACTTGAACTTCCACATAGTATGGCAAAAGTAAAAATGAAATAATGCCATTTACTTATTCACATGGATATTCTACTAATCGAATAATCACATGCAAAAATCAATAACCACTTTCATAATGTTGGAATGCATAATGCTAAACGTTAATTTCTTTGTCTAGGCCTCATCCCAAGACCTAGGGGTTACTTCTAACCGGAACCCAACCCGGAGTGCCTCTAATATCCGGACACCAACCCGGAGTGCCTCTAATAACCGGACACCAACCCGGAGTGCCTCTAATAACCGGACACCAACCCGGAGGGCATACTTTTACCAGTCCCTAACCTGGAGGGCTTACTTTAACCAGTCCCCAACCTGGAGGGATTACTTTTACCAGTCCCCAACCTGGAGGTCTTACTTTTACCGGTCCCCAACCCGGAACATACTTGTTTAGCACATTCATCTGAAGAAAAGTTTGAAATATAACATAAACATTCGGATTAAAACTAGCATACGAAATGTCAATAGTTTCACCATAAACTATGAATGGTATAAAATAGCACATCCACAGTCAAACATATCACAAAACCTTCAATACAATATAGATGTTTTGTATTATAATAAATCAACTTCAAATAAGCGTAAAATCCATTAAAGGATGTTGACATAGATGAAATCAAAACACTTTTTAGAGAAATATCTCTTTCTATTTTTGAAATCATTTAAGAGCCATATAAAATAAAAAAATTTCTTGAAAATATTCTTGTAAGTTTGTAAGGAAAGCTTTGACGATTTTATAACGGCGGAAAATAACCGCACCCGCCGTATAAGTAAAAAAAACATTCTTATCTTAATTCTGTCGAAAAGGTCAAAAAGGACCTTATTTTGAAAACGACGGAAAGATTCCTTTATAAACCTCTTACAAAAAGTCAAACAAGGGTATAAATGAATTTAACCCATATTCTTGTAAATAATAAATATGTTTTGAAATACATTTCGAAGAAACATGGATGTGGATGATAAAGAAATCCCAGTAGATTATTACGTATAAACAACCTCGGATAATGAAGAGATTGTGAAATAACCCTTACCTTGTACTTTTCCTTGGTTGGGGTAGGTTAACCTCCTGTATAATGGTGAAATAATTGTTATTAAATTATACAAGAATCATATATATTAATATGATATCATATATGATCTTTTAACATTGATTTGTTAATAATATCTTAGAATTATCGTCGTTTCGGGAGTTAACTTACTCATTTTCTTTTATATGTTTTGTTACATAAGCCATGGTTGTTGTATATTATTCATATCCAGAATTATATCCAGTCCTTAAACATCATTTTTAAATCATCAAATGATAATTATACTTGAATGGATATGATGGAGAATGAATCTCATCGCGTTCGTGGAGACGGTAGTCCGTACGTACGCACGAGCGACAATATCATTCTTTTGATATTAAAATAATATATAAATGGATGGTATATCATATATACAGAATAATTAACATGTTATATTTATTATTTACATGAGTTACACATCATTATTATACCCATCCAAATAATATTATATTGAATAACAATTACACCACGACGTGGAGACGGTAAGCCGTACGTACGCACGTATGGTGACATGTTATTCAAAGGGTGGATAGAATACTGAATATGATTGTACCATATTTATAATAACATCACAGTATATGTGAGATACTGGAGTTATTATTTTAGAATGGTAATAACAAACGAAGAAGAAGTGGAAGAAGAAATGAACTTGGAGAAGGGTGGTGAAATCATTACCTCTTCTTCGGGTTCTTCCTTTTGATTTGATCAAAAGGGCTCCTTAGGTTGGCTTTATGATCAAACTAAGGCCTCTAGGTTGTATTGAGGGATGTTGGGAGAGTATTTGGGCAGAGTTTGGCCGAACCAAAAGGATTTATAGGTGTGAATAAATGAGAAGGAGGAGTGCCCTTTTATAAGAGGGGTGAGGGGCACCTTTGGAAAAGCTAGAAATATTAATTTATAATAAATTCATATTCGGTTTCCAATGGCTCCAAAGTTGACTATTCAAAGGCTAAGGTGGGGATAGGTCGAAAACCACTCAACCAATAGAATTTAGACAGGTTTGGGTACTTATATTAACCTTATCTTTAAGTATTAACTCTAAATTAATTAGTTTCACTTTTACAATGTCTCTTTGTATTTTTATATAATATGGTTAATAAACTTACTATTTACATCCAAGAGACCCCCAAGTGGTCCATTAATGATGAACCTATCATGATATAAGTCTCTTGGCCGAACCTTAGATTTTTAGGAATTTAATATCAATTAATAGTATAATATTTGTTTTAAGAACTCTTTTATGTCAATTTTGACACTATTCAATAGTTGATTTTTTTGAAACTCATAACAGATTGATTACTTCGAACAAAGTAAATTAAATCAATCCTAATATATCATATTATCCTATAAAATTAGTTTAATTCATTAAAAGTTTCATATTATATTTTTTTGGGTATTTATAATATCAATTATTTTAATTTTTCACTATTATAGTAATTACTGCATCATCATTGTGTCATAAATAAAATACATTATTTAATGTCTAAAAATTATAAATAAATTATCATTATCTAGGAAATCTTTTTATCTTTCTAATGAATATTTATAATCTAAAATCCAACATGTATAACCCTATGTAAAAATTGTTCTTATAAAAGATGTAAGCTTATGCCATTTTTATTTTTATTTTAACTTTATTAATATAATGTGTCCCTACCACATACAAGTGGCTCCAAGGGGTCCCCAAATTGACCCAAGGATGCCCATGGTCGGGTATGTGTCCACCAATAAGGTTAGGACACGTTTTAGGGTAATTTTGTATTATTATAATATTATTTTTTTAACCCTTATTTACCGGATTTACCCTTTAACCATGGTAAATAAAATATTTACCGCAGTAATTATTCAAAATGTCTAAAAATAAAAGTTACCTATTTACACAATTTGAACATCCTGATTCCAAATATGGAATCCATTTTCCTAAATTCAAAACACAGAAGTGGCAGAAATTAATTTAAAATTAAATCCCGCTGTCAAAACAAAAAGCGTGTTTTTAAGAGATAATAACTATCAAAAGATTGACACTTGTTTATGTTCGGTTTAATTGTAAAATTATGTCCAATGATAAACATTAAATTGAATGGTAAAACTATATTCTAAATATACTTTAAAACCACTCAAATTCATAATTTATCACTATTAATTATTTTGATTAAAAAAGTTGTTTTTAATTAAAATTTAGTAATTTTCACTATTCATCAAAATATAAAAGTTATCCGAAAAGTACCAAAATTTCACCCTAGGATAATTTCGATATTCCGAATCCAAAAATGAAGTCCATTTTGAAATATAAAATATATATGATTTCAAAAAGTAGGTATTACTATTTACAACGGCTAGTTTAATTAGTTGTGGTGTGTGTTAGAACTCGAGGTTGCGTACAACACACGCTATCGCATTATTCGAAGGGAAACGTACCGTAGAAGCTTGGGGTGTTTCATTTTAAATTTTTGATGTCCCCATTTATTCAAAAAGTTTAAAATATAGTATTTAAAAACGGTTCACTATTAAAGTTTATAAAAGTGCAATACTGAAAATGAATTTGTTCTTGCATTATATCTAAGAAACTCATAATATGGATTCTAAAATTATAAGGATTATATAAACATTAAAATTTATCTAATACTATTCATAACCTCTTTTGAACGGCTTGTTTGGTAAGTCATGGTGTGCTTGAACTTGGTGTTGCATGTAGTGAAAGTTATTGAATTATTTTGAAGAACTAACACACTTATGAAATCTTGGGGTGTTACAGATTCCAGCTCTAGAGAAGGTGTTGTTAGATCTGCTGCTGGGCACTAGCAAGAATAATATTAGAATAAGAGATGTTTGCATCAATCAGTGGTTTGGTACTTCTTGAATGAACTAGAAAATAAGCTAGGAGAAAGAGTGGATTTGGGGGAAAGGATTTTGGTTAGGACATGGATATTCCATGGGGGACACCAATAGGGAACATAGGGTTCTAACTGTAAAATTTCATAAGTGATAAAGAGGAAGATATGGGGATATGATGTTAAGGTCGAGGATCAACCAACAGTAAGGCATTATGGATTCATTGTGGTGCTCATCTGAGGTTGGATTCTCACAATGAGGGACATGCACAAGAGAGTTTCCAATAATGTTAATAATGATAACAATTCTATATATGAGATAGTTTTTTAACCTTGGCATCCTTGTGATGGTGTGGTTATACAAATTACTTTGGCCTGTCATCAAACAGACGATTTTGTTGCATGTGTGTGGGCCTTTCCACTTAATAAATTATTGTGTGCCCATGAACATGGGGTATTATGAATAAAAACCCCTATTTCCCCTCCCATTATAAACAAACTTTCAATGATTATAAATATCAAGGGATGTCTCCCATTCAGGTTGGGTTCAGTGGAAGTGATAGGTAAGGTCGAGATGGTGGAACACTTCACATTTCATCCATTTTCTCTACCACATGGGGTCATGATAGATTATGATTATAGGACTGAGGGATATAGATCATACCTTATATCCATTCAAGGTGGGATTCTAGTATCAAGAGTGAACTATGATCTAGTCTTGAAGACGTAAAAGATACTCTAATTTCTAATGATGTGTAGGTGCTTGAATATGATGATTTTCATGGCCTACTATGTGCTGTGTTGTTAGTTCTATCCTTCAATGATGCGGAATTTCTGGATCATGATCATGCAAGAATATAGGAAGATGTATAATGATTTCCCACCCCCACACAAACTATTATGTATGATCTCACACATGAATATGCATAATGTAGGTAGAATTCATACCCTGAGACTATATTGATATTGTGAGTCATTTTATCCTATGAAGGGGTGATCCCTCCTCCACGGGGATGAGGAAAGTCATTGGATTAAGGGTTTCATTAAGGCAGGGATGGTCTAGAGGGTAGGATAATAAAATTGGTTCCAATGATTCATTGGCATGAATATGAAGGAGATATATGGGGGTGGGAAACCAAGCACAATGATCCATGGAAAGTGACAACATGAAGTAGGTGGGTCATCTGAGGAAAAATCAAAATGTTCCTTGAAATGTTGTGTACCCCAATTACCTGGATTCCTAGGGAGTGAACAGGTAGATCACCTACCCTCTTTTGGTTGGATATATATCATCATCGATGGAATCATCCTCATCAGGTTTGGCCATAAAAAGGAAACATTTCATGATCCTCACATTGAGGTAATGCAATACATGGTAGAGCTGGAAGAGGTAGTATACTTTTGTTTCACTAATAATCCATTAACCCATAGGGTGAGGAAGTGAATGGTTATGTATTCGCCTCTATACTCCCTTATAACCTGTCTGGAAAAGGTGAAGGATTGAAAGACTCTTAGGGTAGTGACGCCTACATGGCCTTATATGTAAACTAGTGTATTTATATTGACCATGTAAACTCACATACATTTTCACACATTGGAACACTATTCAAACATCAAAAATATTTCTTAACCCTTTATTCACTTAACTAAGAATTTAAAATTTTTGAAGAAGGAGAAATCCATGAAAGTCCACAAGTAGAGGTTGAGATGACATCAACCCAAGAAAGGGAATAGTGTGGGGAACCTCACTAACAATGTGCCTTCATGTGATTATCCCTTGGCACCTACCACTAAGGTAGAGGATGTAGAGGATGGGGGAATGATAATTCATGTTGCGGAAGTTGGGAAAACCATGGGGGATTTACAAGAGGGTATTGTTGATACCACTCCCTCATATTGGGGGGGGGGGTCAAAACAATGCGCAAAAAAGGATAACAAAAGGGTCCATAACAGCTGATCCCAGAATGTGATTCCACCCAAAGTGAGCACTAAATATAGAGTTGTTATGGATGGGGCTAAAATGGGTCCCAAAACTGAGTAAGCCAAAATATTCATGGAAGTAGAGACTATGGAAGTTGTATTTTTAGAAATACATGCTGGTTCCAATGCATTGATGGGGGAATCAGTAGTGGTAAAAATGGATGACACGATTAGCTAGGCTGAATTACGCAAGCCTACCCTAAATCTACCATAGTTGTAAACTAAAGGAGATGAAGTTGAGCTCGTATCGTCAGTAAGATAATCCAAATGAGTTGGGATGACAAATTCCACCTATGTGATGTGTTACGGTGTCATTGAAACTTATTTCATAGGTGGGGAGCTATATAAGTAACTACTTATCCAGATATGCCTCGATCCACTCAGATTAAATGATCTAAAACTAGAGGAACTTGGTGAAAAATTAGTGGTGGTATTTCCTCCCCATGAGAAAGCGCCACCTAAATAGTTTGAGGAATCTAGCTAGAAGTCGTTGAGGATAATAGGGTTGACCTCCATAAGGCATTAAGGAATGTTTCAAAATTTACCACCCACTTCTAGATAGTTGAACATATGTAATAGGTGGAATCTCTTTTCCATTGTATGGTTAGTCTAGTGATAGGGGGGATGGATTCCAATGCTTTTCCTACACTGACCAAATATTTCTTCATCTAGTGGGTACTCACAGAAGTGTAGAATCATGAACTAGACATGATGAAAAAAAATTATTAGGGCTCCCAAGAGCCTCAAAAGGCTAAGGAATAGATCACCCACATAGAGGCAATGTCACAAGATCTTGAAATGGATGCTACTAGTCATAATGTGACCACTAATAAGATGAGGGCTCAACTTGATGTTTCCATGACAACATAAGATGAGATCCAAAAGGTGGGGGCTATGTGCTGAATGGAGAAGTAATGAAATTATATTAGGACCAATGTTGTTCAATCCATGTTCATTGAGGGGAAAGAAAGGTGGGTGGTGTAGTAGTGATCTTTTTTGATCACTTAGTAGTAGCTAGATGAGATAAAACACATAATTGTTGAAGTAGAGACATATACGTGCCTTTTATTTATAGAGAGACTATAATATGTAGATGAACCATTGAACCCTATCCCTTTATCAGTGTGATAAATAAATTTCCTTTATCGACTATCTAACTATGATAATATTTATGAGACAACTAAATACCAGACTCTAAGACCACATGGTCCATTCCTTGTGTGAGAAACAAGGTATGGTTTTGTGATTTCTATTTATATGAGAGTGATGAATAATCAATAAACTCCCAAGGTGAATGAAGATTTTAATTGAGATAATAGATATTAGAATGGTGAAATTTTATTACAAAATGCGCTAAAACATTAATGGGAAAACAAAAAGGGTGTTGGATTCGATTCAAAAAAGGGAATAGAATGTGTGAATCATAATAACCCATAATTTGGAACACAAGGTGAATTAAATGGAGAAGTAAGATAACATATGAACATGGTTAAAACACAATATCCATTACATTATCGTACAATACGGAAAAAATGAGGGTTATCCACTATTCATGCTCGAAACACGGATCATATCTCATAATGTCATCCATTATCTTTTATGATGTTAGTCATGGATGGTATGTGAGAAAAAATAGCATGAGATCATACTATTAGAGGGTCCTTTAAGACAGGGAATAAAATAAGGATCCAGATAAGTGCAATGAAAATAATGGGAATGGATTTATGAAATGATAAAATTTATTCCAACACACATGGAATTTCACCACTATATCATAGAGTTAATTGGTGTTATGTGAATCAGTCTGAAAAATATTGAATCAGTCTTCCAGGGATGTGATATATCAGATTCAATGAAATTGAAATGAATGAATACAATGTGGTATATGACCAACACAAAGGAAGAGGAACTATTTAGTGAGGTCCTATGATGATTTTCCATTTTACATCATGTAATAGAATATGATTGAAACACATTTTATCATCATACAGTACGAAAGACACATGGTACATTTTAACATCATGTGATCACGACATGTCTCATAGTATAACATCATGTGACCAGAATGTTACATATAGTTTCAGGTCATAATGACTAGTCCCTATCAAAGAGTTTAATGTCATGTTACATAGACCATATATTTGTTTATTCCAAGTTTATCTTTGTATAATAAGGGAAATAAACATGGTAAAAATGAACCAAATGAGGCTTGTGAACCAAAAAATTATCAGGAAATAGGTGGCCAACAAGAATGAGGACCAAGATGGACTATTCCATAGTACATATCTTTAAAGGATTCATAGGTTGTTTAAAGTCATTTTTGGACAAATCAACCATTTTTAAGGTCTTGGAAATTGGACTTAGGGAGGAATGATTCACAAAATGGGAATATGTATAGCAGCGTAGTGACAAAACCAACCTGAAAGAGGACCAAAAAGGGCCTGAAGCCACACCACATTGGGTTATACACATTCAAAATTCATGATTCTTTGATTGTGGATATTTTTTTGGGCATAAAGTCTAGACCATGTGTCCCTTGTGCGGATCGACCACAATGGTTTACACCATACTAAAACTCATAATCCCATATTATCCATGCTCAGTCTGGGAAACAACCAATGATTGAGGGGGTTCTCCCCATATGTGGAAGCCTACATTAGGGATAACCCCAGGGGTTTTCGATTCCACTTAAATATAATAGAGGGGGAAAAGATAAGATAGGAATTCCAGGATCTGGAAGATGTGGGCGATCGGAAATTAGGGTTTTTTTGTTTACAATGTTCTAATCAAAGGTACCAAAACCATAACATTCAATAGTGGTTGAAGAAAACATGGGAAAAACTATTGAAAATTTTCAAAACATATTATCCACTATTTTATACTATAGATCCATTATGGGGTTTTCCCAATATGGGGTTTGATCAAAAAATCGAATGAGACCATCACCATTGGGGGGGGGGGTTAGTCTAGATTTTAAATACGATGGAATCCTGAACCGATAATGGCTGAGAGTGTAGAAAGGGGAATATCAGGAAGTGGGATTAAAACCTATGCCATGGAAATAGTTTAAGGTCACATTTCATTGACCATATCTAAGTGGACATAATTATGCCCAAGGGTACAAATGTTTGATTTTAGGGCATCCTGAACTCATTCCGGGTACGAATCAAGTTTACTGTCATGCATGGATGACATAAAATCCTAGTTTAACATCTTCAATTTTGGGCCACATAGAGTAAAATATAAAAGGGGAACTTGTGTAATGTCGTGGCATAAAAAAATGATGTGAATAAGGGATAAGGATTCCCTAGAACCGTACCACACATCCATTCCCAATGTTGCTTTTATACAACTTTATGGAATGATGCCAGTAATTGTATAGAATAGTTTAAGGTTACATTTTTAGGAAATATGGTTCTTAGATTAAGGCCATAGTATCCAAACCACATAGTTCTTAGATTATGTTCCTGATGTTAGGATAATGGAGTTCATAGTTTATAGTTATTGAGTCTGGAAAATTGTGTTTGTAGTTTAATGTTATAGAGTTCAGATCATGGAGTTCATGGTTTATAGTTATTGTGTTCCCACCATGGACTTCTATAATGAATATATAAAGCATGGAGGATTGACATACCCAACATAAATAAGAGACAAATAGTTCATAGTGAAATATCACACATTTATGGAGAGACCTACAAGTCATTCCCTATAGAAACATAAATTGAACGAATAGAAGAAACACATAAGGTGAATGAGGGACAAAATGAATGTGTGCCATAAATTGAGCCTGAAGACAAAGGAGGTTTGATGAACTTTAATATGGAAATGGAGGTGTTATGTTTATGAGTCTCTACCTATCCCATTATGATGGGAATTAAGACATAAATATTTCTTGATGGAAATATACCTACATACACCAAACTCACACATATATATGGGGCATTGTTATGAGTGGATGGACTAGTATATAGAATATAGGTGTCAGTATGTATCATATGCGGATAGGAATTAATCCATATGTAATTCTAGAATATGGAATGGTAGATTAAAAATCAAGGGGGAAATGTACTCTCCAATGATATCATCTTGGTGATGTGTAGTTTATCATCATATGTTAGGGTTGATGGTCGTTAGGTGGTGTAAAGTAATGGAAGTCGTATAAAATGTGGAAAGTGTTAAGAGATGATTTTGAATGTTGTGATATCCATATCCCAATGTTAATGATGGCCGTGGAGGCCCACACCTCACAACATGATCCCAAGGAAGTCTTATACATAGTTTAACATCATGATTCATGGACTAGAGCATTTATATTATTGTCATAGATCTAAGACAATGTTCCCTGTTTAACATCGCATGCCTCGAAATTTAGTTGTTATGAAGTTTAATGTCATGAAACTATGATGATTATATGTTACATTTAAAGTTATGAAAATCGGACTTCCAATTCTATACAATTTTACGTTATGAATCCCAGACACTGGCACAATGTAGTTTAAATTCCTATAGGTCAGACAATATAGGATGTAAATAGACTAAGTTCATAATGGCTGGAACTACTAGAAATAGTTTAAGGTTGTGTTTCCTAGATTGTGGTATCTTAGATTAAGTTCATATATCATTGAACAAAAGATAAGGAATTATCAAAATGAGTAAGGGGGTGTGAAAGTGTGAGAAACCCAACATGAAAGAGGGATCAAGGATCCCTATTCCACACTAAATAATTCCTAAAAGTTCACCATAGAGTTTAGAGTCATGATGCTTAGACTGAGCTAGGACTAAATACATGAAGGGATAATGAGCTTAAGTTTGGGACAAAAAGGAGAAAATTATCACGCATCTCTAAATATACCATTAGGATTGGAATAATATCACACATAGTTATAAAATTTTTTATTGTATATGATTGATTCCAAGGGAGAATTCCTCTTTTGTGAGAACAAGATGGAATTGTGCAGTTCATCTTCATCAGGATAAGACAATGGTTGTTACTTAGTTCAACCATTATAAACCTAGGATAATGATTCTACATAATTTAAATTTATAAATATCAGACCATAGGAGAATTTATTCAAAAAATTCATATGCATGGTGTGTCAAGAACAAACCAATGTTAATGAGAGACAAAGGATGTCTTCTCCACCAAACATACTGCCTAAAAAAATACACACAAGCATTAAAGATGTGATTCTTGGACGAGGTCTCTTAATTTAGGGCCATAATGTTTGGATCCTATGATGGATAGTAATTTAAAGGCTTAATGATTAGACTAGGAACCCAGTTTAACATCATTTTCCTGGGACGTAGACTCATTATCTAAAGTACTACTTGGAAAACATATCATTGGTTGGTGGAGTGATGCGATATGTGTCCATAGTTATCAATGATTATAGGTTGTTGTTAAAAAATATATGAATTATATAAGGTCCCACACACTAAGGATCTAACATTGGTTGATTTATTTATGGTATCATTAGTGTTATGAGATTCAATACCATGTTACCCTAGAAGAAGAAGAGAGGGAGAATATTCTTTTTGAACACTCTCACTATCTTATTCTAGGGCCTCTCTAGATTATGTAAGGCATTGAGCCTATTTTATTCACGGGCATCCAAACCAGTAAGATGGACTTCTACCATTCCATGAGAAGCATTTTTTTCATAGATAGTTTTTTGATGTGATGGAATTAGAATCTTGTTGGGCATGACCGTCTCTTTTCCATACACTACAAAATATGCAGTCACAAGATTAGAATTTTGAGTTGTTGTCTGATAATCCTAGAAAAAATTTGGGAGTGTTTCCAACCAACTCTTATAATTCTAGACCACTATTTTCTACAAAATTTTAGAGATGTTCTTTTTAAATGACTCAATCTTTCAATTTTTTGTGTATTGTAGTGATAAGTATGGTTGGATCAGATGTTATAATTGGAGTGAAACATCTATATCTCACCTTATTATAAGATCTCACTATTTTTGGTGGGAATGCTGTGAGGAAAAGTTAATCAATATATGATGTGGGATCTCATGAATTCAATAATGGACCAAGACTTCATTTCTATAAGAGGAACATCTTAAAACCAAATAGGGAGGGAAAATGTTGCCATCAGAATGAACCTACATTGTTGACCTATTTTTGGGGAATATGAAGAAATGATATCAAGTCCTTATATAGTAACGATATAGAAATAAATGGTTATATAGTGGTGATCAATTGGTCGATGTGCAGTGATGAAAGGAATCTGGCATGAATTAACCATTTTGGAAAACTCAATGAAATAATAGACCATGGTTGATTATAAGAATCCTAGCCATTGAATATAATGATAGAGCATCAATACTAACTGATGGTCACCACATGACCTTTCATGCCATTCTTGAACAACCTAATGAATCTCAACTAGTTGAATTAAAAAGTGGATAGTTCCCTTAAAACCTTGTCTGTAGAGATTCTTCTCATGGTTTGTCCCACTCTGGTGAGTGAACTATGCTATTCTCTAATGGATATGTGCACAATCATTTTGATATAGCATGAGATAATCATGCCGAAGGTACTCGAGGCAATGAGTTATCCAATCCGAGGATTCTTCCACTATGGAAGGATCTTAACATCTTGATGTGGAAGCATCGGTATGCAGCTAGTTTACTGGGTGGATATCATCACCATCTAAGATGATGGGGGTGATGACCCTTCGGTATTCCACATGGATGAATAGATCATTATGATCAAGATTTTTAAGATATGTGACATTGATGTTGAGGGTATCAGCTTGACCATTTAGTGACTGGGGAACATGAGTCTCCATTGGATGAGAAGGGAACTGGTTGATCAGATCACGTTTGTTCTCTATCTGTAACATCAGCTCAGGATTACTTAAGATGTAATCACAAATAATTTACTTGATGACTAACTCGGAGTCTCCCTTCCCCTAAAAGAGAGGAACATTAATCTCATGTGACAACTAGAGAATAATGATAAGAACTAATTGTCATTATCATTATTTGTGAGGACATTAAATAGTTGGAAAAAGTATAATAAAATAGCCCATGAAGGCTAATGAAGATGATCCCTAGGACCACCCTATTGAGAATGGGATCATTGATCTGTCTTCCAGTTGTGTGCTAGGAGGAACCATCGAAATAAATCAGTCAACTTTCCATAGCATGTTCTTCTCAAAGGATCTACTCATCTACGAAAATGATATATAGATGATTCTCTTCCAGTGTCAGATGGGTGGCCAAAAATTCATCCATTACATGACCCTTGATAGCCTTTTATAGAAGGAAAATAATGTCGAACTACTGAAGGATCACTGCCCATCATGCTAGTAGTCCTTTTGTCACTGGTAGAATTAGAATATACTTTAGCATATCTAAATAATACACTAGATATATCTCTTGATGTTTCAAATAATTCTGTAACTTCTGTACTGTGAAAACTAGTGCGAGAAACTCTTATTGATAAGAGATTACATGGACTCGGTTTCAGGGAGCATGTGATTGTGATAGAAAAAACTATTCTCTATCCATTTATTTTTCTTCTAGGTGAGAATGAAGATTAGGTCCCATTATAGGGTAGTCAAATGAAGGACAATATTATTCTTTTATAGGGTGCAATAAAAACCAAATGTTGCAGAAAATTCCACTTGATTTCCTCAAAGGAGGACATAAACTCTTCATATGAATAGTAAATAGTACCTTTATTCAGGATCAAAAAAATTATATTACACTTTATGGCCATATTTATGACGAATTGGAATATGTACACTATATGAACTTGATGTCCTCAGAGTTCCTAAAGGTTGATCGGAGGAGGCATCTGGCTAATGGCCTTGATATTATATAGGTCAATATCACAACCTATATATCTGAAGAATAATATGAGAAACTTCAAATAGGAAAATCTGAAGGAAAATTTTTTGGGGTTCATATTCAGATGCCTATTTCATAGGAAACCAAACGCTTTAAAAATATCACTAAGATGACATTGATGATGTCAGGATTTCCCAACCATGTTGTCCATGTTGCTTTCCACTAGCACCCCAAGGATCGGTTTGATGACGTGATGCTTGACCCGATGATATGTGGCTACATCATTCTTTATAATGAAGGATATTACTTGATAGTTGAGGGTTCCTTATGACACTGTAAATGGTGTTGAAACATCATATTTAGTGGCCATAAAGATCTAGTAATACTGGCTGTAACCATGCATTATAGGAGAGATCTAGCATCCTAGATGTGTCAATAACCAACAGATCCAACACTATAACGGTAAAATCATCCTTTGAACTATCGAAATTGAGATCCTAGAAGTCGACAAAGGCTGTGATATACCCTTTCTTCCTCCCGATAATAATTATTACGGCTATCCACATGGGCTACTTAACATCATTGATGAATATGGCTTCAATGGTCATGTCAACATCAGATTTAACCCCAGATCCATGATAAGGGTACAAATGAAATAAATCCTTGATAGTGGAATATATTACCTATTTTAAGGAGGGATGATAATAATCCAAATATATTCATCGTATGAGGATAGGGAATCAGTAGGAGGAGACCAATCATCAGACTCGGATGATCCTTGGGAACACTAGGGCCCACATGGGTAGATGTGGAATCCTCACTAGGAGACTCTGACTCTGCTATAATCATAGTGATAAAAGTAATCATTTAAATACATTAAGGCCTTCCAATGTTGGGACTATTCCCATATCAAAGAAATAGTGGTGGGTCATATTATTTATGTTTATTCTATTTTGATGAAAAAATCAGGTCTGACAAATAGTTGTATCGATGGGGAGAATATTCAGTACCTGAATGGGGTATGAGGTTTAGGTGTCACATGATCCTAGCCTATGTTGGAGTACAACCTAATCTTATAAATTTATTTTTACGTGGGGATGAGTCACCCTTTACTCTTGGAAATGAAATGGTAGTTTCCAATGTCTGGTGGCATTTCCTCTAACCAATGAATATGTAGGATGAAAGAATCATAAAATTCTATCCATGCACTGGCTACAATGGTCATGTGCTCAACATCATTGGTCTTAACATTATTTTCATTTATCTTGTAATAGTTAGCATCCAAATAGTGGTTTTCACATGAGTCTAAGGGAGACAAATCACCTTGGAGAATTACTATGAAATCATCGAGGGAGTATTTGATGCATTTGTGATATGGCGAGGGGAATTATGCATAATGATAGAGACATGGACTACCCATCAACATGTTTTAAATATTTCCCAATGTAAAAACTTGAATTTTGTGCTTGTTATCATGCTACTAAACTAGGAATTAAATTGGATTCATCCACAGGGTATCTTATTTGTCCGATTATAATAATAAATTTTTATGAATGAGGGGCTCAGATCTACTTTAGTGAGTCCCAACATACAATTTTTCTAGATTAGAATGATATTAACATGGGAACCTATTTCCATCTGATAGTGGTAGAGTTATACAACATTGAACTGGAATGTGACATATAGTGGGTGGGTGTTCACCTACAGAAGGGATACCTCATCATCTCTAGATAATGATATAACGGATTCACACTCCTCTTTATTGACCTCCTCTTTTTTAAAAGGTCTTTGTGGAAACAACATCCTTTTCAATCTAGAGTGGTATTTTAAAAGATTTTGGGAGACCATCAAGCATATCTATTGAGAGGCAAAGGGACTCATGGATTGAGGGCTTAGTAGGTATGCTGGTGAGGTTAATACAAAGTTATTACTTCCATTATATATGTGAATTTCTTCCTTAGGGGGGTTTATCTTTGATATGAGGTAGGACCAACACTACAAGTTGAACAACTGGACTTTAGAAGGTACTCAAAATGTCTTACGTATCTTCAAAGATCTTCCCCAAAATCCATGCTGGCCGATTTCGGACTGTCTAAGTCTTGGATTTATCTTGACATGGATGATAAACATGCATTAATGGATATTTTCCCTAGTCTATTAACACTGTTAGCCATTATGGGGATTTTCATGTAGTAGTCTTTGAGGATATTACCTTTTGAGCACTTCAAAAACCCTATTGTTTGAACTTGATAGAATTCATGTCTTGGCTTGAAGCACTATCCTGATCACTCTGATGGTTTCTCATACATTAACTTCTTCCTCTATGATATCAACTGAAGACACCTGAAAAATTTTTCTGGTACTTCGTATCATCGAGAACCTTCTAGGGTTCCACTATGTAGATTGTATTCATGGAGTAAAACTCATGATCATCATTAAAGGATGGTTTTCCAAATGATGGGTGGATCTAGGAGTGATTCCCATTGGTGGAGGCATGAAGTCACCAAGAGTGCAAGAAGGATTTGACATAGGTGGGGGATATGGAATTCCATTATCATATTGGGGAACACTATTATATGATGAATAAGGATTCAAGGAGGATGTATAAGATAAAATGATGTTGGGGGGAATTCAAGTGGTTATGGATGGCCTAAATAAGAATTAATGGCACCATCGTCATGAGCTACTTCTCTAAATGGAAATGATTTATAATAATTTTCTGGCCCATAGTTGATATAAAATGGTAATTACCTAAAAACCTAACTATATCTATCATTATGGGTGGAGATATGTGCCACATGTTCCAAAAATTGAGCTAACTTGACAACATTGTTTTCCACATGGTATTGAATCCAATCCTTGAACAAAATGAATGGATTTATGGTGTGTCCAATGATGTTATTTTAGTGGAAATGTTAAAGTAATTTATTGATATTGGATTCATGTGTCTTGTTGTATTCTTGTTCTTCATAACCCCTTATTACATGGTACTATTGAAATAACCAGAATCCTATAATTCCTTGAAGGACTAGGTATCATTTTTATTGTCCGAGAAGGGAGATCTGGGAGACATTCTCTAACAAGGGACTACATCCTGATGAGGGTTCAAAGACATAGTCTCTCTCTAGGACATCAATGATTCACTAGGAGTTTCATGTATAATATGCATTGGTTGAGATTGAGATCTATGAGGCTATTGTAGTCGGTGAGTTTTCCCTTGGTGATGCATTTTCTATAATAGATCTGGGTCCTCTAACTGTATTAAGGTAGTCATTTCTACCTTGGAGGATCTTCTTTTTGGGGATAGAAAAATAAATAGGTTTACCTTATTGGAGTTCTCTTGGGATTCCTCTAGGAACTTGGATTTGATAGATAAATACTGAAATCCACCAATGAATTTCCTAAGTGATGAGAGTAGGGACTCGTTCAATATTAATGTTCCACATGAAAATCATAACCATCTATGTAATGAACTGACCAAAATTTCCCAGATCTGGTTCCATATTATATTAAATTGAAATATAGAGAAGGAATTCATAACCCAAAGGAATAGATAGTTTAGTATCTTGGGAAAATAATATACATTAGGAAGTTCAACATTACAACTAGAAAGGAAATACAACATATCAACTTCTTTTGAACCACACATAATATACAAGATTATCCTTGTATGCCATTCATAATATAATTCTCAAAAACCTAGAAAAAATTATACATCTGATAGGGAGATCTCATCCTCTCATTATGGTTTAATAATATATTGGATGAAATTATAAACATAAACACTACGAATGATGAACAACTAACAATGCATGACTTTAAAAATAAACTTGAGTATAATATAGAAGGAATAAAAACTTATTAAATAATTCCATAGAATATATCCTTGGATATTATAATAGTAAAATAATTATAGGGACTATCAGTCACTTTTTTCATAATGAGGTAATGCATAATGCCGGATGACATAATCATTTTGTCAATTCCTCCTTCCAAAAACATACATAAACTAGAAAAAACCCAAACTATTTTGCATCATGAGACATACCAATGAATCGAGGAGTAATATCAGGCCTCGCCTATCATGTAATAAGGAAAATTCCTTCCTCAAATGAATGAGGAAAATAATAAACACATACATTAATTTTGAAACTAACATATGAAATGTAAATAACCTTCCACCAATCATTAAATATGACCACTAACTATTCTGACTAATATAGATATTTGTATCAAGATAGAATATACTCAATAAAACTAATCACAATAAATTAAATAATACATGGTAAATTATATAATCAATTACTTATCCCAATTTAACATTAGAATCAATAAGAGTGTTGAAATAGATGAAAATACTCGTAAAAATCATCGAGTAATTCTTAAGATAAATAATTATTTACATTGAAAAGAAGATTTATTTTGGAAAAGACCTTTTATAAAACTAGAATTGATTTAAATTATTTATTTTCATAACAAAATTCATGTTTTCATAACAAAAATGGTTTCTAAAAATGGATTATAGAGATCCATTGAAAATATTTAAAAGTTTGATAAATTCCCTTGAATCAGTCTTTTATTTCCAAATGAAATTTTAATAAACCCTTTTAAAATAGGTAACTCCCTATAAAATAAATAATGATTATATTTGGTAAACATTTTTAAAAAGAATAATTTTTTTTATGAGTACATAAAAATAAATAAGAATTTCAATCAGGTATTTAGAGAATAAGAGTAACCCAAATGAAAATGAATGTTTGGGAAGAAAACCCTTACCTTATGTCTGAACGTGTTCAAAACTTGACCATAACCTAATATATAATCAAATACAACAAATTAATTGAATAATTAAGATCCTTATATATATTTATTCGATTCACTATTTATTTATTAAGTTCAATTATCATCTTATTGATAAGTAGTATGATTAAATTCTATTGTTCTTGATTATTCATTTACTTAATTTTCATTATCAGTTTTCTTGTTTATAATTAATGGATTACATGTGGAAATGATATAATTGTCATGAATTGGTTTTATATAATGGTAATGAAAATTCAGAAATACAAATGGTCATATAATTTATTTTTTTATGTTATGAGTATGATTTATTAGGTGAATCTTTAATGACCATATTTTAGATTATTTTGCATGTATTTTGAATATTGTGAACTAGGTTTCTTTTGTATGTAACAGTATTAGGTATATATATTCATTACATAATATAAATATTTTAAAATACCTATATTTTAGACTATTTCAACCATAAAAAGTGTTTAATTATCATAACCAAAGGATAAATTTAAGAACAAAGGATTGTCATCTATGAAGGGTGTAAATTGGCATCGCTCGGGTGATGATTTCCTTTTTAAAATGATAGAGAGAGTGAGTGAGTAAAGAGATTGATGATGGGCAGTTAATTATCATGATAAAATTATAGTATATAGATGATACTGAATTAGTCGTTATAATTTGGATAGATGAGGTGAGTGAGACTCCATGAAAAGAAAATAAAATAAAATAAAATAAATTAAAAGGGAAGATGATTTACCTCTTGAAATATCCTTCTTGAGAACCTCCTTAAGAGAAGGATTTTTGTTCTTTTGGAATGAAAAAGGGATAATAGAAGTGGCTAAGGACTGGGGTAGATTATATGGGAAGAACATTGAGAAGCTTCAACCATTAGAAGAGTGAACACAAGAGGGAGTTAGTGGTGGGTTTTATAGCGGAGGAGAGGAGGGTGTTTCCATTATTTTAATTATTATTTTAATGTTTTGGAACATGACTATGAATAGTGTTGATTCTTGTTACTAATAACAGTAATAGGTTCATGTTAGTTAGAACTAAGGTCCATTTATTTCATCCATAACCTAAGCATGAGGTATAAATTCATTTATTTTGCATATTAAATAAATTATCGAATTTCACTATTCACCAAAAATTCAAGTATTCCAGAAAAATAAAAAAAATTCACCTTAATGTTTATTTTGAAATATAGAATTAAAAAATGAACTCTATTTTTCAAAATTATTTTCTATATAAGTAAAATTTTATTTTAAAATAAAATCTCTATTTACTTTTTAAACAAAGATTTTAAATTTAAAATGTAATATATACATCATTAAATAATTGTCTAAGGTCTCATAAAATTAACCTAAAATAATTGGACCACAAAATATTCATTTATGAATAAACATTATTTAAATAAATTATAATAATTTAGTAATTTAAAATTATAATAAAATATTTATTACTCACAAAATACCCACATATAATTATTAATTATTAAAATATTCTATTTCATTTATAACGTGCCTAAATTTTATTTACACATACATGGGTGAGGATAATATTAATAAGGTTACATTACTATTCATAAGGGTATGTTACTATTCATAAGGGTAATTTACTATTCACGGAAAATGTATATTGATCCAATCGGACTATAAATATCTTACTGATCGCAACTGTGTATGTCAGTTATTCAAAATTCAAGTAATAGACAAAGAAATATTATGTCTAACTAGTAGGTTATAACTATATCCTTTAAATATCCAATTTTTTTTTATGAATAGACTTAATATTGAATGAATTCTACAGTAAATCTATTTTTTAATACTCAGGGTGATACATTCTTCCCCTAGTAGAAAAGGTTTATTCTCAAATTACCAAAATGTTACCTCATAAAATGATTTGTGTTTTTCTTCATCATATTCTCCTCAAGCTCCCACAAATACTCTTCAATATTGTGATTTTTCTGAAGTACCTTTACAAGCCTAGTCATCGGATTCCTCAACAATTATACTTTAGTGTCCAGAATCTGGATAGGATCTTAATAGTAAGATTAGTTGGGTTCCAATTCAATACCTTCAAACAAGAGTACATGCATTTTTTCAAGAATTTAAATTCTCAATAATGAGACATGGAACATATTCTGCACCTTCAAACAGCTAGGTATTATTTCCAAATGATAATCTACAACTCTTATTCTCTGCATAATTCCAAAAGGGACTATGTACCTATGTCTCAGTTTTGCTTTCATTCCATTTCATATAACACCCTTTGATGGTGATACATTCAAGAAAATATGATATCCCTCTGTAAATTTCAAATCTGTCCTTTAATTATCATCATATATCTTTTTCCTACTTTGAGATGCTTTGATATGGCTTTGAATAGTCTTTAACCTTTTTTTGTTTCCTCCAAAACCCTAGGCCCACAATCTTCCTTTCACCATCTTCATCCCAAAATGTTGGTGAACAAAATAAATTTCCTTACAATACTTCATATGGTTCCATTTGAATACTGTAATGGAAAATATTATTTTATGAAAACTCCATCAAAGGTAAATATCGATCCCATATTAATGGGAAGTTGAGTGAGCATGATCTCAACATGTCTTGTAATGTTTGGATCAACCTTTCTAACTACAAATCTGTTTGGCGGTGATAAAAAGTACACAAACGAAGCTCAGTGTCCCAATAATTTTGAATACATTTCAATAATTTTTATGAAAATCATGAATCATGATGAAATAATATAATAAGAGGTTCTCCATGATGTCTTACAACATCATTGATATAGAGTTTTATAAGGTATACAGTGGAACATCCTCCCTTATTTCTATAAAATGTGCATATTTAGTAAGACGGTCAATAATTACCCATAATGCATCAATGTTTCATGGAATTTTGTGTAATCATGTAAAAAAATCCATGGAGATGTCATCCTATTTCCAAGTATGAATAACTATATGTTGTAGGACTCCTCTATGATGTTTTCTTTTAGACTTCACCAATTAATAGACTAAACATCTTGATACAAAATTATCAATTTCCACCTTCATCTTAGACCACTTGAAAGGTTCTTTCCAATCTCTATACATCATAGTTCTACCATGATGTATAGATAAATTGAAACTATGGGCATCATCCAATAACTCCCTTTTTAGCTCGGGTATAGCGGGAATACAAATCCACTTCCCAAACATTAGAATTCCATCTTCTTATATGAATTTTTTCAACTTCCCATCATCCACAACATTAATTTTCTTTTGAAAATTCTCATCATCGTTCTTTGAACTTTTAATCCTTTCTAATGAGGAGTCTTGGGCAATAAATTGAAAAAGTAATGATGTTTCAACTTCATTGATGTTTCCCATATCCATCCATGTAGGATCCATGTACATAAGATTCTTATCAATTCTCATTTTGATTATAACTCCATGAACCTTCTGGATCAGTGAATCAACTACCTTATTTTAATTTCTTGGGTGGTAATTTATAGAAAAACCGCAATCATTGAGCAGCTCAAACAAACTCATTTTCTATATATTTTGTTCTTTTTGTGAGAAAATGTATTTCAGGATCTTTTGATCAGTAAATATCTCACCTCTTTCACCATAGACATAATGTCTCCATATCTTCAGAGAAAATATTACAGTTTATAATTCATGATCATGAGTTGGATAGTTTATTTCATAAAATTTTAATAGTATTGATGCATAAGCAATAACTCTATCATTCTGCATAAGGACACAACAAAGTTTTTTTATTGATGCATCACTATAGATCCAAAATCATCCATTCCCCGATGGTAGTGTTAAGATCATAAAATCCATTAATATCCTATTCAATTCATCAAAACATTCTTCACATTATTTTTTCCATATAAACATAAAAAATTTATGAGTAATATTGGTTAATGGTTTGGAAAATCAGGTGAATTATTGAACAAAACTCTAATAATAAATTTCTAATCCAATAAAACTATCTATCTCAGTAATGTTCATTGGAGTATTCCATTCATGTACAACCTTTGTCTATGTATGATCAACTAAGATTCCATCCTTAGAGACAATATAACAAAAGAAATAAAACTATTTGTAACCATACACCACACCTGCTAAACTTCCCAAATAACATGTTTCATCTTAGATTTTTTAGAATATTGTGCAAGTGATTCTCATGATCTTCGTATATTTTGGAGTATACTGGGATATCATCCATAAAATTAAAGTCATCATGATATTCCTGGAAAAAACTATTCATCAGATCTAAGAAAACATAGGGTGAATTAGTCAGTCCAAAAGGAATTACTACAATCTCATAATTCTCATACCTAGTTCAAAAAAATTTCTTTGGAATATCTTTCTTCCTCACATGCAACTGATGTTATCGAGATAGAAGATAAATCTTCAAAAAATATTGGTCTCTATGAAGTTGATCAAATAAATCATCAATGCGAGGTAGGGGATACTTTTTTCTTTATTGTAATAGCATTGTTCTCCCTATAGTAAATGCCCAACCTCATAGATCCTTCTTTCTCCTATTTGAAGAGAACATGGCCCCCTTTTGAGAAACACAAGGGTGAATAAATCCTTTATCACTCAATTACTCTAGTTGTTTATTAATTTATTATAATTCTATAGTTTCCATTCTATAAGGAGTCTATGATATAGGATTTGAACTAGTAATAAATCCAACAGAGAACTTAATTTCCTGCTCTAGAGGATGTCCAGGTAAATCCTTTTGAAACACAACAACATATTCTTTCACAATAGGTATAACCTTAATTTTGTGATTTCATTCCACTCCAATAGATAGTTATTTCTCCTCATCCCCAGGAATTGAATTTATTAGGGCTACTGGGGGTGGATCTTGATAATAATCAAATGATGATGTATCCGCACTAAAGATAAGGTATTCCATATCAATCTCAAAAAATGTAACTTCCTTATTCTTCTAATAGATTTTTTCATCATAACGTGAAATCCAATTCATACCAAGAATTATATAAAATTCAATCATGTATATGATGAAAACATTAGAAACTAAAGAACATTTATGTGTCATATGTGGGACTAATCAACACATCTTGTTTTCAATGATACATCCCTTTGGAGTTTTGTATAACAAGTCATCTATTAAATCAAATTGGAATTGTCAAAATTTCATGAAAAAATTGGATGATATTAAATAATGTGATGGTATAGAATAAAATAATGAATTGGTTAAGTCTATGGAAATAATTAAATTACCTTCCACCACATCATTAAGAACATAAAAATTAGCATTTGTGATTATTTAATCTTGGGCTTCCTCCCTTGGCCTTCATTGGGGAATGTTTCTGTCACACATAGGAATGTCCGTTTTATAATGTCCCATCTATTTGAAATTGTAGAATTGAACATTGGTATCTTCTTTATTTCCATTAAAATCACTATATTTGTGTCCTTTTACTCCAAACATGTTAGAAAAACCCATACCCTCTAGGAATGTACCTTGTCGTGTCTTCCCACAATTATTAAAGGTAAGAAATTCAATTATTCTCGTATTCCCCTTTTCGTTATATATATTTCCATAGTGTTCACTATCAATATTAATCAATTTCATTCCCTTAAATTCATAAGACTCAAAGAATTCATTTTCTATTTTGATTGCACCTGAGACTATATAATCATTTGATGAGAAACATTTGGATAATATTGCACTTTTTAGGAATGTTTTTAAAGATTCCAAGAATTGATCAATATTGCTCGTTGGATTATTTATATAGTCTGAAACATGGTTTACTGACCATGTGAGGTTAGCTTCATACTCTACAATATTATCATCTTCTTTTTTCTTCGAATTCAAAAATTTCATTTCTAAATCTGCTCGCTACTCATGAGGAAAGTATTTTTCTAAGAATATTTCCTAAAAATCCTTCCATTATATATTTTCAATCTCTTCCTCTTACTTTTTGTTTTCAATTAGTGACCACCATTGATCAAAATCACCTGATAACCGATAAAATACCATGAAAACCTTCTCCCGTTCATTAAATCCCGTAGATAAAAATATATTCTCTAAGGAACATATCAATTTCTCTTCTAAAAATGGGTATGTAGTCCCATTAAATGCTGGAAGATGTTGTCACATAAAGAAGTATATAATTTCTCCCCCACATTTTCAATTATGGATCTCCATATGGGTATGGTTTTTTTCATAACCTGATTCAGCTATCCCATAATAGTTAAAAGTTGTTCAACACCAGTTCTAGCTATAGACCCGACATCATTTTCTTCTATTGGGGGAAATACTTAAATAGATACGCATGATCATGTGATTTTAATTCATTCCACTACACAGCATTTCAAAATGATTTCATACATTGGATTTGGTTATGAAGCATATTGTCTAATCTAAACTAGCATAATAATTAACATAAATCGAAATCCTATATATGTCTAATCCTATAATCATAAAAATTTGTTATTTTACGGAAAAAATTACTTCTAAATCCTTCACAATGTCTTGTAAAGTAGATGTGAACTATTTAAAGATATATCCCCTTGAGTGTCAAACTAGTTGTGTAGTAAGGAATATTTTTATGTACCCAATTACCCAAATTCTACCCTAAATCAGATTGTCGATGTTGGTACTCCTTGGTACATATGTGCTAGAACCCCATCCACTTGTAGTATCTAGACATGGATTTATTTTCTAGGTATATCCACATAATCTCTTACTTAGCTATATTCAAGTATGTTATTATATTTTTATCCTCAATGTATATCTCTAGGTTTTATCCATAATCTAAATTTTCTAAATCCAGTTTCCAATTTTTCTAATAAACCTATCTCTTTTACCAACTGTAGGGACCTGACCCTAGTTTCCCTGAGCCAGTTCCATATTTTATTAAATTAACTTATAAATAAAGAAGTTGTATGTTTATGGAATAAATAGTTTAATATATTTGGAAAACAATATACATATATAAATTCAACATTACAACAAGAAAGGAAATACAACATATCAACTTATTTTTAATCACACAAAATCTCCTAGATTATCCATGCATGTCATTCATAATATAAATTATCAAAACCAGGGAAGAAACATGTTAAATTAGAGAGATAAGATACGTAGAAATGGTAAATAATACGGTGGAATAAATTATAATCGTAAACTCTAGGAATGATGAGTGACTTAAAATCCACACCTTTATAAAGAAATTTTAGCATAATATGATAGAAACAAAAGCTGGTAAAATAATGACATAAAATAAAACCATGGAATTTATACTAGTCAAATAATCGCATAGACTATAAATCTATAGTTTCATAATGAAGGAATTTATAATGATGGATATCATGATCATTCTGTTAAGGACTCGGGCAAAGACCATATATATAGGTGTAAAAACCCAAACTAGTTTTCCTTACGAGATATACTGATGCATATAGGGGATATAGAAGGCCCCACCCATCATGTAGTAAGTCTAATTCATTGTTTTGATTTATAGGAAAAAATCATAAACAACACATATATTCATATTGATACTAACATATGTATGTTAAAAAAACCTTCCCCCAATCATTAAATAAGACCACTAACTATTTAGAGTAATATGATGAATGATATTAAGGCAATACATCCACAATAAAACTAATCATAAACCATTCAATAAAATATAGTAGTTGATATAATTAAATTTTAATGTCAATTGAAAATAATAATCAATAGAGTGTGGATATAGATGACAATACTCTTATAAGATAATCATGTAATTCATAAGATAAATACTCTTTTACATCAAAAACATGAGTCTTTTTGAAAAATAACATTGAATAAAACCAAGATTGAATTAAGGATGATTATTCAAAATAAAATAAGCTAGTTCAGAAAAATAATTTTTCCTAAAAATACATTATAGAGTTCCTTGAAAATAGGTAAAAGTTCGATAAATTCACTTGAATATGGCTTTTATTTTCCGATGAATTTTTTAAAGATACTTTTAAAACATTTAACTCCCCATAATATAATAAAGGATTTTGGTCAGTACACATATATAAAACATTAAAAATGATTTCATGAGAATTAAATTAGAATAAATTATAAATTCACATAGGTAAGTAGATAATAAGAGTATCATGAATGAAAATGGATGTTTGGGATGAAAACACATACCTTATGTAGGAACATGCTCTGCACTTCTAATTAAATTCTTGGATAATAGAATTAAACAAATTAATAATTTAATTAATAACCTTATCTACAATGTTTTTCATTATAGTTTTATTATGTTCGTTTATTGTCTTATTGATAAGTTATATGATTTAATTCTATCATTCTGGTGTTTTTGTTTCTTTTATTTTCAAATCCAGTTCGCTAGTTTATAACTAAAGGAATTCATGTGGAAAGGATATAATTATCCAGAATTGGATTTATATGATAAAAATGAACATTCATAAACTTAAATGGTCATATAATTAGTTTGTTTTTTTGGTATGAGGATGATTTATTAAGTGAATCATTAATGATAATCATTTAGATTATTTTGGCGATCTTTGGAATATTGCGAACTAGTTTTATTGTATATATTATTATTATGTACATATAATGGCTAAAGAACTCTAAATATGTTATAATAAATATATTATATTATTTTCAAACTATCAAAATGGTTCTATGAATCGAAATTATGGATAAATTGAAGAATGAAGGTTTGTAGTCCATAATGGTTGTAAATCAGCACCTCTCGAATGATGATTTTGTATTAAAAATAAGAGAGAGAGAGAGAGAGAGAGGATAAGGATATTGATGATGAATGTTCCGTTGATATGATATAATTATAATATATATATTATAATATATTTATCATGAATATTTTGACATAGGAGGAGAGTGAGAGAATAAGAAAAGAAAATAAATAGAAATGAAATTAAAATATTTGGGAAAAGGTTTTACCTCTTTAAATTTCCTCCTTGAGAATGTCATTATGGGAAGCATTTATTGTCTTTCTAAAAGGCCAAGGGTATGATAAATTGGGTAGGGACTAAGTAATAATATTTGGGAAGAAATTTGAGAATCATCAATTATTAGATGAGTGAAGAGAAGAGGGAGTGAGCGGTGAGTTTTACTGTGGGGGAGTAGAGTTTTTTCCATTATTTTATTATTTTAGCTCAAGAATATGAGTAGTCTTAATTCATATGACTAAAAACAGTAATATGTGTATGTGGGTTTCAACCAATGGATATTTACATCATCCATGACACAAAAATTATGTAGAAATTTATTTATTTATCATATTACATAAATTATGTAATTTTACTGTTAACTAAAAATTCATGTATTTCGAAAACATTCCGAAAATTCACCCAAATAATTTTTTGAAACGTATAATTAAAAAATTATCTCCATTTGGTCATAATATGTTTCTAAATATTAAAAATGTAATTTTTAATTTAAATCACGATATACATGAAAAGTACATATTTTAAATTTAAAATGGATTTATAATACTAGAAACAAATTACCAAGGTCTCATAAAATTAACCAAAAATAATAGGAAAAAAATATTTATTAAGGAATACATTTTCTGAAAATGAATTTTATTAATTTATTAATTTAAAATTGTAATTAGATTTTTATTACCCCTAAAAATTCCAACAATTAATTATAAATTTTGGAAATATTATATTTCATTTATAAGGTTCCTAAATTTTATTTATACATACATGGGTGAGGATACTGTTCATAATGGTACATTACAATTTATAAGGGTATGTTACTATTCATTACTGTATGTTACTATTAACTGAAATTTTAAGTTGATCATAACGGACTATAAATATCTTACTAATTCCAACAGCGTCTGTTAGTTTTTCAAAACTCAAATAAAAAAAGAGGAAATACGATATCTAACCTATAGGTTATAACGATCTCATATAAATTTGAAATTGTTGGTTTCTCATAAACTTAGTGTAGAATGAATTCTATAATAAATCTATTTTTATATCCTTGGGGTGTTATGAGGTACTCTTGGGTTAACAGAATATAGAGTGAATACGTGAGGCCCTTCCACCACATAACATAGACCGTGACACATTCATCTGGTATTTTTTGGCACATAAAGAGGTAAAAAATTCTTGACATTCACACGGTGGTGTTGAACTTGTTTATAAACTATCAGTGAAGGTCTTGTTAATAAGTAATGGACCATATGGTTAACTAGTTGTTCCAGAAAAACACTTTTCCTTTCAACGTCCTCAAGAAACATCAGATCTTTGATACTTTATTCTACATTGGGGTTCCCAAAATGGGTCCAAAACATGTGATTAATAAGTATTTGTGTAGAAATAGGTTTCCCATCCCATTAAAGGGGTGATGGCAGGATTACCAAAATCTAGCGGTGCTCGCATTTTATCTAACCATGTATGATATGACTTTCTGTCATGTGGGATTATCACATGTCGCATCTCCATGGCTTTGATCCAAGTGGTTATAGAAGATATCATATCATCTTGTAAGGGGTTAATATCTTGACAAGGATCCCAAAACAAAATGGTTTGATTTGATCATCAACATGGTAAGAGGGCCCAATCACTCATAACACAACTTGTGGAGAGGTTTGTGGAGAATCACGATCTAGGTCTTGAGGAAGGTCATCATAGTTCCAAAGAAGATTTGGAAATGCATATCATGTCAAATTTCCATTAAACTTGGTCTTTGTCCTATCATAATGTCTCAGAAAACTAGGGTAAATTCGGAGTATCTTGTTGAGAAGGACTTTTGGTTCCCTCGTTCTACCTTGTGAAGGAGAAAGAGGATCCTATAAAGGATTTTGATAATCCATGATCCGGATATATGGGAGATCATCAATGTCTATCTCCTAATATGTGACCTATTGACCTAAGGCAATGATTGTAGGATTGATCTTTGTCTTAAACGTAACATCATATAGATCATAGGGCTTGAGAGTTACTTTTTCCTTATTAGTGTTTTGACCGATTTGAAATGATGTAGATAGATTCTAGAGTCTATGTTTCTGCCTTTGCATGCATATTTAGACAATTGCATGATGATCCACCTGGTATTTCACTACCGTATATAGTGGGTTCTATATGTTGGAACATGTACTAGTGTCCCCATCGTTCAAAATATTATTGAAAACCAAATTTACTATAACTATACCTTTAGAAATATCCACAATATAACCTTGAATGTCAGGATATCATAGGATAAGAATGAAGTGTACAGTATCGTACAGTCCCAAACCATAGATCTAAAAATACAGATACACCTTATTGATAATTCTATAAATCAATGTGATGCTCTTATTGCATTTTTGTTGAAGGGTTCAGTTTTGGCTGAGCAACAAATGATGTTGGGCCATGGGGAGTGCTATACACTAAACCATGGAACACTTTTGGTCGATGTTGTAAGAATTATCTTGGATTAAATAGTCAACCACTTAATAGTTAAAGGGGAAAATGATTCATCCAGATAATCTGATCGAAACACATGAACTGGTCCTGGGTGAGGGACTCTTGGATGTCGATGTTGGGAAATATATTTGGCTAGAGCAGGATGGAAAACTGATCAGTAGGAAAACTATCCCACATAATTTGTTGTTCAGAAGTGGGGCTTAAATCATTGTTTTTTGAAGAATCCATCAATGATTTATTGAAGACTAGTTGTGGAAATGATTTGGATCAGCATTTCGGTGGACTGGATGGTAGAGGATCCACTGCTTGAACAAACTACTATTTATAAAATTGGTCATCTGCTGAGTGTGGTAAGAGTCGAATCATTACATACCTATAATATTGGGTGTTTACTATTTAATCATGATTCAGGGAAGAAGAAATCATTGATCGATCTTCCGTATACTCTTCGACTATCAAATTATATAATAACTCTCTATGATATCTGGTAAAGATAGATAATGAAACTAGCGGTTACCAAGATGACTCCACTTTGATTCCCTAGAAGGGATCCAAGTATTCCTCCACCTTAATGTACCTATGATGGGATTCATAAATTTTGAGTATGTCACCATACACGATTAAAAAAATTACTAACTAGTCTCATACTTCAGACTCTGATGCAAATTATTGGAGTGTTGGTTCCATCATTGAATCAAATTTTGCCTCGAAATCTGAGAAGCGAATATGATTGAAAACAACATGGAACTACAAAAAATTATTCAATCTATGAAGGTGGTTCATTATAATTCCCCAGGTCGGTCCATTAGGGAAGAGAAGTTATTTTCCATGGGTAGGGCCTCCATACTGATTATTTGTAGCGTGAAGGGGTCCTCCACCTGGATTTGATGGGACATGGGGAGGGTCTTTGTATCTATTGTTTCTAGAGCTACTAGGACCTCCACATTGACTATTGTAGGACTGAGTAGGACCTCCACATTGGCTATTGATTATGTACTGATGAAATGATAACTTATCAATGGGGAACATGGAGAGTAACTCCATGTTGACTGATAGAAATAGTATAGGGAGTACCTCTATATTGGATCTGTGATGGAGTAGGGATGGTCTTCGCATAACCTGATGGAAACATGGGGAGGAAATCAATGTTTTTGATAGAAGGAGTGGGGAGGACCTTGACTCTGGTAGACTATTACATAGAGAGGAACTCCTTGTTGGCCTGTGGGGATAGCTTATAGTGGACCACTATAATGATTTATGATGAAGTGTGGTGGACCATTTCATTAATCATCAATGGAGTGAGGAGGGCCTTTACTTGATCTAGGAATGATGTGAGGTGAACCATCATGCTGATGGTCTGTGACATTTGGAGGACCTCCATATTAGAAACCATAAGCATGAGGAGGACGTTCACTCAATATTTCTTTGAATCATGGAGTTCCACCACCTTGAAAAATGAGAGGAATTTTGTGAGGACATCCATGTTGAATGTGAGAGTAGGGGGGACCTCCTCTTTAGATGGCGACTACCAAAAGACGACCTCCATAATGGATCTCATCCAAAAAGACTAGTCTATAATGAGTTTTGGTTATGGCAATAGTTTATAGTCTCAACCTAACCTTCATATAGGGTAGCTATTGTCTTGATCTCTACTAGGAAATGATGGGTCCCTTTTTAGTAGTGGTAGGGATCTGGAAGAATACGCTGGTGGTGGAAGAGGCCAATGGAGCTGTAGAATATTATTCCCAATTTCAGGAATCCTCATAAGATTGTGCCAGACATTGATGTATGGTTTTTCGGACCAGTATTGATAGATAATGATAATAGTCTATATGATTCTAAACATGGAGGACTGGTCACTATTGGCATTCACAGGGCATAGTAGGATCCCTTCTTGGTAGATCTTGGGATGTAGTTTGATCTGAGTTTACTCAAAAAACCTCCACCTCCATGTCATAGGAGTGAGATTAATTGTATAATTATATTGATAAACTACTGAAATGATTCACTATTGAGTTGGAGGTAGTTTCTCTTTACATGGCCCTTAGGGGAGATGGTTTTGGTGTAGTGTAGAGGCCTCTAGTTCAGGGTGGGCTATATTCCTCATGAGTATGACCCCCTCTTTCTCATACTATTGTATGAGGGAATCCATCATCATTATTTTAATAATCTACGAGGTGAGTATGGGAATGGTCTCCTAGTATCCATGGTTGGAGCTGAAGTTCTCGCACTGGTGGAGCCATAAGAGATTTCTGCATTAACATTTATCATTCCCATGCATCTACGGGTGTACGGTAGTTAATTCCTAAATACTGGATCTTACAAAGAAGGATGACACAGCTGTTATCATAGATATAAGGAATGGAATTCCAAATTCCTAGTGGCGTCCAGTCATACATGGTCAAAGAGGGATAGATATGCGTTGATGATGTCACAGATGGGAATGTCCAACGTTGAATTTCTTGAATTTATTGTGATTTCTATGATGAGACCACTATTTTCCTGTTGGTTTCAGGTGTTGGATACCTGGTTCCACCGACAAGATAATCCCATGATGTCTCCAATTATAATATTCCCCATGTTTAGATGAATAGTTTCATGTTGCGTTCACTATTTATTTTGGTGGATCGACATCATCAGTGTCTGAGTAAAATATCTAATCTGATGACCAACATGGAAAATCCCCATTATTGAAGGATTATAGATTTATATGGGGTTCATTATTTATTTTTTATGCTTTCTCAAGGTCCTCCCACCTAATGGGTCTGAACTCTTACTTGGCATCTCAACTATTTTCCCACATTCCCTCTTTCCAAATACATGAGGTATTCATCAATTTCATAGGTGATTTCTACTCCTTGATCAAAAGGATATGATGGGATGCCGGTTCCTCCTTCCATGGATTCCTCCTTGGAACATTTCACCTAGTTGGGGACTCTCACCTAGAATTAAGAAATATTTATGGAACTCATTCCCATTTCCATTTTTTGTGGATTCTTGTTAATTACATTTTATGTCATTAATATATAAAGTTTCTTGACAATGAAGAAACATTCTTGTGATAAGAGTAGTCACGTTGGGAATAAACATCATGTTTATATGCTCAGAACGTTTTTTCACCTATATTCTGCTTCATATGAGGGAACCTCATAGAAGCATATTAGGCACAGAATCCAAGGCATCATATATTGATCTTCTGGTATCTATTTCTAAAGAAATATCTTCGAATGATTTCACCTCAGAAATCCCATGTTTAGTCTGTGGAAGATGATTGCATAGGTACATATCATCCAAGGATTTCAATAAAAGCATCCCATGTTTAGTATGATGTTTCAATTTGGAGTCACTAGTATAAAATCTAATGAAGACATAGTGAGGATTATTAGAAAACACAATAGAGGTAGATCAGGGATATGTGCTCACAATATTAGTGAACTAACGCTTATCATTAGTTGGGATTGATTCTTGGAGTGGATTCCTAAATACCCTATAGGAGGGGATAAAAAACCACTTATTTAGATTCCATAGTTTAATGGTAGGTGAAAATATCAGTTCATATAGTTTAATGTCAGATGGTAAGGAAGCTCCTGTTATGGAAGGATCATTGAAAATGTAATGTATGTGAAATAAACCAATAATCTACAATTAGCAAAATGAGTTCTCGTGGTTGGAGTTTATTTGAGGCTTATTCATGGATGTTTCCAGAGTGGTTGGAATGGTCCTATTCAGATGTGGTGGATCAGAAACAATTAGGATGGATATGGATAGAGTGGATGGATTGTTAGGTTTGGACCTCAAAGAGGCTTCATAGATATCCCAATTTATTGAGAATAAAATCGCATGAAAATTGAGACGGGGCATTGGGGATTACACCTAAAGAGGTGGCCCATGGGTAGAGTATGGATGGTTGTTAGGGATTAAGATCAAGAGGATGAACATAGATTGAAGGGGTTGGGTTTTATGGTTGATACTTATCTCTAAGGCAATGTGAGGCACGATCACTGTTAGAAATAAGAATAAGAAATAGATCTAACACTCGTGTTGTGAAAAAACTAAAAAAGAGAGATGATGTGAGAATTAAGAATGGATGATGCCTGAAGAGAATTTCATTACTTGTGGAGAGGATTTCAGCCTATGTGGGGAAGATCTGATTCTATGTGTGGACAAAATCATTATCTGTGAGGATAGGTGGTGTGAATACCATCCCATGCTGCCCAGACATGGAGTGTCCTGCACCTGTTTCACAGGATAAGGACACAAATATTCGTTATGTGTTGAGGAAAATGGTACTCGGAAGTTTTACATATTGTAGATCAGACATGGTGGACTCAGTTATTACCCAGTGGGCTTATATAACCATATAATATGCACCCTTAGGAGGGGGATATATTTTTAAATACAAGGTTTAATGTTGTAGAGGAGTGGTGGATCATGGGGTCCATGTTAGTGGGCCTATGTTCAGAAGAAAAAAGAAATGTGATACATAAAATTTGTGGAGAAATTTATATTGTAATTTATGGTCACACATGGTGCCATGAGGGCCACAAGAATAGTTTTCACATCACACATAAGGGCTTGAGGTGCTGCAGAACCGATCATGGATTGTTGTGGGGACCTTAGGAACTCATTCTTCACAAAGAGGTGTCAGTATAAGAGATGGAGCATGGAAAATACAAGGAGTGTTGACTCACAAAGCATATGGACTTATATAGAGGTTTTTTGTGAAGATTAGGGGCCTCAAAAATGTCATGGGATTTATGAAGGTGGAGTTTTCGTGAAATAGGGTGACCCATCCTTTCAAGAAAGTCCTAGCTTAGGAAGGGAGTTCTTCATGAAGGCTTACTACTACGTGAAGCCTCAAGTACCCATAGGGGAATTCTTCTTTGATGAAGAGTATGATACTTCACAAAAATCATCCCCACTATGGGTGGAGGATTTAAATAATGCACAATATCAGTTTTTTTGAAGCCAATATACCTTGGATGATCCATTTTGACCATGTTTGTGATGCTCATGTTCTTCACAAATCAAGATATATTTGGAAGGTGAAAGGTCGGGGAAAAAATTATCCAGTGGATGTAATGTTGAGGGTATTTATAGGCAAGGTGAATAATGGAAATCTGAAATAGTTTTGAAGAAATTGTGGTCTTCAGGTATTAGTGTGGCCCTGTCGGGCATTCTAAAGGAATCTGTTAGGCCTCACATAGTTTCAAAGTGTCATCAGATATCTAGAGGGACTCCATAAGGTTTATTACATTCTCAAAGGTATTCCTTATTATTGGGCACCAAAAACACATTCCATTTGCGAAGATGTAGGGAATCATGAAGTAGAACACATGGGGGCTTGAAAAATATTTGGTTTCATATTCCTTATACACTAACCATGTCTATTTTGACTATTCCCAAGGAACATATCTTAGTTACAACAGACACAAAGTCCAATAAGAAACTGAACTATCCCTTGGAATGTCTCTACTAGTAAAACTAAGAATCACCAAATTCTCACACCTATGAAAGAGTTTAAAATACAACATGAGCACTAGTCTAGACATGGGATTCATTTCCCATCTAAGATTCCTAAAATGGATAATGACACTCAAACAACACAAAAATCCTAAAAAGATTCATATGAAATGGAAAAGGTCTTTTAAAATATATGCTCTATACCTACAAAAAGATATCCACTTAATGAATTAAAACATATCTACCCTATAACTAGATCATACTGGAAGAGAAGTTACTAGGCTTAGGGGCCAATCATTTAGCTTCAATTTGTAAAATAAAAAGTCTCATGGGTAACACTCACATTTCATGTTCAAGGAAACTACCCAATAAACATTGAAATTCCATTATAAGAAAGATAAAGCCAAGGACACCCCTTATGTTTCACGGATTCAGTTTAGTTATTTACATTAGAACTGAAATCATTTTAAAGGATTAGTCTTATAACATCAATTATCTGTCATATAGAAACATGAGGTGATTCTTTATTTAGCTTTGGACACAAGAAGAAATAGGTAAGTTATAATGAAATACATTTAAAAAATTATCATTTATTGACATCCTATCATAAATATAATATTCATCACACAAACCCCATTCTAATCATTTTACTTTATTTTTAAATTTTACAACTGACTTTGTTAAAGAAATTTTAAATTTCCATCTATTGAGGAAAACACCATTTATGTAGAAATTTGAATTTTAATTAACCAACACCTCAAATATAATTATAGATCAAATCAAATTAAATGATCTTATATTATTTAAAGTGATACCAGTAAAAAATTATTCCATCTTATGTTCACATGTAAACCATATAACAGATGTTGAAATATTAAATAACCATCACACCAAGTACAAGTATATTACCAGGGAGTTTAGTAACAAGCATAACAAAGAAAATGTGACCTATGGGTGCCACATTATGCAATTTTAGGTTCAAATAATTGATAAATATACATTTTAAAACATTAAGATGTTATGAAAACCTTAGTGGGTTTAATTTAGAAGAAACATGCCCCAACAGACTAATTTGGGTCTAGTTGTGTATTTCGAAAACTGTGTCATGTGGGTCATAATGCCCAAGTTATAGATGTACATGATTTAATAAGGATGAACAATAATTTTATGGATAAATGATCCTATATTTATTCCCCATACCCAAATTATATATGGATAACATATATGATTTAGTTATTTGGGACGCCTTAGGTCAATTTTATAAATCACCCATACACTTTACAGATTACAGACGGGATCTAATATAACAAAAACCAATTTAGTTAAGATAAATGTAAAATTTAACAGTTTTAACATTTTTAAAATAGTCCTTATGTATAAAGAGTGAATATTCTACTGTTCAGTTATATGGGTTTCCTTTTTCCAATTCAAAATGTGTCCATACACATTACAAATTGGATGTTGGCTCACAAATAATCATAATTATAAATATTTTAAGCCATGCTTAACAAGCATAGAAGAATGTAAATTAGAAATAAGTCTCATTAATTAGTCACCTAAGTGAATAAGTATTTTGAAATGTTTAATGAGTCACATGGAATAAAAATTAAAAATGGCTATATATTTCATAAGCAAGAAAACACATGCAATATGATAATTGTAGCACTAAAATCATGGAAGCAGGACATAATTCTAAAAGAAATATTACTAACTAAACACTAAAGAATGATATAAAAAAGAATGAAATGAAGTAAAAATAAAGGTAAAATAAATTAATGATAATAAAAAACACCCAAAATAGAATATAACATGTACACAAATAACACACAAGGAACTTAAACAATTTCAAACTACCTAGGAATGCAATATACATGACAGGGAATTTGTATGTCATGTGAATTCTTATCTTCCAATAATGATGCATGTAATGATACTCCCTTACCATACTAGGCCATGATTAAATACTAAAAATCCTATAAATTATTAATTAGTTGAATGTACCCCAATCACTCAAGGTGAAATAAAAATCAATTGTAATAATGAATAACCTCACCAACAGTCCCATACCTGGAGTCTTGTAATTTTCCTTGTATATGGGTTTATCACTCCCATGGATGGATATTTAATAAGAATATAATCATTCCTAGTCTCTTTTATACCACACCAATAATATTATTTCAAGTTTAAAATATCTCTGATACCACTTTGTAACATCCCATCTTGACTGAAAACCAAAATTATAGCTGGACCGGTCAGCACGTGGACCCAAGCGAACCTCCCAGTGTGCCAGAGGCTAGTGATTAAAAGTAATGGTCAAATAGTGCTGAGGTGGGGAGACTACAACCTCATTGTCATATTCACTCTAGTTTTAAATATGTTTAAATCAGTATAAAATATAACAAGTCGTGATAAAAAAATTAAAAGCAACAAAAGAAAAATAATACAACTGAATAAATTAAAATTGAAATTATAATAAATTTTATAATGCTTTCATGCCTAGATGATTATGCACGATACCAGTAGGAGGTAAAAATCATAATAAAATAAACTAAAATTAATAAGACCCAAAATAATAACTTTATAAGAATCATGAGTACTAGATAATTCCTATTCTCCATATCTCCTAAGTACACATCACTATAGAGGAAATACCTACATTGACCGGAAAACACGATGATATTATCAGGAACCCCAGTGAAATTGTTTCCCAAGAATGGTGTGAGATATAATCATAGTTTTCCACCACCAAACTTGTCTATATCATTCTAGTTCATGAACTATTATATGAATAGTGTTCCAACATATATTAATACAAGTAAATAAGAAAATTAATAAATAAAACTTCGGTTCAGGTTCCAAAGTGGTCACCTAACTGATCCTAAATACATTTGACTAATCTAGATATCGAAATTATGGGAACCTGTAGAAGTATCATGGTATATACATTAAATCAAATAATAATCAACATAAGTAGTTTAATCGTGAGATTGTTTTTTTTTCATGGTGGGAAATCCTTATTACATCATTCATGAATTCTCATACTATAATCATTAGAATCATAATAATATAGAACCATAATGAAATGCATCCATATGGCCTGCTAATGGGATCATGTTCCTATACAAGGTGATCCATAATGGAATCACAATTTCATTATAGGATCCCTCGATTTATCCAATACCATTGAGAATGTCCGTGGTGCCCTGTAATGACATGTATTGTACCATTGAAGGTATGGAAAAATCTTAATATGTACTAGGTATATCACCTAGGGGACACAATATCACCTAAGGAATGGTGTAACCATCTTTCCAGACCATGCACAGTCCATGTGAAATGGTTCTATCATGAATCTAAATAGGTTTTGTGGATATGTAAATCCACACATATAGTTTGAGAAAACCATAAGATTATTCTAGGTCCTCCTGAAGTCATCATACGGTTTTACCTATGGGCCGCATAGTTGTAGGAAAATTGTGTTCCCCTGAAAACATTCTCTGATTTTGTGATTTCCTATTCCGAAACTCACGAAACTCAACAGAATACAAGAGTGACCCCTTGAGCCTAAAAAACACCAAATCAACCTATTGATGTTTTTAAACTCTCAATATTCCATTCGGAATCTCAGTTTACAAAACAGACCATCAACAAATTACAAAACTAAAATTCCCATAGAATTCGATCCAGTACGAATCCATGGGACTCGATACATTCATATGTATGATCTGTTATATACATACTTAGGAAAGATATGTGGAACACATCATTGACATGAGAGAGTTATGATGGTATTTCCAAGAAAAATAATATAATATCCATACTCAATTAATAATCTTCTAATAAAAATAAAAATTGGGATTAACTTTTCCTTATTTCTGAATATCATAAAGTTATTACATGTATATGTTCATAAAAAAACCTATTAACCAATATTTAAATATGTATCACACTATTGATTGTTTTGAAAAATATTATAGAAACATTAATATTCCTTGATGCACTTCTAAATGTGACTAACCATATCCACCATTTCCTAACATTTCTCCAGACTGAAGAGATAACTTTCTCCAACTTCATCCTAGTATTTCTTAGTTTTAAACTTTATACCACATAATTTATCTTGCAGCACAATCTAAATGCACATGTGAAGGCCATTATCGTTTAAATACTCAACTAGAGGAATTTTTTAATCCCAACTACCTTTGAAATCTAGAGAACATGATGATAACATATCTTATTGGTTTTGAATGGTCCTCTCAGACAAAAAATCTATATGAGGATGATAATAAGTTCTAACACAAAGCTCTATATGTATAGTTTATTGAATAATTGTCGATAACATCAAGGAAAATATTGGACACTGAGAAGGTAAAATAGAATTCGGTACCCCGTTTGACTTTACCACTTATTTCATCTATATCCTTGTAAGACAATCAAGAGAGAAATATTATTTGTTATAAATTAAGTGCACTTACTTCATAAGGAGATCAAATACAACCCAAATATAATTATCGCCTTTAGATGTTTTATGAAGATTTAGGATTATATAAATGATAATGTTTTTATATTTCAATTATTGTATGTGTAAAGGTTTTAATATACCCTATGAATTGTATACCTTAACATTGATGTTATGACATACTGAACATTGAGATACATACTATATAATAACTCTCATCATGTTGTCTAACAAGAAATACTCATTCAAATCCCTATACATCTTTATAATATCAGGATGAATATCGAATGATGAGCTATAAGCTTCTTACAATAGTTCCTTATTCAAGTTTGGTATTTATAGGAATCATACCTGGTTCCTAATAACTATCATCCACCATAATCAAGGTTGATCTTAGGAATATTTATAACCTTCTATTCTAGATCCAAATACTCATTCTCACCTATATAATGTGTATATATATATAGTTGAAAAATAATTTGAGAAATATAATATTTTTATACTTAATTATAGATTTAATGGACCTTGCATTAAAAATATAAAAAAATTGATCTCTTTTAATCCTTATAATACATAAGTTATCATGATCAATTATTCCTAAAGCATTATCCACCTTTTCATTTTCATTTTGTTGTAATTTATTATCCCGTCATAATATTTAATTAGATAAAACCAACTACTTTTTCCCATATTGAAATAAATTTCAGTGAATATATAATGTAAAATGTTATCAGTATATATATCACAAATTTCTATATAAAGATAATTCTTCAATATAATTATTTCAAAGATTATTTTTATTTACCACAAATCATGAGTTGAATAATAATACTCATCTATCATCAATTTAATTGAGGAAAAATCAATAATGATATCATTCAATATAATAACACACCTCATCCACTTTTTTGATGCATCATTGTAAATTAGATTCCATTCTCCATTGTAGGGTATTTTTAGATAAGGTGCACTAAAAAAACCTCCCTTTATTTACATGATATTTTCTTCATATTCACTAGTCACAATGAACATAAACCACATCTTTAATAATATAGTAATTTTATAATATATCTATGAAAAATATATCATAGGGAGTTGATATTACCGATCAAATATAAGAAAATTATGGATCTTAGTTTCAATGGTAGGTCTGAGCCAATGTGTAATAAAATCCATCATTGATGGATCTAATGATATACCCTTTATTGAGATTATATTACCCAAAATGAAACTTTAAGTAGCCAAAATTTAAACATGGTAGAGTATTTATGAAACTTATCCTTCTTAAGGATCCTTCTTAAAATCCTTATGTGATATTTATTCTCTTTACTTACCTTATAATATATAATAATATAATCTATAAGGACTACCAAAAACCCTTCATGGTATTATTTAATGATACTATTCATTAAATCAAAGACTATAGTATGGGACTATGTAATAAAAATTGACATCACTAATGATTAAAAGCATCCATACCTCAATAAGATCACTATCTTGGGTATGTTCTAACATTTTACCCTCAATTCATAGTATATATATTAGAGACCAATATTGGAAAAAATTGAGACACACTTCATTTATAGAGAAACCATAAAAAGTAGGTAAAATATACATATTTAATATCTTGAACTTTTTATGTTCCAAATAATCAATGAAGAGTCACACTGATCTATCTTTATTCTTAATAAAGCTAAGATGAAAACCCCAAGGATATTCCCTTTGTTGAATGAATACCATATCAAGAATATCCTTTATTTTCTTCTTAAATTCTTAAAACTCAACAATGAACCTTCTATATATATTTTTGAAATAACTAAAAACATAGTTATGAGTTCTATTTATAACTAAATATAAAAATTACGAGGAAGACAATGAATCTATTCTGAAATTCATAAAATCCCATAAAATAGGCATATGATTGATTTAGACTCTCTTGGAATATTTCTAAGATAAATACCCCCCATGAATTAGTATTCAAGAACCTAAAATGGTAGAAATTACAATGGGATATTCATATTTATTCTTATATTTATAGATAATTATATGAAAATCATTCTTAAGATGTCTTTTATTATGAAAAATTATTTTCATTGTATGAAATGTTAGGTTTAATCTAAGACATTCCTTGTTATCATATATTTAAATCACATATAGTTTCACATAAATAAAATGTGAATTAACCCATGCAAGTCCCCCATGTGTGTCATACGTGGTCCATAGTAAGGGTTTATTCACCATCTACTAGAATTATGGGTGAGATATAATCAACCAAATATTTTGGAGTTTTTACCCCTTGGTGCATATATTCCAAAACCACATCCACCAACAGTAGCGAGATTTGATTTTTGGATAAAATAACCGCAATAATTTATTAAAAATTACATGGATATTATGTTATACAGAGGCTTATGCTATGGTTTTTCACTAATATTTTCTCATTAAGGTTTTAAAAATGACAAATGAACATTTGATAAAATATTTTATTACCCCAAACATTCATACATTAATAATATATAGTAGAAATATCCATTATATTTTAGAACAATCAACACTATAACCAAACAAGTTTAGTTTCATCGGAAATATGGAAACATATACAATGGGTATATAAATGATCTATATCAATTCAAATTCTGTTCTTTATAACTAAAACCATTCTTAGACTAAACATACATCAAGTCATTCTTCATAACCTAGGGATGAGATGAATAATTAAGTGTGAGGTCAGATTCTCAGTATGCTTATAAATAATTGATTTTATTAAATGATCATAAGTGATCATAAAATAATAACAAAGGTATGATAGAATGAGATTAACATTATAAAATCGTACCCATAAAATGATAGATAATTATCATGAAATTTTGTATAGTGTTTTTTCAATAAAAATAGGTGAGGCATAAGTGTGATGAATCATCAATAATAAATTATGATAATTGAGAAAATATCATAATAATAATTTATATTTTTTAAAAAAACAAATAAATATAGTATATATTTTTTTTGTATTTATGTCTCTATGCTAAGACTATTACATTTGATTGGGTTTACTCTCTATTCTATCATTCCTTGGTCAATGTTAATGGCCATGACCATTTTTTGGAAGATTTCCATTATTATATTGTTTTTACACCCATTACATTCGCTACTATCCAAGTAGGTATACATATTTAATAAATCCATTACTAAGATATATGATTCTTAGATGACCTATCATTTAGTGATAACCCAAAAACATGTCTTCCACAAATTCATAAAATATTCATCAAATCATAACACATATAAATAATCTTATTTTCAAAAACATTTTATCATAATCATATGAAACCATCTAGATAAATAATAATGATGATAAAATTGTTTAATATCCCCATTAAATATTAATAAACCTCATATTATGTTATGATACATAAATATTCCTTTTAAAATGTAATATGAATATTTCTTGCCGAAAATACCATTTTCATTTGAAATCAATTTTTTAGAATCTATTTCTTTTAAAATATAATGTAATTAATTTAATTTTTAATGAAAAAAATAAAAAAGGAATCTTGAATTAAATAATTGTTCATGATAGTGGGGAAAACCATTCGTGTGGTGTTTGATATATTTTTTCACATTTTCTATTGAAATTACAAAGTACCATATTTAGAAAACTATAATAAAAATAATTTTATAATTGGTAAATAAATTAAAATATAGTTAAAATTGTTTTAAATAATCTTTTTATAATAGTAAAATAAGTTTTAAAAAAATATTTGAGAAAATATGGACATTGAATAAATAATTCATGACTTCATTGAAAAAATGTTTTTTATCATTACAAATAATCATTCAGTATCATGATTATATAAAGAGAAAAAAATGAAAATAAAAACACCCAATATATATAAATAACCATTTCATGTGAAAAAACTAATATTTGGGAGAGATAAATCATGTATTTTCTTTATCGTGAATTTAAGCATAAAAAATCGTGGTAAAAAGGAGATTATAACAAAAAACCCTTACAATGTTACTAATATTTGAATAAAAATTCATTTGAAGCTTTAGAATCACATGGTTCAATAAAACCCAAAAATTAAATAATTTTTTATATAAAAATTTATCATATGGAACTAAAAACACAATATAAATTATAAATTGGTGCATGACATTAAAGCATATCTCAATAAAGAAAGGCGTGATGAAAAAACCCCAATCACTTTGGTACCATTTAAAACATATCTCCAAAGAAACTAATAACGTTTAATGAAACATTATCTAACATTGTTATATTGTGATTAATGATATATAATATAAAATGGGATGTATATGAACATCTTTAATGTAACATGTGGAGAATAAGGTTATCGACTCATGGAATTAAACGAGATACAAGATACCATTACCTGAAGTCTTCCTTAATTATTACATTATGTATGATCTTATATGATAAATTTATATTTTATATAATTATATAAAAATACCATAATAATACATATAATATCATATATGAACCAATAATATATTTCAACACCCTTTTATAATTAATTCCCTATATGAATTTTCATTTCGGGGGTTAACTGCTTCAATTTTCGTATATATTTTATCTTGATGGTTGTGGTAATTAAACATTGACCATGGTTCCTACATCTATAGAATATTAATAATTGTATAAAAATAATTTAAATTCATTATATATATATATATATATTCTTTTTATATATTTTTAATATTTGGTAATGAAATATGAATTACATCATTTCATAGAAATTGTAATTCATACGCACACAAAAGTGATGTTTTAACTTCTCAATGGTTGGAGAAAAGAAAGATAAGTGGTAAATAACCCTTTGGTGGAAGCCCTAAATTATTTCTTCTTTTATCCCCTATGTAAACTAGTTTTACACAAACAACCTTTATCAGAATTTTATTAATTTTACTATTCACCATGGAGGAAATTAATTTAGAAGTATTAAATAAAATTAATAACAATGATCCAAAATATTGATTCCATTTTACGAAATTTTATTCTAATAAGAGGAATAATTTAATCACTATTGGAAAGTGATCCTATTGTAATGGATCTACAACAATGGTTTTTAAAAACCATGGGTGTAGAGTTTATTCAGAAATCATATACTAATGGTTTTTTAAAAATAGGTGGTTATGATATTTTGATAGGAAGGCCAACTTTGGTTCATCCACCCCTCCTCATTGGAACCGTAGTTCCTCCCAGGTGCCCAGGAATCCCACCTCCCCTCGGGTGATTTTGGACACATCCCTTCCATCCTAAATCATATATGGCCTCCACCTTCCTCTCCTTATGGGAATTTGGGCGGCCACTTACCAATATATGAGATTTTGGCATACCCTAGGGGACATTTCACCCATCCGAATTGTTATTCCACTATTGTTTTGTGGTTTTTTGTTTTAATATTTGATATGTAATATTTTATTCCCTACTAGAATTTCATTAATATATTTTCTAATATAATTTATGTGTTTTACATTATTGAGGAATGATTTTCCATTTTAGTTAATTTATTTTGTACTCTATTTTATTAAATAACATTTATGGGGTTTGTAATCATTGTATTTATAGTATTTTTTTCTTGAGGAAGCCTAGACATGACATTTAATAGGTAGCACGTTTGTCTCTCTGTTTGAGTGATGGTTATTTTATAAATTTTATGTGATTTATTGTTTATGTATTACCTTATGTTGTGTGCATCAAATGCTATTATTTCTAGATTTTTTGTGCACATAAAGAACCTACAGGGAATAAATGTGTCCTTGGGGTGTATTTTTTCAGATTGTATCATAAAATTAGTCATGACATGTATTATGTTGAAATAGAAGATAGTTGGTATCCCATGTATTTATATATAAAAACCATATATTCTATATGTGAACCGTAGGATAGAGACTTTTCATTTCATAATAATCCATATAATCCCTTGTATAACACTTCATTGGAGAATAGTTTTTATTTTCAATTAATATTATATGTGTGCCCCATGAATAGAAACATTAATTTAAAGGTGGTTTTAAAAATTTGAATTTGATGATATTCTATTGAAAGTTTTTTTTGAAAACGAAAAAATGGATACTAATGAATATTTTTTTTGAATGATTTAGTGGTGAGAACCAGCTCAAGGTTTTGAAAACTGTTCTTGTTTTAAATAGATTATAAACCAAGTGCTTGGGTGTTTTGAATGTGATTAATGTATTTAAGATGGGTTGTTTTATTTTGAAAAGGATTGTGTTAACCCATAATATCGATATTATAAAACTTTTTTAATCTTGTATTATTTCTAAATCAATATTTTTTTATGTTTAAAACATTTTAAAAAATAAAAATTGGGTTGTCTGATTTCAAAATGGAGAGTAGTCCCATGTTGACTATGTTTTGAAACTCGTTATTGGATGTGAATGTTTTACATGTTTGGGTAATGGGATTTGTGGATTTACATTGAGTTTCAAGAAGTTTTTTAATAAAATTAGTCTCACATTTTAATTAAGATTTATTTTCAATGCATGAGTTAACTTGGCATTCCTAGAATGTTTCTTTAAAATGAATGACTTCGGTATTATTTAAAGAAAGGGGTTTTATAATATATTTGAAACCGTATTTTTCACCTTTTTTATATTTTTCCCATTATTTCTTGTGATATCACAATGAGATATTTATTATTGATACATTTATATATGCTACTTGTGTTTTGAAATAAATATGGATTCTACTTTGTAAGGATATTAGCGGTGAGGTGTGTGTCATTTAAAATTGATTTTACCTATTCTTTGTAAAAAAATTTATTGTTATCACATTCTTTTTATTTTAATGGTACACATGGTGGAGTGGGTTAGGTGGAATATGAGTTTGATTCTATGACATCAGATTATTTTATCAAGGAATAGGGACTAGGACCAAGGGATCCCATAGAGTGGAAATTTCCATGAGATACTTATTGAGAGTCTAAATTATATATGCATGGAGTGTGATAAGGGAATGTAGGGTTTTTATAAGACACCCTATATACAATTTTTTAGAGAAAATTTTTCATATCCATTACATTAGAATCTATTTTAAGATCACTTCTAAGGATATATCTTTAATATTGATTATATCCTTTAATTTTTAGATTATTTTCTAGAACCTTATTATGGAAACTTTCCCTTTATGTGTGGATTGACATAGTGGTTTATTACTATGTGTTTCATTATTTATTTTTCAGTTTTACATATTAATGTTTCAAATTAGGATTTAAAAAAGTTTTAAAATAAATAAAGACAAAGTGTAACCAAATTGTTATTTCAAAATATTTTACAAATGATTTTGAACGGGTGAGTTATTTAATGTGTAAAATTTTATTTCTAAAGTAATTTGGGAATGAATTTGATAGGAAATAGTTTTTTTCTATTAATTAAAATATTAACATGTAATGGTTTTAAAAACAATGTTTTAGTCCAATGTTCACTATTTTTTGGAAAGGATAGTTTTTAATGACATTTTGGAAATGTTTTGGGATGTCATAATACACTTTTGAGTTTGAAATTAGTATTTTAAAATGGGTGGTTGTTATTTTATTATAAAGTTCAACTTTATAATGTTGTTTTTTAAAGTAGGTATTGGTTGGGGAAAACATTTCACAAGTGATTGTTACTGTTTAATGAAAGTAATGGAAAATTAGTTTTAACACACATTGGATGTGTTTTCATTTCATTTCATAAAAACTTATACAAAATGTTTATTTTTTTCATTTCATTCCATTTTTTCACTTCTTGATCTTTATTGGATATGTTTGGATAGTGACCATGATAGTTAATTCTAGAATGTCTAGGATACCCACCCTGGTCAGTTATTTGTAGTCATCAGTTATAGCATATGCTGGTCCTATTTTTCATTTTAGCAACTAGTATGCTTTGATGGAATTAATATTAAATTTTTTAAATAAATTAGTTTACTATATTTCACATTTTTTATTGGAAAAAATAATTTCCCCCCTTGTAAATGAATGAATAAATGATGGATATATCATAACGAATGTATTTCAAACATGTTTAAAAAGAATTTCAAGTTTTTTATATTTTTCATTTAACATTGCTTAAAATGAAAATTTTATATAGTGTTCATGATATAACTGTGTTGGAATACCGTGGTTAAGTAGATAAAAAGTAAACATCCATCTAACAAAAGAAATATTTAAAATAAATTATTTAGGTGGGTATCATCATGGAGATATGGAACAATATACTACTATTAATGAATAGAAAGAAATAAGTGGTATAGTGAATTTGACATTTGATCTATTTCCATCAGTGCATCATTATGAGAGAGATAGTATGCCAGTGAGAGAATGAAATGATATTAATACAAATGAGGAAAAGACTGAAGATGATGATATTCAAAGAGTAAAAAATTTAATGGATGATTCTAAATCTCTAGTATATGAGGAATGTAATGAAATAAGCATGTTAAAATTTTTAATGCAACTATAACATGGAAAACCGTGTGTCTAATTTATAATACAACCATTGATTTTATTCTTACCTTTTTATAGTACTTTCTTCATGACGGTGTAGATATTCACTCATGTAATTATAAGGCTAGTAAATAAGTTAAACAACTTGGATTTTCTACTATTAATGTACTTTATTGTCAGAAAGATTTCATTTTTTATCGGTGAAAAAATATAAAGTTAATGATTGTAAATAATGGTGTACATATTGATGCATGACAATTGTAGATGGAAATCCATTTTTGGTGCCATAGAATGTCAGGTAGCAGTATCCATTGACTCCTATACTTCAAAATCTCTTCTTGTTTATAGAAATCTGATCGAATATGTGATTGAATAATGTTTATATAATTAAAAGTAATGATGAGTTGGTTTATCTTGAATATTTAATATCATTGAGGTAATTTTTTGCAGAACATATTGATTTTAGAACTGAGGTGTGTAATGACATGTTGGGTCTATCCTATGATGATTTTTATCTCTTTAGTCCGATTACTTCTAATCACATCACATGGAGAATTTTTATTCAATTTTATAATCTGTTTCCATGGATTATTATGAAAAATACTTTCAGTTTCTAGGAAAAACAAATATTTGGGGCCTCTGATCTTGACAATGATATAGACATCTACCTGAAACCTTTAATAAAAGTATTGAAGAATCTTTGGGATATGGGTGTTTTCACATTCTATGATTAATAAAAAATATATTTTGGATACATGTTACCCTTCTATGGACTATAAATGATTTGTTTTATTATGTAATGATGTCTGGTAGGATCACAAATGTTAAAATATCACGACCTACTATTATGAAGAATATACGATCGAAAATGCTTAAATATATTCATAGTTTTAGTTTCATGGGGAATTGATATTTCTTCCCAATGGATCATCAATACTGGATGAATCCCCAGAGGTCTGATAAAACTATGAACACTAAACATCCAACTCAATGTATGTTAGGATGTGTTGTGCTTAATTAATTGAAAGATGTTAGTTTTTCATTAGAAAAATGTCATCTTAAATATAAAAAGAATAAGAATGGTGACATTGAAGCCACTTATAATTGGAAAAATAGAATTAATTTTTTGAATTTACATATTGGTCTACCAAAGTTTTATAACATTTTTTAGACATAAAATACATTGTGAAAAATATAAGTGAAATTTTTCATTCAATTATTATACATTTCATGGGGAAGAATGAAGTTGACTACTGATCTCATCGGGACTTTTTGGATAGGAATATTCATCCAAAAATGTTTCCTGCGAGTATTGGTGAAAAAAATGTAAAGTTACTTGGTCTTATTAAGTGATGACATCGTCAGAGGAATGTCAATTTCTGGATGTCTTGGTGAATATAAAGGTTTTCGATGGCTATTCTAGACACAATTCTAAACGAGTAAATAAAGGGTTTCTGAAAATTTCATTATTTTGAAGTCATGATTATCACATCCTTAATCACGAATTGATTACAATATCAATTCAATAGTTTTGTATCTAATATTTTATGGGTGAAAATGGTACTCAATTTTCATATTTTTTACAGTTTGGTGCTAAAAGTTTATCGAAGTCATCATTGATAAAAATACAGGATGTGGAACCCTTAATTTTGTGTGATATAGTGAAAACAATTTCCCCCATTTTTATTCACCTTTATGTTACATTTATCTATTCATATTCCAACTTGACCAATTTATAGGGGAGATATTTCATTTTTATGGATGAATCATATTGAAACCAATATACAATAAAAGAAATATTATGTCAGAAAAATGAATAATCTTGAAGGATGCATTATGAGATGTTTTATTTTTCAAGAATGTATAGAATTTTTTTCAATTTATTTTTATGATGTGAGAACAAAACATAACCTACAAACTATAATTGAAGATGAGGAGTATGATGAAATTGATTCCATATTTCCATCACTTACCCAAATATGAAAAATTTATGGTTTATATACATTGCCTACATTGAGCCTTGAAGAGTGGGATATGGAACATCGCACAGTATATTTTAACAATTGTTTTTTTATGATTATATCAGGAATTTAATGCGGAAAATTATATTTTATCACATAATATTTCACTCCTCATATAACATTGAATTTTATTATAATTTTATTTAGGGATCAAGAATTTTTTTTAAGTAGAGTTCATTGATCCCAGCCTTTGAGAAGAAGAGTGTATTTGCATAGCCAAGAGTTTCCTTCTTAGTTGAAATAAAATTCATGATAATTACTTTAATTAACTTCAATTATAGATATCCATTTAATTTTAGTATCCATATATGTTTTAGGTATTTATTTCAACTGTTGAAATTGTTTCTCCTGAATTAAGAGCATTGAATTTTTTTCCAAATTCATTGGTTTGTGATTGAAAATATTTAATAATCAATGTGAATATATTTTTTAAAACTATTTAAGTGGTGAAATTGAAAACAAAACATACTATAATTATGTTAAATTCTACAAAATACTATCATGATAGTTCATCAGATAGTCATCCCCGATATAATGATTGGTATTATTATGGAATTGTTGAGAAAACATTGTTATATGATTACTATTATCAAGATCATGTAACATTTATAAAATTGAAATGTTTTTATTGAATGGTGTTACTGGTAAAATTTATTAATGAATGTGGAATTAGATCTGTGGACATGAATCACTTCTTCGATAACAATGAACCATGAATTTTTGAATCCATGGAAAAATAATTTTTTATGTGAATGATCATATGAGACCCGATTGAGGTTTCAATAATGATGTAATTCAAAGAAATATTTTTCATGATGTTGTGGATGAAATTATCACCATTAATTCACCTACTTTTGTGAACCAAATTATTGTATTTAATTACTCAAATTGTTCCATTGTGAGAGTTGATGTGGAATTTTAAGTTGTTGTGGGTAATATATAGAAGAAAACATATTTGGTCGTGGTTAATTTAGTTTACCATGAAATGAGTTTCTAAAGTTGTCATTGTTGTAATTATATTTGTTTAGTTTAATTTTGTAATGATATTTGTTTATTTAATATTTTTTGGTTTCATTACATTATAATAGATTTATTTCAATTAAGAAAATAGAGAATAAAATTGATTTTTTAAAAATGTGTAACTTGGTTTTAAATCATGTTATAAAATTAATTATTACCTCATTTACTTCTATGGTACATGAATTATTTTAAAAATTATTTCAAAAAATAGCACATTTCCTTCTTATGTAGAATAGTAAAAAATACATTAGAAGTTTGAAGGAAGTAGTTATTTGATGTCGATCGATAGATGCACAAGGGTATGTTAGCTCCTCTACTTCTATTAATGAGTATACTAATTTTAATATTTTTATTTTATGCTATATATAATTTAATGATCCTAATGTTTATCAAATTTATTTTATAGATATTCAAAGGCATAATATGTGTTTCCTCCTCATCCTACCAGTATCTGACCAAGCTAGGACGCTCCTAGACGTAGACGAAGCACTCTTCTTTGACATTCCCATCCCAATGCACCAGATCACACCCAATCCACCCACATTTCCATCCTCTGATTGACACACCAGTGATTTTCCCACACATTCCTCCATCATCATATCATTTTAATCTTCTTCTCATACCATGTTTACAATTCTGGCAGGTATGTTCATAACCATGCATACATCATCATCTCATTTATCCTCTTTTTCCCATACCATGTATATATCACTTTCTAGGATATTCCTACCCATAACTCTGTCACCATATCGATTATCATCTTCCTCTCATACCATGTCTACACCACCTACAGTGATGGTTCCACCTATACCATTTCCATTTCCATTGATGTATCCCCATCCCTAATACCCATATCCTTGCTTGTCTATGTTGCCTATATTTACTTATATCTATTTAGGAACAAATGTTTGAATTTCTTCATCTCCAAATAAAGTAAAAACATATCACAAATATCATGACTTGGAACATATATATCATTCAGAGGCTACTGATCCAGAACAACCTACAGGTCCATCAGAAGGTCGATAAAAATTACAGGTAGTGTAGAAGATTTATTGACACATTATCCATGTATCGTGATATAATTCTGGTGGAATCATCCTCATGGAGTCATCTTGGTAACTCCATCATAGAGAAATCTTGTTCACATATATGGGAATGAAAATTTTACAAATTGAAATCAATAATATTGTTGTATTTATATGAATTTACATGTTCATTGATGAGTATTTTTATCTTCCCTAATAGTGAAGCTACTATGGATTCATGGTTCATGGATCATAGAGAGTTATGTTTATCATACAAGAATGAGTTACATGTTTGTTGGAGGCGTATTTTTGGTTTATATTAGGATGGTGTACCCATTTTCCATGACTTCCCAAAAACACAAGATGAAAAAATTACCACCTATTAGAAGACTGATAAAATTAAGATATTCCTAATACATACATTTTTTTAATATAAAATTTATTTCTTTTTATTTTTATTTTTTAGGAATAATTTGGAAAAATTTAAAAGGAAAAAATATTCAATTTCGTATCTGCGCAGATTAGGGCGCACTATAATGACCACGAATGAGAAGTTCTAGGAACTTATAGTTGAATTGAAATGAAATAAATATTTATAGTTTTATTTAGTGAGATATTTATGCTGAATTTTAATTTTTATTGTCATTAATACTTTTATTATAAGGCCAAAAATTCAACATTAAAATGTAATAAAGGCATAATGGACATATATCCTATAGGCCTAATCACCCATTAGCCTATATGAACAGTGGGAAATTGGTATATAGTCCTAATGGAAACATGGACTAAAGGAAAAATGGCCAATAGGCCTCCAGGAATAATGGGCAATTGTCCTATAGGACTAATGGCCAACTGGACTACAAGCTAAATAACCAATTGGCTTATAGGTTCAATGGCCAATTACCTATAGACCTAATGGAAAATAAGCATAAAATTATCCTATAGGCCTAGAGGCCAAATATCCATGAGGCCTAATTTATATTGGAAAATTGGCCATTAGTATCATAGGCCAATACGACATTATGCATATATTCTAATTATCCATTACGTCAATATGCCAATTGGACATTAGGCCTCAAGGGCAATTGGATATTAGGCCTAGACACCCATTGAAAATTTCCCTAATGGAAAATTAGCATGACTCATAATGGCCCAATTTCCTCTCAATATAATGGCCAATTTTAATCCTTTATTAATGACCAATTGTCCTTCAAAACTAATGGAAAATTATTCATTTTTTTCAATGTTTATAACATTTTCATATTTATGAATTTTTCATTGATTTAGTAGTTATATAAATTTATAAATTTTTCATTCATTTAATTTTTATTCACATTTATTATTATTGATGACTTTATAATATATATATTGTTAATATGTATATAATAATCAATTTCATTTTCATCAATATATATTTGACATCGAGGGTTATATACATCAAGAAAAATTATTTTTCTCCTGAAAGAAGATAAATGATTGAAATGTTGTAAATGGGAAAATAAAAGAAAAGATTGTATGTTTATTTATTTATTTAATAAATATTTTTACAAAATTCGTAATTAAATATTTTTTTTTATATTTTCAACAGTCATCCATTGAGGAACTTGATGATAAATAATGTAAAAACATCGGGACAAGTGATAACTTGATTTAGGTATTAGGTGATGAGAACCTATGGGGGGTCTAATATCGAACAAGTTAACAAATCATCCTATAAAGGTATTGATCCTCATCGGGATCCTCTCAAGCATCTCATACCACCGATATGTAAATAACTCATAAAGAACTAGCTGAGTTTAAAAAATAATTTTACCAAAGGAGAAAATAAGTAAACATCAGAATGAAAGAATTAATATTGTAACTGAAAAATTCATGAAATCTATTTTAAGTTAATCTCTTTTATTGAAGGTTTATGCTACTATTGATTCATATATGGCATAAATTTTCTCTATATTTTATTTAATAAGAGTTTCTAATGAGGTTCAAAGTGATGATCAAGGATAATGGGGTAGATATGATATGGTTGATTGTAACGTCCCAAAGTTTCATTAATGAAAAATCCCTCTTGATTTAGTTAAATGAATTTTTATGAAAAATATTTTTATAAGATGTCAAATGATTTGGTTTTATGTTAATAATTTTGACCGTTTCTAATATAGCCGTTGAACAGTGATCACAAGATTATTATAAATATAGAACTTTAAAAAAATCCAATTTACTCAGACAAATGAAGCGATGGCCTCATCCAGTAGAATTGCCCCATACAAAGCCCATTTTTCAGAGCTCTAAAAAGAGGTGGTGTCTTTGGGCTTCTCCCTTGACCAAGACCAAGCTGAGCTTCATCATGTCAAGCTCGAACGTGACCATCTACGGGAAAAGTGCAAGTTGATTGAAATTACCACTCGAGCGATGTTATCCGAGCCACCGCAAGAGTCTGTCCCCATCACACGCCTTACACTTAGGTCTTATGTGGATGTTTTAAGGGGTTATGTAACAAATATGTAGTACTATGTTCATGTAAATTATTTTTGTATATAATAATACATATAATTTCTAGTCCTTTTTGATACATTATAAATAGTTTTTAAAGTACAAATGGTTTTTTTTGTTATTATTTAATTAAGAAATGTATTTTATTATATTAAGAGATTTTTGAATTAAATAATATTTTAATAAAATAACAATAATATTATTAAATTAATTTTTATTAAATATAAATGATCTTATAATTTTATGAATGCAATTAAAATTTTTGTTAATGTTTGAAAGCCATTTTTTTCAAAACCCATGAATTTTTGATAAATGTCAGTTTTTATTTTAAAAGTAAAAATTAACTTATTTAGAAAATTATTTAGATAAAATAAATGTTATTTTTTGAATCATGATGTCGAAATTATCCAACGGTGAATTTTTGATAATTTTCTGAGACAGTCAAATTTTTGGGTAAAAATTAAATACCGTTTAAATATATAATGTGTTTTATGACATCATAATGACCCAATAGTGAGGTAATAAAATACTATAATCTTTATGTTCGGCCAATATCTGTTTTATTATTAAAATAAAGTTATTTTGGGTTTGTTTGACATATTTTTCAAAGCATTAATGGACCCCTCAAGACTTATTCAACACTATGCCTTTTTAAATTTATTTCCATGGGAGTGTGACTCACCTCCACATAAGCAACCTTATTATTTTTAGAAGTTCGGACATTGGACATATAAAATAATTTTTCCCTATTCCCTTTTCCAAAAACCATGGGCAAAAACCATGGGGTGGTTTGTGGTTTTGATTAATTTAATATAAGGGGTCCCAAACCTAAATAATAAAGAATTCCATCACCTTTCTTATATAAACCCACCCAAGCTCCAACTTCATCCTCACTCAAAGACCTTGAAGTTCGTCCAACCTCTTCTCTACTCTCTCTATAATCCTCCCATGGTTCCCCAAGCTCCAAATAAGCCTCTCACAAGCCTCTCTCTAGCCTTTGGAAGCACACTTTCAAGTAAGGGTTTTTTCATCCTTTCACATTTCTGTCAATTTTCTTTAAGTTGTTTTGCCCTTTTAATTTCAGTTATGAATGTTGGGGTATGGTTTCAAACCTCCCCCATACTGCCCTATTATTTTTTGAATGATGGGAGACCGTTTTCTCTCTCATTAAATGCCTCCCATGTACACCCGTTACTATGCCGAAATTCCGAAAGAAACTTCTCTCTCTTCTTTTACATTCAAGCAATACTTTTGTATCATGAATCTAAATTCCATTAAAATTGTTGGGACATGTATCTATATGACCTCCATACTATACATGACATGTAAATATTATGAGTAACCCCTTTCTCTCTCATCAACCATTTTTATGAATTTATATGTCACGCCGTTACGCTGCCAAAATCGCACCGATTTTCTAAACCAATGTCATTGTGTAGTGAATACCATGCCTATTTCTCAATCAAGGGTATTCACCTTTATGCACATTTACTTATTGATTATAATGTTTCATGTATTAATTCCAAATTCCTTTATCATGGAATAAATGATTATGTTTTATGAATCCATGTTTTATGATCCATGTGGCACACTTATGCATGAAATGAAATGTTTAAGAAGGGTGTGCCCTTATAGCGCTCCAATGCATTGGGTAAAGTATAGTATCATGATATTTAATGTGCAATAAGTGTTGACTCATGATAATTCATGTGCAACGAGGGTTTACTTGTGCTTTATGTGCAATGAGGATTTACTCATGCTCCATGTGCAATGTGATTTGGCTCATGCTAATTCCATGTTAAGTGTTGTTGCCACATTTCCATGTTATAATTAGCATGCTTTATCATGCCTTTATTTTCACATTTTTCTTATGCTCTATTTATATTCCTATTGTCTAACATGTATTGTACTCCTCATGTTATTCCATGTGTAATCCCTTACTGGGATTTATAGATCACCCTTTAATTATGCATGTCCTTAGGTTATCCCATGCAATGCTAAGTACGAAGGAATGTAGTGGTCATGTAAAGGAAGTTTTCAATAAAGATGTTGTATTTCATGTTTGAGGTTTTTATGTAATGATCATAAGCCCCAAATACACTAAAACTCTCGATCTTCTTTGTTGTATCAAGTGATGTTTTATGTAATAAATCATGTTTAAGTTGTAATAAAAAGCAAGGTTGTCATAGTTGGTATCAGAGGGAGGTTTAGTTATTTTTGGGATTAGGAAACCCTAGTAAGGCCCTAGAGACAAGACTAAGTATAATAAAAATATCCCAAAGTTTTGGTGAGTATTGGGTAAGTGGGTTATCAAGAAAATACATCCCTATCTGGATACAAGTAGGTAGAGGCGGCTCTGGAACAGATGTATCCTAGGGGTAAAACCCGAAAACACCGCTTTAAGCTAGACTCGAATGGGAACTGGTCCATGACAACAGGCCATGCTGCACTCTTGGTTATGAAACTCCCGGGGGATATGTTTTGATAAATTCACAAGCTTAGTATGAACCCTTATAAAGGGAATTTTAAAAAAATGCCCCTATGAATATATGTTAGAAATTAGATCATGAAAAGCCTAGATTGAAGCTTACAGAATCGTGAGTTAAGGAAATGAATGTTTATTTATAAGTCATCAACTTTTGTCTCTGGATTACCATTTATGTGTTACCCCTAAATTTCCTTTTATTCCAGGCAATGGACGGTAATAGGAGGACTCGGGCTAACAACCGTTGTGAAGATCGGTGTGATGACTGTACTAATGAGATGTCAAATCCAATGGGAGCAGGAATCACGAACTTTGTCACACTTCTCTCTCAGCTAACTCAAGTTTTGAATAGAAACACGGGTCAAGAGGAACGTTCAACCCCCCCTAAGAAGGAACAAGTCGATATCGAGAGCTTCATGAGACAAAGGCCTCCTACTTTTAGTGGATCATCCGATCCCACAATCGTTGAACAATGGATCAACTCCATTGAGAAGATCTTCTCCATATTTCAATGTTTTGAACAAGAGAAGGTTCTTCTAGCTGCTTATCGTATGGAGGGTGAATCTGATCAATGGTGGATGTTGATCAAAAATATGAAGCCTAAGGAGGAGATCAAGGCGTTGGAATGGAAGGATTTCCGGAAGATGTTTTTCGATAAATATTTTCCACACACCCTCCGACATAAGATGGAAAGGGACTTACATTCCCTCGAGCAAAAATATAAAGAATATATTGGAGCGTACGAGGAAAATTTCACAAAGATTGTACAATACGCTTCTGGCTTTGTTGTTACCCCCGAATGCAAGGTTGACCTCTTCTTTCGTGGGATAAATCCTAGCTTGTGGAAAGCATTAGTGATCCGTGACTTTTACAGCTACGAGGAAATTGTCCAATGTTCCCTCAAGGTCGAAATAGAGATCGGGGAATCACAGGGGTATCATGGGGACAAGAAGTGTAAGGTGGATTTCAATTCTGGGGGTCCGATGGATAAATCCAATAGTGCTAAGAAGATCCAGCACCCCACATTCCAAAAGTGCGGAAAGAAGCACCCAGGAAATTGCCTTAAGGGGATGAGAAAATGCTTCACGTGTGGAATAGAAGGGAAACTAGATGTTAACTGCCGGCAAGAAGGACCCGCGGCTACGACAGCGTGGAGGAATTCTCCGTTTAGAACATCAACGCGTTGTTCAATTCTACAAATGCAAAGAACTGGGAAATTTTCTAAATCAGTTCCCTAATCCAAGGGTTATCGGAGGCAACCAACAACCTCCAAGACAGCATGGAAGAGATTTTTTCATCACTTCGGCCGAAGTGAACCCCAACAACAAAGTGGTGATAGGTACGCTATTTATTCATTCAAGAATAGAAAAATTACTTTTTGATTCAGGTTCTACGCATTCTTTTATATCTCGAAAGTTTAGTAGAAAAATCCTAGCACCACCACAAATCATGGAAGTAAAGATGTCGGTGAGTACGGAAAATGGGGCAATCATTGCATCCCATGAATATAAGTCCTCCTCTATTATAAATTGTGGATTGAATTTCCCGGCAAACCTCATCATACTCCCTCTAGTGTAATTTGGTGTAATTCTTGAAATGGACTGGATTTTCTTATATAGAGCCAACATAAATTGTCAGGAGAGGGAAATCACACTCCATTTGGAGAATTGGCCCCCGATTCTTTACAAGTGCCATGAGAAAGATGAATCTCCTTTAGCTCCATCATATCAAGCATGGATATTACTACCTTATGAGCACGCGTATCTGGATCAGATGATTGAGTCCAAGGAAGAAACCATCCTTGAAGAAATGCCTATTGTGAAGGAATTCGCTGAAGTGTTTCCTGAGGAACTGTCTGGTCTTCCTCCTAGAAGGGATTTTGAGTTCTCAATTGAACTTATACCTGGGGCACTACCAATATCCAAGACTCCATATAGAATGGCTATTGTAGAGCTTGAAGAGCTGAAGAAACAACTACAGGAGAATCTAGATAAAGGGTTTATATGCCCAAGTGCTTCACCATGGGGTGCACCAATCCTCTTCATCAAGAAGAAGGATGGGTCAATGCGGATTTTCATCGATTATCGTGAACTTAACAAAATCACGATAAAGAACAAGTATCCTCCCCCAAGAATCGATGACTTGTTTGATCAGCTGCATGGAGCACAATACTTCTCGAAGGTGGATTTGCGGTCAGGATATTATCAAGTAAGGGTGAAGAAGGAAGATGTCCCCAAGACTGTTTTTCGTACAATGTACGGGCACTATGAATTCATAGAAATTCCTTTCGGACTCACCAATGCTCCTACAATATTTATGGACATGATGAATAGAGTCTTTAGAGATTACCTTGAAAAATTTGTGGTAGTCTTTATTGATGATATTCTAATATACTCCAAAACCAAGGAGGATAATTAGGAGAATTTAAGAAAGTACTAGAGACTTTGCGCAAGGAGAAGCTCTATGCAAAGTACAAAAAGTGTGATTTCTATTTGAAGGAGGTCTCATTCTTGGGCCATATCATCACAAGCAATGGGATATCTATGGAACCCTCCAAAACAGATGCAATTGAGGGATGGCCGAGGCAACCATCGGTAATGGATATCCATAGCTTCTTGGGGTTAGCTGGATATTATCGATGATTTGTGAGGAATTTCTCACAATTTTCCAACCCTCTTACCAAGATAACTCGAAAGGGAGTAAAGGTTTCTTGGAGTGATGAATGCGAAGAAAGTTTCAAGGAGTTGAAAAGGAGGCTTATCACTGCACTCATGCTCACTTTACCCACAAGTGGGGAACTTTTTGTGGTATTCAGTGATGCTTCAAAGAAGGTCTTAGGTTGTGTGCTGATGCAGAATGATAAAGTGATATCCTATGCCTCAAGGCAGTTGAAAATCCATGAGAGAAACTATCCAACGCATGATCTGAAGTTGGCGGCTGTGATCTTTTCCTTGAAAATCTGGCAGTATTATCTATATGGAGAAAAATGTGAGATATATACTGACCACAAGAGTCTTAAATATATATTCACACAGACAGAGCATAATATGCACCAGAGAAGATGGATAGATCACATCAAGGATTATGACTGTTCAATACATTACCACCCTGGGAAAGCGAACAAGGTGGCAGATGCCCTTAGTAGAAAGGACCCAACAATTCTATCATTGATGAGAATTGATAAGGATCCAATCTTCTTAGACTTTATGAATATGGAAGTGGGAATCATAAAGAAGGGAACATCATAAATTCATTCACAAATGATTGCTCAACCATATATTTTTTAAAGGTTAAAGGATGCTCAAAATGATGATATGGGAATTCAGGAGAAATTGGAAGCTATCAAAAAAGGGAAATCCTTAGATTTTAATGTTAATGAAGAATGAATTGTGTGGTTTGGGAAAAGACTACGTGATCCATCATGTACAGAGCTGAAGAACGAACTTTTGGATGATGCACATAGTTCAAATTTCTCTATTCACCCAGGGAGCAAAATGATGTATCGATATCTCCAAGAAAATTTTTGGTCGGATAATATGAAGAAGGAGATTTCTGAATATATATAAAAGTGTCTAGTTTCTCAACAAGTGAAGGCAGAGAGGCAAAAGTCTAACGGGATGATGCAACCATTTCCCATACTAGAATGTAAATGGGAGAACATCACCATGGACTTTGTCACCGGACTTCCATGGACATCCAAAGGCAACAATGCAATATGGGTTGTTGTGGATCGTCTTACAAAGACTTCACACCTCTTTGCTATTCGGGATGATTTATCATTTGATCAACTGGCACAGATATATATCAGGAAAGTGGTAAGGTTGCATGGAGTACCACTATATATTGTTTCTGACCGAGATCCAAGATTCAACTCTATGTTTTGGAAGAGTCTTCAACATGCTCTAAATACTGAACTGAACTTCAGTACGGCCTATCATCCTCAAACTGATGGCCAATCTGAGCGGACTATCCAAACACTTGAGGACATGTTGGGAGCATGCTCAATGGACTTTAAAGAAGGATGGGATCAACATCTTTCTCTGGTTGAGTTATCTTATCATAACAGTTTCCACTTAAGCACCCAAATGTCACCATATGATGCCCTGTATGGGAAAAGGTGCCGAACACCAGCATGTTGGGATGAGGTCGGTGAACGTAAGCTTCTAGGACCGGAAATGGATGACGAAATGGTGGAGAAGGTGAAAACCATTCAGCAGCATATCAAGGAAGCCCACAGTCAAAAGAAGAGTTATGTAGATAATCGTCGACGAGACATTGAGTTTAAAGTTGGTGATATGGTGTTTCTATGCATATCTCCATGGAAGAAGGTCATGAGGTTTGGAAAGAAATGGAAGTTAAGTCCAAGGTACATCGGCCCCTTAGAGATTCTTGATCGTGTTGGGGTTGTGACCTATCAACTAGCACTTCCACCTACCATGGCCAATGTACATGATGTATTTCATGTATCCCTCTTAAGGAAGTACATACCAGACCTTTCACATGTACTCTCTTCTGAGGTGGTACAATTGGAAGATGATCTTTCTTATGAGGAGAAACCAGTGAAGATCATAGATCATAAAGAAAAAGTTCTATGAAATATAACAATGCCCCTCATCAAGGTGTTGTGGAGAAACCACAAGTTTGAAGAAGCAACTTGGGAATCGGAGGATATGATGAAGCTGAGTTACCCACTTTTGTTTTAGTGTGGGAAAAGGAAAATTTCGAAGGCGAAATTTCTCAAGGGGGAATATTGTAATGAGCCAAAGATTCAATAATGAAAAATCCCCCTTGATCTAGTTAAATGTCTCATTATGAAAAATATTTTTATAAGATGTCAATTTCTTTGGTTTTATGTTAAGAATTTTGAACGTTGCTAATATAGCCGTTTAACAGTGATCACATGATTAGTATAAATATAGGAATTTAACAAATCCAATTTACTCAGAAAAAGGAAGCGATGGACTCATCCAGTAGAATTTCCCCATACGAAGCCCATTTATCAGAGCTCGGAAAAAAGGTGGCGTCTTTGGGCTTTTCCCTTGACCAAGCCCAATCTGAGCATCATCATCTCAAGCTCGAACGTGACCGTCTATGGGAAAAGTGGAAGTTGTTTGAAATTACCACTCGAGCGATGTTATCCAAGCCACCCTAAGAGTCTGTCACCATCACACACCTTAGCCATAGGTCTTATGTGGCTGTTTTAAGGGGTTATGTAACAGATAAGTAGTACTATGTTTATGTACATTATTTTTATATATAATAATGAATATAATTTCTAGTCATTGTTGATACATTTTAAATAGTTTTTAAAGTGCAAATGGTGTTTTTAGTTATTATTTAATTAAGAAATGTATTTTTTTAAATTAAGGGATTTATGAATTAAATAATATTTTAATAAAATAATAAAAATATTATTAAATTAATTTTTATTCAATATATATGATATTATAATTTTATGAATGCAATTAAAATTTTTATTAAGGTTTGAAAGCAATTTTTTTCAAAACCCATGAATTTTCTATAAATGTCGGTTTTTATTTTAAATTTGAAAATTAACATATTTAAAAAATTATTTAGATAAAATAAATGTTATTTTTGGAATCAGGACGTCGAAATTATCAAATGGTGAATTTATCATAATTTTCTGAGACTGTCAAATTTTTGGGTAAAAATTAAATACTGTTTAAATATATAATGTGTTTTATGACATCCTAATGACCCAATAGTGATGTAATAAAATACTATAATCTTTATGTTCTGCCAATATATGTTTTAACATTAAAATAAAGTGATTTTGGGTTTGTTTGACGTATTTTTCAAAGCATTAATGGACCCCTCGAGACTAATTCAACACTTTGCCTTTTTAAAATAATTTCCAAGGGAGTGTGACTCACCTCCACATAAGAAACATTATTATTTTAATAATTTCTGACTTTGGGCATGTAAAATAATGATTTCCTCTTCCCTTTCCCGAAAACCATGGGCAAAAACCATGGGATGGTTTTTGGTTTTGATTAATTTAATATAAGGGGTCCCAAACATAAATAATAAAGAATTCCACCACCTTTCCTATATAAACCCACCCTAGATCCCACTTCATCCTCACTCAAAGCCATTTAAGTTCGTCCAACCTCTTCCCTACTCTACCTATAATCCTCCCAAGGTTCCCAAATCTCCCAAGAATCCTCTCACAAGCCTCTCTCTAGCCTTTGGAAGCACACTTCCATGTTAGGGTTTTTTTCTTCCCTTCTCATTTTTGTCAATTTTCATTAAGTTGTAGTGACCTTTTAATTTCAGTTATGAATGTTGGGGTATGGTTTCTCACCTCCCTCATACTGTTCTCTTATTGTTTGAATGATGGGAGACCCCTTTCTCTCTCATTAAATACCTCCCATGTACACCCGTTACTATGCAAAAATTCCGAAAGGAACTTCTCTCTCTTCTTTTACATTCAAGCAATACATTTGTATCATGAATATAAATTCCATTAAAAATGGTGGGACATGTATCTATATGACCTACTTATTGTCCATTACATTTAAATATGTTTAGGAACCCCTTTCTCTCTCATCAACCATTTTTATGAATTTATATGTCACGCCGTTACGCTGCCGAAATCGCACCGATTTTCTAAGCCAATGTCATTATGTAGTGAATACCATGCCTATTTATCCATCAAGGGTATTCACCTCTATGTACATTTACTTATTGATTATAAAGTTTCATGTAATAATTCCACATTCCTTTATCATGTAATAAAAGATTAAGTTTTATGAATCCATGTTTTATGATCCATGTGGCACACTTATGCATGAAATGAAATTTTTAAGAAGGGTACGCCCTTATAGAGATTTAATGCATTGGGTAAATTATAGTATCATGTTACGTCATGTGAAATGAGTGTTGACTCAGGATAATTCAAGTGCAATGAGGGTTTACTCGTGCTTTATGTGCAATGAGGATTTAGTCATGCTCCATGTGCAATGGGCTTTGGCTCATGCTAATTCCATGTTAAGTGTTGTTGCCACATTTCCATGTTATGATTATCATGCTTTATCATGCCTTTATATTCACATTTTTCTTATGATCTATTGATATACCTATTGTCTAACATGTATTTTACTCCTCATGTTATTCCAGGTGTAATCCCTTACTAGGGTTTATAGCTCACCCTTTTCTTATGCATGTCCTCAGGTTATCCCATGCAATGCTATGTACGAAGGAATGTAGTGGTCATGTAAAGGATGTTTTCAATAAAGATGTTGTATTTCATGTTTTAAGTTTTTATGTAATGATCATAAGCCCCAAAGACACTAAACCTCTTGATCTTCTCTGTTGTATCAAGTGATGTTTTATGTAATAAATCATGTTTAAGTTGTAATAAAAAGCAGGGTTGTCATATTGATGATGGTACTACTCTATATAAATAAGTTGCTGCTTTTTTATGATGTTTTTGGGGATGAGGTTGTTGTTGATGTTGATAGTCGTGATGATGAGGATATGGATGTTGATGATGGGGGAGATATAAATCCATTTCATTTATGATTTATTAGGATGGATTCCTATGTGGGTTCATTAATGAATTGAATTTATTGGTTTTGTGGATCTAATTTCATGATTTAGTATTATATTTGGTCTGAAAACTATTAAAAATAGTCATTTGAATAGTAAATATAAAATATTTATACTATATTGAATATATACTATCTATTGTATTTAATTTATAGGTTCAAGAGTTTTAGGAAGAGGTGGTATGACAACTGCTATCAAATGTAGGCTGCAACCTATACCCATGGTTTAGAAAACCATGAGTATAGCTTGTCTGTTGAGAAAATACATACCCATGATTCATTAAATAGTGTCTTTTGATCGAGGCAAATTTTTTAAATAAAACCATGTGTATTGTATAATATGTAGGAATTATACCCACAATGTTTTTTGAAACCTTTGTTATATCACATATATCGATGCCTCAAACTCCCACAGCTCCTAAAACTATGGGTACAAGTTACTTTTCTAGTGGTAAATTTTAACTAACCATGTAAACTACAATGAAAACCTATTTTAGATAAATTAATTTTAAGCATATACATAATTTACACCCCTTTTTTTCCTTATAAAAACCATAATGTGAATCTCAATTTGTTATATTTAATTGAAAATAAATTAATTTCATTAAAAATTAATAAATTGGGATTAATTTAATTTAATAGTTAAAAACACATTTCACGCAAGAAAATAATTTTTAGAAAAACGTGTTTTGAAGAGCCAAAATGAACATATAAAAAATAATTTAAAACAATTATTACTCATTAATTGAATATATAATTACAAATTATAGGAATATAATGTTAGTTTGAGATAAAGATCAAAAGAAACTGGTACTCTCACTTGAGAGTAACTGACATATAGTTTTTCAAAAAATAATATTTTTTCCTATATATTAAAAAATAAATCTTTTTAAAAATCTCTCAAAAAACAACCCTTTTATAATATTGACAAGATGATTTCAAAATATTTATTCATTTCCTAAAATAAAATACCCAAAAATGATATAAAATAATTATAATTTTCACTTGTATAAAGTAAAATGAAAAGCATTTTTGATGAAAATATATTTTAAAACCATAAAATAAATTTACTAAAAATTGAGTACTAATTTATTTTTCATTAATAAATACATTTTCACTATTATAAACCATTAATAAAATATTCCCTAATGAGTTTAATATTATTTATACCATATAAATCATTTAATAGGTTCAAACAATTTACTATATAATGACCCATATAGTATCGGGGTTATGTAAAAGATAATCTACCAAATTATTCATGTTTTATTTCAAACTAAATGCATATGAAACATTATAATGTTATAGTGGAGTAAGAAATAAATATCATTCTGTGGATAGAATATGAGGAAATAATATTCAACAAATATGTTCCTTGGGATCTATGAGATGATATAGAAAGGAAATTCCTCATTCAAAAATAAAAAATAATGAAAAAAATATTATCAAATTTGAATCTAACTTTTATAGTATTACCACTCATTCTACAGATTTTGTATGAAATACAAGGAGGAGTATTGATTATTTCTTTGATGGGTTAAATCCTATCATTTTAATGACATTATTCTCTCATAAATAACTTGTATATGACGATATAGTGAAAATTCCATTGAATACAGAAAAATAATTTACCATATCTTATATTTTATTGGGAAAATTTAAAATGAAGTGTGTGGATGTGTACTGTTAAAGTGTAAATATATAAAACCTAATGTAGAGATGTGTGAAATTTAAAAACTATAAAAATTGGGAAAATAAAAACCATGTATCATTCTATATGTGAATTAGGTTTTAATTCATGTTTAGATAGAAATGTAATTTTAATTTTGATAAAAAGGGTAGGAAAGAAGACGATAATGTCTAATGTTCCAACTATAAAGGGATAGAGAACTATTTTAATTGTTTATGATGCTTCAAGGGAATTTTCATAATAAAATTACAAGGGATAAAGGGTAATATTATTTTATGAATATAACTTATTTTTATGTTCCTAAAGATGTAGTTGTAGGTATGTTGATAACAAACTCAAATTTATATAATACATTATTTGATTCCAAATAATTACACACTTTAATAACATCAATTTTTTTCAAGAATATTTTATATTTCCCTTGTACCCTAAGAAGAGTGTTTTCATTCATGACTCATAGAGTACATATGTAACGAGCCAAAGTTTTTCAATGGAAATTACCTTATTATAATTATGTCATAAAATAACATAAAAACAGAACATAATGAGCTACTAAGTGATAAGTGACATTTAAACATAAGTTTTTCACTTTTGTCTGTGGAATTTTGAAAATCTGACATACACAGTTATGTTCATGATGATTTTTGGAGTCAAATGAAAAATAATAATTTTCGTTGAATAGTAATGTACCCTTGTGAATAGTAACCTGCCATTATGAATAGTAATATGACCCTTATGAATAGTAAATCATCAAAAATAATAGTAACCTTACTCATGAATAATGAAATAAAATTTAGACATCTTAGAAAGTGACAATTTGACCTTAGTAAACATTATGGAATTTCGTAAGTCATAATTAATTAATTCTAATTAATTAATTAATTTAAAGGAAAATTTATTTTATTAAAATTTATTCATTATTTGTCAAATAATTTTCTTATAGTTTTTATATAATTTTATAAGACCCTACGTAATTTTTGAAAGCACTATAAAATCTGTTTTATTCTTAAAAACTATTTTTAAGTAAATTATGATTTTATTTAAATATTAAATTAATAATATTTAGATAATTATTTTTGAAAAAGGGACATAATTTTTGGATTCTACACATTGAAACATGGTAGGGGTAAATTTTTGGGATTTTTCTTAAATACTTGAATTTTTGATGAATAGTAGAATACGATAATTCACAACAAATGCTAAATAATAGATTAATTGAGTCATCGATGATGTTCTAATGAAGTAAACCCACATGTTTCGGGATCACATGATTAAATTACTATTCCTCATCATTCAAGACTCACTATTCCTTGTCTTGTGATGAAATAAAAAACTAATGAATTTTATATTAAGGAAACCCCTCTCCCCTCCACTATTAAAACCACCCTCCACACCGTCATTTCCTCACACCTCTCAAGCTCCAAGCCATCTCTAAACAATGCCCAGACACCATCCCTATCCCCTGTTCCACGTTCAAGAGTTTCTGGTCTCATCAAAATTCCATGATTAGGCCCTTAAAGAGGATCTCAAGAGGAAGATTTAAGAGGTAATTTCTCTCCCTCTTCTCCTTTAATTTCCTTTCACGTTCAAGTTCATTTTTGATCTCTCCCCACATATCTTCATCCAAATGGTATTGTAACTCCATTATTATACATATAATTTAATTTAATGATTCTAATGGTATATTAAATCATCCAACCCCCTTTCCCTCTTCCTTTTATTTTATTAAAGAGAATGTTGTTTGTGAGGTGTTAATTCATCACCATCAAGAACGACATGCTTTCTTCTTTCATTTATACCTTTAGATCTGGCCATGAAACCATTTTTATGTTTGAACCAGATTATTTTATATTTATTATTTCCTATTTAATGTTCTGAAACAAACTTATGTTCATATTTCTATGTGATAAAATAAAACAAGTTCGTTCTGATTGAAAAACAGCCAAAATTAACTGAAACAATCATCATTTAATTATTTTCTAGTGATACGTCCATATGGATCTAATATAATTAATTATAAGATCATAAAAAATCCTGAAATCTCATTAATAATATGTAATATCAGTTCTGGATGATTACCCTTGTTCTACCCAAACTTAAAGAATACAAGTGAACCACTCAAGAAAACCATACAAACAAACATTCCCGAATAATGTTTTTAAACTCCATAACTCGTCCAAAGACACATAAAATCACTTAATGAAACCATAATGAACCATATTAATTTAAAAATGGTTCTAGATTTATAATTAATTAATATAAAGTCATTATATAGGACATTAAAGAGAAGGAAGCATTCAGATACAAGGTAAGGGGAAATTCTCGAACCCAACTTTCATCTTTTGGGTTCTCCCTCCTTCACTTCATTTTTGATATGGTTACTCCATAAAGATCATATATTCATCATTATCTTACCTTTTCAGGGATATAACTGTATTATAATTATGTTTATGTCAAACCAAATGTTTTCTAAAAGAACTCTTCTTTTAAGAACTTAACTTTTACCTCTTATTCATGGTTGATGGTTCTTGTATCAAGTATGTTATTCCCTCTTTCTTTTGGGAACCCAAAGATTATGAATGTATTATTATGAGATGAAACCCATTACTTTACATGGGTTAGTTATGTTAATTTTTTGATATGTGTTCTATGTGGAAATCATGATAATGATAATGTTATGATGTGACGGGTGCGCCCAGAATTATATAGCGCAATATGAATGTTTGAATGTGACGGGTGCACCCGGAATTATATAGCACTCCAATGCATTGGGTATAGTGATTAATCTCATTAGTAAATGTGAAATGATGTGTGAACAAGATTCTAGTTTGGTTCACAAGTATGTGTGGTAGTTTACCACTAAGACATGATGATTCATTTTTATGCATTGCCACATTTCAAGTCTTATATATGCTTCCTCTCATGTTCATGATATTTTTTCCATGTTATGATTATGATCACCCCATGCTATATTGTTCTTATATATCCTATTACTGGGATTCTTTATCACCCCTTTCGATGTATATGCTCAGGTGGCTACATGTACTAAGGATAGGACAAGTGCCAATAAGAAGCTAGAGAAGAAGAAATTAAGTAAAAGCTTACGCTTGATGTTGTATTTGTTATGTGGGGTCCTAGTTTTCCCAATACACTAAACCTTTGGTTCCACTATGTATAATACTATTATATTGTTTATCTTTAAAATGATGTAATGGTAATTTAAGAAAAGGCTCGGGTCTCTATAGTTGATATCAGAGGCAAGGTATAGTTAATATGGGAATTAGGATTAGTGAACCCTAGTGGAAACCTAGAACCTGAGACGATGTACAAATATGCACACAAGAATATTTACCAAGGGATACCATATGTTATGTTTTTTGTATATATTTTTTAAATGAATAAGTTATTCATGATTTGTTTAGTTTTGTTTTGTTATATCCTTTTCTATTTTAGAAAATGGTGGGAACCAGGAGAAATCTGGCCAACAACTCATGCGAGGGCCAATGCAACGATTACCCGAACGACATCCCCAATGATTTGGGAGGTGGTGGTCAAAAATTTATGGTGATTCTTACCCAATTATCCCAGGTTATGAATAATAACAATAATAATGGGGAATTTCCTCTTTCACCAAAGAGGGAGCTACTGGAAATCGAATGTTTTATGCCTCAACGACCACCGACGTTTTGTGGATCATCTGATACACTAGTTACGGAATAGTGGGGAAACTCCATGGAGAAGATATTTTATGTTCCTCACTATTCTGAGATGGATAAGGTGACTCTAGTCATTTATCATCTAGATGTACAACACAATCAATGGCGGGATTTCATTAAGAACACCAAGCCAATGGAGGAAATGAAGAGATGGAATGGGAAGAAATTAAGATAATGTTTCTTAATAAGTATTTCCCACAAAATATTTGTACAAAGATGGAGTGATAATTCATAGAGCTCAAGAAAAAATAACTATAATATGTCACATACTATGAAGAAAATTTCACAAGGCTTGCATGGTATGCTTCTGGTTTTGTTATCAACAATGATAACAAAATTGATAGATTCTTTAGTGGATTAAAACCACACCTTCAAAAGGCTCTTGCAATTCAAGACGTTGGGAGTTATGAAGAAGTCATTCTATGTGCCCTCAAAGTGGAGATGGAGTTTGGAGAATGGTCACATGGATAAGGGGATAAGAAATGAAAGATGGAGTTTCAGTCTGGTGGATCTAATGATAAAGGTGGGAAGAAAACTCAACAAACCACTTGGAAAAAATGTGGAAACTTGCATGATGGGAACCACCTCAATGGGATGGGGATTTTCTTTATGTTTGGGACAGAAGGAAATCATGCTCAGTACTATCGAAAAGACCCCAAAAGGAAGGAGAATATAGCTGATGAAAGGAGATAACCACTCATGGTTCAATTCTACAATTATAGGGTGCTAGGGCACTACGAAAACTAGTGCACTAAACATCGAGCTCTCAAGGGTAATCAGCGTCAGCAGCTACGGAATCCAAAGTAACAAGGGAAATCTTATGCCATAACTACTGCAGAGGAGGAGCATGATAATGAAGTCGTATAAGGTACACTTCCTATTCACTCATGAATGTAAAAGGTCTTATTCGATTATGGTTCTATGCATTCCTTTATATCATGCAAGTTTACTAGAACTATAGAATCGAATCCCCGAAACCTTGAAGTAGAGATATCTGTAAAAACACTAAGTGGTACAATCATTACAACCCAAGTGTTTGACTCTTCTCTTGTTGGCGTATGTGGGAAGATTCTTCTAGTGAATCTCATAATACTTCCCATGGTGGAATTCGATGCTATAATGGGAATGGATTGGATCTCGTTATATAGAGAACATATCAACTGTAGGGAAAAGGAAATATATTTTCATATTCCAAACCATCCCATGCTCCTCTACAAATTCTTGAAAGATCATTAATCTACTTTCAAAAATCCTTCAATGGTGTGGGCGTTGATTCCCTATGAAGAATCATACCTCACCCAAATGTTTGAGTTGAAGGAAAGTTCCAACCTTGAGGAAATGCCTATCATGATGGAATACAATGATGTATATCCTGAAGAGTTACCCGGAATTATCCCGAATCGTGAGGTAGAGTTCTCAATTGAAATCATACCTAGAGATACTCCTATCTCGAAGTGTCCCTATAGGATGTCTCCTATCGAACTGGAGGAGTTAAAGAAGCAGCTGCAAGAGCATCTAGACAAAGGGTTCATACACCCTAGTGCATCACCTTGGGGTGCACCAATGCTCTTAGTGAAGAAGAAGGATGGAACTATGCGGTTGTGTATCAATTATCAGGAACTCAACAAGATCACCATAAGGAACAAGTATCCTCTTCCTAGGATTGACGACCTGTTCGATCTGTTAAGAGGTGCTCAATACATATCAAAGGTGGATCTTCATTCTGGATATCATCAGGTAATGGTGAAGAAGGAATATATTTTGAAGACTAACTTCCATACAGGGTATGGTCACAATGAGTTTTTGGTGATGCCCTTCGAACTTACTAATGCCCATGAAATATTCATGGATTTGATTAATAGAGTCTTTAGACATTACATCGACAAATTTTTGGTACTGTTTATTGATGATATTCTCATCTACTATAAGATAAAGGAGGAACATGAAGAACATCTAAGACTTCTGTTGGCGACATTGAGGAAGGATAAGTTGTACGCCATGTTTAGAAAGTGTTACTTCTGGATGAAGCAAGTCATGTTCTTGGGACATGTGATCACATGTGAGGGAATTTCTATGGATCCTTGAAAGACAAAGGAGATGGAGGAATGGCCCATTCCCCCTAGTGTCACATAAATCTGTAGTTTTCTTGGATTAGCTGGGTACTACTGACGTTTTGTGAGAAACTTCTCACGATTGTCAAGCCCGCTAAATAAGTTAACAAGGAAAGGGGTAAAGTATATCTCGATAGAAGAATGTGAGGGAAGCATCGAGGAGATAAAGAGAAGGCTGATCACGACACCTATACTCACACTACCAAAAAGTGGAGAAATCTTTTTGATATACAGTGATTCTTCAAAGAAAGGCTTGTGTTGTGTACTCCAGATAAATGACAATGTGATAGCCTACGCCTCACGGTAGTAGAAAATCCATGAGCAGAACTACCCGATGCATGATCTAGAGCTGGCGGCCATGATTTTTCCCTTGAAAATCTAGCAGCACAACCTTTATGGTAAGAAGTATGAAATATACACTGACCAAAAGAGCCTAATGTATATATTCACACAAAAGGAGCTCAACATGTGTCAGAGGAGATGGTTAGATCTAATCAAGGGTTACAATTGCTCTATACACTATCATCCTGGAAAGGCAAACAGGGTAGCTAATGCTCTAGGCAAAAAATAACCTGCTAATCTATCCATGTTATGGATTGAGAAAGACCCTATCTTGATGGATATTAAAAGAATGGATTTGGAAATCATAAGGGAAGGGGATATATCCTACCTTTCCCAAATGATTGTGCAACCATCCATCCAAGATAATATTAAGGAAGCACAATGGTATTATGTGGAGATACAAAAGAGGGTGAATGCAGTAAAGGAAGGGAAGCTGCAAGAGTTCTATATCGACGTTGATGGTGTGATTTGGTTTGGAACATAGCTTTGTGTACCTTCATCTCAAGGGATAAAAAGGACCTATTGGAAAATGAACATAGCTCAACTTTCTCTATCCATCCTGGGAGTACCAAGATGTAAATTAATATCCAATAACACTTTGTGTGGGATAACATGAAGAAGGAGACTATGGAATATATATCAAGGTGGTTGGTATGTCAGCAAGTGAAAGTTGAGCGACAAAAGTCCAATGGTATGATACATCCATGGCCTATACCCATGTGGAAATGGGAAAATGTAAATACGGAATTTTTCATGGGTCTCCCAAAGACATCAAAGGGAAATAATGTAATATGGTTTGTGGTTGACCGACTCACCAAGGCTACCCATTTTATCACTATTAGGGAAGACCTCTCACTTGAAAAACTTGCAATGATATATGTGAAAGAAGTTGTGAGACTGCACGGTGTTCCACTCTTAATTGTCTCTGACTGTGATCCAAGGTTCACATCTAAATTCTGGAGGAGCCTTCAATATGCTTTGAGTACTGAATTAAATTTCAACATGGCCTATCACTCCAAAACTGATAGCCAATTTTAAAGGACTATTCAGATGCTTGAAGATATGATAAGAGCATGATCTATAAAATTCAAAGGTGGATGGGATCAAAATCTCCCATTGGTTGAGTTCTCATACAACAATATCTTCCACTCGAGTATTCAGATGGCCCCATATGATGTTTTGTATGGAAAGCGATGTAGAACTCCAACCTGTTGGGATGATGTTCGAGAAAGAAAACTACTTGGACCTGATCTTGTTCAAGAGATGACAGAGAAGGTTCATGTTATCCAGAAACACATCAATGATGCTCAAATTTGGAAAAAGAGAAATGATGACAACCGTCGAAGGGAGTTGGAGTTTGATGTTGGAGATAAATTCTTCCTTTGAATATCTTCATGGATGAGAGTCATGCGATTCGGGAAGAATGGGTAGAAAAGCCCAAGGTATATTTCCCCCTTTTAAATCCTTGACCGAATAGGAGCCATGGCCTATCGTCTTTCACTTCCACCAAATATGGCTCTAGTTATGGATGTGTTTCATATGTCACTACTGAGGAAGTACATACCAGACCCCTCACATGTACTAAACATAGAGGTGGTGCAGTTGGAAGATGATCTCTCCTATGAGGAGCAGCCGTTAAATATTCTGGATCAGAGAGATAATGTTCTATTCAACAAGACAACCCATCTTGTCAATGTGTTGTGGAGGAACCATAAGTTTGAGCAAGAAACATGGGAACCAGAAGAGGCAATGAAGGAGAAGTACCCTCACCTGTTTGTGTAAAGTAAATTTTAGGGGAAAATTTTCTTAAGGGGGGAAGAATGTAACCACCCAAAGTTTGTCAATGGAAATTCCATTCTTATAATTATGTCATAAAATAACATGAAAGCACATCATAATGAACTATTAAGTGATAAGTGACCTTTAAAAATAATTTTATCACTTATGTGTTTGGAATTTTGAAAATCTGACATACACGGTTGTGTTCAAGATGATTTTTGGAGTCTAATGGAAAAACTAATTTTTGGTGAATAGTAATGTACCCTTGTAAATAGTAACCTAACCATATGAATGGTAATATGACCCTTATGAATATTAAATCATCCAAAATAATAATAACCTTACCCATGAATAATTAAATAAAATTTAGACATCTTAGAAATTTACAATTTGACCTTAGTAAATGTTTTGGAATTTTGTAAGTCATAAATAATTAATTATAATTATTTAATTAATTTAAAGGAAAATGTATTTTCTCAAAATGTATTCATTATTTATAAAATCAATGTCTTATTGTTTATAGATAATTTTATATGACCCTACGTATTTTTTTAAAGCACTATAAAATCAGTTCTAATAATTAAAATGTGTATTTAAGTAAGTTATAATTTTAATTAAATATTAAATTAATAATATATAGAAAATTATTGTTGAAAAATGAACTTCATTTTTTTATTCTACACATCGAAAAATGGTAGGGGTAATTTTTTGGGATTTTTCGGAAATACATGAACTTTTGATGAATAGTTGAATCCAATAATTCACAATAAATGCTAAATAATGGATTAATTGTGTCATCGATGATGTTCTACTGATGTAAGCCCACTTGGTTCGGTATCACATGATAAAATTACTATTCTCAGTAATTAATGATTAATTATTCCTTGTCTTGAGAAGAAATATTAAACTGATGAATTTTATATCAAGGAAACCCCTCTCCCCTCAACTATAAAAACCACCCTTCATAGCCTAATTTCCTCACACCTCTCAAGCTTCAAAACTTCTCTAAACTCTACCCAAACACCTTCCCTATCCCATCTTCCATGTTCAAGTGCTTCTGGTCTCATCAAAAGACAACACTTATGCCCTTACGGATGATCTCAAGAGGAAGATTTAAGAGGTAATTTCTCTCCCTCTTCTCCTTTAATTTCCTTTTATTTTCAAGTTCATTTTTGATCTCTCCCCACCTATCTTCATCCAAATGGTATTGAAACTCCATTATTACAAATATAATGTAATTTTATTATTATAATGGGATATTATATCATCCAACCCCCTTTCCCTCTTAGTTTTATTTTATTAAAGAGAACGTTGTTTGTGAGGTGTTAATTCATCACCTTCAAGAACGACGTGCTTTCTTCTTTCATTTCTACCTTCATATCTGGTCATGAAACCATTTTTATGGTTTAAATGGAATATTTTATATGTATTACTTCCTTTTTAATGTTCCAAAACTAAATTATGTTAATATTACTATGTGATAAAATAAAACAAGTTCGATGTGATCAAAAAACCGCCCAAATTAACCAAAACAATCATCTTTTAATTATTATCTAATGATACATCCATATGGATCTAATATAATTAATTATAAGATCATTAAAACTCCTAAAATATTACTAATAACATGTAATATCTGTTCAGGATGTTTACCCATGTTCTACCCAAACTTCAAGAATTCAAGTGAACCACTCAAGAAAACCATAAAAACAAACATTCCCGAATAATGTTTTTAAACTCTATAACTCGTCCAAGGGCACATAAAATCACTTAATGATACCATAATGATCCATATTTATATAAAAATGGTTCTGTATTTATGATTAATTAATATAATTTCATTATACAGGACATTGAAGAGAAGGAAGCATTCAGATACAAGGTAAGGGGATATTCTATAACCCAACTTTCATCCTTCGGGTTCTTCCTATTTCACTTCATTTTTGATATGGTTACTCCATAAATATAATTTATTCATCATTATATTAACTTTTATGGGATATATTTGTTCTTTAATTAAGTCTATGTTAATCCAAATGTTTTCCGAATGAACTCTTCTTTTAAGAAGTCAACTTTTGCCTCTCATTCATGGTTGATTGTTCTTGTATCAAGTATGGTGTTACCTCTTTATTTTGGGAACCCAGAGATTATCAATTTATTCTTATGATATGAAAACCATTCCATTAAATGGGTTATTTATGTTCATTTTTTATATTTTTTCTATTTGGAAATCATGATAATGATAATGTTATGATATGATGGGTGCGCCCAGAATTCTTAGTGCAATATGAATGTTTGAATGTGACGGGTGCACCTGGAATTATACATTGATACAATGAATTGAGTAAAATGATGAATCTAATGTTTAAATGTGAAATTATGTGTCAACAAGATTCTAGCTTGGTTCACAAGTATAGGTTTTAGTTAACCACTAATACATTATGTTTCATTTTTATGAATTGCTACATGTCTAGTCTTATATATGCTTCCTCTCATGTTCATGATCTTTTTCCCATGTTATCATTATGATCACCCCATGATAAATTGTTCTTATCTATCCTCATACTAGGATTCTATCTCACCCCTTTTTATGTATATCCTTAGGTGGCTACATGTACTAAGGAGAGGACAAGTGCCAATAAAAATCTATAGAAAAAGAAATTAAATATATATTTATGCTTGATGTTGTATTTGTTATGTGGGGTCCTAGTTTTCCCAATACACTAAACCTTGGGTTCATCTATGTGTAATACTATTATATTGTTTATCTTTAAAATGATGTAACGGTAATGTAAGAAAAGGCTTGGGTTGCTATAACATATTATGAAAACAAATATATACCATTCAGTCCCCAATATAAAAAATAGAAATACCCTATTTTCAATATTTTATATTAAACATATGGTTTAATTTGATATAATCATTTTTATGGATTTTATTTCAAATTACAATGTTAAAATTTATTATTGATATAAGGATATAATGATTTATGATGGGATATATAATCCCTTTTTTTAGAGGGTAGACTACTTCATCTGAATGACGATTAAATCTTCCTCTAGTAGCTATACTAAATATAAAAATTTGAGAATAATAGAAGACAAAACCTATTAATGTGAATGGTATCCTTATAATAGAGTATGTAAATATTGTGCATGAATACATTGATGGGTTTCATAAATATTTTCTTATAATCCCACCTAATTGTGAAGTTGGTTTTTTCATTGATCACATCTATGATGAAAAACCAATATCTATGACTATTTATAGGATGGCCATAGGGGGATTACTGGAACTAAAAAAATAATTGTTGTATTTGTGTGATAGTGGATTTATATTACCCAATATTTCACCATGTAAATACTCTATTATTTTTTTAAATATAGATTGGTTAATAATGATTTTCATCAATTATTAGCTTTTCAATTACATTAACATAGAAAACAGTTATTATCTACCACACAATGATGAATTGTTTTATCAACTTCAAGGATCCTAATGTTTTTAAAATATTTCTCTTCATTATGGGTATAATAATATTTTATGTCAGAAATATGATACACTGAATAAAACATTTCTTATGTGGTATGTACATTATAAATTGCGAGTAATTCCTTTTGGATTAAATAATTCACCCTATGTTTTTATATATATTATTCATAGTGTATTCAAGGATTATTATCAATATTTTATTATGTTATTTATTACTTATATCTTGATATAATCTAAAATATATTATCTTCATAATATTCATTTAAGAATCATTCTAAAGACTCTGAATGAAAATGAGTTGTATGGAAAGTATAGAAAATTTGACTTCTATTTTCAAGAATATTTTATTCAAATGGATATTGTCTCTAAATATTTAATAACTATTGATAATTTAATGAAAATTCCACTGATGGAATGGGAAATTCCGTTGAATATAACTACGGTATGTAGTTTACATTATTTAAAACCATAATATCGATTTTTGTTAAAAAATATTGGTTTGACAAATCATAAAAAATGTTTACATATACTGGGTTAATATTTATATGACTAGAATAATGTACAAACTATTTTGAATAATTATGTAATGTATTGGTCATGGGATATATATTGAATTTACCATTGGGAAAGGATGAATATTATATATTTAGTTATAATCAATGAGAAGATATTGATGTTTCTTTATTAATAATGATAGACTTTTTTCTTATGCTTCAAGAGAGTCAAATATACATTAATATATTTATAAAGCCCAAGATCCTAAGTTGGAAGAAATATGTTTTCATTAAAGATTTAGATTCATTTTTTTATAGTGAATGATTAAAATATATGTAGATCCAAAATTGATTAAATACACATTATAATAGAAGGATCCTAAAATGAGGAAAAGAAGATGGTTAGGAATAATCATTGGATATAATATCTCAATACACTACCACCTTGGGAAGAAAAATAAGGTTATTGATGAATTGACTAGTAAATATCAAGGATTTTTCTCTAAAATTATAATTGAAAAAAATAATATGTTCATTGATTTATTAATGTTGGATATACGAACCATTGAGGAATGAGAATATCAACATATATTTCTAATGATTTTTAAACCATTATTATTGGATAAAATAAAATGTTCACATATTATTGAACGAAATATTCAAAAGAAAATCGATGTGTTGATTCTATGTTGATGGAATATTTAGATTCATAAAGAGTATTTGTTTTTCATACATGCTTGAGAGAAAAATAAAATTATTACATTAAGGCCACATTTCAAATTTATTTATACACTATGGCAGCACCAAAATATTCTAATGTTTAGAAGAACATTTTTCATTCAGAATTTTAAATAGGGAATTTGATGACAATATATCAATTTTATTTTATATGGCCTATATCTTCATAAATTTTATTCTACTATGAATTTATAAATTCCTTAATAAATCATTTCAATATAGAACAAAAATATTATGACATAAGTTTTCTATCAATCATAAAAGAAAATTATGAATCATTTCCATTGTTAATAAATACATTCTATTGTTATTGTTAATCATAGTATATTATAGTTGTTATAATAAAATCTATTTGAAATTAAATGATGAAGCAATTTTCAAGGATAGTTTAATCCTATCTTATAAAACAAAATTTTAAAAACATCTGAGGGAGATGGAATTACTCGAATATTCCAAGAGAAATACCATATTAACAGTCAATAAGTTAAAGTCGCAAACAAATTATAGGGTATGTTCATGCTTATAGAGATCAATTCCAAATTCATGATTGTCTAGCCAACCCAATAATGTACTACCATCACATACTATAGTCTTAGAGTGTACGCTAGTGTAATAAGGAGTTTCTTATCAAGAACGTAGTATTAAGAATGTGTAGTCCCATTTTAATATAATAACTATTATACCGATCCACCACTATTATTAATTTACATATTCACATTATTAAAAATCGAACTGGATAAAAATCACTTTCTGATATGAAAAAAGTAAAATTATATTTTCTAAAAATATGTAGTTTTAATCAAAATGCCCTTTTTAAAAAATATGATTGGTTTTTTCAAAAAAAATATTTTTATGAAATAATATAATGAAATATAATTTAATAAAATATAAATGATAATATAATTTATTGAATTCCAATGTAAATTTTATAAATGTCATATTGTTTTTAGAGTCATAAAAATTTATATATTTTAATAAATAAGGATTTAAAACTCAAATTTGAAATTACTATAACATGGACTGTATTTTAGAAATATTAATATCCTTTTTTAAAACTTCAAGACAATGTTTTCTAATGGTGATTTTTTTATAATTTTCTTATTCATTCAAATTTTTGGATAAAAATTATATACAGTATAAAGATTTAATATATATTGATACATCATGAGATCCTAAAAGTGGTAAAATAAATAATAAAAAATGATCATTCTGCATAAAATATAATTTCCCAATAAAATAATGTGCCTTTTAAGTTATATGATTATGTTTAAAAAGCAATACGACATCCTCGAAAACAAATACAGTATTTTATTTTTTTAAAAAATTATTTAAGAACATGACTCTCTTCCACATCATGAATGGTATTATTTCCATTATTTTCATTCATAACCAAATGAAATATTTTGGAAGACTCTTATTTGGTAGAAACCGTGAAAAAATCTATGTGATGGATTATGGTTTTAATTATTTTAATACTGAGAGTATGAAACCTTTGTTTTAAATATAATAAAGAATTACCATCTCTTTTACAATAAATAACATCATAAAATATTATTATCATTCACCAAAACCATATTGATCATTAATTTTCTTTCCATATCCTACTCTTAGTCATGAATTTTTTTCTATGCTCATAAGAAATCCCATCCATGATTTTAGAAGCAACCATTCAAGTAATGGATTTTATTCCTTTTCATCTCCATTCATGTACTCTGTATTTAACTTGTATAATTTCAATTGATTATGTTTTCATGTGTTTATAAATGTCACTTTACAATAAATTTTTTGTTTTAATTATCTAATACTATTTGTCCCCTTCATTATAATATTTACCAATGTTGTTACTATACCAAAGTAAGGGATATCTTTATACTTTATTTTCCATTAATTCAACTTATTTGTATTTAGCCATTTGATTTTTAATTTTTCATGTTTAAATTTTTGTATACATATATTTACATTCCATATTTTTGTGATGTTGTGAGTGACCACCTTTCATTGTCATTAATCTATTTTAGGAACCTTTATATACATGTGTTGGGAAATTAAAATTATCCCATGATTTTCTATAACAGAATTTTGTGTTTTGAATATGAATTCCCATTTATACTCAAGGTTATTCACCAATATGTAAATATACCTCATTTATATTATATATCTTTTTCTGGAACCCAAACTCTTTAATCATGTGATGAAAAGTGATGAAATACATTCTTATGTTTTATGATATATGTGGTACAAAAAATTGTGCACATGATATGATTATAATCGATGGGCTTAAAAATATATTGCAATCAAATGCACTGAGTAATGTTTTATCTCATGAGATACCATGTATAGTGACTGAGAAGTTATCCTAGGCACATTATTTTATAATTTATCACCAGTTATCCTTTAATTATACTTATGATCTCATAAATTATGTTGTTTCCTAGTTCCAAAGATTCTGTGATGTTATCAAATTATTTTATCCTTTTATGATCATTATTATGATTCTCTCATTTATATGACACCATATTATGGATCTTGTCTCACACATACTACTTTAAATTATTCTATGATTTGATTATTGTCAAAGTTGGATTTATAGCTCACCTCATTATTATTTATATCCCAATTTATCCCATGATTTATTAAGAGACCAATGGAATTTAAGGGAATGTTATAGAGTTTTAAATAATTTCATTTTATCTATGTTTCAATTTATTATCTTATGTATTTAATTTTACAAAGACACTCGGGTTCTTTAATTGTTATTATCAACTTATGTGAATATTAATATGATAAACAATGAAATAAATTGTAAAAAGGTATGAATTTTCATAGGGGGTATCATAGTAAGGTCTAGTTATATAAAGGTATTAATATTATAAAACCTTATTTAGACCTATAGGGATGCAACCAAACATTGGAAAATGAAAATAAATTATGGTAATGTATCGGGTTATTAGTTTTATAGGAAACTAAATCCTTATCAAGATATTAGTTTTTGGATGTGGTTGTGGAAGAGATATACATTAGGGAAATAACTCTTATAGGAATCATTGAGAATTAACTCGACCTGTACCTGGTGGAAGACAAAAATCATAAGACTAAAAATCTGAGCAAACACTCTCGAGGTATATATTGTGGTTAATAATGATATTTTTAGAAATCTTTATGATGGTAACAAAATTTCCTATGAAATTTAATTTTAGTGAATAAATAGTGGAAAAAATAGATTTAAACCTAGGAATTCATTGGTTAAGGAATACATGTCAATTATAAGTTATCCATCAATGTTTCATAGTTTCCCTTTATATGTTTAATAGTTTAAAATTAATTATCCTTCTCTCTATTTTGGATGAACAAAAAGATTAGATCCATAATAAAATAGTGAAATTCACACTTCTTTCCTATTGATGAATTTAAAATGACTGATATGATGATAGTTCTACACAATATTTCATATCACACATGTTAGGAAGAACCATTTAAACTTGTCCTTAGAACATGGAAGTTGGGTAATAAGTGAAAATTTACATATAGGTTAATTATTTCTTCCAATGTGTATAACTTCTTTAATTTTAGTATTTGTGGGCAGCGTTTCCCAATTAACCTTCTAATAATCTCTTTATTATAATATGGTGTTATTTGGGGTATGTTTTCTATTTCCTTATATAGAGTTAACATATATTTATAAGAGAAGGATATCAACATCAATATGACGAATAATAATCTAATTCATTATAATTGTAAATAGTTGGATGGATATCTTTTGGAACCATTATCTCAAACATCGATATTATTTCCTTATAAAAATGAATATCTATCAAAAATGATTGATACTATGGAAAAGAGCATCAATGATGACATGAATATTATAATCATATATGTTAATGTGCTCTTTAATGAATTACATCATCTTCCTCCTAGATGAGATGTTGAGTACTCAAATAAACATACACCAGAATATTTCTAAAATCAAAGACTCTATATAGAGTGATCACTATTTAACATGAAATGATAAATTAGTAACTATAAATAAATCTAAAAAAATTGATTATACTTCTAAATGCTTCCTCATGGATGCATTGGTGTGTTTTATCAAGAAAAAGGATGGTTCAATGTTCCTCTACATTGATTACTGTGAGCTCAATAATATTTAGACAATGAATAGAAATTATATCATATAGGTTGATGAATTGTTCAGTTACCTCGTGGAGCCCAATATATCTATAAGGTAAATCTTCAATAGGAATATTATCATGTAATGGTGAATATGAAGGATATCCTAAAGACTGATTTTCATATGTGGGGCAGGAACTACGAGTTTATAGTTACTCTATTTGAACTCACTAATGATTTAGCAATCATTGTGGAATTAATGATAATATACTATTGGGAATATCTCACCAAAATATTGGTAGTACTAATAGATAAAATTTATATCTAATGAAAATTAAAATTCAAGCAAGATGGGTATATTGATACTATAGGAAAGGCCTAGTAAAAGGAAACAAAGCATGGGGTGTACAATAAATGTGAGTTAGGATAGATGAAGTAAAATTTTTCGAGAATTTTATCACTATTAAAGGGATATATATGGAATCGTAAATGATAGTAGAAATTGGGGGTATGAACTATACCAAATTCTATGTCCAATATTTTTCGTATTCACATATTAGATGGGTGCTATCATCGATTTTTGATAAAAATATAAAGATTATCAAAACTCCTAACCATGATAACTAATAAGGGGGTAATATTTTTCTAGACTGATGAATATATGATAAAATTTAAAGATATAAATAATTATATAGTAACTTCATCTATTATCACATTATCCACTAGTGTGTGGAATTATTCATCTACAGAGACATATCCAAAAAAGGAATGTATGTTATACACATGAAAAATGAAATGTGTTAGCTTATGTGACCCACCATGTAACCATCCATTAGAAAACTCCATGACTCATGATTTGATATTAGCTATAGTTATATTAAAATTCAATATTTTTTTACATTATATACATAGGTAAAAGTGTGACATACATAATGCTCATAGAACCTCACGTATATTTTCACACAAATGGATATCAACATGTTCCACAGAAAGTTGTTAGATATGATCATGAATTTTGACTATTATATTGATTATAATCCGAAAGAAGTTAAATAATGTGGAAGATAGTATAAGTTAAAGGGATCCTAAAAAAATATCCTTCAAGATGATTTATTGGGATCCACTCTTGAAGGATTTATAAATGATAGACATGGAAATATTAAAAAGAATATATTATAACCTTTCTCATATAACATCTAAACCATCCATTCATGGGGGGATTAAGTCATCCAAAAAATACAATGAGTCTCTAAAGGAAAAGTATAAAATATTCCAACATTTAACTTTTTTAAATATTGAGTTATAATATTTGGAAACCAGTTACATGTTCCATTAAAACTAGACCTAATGAGGTAACATCTGGATGTTTCACATAACTAGTCAAATTCAATGCATAAATGAATCATTAATATATATAGATCAAAATTAACACATTTGTGTAATTAATCAAAGAGTGATATTATAGAAGTTTTATATTCATTCCTGATATGCCATCATGTAATGGTTGACTTATATAAGTCCAAAGATACAATGCATCCATTTATTATTAACATATAAAAATAAAAAAATATAACCATGTATTTTTTTTGTATAACATCGGAAATATATAGGCCATAACATAATTTAAATGGTATCTGGTAACCCTTTTACATCAGCACATATCATTTCTTTCAAGGAATATTACTCTCTTGAAAAACAAAAAATGATATATACAGATAAGTGGTATGAATACATGGATTAATTATCTATATTATATCAAATCTATATTTGAGGTTTGTCTCATGGTTCTATATATTCCTCCAGCAAATATTGTATACCAAGATGAGTTTTAGCATTTTTTATCACACTTTGATGAATGTTCAGTAAATGAGAACATTTTAATATATATAATAAATTATAGTATATTATTCAATTTATTTCAATGGATATTGAAATCATTACATTACCCTAATGGAGTTCCCATATAACAATAGTTTCCACCCTACCAATCAAATGGAACATTATGAGGCTCTGTATTGAAAGAGGTTTCTGATACAAAAACTTTGGAATGAAATTTGATATTGAAAGATGTTGGGAATTAATATATTAATTATATGAAAGATAAAGTTCAAATCACTTATCATACTATGAAATTCATGGAGTGTAGATAGAAAATCTATGTAGACCATCATCAATGAGACCTACTGTTTAAGGGTAAGAGATAAGGATTTTCATCGTATATTATCGGGAATGAATATTATGAGGATTAGGAATAAGGTAAATATTAGTCCAATATACACTATCCCTTTTGAGATCCTTGAATAAATCTGAGTTATTTCATATTTACAATAACATTCAATAGACCTATGTCATGCATATGATGTGTTCCATGTATCCCACTAAAAAAGTATATACAAAACCCCTCACCTGAACCAAATCTAGAGGTCATAACATTGGTTAATTACCATATAAACGCGGAAAATTCTATAAAGATATTTGATAATAGAGACAATGTTATATGATAGAAAACAATTGATATAGTTAATGTATAATGGTCGAACCACAAGTCTTAGGAGGCAATATGGGAACTATAGGAAGTTATAAAACATATGTACCATCATTTTCATCAGTATACTAAATGAAATTTCAATGATGAAATTTATAAAGGGGGAAAATGTAATAACCGATAAATTTATTAATGAAATTACATTCTATATGAATAAATTCCATATTATATATTGAATTTATATAAACCACATGCCTTATATTTCATTTTTTGTTTTAGACCATAATAAAATATTTAAAAAACATGTCTGTGGGTTTTAAATGATAACAAATCATCATAATCATTAATAATATATCCATTATATTGTGACCATCAAGATTGGTATATATTATTTGATATAGAAAAATATAACTTATATAGAAGTAATAAGTGGTTACCTTGACTAGTAGAATCTTACACAATGAAGTCCATTTTTCCGAGCTTTCGAGGGAGATGGAATAACTAGGCTTTGGCCAAAACAAATCCCAATCATATATTAAAAAAAATTCATCAAGCCATTCAAAGGATAATTTCATGCGTATATAGTTCACCACCGAAACCACATTCACCGTACAATACCATGAACGAAGAACAATCACAAACCTTATACTTTTGGAATATGATAGTGAAATAAAGGATTATATATTTTTACCCTATTAGTATGGTTCTTTTATTTTATTAATAAATTTTGGAAACTATTTATCCTGTTTTATTTTGACTTAATTTATTTAATTGATTATATAATGGCTTTTATAAAAAGTGTATTTTGATATGAAAAAACCAAATAAAATTAAGAAAATTATAATTTTTATTAAAAAAACAATTTTTGATAAATATGAGAGGTTTAAAATAAATTTTATTTTCATTAAATAATCTTGTAAAATAATATTGTTATAAAAATAAATTGTTATAAAATTTACTGAACGCCTATTTAATGTTTATAATGTTAAGACATTGGTTATTGATGTAAAATCTAGTATTTTTCTATAGATAATAATTTTTTAAATATAATTTAAAAATATTATATATAGGAAATAATTTTTGTAAAATACATATAATTTTTAAATGATAATGATGAAGTTATACAATGGAGATTTTTTCATAATTTTTTGAGACGGTCGATTTTTCTTTGGATAACAAAATTATAGTATAAATATATAGAAGCTTTTATTACATCAAAACATCCAAAAAGTTACGTAATATATTTTGTAAAAGGAATCCTCACCCAAGAATATGTTTTTGTCTTAAATAATATGTATTTTATGATATTTTATTAAATTTTCCAAACTACTATTTATCCTCCACTACCTTTATTATATTTTTTGGAAATGAAAATATTTATTTATTAAGATGTCTCGCTAACACATAATGAATGGAATTATTTTAATTTTTTCAATTCTTAACCTAATAAATTATTTTCTAAATATCTTATATGAAATAATCCAAGGTAAAAAATCATGGGATTATTGTGGTTTTTAATATTTTATTACATAGTGTCTAAAACCTAAAATTAGAAATTAATTAATAATTCAACTCAGTATTTATATAAATACTAACCCAACCTACGATTCCCCATTAATAATAACCAATTGAGTGAAATGTTTCTCTCCCCCTCCATTTTTAAATCCATTACAAATATTTTTCATATCTTTTACGAATCTCCTACCATGATTTGAAAAAAAAAACTCTTAAGTAAAGGATTAACATCTTTTTATACATCATTCAACTACATCCATTATATTTTTTCATTTTTATTTCGATTAATTATGTTTCAATGTCTTTATAAATCAACCATTTAAATTTATCTTATTTTCATGTAATGAGAGATTATTTGACCCCTCTTTATATAACCATCTCCTTAATCATTACTACATGAATATATTTGATCACTCTCTCCCTTAAATTCCATTGATGCACCATATTTGTATTTATCAATTTAATTTTCAATTTTTCATACTGTTTTTTAAACAACCATTTAGTTTAATTGTGATGGTAAATTAATGGGTTAACACCTTAAAATATCAGTATTCAATTCAATGAACCTTTATATACACCAGATAAACTATTGAAATGATCCCATGATTATCCATTCCGAACTTTTGTGTTATTAATAACCATAAATATTTCTACTCCTGGGTATTTAACTTGATGTTTCTATCCATAATTAGTTGATTAATTATATTTATGAAACCTAGACACCATATTCATGGGATTAAAATTGATAAAATATGTTCTAATGTTCTATGATCTATATAGAACACTAATAAAGGTACATGGTATGATTATTATAGGTTTTACCAGAATCAAATACCCCAGTAATAAATTGGGTAATTTTTTTCCTTTGAGATACCATGTATAGTTCATATGACATTATTTTAAGAAGATCATATTATACTAACTCAATGTTTATAATTGATATATGTTAATGTTGCCATTTTTAATATTATTTCCAAATTCCAATAATTACATGGTGTTATTAAATTATATTTATATTTAATGTTCATGATTATGATAATAAATATTCCATGTCTACATGTGATGCCTCTTGACTCACAATCAATACATAATTTATGATATACATATATTATTTCCTTAGTCATATCCATATCTCACCCCATACTTATATAAATTCAACAAGTTATCCCATACAGTATTATATGATTAATTTAATTAAAGGTAATGTTATGGAGATTTGAAATAATGCCATTTTATCATTGTTTCAGGTTATAGTGTTATGTATCTAATACCACAAATACACTATGAGTCTTGATCATCAAGGAATGCATTAGGTTTATCTGGTTGTAGTTGGTTCTTAGAACCAACTACATTTTACATTATTCACTAATAAATACCTTATCACATCTTGATAGTTCTTCTGCATGATAATGAATGTGATAATGTCCTAACGATAGCTATTCCATTAGTGGGTCATTGGGGATCCATGCTATGATGATAACCTAGAAGTTCCATAACACTGTTTTGGAATATATGTTGTATGGTCGAATGTTGTTATTTGAGGCGCACGAATAATACAAGCTGTTAGGGGTGAGGACTCATAAAACTTTGAGGCACCTTATCATGGTGTGCGCCCTTGGTAATATCTAGGAGGATATTATGAGAACGAGACCCGCCAGTAGGAAATCCACATTTCATAGTGTCATTGGATGTTCCTCTCTACGGACATGTGTATTGGTCCATAGACCTTAAGATTATTATTAATGGGTATTACAACTCATGAACTTCTATGTATTATTGAAAATTGTGATGATACACTGTTCGTAGTGAGGTTGGATATGTTGGGTGTGTCATGAGTAATACTGCATTAATAGATAATGCGAGTATGAATTTGTCCCTTGTATTCCATTTTAGAAGATGATATATCATTCCCTTTTATGGAATTGATATAGCCTAAATAAATCCATGGCCAAGGTATGGAATGGGCGAGCTCAATTCTAGGATTTCAAATGAAGAATAATAGAGCACATGGGTTGATGGCACTAGCATGAATCCCGCTTGATTTGAGATATTTATACAAAGGGATTACATTACACCATAAGTGTTTGTAGGAGGTGACATTTAATTGCGGTGTTAAACTTATTTCTATACGGGTACCTTGGCGTGTTTCAAGACTCTAACCTTGGACTTTCGGTAGGCTCTGCCTAATTTCGTAGAGAAAGAGTCCTAGAGGGTCAGACATTAAGTTTCTCAAAGTATCTCAACTGAATTTTAATTTAACAAGTTGAATAAAGATTATTTCTGATTGTGGTTTAATAGTTATTAAAGGATACCTGATCACATTTATTTTGATACTTGTTAATCGAGAGAATATATTTGGGGTGAATAATTTATTTATTTTCGAGTAATGTAGTGCTATTTATTTGGGAAATAAATAGCCATTATTCAAGGACTAATAAATATAATGGAGGAAATTATGAAAACAGAAAAACAAAAATACACACCTTGTATATTAAATATACTCTCTATGTATTGTTTTCGTGGAATTTATGAGAAATAATATCATTTATTTAATTAAATGATTTTAGGTTTAATTCGCTGGGCACATGTCAATTAATAGTAATAGTCAACTGTTATTATTAGACATGGGGTATTGCTAAGAATTAAATGAATTGAATAAATGATTTCAGGTAATTAATTAATTTTATTATTCTAATTAATTAAAATACCCATAATATAATTCTCATTAGCCAATCCATTTTGGTGGTTGTGCACAACAGATCTAGAGAATGCTCTAAATCCAAGAGAAAATTATTTTCTTCCAAGAAGGATCTCAAGCGATGAGAGAGAGATCCTCCTCCACCGGATCAAGATGATCGAAGGCAGACATCCCAAGAGAAGTCTCTTCCGTGATAGCACCCGGAGATCCCTTCGGCGACTTCCATAGATACTAGTAGAATGTTTGGATCATCGCTAGATGAATCCTACACATGGATTCTATGACGCAACGACGAATCACATCAGATCATGACCGGAAACATAATCGTAGAAATAATTACATCAAGGTAATTCTTATCAATTAAATAATTTAATTATAACCAATATATGATGATCCTATCTATGGTTCTGGGACTCCCATCTTTAATTTTCATTCTTCATTCCATTTTCATGATCTGGTGTATTATTATCTTGATGGATCTCAGATTGATCATTGTTAACGCTAAAATTATTGTTGGGTACACCGACCAAACCGCTTCCGCTGCACCCAGAACCTACAAGTGGTATAAGAGGGATTATATCATTGATTATAATTATTTAGTTTTACATTGGTGATTTACAAATTTAAAAAATTTTTTGTTTCAATTCATGTTAATCGTTCTTTAAATATAAATCTCGAGATATATTCCTCCTCACTCGTTTATCGTTCACCTTACAGAAATGAATCTTTCTTTAAATTTTTATTAAAATATAATTTCGGATATCATCTGGAGGTTCCAGACATTCCTGGTCATACAAAACCAAAATACACAACATGTATTCGGCAGTACACGATGTGTAGTCAGGATACAACGCATCGGACCGGTCCACCAAATCAGGTCATTTGTTGGAGTATTTATAAGTCATAAATGACTCTCTTTTTTGACCAAGAATAGGTGGAACAAAATATCCAGACTACACACCGTGTGTCTCATTGAACATGGCGTGTAGTCCAATCGGGTTAGGGTCTGACCATGTACCCTGTACATGACTCTCCCAACTAGAAATTGTGTAATGTGGATACTACATAGTGTGTGTCACACTGAACACTCCGTGTACTTCAAAGATTTCCAAATTACATCTACACGCCATGTCCCTAAGCATGTAATTCATATGGAAGGTGAACAAAAGTACATGACGTGTAGTCAGAACTACACACTATGTACTCATCCAAATTACACAAATTTATTAAAATTTATTATTATCATACAAACCCTTGAGACATGTACCATAGTTCAGGTGTAAAGAAGAGGCACAACACGTGATAGGTTTTTTATATATATGATTTCAATTTAACATCTATGTAATGTTCATTTCTACTCATTGGGTAGTTATGAACGGGAATTCACTGGGTTGCCTCCATGGTACAAGTTATGTACAAAGATAATTTTAAATGAATATATGTTTTTTAGAATTATAATGGATGAGAATCTCAAGGAAATTCAAAAAAGGGTTTAATATAAAATTATAGATTAATTAAAGATAATTAATGGATTTGAGCATGATTTATCACAAACAAGAATGACTAAAGAATTTAATTCTAGTTTTATTTATGCAAAAATGTCATTTTATGCATTGATGATCCTGAGCTAGACCAGGACCGTTGTATGTGAATGGTTTATTTTATTTTATTTATTTAAATTAATTTTATTGTCCTTCAAGCTGTGTCTTCATTAATATGTACTGCGCACACAAGGATTCTATTATGTAAACCCCCATTTTAACCCTCACCTATTTGTGAGGTAAAATAATATGTAATAGATGGAGATAACAAGCTAGTGAAGGTGGATCATGTTAGGAGCGAAGGTAAAACCAATCCAAGGAGATACAAAGGTGGATATGTGGAAAGGTTTAAACATGAACTCAAACGGTTCAAGGTGTTTCTCATCTAGGTCTTGGGTTATTTTTTCAACCACTAGATAAAATACAAAATAGATCAAGCTCGTGATCATACCATTTATTTAATTTACGTTAGTTTCATGGTTTAATTATTGTGGGTGTGTTCTCACGATCAAAAAATTAATGAATTAGAAAAGCATGCAAGATAAAACTAAAATAAGACCAGCTTATGTGTAAAAAATTATCTTAGACCTGGTTAATTATCTAACTATATCCCAATTAATATTAACAAGCATGTAATAAAATATTATAACATGGAAATTTACATATAAGGATAAAATCCCTCAAATAAATATTTTGTCGGTATAACCTTTCATAATCTTGGTTATAATCTAACCATAGTTCGAAGTGCTTGACCAACCCTAGTTGGGGTGATTTCAATTATCACAGAATTCAAATTCAAGGTTTTGGGTAGACTTGACTTGGTTTTAATCAAGGATTGACTGACACAGTTGGACTTGGTGTGACCAAGAGGCAGAGGTTGAGTAAATCCAGAATAAAATAATTTCATTATTGGGGAGTCCAATTAGATAATCCAGGAGATATGATTCAATGCTGTTGGAATTTGGAATGCGTACATAAAACCCTTCAAGTTGCTTTTCCATTCCTTGTTGGGGTAATGCAAAGGGAAATATGGATCCTTTCCATTAGAATATTTAGGCAATAGAATATTATGATATCAATGGTGAAGGTTATTTGATTTCGATAAAATAGTGGGATAAAAATAAGTATTAATTTATTTATTTGTCTCAGTTTTATCATAATAAGTTAATAAACCATTGTTAATTTTATTTTTATAAATGGAAAGAAAATTGAATTCAAACATATCATTGTGAACCATACCTGAGAAGGAAAAGATTCTCACTGTCAGTAATTTCCTATAGTGGAAGAGGCATTTACGTGTCATCCTTTGCAACGAGAGGAAATTGTATGTGCTATAAGAGCTTGATCCATTAGCACATGGGAAAGAGTCCAGGGATGAGGAACTATCTCTCTATATGAAACATATGGATTATTCTATGGATGTCTATGTTTTTCTTCTATCAGCCATGTCTAATGAGCTCTTGATGAAACATGAAAACATGGGCACATATACCATGATGTCTCACATTAAGGATCCTGACAAAGAGAAGGCGATACAGGAGAGATATGAGATCTCCAACCCTTTCTTTACAACTAAGCTTGGAGATTCTGCGCCAACTAGGCCTCATGTAGTCAATCTTATTGGCTACATTGAATGCCTGGACATCTTAGGGATTATGTTTTCAGATGAGTTGGATACAGATCTCATCCTATCATCACTACCCAAGACCATCTATAGCTTTATTGTCAATTATAACATGAGAAACAATGAGAAGAGTTTATCAGAACATATGACCTTAATTCTCCTGGTAGATAAGGACATGGGGTGTGAAAAACCCACAGTCATAATGGTGAATAAGAAAAGGAAGGACAAGGAAAAGGTGCTAAGGACTTATAAATGGTCTGAAGCCCCCGAGCATCATCCCTCCACGAAGGGGAAGATCCTATGGTCGGGCAAGGAACTAGGGGCGGTATGTTTTGCAAATGGAAAGATAGGACACTGGAAGAGTAATTGCACCCAGAAGCATGGGGATGCTAAAGGCGCATTTGTTATAGAGTGTAATATTTCCATTTCTACACAATGGGTATTATATACTGCTTGTGGGGCTCACATCTTTATTCAGATGTAGGAACCAAGTAGATTTAGAAATATTTATAGATAGGAGGTGGATCTTCAAGTTTCCAATGGCACGAGGCTGGCTGTGTTGGCTATTGGCAATTACCACCTCTCATTGCCAACTGGGATGATTTTAGTTTTTCATAACTGTTATTATGTGCCTAGTGTTACTAAAAACAACATTTCCTTTTTCTTTTTGGGTTATGGATGGATTTATTTTCATGTCTGGAAATATGGGTAGAGTCTTTTATAAGAACAACATATTAAATGTTATGGAACATTTAAATAATGGTTTGTATGTATTAAATTTCTAAAACCAAGTGTTAGAAATCGATAATGAAACAAAATCACATGAGTCATGCGTCACACAGTTATGGAATCACCGTCTCTGTCATGTAAATGAGAAATGCTTGACAAAGGTCTACCAAGATGTCTATTTAGACTCTACTAAGCTAAAACCACTTGATAGTTGTCACACTTGTTTACAAGGTAAAATGACCAAGCCGCCTTTCGGTGGATAGGGTGAAAGGGCCACATAGCTTCTTGGATTGGTGCACACAGATGTCTCTAGACTATTTCCTACAGAAGCGATAGGTGTATATTATTACTTCATTAATTTTACTGAGGATTTGAGTAGATATGGTTATGTCTAAATGATAAGGAATAAGTCAGAATCCTTATAGACATTTAATGAATTCAAGAACGAAGTAGATAATTATCATGGTAAGAAAATAAAGAAGCATCGATTGGATTGACGTGGAGAATATCTAAACCAAGAGTTCATTGATCTTCTATAGGAGTCATGGATTCTATCATAGCTCATTCCTCTTTTTACACCATAGTGTAATGGTGTTAGTGAAAGGTGTAACCACACCTTGTTAGACATGGGGAGGTCGAAGATGAGTCATCCATATCTTCCATTTTCCTTTTTAGTATATGCATTAGTAACTACAGCATACACATATAACCAAGTATCATCTAAGGCAGAAAATCGAATTCCCTTCGAGTTATGGAATGGGAAGAAACCCATTTTTTCACACCCCCCATGTATGGAGATGTGAGGAATTTTTTATGGCCTTATCATGCAACAAACTTGTTCCCTAGGTAACAAGGTGTATCATTATAATATATCCCAAGGAAATGAAATGATATTACCTATATAACCCAATAGACCAGATGTGACTGTCGACAGACAAGCCATATTTCTTGATAGAGAGAACATCCTCAAAAAGGATTATAAGAGCAAGATTGACATCGACAAAGTTGATGCTCCAGATACGCATTAGTTGGTATAGGAAAAATTTCCACTGGTCCCTATGGACGAGGTTCCAGAAACACAAGTACTACGTAGGAACTCAAGAGAGGTAAGATAACTTGAGATATTTGGTTTCCTAGTCACTATAGATGGTGAATAATTATTGCTGAAAAATGATGAACCTCTCTCTTACAAGGAATCCTTGGAAAGCTCAGTAGCTACAATATGGCTAGAAACTATGAATTAAGAGATGGATTCCATGTATAGGAACCATGTCTGGGTTCTGGTCAATGTGCCAGTTGATGTAAATATTGTTGGATGCAAATGGGTATTAAAGAGAAAACTAGACATTGAAGGCCATGTTAGCACAAATAAAGAAAGGATAGTGTCAAATGGATTCAGACAGCATCAAGGAATTGAATATAATGAATCCTTCTCACCGGTTTCCATGTTTAAATCCATAAAAATCATACATCACATAGAAGCTTACCAGGACTATGAGTTTTGGAAAATGGATATCAAAACAGAATTCCTTAACAATAACCTTTAGGAAGATGTCTACATGACACAACCATAAGGGTTTGTGAAACCAGGTGAAGAAAAATGGGTTTGCAAGTTGCAAAAATCCATTTATGCATTAATGCAAGCATCCAGGTTGTGGAACATTCGATTTGATGAAGCCATAAAGGAATTTGGTTTCATTAAGTAAGAATGTGAGCCATGAGTTTATAAGAGAATTAATGGGAATGGAGACTTTATCCTATTAGTATATGTTGACGAAATATAGCTTATTAGAAATGATGTTCTAGTCTTACTATCAGTTAACGACTGGTTGAACAAGTTTTTCTCCATGAAGGACTTGGGAGAAGCAGCCTACATTTGGGGATCAAGATCATTCGTGATAAATCCAAAAGGCTGCTTGGACTATGTTACGGTGCATAGATTGACTTGATACTAAAGAGATTTAGTATGGAATAATTAACGAGGATATTCATTCCAGTGTCACATGGCCTACATCTTAATAAGAAAATGTGTCCTTAGACACAATTGGAGAAAGATAGAATGAGTAAGGTTCCATACACTTTGGGTATAGGATCCATCATGTATTCCATGTTATGTACCAGGTTTGATGTTCCCAATGCACTGAACATGGTAGGTAGATATCAAGATGATCTAGGAGAACAACATATGACTTCTATTAAGACTATCTATTAAGTATCTGGGAAGAACTAAGGATATGATCCTTGTGTATGGAGGAGACATGGAGCTTGTCATCAGAGGGTATGGTAATGCTGGTTTTCAAAAAGATCTGAATGATCATAAGTCATAATCTAAATATGTTTTCTGTCTCAATAGAGGATCTGTGAGCTAGAAGAGTTCAAAGCATCAAGTTTTGGCCGATTCTACAGTGGATTCCGAATATATAGCGGCTTCTGATGCCACTAAGGAAGACATATGGATTCGGAACATTGTGCAAGATCTTGATGTCATGCCTATAAATAATGATCCTATAACGTTATATTGTGATAATACTGCAGTGGTTGATCTTTCAAAAGAAACAAGGTCACATAAACGGACAAATCACAGACTTTTTAAGTATCACCTCTTGAGGGATTTCAATCATAGGGGCGAATTTTAAGTGTGTAGAGTGTCCACGGAAGAGAATGTGGTGGACACATGACTGAAGGCATGTCTTAGCAAAATCATGAATATCATGTGAGAGCTAGAGGTTTAACGGTTGTTAGCAGTTGGATATAGTCCATGTGGGAGTCTGTTGGATTTGGTGGCCTAGAACCAACTACTTAGTACTTTATTCATTAATAAATTCATTATCACAACTTAATTGTACTTCTATACTACAATACATGAGATAATTTCTTAAGGTTAGATGTTTCATTAAAGGGTCATACAAGATCCCTGCTATGATGAGAATGCAGAAATGTCGTAACACTGTTCTTGAATATATGTTCTATGTTCAAATTATTTTATTTGAGGGACACAAATAATACATGAAATTAGGGGCAAGGACTCATAAAACATTGAGAAACCTTCTCATTGTATCCTCCCTTGGTAATATCCATGAGGATATTTTGAGAATGAGACCCACCAGTAGGAAATCCACATATCATAGTGTCATTAGATGTTCCTATCTACGGATGTGTGTATTGGTCATTTGACCTAAAGAGTATTATTAAGGGGTATTACAACTCACGCACATAGATGTATTGATGAAAAATATGATGACACACTGTTCGATGTGAGGTAGGATATGTTGGGGGCGTCACATGTAATACAACATTAATAGATAAATCGAGAAGGTATTTATCTCTTCTGTTACATATCAGATGTAGATATCGTAAGCCCTTTGATGGAATTGATATAGCCAATATAAATCCATGGAAATGGTAAAGAATGGGAGAGTTCTATTTCAGGAAGTTAAAGACATAATAATCGAGAACAACGGTTGATAGAACTAGAATGCACCCCGCTTGATTCGAGATATCGAGACAAAGGGATTACATTACACAGTAAGCGATCATAGGAGGTGACATGTCACTATGGCATTAAACATTTTTTTATGGGTTCCTTGGAATCATGCTAGACACTAACCTTAGACATTATTTCGGCTCTAACTAATGCCACTGAGAACGAGGCCTATAAGATCATACACTATGTGTGTCCAAGTATCTCATTTAAATATTAATTTAACAGGATGAAAAAAGATTATTCCTGATTGTGGTTTTAATAACTATTCAAGGATGCATGATCACATTTATTTCGACACTTGTTATTCGAGAAAATATATTATGGGACAAATATTATATTTATAAGTGAGTAATAATGTGATATTTTTTTGATTAATAAGTGTCTATTATTCATGGTCTAATAAATATGGTGGAGGAAATAAAAGAAATGGAAAAACAAAAGTACATGTCGTGAATATTAAATATTCACGTTGTTTGTTGTTTTATGGGAATTTAGTTGAAATAATATTATTTATTTAATTAAATAATATTAGGGGTAATTATCTAGGCATGTATTAAGTAATAATAATAGTCAACTATTATTATTAGACATGGGGTATTTCTATGAATTAAATGAAATGAATAAATTATTTTGGTTAATTAATTCATTTTATTATTCTATGTAATTAAAATACCATTATATAATTTTCATTAGGCTATCCATTTTTTGTGGTTGTGCATAATGGATCTAGAGAAATCTCCCAAGCTAAGAGAGAATTATTTTCTTGCACGAATGCTCTCAATCTATGAGAGATAGATTCTCCTCCACCAGATCAAGGGGATCAAAGGCATACATCACAAGATAAGGCTCTTCAGTGATAGCACACATTGATCCCTTCGGCGACATCCAGAGATATGTGGAGCCCGTTTGGATCACTGCTAGTGGAATAATACACATGGATTCTATGACGAAATGATGAATCCTGACCAAAAACATCATCAAAGAAAGAATTCAATAAAGGTAATTCTTATCAATTAATTAAATTAATTATAACAAAAATATAATGATCTTATCTATGGTTGATGGACTACCCTATTTCTTTTTTATTCTTCATTATTTTATGAAGACCTGACGTTTTATTATCATCATAGATATCATATTTATCATTGTTAATGCAAAAATTAAAGTTGGGTAGACCCACCAACGCGCTTCCGTTGTTCCCAGAACTTACATATCCTTATGTAATAAATTATGAAATAACGAGTGAAAAAGCTATGGGTTTTTATTAACTTGTTTCATAAAAAGGTAAGGGCTGAAATATGACATCATAAAGGATCCATGAAACAACTATGTATTACTTTCAAAATTTGGAGTATATTAATATAAATTTTTTCACTAGATTTCCAAATATTTGGGGAAATATTTATTCCATATGGTTTATTTTTTTCGTAATTCCAAATCCACACATTTATATACTATAAGAGAGTATATTCCTTTTGATAACCTCACATAAATATATATTAATGATTATTTGAGACCTTATTTTTATCCTCTTTTTATTATACGCAATCATGATCGATGGTTTACATTTACATCCTAGTAGAGACATTAGAAGTATCATAACACCAAGAAACATATGATCACAACCTATCATCCTAAAACTAATATTTAATTTAAATGGACTATTAATACATAATAATACAAGTCAAGGTCATAATAAATTGAATTTAATAGTACGTTATATTAGTATTTATGTTTGGTGGATTTCAAGTGTCATAATAGTTCCAATTTAGGCATTAAAATAACACCATATCGAGGCAGTGTATAGAAATTTGTGTCATACTACAATAATTTGGGATGAATTTGGTGAAAATATGAATGCATGCCACGAATTTATTGAGTAAGAAACAATTAATGTGAGGACTATTCAAAATCATTTTATGGTATCTCAAAGTAGAAAAAGACATTTATATCGATAACTGAACATGGATATTGAAATTAATGTTATTGATAACTATTTTTTGTAACGATACCTCTATGGAGAGGTGTTATTAGACACGATATGAAATGGAAACTATATCCTCAGTATGTTAGACTATTTGAAATTATGTAATGAATAATATTTGTTTCTAATAATATGGAAATTCTACAAAGGATATATAATGTTAATGATTTATCATGTATCTTTTTATTATGGATGTATAGGTTGACCCAAAAAATTTGATCACCTATGAGGAAGTATAATTTTAAATTTATTATTTTTACTTTCAAGATCTATCATAACTTTTGTACTAAAGAACATGTGTGGATGAATTCAATGACTAGGTTGGTAAATGTACAATAAGAAAATCATAAGATAAATATGGGGGAATGAGAACCAGAAGAAGTTGTGCATAATAAATAAATACATATGTCTATTATGTGACATTATAGAAATATTTAAATTGAATTTTATTATGAATTTGGGAACGTAACACCTGATATTTAATTATTGAATGATTTTCTTTCTAAAGGAATAATAAGTTAATGAACATAGTTTTATTCAATAATTTGATTACAAAATAAATTAACAAGTCATTTAAATTTAATTTTATGAAGTTAAAATTTCCCTTTGAATCTAACATTTCAAAATTATCATAGGGTTATTTATTGTGATATTTTAAAAATAGTGGATTTTTGGGAGAATATTGAGGAATACCAATTCTATAAAAACTACAAATTTTATGTAATTATAATGATATAAGAAAAATTGAAGGAATATAAATAATTTTTCCTAGACCAAATATAAATTTAAAATTTAATATTATGTATCTAAATTTATAATTGTGAACATATATGTATATTCTTAATATTTCAGGAATCTATGTAATGTTTTTGTTAAATAAAACATTCTTTCAGTTCTTCTCTAGGAATCACGTATTTACAAATTTCCATTAAGTTCTTATTTTATATGAATGAAACATAACTATTATTTGATATAATATAATCCAAATATTACTATAAGAATCAATATTATAAATAATTTTTTGATAAAATCATTTTTATTCATAAAAGAACCATTTTTCTAAAAGAAGTTTTTGTTTCTTATTTCACACTTATATTAAAATTAATTTCTATAACTTAAATTAGTAGAATCATTAAATACTTATTAAATATTTTTATTCAGGATAATGAATATTAATTAACATTTTAATCAATTTTTTTCATAATTAATAGTAAAATATTAAAAATTCGTTATTAGGGTTAGGGTTTTAATGGGTTTATCAGTGATGAGGGTGGTTAAACTAAATTATAATGGAAAATTTACATTTAAAATTGTGTAAATATTATTTTTTAAAGATATTTATACCATATATTATTGAAATATATAATTACTATCCACTTAGGTCAATTTATACAAGAAAATGACTTTATAATATTAAAATTGTTTAAGTAATTCCATTTATGTCCCTCACATAACATATAAAAATGTAAATATTATCCAACATTATTAATAAAAATTATTCACCAAATATCATCAAGTAACAAACCAAAAACATTTATATGTTTTCCCCTTCATTATTGAGCTTCGTGTCTGCTCGTATGTCAATTCTATGAAGGAATAAGGTGTATGAAAAACCAAGTCTCTCAAAGAATAGACAATTATCTTTATTTACTCATTCAATGTTTATTTTTTCATCTAATTCCTCTAAATAAATTGTACTCAACCTAACATAAAGACTCTCATATCATAATTATAATTATAAGTGATTTTGATTCTGGGATATCCATTTTCTATATTTTTTAAATCCAATGGTAAATGAAAACATTTCTCGTGTGTTCTATAACCTCTAGTCTCTATTTATCGGTGTAAATATTTATTTAAATACAATTTACTCTAATGAATATAATATGTATCTAATGAATATATATATAATTTAGGACATATTTATGATTTTATAAATATATTATTTCACTAACTTATTACCCATCCCCCATTAAAATAATGAATACATTTCATGAGCGTATATGTGGACTACCACATCCATAAAGATATGTGATTTGTTTTTCATGTAAACAATTATTTTATTAATATAATTATATTTAATTAATATATATATTATACATATATCATGATTATATTTTTGGAGATGATGGAAACATGATCATGTTGCAAGGATTATAAGTACCAAATCGAAACATAAATGTAAAATGAAGTAGTTAAGACTCCAAATAAGGATAAAAATTGCTGATTTACAATGAATAGTTGAAATGATTTTATCACTAAATATCTAAGGGTATTATAATTATGAATTTTATTATATAATATAATCATAATAAGTATAATTTTATTATCTTTTTGTTTAAAATAACATACAATGAAATTCAGACATGAGGTAAAGGTTTATTTTAAAATATCATCCTCATTTGGGATTATTTAGGTTTAGGTTTAGGTTTAAATTGGGGGAATTATAGGATCATAATATAATAAACCCCATATAAGTTCTTCCACATTGTCTATTTCTTCAAATTAATAGTTTTCCCTCCATTTTTCTATCTATATGTACTCAATAGTATGAAATAATATTTTTAAGGAATACGAACATTGTTTCTTCTATTCAGCTATACATATTTTCCTTCTATGTAAATATTTTATATAAAAATCTTTCAAGAATGATTTTAATATTCTATAATTATTTATTAATTTCATTTTTTCAATCCCACTTGAATGCAGAATATACCCTAGAGGATTTGGGATAGGGGTTAAGATTCTCCAATGAATGATATTAATGTTATATGTTGTGGAATGTGATGCCACACCATAATCAATCATATAATATCTTGACCATGGAGGTTTCACCATAGTGTTGTACTGTGGACAATGAGTTTATGCATTGATACCTACACCCCAAGTACCACATCAATCATTGGGGGAGTTTTAGTCCTGGAATATAAGTCATACTAAGTACCCCAATTAAAAGGATGTTTTAGATTGAAGTGTAAAATATTCGATGTTAAAAATAATACCTTAAGGCATGAATACTAAAGATGAAAATTATGTATGTGTTTGGTGTTTGAAAAATGGAACCTACAAGTGATATCGTAGGTTACATAAGCTTTAGATCATCAGAGCATATGTTGATGGGGATGATGTTAGTTATACTCAAATATAGAAAAAAACTACATGATTAGGGATATTGGTATAACAACTATGATTAATAATCTTAGTATTTCATGGAATCTATAGTAAAGCCAAAAAATAATCCCTTGTCCTATACTGTATCTTGTGAGGATTTGACATAAGAGAAAAATGTGTCTTGTGAGGATATGGTATGGTACATGCACCATGAGTCCCTCATTGGGCTTGGGGGGAGTGTTACACATGGAATATAATTCCTATGAAATCTCCAAAATTATAAGGTCTTTTATAGTGTAGTATGATTCATTCTTATAGGAAGTTTTAACTATAGAAGTGGAATCCAAATGCGTACAATATTGTGGTGGATGGGTTTTCGAAAAATAGAAAATACAGTTTTCAAATCACGGTAATTCTTATCGACGGTGTGTATAAAATATTGTTTTATTTATTAAAAAATGAAAATATTTTTTATACCATCACAATTTCTTATTTAAATTTCCATTACAATTTTCTATGGTTATTTTTTAAAAAAATGTGGGTCCTAAAATTCTATAAAATTTTATTTTTTAAAAAAGTGACTTTAAAATGATAAAGAAATTAACGTTAATATTTTTCTGCGTGGTCTTTTAAAAAAAATATATAAACATTTTATTATCATTTGATGAATATTATGTTTTACTAGGGATATAAACTAATAATACCATCAACCATATTACTCTAGATTTTATATGATCACTTTTTCCTATGTAATGAATGGGGAAAATATTAACAATGCATATGTTATTTACTCAACAAAAAATTTTATTTTGATTATCTTTATAATTATTATTTATTTAATTAATATGTTGATGGAATGGGTCATTGTAATGGATGGTAATTTCCGACTATAGCCCCTAGAATCATCAATAAGTCTCAAGAGACAAACTAGTTCAGTTATATGGAATATTTTTTCCCAATTTTTGTATAATGTATTGTAACAAGGCCTGGATAGCTAGACTATAATATATAAAACTATGTGTTCAATAATTATAAATATATTTATATTATCCATGTGATTATTTATGTTGATATGTGATTATTTGATTCAGACCCCTTTTTAGGTTTATATGTCATTCATGGAAGATGTAATATTATATGATTTGAAATAGGTTACATTGAGTTGTATATTACTATAATGCATTAAAAGTTTTATTTTTATTATTTTTAGTGTTTCCCTTGTTATATCCAATTTTTTTGTTCCAAATGGTAAATTATCTAGGTTTATTCTTTTGTAATTTTGTTTCTGATCATTATGATTGAATAGATTTTGGAGAAATTAATCTAGGCTGCTTCAGAATAATTTTTATGATGATATTATGATGGTAGGAATATTATAATTCTAAAAAGATAAATTTTATTATTTTTTTTGTGTTTTACTTGTTAAAAATTTTTTCAGTCAATGATATGATTCTGTATAGTGCTTCCTATTAATGAAATTTGTAAAATAATTCCAAATTCAAAACTTTTATCTTCTGATCTGGTTGATCAATGAAGTTATTTTTACATAATATATAACGTAAAAATCTGATAACGTTCATATAAGTCATTTTCATTTATAATTAACATTCATTAGATATATTATATAAGTATTTATTCCTTATTATAAAATTATGTAATTTTTTAGTCAAATTGAATTTTTTTAACCAAAATGAGTTATCACCGATTATGTGGTTTTATATTACAAATCAATTTCAAAAATAATGAATTTTAATTTGAAAAGGGAACTTATTTTTATTTAATTCATCACGTAAAAATTATATTTGGGTAATATTTTCATAAATTTCTATAAAGATTGAGGTTTTAGTCAATCTTGAAAAATAATGAATTTTATTGAAATCTGATATTTCATTTCATGGATTTATAAGTTAGATTATATTTGGGTTTTTTATTCAAATTTAAATAATTCCTTTGGGCTAAAACAATATATTTAAGGTATTTTTAATGAATTTTAAACTTTAATTTGGTATAAATTTTATTCATAAAATTTATTTTTATGAGAATTAGTTTTTCATAACTTATTGGAAGTTTAATTTTATATTAAATTATGAACCTTCATGAAATTGAATCAAGAAATATATATTACATATTTCTATTATTTAGGTAATAGTTTGGTAAATATTATACTATTTTTTATATCATTATGAATATTAACTAAAGTAAATTATTGTTACCATTGTAAAATTAATATATGTTAATTATTTTTAGAAATAAAGTTTGGAGGTTTAGACTTTATTCGAATAGCTTCTCATTTTTAATTTTTTTATCCATATTATCCAAAATTTTCTAAAATTTTAATATATAACCTTTTATTTCCTTTATCATTTATTTTTACCATTATATAATTTTTGGTAGCAACTAATAAATATGTTGGTCTATTACTAATAAATATAAATTATATGTTCACATAGGGGTAAAAATATGTTCTGAATTAATATAATTATTTTTTATATTGGGGAAGTAATTATTTTTGAGGTTAAAAATATATTTCATGATTTTGAACCATATTCATTATTTATTAAGATTATATTTATTTGGATCAACTTTATCATGAAAATTAATTTATTAATTTAAATATGTACAGAATTCCAATTATGTTCCTCCCCTCAAGTATTAAGGGACATCTCTTCCCATCCCTTCTGAACCACATTATTACACTCAGATCATAAGGCCCCTTTAAAAATCCTTTTATAGTATACTTACCCATGTTTTGGTGTCTTATTCTGAAATTATTATAGACCATATAGTGCATATAGTTAAAATCAAAAGTGGTTTCCCGAATTATTGGAGTAGGATTGAAGTGAATGATTTAATTTTATTTATTCTTATAAATCTATAAATTTTTTATAAAATCATGATGAAATACTAACACCAATATATTCTATCCACATATATGTTTTTAATTTAATGTAGTTACCTGTATCCATATACATCTTCCTTACATTTTCAAATGAAACCATTATTCGTGAGTACGATGGACTACTACCTTGCACAACATTATAATTTGTTCTCGATCGCCACATAACAGATATTTCTATAATGATATATTTAATGGGTAAAAAATATATATGAAATTTATGAAATATTTATCATTATTTAAAAATCTATAGAACATATTTTCTTAGATTTTCATCCATTTAAAAATGATAATGTTGTTCATGTGTATGTGTTAATTACCATCTCAATGAAGTGATGTGATTCTCTTTTAATAAACACAAGAAAGTGATACAATATATAAGTGCATTTAATTAAAAAAATATTTTATTTATGATATAATAATAATTTTTAATGTTAAAATATTGCATACCATCATTCAATAATGTTCATTAAAAATGGAAAAATTGTTTATCTATACATTTGTACTACTATCTCTATGATTGTAACATAGTTAGTTTTCATTACCAGAATTCATTGTTGTTTTAAAAGTAAAAATCATGAATAAAGATATTAATTATTTCATGTTTATGATTTTATAGATAATTTAACAAATGACCTCCTCCACTGTATTAAACATACCAATGTCATTTTGAACATATGATCCGAATATTTTTAAAATATCTGATATGAACGTAATTGATAATGAAATTAAATATAACATTATAATTACTAAATAAAAGTGATAATGATTTTGGAAAAGATTTTTAATAATGTAAATGTGTAACATATGTTTATTATTCAATAAAATAATTAATATATGTGGCCGCTCAGACTCGAGGAAAGGAATACTATACCTTAAAAATCTCATTTTCAATAATTTCAATGATTTATTTTCTAATTATTTTTATTCCTTTATTATATTATTAAAAAAATTTCAGAATATATATTGATACGAATTAATTAGAAATGAAACTTTTGAAATTTGTACAAAATAATCCAAATATTATTTTTATGAAACATTTTGAAATTATTTACAATGGTCTATTTAAATATTCTATTTAATGTATATGGCATAAATAAAATTTCCCCAATCACAATGATTATTTTATGTTTCAAAAAAATTACATGATTCCTGGATTTCAATGAAGAAAAACTATTATTCCTTTTGATATGGTTATTATAATATTGAAATTTTTTTTAGATTGAATCTGTATTTTGATATCTGAAAGTGTTTTTATATGTGTTCCAAATATTTTTTAAGGGATTTATGATGAAACAGTGCTATCATAAAATTATTTTTATGAAATTTTTCAGAGAAACTTTCTACCTTTAACGGAGAGAACTACATCTCTCATTATGATGGGTCAGACCGATATAGCTCATGGTGATAGGTGAGTCTGATATAGCTCTCCAAAGTAATGTGTAAATATTATTTTTTAAATAATTATTATGGAAGTTGACATTTTGGTTATTATAATTATTAGGGTTCTATTAATAAAATTCTCTAAGGCACCCTATTGACATTTCATTGTTTTATAGTGAGTTTTCATGGAAATTATTTTATTTCAAAAGGTTATATAATGATCTATTGTTTAAAAGGTATGATTATTCCCTTTTAGGATAAAAATTTGTGTTTTCATTATAGATTTTTCATGGGTTCCCATGTTTTCTAAGAAACCCACATGGTAATTATTTTTTATTTAGGATTTTATATTATTTTTTATGAAAGGTTTTAGGTGTTAAATCCAATTTAATGTGTATGTGGGTTATTATTTTAGATTTAAATTTAATATGATGAAGGAAAACACTCTTTTATGATCTCATGGTTTTAAAATAGGATAAAATTATTATTTTTCCAAAATTGATTTTTTTGTGATCATACAACAATATGAAATGTTTTTCATATGGTTTAAGTATTTTTATAAATAAATAATAATTCAAATGTAAAATCATAATGATTTTTGAAGAAATAAAATCATGTTTTAGTATAAAATTCCTCTATATTAGGGAAAAAAGACAATAAGAAGAAGTTTCCATAGTGTAATCAACGGGTTTTCATGTAAGATATATATATTAATTTTGTAAAACCTAGTTCTATGAAACATTGGAACTAAAAATATATTTTTGCATAAGAGAAAGAGGGTAATTATTTAGAAATGAAATTATATATTCAACAAAGGAAGATCCATTTTTGTTATATCTAATTAATGTTTTAGAAAACATTAGAGCATGGTATAATGTGAGTAACCTTAAGTGGTTATAATTTATTGTTATCATGATATAAAATTTTATGATTAACATGTTTCTTTATGAAAACAATTTCAATTAGAATTATTTTCCATAAAGGAAACTAGAAGCTGACATAAGAAGGAAACAAGAGGATAATATCCCTCTAAATAAGTAACGAGGAATTTTTGGAATTGGAACATAAGAGTTTTTATTTGAGATAGATCAGTCAATACAATCTATAAATATTTCTGGAATTCATTTTTCCACTAAACCACATATACCACATGGGAACATGTCCATAATGATCAATTTCATGAAGTATATCCCTCTATCATTAAGTAGATCATCTAATCTAGTGATACATTTTTGTTGTTTTTAAGCCATCGATAAGATATTTGATGTAATTTATGTTCATATCATCAAAATAAAACTTTTTATATTTATCATTTTAAGGTGAATTAGTTCAATGGTGTTCAACAGTTAGGAATAATAGACAAATAGAATAGATTGATGTTATGGAATAAGACACATTTGAGGATCATTTCATTGACATATATTTTCCAATGTGTGTTTGGTTTAGGATGGATATATAATTATTGGAATTGTGGAAGAATGATGAAGTTATATTGGATGGGTATTATCTAAATTTCCCCCAAAGAATAGGTTATTCAATTTTTTATCAAAGAACATAATAGAAAAATAAATTTATTTTACTTAATATTAATTATATGATATATATTAACATTAACTTCCCAAGAATTGGAAAGTAATAAGATTATTTTTTATTCCAATTAGGTATAAATAGAGTTTATTAATGATCATTTATTCTATGAAAAAAAATTAGATTCATGTGGTAAGAAATGAGAAATAATCTTTCAAAGAAATCTGAAGGTATGAAAATGAATCATCAATTTGGTGATAGGTGTGGAAAAAATCACCCTGGAGAATGTTTTATTAATTATTATATGTTTTTCAGAAGTGTTTTTTTTCAAACATATCTCAGGAAAAGTAATAAATAAACAAGTAATAAAAAATCAGCGATAATAATATTTAATTATAATGTGTTGTTTTGTTATGCGAGTACTTGTCCAATGATTTTACAGAAGGATAGAAATCATTAGGATCACAAGAATAAGGTGTAGAAAAATACGATGTGACTAAATTTAAAGACTTTGTTCTATATAAAGATGTATAATTAGGTACATTACTTGTTTATTCAGATCATGAAAACATCTTGTTTGATTTATGCTCTAAATACTCATTAATTGTTTAAAAATTTTATCATCAACATGAAATTACCCATTTAGAAATGCTACTTGATGTTTTGGTAAAAACATGGGGAAAGTATTGTGGAATTTGTTTTTAAGAATATTATTTTATTTTTATGTGGAAATACTTTATCTGAAATATTTATTTTCCTTCCCCTAGTAGTTCTTGATATTATTCTAGGTATAGATTACTTTTCTGATTACCTAGCTAAGATTGATTTTATAGATAAAGATATTTTTATTTTTAAGAATGAGTTTTTATTTTTCTATAATATTTAATTTAAACATTGGAAAATATATAAATATGTTGATAAAATGATAAAATACATAGATAAACATTACCATGAAAATATTTTTTAGAAAAGTAAGACTGCTCATATTAGTGATGTCTCTATAGTGAAAAAACTATATGATTTTCGTTTCTAATGAGTTTTCTTGTTTTATAGATGATTGAGAATTTGAGATTACTACTGATCTTGATGATAATGTTCAAGAAATTTCAAAACCTCCTTATCAAATTGCTCATGTTGAATATTTGGAATCTAAAAATAATGTAATAGTGTGTCTAGATAAAGGAATCATTGATCTTAGAACCTCAATGTGGGGTGCTCATATTCGGTCTATTAAATTGAATGATGTTTTAATGTGACGTTGAATTGATTATATATTCTTGAATAATATCACTATTAATAATAATTATCCTTTTAATCAAAGTTATGATTTTATTGATCCAATATAAGGAGTAGTATTTTTTTATGATTGATCTAACTTAGGTGTTCCATTAGTTGAATGTGAAGGATGAAGATATTATAAAGACAATGTTTTGGACTTCATACTATAGTTATGAGTTTACGCCTATTCCCTTTGAGATTTCTAACAGAATAGTGTTTTTCATGGACCTTATGAATAGAGTCATCCATGAAAATGTAGATATGAATGATTGTTTTTATTTATTATATTTTTTTATATTTTAAAAGTCATGAGGATCATGAAAACAAATTAATATTGTTTTGAAAATCATGAAATAATTTAATTTATATGAAAATTTTATTATGTGTGGATTTTGTTTTAAATATATATCTTTACTCAGGAATATTGATTATATATATGCAATAAATATTGACCCTGTGGAAAATAAATTTTTTGAAGAATGATCATGTCCTAGAAATTTCAAATAGATTTATTTTTTTCCTAAATTAAAATTCTCTAATTAGTATTTTATAAAAACATTTCTTGGCCATCTAGCCCTCTATGTAAACATAGTATAGAGTTAAATTCATCTTGAAAAAATATTGTGATGAGTGTTTCTTGAACTATAAATATTATTGATGAATTGTCTAGTTTTCTATCATCAAAATATAAATGGTGAATTTTTTTCTACAAACATTCTTTATTTAAGCGATTTGGTTATGACAAGATTTTTAATGATTGGGTAATTTCTAATGGGTCATGTTAACTAAAACCTCATGAGTTAATTTATTCAAAAAAAGATCCAAAATTTGTTCCTATGGTATTTTATTTAAAAATATAGAGGCCACATTTATTAAGATTAATATGTGAAGTATTTATTGATCACAAAATATTTATGTATATATTCACTAAAAAAGTGTTGAACATGTGGCAGGGAAGATAGATGGAATTGATTAGGGTTATGATTTCATGATACATTGATATCCACAAAAAATTGGATCTTTTAGGTGTAATGATAATAAATAATTAATCATTTTACATTAAGAGAAGAATCCATTGGCTAATGATTTTATAATAGTTTTTATAGAAATTGTACATATTAAATCATCCTCCATTTTGTTTTAGGTACTAGTTAATTTCTTCTTTTAGAATAAAGATATAAATATCATAAAAAATGATGTTTAATAGGAAATGCTAGATTTTTTTAAGAAGGGAGACCTTTTAGAGTAGAATATTACTGTAGAATGTGTTTTTAGGTTTTGGAAATGATTATTTGATCGTTTTGATTATTAGTTGAAAAGAGAATTATTGATGATGCTCATAGTTCCATATTTTATATTCATATTATAAGAACAATGATTTACATAGTCCTTCTAGAATATAACTACGCTATGCAAAAATAGTATTTAGTGGTGGATTTTTAGATTTTTATTGATATTTTCCCAAACCACTATGAGAAGTGACATAATGAAACATTTCAGAATAGTATTTAACTGTCATCGGGTGATTATTTCATAGTACTTTTCTAAACCATCACCAAATGTTTAACGATTGTCTTCTATAAAATTTTATTTTTTTCAATTATTAAATTCTATTTATAATTTTTTTATCATTTAATATATATTCATTCATTTTAAATTTTAATTATGTATTATATATTAGTATTATTTTATTTTTTATTTTGTTATTTACTTTTCTTACCATGCATGTATATTCCATGTTTTCCATGCATAAATTCATCAAATATATTAGTTGGGTTATATTTAAATATTTAGCCTCTTGGTTATCCTATAAGAACATTATAATTCCATCAATAAATTTATGTGGCGAGTAATAAAAATCAATATACATACATATTTATAAAAAATAAATAGTGGCCTCAGCCTCAACTTAATAAAAATTATAAATGAATAATTAGATAATTAATAATAAAATAATAAAAATAATAAAAAATAATTATTAGTAAAATAAATAAATAATAATAATAATAAATAAATTTTATAATAAATTAAAAATAATAAATAAATAACAAATATATGAATAATTAATAAAAATTATATATAATTAATAACTTTTAAATAAATAAATAATTAATTAACAACTTAACATTAAATACATAAAACATAAATAAAATAATAATAATGAATTTCTCAAATAATATATAATAAATATTAAATATTAAATATTAAATATTAAACAGTAAATAATAAATAATAAATTGTAAATATATATATACATATATAAATAATTAAATATAAATTTATATAAGTACATTAATATATATGTTGTAAAAAATAAAAATAAATAAATGTATATAAATGTATATAAGTACATGTACAATGATAGAAAGAGAAACCAACTGAAAAAATACATGTAAATATATATAAAAACATTATATATATAAATATACATTAATAAATACAAATATACATAAATGGTTATAATTATGAATAAATGTATACTAATTTGCAGAAAAACCAAAATATATTAAAATCATAAATTAGAGTTTTAATTATATATTTTATTCAAATAGATATTGATATATATATATATATTAATTTTATATACATAAATTTATAAAAATACATACCAATATATATATATCATATATCATAAATCACAAACTAGGAAAACATATATTAATTAAGACACTAAAAATTAATATTAATTTTAATCCATGGAATACAACCGTAGATTACCCAACAATAATATAAAGTCACTTAAAATAAAATGTTGATATAAGATTGAGTAATAAATAACACGGTATCCGAACAAAAAAATAACTTTTGGATGCATTATGGGCCTTTTTGTAACTTATAAAATATCTTCCATCATATTCTTAATCAGGATGGAATTGATATCTTCACATGCTTTGATTTGATATATGGTAAAGTCAAAATGGACACCCGAATAAAATGTTATGGACGTTTGAGGTTGATGTTTTTTTCAATCACAATTAAAATATAAATAAATTTTATTCTGTTATTTATTATGGAATTATTAACTAATTTAGTAGTATTTAATTTTATAAGATTAAATGTTTTTGGTTTGTGATCTAAAATAGACACAATGATCAAAATATATGGTTATTTGATTCTAAAATATGTATTTTTTTTATTTTATTGTAAAAACATGATTTATTTTTTGTGGCGATTTTTTAAAAAACATCCACTAATTAAAATAAAATTTTAAAACTGACAATAAAAATATACTAATTAATTTCAAAAAAATTAATAAATAATTTTTTGGGATCTTTATAGATCATGCGAAGTGAAATGTTGTTGGAAAATTTAGAGCCAGTTTTTTAAACCACCACTAAAAAACGGTGAACTTCAATTTTTCTTGGAATGATGGTCAGAAATAATGAAAAAGAGATATTGTTGACATTAACAGGAAATAATCGATTTATAAATAGGTTAAAGTATAAATACAATTACCAAACTATATTTTATACCCTCTTCACATGCCGCAGATGAAATTGCTGGATATATACAATGGTTTTTATTGTGGGATTTCGAAATACAACTCATGGTAATAATTTGATTTGGTTTATTATTAATCAATTAACTAGATCTATAACTTTCCTTTCATTTAATACTCTATGTATTTAGATTGGATTTCGTAAATTTACATTAAGTAGATTTCCATGTTACATGGAGTTTTATCTCTATGTTGTATTTGACATTTATCCAAGTGTTACATATTATTTTTTGATGGGTCTTTAGAATTAATTTGGAACTACAATTTTATCCTCAATCCAATAGATGATCTGAGTAAATGATGTAATATATATAAGTCATCCTTTGAGCATGTTTAATAGTCTACCATTGAATATGGAATTAACATATTTCATTAATTTAGTTTTTTAATAACAATAGTATTCATTCTAGTATATAGATGTCAACTTTTGAGAAATAGTATCAAAAGAAGTGTCAGCCTCTATCATTATTGGATTAAGTAGGATAATGTAAATTGTTATTGCTAGAATCAGTAGAAGAAATGTTCTAGGATGTAAATATTTCACAACAAAATTTTTCTAAATATCAATTTTGGAATGAAAATTATATATATAATGTTAGGAAACACTCATTCATTCAAGGTAGATGATCATGGTTTTTCTAAATTATCCCTATGGAAAAGTGATATGTGTATTGGTAAAAAAAGGGAATATATGTCCATGGTTCATTAGAAAGAATGAAATCCTATAGAAATATGGATAAGTGTCTTACTAATTTGTGTTCTCTAAATGTTGATATATTGTATATTATATATTTTATATTTCATTATTAAGAAAATATATTCTAGATGCATCTCATGTTTTGAGTGATAATGTAGTTTAATTGGAAGAACAAATTTCATATAAGGAATAATGTATTCAGATTCTTGACAGAGATTAGGTGTTACTGAATAAGGTTATTCCCCATATTAACAATTTTTTAAATCATATTATTGAAAAATCTACATGAAAACAAAAAACTTCTATGAGGGTAATACTTCCATGCATATTCAAATAGTAATGAAAATTAAAATTATTGAATCACAAAAAGGGGAATGAATTTAACAACCAATGAAATTTTATGATAAAAAATTTTCATGTCTTATTAACATCAATTAATTTTATTTTATAGCTCTAAATTCAATAAATGAATATAAGATAATATTTTTTTCAAATGGAAATGATTTATTTCAAACCAAATTTGGATTTCATTCATTATATGGTTTTATTTAAGAGATTAATTTTCTAATTATAGAATTCATACTTGAAAAATTATCTTCATTTTGAAATCCAGCATGTTGAACTATAAATTTTATTACTCTCTCATATTTTTTTAAATGTTTGATTTTTCATTAAATAGTAAAATATATTGAATTTTGTTAAAAAATATATTTTATATTTTGTAAATTAAAAAAGTAAAATTATATTATATATTATATTTAAAAATTAATAAATCTATTTAAAATTTTAAAAAATATAATTATGGTCTTCTTAATGAATTTTATACTTGAATATTGTTTTAAAACATTTCTATACATAAAATCATTTTTATGAGAAATTGTTTGTCATTACCTTTTACATGTTTAATTTTATATTTAATTTACTCACATCATGAAATTGAATCTCAAAAATTGAATTTGATACCTGGATTCATTAATTCAAATTTTGGATAATATTTTTTTTATATTTTTGGTCATCAAGAATAGTAACCTCAATTTTTTTTGTTTCCAAGGTCAAGGTAGAATGAGATAACTAGGGTTAAAAATCTGTTATGATTAAAATAACATCAAAACATGAAAGTATTTCATTATATGTGTAATGATTATCTATAACATCTAAAATTGGAAAATATGACCTTTTTTCCATTTATATTTGACTCTGACATTTATAATATTTTACTTCAAGGAAAAATAGTAAATGACACTCATGATTTTAAATTTGCATTATAAATTTACAAAGGGATACAAATCAATTGTAAATGCATAAAAAGTTTATTTTTTGAAAAAAAAAATACCTTTATAGTGTAAATTAATTTCAATTTTTTTGTTATTATAATATTTCCTTGGACACTTATGAAACCCTGAATCATTGACAGTCAATGAAATAGAGAAAACAGGTTAATGGTTTTAGAAATACTAAAAAATTTATTTTTATGTCATATATATTTTAAATAAAATAAAATAAATATAAAATATTTATGAAATGCAAATTTTTTTATACTAATGAATTTTCTATCTGTTGTTTAAATATATCATAATATTATAGTATAAAACAAAAATAATGATATTTTAGTTTAAAAGATACTTTTTAATATGAATTTAAAAATTAATATCAGATAATGTTACAAGAGAATGTGATAGTATTTAAAATACCAACCATTTAAAATTTATGGGGCATTTTTTTCTTTTACAGAATATTTATTGACTAATAATGTTTAATAAATAATGTTATCTCCATAATTGTAAAACAGAGATAAAGGGGTGTTAAAACTGATGGATTTGGGAAAAAACAGAATCTAATCACCTCTAATGTATTTCATACGATAGTGTTTTGATGCATACATATATGAGATTTTAATTATACCATTTTGGATCCACTAGAATATGAAGATTAATTTATATTAATTTAATACCATAATAAATCCCAAAACAATCACTAATAAACAATGTAATTACTATTGGGTTATTAGAGGGTGTTACACAAAGCCCTTGTATATATAGATATAATTTTGATATGGGGTCTTATTGCCATGACCCGTATCCCGGGGCTCATGCCATGTCTACCCCAAGCCCGTCATCCATAGGCCAGGGGCTGGCGACTAGCACCGAAGGTGTATTCCAGAAAATTGGGATGGCATTGCCTTTATAACCTGTAAGCACATGCAACCATGCACACATCAAGATAGGAACAATAGTAAACTGAACTATAAACATAGTGAGTGATGTAAGTAGAAGGGTCCATAATGCAAGCCCAACTGGAAAGTACCAGTAAAAATATAATAAAATACAACTGAAGAAAAGGGAATGTTAGTAGTTGGGTCATCCTCCGAGTTTCCTACCTGAAAGTTAGGTATAGATCGCCTCCTCAACACTCCACATCCACCTGTCTCCTCTGCATACTGACACACCATATGGTCCACCTCTTGTTACCATCTAGTCCTGGTACTCTCAGCCTCAGTCAGCATTGTACATCATCTGCATCGAAAAAAACATGGTCCGGGCATAGCTCGTGTAGGGGTGAGTATAACGATACCCAGTAGACAGATCAAGACCCTTTAGGTATCACAAAATCCATCATAAGTAAATCACAATGTATGAAATCAATATATAACCTTATATAAGTATATTCCAATACATATAACTATGTTATCAAGTAATCCATCTCAATCATGAGGAAATCACCGAGCAACTGACTCAGCTTAGACCATGATTTATTCATGGGGTAGTATCATGTAACATTCCCAGTCACAACATCGAACACCTCAGCTACTGGAAAACTCCTCCTCTATCAAGTACAGTGGTCCTATCACGTCACACAGAGGTTTTCCCCACTACCCTTGGACTGTTGAGGTACTCTTCCTCTTGAGTATCGTGGGTCTACTATGTCACCAAGGCGCTCCCCACCATAGGTCTACCGCGTCACCAAGGCGCTCCCCCTCGTGGCCTGTTGAGGTACTCCACCTGTCAAGTATCGTGGGTCTGTAGCGTCGCCAAGGCGCTCTCCACCATGGGTCTTACGTGTCACCAAGGCGCTCCCCACTGGGCCTGTCAAGTCACCCTAAGTCAAAAATATCAGTAGTTGTCAAGTCACAACCAGCCAATGGGTTCCCGCACTATGCTAGATCATCTCCGAGAGGATCCTCTACACAAGCTACTGGTCGATACTCCATCCTTAACGAAGTCAGACGAAAATGTATCTCAAATCATGGCCACATCATAGGGGTCTCAACCTACTAGAAGGCACACCAATCATACGCCCGATCTGTGAGTTATTAGTCTTTTAGTCCTAGGGGCCCGGTTGGATTCCTGCTCGATCCCACAATACATTTTTTAGTCATAATCCAAAACACAGTGAGGTATCACTCAAAGGGACCGAATTTCTCCAAGGTTCCCAACACCGCCGATGGTTCGTCTAACGAACATCTGGTGCCAAGGTTATGGCCAAATGAATGTAATTACGTCATAGTGGGCCTGGGTCTGGTCTGACCCGTTTGGATGGACACAGCCCGACCCGGCCTGGGCCGACCTAGTTCGGGTCACCCAGCCTAACTCGTTGGGTCCAGCACGACCCTTTGGGTGTCACGGCCCATTGGGTTCATCCTGGACTACAAGGCGGCCCGACCTGCTGGGTCTGGCACGACAAGCCTCGAGGGGCCGCTGAGGGCTTTGGGTGGCCTGGAGGCCACAGATGCTGCCTCGAGGATGTGAGACCATGGGGAAGCTCGGTCGGGGATGACTGTTCGACCACGGGTTGGCAGTTTGACCGAAGGGCGGCGGTCTGGCCTGGGGCTGGCCGTCCGGCCGCGCGAGGTGGTGGTCCGGCCGCGGGGCGACGGTATGACTACTGTGTGGTGTGGAGCCACAGACAGCGGTGGTGGCCGTGGTTGGCGTGGAGGTCACGAGGCAACTACGGTGGTCGCGGGAAGGCATTGTTGCGCCGCCCCCTTCATCGCGGTCGGTGGGGGTGTTCTCCGCCGTTCTCATGCTGCAACCGTGGATGGTTGTCGTCCTCCTCCAGCGTGAAGAACACCACAAGATTTGTCAAAGGGTCGGGCCATGTTGGTTTGGCCCGTACCCTCTGCGTTAGGGTGGTAGCATATGGCTCATAAATAACATGGACATGAACATCAAGACCTATCCTCCCACAATGATTGTTCCCAACCTGCAAAAGAAATTGAAGGGGTGTACATGGGTAGTGATAAACAAATATAAATAACCCCTACCTTGGGTTGTTCGATTGTTGATGAAAAAGAGAGAAGTCGAAGTCAGTGTTCGTCGCGCCCATCACACGCCTCCAATCCCGAGATCGTTCGTCGGATTAACGTTCTTTGATGGAGGTGATTATTTGTTGTTGAAGATGTCCACCAATGGAGGATGTCTCGAGAAAGAAGGTCAATGTTCTTCATTTAGAGAAGCAGTTCTTCATTTTCATTCTCCATCTGATGAAGAAGTTCTTCATTGGCGAGCTTTCTCCAATAGCTCTCCCGTTTTCCAATAGTTTCCCCCAATTCCACCAAAAAACGAATTAGCCAACATTATAGAATATGATGGCATAATTAAAGTTTGTATAATTAATCACATAGGTTGGAATAATTAATTATTTGATTGGTTGGCATAATTAATGTTAGAGGAATCCCAAATGTGTCATCCACATTAGTGAGGGAGTTGAGAGGTTTCTCCCTCATTAAGAGGGGAGTTGAAGATCTTTAGGCCTCGGGTGGTCCCCACCACCATAACCTCTCATGGTAGGTTAGGCTCGAGTGGTCCCCACAACCAAAACCTCTCATGGGAGGTTAAGGTCTTGTGGTCCCCACTACTCAACTTCCACAAGGAGTGGTTACAATAAATAAAATAAAATATGTTCTTATTTTATTTTATTATTTCCACAAAAAACCCAAAACTTAACTTTCACCCTCGACCAAATGCCCTCGATTTAAAGTCTCCATAAGCGAATATTAGCACTGCAAGTTCAACATTGACCTCATATTTTAATTTCGAGCACCAGTTCAAAAGTTAGAAAAACCCACTCACACGTTTACTGATCATATCCCAACAAAAGATCAGAAATTCATTTCGGGCACTACGGACCTCAAAATCACCAGCCGTCAATTATTTTAGAATCGTAAAATTCCCATTTATTGAAAAAAAATTACATGGAAATTTTAGGTCTTTACATTCTCCCAAACGCAGGGCTCTACATCCCCATCAGCCACAACTAAATCTAGGTAAACAAGTGGGGGTACTGAGCACGCATCGGAGCCTCCCACTCCCATGTCATCTAATGGAGGTTCTCTTGTTGCCAGCGAACACGCACCAAAGGTATCGACCATCCACAAAGGATCCGATCTTGTCTATCCTCAATCTCTAATGGAACCCCTGTAAAAGACACCCCATCATCGACGTCCAACCTTCCGTGGTCGATGATGTGAGAAGGGGTGTGCACGTATCTCCTCACCAAGGATACCTAGAAGATGTCGTGCACCTGGTGCAACTGAGTGGAAGAGCTATGCGGTAAGCCACCTCTCCTACTCTGCTGAGGTCCTGAAAAGGTCTGATGAACCTCGGAGATAACATGCCACCTCAGCCAAATATACGCAATCCTCATTGAGGTGAAACCCATAAAAAAAGGTGGTCAGCATCCTAAAACTCCATAGGTCTCTATCTATTGTCATCATAAGACTTATGCCTACTTTGTGCAGTCTTCATCCACTCCTGGATGATATGCATCTTCTCTATGGAAGCACATACCATCACTGGTCCCACTAGTGTTGACTCCCTTGGGTCAGTCTAGCACAAAGAATATCTGCATGGTCGCCATTATAATTCCTCGAATGTTTCCATCCCAATGGTGGATTTATAGTTTTTTTTAATAAAAACTCTACAAAAGGAAAGTGATTCTCCCAGCTACAACCGATGTCGAGGATAGAAGCATGCAACATGTTCTCGAGGGTCTAAATGGTCTTCTCAGTCTTGAAATCCTTCGGAGGATGGAAGGCGGTTCTCAAATGAAGTTGCGTCCAGAAATACTCCTACAACCCCTTCCATAGCCGGGAAGTAAAAGATGTGTCTTGATCGAAGACAATCATCGAGGGTACACCATGTAGCCACACAATCTCCAGCACATAGAAGAATCTCAAGCTCTCTACTAAACCCTGCTCTTTGATCGGTAGGAAGTGGGCCGTCTTTGTGAGTCGGTCGACAATCACCCAAATAGAGTCATGACCTATGGATGTACATGGATGTCCTGTCATGAAGTCAATGGATATACCATCCCACTTCTACTCTGGGACCTCTAAAGGTTGATCCAAGCCTACTGGTACCTGATGCACCGCCTTCACTTGCTGACATGTGAGGCACCGAGAGACAAACTATTCTTCTGCTTTCTTTATTCTCGTCCACCAGTGGTGTCGTCAGAGATCCTAGTACCTCTTCTCAACTAATAGATGTACCGCTAAAGGGGATTTGTGGAACTCCCTCAACCATTCCTCTTGAAGTGACACTAGTACCATGGTACATCCTCTGAAAAGGATGACATTCTCACCAACTTTTGAAAATCCATCAGGTTCATATCCTATGGATATCCGAGCACATCGTGCCTCACAGTCATTGCCCCCGCGTTTCACCTCCCTGACTCGCTGAAGAAGTGGGGGAGTGACTGTAATAGACCATAGAAAAGCTGCACTGTCTCTATCCACAAAGGTTAACTACAAAGAGGCTAGCTGCTCTGTCGCCTCATCTTGTAGTTGTATACTAGACCTCCTTCTAAGTGCATCTGCAACAACATTCCCCTTCCCAGAAGTATCGATTATCTCGAAGTCATAGTCCTATAAGAACTCAAGACATCATCACTATCAAAGGTTCAATTCCTTATAAGAGAATATAAACCTGAGACTCTTATGATCATAGTACACTGTAAAACGCTTTCCCATCAGATATTGTCACCACATCTTCAAGGCGAAGACAACTGTTGCTAACTCCTGGTCATGGGTAGCGTATTTATGCTCATGTTGTCTCACCTGTTGAGAACCATATGTGATCACTACTCACTCCTACATCAAGACACATATAAGTCCAGTACCTGATGTGTCTCAGTACACAACGTACTCTCAGCCCTCCTATGGAATCCTCAAGATGGGGGCACTAGTCAGCCTCTACTTCAGCTCCTGAAAAATACGTTGGCATTTCTCCAACCAAAAAAAATGTTTCCCCTTCTTCGTCAATGCTGATAGTGGGGATACAACTCTGGATAAGTCTATAAAAAATCTCCGGTAATATCCAGCCAAACCCAGGAAACTTCGTACCTCCGTCACACTCATGGGTGGCTCTCAATCAAGTACCACCTAAATCTCTGGTGGATCTACTACAACTCTAGCCTCTGATATGACATGTCCCAGAAATTGAACCCCTCAAATCCAGAACTGGCACTTCAAGAGCTTACCATAAATTTGGTGCTCTCGAAGTGCATCTATTACTACCTTCAAATGATAGGCATTCTCCTCCTTAGTAGTCAAGTAGATCACAATTTCATCGATTAAGACTACTAAAAAGTGGAAAGGTATGGCTGAAAGATCCTATTCATGAGTCCAATGGACATCGCTGGAGCATTGGTTATCCCGAATAGAATAACCAAGAACTCATAGTGGTTGTACAGACATCTAAAAGCTATCTTATGCACATCCCCGTGTCATACTCTGAGATGGTGATAGCTTGATCTGAGGAATATCTATGAGAACCACCATTCTCCCTTCACCTGATAAAATAGGTTATCAATCCTTGGGGGTGGGTACTTGTTCTTCAGGGTCACCAAGTTTAGGTTCCAATAGACAACAGAAAGCCTCATTCTCTAATCCGCCTTCTTGGAGAATAGAATCGAGGCTGCCCAGGGAGAAACACTAGCCCAAATGAATCCCTTCCCCTACAAGTCCTCTATCTATACCTGCAGCTCATGGAGCTCCACGAGAGCCATCTGATATGCTGGTGTAGATATCGGTGCCATCTCAGGGTACAAGTAAATGTAAAATTCCACCTCTCTGCGAGGCAGTAGACTCAGAACATCATCAGGAAAAACATTTGTGTACTGGTCCACCACTATAGGATAGCTCCAACTCTCCACATCAACAGCTCCGAGGGTATGGCTAGCCAACTCACAAGTGATCAGCTGCGCTCACCTTTGAGTAAGTCTATCCTACGCTTCAAAGGCTCCCTTTTTAACGGTGAAGGTAAACATAGTCCCATCTATGCGGATACACCACACATTGCGCCTAATATAGTCAATCTGACGATGGACTATAGATAAGCAGTCCATACCGAAGATAAAGTTGTAAGACCTCGACGCTGCTAATAGGAGATTACAGCCGAATCTCTCACCTATTAGATTAAGCTGAAACTGTTCGAACCCATGTGTAATCATCAAATCCACTGCCACAGGAGTCTCTATCCATAAGTACTGAGCCAACGACTCTGTCAGAATCTCTAAGATCTAAATTTGGGTAGTGTAAATAATAGAATGACTGGAACCTGTGTCTATAATCACTACAACTATTGTGGAGTAGACACATATTGTACCTCGTATCATCTCCAGAGCACCGTGATCATAGGCCTCATCTAAATGGAGCTGAGCTCTCCCCTGTCCTCCTGATCCCTACGGTTGGGGTGGTCCATCGATTGGTGGTGGTGGTAACATCTCAAATCGTCACCCACTACCAACTGCATGGGCCGCTCCCCTTCCATGTCAACCTACTTCCTGTGGACCTCCTTGGCCGATGTATCTGCCTGGGTGGTCCTTCGACCCGCTTTTTATCATCTATACGATGGTTCAGACAGTCATGAGCCATTTGACCCTACCCTCTGCATGTGAAGCACTGCCCGCTCCTGATATAACTGCCTCCGCCTCAGGTGCCCCACCCAACTGATCCTGAGTCATGCAGTCGTCCACCTCTAGGTCTGGTCCTCTTGGACCTCTTTGATGTCTATCTGCTACCAGATGTAGAATACTCCGCGACGTGATGACTGGTAGTGGGTCTTAAAGTTAATGACTGCTCAACAAGGAAAATCTCCACCAAGACGGCTCTCCCTAATACCCCCGCATACATCGGGATGCTGAGTAAGATCATCGAAGCCCTGATCTCTCGCCTGATCCTATGCTCGATGGTCCGGGCCCGGAAGAAATGGTCACACACCTTATCTGTGGAGTAGGGTGAGAGGTTAGTGATCCTCACTGAGTATTGAGCAATAGTTATGCTAACCTACTGCAGATGAAGTAGCTTCTGAAGGTGCACTATGCGAAGAGTCGCTGGAGAAAACACTGCCTGAAACAGGCCCTTGAAGTCTACCCATAGAAGTGTCACCTCGTCGTGATCCTGGATCACAATGCCCCACCACATGCCTGATGCTTCCTATAGATGGATGGTGACAAGAATCACCATGAGATCAGTTGTGGTCCCTAGGAGTCGGAAGACTCTCACCACAACCTCCATCCAATCCTTAGCCTCATGTGGGTTCATCTCTCCCCTGAACCTGGGTGGCCTCTGGTGGTGGAACTCATGAAACATTCCAAAGAGGGGTGCACCATCTACTACTGGGGCTAGTGGAATCGGTTTCCCAATGGGGAGTGGTACCTTTGTTTCTTCCACTGGTGCATGTACTGGAAAAGGGTCCTACACCAAGGCCTCATCACTCGGTGGGCTATATGTGCATACAACTCCCAGAACCCTAGCCGACTGTCTGCGTGGAGGCATCCTGAAAATAAACAGTTGTTCCATGGATAATAAGTTGTACCTAGTGAGATGACTCAAGAGGTAACAAAGAGAACTCTTCAAAGCACAAAAACAATTAGTGTTTTCGTGAACTGAGTCAGAAATCAGATGTTAGGGTCTAGGTGTATGGATATGTTGTCCGCCGCACCAACACTGGTTTCCCTAAACTGATAACCACACTCACTACACATAACACTATTTCCGTTAAAAAGAAACATCAAAGTACTATGTTATGTGGTAGAAAAGACTCCTCTGATACAAATTTGTCATGACATGTCCCCCGGGGCCAATGACTGGACTACCCCAAGCCTGCCTTCCATTGGCTAGGGGCAAGCGACTAGCACCAAAGGCATATTCGCTAAAACTGTGAACACATTGACTTTATAACCTGTAGGTACACGTAAACAAGAACACAACAAGATATGAACCCAAGTAAACTGAACTATAAACAGAGTGAGTGCATTATGTAAATGGGGCCAGAATAAAAGCCCAACTAGAAAGTACAAGTACAACTATGATACAATATGACAGAAGAAAAGGGAAAGTTAGCTACTGGGTCAACCTCCGAGGTTCCCACCTGAAGGGTATGTACAGATCGCCTCCTAAGAACTCCATGTCCACTCGTTTCCTCTATTTACCGGCATGCTGTATGGTCCACCACCAGGTACCGTCTATTCCTCATACTCTCAGCCTTATTAGGTAATGTTTGTCGTCTTCATCCAACACTACAAGGTGGAGGCATAGCTCATGTAGGAGTGAGTATAACGATACTCAATAGGGACCCCAAGACCCTCTAGGTCTCACAAAATCCATCAAGGATAAATCAAAAAGTATGAAGTTAACAGATAACATTGCATAGTTATATTCCTATAAATATATGTATGTTATCAAGTAATCAATCTCAATCATGAGGAAAACATAGAGGTACTGACACAACTCACATAAGGATTAATTCTAGGGGTAGTATCTTGTAACATTCTCAGTCACAATGTCGAACACCTCAGCTGCTAGAGAACCCCTTCTCTATCAAGTATATTGGACTAGTTGCGTCACACAGAGGAACTTTCCACTAACATTGGACTACTGAGGTAATCCTCCTATTGAGTTCTGTGGGTCTGCCACGTCACCAAGGTGCTCCCCACTGTGGGTCTGTCGCGTCACCAAGGCGCTCCCTCTTGTGACCTACTGAGGTAATCATCCTGTCGAGTACCATGGTTCTGCTACGTCACCATGGTGCACCCCACCATGGGTCTACCACGTCACCAAGGTGCTCCCCATTGGGTCTGTCAAGTCACTCCGAGTCGAAACGGTCAGCAGTCATCATGTATCATCCAGCCACTGGGTTTTCGCACTATGCTCACTTGTCTCTGAGAGGATCTGCTACACAAGATACTATTTGATACTACAATCACCACAAATTACCATGAAAATGTATCTAAAAGGTTCAACACGTCATAGGAGTCTCAATGTAATAGATGGCGCGTCAATCAGATGCTTGGTCTTTAAGTTATTAGCCTTTTAGTCCTGAGGGCCTAGTTGGATTCGTACTCAATTCAACCAGATTGTTCCCCATATTAATCCAAAAAACAATGGGGTATCACTAAAAGGGACCAAATCACTATATGGTTCCCAACGCCACTGACGGTTGGTCTAACGGATGTCCAGTGCCACTGTTATGGCCAAAAGAATGTAATTGGGTCATAGTGGGCCCGGGTCCAGTCAGACCCAGTTGGACGGACTCGGCCTGACCTGGCCTGGGCCGACCCAGTTCAGGTCGACCCTGCCTAACCTGCTAGGTCCTGTCCAGCCCGCTGGGTGGCCTTGACCATTTGGTTCAGCCCGGCCAGCTAGGTGGCCCAGCCTGTGGGGTCTGGCCCGACAATCCACAAGGGGCCGCGAAGGGCCGTTAGTGGCTGCAAGGCTGTGGAGGGTGCCGCGAGTTCATGAAGCCATGGTGACGTGCATCCTGAGATGAATTTTTTTTTCCACAAGGTGGTCGTCTGACCATTGGGTGGCTGTCTGGCCGCTCAGGGTGGCTTTCTGGCCGCAGGGCCGTGGTCCGACCACCGGGCGGTGCGGAGCTATGCAGGATGGCAGTGGCCGCAGTCGGAGCGGAGGCCGTATGGCGGTGGCGGGGGCTATGGGGCAGCAATGTTATGTCATCACATTCGTCGCGACCAACGGTGGTGATGTCCGCCATTCTCTTTCCCCAATCATGGATGGTTTCCGTCCTCCTCCAGCATGAAGAACACCACAAGATTTGCAGAAGGGTCGGGCCATGTTGGTTTTCCTGTACCCTCTGCATTAGTGTGGTAGCATATGGCTCATCAAGAACAATAACATGAATATAAAAACCTATCCTCCCACAATTATTGTTCCCAACCCACAAAAGAAATAGAATGGGTGTACATGGGAAGTGATAAACAAATAGAAATAAACACCAATCTCGGGTTGTTCGATTGTTGATGACAAAGAGATAAGTCAAGGTCGGGGTTCGTCATGCCCGTCAGATGCCTTCGATCCTGAGCTCGATTGTTGGATTAGTGTTCATCGATAAAGGTGATTCATCATTGTTGGAGATGTCCACTGTTGGAGGATGTATCGAGGAAGAAGGTCGAAGTTGAGGTCAACATTCTTCATTTGGAGAAGAAGTTCTCCGTTGGCGTTCTTCATTCAAAGAAGAAGTTGTTCGTTGGTGAGGTTTCTCCAAGATCTCTCCCCTTTGCCAATAGTTTCCCCCAATTCCACAAAAACAATGAATTATCCAACATTATAGAATATGTTGGCATAATTCAAATTGGGATAATTAATCATATAGGTTGGAATAATTAATTATTTGAGGGGTTGGCACAATTAATGTTGTAGGAAGCTCAAAAGGCTCCTCCACATTAATGAGGTAGTTGAGAGGTTTCTCCCTCATTAATAGGGGGGTTGAAGATGTTTAGTCCTCCGGTGGTCCCCACCACCATAACCTCTCACAGGAGGTTAGGCTCAGGGTGGTCCCCGCCACCCTATCCAATCATGGGTGGTTATGTTCTGGTGGTCCCCACTTCTCAAAATCCACATGGAGTGGTTACAAAAATGAAAATAACATATGTGGTTATTTTATTTTAATATTTCCACAAAAAACCCAAAAATTAACTTTCACTCTCGACTAACTGTCGTCGAGGTAAAATTCTCCATAAGAGAATTGATGTAGAGTCTATTCATACATATAAAAATTCAACAATCAGTAAATTTAATGAACATTTACAATAAAATTATGTCTTTTTCATGTTTTGAACCCTAACGCACGGTTAATCATCTTTAATATAGTTCAAAACAACTTTTCCAGTCATTTTGAGAACAGCTCACCTTAAATTGAAAAACCTCCTACTGAAACATGCCAAAAATTATCTAGATACCGTTTTCATATTATTCACATTAACTAATTCTCATTTTCATTTCCTTTTTTAAATCAAACAAGTTTTATAGTTTTGAAACAGTAAAAGTTGAATTTTTTCCATCATACGAAAACCCAATTCAGATCGATGTGGTTATTATTTTATCATTTCAAAAAGAGTCACTATTCATTATATAAAGATTTCATGGAATAATGAGGTATTTTATATGATTTGGACCACCATGACACGTGTTTTAATGACAATTTTATCTTTAAAAGAAACTTATTTATTTATTGAGACTACAGTACTTGTAGGATTGATTCACTACCTTTTTTAATATGTAAAAAATAATTCAAGTCTATATATTCCATGATACTTTATAAATTCATTGTATGTTACAAGTTTTTCAAAATTACATGCTCATTTTTAGTGTTTTAAAACAATAATAGTGCCCTTATTAGTTATCATGACAACACCAAAACTCATATTTCTATAGATTAAATTAAGATATTTAAAAAAAATTAATGGTAAATTAAATTTAATTTCATAATAATCTAAATTCAAATTCTTCGATCTCACTCTTAAAACACGTTTCAAATGACATAGATTTATTAAAATTTTAATCTTTAGTATTTTAAGGATCATTTATGTGGTTTTACCACAATATGAATGTTATAGTGTTTTAAAACACTAAAATTATGTTTTTCATCATACTAAGATAACCAAAATTCATATTGATTTGGTTTATATTCCCACACTTCAAAAATCAATGATCAGTTTTTTTCATAATATTTCATAGTAATCTTATAAATGTTTCTTATTTTTCACCCACAAATTATTATTTTTAAAAGGTGTTGAAATATTTTAAAATTGGATATTTAGTTATTTTGAGCACAAAACACACAATATTGACATGAAATCTTTTCAACCATTTCATAATTAATTCAAATATTATTTTTCTATTAATTTAAATAAATTCATTTTAATCAACTAGGTTTTGATCATTATACCTATTTTAGAGATTTAAAACACTAAATGATAATTTCAAATCAACCTCAGAAAACTACAAGTCATATTAATATGATGTCTCCTCATATATTTTGAAAATTATATTGTTTATGTCTTCATAACGATTAAAGACACTCCAATATCATTTTTTTATGTTTTAAACCATGAGAAATGTTTCTAAAGACATTGATATGTTTTAAATGTTTTTATTAAGTCATTCCAAACCCATTGAATGACATATTAACATGCAATATATTTTTAATTTTCACAAAAAAATGAAATATATTTTCCCAAGGATATTAGGTCAGTTTATGTTTTTTCTTTTAGTTTTGTCTGTTACAGGCATGTTATAGTATTTTAAAACACAAAAACACTAGTTTTTGCTTTCTTAAATATACAAAACATGGAATGATGAGGTGTATATTTAAATCATTCATAAATCATTTAGTTATTTAGATAATGAAATATCACATAAATTCAAGTATATTTTCTTGTTTTGACTGAATGAAACCAATTTTTAAATACATTGATATCCTAAAAAACAAATTATTTAGTCACTCCAAGAATATCACATGTTATATTATCTTATAATCTATTATTACATACATTAAAAAATTTATATATTATTGTTTTATAATTTTATATTAATTAGTGGTCATTATCTATCTTTCGATAATTACAAAAATATTTTTGTGTTTTGAAATACAAAATGATTATTTATTTTGTTATCCTTTGATGATTTAAACAATTATTTATGTGTAATTAGTTCAATATTTTTAAAAAAATAAATAATTGGTCATTTTTAAAATATTTCATAGTTATCTGAGGTTATTTTCTTGGTTTTGGAACCTTAAAACAAGTTTCTAAAAATAGTTATATTTTTTAAAAATTATAATTCAGTTATTTACATTATACCACATGTCATATTGACATGACATATGTTCAAATATGTAAAAAATAATTCTATGATTAGTGTTCTATTATTTAATGTATAATCATTTTTTTTCAACATCTATACTACTACATGTATGTTTTTAGTTTTCAAAATCACTATAGTATATTTATTTATCCCCCTAAGAAATCTAAAACATGGAATAATGTGCAATCATTTACTATATTTTAAAAAAAATGATAAGTTTTTTTCATAATTTTTCATGGAAATTGAAGTAATTTTATTTATTTTTATCCCATGGTTCACATTTCTAAAGACTTTAATATCATTAAGAAATTATTATTGATTCATATCATGTAAGAGGTACTCTAGATTTATGATCCATCTATTCAAAAATGTCAAAACAATTAAATGATCAAATTCATATGTGGTTAAATTAATATAGAATGATTTAACTTACATATTAATATTATATGAATGTTTTCCAATTTTAAAACATTAATAATTTTTTTTATATATCCTAATAAATCCATTACTATGATTAGTTAGGATTTATTTTCAATATTTTAGAATTTAATATTGAGTCATTTCCATAATATTTCATTCCAATCTATGTGTGTTTAGTTGGATTGCATACTTAACCCCATGATTCAATGACTTTTATATATTTATAACATATGTTTCACTCTTTTTCATAACACCACATGTTAGAGAGATGTCCCCATTTTAATTATTTTCAAAAATTAATTCTTTTTTTAATATTCCAATGATTTCTCATCAATTCATGGAAATTTTCTTAGTTTTGAATATTACACAAATGTTTTAGAGTATTAAAATAGTAAAAATGTGTTTTCAGTCATCCCAATGAAACCACATCTTGGATTGATATAGCATAAGTTCTTATATTTTTTATACTGACATTTTTTCATTTTCCGTGATTTGATTTCAATTGATGATTGTTTGTGATGTTTTAAGAATGAAATTACAATACAGAAATTTGTTTCTTAATATTTTTCTACATTCAAAATGAAAAATGAATTTTTGGAATATAATTTAAGTAAAAAATTAAAATATAAGATAATAAATAAAATTAACTTTTTAATTTTTGTGAATTTTCATTGCAATAATATATCGATTAACGAAAATACCAACTAGATATATATTAAGACTATAACATTTATAAATATTATATATTATAAAAATATTATGAATAATAAATTTGAATATAGTTTACTTTATTGTTTACCCATTATGTTGACATGTGTGAACCATTAAAGATAAATTATAATGTTACCTCAACAATATGTGTGGATTTCCTGATAATCTATATTCATAATCCACCCATGCATAATAAAACTGAGTATTCGTTATATGTTTCATAGTCCAAAAATAATATATCCCTCATCCAATGTGCACGTTTTTCATCTCTAAATGAACCCATTTTCTTTAATCTATAATCGATGAGTATTGTGAGTCATATATGATATTTCATTACGTAACTATGAAAATCATGACCAATGACTTATTGAAATATCTAATATATACATGGAGTAATTATCACTACACCTCTGTAATATGTGATTTCACGACATCAAATTGAGACTAAATAATATATATATTTAAATAATGATCAAATTTAAATACTTATATAAAATAAAAAAATTTACCAAATAATTTTATTAATACCATACAAGTCCATACGGATGAAAAATATTATGACTATATTCTAAAGATGAAATAAGAAATAAACAAGTATGTGTGTTGGGGTCAAGCCAAGTGAATTTCCCTCATCCAATGAACAACATAGTTAGAGATCATAATATGAAAAATCATTTTCATAATCATAGTCATCAGTAGTTTTCCGCTAAGTCTAATAATTTCCATAATTGAAGATAATAAGGATATATTCCCTGGTCTTTGTTGGCACCTTATATGAAGATATGGTATGCATGGTCCTTTGAAAATTGGAATAGTTCTTCTGTGGCCTTACAAGGATATGGGGTGAAACTCCCACTGCCAATCCTCTTTTTATTTTTATTTATAATAACATATAAATATGAGTCATGGAAATAACTACATAAATCATTTAGAGGAGTGATATCATAAACCCACTAGTCATCAGATATCATTCCCAAAATATAAGATATTCATGAATAATTGATGATATTTTGTAACTCCATAAGATAATTAATATTTTATTGAGCATAAGGTTGATTGAAACCACCATATTGGGGAGCACATCTTGAATGATTGTATTCCAATAGTTGTATGAAACCTTTCGTAAAATATAATGTTGTGTAGAAGTGGCATATAATACCAAACACTATAAATCCTTATGAGCTATTTTTATGAATATGAATCTTCTCGTTCAACTTGACATACTGATGACCATCACAGTGGTGAGGTGAAGCCCATGTCATGTCCATTCCAGCTTCCAAAGAATCATTCACACCACTAGAATCATGAGATTTTCTTATCTCATTATTAGAAAAAAACACCTTGTCACCAGAATTTCAATTTCCCAATTCTCCTACATGCCTTTTTCTCATTACTCCATTATTATATAAATTGACTATATACCCTTTTAAAGAGCACTAGAAATAGATCACCTCCATACAAAACTTTACTTTTATGTTACAATTATTCTTTTATCCATCACATAAATATAGAAAATTATCATATTTTATTTTGAGATCAATATAATCATTTTTTTAGAAATAATAACATTTTCAGTGAGTTTAGAAGAGAGATATACCTCATTATGGAACCATGATATGTATCTAAAACAATATTCCTCAATAACCTAGTCTATTTTGATGGGTACTCCAATCATTGAGGAGATATCGAACAAAATTATGGTCTGCTAGGTACTCTTGTTCAGCTCATTGTCATGAAACTAAAATATAACTCTACTAATTCTCATAGAATGTTGATTAAAATTGGAATCCAAATCTCGAATGCACAGAAAACCATACATTAGATCTATGAATCATAAACCCCCATACTCTCCGTTTCAGATCTTCATAGGGGAATATAGTATGGAAAAAATATCATATTCAATTAGAATCCATATCCAATTATCAAATCCCATGATTTTAAAAAGTCAAATTTGAATATCAACTACCCTACATAGTTTTAATATTAAAGTCAAGATAACCATAGAGATGATAGAAAGCATTATAACCTTCATTTTATCTACAAATTCTACATAGTATGAATGAATATGTGCAGTTGATCCCGTTTTTATAATATGATCTGAGTCCCTTTCATTAAGTGAGAGAAAATGTATTCAAATTCTATTGACCATAGTCATAAAATCATTTGAGGATAAATCAGATATAAAATTACCCTCGCATGATTCCCCCACCATCAGAATAGGTCTAGTGAGGCATCCCCCCACCAAAATTATAATCTTAGTGTCTCAGAGAAATTCCATGGAAAATTAAAAATAGTAGCCCTCGGAATTCCCTGACATCGACATGAGAGCTCCACCCCAAGCGCCATCCTAAACAGTAAATACATTTCATTTTATTACAATAATGATGGGAAAATTGGGTCTTATTTGCTAATTATCCATCATCTGTATTGACATATGATTAGTAGGATCACATCACTTGATCAAAAAAATCAAATTTGAGCATAATTATATATATATATATTCAAATTATACTATATCATTTTAAATATACGAATAATAAATGAAATTTACAAAATATTATCTCTATGTTATGGTACACAATGATATAACAGTAAAGTAAGTGTTCCTTTAGGAATATGATTACATTAATAACGACAAGACACATCCTTAATAAAAAATAATTTTTTACAATATAAACGAAATATTACACAAATGTTTATATTCAATGTAATGAATTTTACTATTTCCACTTGAATCAACCAAAACTGAACCAAATTCTATATCTTGGTGGGAATAATGTTAGGTGGGGATCACTATATGATTCCAATTATAATAAAAAATGGTTCCCAATGATTTCTATTTAAACATGGATTATAATAATTTAAATACATTTTGTATTTTAAAATTAATGCTTTATTGTACTAATCTAGATAGGATAAGAAAACGTAAATTTTCAATTTTTCTGTATGTTTAAAATATTAAAAGGAATGTTATGAATGGTTAAACTATATTGTTACTTAAACATTCATATGAAATATTTTGATATTATCATGGGGGAATGGAATCCACTCATAAGAAATTGTTGGGAATTTATAGGAGTTTTAAATAATATGTCCAAACTGATGAATCAATGCACTTTATCCCTCTCAAAATGAATGAAAGTTATTTTAAAATAACAAATCCATCTGAGTAACACAGTTCAATGATGGGACCCCTCTACTTGAACATCTATGTCTACTAGAATATAAACTAGATACTAAAAAACTTAAACTCACAATTCTATAATAAATAAATGAGGTTTTGTTTTCAAAAATATATTATGAGAACATACTTATAGGACAAATAGTAAAGTAGAGTAAAAAATGAAACTATAAGAATGTAAAGTTTCATATAAAACAACATTATCTTCATTGGATATATATAAAAATATTAAAATGATATGTAGTTTGGTCGATAATGTTTTTTACAAATAATTTATACATAGTTATACAAATGTTATGTATGGGTATATGTAATTTGAAGAAAAATCTATAAATCTTTTACCAATCATTAAAATGAATCATTTCACATTCAAATATATCTGTGAACCAGTTCATATCATTTTTTACTTCTAAAATTATGTTTTTATTATTTTTTCAAATAAATGTAGTAACATTTCATTCATCCAATTCAATTATAAAAATACAAATTATAATTTTTTACAAAATCATCTAGGTTCTAATTATTGTTAAAAATGATAACATCTAATAGTTGTGTTGACAGTATAATAATATCATTGTTTACGTGGTCATTTTTATAAAAAATATTATAAATGATTAACAAAAAAAATTTAAAGAGTTCAATTTTAATCAATGATTTATATAAATTCAATGTGACAAAAATAATATATATTTTATTCCCTAATCATAACAAAAATTCATAATGTCTGTCAAAAATATATAAAAATAGAATATATTTATGAAGTAATAGCTAATTCAATTTTTTTATTCCAATATTCATATCAACATTGTAGGTGCACAATTAAAATCTATTAGGAATAAAAAATTTAATGAAAACACGTTAAAAGGACCATCAATAAGTTATATGAGTTGTTTATTCACTGTATGTGTACCTAATTCACATTTATTTTCAATCTATAAATATTATCTAAGATAATTCCCGACAGGTTGCAAAAAATAAGCCTTGGATATATTTAAAAAATATTTAATCATTTATTAAAACAAGTGCGAGTTTTTAACAACTAATTGAACGTGTTGAAATAAATTTATCAGATCAGAAAACCAATGGGACATGGAATTTACTATTTCAACTCATTGTTATGTGTTCTAACATATAACATAATAAAATATGATGAAAAAATAAATATATAAATTTAATACATTATAAATTATTTATATATCTTACAATATCAGTGTCATAACTTATGGAATGTTAAAAAACATATTAATGATATTGAACCCACTCTTTTTTTATGTCAATAAATTTAACTTCTCTAGTTTGACCTTAAACAATATGATATGTTTTTTAACCTTATTAGTATATGAAACATATAAATATTTACAGTCATCTACCAAATAACCCTTGGATATAGACCCTTCTTGAGGAACTATATTTCTAACATACCATTTACATGTACTAAATTGTCACTCTATTGGATACATCCACCAGAATTACATGGGACCCCCAAGAATGAACTCAATATTTAAATTTACAATCATGTGGACTATGAAATAAAATAAGGTGGAAATAGTTTCTCTATGAACCATGGTATAAGAATAGACTTTTCCTGTGACCTTTTAAAATCAATTTTATGATAATTTCAAGAATATAGTTGTATTAAAAAATTATAAAAATAAAAAAATATCTCTATAATAAAAGTTAGTGAACAATCACAAGTTGTAATAGATTTTAAATAATTATGTTTAATATGATTATAATCAGTTTTATCTCATATAGTATTCTTCTCACTATATAGATACATTTATAAATATTAGAGAGATAACTATATCGTATCATGACCATCATAATAATTGATATAAATATCATTCTCTTTTTAAAAAATTATATACTTTAAACTAGGATGGTATTCCTTATTTCCATCAACTGAATGTAATTATAATGGTTTCCCCAATCCAATCTCCAAAATTTAAAATTGATAATTAGTTTTATACTTTGATTTTCCCTTCAAGACAAAAATATTTTATTTTATATTATCCCAAATAAGTTTAAAAATAAAAATAAAATATAAATTTTATATTAAAATATTATCATTACAATAAGTGAATTAAAAGAAAAGACTTTTCTTTATTTACTTATAATTTTTTTTCTATTTTCACAGTGAATTTATATCATCACCCAATCCAATAAATCCAAAAAATAATATACCATATGAATGTATTCTTTGTTAGGTTGTGCTTCAACGTGAACCTTTAACAATATTTGGTATGTTGGATCATGCACTGTATTCCCATAAAATTACATAATGTATATTTTTAAGTTGTAAAATATAGGAGTAATGCAGCGTGACAACGATATGCACACATTCAATATTGTATAGTTCACATTGATTTCAGAATTTTATTAAGTCTATGGTCAACACATTTTAATTCTAGATTCTAACATGATAAATTTTCATATACCGAATGTGATTAATTTTCAATGAAAACATGGCCTGGGGTCTAAAAGTTACATTATTTACATAATTAAAAATAAATTACACTATCTTCCCAAAATTAGTATATCTAAATCATCAATTATTTCATACAAAATAATTTTTTAGGGGTCCTCTTGGTAAACCAGCTGTATTATAATGTAATAAAAATGGATCCTTTATTGGATATCAAGGGTGAAGGTTGTTTAGAACCAAAAACATTAGAAATGTATCATTTTTTACAAAGATAACAGAGTTTTATTCATTAATACTATCTGTTTCCAATCCTATTCAAACATTACAACTCGCTTTTAAAACATTTGAGTGTGTCTGATCGTACTCCTACCTTGTTAAAGAATATTTTCCTCCATTTTTATCTATAAATTTTGAAATCATTATTTTATAATGAATATCATATAAAAACTGAATTGTAGTAGGAAGTAACACTTATGTTATTATGGAACACAAAAATTACCACATATGTGCAACCAAGATTGTCGGATAACTTTTGGTAATGGTAGTATGACTGGGGAATATTTACCCCAATAAGGATTACCTTATTTCTCTATTATAAAAACATATTGAATGAGGTGTAAACTGTATGGTTCTAGGTTTTTGGAAGGGGTGGAATTATTGGGGAATTATAATTTTGGTGTTTATTGGTTAGAACATTTTAAAAAATGATCTTTGGAATGTATTTTGAAAGAGGGATCATGTCAATGTATTGTTTATGGACTTTAGTAAAGGCTTTAGGGGTCTTCCAAATGTATCATTGAGTTTAGAGAGAACCATACCTAGAAACCACATGTTTTGGAGGGTCTGCATGGGGAACATTATTTTTCTGAAACATTTTGGCCCCTAGCAGAAAACTGTGTGGCCTTGTACAAGGGGATAAAGGCTATTATATGGCTTGTGCCCATTTTTCCAAACCATGTGGTTGGCCTACATGGTTAGTAGAAATCGGGCAGTACATAACCATTCTTTGTTGCACAGTTTCCTCATTGTTAGGAAGACCATGTGGGGTGCCTAGTTTCCCTATAGAGGGAGCATAATAGGTGTATATTTTTCTAAAACACTAGTCCCAAACTGTGTATAAATACTGATTTCAAAAATTTTAATATTTTAATTATAATTAAAATAAAATAAAACAAAAACACTAACCTAACTCCTTCCACCTCTCACTCATGAACCACCCATGGGGGTTCCCCATGGGAGAATGATGCATCCCCCCATTCCGGAATCCTCTTGGATCGATGATTCTTCAACCTATTTCCACTAGTTTCTATTCGACTCTTTGAGGTAAGGTCTTATATCACTCTTCTCTCTCATTTTGGGATGATTGTTTTCTCAAATTCACCAATCATGATCATCCAAAACCCAAGGATTTAGTGTTAAAAAGATTTTGTGATCCTTATAATTATAGGGTATATGAAGGGTTTCTCAAGACCCCTTCATTCATGATCTAACATCTACCACTGAAGATGAGGCAGATTGGTTCTATTAGGAATGTTGATTCCATATGAGACATGGGTCTGCATTAGTAGTTTGGTTTCGACAATTTAATTTGAGGGATTTGGGGATTTTTGGTTCCTTCTAGGTCAATTAGATTATTGGTGTATCCTTGAATACTTGTGCACTTTTACATAGGTACATGTGAATATATATATATATATATAATATGTACATATTCTCTAATGGAAGGTGGAATATGTGCATTGGATTAAGGGTTATATATATATGAATTTATTTGCATGACAGTGTAGAGAATTCTTCGTCATATGTTTTGAATGCCAAAGTAGTTATGTTTTGTTTTCTTTTGGGGTAGGATCCATATCCCTGATCCTTATAATTTAGGAATGTTTTATGTTCTTCTTTAAATATTATGAATTTTGAATTTCCATTATGAAAGGAGCTGCGATACTTGAATGAAATTTCTAATTTTTCATAATGATATTTTTAATGAACAATGCAATGTTTATATATTAAAGCCCCTCTTTTCAGGTGTATTATATTCTAAGATAAAAAAAATGTTTAGTTATTTCAATCATAATTGGTTTATGTATTGGGTTATTCTTGGGCTTTCATGTTGAAATTTTCCATTCAAGAAATTTTTTTATTTCCCATGTGAGTTAAATGATGACTTGGCCATGTAATGGTTGTTATTCACATAATGATTATCAAATTTCTAGTTTCTTGTATCTTTTTTATTAATGTATATGCATTGAGATAGATTTCTTTGATTGATATTCTTGTTATAAATATATTATCATGTGATTGACTGTGTTACAAGAATTGATACCTCACTTGTGATTAAAGAACCTTTTAATGTTTGGTCTATAAGTGATGTTCTTGGTGTTGTCCTGGACATATTAAATTATTCTAATTAAATGATATTTAATTACATGGTATTAATTATTAGTCTTGAGATGTTCTTACAAGGAAATTCCCATGTGAGTTAAATTAAAGGTAAGCTTTTTGAGTTGGAAAATGCAATGAGTTACCTTCTGAGGTGAAATTTTTATAAACTAATCTTGGTGTTGAACTTGACATGTTAAATCATGTTTATTAAATGATTTTTAATAACTTAAATTGAATACATGATTATGTCTTGGGAGAATGATGGATCCATATTAAGATTCCATGGATGGACTCATTTTTATTTAATTAATGATTATTCCTTGAGAGAATCAAGAATACATATTATGATTCCATGGATAGACTCCAAGGAAAATGGTTTTATTTCATTAATGAATATTAGAGAATCCATATTGGTTTACCAAGGATGGACTCAGTGACCTGAATGTTATATACCAATTGAATCATGGATCCAAATGAAGTATTCCATGGATGGACTAAAATGGTATTGACTATTTATTTCATGGGTGATACATGTCCTCTTTATAGGACCATCGAGGATTGACTCAATTGGAAGGACATTAAATCTCACCTAGAGCATTACCCAGTTCAGGATAGGTTCTCCGAGATGGGATTATAGTGTACTGGTGGATATCATACCAAGATGATACTTGATTTCCAACATAGTAATGTCAATGACATGCACAATTTTGTTTCCTAACTTGAGTGATACATAAATTTTATTATAGGAATGACACATATGAGACTCGGTTCTAAATTTAATTAATAATAAATAGATCATAGTACACATCTTCCAAGACAAATCATGGGCTTGGATTCGGTCTTGCTTCTAATTTATGGATGACCTATTTAGGCATCATGATTTAAATCATTTCAGAGGATGTTAGGCTTGTGTTGGACCTTAATTATAATATATTAAATGAGATGAATGGTTGTTGAACTTGATTAAATCAAATCAGGATCGATCGTTACACAAGGAACTTATTTCATAAATGAAATGATTAATAAAATTAGATCTAAATTAAGAATGGTGATTTGAAGGATTATTAATTTTGAGTACTTCCATCACTTGATCAATATATCCTACACTACTAAATTTATATTTTAATCTTCATATTAGGCTAGACATCATGGTTTTTGGCATACTCATATTCACATCTTACACTCTTCTCATGTTGCCAATAGACTGGGGTACCCGAGTAGACCTTCTTGTTTGCATTGACATGGAACTTTCTTAATGTTGGGTTCATGTACGTTGGTGTTAGGATAATAGGTCCAAGTTGGAAGTTATGATTCTTCTAAAAATCCACTTTTCTATTTTTAGTTCTTATATTTACTTGAGCCATGTATTGTATTAATTTTTTATGTCTGTTTTATGTTATTCTTTTTCTTAGGTACCATCATATTCCATGAATTCATTTATAAACTGAAAATTTCCACACTCTATTCAATTGTTAAATTATTATTCTACTGTACTTTTATATATTCATTATTTTCTCTATTATTATATTTGTTTTGTTATCTATTATAGAATTTTTTACTGTTGTTATAAGGGTATATTCTTCCCACTCAACCCCATTTAAACACTCCCTACTAGTCGGAGGCCTATGGAATATGGGGAGATGTTCTTAAGGTCATGCGAACCACCATTCTTTATACAAGTTTAGTTCTAAGTTGTCTTGGAACATTAAAAAGTTGTATCAGATCATTATTCTCCTTTATCTTACTATTTTGGGTTGGTATATGGGAGTCTATGAATTTTTAAGTGCTTGGTAATTAGCCATGATTGGGACTAATCACCCCCATATAAGATATTACCAATTGGTCCTGGATTGTATTGTTGTTCATAATGTTTGGTATTATAATTTATTATTATTTTACCTTGTGTGATTGGTGTAATATTTTCAAAGTCTTCTTGATTTATACAAATTATGGTATTTCTACACTTTGTCGAGTTCAAAAAGGTTGAAGAATTTCATTAATCATATTAGTGACATACTAAAATTCACATTGCATTCATATTCTATTCCTTGTAGCTACATTAGTAGGTTTCCCTCTATGTATGATTTTGTGCCTTTAGTGATTCCATGCTTAGTTTGTTTCCTTTTTTGGTAATCTTTTAGCGTTCTTATTTATTTAGAATGTCTAGCATATGGTGCAGCATGATTATGAGATTATATTCAATGGTTTGTGCTTGTTATCATTCAGTATAATGAACTTCTTGTTAATGAATGTTAGTTTTGTTTTGTGAAATTGGTTTCACTAAAATATTTTTGTCGGTTGTAGTTTAAGTGGATCCAGTTTTCAATTGTTATGTGTATGTCTACCTTATGAATGGAAAAGGGGTAACCCATGTACTTGAACCATCTCTGTACTTTTAAAAATGCTTTTAGACATTTTAAAAATGTAAAATTTTAATAAATATCATATGTTAATGTGGAATTATTGTGATTAATTATGGAAAAATGTCATCCATAATGTTAATGAGAACTTTTTGGATTGTTAGATGCTCACCCATATGACTGAGCCATTATATAATGATGGAATATTTGGAGACAATTATAAATATTAAATCTAATATTATTTGAACTTAAATAGATTGTTCAACTTTAAACTTCATAACCAAACCCATGTAGGTCATTTGGGGCATGTTTTTATGAGATGTAACGTTATGGTGTTTAGGATTTCTATAGTTAAAAATGATATTGGGATTATTTTTTTTGAAAGAATTATGGTTTAATAGGACCCTCATAGATTTCGTTATCGGTTAAAAAGAATTTATAAGATAAATTTTATAATTATGAATAATTCTCAATGACTGGAAAATGATTAAAAAGAAATATTATTAGACTTTCCTATTTTTTCTTTGAGCTATTATCTAATTAGGATTGCAAGTGCCTTGCTTTATAAAATGGTACTTGATATTTTTTTTAAATTTCCTTGAAAAGTTTAAAGGTTGAATTGAATAAAGAAATGGATTCATAATGGATCATGAAGTGGTGTCCTTTGATTAAACTCTTATGTAAGGGATGTTAAAAATGTTTTTGGTAATATTATTTAGAATAGGGATGTGAGAGACTATCCATATGCTGATTCCATTTAGAAATGGATTATGTTAAAAAGGGATTGTGGTCCTAGAGGAATTTGTTTTTTTGGTGACATAGTGATAGGGTCTACTCGTATTCATATCAAGGGTCTAGCCCATGATAGGTATCACCCTTAATGCCTGAAATGACTTTCTTATGTTGTGAGCCTTTTGATGTTTGGTGTTTCTCAGGTTCTTTTTTCCATAGTGGGACTTATAGTTTCAAAATGACAACATTGTTCCGATGGACGATCATTGTAACCTGACCCTCATCATGGAAATGATAATTGGGGAATGCGTGATTAAAAAGGATAAAAATTAATCAGGCATGGTCATATAGTTGGTAGGTCATGTGATACTATCTTTGATTTACTGATAGAAAACCCGACACATTATCAATTTATTTAATGATTTTATGGTATGATGTTATTTTAATTTAGTTTCTGCATGAGACATATGATAATTTATTATATTGGGAACATAACCATGGCATAATATTCATGATGTGATGTTGTTTTTGTGATTTCAAGGTAGAATGTTTTTTTATATGTTGTAATTGTCGAGTTATTAAATTGTTAATGAACTAGTTGAGTTTAGTGAAATCAATGAGCATTGAGATGTTGAGTACATCCTAGGGTCAACTATAGAGTAGATTTACCTAGGTGTTAATGAAACAAGATCATCCCATGGTTCATGAGGACTATATAGGACATTGCTTTTTTGACATGCTGGTTGGTTTGTTTTCATATTTCATGTAAAAACATTGATGTGGTGATCATGGTTTGTGGAGAATAACCTGTGTTTTTTTTGTTAAATCTAGATCTATCAAGCTCTTGAGTAGTTGGTTTGTCTCTTTTTTGAATTATTAGGAACTCTTAATGTGGGATTAATCACATTGGTTCGGTAAACGTGTCCTTGTAATTAGCGGGACATAACCATAGATGACCTTTGGAAGATGGTTTGTTTTTCTTGAATGCCACTAAGTCTTGATAGAATTTTAATCATGTAATAACTTTCTTGGAAGAACAAAATAGATGTGTTTTGTCATGTGTGAAATACTTATGAAATTCCATTTGTCCTAAATTTGTTTCTGTGGAATTATTTTAAAGATCAAGAATGCCTCATGTAGTATAGGCATTGTGGTTTGGTTGAAGATGTGCTTGAAGGTGAAGCCATGGTTTCTCAAAATAATTCAACAGGTAGTGGTTTGAATGAACTTTTGGGTAAGATATATATTCCTATTTAGTATAATCCTCTAAAATAGATAAGATTGACAATTATATTAATTTCATCCTGGATGCACTAATAGACCATCATTCATACAATCCGCTAATTTTTAAAATATGTGAGGTTATTTTGTGATATTTATTGGTGATTTATGATGATACATGGAGTTGTTTGAGACTTGTATCGTCATGAGTGATAAATGGGTTCTTGGGTTTGAATTCCTAGGATAGACTCTTGGAAACACATTTCATCCTCTGTCATAACCGTCATGCAGATGCTGACCTGGGACCAAATAATGATTTGATGTGGAAATCTTTCCATGGTACCAATGTAACACTTAGACACATGGGGTATATAATACCTTGGGAAAGTTCCAAAAATTCTTACAATTTAAATGAGGATATCCTAGACTGGTAATTGGTCTCGAGGTGATGTTTCATAGGGTAACGATGCAAGTGGTCTGGATATGAGTTACGCCTTTATCTGGGTTGAGGTGTGACAGTTTTGAATGGCCTAGTGATGTCATGATTTGGGAACATTATCAAAATTCAAGTAAGGAATTTGTCGCATTTGATTGTCTAAACTACCGAATTACTTGGTGGAAGGCATTGTGGATTTGTTTGAAATGTGTCGACAATTTATGCTGGGATGTTGAGAGATAAGTTGATCATGTAGTCTTGAGGTGTTATCCATATATTTAGATGTATACGATTGGTGATGAAACTATTTAAGAGTAATGTCTCTAATTTACGGGGAGCATAGTTTATGGTCGGTGATGTATTTTGTGGAAAGAATGTGCAAAATGCTTTTTTTGGACGATTGGGACTCAATTGTTCCTTTCATATGAGGTCCCTCAAATGACCCATGGTATAATCAGGTTTTCCCAGTTAAAGAATTAACACGATAAGCATCTATAAAATTCCTAGGACATTTTATATTAAGAAATTATATTGATGAAATAGATGTGTCATGGAATTGGTTGTTAAATGTTGAGACACATGGTAGAGATCATGAATTGGATATTGTATAAAAGTGGATGAATAGATCATGTTTCTAGTTCTAAAGGCTTTGTTATGTGACACTACAATGTTTTAGCTAGAAAGTTGAGATTTGGTTCTATTTTTGATTACTTAAATGAATTAGGCTTGTGAAATTCATAATGTTTTATTAACATTTAGAAACAAAACGTGACTATTCAAAATAAAATAACTGACCCATGGAGTTTAGGTGATATTTTTTTTGTTCCAGAAGTCTTCTGTAAGAATATAATTTCTATGGTGTGGAGACCTTAAGGTTTTGTTGTTTTGGGATGGATGGAATTAAAGGGGAATTTGAATTTTGGTGTTTAATAGTTAGACTATTTTAAAAAGAAAACATCAGAACAAATTTTGAGACTCGGAACACATCAATGTGTTTTTTACTAGTTAATGGCCTAAGGGGTCCCCCAGCTGTTTCATTAAGATTCAAGAGTGTCAGACATAGAGAAAACACGTTTTATAGGGTCTTTATAGGGAGCATGGTTTTTATGAAACTGTGCAGCGACTGACAAGAAATTGTGTGCCCTTATGTAGGTGGACACTGGTTGTCACAAATGCTACACATGGTTTTCCAAATTCTGTTCCTACCCCGCATAGTTTTTTCCATTTCGATATAACATAAACACTATTTATCTCATGTTAGGCACATAGTTATAAAAACTGTGTGGGATAAACCATGTAGGGGGGCCAAGTGCCTAGTAGAGGGATAACAGATGGAGCACGGTTTTCACAAACGTATGACCAAAACTGTGTATAGTGACATCTTTTAATTTTTTTTAATTTTATTAAAATAAAAAAAGAAAAATTAAACATTCATGTCATCCCTTCCCCCTCTCACACATGACCCACCTCCTGGGGGTTCACCTTGGTCATGTGATACAACCACCCCCCGTCAAGCCCCCTCTTGGATTAACGATTGTTCCACCAATTTCCATCAGTTTCTCATTGAATCATATATGTATGTTCTTATCCAATTCATATCTCTCATTTTGGGGAGATTTATGGTCCCACATCCCCTATTTCATTCATGTTAAACCCTATGATTTTGGTTTAAACCTTTTTTTGTTCCTTCGAATTATAGGGTACGCGAATGATCCCTCGGGACATCTTTATGTGATCTTCATCATCCTTCCCCAAAGGTGTGGTAGAATGGATTGATACATTATGCCTCCATAATATGAGGTAATGGTTGGAATCCATATATTTTTTTCATATTTAATTAGTTGTCTTTGGTTATTTTTGTTCCTTCTCTGTTAATTATATCGGGGTGGCACCTTGAAGACATTCAGACGTATACTAAAGTATATATATATATATTTTTCATCGGTGTTGATATAACCTCACGTATAAGGGAATATGTGTATTTAAATAAGGTATACATATATAGGAATTTATGTGTGCGCATGTGTGGAGTGATATTTTTGAAAGGTGTAAAATTAAAAAGTTGTTCTGTTATGTCAAATTTAGTTTTAGGATCCCAATCCTTGATCATTTTAATTTAACAACTCATTAAGTGATTATTTAAATTGGTTGAATTATGAATTTCAATGATTATTTGAACGGTGGGGCTTGAATGAAATGTTTAATTATGAATAATGATATATTGATGAACAAAGTCATGTTTTTATAATAAAACCCTTTGATGGAAGTTTTATGTCATCTATGATAAAAATTCATGATGGCTTATTTGAATAATTTTATGTTTATTTACTAATATATTTCTATGCCTTAGTGTTGAAATTTTCCATGTAGGCCATTGCTTTGTTTCCCACGTGAGTTAAATGATGACATGGAAATGTAAAATATTTTTATGAATGTAATGATTTTTATATTCCTTGACTCCCATGTTAGTTATATTAATGTTTATTCCTTAATATAGATTATTTAACCTAATATTATTATTTATAATGATATTCATGTGTGATTAATTATGATCCAACCCCTGATATCTCACCTTTACCTTATCCACTTTTTCAGGTGAGGCGTATATGTGATTTTATTGGTGTTGAACTGGACATAATAAATCAACCTTGTTAAACGATATTGAATGAAATGGTTTGAATTCTTAGTTTTTAGATGTCCTTATGAGGAAATTCCCATTTCAGATAAATTATAGTTAATAATTTTGAGTTAGATAATGCCTTGAGTTACCTTTAACAGGGAGATGATTATGAATTGTTTTTGGTGTTAACCATGACATGTTTAATCATGTTGATTTAACGATTTTTTAATGAATTGAATAAATGATTATTACTTAGGAGAATTGTGGATCTATATTAGGATTACATGGATGGTAACATTTTTCTTTAATAAAGTATTATGTTCATTTTGAATCATTGATCCATATTAGGATTACATGGATGGACTCAAAGGAAATTTGATATACACCATGGGTGAATTTTAGGGCTTCCATATAAGACCACCAAGGATAGACTCAGTGACTTGAATTTTATATGATAAGTGAATCACGGATCCAAATGAATGATTCCATGGGTGGAATCCAAAGGGAGTATACTATTTATTCTATGGGTGATACTCGAGATCCATATTGGACTGCCACGGACGAAATTGATTGGCATGACTCTATACCTCACCTAGAGCGATATAGGGTTCCTGAGAGGTTCACTATGATTGGTTTAAGGGTGTTGGTGGATACCGTACCGAGGAGATACTTGATATTAATCTTAGGCATTTCAGGTATGGGCATTGTTTGATATTATACCTTGAGTGAAACTTGACATACATCATAGGAATGTAAGGAATAGGGTTAGGTTCTAAATTGAATTAATAATAAATGAATCATATGAGGTGTATACAAGTCCGAAATAAAAACCATTGATTTAGTATTTCGTATGATTTAGGGATGTACAATTTAGGAATATTGATTTATATATTTTTGGGGTCATATCAGTCTTTCACCAAATCTTAATACCTGTAAATTAAATTAGATGAATGGTTGTTGGACTGGATTAAAATGATACAGTCTTCACTGTTAAAGCAGGGACTTATTTTAAAAATGAAATGGTTAATTTAATTGGATATAAATTGCGAAACTGGATTTATTGGATGATTGATTTTGAGTACATCCCTCACTTGTTCCATATTAGATACACTTCTCAATCTATACATCATTTTATGGATTGGGCTATACACTGTCAATGATGGCCTACTAAAATTCACATCTCAGAACCTACTTGGGATGCCATTACACTGGGTTACCAAAGTATAACTTCTTATTCGAAGGGTATTGGACCATTCTTGTTGACATGTTATTTTACCTCGGAGTTAGAATCATAAGACTGATATGGAGATAAGGATGCTCGAGGAAATAGCCTTTGGGCTTTTATGTTCTTTTCATTAATTGAGTAATGTACTATACAGAATTGAAAATCATGCTGTATGTTACTATTTTAGCTTATATATCATCATATAGCATGCATGATTGTATAAAATACTCTTATACACAATTTATTCAATTGTTATATTATTCCCCTATTTAGATTTTATTTATTATATACTGATTACACTATTATCTGAGTTTAGTTATCTTTTATACTGATGTAATACTTGGATTATCAGGGCATAGTCTCCCAACTGAATCACCTTTACACCCTCACTGCTAGTCGAAAACATTTGGTGTATAACGAGACAAGCTTGAGGCCATATGACCCACTGGTCAAGCAACCAATTTTGTGGTAAGTGAGATCGGGCTGTTACATATGTCTATTGATTCATGTTATTCAAGTGTAAAAGTTTAATGATTAAAAAATTTATTGAATATATTGCATCCATGGTATAATTAAATAGATAAGTTGTTTATAATTTCAATGATTCTCTATCTGAGAAATAATATGTACTAATTCCTTGAACATCAACATTCATGATGTTACACTCTTCCGGTTGAAACTAACATATCTTGTTATTAATTGTTACATTCATCAAATTACTAATAATGTGATCAACATAAAAAACACTTTCAATTTAGTAGTATGGAGTAAAGACTTCATAATCAAATGTTAATTTTTATAATTTTGAAAAAGTCCAATTAGATTCATATGTACCCTCTTGGTTTTTCATTTGAAGAGATAGCTATGTGAAGATTTTATAAAATTAATACTAAGCATATTTCGTTGAAATATATTAGTGAACCCATTAATTTTTTAATAGCCTCAATATACCATGTAAAATTTCCATTGAGTATACCACTTTATCTCTTATATACATATTTAAAAATTGAAATAGAAACATAATAATTATTAATATATAAAAAATACAATAGAACAACAGTTTTAATTGATAAATTTGTTGTCATAAATTGAAATTAATGGGATATCTGATGTCTCGTGAACATAGATTCACTATTCATATGTGAATTTTCTTAAAATAAACTTTTATCTTTAATAGAAAAATAATAACAATTCTTTTCAAAATGAAACAATAATAATACAAGTATGATTATCAAAATAACATACTAAATTTGAAAAAATGGTATACATAAGGAATATAAATTAACAAATTCTATAAGAAAAATATTTTACTATGAAATATTAATATATGGGTATGAATAAAATAATTTGAAATCCTGAAATATTGGTAATGTAATAAATGGAAATATGTAAACATAGAATCAGAATATATTATTACATAATATACTCATTATATAAGTTAAAAATATAATTAAAAAGTAGAATTTTATGAATAATATAATTAAAACAATATATAAATAAATTAAAATTTAAAATTAGACAGAATGTATATATATATAATAAATAATATTGTATATGTAATTTTAATATAATATAATAAATGTGATTATTTTTTCAAATACACAATACTTATCAATGAATTTATCATATTTTTTATGTTTCCAACAAAACTAATTGAATAAAATAAATTAATAAATAATATATATATATATATATATAATTATCACACATTATTTTGATTGTTAATTATATATATATATATTATATAAGTTTCCTAAATAATTTATTATTTATTTTTTAAAATTAATAAACCCAAAAACACATTAATAAACATGTAATAATCTATGTAAAAATAGATATATATTTTTAAAATAATAGAATAAAATAAAAAAACTATAAATTAAAAATTAATGACAAATATATTCATCTAGGAAATTAAATTATTGGTTTCAAAAAAACATGAAACGTTAAAAAATTCCTTGGAATCTAAGTAGGGAAATAACAATACTAATATTAGAATAAATTATTCATAATTCCAAAAAAACCCATATATTCAAAAAATGAATCAATTCAATTTTTTGTAACATAATTGGATTATACAAACAGTTTGATAAAAATCACTAGGGTTAGTGGCATGACCAAAAAATCAAGAAAGAATATGAGAAAGAAAGATTATATATCATGGGGAGAGGTGACACACTGAGTAGAGGTGATTTGTGATGCAATGTACTCTTGGGGTTATATAAATTAGTTATATGTGAGTTTTATGTTTAGGGGGGACGGTGGTCGACATGTGTAGAAGTGGAATCCTGGGAGAAGGTTCACATCATGGTTGAAAAGGTAGTACTATGGTGGGGGGTTTAAATCTGTAGAATTTGGTATAGCGAGGGATGTTAATAGAAAGTTATAAAGGGAAATGGGCTAAGGAAATAACGGGTGGGGGGATAAACTCAGGGAATAAGGGGGGATTTTTTATGGGTGTTTGTTAATGGGATATGGAATTCCATTTGATATTTTATATTTTTAGAAATAGTTTTTACTATATAAAGGTCTCATCTTTTATATAGAAACATAAATAAATTTATATATCCACGTTTCATGTGTTATTGAAAAACAAATTGATTTTTGGGAATATTAATTAATAAATTTTTTATTGATTTAATTTAGGACTAAAATAAATTTTTTAAAATAAATGTTGCAATTAATGGGATGTATATTGTAAAAAAATTACATATATTTTTTTTTAAATTCATATTTAATTTCATTAATGAATTCTAGTCACATTAATTTAATTTATTTCTTCATTCTATATGATTTTACATACTAAGAATTTAGACAAAAATAATTCAGAAACCTTGATTATGTTTTTATTGATTTGTTTAACTATCTATGAAGAACATATTTAAATTTATTAAATTTTTTTTCGTCAAGTGAAATAACATATAATTTATACTCACCTCTCATGTGTTTGTTTTTTTCCCATCTATGTCAAAACTATATTATGAAATCCACAAAATAATATTGAAATTTTGTAATATCTTAATTTTAATTTGAAATCATATTTAAATAAAAGGAATAAATTTCCACTTAAATATCTTGCAAACCAAGGCCACTGGGACCTTCTGGTTTTGGTATAATCGTTCACACCTATCAGAACATTGTTAAGGGATTTTATCATCACATTATAGGGAGGGGACATAAGATTGAATATGATTTTTGGGCCTTAATCAAGGAGGTATGTTATGAGGTTCATCATTATTAGAGAACCATATGTACAAAATTTCTTTCATGGATAGTAGTTAATATCCTTACAACTCACTCCAGAAACATCCCATAGAGGATTTTTTCATATTATATTGATTTCCTTCAACTTGTGGATAATATTTATACTGTTGTTACTCGTGTCTATAGATAAGAAAAATATGTTTCTGATGCCGTTTATTACTGAGCAATTATGGAGGCCCATTATATATGGTCTTTTGTGGTACCTGACTTTTTTCATGCATTGGTTCAAGAGAATTCACATAGTGATGTGTATACCTAACTATTTAAAAATCCTTGTATTTCTCCCAATTATACTTTTATTTTTTCATAAATTTCATTAGGAGTATGATTGCTTACAACCAGAGATTTATGATATAAATTTTTTGCCTCATGATGATTGACTACAATTATGAGTTTAAAATCACAGAAATTAAATACATTACCCACTTACATAATGGAGGACAAAATAATGAATTTCCAGACACCAAATAATAGAAATTTAAATTATTAATGAAGATCGTGATCATTAATAGTGTCATGAAATGTAAAAATATTAAAGAAAACTTCTAGTGGAAGAACGATGAAAGAAAAACTGAATGATAAGAAATATAAAAAAATAACAGACGTCAATGAATTAGATAAATGAAAAAATAGTTATGTAAAACCATTGGTATGTTAAGGTAATACTACTATATAAAAACACCAATAGAGTCTTGAATATGAGTTAAATTATTTAACAATGTAGGGTGAGTATAATCATACTCAATCGAATCATTTTCAAGAAGTCATAATTTTTAAAATGTGGAAAATTAATTCAATTGAATTATTCTTCTGAACATAAAACAATAATAATAATAATATCATCGGTAAAGGTCTATGTTTATTAAAACTACTGAAAACTCACTAAATCACTCTCTCAAAAACACAGAAGTTATAATATGGTCCCCTAAAAAATATCCAATAACACTAGTCACCATTAGACCCAATATTTCATGTTATTCCAAATAACAGTTTTCCATCATAATAAATTACTATATACGTATTCCATAACCATAATAATAATAGTATCCATATATGTGAATGAACTATGTACAATTATGAATTTTAGAAATATGTTTTTTAAAATTTTTAGATGAAATCTATTATGTCACATGAGATCTTGTAGGATAGTACCTGATTCATTATAAGGATTACATGGAAATAATTTCAGTATGAATAACTTTAAATAAAATGGAAATACTCATGTTTTTCCTAGATAACCTAATCTCCAAACATGTGACATAATTTCATTTTAATAGATCATTTTATCATGTGTATAATTTATCCACATACAAATACTCACATAATGAATTTAGTTATTAGGAAATTATTGTTTTGGTAAACAAGGTTCTTTATAGGGGGATCCACCCCATTATCTAACAACAAGATTTGTTAGACATATATAGTACGTATCTTTCCCAAATTGAACATGAAATATGGGGTCCATATTGTACAAATTCAAATTAAAATACATTTTTAACACCATAAATTCCATGAAAATTATAAAAAATATTAATTTTGTTAAATTATTGGGAGTTTTATTAAATTATTTTGACTGGAATAAAAATAATTGTTTATTAATTGAAATTATATTGGTGCTATGGTAATTCATTAAATACCCTCAAGATAAAATGTATTGATATGGAAAAATATTTTTTGATGTTAATACCCATGGACTATTATAGAGACACTAAGAGCACTAATGAAAGTGAAATTCTAAGGAAGTGTTATTAGGAGGAAAAGAAAAAAGAAATTAAATAATAAGAATAAAGGATTTACAATTTCTAAGAATAATTCCAACATTTACAGAGATGTGGAAGAAATAATCATTATATCATTGATAAATTTATACAGTAGATGATCAAAATGTAGAGAGATTATCTTGGAAGGACCTCATAATACCACATTATTTTATATTATCCCAAATTTCTATAGTGATAAATCTATATAGTTGACCAACAGTCTACAGTAAAAGTGTTATTAAGTATACCGAGCTATAATACACATGCTTGGAATGTTAATGATGTTATAGTACTATATCGATAGGGGTTTCACTACTATGATTCATTCTATCAGTGTCTCAAGTTAGCTTTCCTACAGTTGGAACAGTAATATATGTCCCAAACTTTTCTAATAAATTGGGATCCTCCATCCCAACATCAAAATAATTTTTATTTTCCTAATTTCGGAACACCATAACTAGGTATCGAGATCCTCACTAAGGTTTTATTTTACTCAGACTCACACACCATTACGATTGTTTTATTTGACAATTCTTAATAAATATAGTGAGTAATTTTTTATTTTCTATTTTCCAATTTAGGTGTATATTAATTGATAATGTTAAAAAATAATATTTCTTATATATAGTTTGTAGATTAATTTAATTTAATAATTTCATTGGAGAGTGTTTGTAATATTTTAATTATAAAAAAATATTTTTATGATTTACGAACCATACATCCAGTTTTAAAAAGTATAAGTGAATATATACCAATATTTTATATAATTAAATATAATCACATTTCCATAGTATATTTTTATATATATGTGAGATTATATTTATAATGAAATAGGTCCTCAATACTATTGGTGTAAATTGTGTTGTTCTACCATAACTCAGTTATTATGTGATTCAGTTATTCAAAAAATTACTATATTTATTATAATGACATTATGTTGTGTGTTTTACATGGTATAACATAATAAGATATGAGATATTTGTTTCAAATGAGCTTATTCTATTCTTAGTATAAGTGATTATCTTATAATGAGTAAACATTCCAAATAAGTGGTACAATATTTTATCATATGGGATTCATGGGTTTAATTTTTATCTTCCATTTTCAAGGATTATGAAAAAGTACTAATTAAATTTTATATTAAAAGATAAGAAATTATATAATGAAGTGAATTTATTATCTACAATTGGATTAGAACAAGTTATTTTTGTTAGAGAGTGGTTATGAAATTTATCTATCTTATGTAAACGATATTAACAACAGATAATATTATGAGCCCCAAGATAAGTTGTAATGTTATGTATCGCACATTAGTAACACCTTTCTTTTTCATAGAATATTTGTCTATTGTAAAGTTGAAACTCATTTATCTTACGTATAGTATAAGTGAAAGATATGTTTTATCTTTCAAAACATCTTATAATTTTATTTTATATTGATAATATTATATGTCTATTATATTATAAAGTACAAGATGTTGTGTAGATCATCATGATTTATTTTATAATGTTATAATAATATCCCTATGAGATGTTTCATTATTTTACGAATATCAAAAAAGTAGTTGTCTAATTAAGGAAGGGTTTATTTATATAAAGTTTATTTTTTCTATTAATAAAAAATATTAAAAGAATATTTTTGACATCAACATTTCAGATATCTATTCACTATTTGTCAGGAATGGAAAAAAGTCCATTAAGATATTTTATTATAAATATTTCTATGAATTATTAACTCGAGAAATGTAATTATCTCAACTTCTTATGTTTAAAATAAAAGAGTTAATACAAATATAGAGTGGCATCCAATGGAAGGATATACATAGATAGATAGAGATTATTATGTGCATAATATTAAAATGATAATTAAAATGAAGAATTCAGGTATATAGAAAATATCTCAAAAAACAATCATCATATATGAAATCATATTTATTAGTAGTAACCAGAGATAATATAGTTTTATTCTTTGAATATGATCATATTATTAGGAAGTATCTTTATCTGATGTTTGTTCATTCTTTGAACTGTATCTCTAACCAATTCTTTATTTCTCATTCATCAATATTTTATCAAGACTAATTGCAATTATTTGTGTTAATACAATAGTTACTTCTTGTATATAGAGATCCTATTTGAAATATCTTATACCTTAGAATAAATTAAGAACTACATTTACCTAGTTGGGATACCTTGAGAAAGGGGGAGCCAATGTAAAAATCACCATACTCACGGAGTGAAGTATTAGTAGAGTGGACTAAGGGATTTATGTTCCCAAACCACTATAAATCAAATATTTTAAATCTATTTCAAATTATCCTTTATATCTCCAATGCATGATCATTTTATAGGAAATATTATCACATCCATACCCTAACGATGGGTTTTTGAAAAGAATATGTTATTAAATAAATTCACCTGGATCATGCGTTTTGTGTTATCCAATCTCTTGTAAAATATTTGGTATTGGAGAACATGACCCTTGAGTTTAAAATTTCGAGGCTTTATGTATAAATATCTATAATAAAATGTCTATTATAACTGATAAAAGATATGGTATGTCAGTGGTTAGAGATCCTTTCTTGAACGGTAAAAAATTATGGTTTCTATCAGGAAATAATGAATAACTATCTAAAGAACCCTTTTATAAAATCTTATTCTAATATAGTGAACAATTATGAAATTCCAAATAAACAACCACAAATATAGAAAAATGATACTAAAGTAAGCTATTATATGAATTCTAATGCTATGAGTACTATAATATTTTAACAAAGTCTAGATGTGTTTAGTCGAGTATCTCAATGAAGAATAACACATGATTTTTGTAATATTATATATTTTTCTTATGATGGTAAAGAAAATCTTATGGTCCTGATATATGATAATTCCATACATAAGTTTGATAACTTCAATAATGATAAAGTGAAAATCTTTACGATGATGAATGGTAGAAGCATTAAGACTTTGAATAATTTTAAATCTTTTGGAACACCAATTACTGATCCTGGGTATGCATTGACAGTTAAAATAGTTTTACTATCTATGTATAGTAGAATCTAAGAAATCATTAGAAATTATAAATAGGAATGTATTTTTTAAATAAAATATCTCATTGATGTTCATAAAAATTTTTGAATTAAAAATGGAAGATGATGTTGGATATTATTAAATGTTTAGGAATTAAATTTATACATCATAGGTTTTTACATAGAGTGATGAAAAAAAGAACAAGGGTATACAGATCTATGAAATAGTAGAATAAGATTATTCCTCTAAAACTTCTTGATCAAATGACTAAATTTATTAGTTTTCCAATAACTTCATAATTTTTTATATCAAGATAATAATTTTATAAAGACTATTAAAAATTAATAGGATGCATGGGAATAAATACAAGTAAGTTATATGTTATGAGTGAAATAATTAGTGTTATATCTATCCATTATTTACACAATTTCATGAAATTAAAATGTCTAAAAACAATTATTTATGATGGATGGAAAGAATAATAAATATAGAAAGGCTATGAAGACAACATGGAGTGATTTTAATGTATCTAGTGACTGTAGATATTCAAAGTCATATGAAAAGTTCCTTAATCTAAATTCCAACATGTCTTTACTGAAACATTCAAATATGGGTTATTCTTAATATTATTCTAAGATTGTGTGGGAATGAGAAAATTAAAATTTCTATTGGAAGAATTCAATGAACATTTTTCCATGTTCAAGATTAAGTATGGTACCCAAGAAAACAAATCTCTCAAGAATTATAAAAAAAATTAATGAAGAGGAGGACATGAAAAAAAATGGATTTAAAATATCAATGGATAATTCAACTACATCATGTACTATAGAGTTTAGAACAACATCTAATCAACATTAATAGGTCTATAACATCAAAGATTCGACAAGTATTTTTATTGAGAGTGTGGATTATCTAAAAAATATTCATGGTCAAATAAACATAAGAATTTAAAAATTGAAATAAGATGTCAAGGTGAAAGGCCCAATTTTTATAAAATATAATTTCCCATGTTTTAAAAATAAAAACCTCTATAATGTTAGTCATTTTCAACATGGAAAAATATTATATTTTCCCAATATCTATAATATGAAAGATTTTCTACTTTGGGAAATTAAAAATAATTTTATTACAATAAGTTTCTCAAAATTTGATTCTATTTTTTTGGAAAGAAAAAACATATTTCAATCCACAACGATTCTTTGATAGCATTTCTAGAAAAAAATAGTATTTGGATACCAAAAAAAAATACTTCTAAATTTTCCTGTGTAGGGAACAAATAATATTATTATTTATGAAAAATGGATCATGGAAAGTGGTTATTTATTCCAAATGAGTGTATATTTCTAAAAGAATCACTCATTATCAAAGACTGATTGATGCTAAGTAAAATTTATTTAAAATGAATAATTTTTTATTTGAATTGATTGGAAATAAAAAATATATCTTCACGAACAATGTAATTAATGGTGATTGTTTAAATCAAAAATTGATAAGTATTTCTCAACTCTCGAATAATGGTTAATCAGTTAATTTTTCTAATTTTTTTACTCATTTTTCATTGAAAACTCTATAATGTTTAATGTTCTATGAATAATTAATGTTCATACCTTAGATGTTAACTATTTGTGTTGAAAAAAATGTAATTTATTTTTTATTATAGAAATTAATGATTCGTGAATTTGAAATAGAAGGTTAGGACAATTTAATTTTTATTATTTGAAATTTTTTTATAAAATATATTTTATTTTTGATTTTCATGATCATAAATTTGATAAATAAAAGACTATGAGATGCATATCAAATGGGAATGAAACAGATGTAATATTTTAAACCAATAAAATAAGGATCTAAATATATACCTTTAGAGATTATGAATATAGATTTATTCAGACCTTCTAGAAAAAAATTTCATTCCTTAAATATATATTTTTATGTGTTTGTCGGTTATTTATGATGATTTACATGGGATTATATTTATAGGCATAAAAATGATTCTTGTTATGTTTTTATTAACTTATATAAAAAAGTGAAAAGAAATAAAATTTCCAAAAAATGTATCATTGAGATGTTATCATGAAGGGTGATTATAGAATAATGATTTTAATTCATATTGATCAAAACATGGTATTGAAAAAACATTTCATCCCTTAGGACACCTCTATAAAAATGTTTAATTTAATGGTGGAATAGGACCCTATATGAAAATTATAAAAAATGTTATGTTAATATTACATGACAACTTATTTTTGGGATGAAGCTGTTAATACAGGTTATTTTATAATTAAATAAAGATGTAATAAATCATATATTAATGATGTCACCTTATGTGTTATGGGATAAAATAAAACCAATTTTTAGGTACTTTAATGTATTTGGATGCATGGTTTACATTATAAACTCAAAGGAAACTTTTTATATGTTCTATCCAAAAGGTGATGGATGTATCTTCATAGGTGATTCTTCCACATACAAAGATTATATAGTTTTTAAAAAATTTATTGTCTGTTGAAGAATAAAATCAGGTTAATGATGATTATTTTGATCATTTTTATCAAGACATTGAATCAAACTGGCGAGAAGAGTGGTTTCTTTAAGGAAATGGGTTATAAATGTCACCTTAACAACAATATGGATGATTATTTCGATCATTTTTATCCTCAAACAAATCCTACATGGTTTGATACTATTTCACTAGAAAGTGTATTTCCTAGAAAACATAGAAATCATAAAGACCATCCTATAAAAATGGTTATAGAAAATTAGCTTGATGGTGTAAGAATTAGATTAAATATAGGAAATCAAGTATAATTCTATAATTTTTAATTTCAGCTACAACGTAGGACCATCAAAGATGATTTAGAAGATGAAATTTGTATTTTAGTTTTTCATGATGAGTTAAATCAATTCCATATGAAATATGTATATGAATTATTAGAAAGGCCATCAAACTATACTATTATTGGAACTCTATTGTTATTTAGTAATAAACAATATCATCTAGGTGTGATCACTAGAAATAAATCTAGAATAGTTTCAAATTGTATAAATTAAGAATAAGGAATAGACTATGAAGAGACAATTTCCCCCATATATAATTTAATAGAATTAAAATCCTTAAAACAGATTCTTATTATATGAATTGTAAATTATATCATATAGATGTTATATCTCAATTTTAAATAGATAATTAATCAAGATGTTTATGCAAAATAACCAACTTTTTCTTAAGACACATACTTTAGAAATTTTGTATAAAAAATTATCATGGATATCTATATACCTAAAAAAGTACCTACTGAATTGTATGTGTGGTTAAACATTTATATTTGATCATAAAGATTTTAGTAGGAATGGATAATCCTATATTATTTAATAATACTTAATATTTGTATATTTTAATGGGAAAAATATATTTTAATGTGAAATATATATTTTGATGATATTATTTTTGCAACAACAAACTAAAAATTGTCTAAATGTTTTTTCAATACATGTACAAAAATACTTTGAAATGAGTATAATAAGTCATTTAAATTAATTTCATGGATTTAAAATGAATCAACATGATTTCAGAAATTTATTAAACCAAATATAATACATAATTTATTAACTTAAATTTTTTGGACATGAAAATAGTATCATTTACCTAACTACTATGAGATCCAATATTAATCATCATATGGATATGGAAAACCAGTTGACAACAATTTTTCTAAGTAATCATGGAAAATTTAATTTATCTTACAATAATTAGAATAGAAATAATATTTTCATTATTAATTTTTTCAAAATTTAAATCTAATAAAAAAATATTTTTCAAATTCCAGAAAAGGAATTTTAATATATTAACACAGAATTATGTCTCATTTTTAATTTTTTTTAAAAAACTTTTATTTATATTATTCTTCATATTAAGATGTTGATTCTCGTTTTTATAGACTATATAAGGGAAAACATTAAGAACATTCCATTTTCATAGTAATAATTTAGTATCATGTTCATGTAAGAAGCATTAATCTATAGCATTTTAAACTATTTAAGCTAATTATATTATAAAAGGGTGTTTTTGGGAAAAAGTGTTATGGATGAAACACACCTTAATGGAATTTGAATTCAATTTTAATTGAGTTCAAATATAATTTGATAAAATGTATTCTACTAAAATTTCAATGAACCCAATAAAACATTATATAAAAAATCACATCAATTTAAGGAAATATTTATTAATAGATAATTCCCTAAAAGGGTGATATCTCTATGGATTTTTTTTCTATAAAATCAATTAGGAGGCATTTTATTAAATAATTTTCTAATGATAGTTTTTATTTTTTCAATCCCAAATTAGTTTTATTTAAATTTGATACTTTTGTATTAAATATAACTTAATTCACAGTGAGAATTTTTTATTATGTAAATAATTTATTTTCTACATTCGGTTTCACAATATTTTTATATATGTAACATTAAAATATAACACATCACATAGTTTTTTTATGATTTCACTGGAAATAACCATGTATGACCCTTCAATTACCATAAAACAAAAGAATTTAAGTATGTTCTTTAGATAAAACCCTTGAAAACCTCTCAGCATTTATCTATATAATATATGATCTTCTTTTTGAGTCAATAAGGTTTTCTTTATGACTTTTCCATTCTTTCATACAAGGGGGAGATTGTTAAGTCATTAAGTCTTTCTTTATGACTTCGCGATTTCTTCTTGTTTTGAAAATCACAAACACCTTATCTCAAGGTAAATCCCTTTTTACCCTTAATTTACTTCTTTAAGGAAAATTCTTATACTTAAAGAAATTTATCCTTACCTAGTTTTCATTGTTCATATCATAATTTTTCTAAGTGTAAAATTCGGTTTGAAAACCAAAACCTCATAATCCTATAAATACCTAGATATGAAGCATTCTGTTCTAGAATCTGAATTCCCAGAATTCTGGTTATAACCTCTTCTGAGTTCTGACTCTGAATTATGAAACAGAATTCTAGTTACGAACTCTTCAGAGTTCTGACTCTGAATTCTGAATCAGAATTCTGGTTATGAACTCTTTAGAGTTCTGACTCCGAATTCCAAATCAGAATTCTGGATACAAACTCTTATGAGTTCTGACTCCGAATTCTCATGAACACCGACTCTGAACGCTGTGAGTTCAGGTTCCGAATTCTTGTGAATCCGGACTCCGAATTTCCTTGAAATTCAGACTTCGGAATTCTATATAATTTTGGTTTGGAATTCCTAGAAAACAGAATCTGAATATCTTTCTATTGTATACTCAGATTTTAATTTTGTTTAGACTCCAAACATTCAATTACTTACATTCCGATTATTAATTTTTGGTTATACTTACACCAGTTTAGTTATAAAATGATTTTTTTCTTTTAGTTACTCACTAACCATTGTGTATGTGACATGTGTGTAGGTCCCTCTGAAATTCAATGAAAAATATGACTGTTGGAGGGGGTAGCCGACCATTGAAGTCATGCCTATAAATAAGAGCTCATTTGAAATAGCTCATGACTTTTGAGAAATTTGAGACATTTGAGACTTTTGGAACATTAGGAATTTTTTATGCTCATAACTTTCAGAAGTTATTTCTAGAGAGAGAGGTTCTTATATACTCTCCGGATTAGTACAGAAAGTTTGAATAGCTTGTTCAAACTTTTATTCGTGTATATTTTCTTCATGAGACTCTGATCGTTGCTGTATAAAATCGAGGGCTTCTAGGGATATGAAGACATAGGTGCCAACTACCGTGAATTTGAGGGCTTCCTTGCTGAGGAAGACAGAGGTTCAAACTACCTTGAGGTTGAGGGATTGCATGGATAGCAAGACAGACTCCGATCTTGAATCGAGTGCTTACACTGGTGTGGGTAAGATAGGCTTTCTTGAATGTATAAATCAAAGGGCCTTTATCCAAGGTTGTTGGATACCCTTTTCATTGGGTTAAAAGATTTACCTTGTTACTTGTTTTGTTGCAAGTTTTTCGCTTTTTTTGTATTGTTGAGGAAAGTATAAACTTTCTTATACTTCATTACATTTGTAATCTTATTTAGTTAGATTATATATGCTTTGAGGTAGAATATTATTTGTTGTAAACATTCATTATGTTTCATTTCTGGAATCAGTTTTCCGGAATCAAGCATGTTATTAGAACATTGAGGTATTGTGAATTTGGGTTATTCAAAATTTCCATATGGATTTTTAAAGTATACAATTCACCCCCCCCCCCCCCCTCTTGTATTTGAGCATCTCATATTTATATATTTGATCCTATATTTGGTATTCTAGAGTATATCATACTCAGACATACAATCTAACACTTCTATTCCCCAACCCTCAAATATATCTATCTTCATTCAAAAATTGTGACATCGAAATAACACTATGGTGAATCCTCTACCGGCATAAATTGCATAAGGACAATAATAAATATTTTCGGTGGAAGGGCCATAGATTTGAGTTTGATGAATGGTACATATATTTTATATAAGTAGTTAATAAATCATAAAATATTGTAATTCATTATTAATAAAAAATAAGTTTGTTGATAAAAATAAGTACAATAGTTTTGGGAGATGGTAGTATTTCATTTTAGTGATAGTGAATATCTGGTTAAAAATAATGTAAATCAGAAAATATTTTTGGTAACATCATTTGAAATGGATGAATATTGTAAATGTCCCCATGAAGGTTATGATGACTTAATTGTTCTCTAGTTTTTATAGAACAAGTATGTCTTCCAGAGATAGTGATAACCCTCATCAGAATAACTGATGTTGAAAAAACACATATGAAATGTTTCTAACCAGAGAGAAAGGTTCTTGTAAAATTGATTTAGTATTACACAACACAATTGAATGGTGAGTTTTAAAATGTTAATTTTGATGAATTTACATAATTATATAATTTTATGATTGATATAATAGTGAACATGGAACGATACATTATGACTTATATGTGTCCTATTCAAAATAATTAGTGAATTTTAATCCTTTAGGAAGGATTTTGAAATTATTTTTCCATAACCATAGTACCTGACAGTATGACACTACTTAAAAAAATTGTCGTAGACTTTAACTTTTCAGTGTATGTATATTAAGAATAAATCATTTCTAATGGAGTTTTTTTTAATAATATATTATCCATTTGTCGAGAAGAATAAATCAAGATAGAACCCAATACAAATAAAGGGGACTCATCTAATATGATCATTTATATTAAGATTATGTCCCAAACTAATAAAAATATTCATATATATATGGAGGAACCCAATCAAATTACTGATGTAAGGGATGTTATGGAGAAAGAAACTCCCACTGAAAGGTAAATACAAGTGAGAGTTATTTTCCAATCGTATGAAATAATTTCAACTGAATTTATTTCATACCATAATCTGGAAACAACTGAACCTTTTTCCCTTCATATATCCTCTATTGGAGAATAATTGGCATCCAATATTAACAGATTTTTTGGACTTGGAATGTAAAGGAACAATATTGTTGTATCAGGTTATATCCCTCTTTTTAGAGAATCTCCATCCAAAAAAATTCAAATAATTAGAACAGAATCAGTTGGTTTTGTAATTCAAAATGATGCTGGTATAGAAAAAGAAGAATAAGAAGAATCAAAAGTTGATGATTTTTTTCTTACAAACATAAGAGTCAAATCAAAATTTTTAGAACCATATCATGTAGTGGATGTATCATATTTTGGTGAAAATTACTAGGATGATTACTATTTGAGTATAGAGGTTCATCAGGATGGATTACCTCCTATTCGTGAAGCACATATAGGTTCATAACTTACCATAATATAATTGGATGTTTCTAATGAAAAAATATGATAAATCAATTCCATTTTTATTTATAAAGTGGAATATATGAAAATTCATAATTTCAAGGTCAAAGGTAAAATCAAGACACATCGTTAGATTTTTTTCAAATACTGATGTTAGTGAATTGAATTTTATAGTTTAATCAACTTTCAATAATACTTTTAAATAATAGAAAATGTGAGTTTTAAATTAATGTGATATTTAGTCAAAATTATAAGGAGGTTCCCAAGATATAGATATAATGAATTCCACTGTTTCTTCCTTGAAATGTAATCGTCTTTCATGAAGATGTTACGAGACCATCAAAGAGATATTGTTACTAAATTTTTAAGTATTCATTCATTTCTACAAATCACTATCGTTTATATTCAGAAATATCATGAGGAGATTATTACCTTGTGAAAAATGTTTATAAACATATTGTTTTATAGAATGGATCACTCACTGAAAATTAATTTTGATATTTTATAGAAGAATTTTGAAAATGTGCATCATTTAATGGAGAATAGTTTAAAGATATACCCTTATGATGAACAATACGAAGAAGTCAAATAAGATGAATATGTGATTACTAATCATTCTTAGTTTCAATTATCCACTAAATGAGAAGGGAGATTCATAATAATTATTAAATAGGTTTGTAATATAATCAATTGGACTCATTTAAGACATTAGATTTGTGATGTTATAAGAAGGATATTTCTAAAATAACTTCATAATTTATTTTCAAATAGTCTGAAACCATTTTATAACACTATAAAATAATTGAAATAATGATGTGGTGAATAGGATTGACACATGTGTATTGGTTCTGTTTTAAATTTTAGGAAGCCATTTTTGTTGACCTCCTATTAACAACTATCATAAATCTAAATCTCAGAAATTCAAGGAGATTGTTGGCCAAACTGAAATCCATTTCAGGGAAAATATCAGGATAGAACAGGAATATTACTTACTATTAAATAAACCATCTTATAATAATTCATTTTTCAATATAGATAACATTTATACTGAAAAGTCATATAAAATTACTCTAATATTTAGTCCACCTCTAGAATGATTGGTTGAGTTGATTGTGATGGAATTGGAAGATTATTACAAATTGTAGATGATTTTGTTAGAGATGGTGATGATTCTCATATACCATTATCCTATATACCTATTGACCAGAAATAATCATTCAATGAACTACCTCAAAAAATTAGTTTCCCACCTCATAACTCAATTACTTCCAAAATTTTATTATATAGTTGAATGGAGCCTCATAATCATTTTAATGGTTTTTCAAAAAACATTTGAAAAATTTCATGAATATATTTCATGTTTTAAATACAATTATTAGCTTCATTATTAAAATGGTTTATAGTGAATTATTTACCTATTTTATTAATTTTTGGATATATATTCTTATAATTTATTTATTACTCATGTTTTATGTTCCTGTACTCTTACTTGATCTCTGTTGATTATTTAATGATTTTTCTGGCTCAATACTCTTGTCTATACAACTTTATACAAAATTATGTTCACATTTTATAGTGATATCTATATACACATATTAATGTTTTGTATTGTGTTATTTTTTTATACTCAACTTGTCATTTATATAAAAAATAGGATATAAAAAAGGATAAAACCAAAATTATAATTTATTTGAATGCTTCTTCAGTTTAATTTGTATACTATTAAATGGGTTTGGCGATCATAAAAAAGTTGAGATTTATTGATAGACTTATTTTTCTGCAATATATCTAAGTTATTATGAGTTTTGATGTTTCAAATAATACTTATTTTTATAATAATAATTTTATATTCAGTGTTACAGATTTTATTCATTACAAGATATAATATATTTGATTTAAAGAATCCAATTTTATAATTTATAAAAGTGATTATCTTATAATGAGTAAAATTGTATAATCTATGGAATAATATTTTATGATCTGGGATTCCAGTATTGATAGGTTATCTTTAGTTTTCTAATATTTTGATAAATAAATAATGGACATTTATCTTATAACATTATAAATTATCTTAGGAGGAGAACAGATTATCTACATCATGTTCTGGACCTGATATTTTAGTCAAGGAGCAGTTTTAAAAAGTAGATATCTTAGAAAAAAGATATTTTCAAATGATTATAATGTGATCACTAAGAAATATAGTGATATTTATTTATCAAAATTCAATAACATAATTCTCTTATAAATATGAATTATTCTATGAAATAGTAAATTTAGATTGCCTTAAACATAGTAGAAGACATTGGTATGTTTATTCCTATGAAACTACTTAGATATTTTTTATGAGGACAGTTCTACCATCATATTATCTTATGAATAATAAAATACGGTGTATATAATCATGATTAATTTTATCATGTAAAAATAATATCTCTATAACTCATTTGCAACATTTAAGAATATCAAAAAAGGCATTGTATAATTATGTAATGGTAGATTTTTAAAAAGTGTCTTTTTACAGTTAATGTAATTATTTTATTATGAAATTTTATACAACACCACTAAAGAAGTGTGCTGCATATTTTGAATTAATGGACACATGACATTAAGTGCCTTTCTCAATAACTTTTCAATGGATTATTCATTCGACCATTACGGTTATCTCATATTATTATGTTCATAGTCAAATAAATGATATAAAAAAGAGAGATTTAGTCATTAAATGGATATATAAAAATAGAAATATATTTTCACATACATATGATTACTCTAAATATACTACTTAATAGATCATGTATATAGAAAAAATTCTCATACAATTATTATTTTCTATGCTTAAAATTTTAACCGTTGCAACCAAACATTATCCATTGATTTTACATGAAAATCATTATACTCCAAATATGTATCATTATATACTAATATTTGATTAATATAAATTAATTATAAAGAATTTATATAAGGATATTCCATCTATATTTTATCTACACTTTTTATATGTCTGTTTGTTAGGACTTTGGTAAAGTCTTATAGAGGTACGTCCGGGTTGAAGTCTCTTATACCTTTTTAACAAGTAACAACATCGTGTAATCTACTGGGCTCCCCCATGAAAATGATTGTCTTTTAAAATATCACCAAACTCATGGAGTAGAGTGTTTTAGGTGTGTACTAGGGGATTTATTTTCCCTAGAAAATTACAAATACATTTTCCTCAATCAAATTCTTTTATTATTTTATATTTTTTCCAAATGATTTTGTTTTTAGAAATCATAGAACTCCAAAACCTTCAAGAGGGTGGTTTTAATGTAAATATTTTTTGGAACTCAATTAAAACCTCATTGACTATTCCATTATCCATTTATTTGAAAAAATATGATATGGTTTAATGAGATTGTTTCTTATGCTTTTTGTTGTGGTGTGCCTGTTGAGCATATCAGCATTCGGTGGCTATCGCATTATGCTCTACATTCCCACTTTCCAAAGGTAGGTGACATCCACCACCTTTCAATGGAAAATTTCTCCTAGATCGAATTGATATAAGGAGATGTTGTTTACTCCTTCTTTTGATTCATCCTCAAAACACTTTTCCATATCCATGCCTCCCTCATAAATTAAGAAATTTTTTCTTAAACACATTCTCAGTGACATATCTTTCTGGACACCAGTTGATTACATTTATTCTGTTAGGACATTCTACGGGGTCATTTATAGGTAGTAAATGTTTTTCAATGGAGTAGTCACGTTGAGGAATTAATGGCATTTTTGGATGCTGAAACACCAGAACTCATGTATTCTTCATCATCCGAGGGTATATCAAGGGATCTAAAACTTGTGGTTTCGCACTATGATCCCAATTTATCTAATGTCGGAGGCCTAAATTCGTGGTTTTTCTCAGATTCCCATGTTTCGCATTGGGAATGTTGCATGTTTATTGTCTACAGGAGATAGATCATACTGATCTGAACACTAATGAGATAGTATTAGGTTGTTACATTCTTAAGAGGGAATGCTTATAAGGTTTACTCGATGGATGGATTAAAACCACCAATGGGGGAAAATCACAGATGGCGTGTCCCAAAAAGGGAAGATTTCACACAGAAAGGATGATTTGGGCACCTCAAAGGGAAGAACAAAGAGAGTGGACCCTAGAAAGGGGAACACCAAGGTTTTAGTATTGTATGGGATTGAACCTCAGAGAACTATACTACGTACCCAGTGTAGAATAAGGGGATCCAAACCAATGTAGTTTATAAAGGGTAATTCAAGGATTACCCAGAGTCACTGGCCTATATTGAATGGCATGATCCCACCAAGATGTGGTGGCCTGGGATGGAATTAGGGTGGATATTGAGTAAGTGTTGAAGGATGATGATGAATGATTTGAAACTAACATGAAGATCTTGGATTTTGGTTTCAACCTTAGGAAATATTCCTATGTATTCTGATAGCTGGGAATGAAATTCCGAATAGCTTGGGGGAGATGGGAAAACTAGGAGACGAACCATGGGCACATGGATAGGGAACCAAATGTAGTAGAACCTCTAGGCTAGTGCGTGGTCTTCCTAAACCACAAAGGCCCAAGGGAGAGACCAATATGGGAAAATGATGATGGGATTAAACCTCCAAATAGTCTTCCTACATATCCCAGATGTAGGAAACCAATGTTCACATAGTTCCAAAATGGTGAAATGAATTGGGGTGTACAAAGAGGACACCGACATAGAAACATGTTGGGGTCTTACAAATGGTTAACAGCCTATCACAAGAAAGACACATTTATATGGAGGTGTATAGCGAAGTACTGGTAGCATGCTTTGTTTTCAGCCCAGGAAATGGGGCATGTGGTTGGGGTGAAACCAAAGAAAAACAACAGTTTGACATGTTGGGGATTACACATTGTTAGAAGCCAAAATGGATGGATCAGGAAACCCAAGAGATGCGACTCCAAAAGATACATCCCAAGAAGGAAATATGTCACATTAGGAGGGTACTCTCCTATAATGGAGAACCATAGTTTCCGATTGATCTGAATTGAACCATAGTGAGGCTTCCTACATACCCAAGAGGGATAAAAAACTGTGTTGTTTAGATATATAGTTTAAAATCATATTGGAAAAAGACAAAAAAGTGTGAAATTCAAAGAACATATGGATTGTGGGCAGTGAGGAGATTGAACCTTGAGTAGGATTACTAAATAACCTATTTATAAGATATGTATCAAACTCTAAGTAGTTTGGAGGGATAAATTTTAACATCATACGAGATGAGGGGCAAGGAAAAAATGCATGGTCTGTTTCTTAGATAGGATTTCATGGTCGCTGGTTTCTCTTAGACAATTTGAGTTATGCTTGGTGTGCGAAACCAGAGGTAGTGACAACAATTATGCTCACTTTGTGAAAGATACATCCATAATGAATGGTGATGATTGGGACTTACTAAAGGGGGGAATCCCAAGGAAGTTGACCTGATGTATAAGGATGATATTGCAATCATATAGGTAACACCCTGTCATGGTGTGTGAGTTGTTATGTGGGGACTTCCCGAGGTGTGCATGGAGACAAAGCACAATGGGAAATAGAAGTTGAAGAGTCGTGATGCTCATTCTCCATTTAATCCTCCTAATATTTTCACACACATGGTTATCAAAGTATAATGACATCTGTTGATGTTTAGGGGTGCCTCGTAGTTTAACGTCTTGCAGCTAAGATGATGGGGACTCACATCACACCCTTTGGACATACATAGCTTGTACCGACCCATACATGGGGAGAGGAAGGCACAACGAATTATAGGTGTTAACAAGGTGGAAGAGTGGTCAATATAGGGGTCCATGTTTTCTTATCTATTCAAATATTAAATAGTTGTTAGTGTAAATATTTGAAGAAGCATAGGGTATGGAAACACAACAATGATCACCACTTGGGGAACACATAAATCACTGAGCTCAAGTCTGGGAGGGCTGCACTAAAGAGTTGCATGCAAGCTTTGGATACTACGTGCATGAAGAGCACCAAAATTATGTCATAGGGTAAAGAGGAAACAACGAGTTCATATGAAGTGGTGCACACAAGATTTAAGGCATGCATGAAAATCAAAAGGTTGCAATCATGTTTGGTGCCAAGCACGCAATGGGAAGTGGTCTGAGAGTAAGATTTGTTTCACTAGGGTAAGAATTGTATGTAAGATTGATATTTTGCGCACACTTGACACGGTAAAATGGTAATTAGAGAGGTTAAAGCCATAGTGGGCCCTCTCCAAGGGGGGGCCCATGGTAGACCAGTCACACAGGATCCAGTACCCTAGCATGATGAATTTAGGATTATTGTGAAAGTGTTTATATTATGTGTGTCAGAGCAACATTTTGACTTTTGGAGTGTTTTCATGAAGTGGGTGGGTACACTTATATTTAAAGGTGAAAACAGCGGTGGCAGTTTGCAAGTTGGCCTAGGAGAAAGTGTGAGTTTGACGTCATATTGGAAACATAATAGGTTTTTTCACAGGTCCATAATTTTGCACACCAGTTAGGATTATTTTGTACACCTGAATTATCTATTTTTAGGGGAATTGAAAGAATGAACACATTTTTTGTCACATTGGGTGCTCAAGAGAATTTTATGTGGATTATATTCATGTGTGTAGGCTCTAAATCTTGCACACTTAAATCATAGAATCCTCAGGATTGTTCAGAGAGTCAAAATAGATCGTTGGGTTGATCTAATAAACCAATTTATGATTTCAATCACAATGTTTTTCCAAAACAATCCACCATTGGAATAAATAAAGATAAATAACCAAACGTTCTGGTTAAATGTGTAATTCCAATGAACATAAAATGTTTCTGACAGTGCGCACAAAATAGTCAACCATGCACAAAATACACCTTGTGCGTGCGTAGAAGACCTTGTCAATGAAAATAAATAAGTGTGGGTGGGGTAAATCAATGTACATTAAATATCTATACAATAGATAATACTCTATCATGTAATAAATTGTCTTTATTCTCTCAGAAAGATCTCAAACGCAGTTGGTGCCTTTCACACAACAGCTAGATATTACACGCTTCTGACTTATCCATATTTTCTTAAGCATTTATCATCAATCTTACACGCAACTCTATGTCTTGTATGCCTAACCCACTTATTTTGAAAAAATCCCTTCATTCATGCGTGACTTCAGTGAGATGTTTAGAGAATATATCGATGCTCAGAGTGAGACTTCCGAGGCTGGTTATACTCCGTAGAGGGATGATATGGCTACAATCCCCTACATTCTTCATGTGAGGAGTGTTCTATCAAAAAACCAAATTCTCCAAGGCTTTTATAAATAGGATCAAAAGGATTATGTACAGTCTGAGAACCTTCCACTATAGAACATTAGATTTCTGGAGGAATAAATGATGCAATGTCATGAAAATGACTCACCCTAGTCTAAGGGGATGCACAAGGTCCACCTTTACCTATTCAACATTACAAAAAGTGGTCATAATACTATTAAATCTTGGGATATGGATTTTTACATCCTAAATAAAAAAATTAGTATGGTTATGGGGTTGAACTAGTTGTTGATGACTTATCCACCCTCCATGAAAACTCTTTTAGGACTAGTATACCTGATGAGACTAAAGGTTGTCTCCAAGATTAAGATGTGAGTTTTGGAGAAAACAATATTACTGGTTGGGAATGGGAGTAGTAGGTACTCCATAGATGCATGGTGTTTAGGGAGGAACATTGATACATTCATCTATTTGAGGTTTTGTGGACATCACAATTCCATTTATACCATCAACAAGACCTAGTGCTAAAGCTACTCACTCAGTGGTCCCCTGACATAAACACATTCCACTTACACTAGGGGGAAGTCATCAACATCCTTTGAGACATCCATTATGTCTGATTCATTCCTCTATAAGGGTGCTAATATGATCCGTTCTTACCAATAGATAACATTGTGGGAGATAGGACCCAAACCCCTATGTTGACATGAAATTTAATAGACATGGAAAAGAAGAGGCTGATGATTAGGCACATCCACAAGGGATGGTTTGTCTGATCGAATCATATTGGGGCATGGTTTTATAATACTAGGTGATCCAAGATGTATGCCAATATCAATTAGGTGGATTCAGTGTGAATGAAATAAAATTTAAAAATATTCAATATTCATGGTTTATTATTGTGTTAATGTGTGGGTGGATACTACTAGTAAGGGACACATGGATGAGGGTCTATCCAAGGACATTGGTGATTTAAAAGATCATGGTAGCTAACCATAGGCTAAATTTGTGGGGGCCTACGTTGGCTATGTTATACATCTTTTGGGGTGCATCTCAAGAGGGAGTCTGCCTAGGAGAATATATGGACCTTTTACAACTATACCTGGCTAAGAATCAGCTCATTTTGGTGGGTATAATATCTTTAATTCCATCTACCTCATTGACGATGATCTCTGACAATCCATACATAATATTTTAGGGGTTTGGACAATAATGATTAATGAAGAGGGGATTAAGATCTAGATTTAAAATGATAAAAACATCATCTTCCACCCATTTCTAACCTAGGTTAGCCCAATGGTGGATGATATGTGGGACCGATAGAGAATATGGTGTATTTAAAGTCTATCAGGGGAAGTGTGCTAGTAGCCTAGATAGATGGGAATATTTTCTACAAACCCTATGTGCCATCAAGGTTTCCTATTAATTTTGGGTGCATGTAGAGGATGCTGAAAAAATGTATAATGAATTCATGGAGGGGAGGCATCCCAGTATCCTTTTCCAAATATAGATCATGTATAAAACATTTGGATTTGGTGAAGTAATTAAATTTCCCTTACTGGTGTTGATTCCAACCTATCGATAGAATATAATGACAACTAAGTGGAAGCATATCCGAAGTTGATTATGTGAAAATGCATTCTGACAATAAAGGTGGAGAGTATAGATTCCATATTTTGAGGGAGTAGGAATGGTTCAGATGGGAAAAAAAGATCTGTAACCCCAGTGGAAGGAGCATCACATGGTACAACTACACCTCCACCCTCTAAAGAAAGATGGTCCCACAAGTGAAATTTAGGACCTAATAGGTAAATCCATGAATTGAAATTGAGATACCTCTTATTAGAGATCGCAGATTCCATTTTTTAATAATTATGGTCAGCTGAGAGGATGCATCAAGAAACACAATTTCCTAGAATCCCAATAGAGAAAACTAGTGTACACTTGACTTGACCTCCTGGATATCAGGTGTACTCAAGTGGTGGAAAATGTGGAAATTTATTGTTGACATGTGTACCTAACATCCATGGATTTTTATGCATGCCAAAAACATTGGTATGAAGACCCAAATCTCTCTGTGAATGTGAGGCACATCTAGAAGCATGACATAAAGGAGCTAACACCCAAGAATTACAATGCTGAACAAGAAAATGATGATGAAGAAGTGTATGAGGGGGAGTAATAGGAAGTGGAAGAGGAAGAAGAGGAGGTTGGGGAAGAGGGGTTTGGTAGTCAGGATCCTTAGGGAACATCGTTCCATCAAGGGTTCCCATATGTGAGTGGAAAAATTATTGTATCTGATGCAGAATCAACCGAACATCTCGAGGTAAGACCATGTTACAATCTCTCTTGTTTCCTTCTCGTACTATAACATAGATCCAAAGACCAAACTATTCCCATTTTAAGAACACCTAGACTGTGGTGGTTAGGACTTTCCTGCTAATCGGGGTAAAAATATACCAATATATGTGAATGGGAATCTCCCTGAGCCTACATTTGTAGTTGTGAATGGTGGATGACCCACTATAGCTTAAGGGGTCAGTAGTGAACAAATAGTAGGGGCCAAACTGGTGACCTCGAAGACCTAAGCCATTCCCACTACCTTGAAGGAGCCTATTCATGTAATCGAGTAGACAAGAACTAAGGGATATCCCATGGTACCTGCTCATGTAGTGACCCAAGAACATGATTTTATTATGATTAACTCTTCTATGTCTCCCTTATTATAGACCTACATATTTAATATGTGAAATCAAATGATCATATTTTTTATTCTCCAGGAAGTGATTACAAGAGTAGAGGCTCAAAACACCCTTTAGTCTAGGACATCCACGATAGTTCACTAGACTAATATGCCTACTCAAGTAGATACGATCATCAAAAATGCTCCATCCCTTGCATCAAATGAGTCGGAAGTAAAGGCTATATTTGATGTCAATTCTGGGGTAGAGCTTAAAGATGGTGGGGGTAGTGAAGAAGATGAAATAAGTGAGGGGTCACCCTCTAGTCATAGAGCCCATCCCATCAAAATGGATTCCATAGAAGTACCATGATTCTAATCATCTAACCATATTTCCCAAATACAGACAAACTGATCCTGATGTGTTGGATTATTCTGACCCTAACACAGCTGAGGAGATTCACATAACATGGATAAAGGAATGGGAATGTATCAAAATCTTCCCCTGGAAACCATAGGTCTAATGGGTAAGTCGGATGTGATCACTTTGTACCTGGATAAATTTTCTTTACACCTGAGGTGAGGATTCTCAACTACTTCTTATGATTATCAGTGATTGTGTTGTTGAGAAGACAAGGAAAAGTATCCAATAGTTTGAAGCCACATGGTTTGAGAGAAATCTGAGAATATTCATTAATTTCTTGAGGTTGAGTAGGAAATATAATGTATTGACATGAAAACCAAGGAACATTCCAAATTTTTTACAAAGCAATCCAAGATTATGGAACTACTGAAAGCCAACCTGGTAGAACCCTTGGAGTAGGTGTTGTAGGTGATCTGTCAGATGGATGAACTCTAAGTTTCAAGGTAGCGAATTCATACCAAGGAAAATGATCTCTGATCTATAACTGACGATTATTAAAGGAATCATAGAGATTAGGAGGAAAATCTAGATGATATATGACAGAAAGTGGTAAACAGAAATAGTCGATTGAAGGGGCTTGTCCAAAAGGTATTTGTTCTATCTAAACTAATGAAACACACCTTTTTACTAATTTGACTATTTTGAACTATGTGCATGGATTTATTGATTTCTTTTTCTGATTGTTTTTCCTCGATTGTATGTGTGAAATAACTACTGTTCAATCCCTATGCTCACATGGGTCATTCCTGATGTGAGAAACAAGGGATGATTATGTGATTACTTACATTTTACATGAGATAACTATCCAACCATCAAACACATGTAGTCTAACCAACCACCTATTGTTTTTAGATTGGGGGAGGGGGATGTGACTGGAGAATGGGGTTCTCATAACATCCAGATTAATTTTCCCAATGTCTACTAATGAACAAGTGGGGAAACATCAAGGGTGTGGGAAACGATCTGAATGGTGGGTAATGAGAACTGTGAATCACGATACCCAATATTTGGAACATAGTGAGGGTGTCATGATGATGGAGGATAAATATTAACCATTTTTGAAACACAACATCCATATTGTGTTATCCTGAAATGGGGGCCAACAAATGAGGTCCAACTGTTGACCGTATTCGAGTCATGGGGCTGAACTCAATGTTTTTTCTAATGTCTTCTGGTATGTTGGCCCATGATAGTAGGAGACCCTAAATTACAAGCATCCATACTATTAGCTGGGTACCTTCAGACATTAATGGTGATGAGGATCCAAATTAAGGGAACTCAAAGTGTGGTATGGAGTGATCAGATGTCCAAATGGAGTCCAACAGTCTCCAAATTATAGCACCGTGAAAAGAGCGTACTGGGTAAGCACATAAACCTAAACCAGGATCAAACCTATTTCTATAGAAGATCGTTCTGGGGAGGACCTATAATTTCTCCAAGATCAGATGATAGATACATAGTTTAGCATCATATGTTAAGGACATTGCACAGAATAGTATAATATCACATGACATGGACCTCACACATAGTTTCAAAGCCATACGGCCTAAATCATGGCTAACTATTTAAATTCATGCTGCATGGACTATATAATCCTAGTTTTTGGTCAATGATTTTGGACTGTAATCAGAGCTAAAGGGACAGAATAGTTAATGAATGAGGGGCTGGCCCCAAAGACAAATTTTCAGGCATTCCAACGTATCATATAAGTGAATTAATCAATACGACCACAATTTTTCAAGAAGTGTGTTATTAAAGAACAACATTAGTTGGGTCAATCCTCTTTGATAGTGAGAAAGACAAGGTGACCTGAAACTATTACGGGGCATCCTGAATTTGCTCAAGGTGTGGTAGAAGAGTAAAATCATGCATTAAGGATGATGAAAATGGGAAATAATACTATTGCTGGACCAAATATCAATGATTTGGGTGATCCTAAATATCCCTTAAGGGCAGGAATCAAGCCACACCTTTTTCTTGGGGTGTAATGTTCTAACCAAAACATGTGAAAAAGTGACATTATATATCTCTTGTTTTCCCTTTTGGGTTTAGTGTATATTAATATATATATATGAGAATTATGGTTTGAATGAAAAGTATGGGTGTCTCTATAAGAATTAATTCATATGAGGATCTTGGAATGTGGCACTATGGTTGACCAGGACCAATGGTGATTCCCTTTCAAGTGAGAACACCACGATGTGGTTCAATTTATCATCATGGTGATACTACAGTGGTGTCTCGGTTTAAGGTCATATGATAGGAACAACCCCGAAATTTTAGCATCTTATGGTAAGGATTTGACATTTTAATGTGATGAGGGATGAGTCATCATAGTTTAACATCATATTTCTTGTATGGAAGGAGATCTTAGTTTAAGGTAAAAGATATCAGATTATATGGCCGTAAAAAATTCATATGTGGGTTTAAAGCAACCAAGTCTCCTAATTCAACATGATTTATTCTCAATGTGGGAAACAAGGAGAGATACCATGGATTCCTCATCATATGATTGTGCACAACAAGGGAAAGGAAGCACATAATGATAAAATAAAACCATTCCATCAGTCCTACTCGACATGCATGAATTCATGAAGGGACAACACCATGGGTGTTGAAAATCCACAAGAACATTATAGGATATGAAATATATGAATCAGAATGCTTTATATTTGGGAGAAATGGAGGTGTTGTAATGATATATGATAACTACTGACTATATTTGAAACACAACATCCATTCCATGTAGCCTATGATGGGAAAAACAACTGAGGGTCGACCGCTGAACATATTATAAATGTGGGTGGAACCTGTCCCAAGATGTTGTTTAGGATCATCTAGGACATTGTCCCAAAACGGCAGGCATAAATTAAGGCTAATCATCCTTACCATTCAGGGGTACATTCATATATAAAATTATGGTGGACCAAATAATGGGACATATGAATCATGGAGGTGGAATAAGAGAATTTTTATACATAATCCAACACTATCGGTCCGGCATCACCGCACATTCAAGCATGATGGTGTGGAACATCTGTAGGAAAAATCATACCCACTTTTGAGGATCATGCTATTAAGTGGTTCTACGAAGATTTTAAAGTTCATGTCACTCAAAATTGGATCTCTTAGTTTAATTTTATCGAGTGTTGACCAAGAGTTACCAATTTGATTACATGCACGTGGGACTTACAAGTGTATTTTAATATCAGGTGGTGAGGACGAAGACGATGCACAGTTTATCATCATGCACCTAGGTCATGAGAGAAATGTGTGGTATGATAAAATGACCTGATATGAATGGTGGATTAAGAAGTCCACACCACATCCCACACAACTTTAACAGGTAACTCGAACCAAGAGGGGCTAGGAAGGGAAAATGTGTGACTTTGTGGCAAGGCCCATGATAAAGGAGTCTGTTCATCACTATGTATCTCACAAGGTTAGGAATCAAGCTACACGTAGTTCATGATGGAATGTGCAAAAAATGGACAACACTAGAGAGGGGTTATATTATCTAAAATGAGGAAAATTTAGGTTTCTACAAATTGTACTGTTAAGAAAACATGTGTGCTAAATATCATAGTTTATTTTTATAGAGTCAGATCATGAGAAGGAGCTCCACAATGAGAAAATATGCAATGTGGTGCCATGATGAAACCTAGCGTGAATAGGGGAAGAAAAATTATACACCGCATCACGAATTCATGATAGAGAATGTGCACTGTTTAAATCTTAATACCTAGACATTATGACTTCAATTCCTTGTTTATGGTCATAGAGTTTACACCGTAATGTGTGAAAATACTCCATGGAATGAAAAAAACTAATATAAGACCTCTAATACCACATGAGAAATGCACGTTGTGGAAAATAAGGGGTGGAAATGATCTTTACATCACACAGAAGTACAAAATAAGGGACTGGAGGCATGGATTAAATAGAAACTCTACGGTACTGATCCGCATGCTCAATGTATAAAGGTGCATTATTGGATGGTACTGAGAGTATTGAAGTTCCAACTAGACATAAGTATGTGATGATGTATGTGAATTACAAGACCAATATTTGGGATGCAGTAGGTAATGGAAAAATGAAGGTGGATGATTGCTGACTATATTCAAAACATAACATCAATATCATGTGGCATGAGATGGGAACCCAAAACTAAGGTTCTATATCTAAACATATTCAAAACACTGATGGAACATATCTCAAAATTTCATTCAGGATCCTTTCGGATGATTCCTAAAATGGAAGGTAAGACATAAGGTGGAGAATCCATATAATTTGGTGGGGGGATTTGGGATATGAATGATGATAATGTCCCAAAAAAGGGAATGCAAGGAATGGTAGTGGAATAATATAATTCTTATACAAAATTAAATTCTCTATGTCTCATACCATGGTACATCTGATCACACTAATGTGGAAAATAATATGGATGGATCTGATTAGGGGGAGGTGACATAAGAGGAAAAGTAGAGGAATGAGAAAAAATTTGTAGATGTATCTAGGGCTGGACCCGAAGACAAATGTTTTGGTGTTCCTATGTATCCTGCAAGGGCAAGAATCAACCCACCCATAGATCTGGAAGTTTCGTGCAGCTTAATATCATTTGGTAAGGATGAAATTTGCGATGTAGATTATTGTCAAATGGTTTGACATAAGAGGGAAATAGTTTCAAAATTTTGATGCACGTGGTATTGTAAAATAAACCTGATGTGAATGAAGACAAAAGAGGTTCACACTATTCCATACAATCCTAGGAGAGGTATCTTTCCAAAGGGTTGGAATATGGGGAATAAGAACAATACCATGTAATTTAATATCTCATAGAAAAGACTCATTATTTTATCATCATTTTGGATAGATAATATTATGAGATTAAGTTCATATAACTTGTACTGTAATATAAAGAAATATGGCTAGATAGGGTGATGGACCTAGGGCTGTACTTGAAGATAATCTTTGTGGGCATTCCAGCGTATCCTATGAGGGAAGGAATCATGCCACATGTAGTTCTGAAAATGCAGTGCAGTTTAATGTCATGTTTAAGGATGGAAGATGAAAAAATACTCTCAAATAGGGCCATGGTGTGGCGGTTGTAAACCCAACGTGAATGAGGAAAATAGAGGTCCTCACTACACCATGTACTTAGGGGGGACACGAAAAAAGAAACCAAAAGGATATGGAATGATATTTGGTACATGGGTCTAGTCCCGATGAGAAAAATCATGGGTGTTCCTATGAATTCAATAAGGGAATGATATCAAGCCACACATTGTTAAGAATTTTTTTCTCTATAACATAATGTGATATGAATGTGGGAAAATAAATTTATTTTAGAAGATTAATGTCTATGGTGTGGAAAAATAGTGTGACATGAACATCCAATAGAGATATCATTCCATGTGGTCAGGAGAAAGAATATAAGTGCTTGAGACAGGACCAGGAGACAAAATGTTTAGGAATTATTTTGTATCCCTTAAGGATTGTAATCTTCCCATTTGTAGTTCTGATATTTCTTGAAGTTTAATTTCATGTGGTAAGGACGTAGGTAAGGGAAGTATTTCTAAGTGAGGGTCATAGTGTAGATTTTGTAAACCGAATGTCAATGAAGATAGAATAACTCCCAGCACACCCAATGATCTCATATGGTACCCCATGCCGTAAGAATAAAAATGGGGAACATGTGGTAGAACCGGAATACAAAATGTACAGGATTTCATACTTATCCCATATGGATGAAAATCAAGGCATATGTAGTTATGAGATGTAGATTAGTTTAACATCATGTGGTAAGGATGTGTTGACGCTCCTTTCATCATAGAATCTAATGATTTGAAAAGAGGAATATCTGAGCACAAATTGATTCAGCCTTTGAAGAAAACATCAAAAATCGACAAAGGGATGAACAAAGATAACATTGCTCATAGGTCGCACAAGTTCCCTTATATTCACCCAAGTCCACTTGCGTGACGCATATGGTCACGCAAGTGACTGGTGCGACCTAAGTGATAGCCGCTCGGGGTCTTATCCTGCCTATAAATAGACCCTGTGGTCCCCCCATTAAAGGGGAGGAATTTTTTCAGAAACTCAAATTTGAGATCCCGGCTCCCTAATCTCTTCTCAAAGCTTCCAAAACACTTCTATGGTAATTTCGTACCTAGAACGGAAGATCTAAAGAGGGGGAGGAAGGATTAAGTGTTGAAACTAATCAACACTTGCACGCCTGAGTGGCCAGCCCTTAAAGGAAATGGTCACACTTATGCACCGCCTTTCCCCTTAAATAGAACATGCACACCCCTTTTCTGGAAGAACCTCAAGATGATTCTGATGGATTTCACCAAGAGTCGCTCAAGTGTTACCCTATTGGTTAACTATCGCGCAAATACCCATGTGTCGTGCAGGTATACCTACACGACCAGGACTTTCATGCCCACACAGTACTTGCGCGCCTGCCAAGACTTGTGTGCCTCTGCCTCCATGGGTTTCGCTCTTGCCCATTTCACCCCTCCTATTTCATTCCACCTCTCTTATTCAAGATTCAGTCTTCAATAAACTCTTCAAATCCATTTATGGCATGATTTTTCGATTTTACATCCTTATATGAAAGTAATTCTATGGAATAACTATCAAAATCTAGTGATTTACACATCTTTATGTCACTAAAGATTGAGATTTCATTCATTCAAGATCATCCATTATGATGACAGAACTCATTAACCTGGGAATCCTCCTTAGAAGTAAGCCCTACTCCCCTAATCTAGGCCTCCTTTTCAAGAGTAATCCCCAGTCCCTTAATTTTTCATGTCCCTTAACCTGGGCCTCCTTTTTAGGAGTAAGCCCTAGTCTTAATTTCTATTAACCAGTCCTAATTTACCTTTGATCTGGGATTCCTTTTCAGGAATAAAACCCAATCATAAGTCCTCTCCTAATTTGGGCCTCCTTTTCAGAAGTAAGCCCCAAGTTAGAGTATTAAAATCCCCATGAAGCACATATACCTTTATGGACCCTGTTCCTGGATTTCTTTTCTAAAGTAAATCCTAATCTTCATTTATCTGCACAGTCATACATACATAAGCCCCACATTATTTCCTATGATTTCATCTTCCATGGCACAATTGTCTGATTTTTACCAATACCTCTTGTTTCTCACACCGAACATGACTCACGTGAGCTTAGAGTGTAAAAGTAATTATGACATCCTTCTTTGAGCCATCAATCATAAACATCATACTCCCTTACATGAACTACGTGGGTTCTGATTCCTTTTATAAACAGAGGATATGTAGGTATCCCATCATCGTTTCGATCCCAACTCTGAAATAATTCATGTCCTTATGAATGAAAATAAACTTCAAGTGCCCCACTGAGTGGCTTTAAATCAAATATGGTCATCATAAGGACCAAGATAATTTTACATATCAAAGGATACCATTGACTAAGAATATCTAACAAATACAGATGATTCTTTATCAGTGAAGAACCTTGAATACATATAAAAGATTCTCTAATTTTTTTACATATTGATCATTAATTATCAGATCTAAAAGAAAACTCATTTTATACTTGGTAATGTAATAAGGATTCACGAACATAACTTAAATCTATAAAGAGAGTCCCAGAGTAGACAATAATTACCCTCAAAAATGTTTGATGAGTCCGACCTCCCATCCTCTCGACCAATGAAAATTCCTAAGCCTCAACAGTACACAAACTAATGAGCACCTATATTTGGGAAGTAGGTCCGAATGGATGTGGAATCATTGGATGTTTCCTATTCTATGAATAAACCCGTTATAAATCAATCGGAATGTTTGATCCTTCCATCAAAGGAGGTCATCCCTGATGTCTGAGGGAAACAAAAATGTTAAACCCGACGTGAATCCTTAACCAAGTTAAAATGATGTTTTACCTATTTTAGGCCCCTATTTAAAACTCAATAAGAGGGCCAAAAAAATAGTTGGCATATGTGCTCATCCAAAAGATGTAGTGGCTGAATTTATCTTGATTACATCTGTTATATCTAAGGTAATACTTTCCAAGATCTTCTGCCTTTCTAGAATGGATGCTCTCAAGTTCAGACCTGTGAATAATGATGCTACAAATGCCACTGTTACTACTCCTGCTGGATCATTATCCACTCTGAGGATGATATCACCTACTCAGCATCTTCAATGCTAGGTATCAAACGCACTGGTTAAGGAGTACCATCAATATGGTACCAACCCAACTCTGGAGGCTGGCCGACAAGCCCTCCAAGTGAAAAAATCACACCAGTCGTCCGGACAACGACGACCAGTGATCAAGAAGTAGGCGTTGCTAACTACTGTCTCCAACCGTTTCGGTTCATTATCCCCGGAACGAAATGATCATTCTCTCCCTTATTCTGGGGAGGTGAATGAGAAAGTCCCTCAGGGCCTTAATTCAAATAGACAGGAGTCCTTCCTAAGGGCTCCCACCAACAATCGCCTCCAGACTCGTGTAGTAGTGCGCCCTCAACAGGATGAGGATACCGACTCCAGGCATTCGGCTCAGGTTCCTCGAACCCGAGCAGGCAGGACGAATCGCTAGAGGCAAAGTCTGGTTAACAGTGAGCAGGTTATCATCTCTGCCATCTCTAGAGAAGTCCACCAACCTAACTTGGTGGCAAGCAACGAGCAGGCACACACACCTACCCATTTTAATTCCGCTGCCCAGCAGACTCGTCTGGCAGCATCACACCAATCCTGCTATAAAATTCTGACGGAGTACTATAGGCATGAACATACACATGTTTATACATCATAAGCTAGTCAGTAGGCTCGTCTGACTACATATGATGGATCTCGTCAACTACGTTCGATGAAGTGTAATCAACAGGCACATACACCTGCTAGTACTAATCAAGCCTACCAAAAGTCTCACTTGGTAGCATTCAGAGAAGTTAGTCGGAAAGCCCCGACAACAAATAGGAGGTAGACTCAACTCATTGTCCCCACACATAGGTACTGTCAGGATTCACTAACATGAAAAGGAGGATAGGAGCAGGCACATACACCTACTCTAAATCCAGAATGGATGTATATTCTTATTCTGACAGCTGAAGTCACTAAGCATATTCTATTGATGGTGAAAAAGCAGAAGCAAATCCCTACTCATATTCTGGATACCTTCCAGGATATTATAACAACATCAGTGGAATCTCAACGAAAGACACATAAATCTATCCCTCCCAGTTTAGTGACACATCAACAATTCACTAAGGAACAAACACACACATCTGTTCCAGTACAAGATGGTTGTGGGGCATACTCCCCCATATCATATGGACATCCAAGTCAGGAACATACACCTAATTTGAGTAGAGATCGTCAGTCTAACCTGACCGTCTTTCCTGATCAGGCACATACACCTGCTCAGAGCAGCCACTTTCGTCAAAAAGTGGTTTTCAATGTGAGTAAGAAGGCGTCTAAGAAAAAGAACCTCCCAGCACAGTCAGGATATCAGGAGCCAATCTGTAACAAGGCCTTGCTCGATGTTGGAGTTCTTGAATCCCTCAGACAATTATCTGTTGAAATTCAAGATTCTACTCCCTCATTTCGCAATAGTGGGAACATTAATTCCGAAGGTCTTCAATAGACTCTTCCTCATAAAGGCTTTCTTCATGAAAGTTCGGTCGATCTTGAAGTTTCATCTTCAGATGAGAGCCACAAAAACCCTCTGTGTGGTCAGAAGACCAAGGAGCAAGAGATTTCATCTTTTGATGTAACCCATTATGGTGGTCCTCCCCATGATGATGAATTTCTCTACGAAATTCCTCTCCGCAGTAGTGATGCACATTGCCTGGAAAATTCTCCAGTAGAAAATGTAGTGCCGAGAAAGCCCTCTTATCTTGAGTCACTTGCAAATGCGAAACCAGTCATATCTGATTATTCATAGCTAGCAGGTGAAATACTTTCTCAATCAGAAGATAGCCTAGGGTGTAGGTCATTATCCAAACCACCCCTAAGTCATGCATCTTCTAGTTTGATCAATGATTTATTTACCAATCCTGTTGAATCCAATGAAGCAACAAGAAAACACCAACTCTGGTCAAATCAGTTAGAATAATCTTCATCAAATGATAAAGAGGAAATGCTGAACATGAGAAAACAATAGGAAAAAGGTGAAGTGCCAATCATGTTTTGGCCTCTGGCTAACTCTCAGTATGACATTCCACAAGTGTTGACGGAAGATGAAATTCATGATATTCGTCTCAACCTATGGAAAAATCTTTGTCAGTTGAAAAAGAAAGTATTATCTTATGATGAATATGAAAATCAACTTAAGATAATTGAAGGGTTACAACGTCAAATTGATTTGGCGTCTCTATCAGTATCTCGATATCCAAAGGCTGAAAAGCAGCAGAGAGCCCTTCAAAGTTCATGCTTTGGCGCACTAAGAAGATTGTGTTAGTTAATTTCCAATGCCCCATCTGGTATTCATGTCAGAGGATGGGGTGTTCATGGAGCACTGCATTTCACGGTGCTCTCCAGTTAGCAAAGCCTGCTGAAAATGGTCTCATGCAATGTTATTTTCCATGGCTGGCCACATTCAATGGGATTTGTTTGTAATAAAAATCTTTCCCAAGAACAGGCCCCAACTAGTTCCTCTCAAAATCAAGAATAACGAGACCAAGTTGTTGAATTACTCCTGCATCAAGCAAACAAGAATATTGAACAGGCCTCTCGTATGGAGAAAGCACGTCACCAAGTGACAGAAGTGTCAGAAATCATCCAACGGTCTTTTGAATCGGGTGATAAAAGTGGATACAGGTTAATGCATCCAGCTAATTTTCGGACTAAGGTTCGCAAGATCAGGAGAGATTTTAAGAAAGTCTCAAACATAGCATGTTAAGGGCCACCCCAGCTCACCAAACTGGGGACTCCTTTAAACCAACCCTCAGAATCAACAAATAATATTCGAGGAGCTGAGAAGGAACAACCCCAGTCCACCAGACTGGGGACTTTTTCAAATAAAAAATCCCCTCCTCAAAGAAATTTGGTCTTTTCTCGATTGGGGAAGAAGCCTCAAGAGGAACTAAGAGTCAAATTATCAGGAGATTACCTCCAAATTACGGTTCGTCAAGAAGTTCCTAAGGGAACGAATCAACAAAAGGCAATGTCTCATCAAATACATGGAAGAAGACAATATCACAGAAATGATTATTGAAGGGATGTGATGAGTTATGCATCAATCAATGTCATCAATGTCGTTGTTGCTGATCCACCAGATGAGGCTCACTCAGGGGACTTAGATAAAGAGGTTACTGCTAAAGAAGATGTACGCACCGAAACAAATGAATAAGGTGTGCGTACACGAAATCAAAGGATTACTCAGAACCTAGGTAATCCTTCGAGTAACCCACTTCCCCCTCTCCGAAAATGATCCAAAAAAGGGAAGGGAAAGAACCATGTTACATATCCTTCCTCGAGAGATGGTCAATCGCTCTCACTAGAGAAAAGGTTTGCACAACAAGTGGAAGAAATAAAGGAATTAAGAAGGTTGAATGTAGAACTACTTCAGAATAGTCTTCTTCTTAAGCATACTAAGTCAGTTAGCCAAAGGAAATTGTTGCAGCTACTGAGATGGATCAAGAATATCCTCCTCTATCAGTACACCCTCACATGTCTAATCCTACAGGTCAAGTGCAACAAGAGTTGGCAGTGCAACCATCAGTTGCAGCACCAACCACCACATCTGTCCAAGCACCAGTCATTGCACCTACCCAAGTCCAAGTTCAACCAGATGTTTCTCAAAAGTTAATTACTACTATTGAGTCATTAATAGCTCGGTTAGAAACTATGGAATGGAAACGTAAGCAAGTTCAACTAGAAAAGAAAATTTACCCTGAATGGGTAGATTCAATCTCTCCTCCATCAAGTTTTGGGAACCCTGTATTCCCTATTTTCAATGGATAAGGAGACCCTAAACATTATTTGATGCATTACGTGTCTTTTTTTGATCCTATTATGGGAAATCTGGAGCAGCAAGAAGCAGTGAAACTCAGATGCTTCGTGCGAACCTTGCAAGGACCATCATTTGTCTGGTATACAAGCTTGCAATCCCGGTCAATTACCGGATGGGAGGATCTTCACCAAAAATTCCTCCTTCAGTTCAGCTCAACATTGCTAAAGACAACAATTTTTGATCTAAAAAAATGTAAGAAAATGGAGAGTGAAAGGGTCTCTGATTTCATTGCTTGCTAGAAGAGACTGACATATTCCTTGAGCTTAGCACTCCCTCAGGAAGAATGGTTGCCAATCTATGTGGCAAATCTGCGTGACGAATTATGGACGTCGTTAATCCCTGTGAAATACATAGGAGGGTTTTGAGACCTTACTTCAATTCCTCAGCAGATTGAAGATTCCCTTATACATGCTAATGCTAAATCTCGTGTAATTCCATCAACTCCAGGAAGGAGAATGGAAAAAGCAGAAACTGCTGTAGTTATGATTAAACAAGCACATGTACCAATTTCTACCTCAAAACCTTCATCTTCTCGAAGGGCTCCACCTCCTGAGCGCTAACAACAAAGGCCATTTCGTCCAGATGATCAAAGAGATCAAAGACGAAAATAATTTGAGGATCTGAAGAGAAAAACATACTCTTTCCGAAATGAAAAAGTTCCTAGTTATTTCATTTCAGCTCTGAAAAACAATTTGGTTCAATTGCCAATGCCCAATAGGCCAAACAAAAAAAGAGATGAAGACCATCCCAATTATTTCCCTTTTCATCAAATGTTGGGGCATCCCATCCAAGAGTGTTTTGTGTTCAAAGACCTCCTAAAAAAGATGGTTGAATCGGGACAAGTAAAACTGAAAGGCCTTTTCAGCTTAGGTAGCATGTGTTACTGCTACAGTTCTAGAGGAGGAAAGAGAATGGCAAGAATTCAAAAGAAAAAATGCACAGAAGTATGATGATTGGATGGTCAGAAAGACAATCAACCGAACTCATGCTATTTTTCGAACACAATTAAAGAAACCAGTTGTGTCTTCTTCCATGAATGTTACGGCAAAACACTTTTCATCAGAGGGGAATTCCTCAAAGAAACGGCATGAATCAACGAAAGAAAAAGAATCAGAAGAAGACGAGTATATGTCAAATCCTAAGTTGTCTTTGACTTTGGCGGACTTCATGCCATCTACTTCAAAGCCACGGGCACCACCCCACCAAACGGCACAGCCTAAATAGGCTAATCAGGCAGAGTCTTCATTAGACGAAGAGTTAATCTTTTGTTCTGTTAATATGATTCAATTAACAGATCCATATGCCAGTCGCAGTTTCGATTTCAATGAGCCTGAATTCCCTGTATCAAACAGGGGAATCAGAGGATGTTCCAGGGGCTCAGTATATAGGGGAAGACATAGATCTTTCAGAATCCACTATTCCAATTCTACCCCTGATAGAACTGTGTACGCAGCAGAAACTCGTGGTAGATCCCTTCAACGAGCTCAGCAAGAACAAGCATGTTATTCTACCAATAGAAAATTCAGTCCTGGCACAGTTATTTTTTAAGACCGGTTGAAGGTTCCATCTTCTTCCTCTCAGCATCTAAATGGGTTTAATAGGTCTAATATTCTAAAACCAGGAATATTCCCAACTCCTATCCCGATACAAGATGAATCAACTTCCAAAGAATCTGTTTCCAAGGTACCTACAAAACCACATATTCATATTGGGAAACACAGACCTCTGGATCAAAAGTATGATTTATTGAAACACTTGGCCCAAGTACCAGCAAAGTTATAAATTCTGGATGCTTTGAATCTGTCAAAATATCTTCGGGAAGCACTCATCGAGGCTTTGTCAAGTCCTCAGGAGTTTGAAACTGAAATTACTACAGCTAAATTCTATCACATAGAGAATAATCCTGTAGAATTACATGCAATAATATCTTTTACTGATGAAACTGAAGATGATTTTGTGAATGGACATATTAGACCATTGTACTTTTCTGGCAAGGTCAATGGCGTAGACATCCGAAGAACTTTCATTGGCAATGGTTCAGGAGTCAACCTCATGCCCAATCGTACACTTCGTCTATTGGGCCTCACAGAATCTGATTTATCTCCTTCTACCATGATGTTAAAAGGATATGATAAAAATGAACAAGAACCACTGGGCGAAGTTACACTCATAACTTAGTTTGGAGATCTTGTATCTAATTCAGATTTCATGGTTATTGATCAAGACTCAGCCTTCAACATCTTGCTTGGCAGACCCTGGCTATATCAACATGTGGTTATCCCTTCATCATACCATCAGTGTCTCAATTATTGTTTCGATGGTCAAGTTGGGACATTGTATGGTGATAAGGCCCTGTTCAAGACATGTGAGTCTCAATACATTGAGGCAAAATTCTATCACATGAAGGGAAGGGAGAAATCCACAACAAAGGAGATTACCAAAGTTAATGCTCCATATGGTTTAGTGAAAATTTCAGTAAATCCATTTACACAAGTGAGTACATATTATGTGTTTCCTATCTGTCAAATTGACAAGATAGACCCAAATCAAAATACTCTTATGGAAATATCCATAATGTCAATTACGGTAATCGAGCCAGAAAACATGGGGGAAATTGGTAATCTACCAAGTAGTGATGAAATCACAAATGGTGACATCTTCATTTCATATGCTGAAATCCAACAAGTCTATGCTTCTCCAATTAGGCCAGAAGAAGTTAGAGCAACATTGGAGGTAAACAATGATGTTGATTCTCAATCCATCATCTCCTCTTTATTACCGAAATAAGACCCTTCATCATCAATCAGGTCGAAAATAGAATCTTCTTCTTCAAGATATGAAAATTTTGACATCTCTTATGATCATGAAAATTCTACACTATCATCTAATATGCAAGTATAAATGGAAGAAATAATACATGATGAACAAGAAGTGGAAGATCTCAGAGATGCTCCTCCAACATTTGAAGAGGGTATCTCTACCACTGTGGATGAACTCAGAGAAATAAATCTGGGTATAAAAGAAGATCCACGCCCCACTTTAATCAGTGCGGCCATCACTCTTGAAGAGAAATAGATGTATATTTCTTTTCTAAAGAAAAATAGAGATATATTTTCCTGGAACTATACAAAAATTCCCAGGCTTGATCCTGATGTTGCTACTCATCATTTGGGTTTACCAGAAGAACATCGAGGATTTAAGCAAGCCACGAGAAGAACACACCCATCTTATGCTTCCAAAAGTGAAGCTAAAGTGGATAAGCTTATCAAAGCTAAATTAATCAGAGAAGTTCAATATCCCAAGTGGTTGGCTAATATTGTCCCTGTAAAGAATAAGAACAAACAAATTAGAGTTTTCATCGATTTCAGAGATCTTAATCGTCATTGTCCAAAGGATGATTTCCCAGTTCTGATTACAAATGTTTTAATTGATGAAACAGCTGGCTATGAAGCACTTTCCTTCATGGATGGATATTCTGGATATAATCAAATCTGAATGGCCATAGAAGATGAGGAATCTAAATCCTTCAGAGCCCCTCAGGGTGTGTTTTTCTACCGAGTAATGCCCTTTGGCTTAAAGAATTGAGGTGCAACTTATCAGCGTGCTATACATCGTATCTTCAAAACCTTATTAGGGATGTTTTTTGAATGCTATGTAGATGATTTGGTAGTTAAATCCAAACAATTTTCTAATCAATTGGATGATTTGGAATTGATATTCCACAAGCTTTGACAACATAATTCGAAGATAAACCCCTTAAAATGTGCTTTTGGGGTAACTTCAGGAAGATTTCTTGGCATTGTTATACACCATCGGCGTATTGAAGTCGATCCTGAGAAGACCAAGTCAATCCTTGGTATTTAACCTCCTCAAAATTTGAATGAATTAAGAGGACCTTAAAGACACTTAGCCTATATTTTTCCTTTCATCATCAATTTAGCAGGAAAAAGTTTACCCTTCACCAAATTGATGAAGAAGGGAGTCACTTACCAGTGGACTGAAGAATGTCAAGAATCATTAGATATTCTCAAGAAATACCTCTTGAGTCCACCGGTACTCATGCCACCTGTTGAAGGAAGACCAGTTATCCTCTACATGACAGCTCTAGAGCGATCAATGTGTGACTTTCTTGCTCAAAAGAATGATTTTGGGAATGAAAACAGCCTCTACTATCTCAGTCGAACTATGATTGAAGTAGAAACCCGGTATTAAAGTATTCAGAATTGCTACCTGGAATTAATCTTTGTAGTTCAGAATTTGAGACACTACCTGCAACATCACGAGGTCCAATTGGTATCTCGCAATTACCTGATAAAATTCATCCTTAGTCGTCCAATGATTACAGGACGTCTGGCAAGGTGGGCAGTTATTTTGCAGCAATTTGACATTCAGTAGGTGTCTCAAAAGGCAATAAAGGGCCATGCTCTGGCTGATTTCCTGGCTGAACACCCTTTAGTGGAAGACACATCTTCAGATATTGAACTCCCTAATGAGGAAGTCTTCTCTATTCAAGAAAGTCCTCTGGCATGGGAAATGTATTTTGATGGTGCTTCCCGAAATCCAACAGGGAGGAAAATGGAAAATCCTAAATTAAACAATGTTGTCTTAGGAATTGTGCTCATTTCTCTAGAAAAGGCAGTCTTACATTAGTCCTTCTTATTTTGGGAATGTGGTACCAATAATGAACCAGAATGCCAAGCTCTCATCGTAGGCTTGGATTTAGCACTTCATGCACAAGTTAGTCACTTAAAGGTGATAGGTGATTCAGACCTAGAAATCAAACAAGTCAATGGGGATTATTCCATCAGAAAAGAAGAACTAATCCCTTTTTATGATTACGTCAGAGAGTTAATGGCAGAATTCCCTTTGGAACCAACATTTTCTTATGTCCCAAGATCACAAAATGCTCAAGCTGATGCACTGGATAATATATCCACAGCACCGGAAGTTCCAAATCGATATGAGACAACCATCAGTATTGCCCACCATCATGCAATTTCACCTTATGTTCAAATTAGAACAGAGTAAATTAGTGAAATTAGTACCATTCTTGAACCGTATGGTCATACTACAGGATGGATGTCACCTATCAAGGAATACCTTCAAAATGGAACACTTCCACCTGATAAAGCTAAGAAAGAACAAATCTGGTGATGTGTGGTCAATTTTACTCTTTATGATAGCCCAGATCACGTAGAGAAACTTCTCTACAAATGCGATTTTGACGGAGTTCTCTTTATATGAATTGATGGTGCAGAGACAATGGCTGTCATGAAAGAAGTGCATGTAGGATTCTGTGGTGCCACCAGTCTGGACATAGACTGTCTGATCAGATTTGAAGGCTTGGATACTTTTGGCCTTCAATGATACAAGACTGTGTCGATTTCACAAAGAAGTGTCATTCATGCCAAGTACATGCCAACATCCTTCATCAACCTCCAGATTTTCTTCATACAGCTAAATACTCATATCCATTTGCCACATGGGGAATGGATGTGGTGGGACCTTACCCTTCGGCTACAACCAAGCAGTTTAAGTACATTCTTACTACTACTGACTACTTATCCAAATGGGCATAGGAAATACTTCTCAAGGAAGTCAGTTCTAAATGCATTGTTAGCTTCGTCAAGTCTAACATCATTACCAGATTTGGTGTCCCACATACCATATTAACGGACAATGGCACCAACTTCAGTTCATCCAAGGTGAACAAGTTGTATAAAAAATACAACATCAAATCCAACCACTCATCCCGGTATCATGTAGCGGCCAATAGCCAGATAAAAGCCTTTTACAAGACTCTTTAAAATATACTGCAAAAGATATTGGATAAAGATAAGAGGTTATGGCCTGATAAACTCTTTCATGCTTTATGGGATTATCGGACTACCACCCGCACTGCAACTCGGTCAACTCCATATTCATTGGTATATTGAATGGAATCCATCTTGCCCATTGAAGTTCAACAACCCTTGCTCAGAGTTTCCATTTGTGATCAATCATCTACAGATGAACAATCTCAAAAGCGATTGAATGAATTGGAACGGTTATATGAGAAACGATTGTTCGCTTTGCACCACTAGGAAGTCTATCAGAATCGAATAGCATGAGCTTTTAAAAAAAAAGTTTGTCTTCATTCATTCACTCAGGGAGATTTGGTATTAGTTCTCAGAACTCCAATGATACTAGGAAAGAAACATCCCAAGCTTGAGCCAAAATGGGAAGGACCTTATTCAATACATAGGGTCTACTCTAATGGAGCTTATTCAATAATCTCGATGGATGGAGAACTCATCACTACTCCAACCAATGCCATATTTTTGAAGAAGTATTTTGTATTAACACAAAATCTTCATTTTCCTCGCTATATGATGTTAAACTATAAGGAAATGGTCCATACATATGACCTTAAACTATTTGTATTACTTTCGTCCCACATGATGTTAAACTGTGAAAATGTTCCCTAAATGGTCTAGTATGACCTTAAACAGCAACTGGGTCCTGTATTACCTTAAACTACATCAAAGGTCTAGTATGACCTTAAACTGCATCATCAACGGTCCATGCATATGACCCTAAACTATTTTCAAGTACCTTGCGTCCAGAAAGACGTTAAACTGTGATGTCCTAACTACATGACGGTAAACTGTATAGAAGTCCCTTATGTCTGGAAAGACGTTAAACTACATAATCATCACAGGTCCTGTATGACCTTAAACTACACTTTTGTCCAGCATGACATTAAACTGGACCATCCCCGGTCCATGCATTTGACCTTAAACTATTCGCACTTTCGTCCAACATGATGCTAAAAAATATCGTCCCTTTTTCGTCCAACATGACGTTAAACTATGGAAAAAGTCCCCAATGCATCCAACATGACGTTAAATGGTGTACTCTTTAGTCCTCACTGAATGACATTAAACTACATAGTCCCCCATTCGTCCAACATGATGTTAAACTTTATTATCCCCATCGTCCTAACTACATTATGCTAAAATGTATAGAAAGTCCTTGATATGTCCTACATGACATTAAAATGTACTTTGTCCCTGCTACATGACATTAAACTATGCAACACCAATAGTCCTAACTGTAAGACTTTAAACTGCATAGTCCCTTTATATGTCCAACATGACGTTAAACAATGCATCGTTAAGGTTGTTGTTACCTCTTGTTTCTCACACCGAGTATGACTCACGTGAGCTTAGAGAAAACCTCAACCATAACACTCTCTTTGGGATACTAACCATGTGTAAGTCCCAACAACATCATTTTTTAGGTCGTTATCGCCAAGAACAACTTGATTATTAATTCATTCTTTAATTGTACTACGCAAACTTTGATCCTTGCCTTCCAGGATAGGTACGTAGGCAACCTCCCAAGGTTCAAGCCCAAAGTCAATCTCTTCACATCGGTTCACCTCTATCTCATACGATGTTGATTCGTGAAACCGACCCTAGAATCAATATCTTTACATTGGTTCACCTTCGTCCTTGTTATAAGACGTTAAACTATACAACACTTTTGTCCAGTATGACAATAAACTACAATATTCTTTGATACCCTCACCTGAGAGGGAACCATTATTTACATTGATTTTTTTCAATCATGTTTCATTTCAAAGACTACGTGAATACATGGAAATGCCCAAACCTTTTATCTTGGGTTAAACCATCATTGTACTAAAGTCTCCATTCACCCTTCACATGTACGAACCAAATTTGTACAGAGGGTCTTTCTAGAACTACGTGGGCTTGATTCCCATCCTTATGGGATACGTAGGAACGTTCGAGTGTCCCTCGAATCCAGCCCCATGTCTTTGGGCCTAACCCCAAATTCCACTTTCAGTTCCCTGGCTGAAAAGTCCTTATGAAAACTCACACTGTGTATTTCTTACAATGGTCTAAGCTCTATGACCCTAAACTTAGATCTCAAATCCTTTTGTCCCACACTGCGTTAAACTATAGTTTAGGAACTACGTATGGATTGATTCCCATCCTTATGGGATACATAGTGAAGTCCAACATTTCAATTCAGGATCCAGCCACAACATGATTATGGTTATCATTGATCCATGTATCTCTGCATACATTGGACAATACCCATCTTTATGTGTCATAATCCTAACCTTAAATATTTTCAGATCTTCATAACCCTTTTCTTGACTTCTAGTCACAAAAATGTCAAACATCCGAGAATTATTTTTCCTGACTATGCAGCACGTGCCCATAGGTAGCCTTGCATAAACAGTCTATATAATAGACTTGTTAGCCAAAAGATATTATTATCTGACTATGCATCCAATGACCTTAGGTGGCCCTGCATAATTCAACCCCCTAACAAGTTTGTCAGATAGTGGTAACTTCATTTTTGGGAAGAATGCCTCTTTTTGTCCATATTTGTCTTAAATGACAGTATGTAGGGATCCGCAAAAATTACCATCCTTAACATATTTGTCCCATATCCTTTTTCATGATCTGAAAGTCGTCAAGTCTATGGTTTATATTCTCCTTCACTAAATTTGGGTCAGACCTTCATAGGAGTGATATCCATCCAGTTCTTTGATAATCTTGTTTGGAAATATCTTCTCCATATTCAAGTACCTCTTTCCATACAAAAAACTCTATACTTTGGAAAATTTAAATCTCCATAAACTTTCACTGGCTTTTAGTACTAGGAAAGTAAATTTATGAGAGTTATTTTGCCTGACTATGCAGCACGTGCCCATAGGCGGCCTTGCATAAACAATCTACATAACAGACATGTTAGCCAAAAGATACTATTTATTGACTATGCAGTCAATGACCTTAGGTGGCCCTGCATAATTCAACCCCCTAACGGGTTTGTTAAATAATGGTAACTTCATTCTTGGGAACTACTTCTTCTAATGACTTTTAAATCTTTTTCATATAATTCCACATATTCATATATTCTTAACTCATAGTTTAAATTTTTCCCTCATACTTGAGTATGGTACTTTGTTTTCAGATGAATTGTCCTAGAATTGAGTCAATTTTAATTCATTTTGGTCAAAGATATTTTGACCTTAAACATTAGCCTTTTTATGTCCGACGTGCATGACTTTAAACTGCCCACAAAAGACAAAGGAACTCTGAAAAAAAGTCATGTTCCAGATAACTAAACATACATTTTTTATGAATTAGGTAATATTGAGCAATTAAAATATTCAATGTTTATAGGGTTATTTACATTAATCCTAGTAAAAATCAAACTATGCTTACTAGGACCATTGTCTTAAGTAAAATCTAATGCAAGTAGCAAGAAAATGCATGCACAAATGATTGAAGATGAAAGTGTTTTTCATTGATACACATGAGATAGAAGGATATCCATAGACTGGAGTCTCTTAAATTTTTCAGGAATTACAAAAACTTTCAACATAACCCTTCATTTGATTTACGACATCCTGAGCTTCATTAGCAGCCACCAGGAATTCATTCATTCCACTGGATACCGTAAGAGATGCAGTGATACCAGTTATTCTTGGAACAATTGTAAAAGAATGTTCTTGAGTGTGGTTTGAGAAAATTTTATGCTGATCAAACAGTGATTCTGTTTCTGTCCAAGAGACATGGAAGATGGATTCATGGATTTGAGAATGGATCATTGGAAGTAAAGATCCATTTGGAGAGAGTACTCTATTCAGATATTTCTCTACTGCCATGTTTGTCTTCTCTCCACCAATCGGCCATAGAAAACATTTCAGCCCATGGGTTTTCCATTTTCCTATCTGCAAGGAAATGACATAGAGGAAAAATTTGAAAGTTCACACCAATGTTGTTGCTGTTAATGCACAACATAGCTGAAATAGAGGAGTAGCAGTGCAGCTGCATTTTAGGCGTATAATTCTTTCCATCTGGAACATTGACTCCTTGTAGAATACCAGGACCATATAGAGGCAGGTAGATGATCTGTGGGAAATTAAGATGATATTTATTCAAGTACATAGCCCAATATCGGAGAGTTCAGTCGCAGATATCATAGTAATCATGGTCAATGATGATCATCATGTCATCAATCCGCTTGTTAGCCAATTTATCATCCATTCTGATTCTGTTGGGAGCCATTGAATCTGCACAAAGGATGAATGATTAACTTTTAAGTATGTTGATTTTTCATAAAATTTGTGAATGAATTCGAAAAAAAATGGCTATGGAATTAAGGCGCGCAAGTATGGATGTGTCGCGCAAGTGTTAAAAATGTCGTGCAAGTTTCTGTCACGCATGTGTCACCGCGCAAGTCATATTACCTTGACAGCAGCGTGACGGCGAAGAAACGGTGGAAAGAAGAGACTTTCATGGTGAGAGCTCGAGAATCCGGAATCAGATGTTATGCGCGACCAATGACCATGTATTTATAGTCCAGACGGCCTATCTGCGCGCCTACACCCAGTGCGCTCCAGCCCAGCGTGACTCGAACCTCCACGCCCGGTGTTGAGCACTGAAAGACCTGCGCGCCTCCTTTCCTTTTGATTCACTTTTTCCTCAGAGTTAAATCCTCTATTCTCTCTAGATCCAACTCTGAGGGGACTTTTGTTGATGCTCCTTTTGTCACAGAATCTAGTGATTGGAAAAGGGGAATATATGAGCACAAATTGATTCAACCTTTGAAGAAAACATCAAAAATCGACAAAGGGATGAACAAAGAGAACATTGCCCATAGGTCGCGCAAGTTCCCTTATAGTCGCATAAGTCCACTTGAATGACGCATATGGTCGCACAAGTGACTTGCGCGACCTAAGTGATAGCCACCCTGGGTCTTCTCCTACATATAAATAGACCAAGTGGGCCCCCCATTAAAGGGGAAGAATTTTTCCAGAAACTCAGATTTGAGCTCCCGATGCCCTAGTCCCTTCTCAAAGATTCTGAAACACTTCTAAGGTAATTTCTTACCTAGAAAGGAAGATATAAAGAGGTGTATGAAGGCATAAGTGTTGAAACTCATCAACACTTGCGCACCTGAGTGGCCAGCCCTTAAGGGAAATGGCCACACTTGCGCGCCGCCTTACTCCTTCAATAGAACTTGCGCGCCCCTTTTCTGGAAGAACCTCAAGATGATTCTAAAGGCTTTAACCAAGATTTTCTCAAGTGTTACCCTGGTGGTAAACTGTCGCGCAAATATCCATGTGTCGCGCAGGTATACCTACGTGACCAGGACTTGCGTGTCCATGCAGTACTTGCGCGCCTGACAAGACTTGCGTGCCTCTACCTCCATGGGTGCCCTTCTTGCCCATTTCACCCCTCATATTTCATTCCACATCTCTTATTCAAGATTCAGTCTTCAAAACACTCTTCAAAGCCATTTATGGCATGATTTATTGATTTGAAATCCTTATTTGAAAGGAATTCTGTGGAATAACTCTCAAAATCTGGTGATTTACACATCATTATGTCACTAAATATTGAGATTTAATTCTTTCAACATCATCCTTTATGAAGAGAGAACTCATTAACCTGGGCATCCTCCTTAGGAGTAGGCCCCAGTCCACTAATCTGGGCATCCTTTTCAAGAGTAAGCCCTAATCCCTTAATTTTTCAAGTCTCTTAACCTGGGCCTCCTTTTCAGGAGTAAGCCCCTGTCTTAATTTCTCTTAACCAGTCCTAATTTACCATTGATCTAGGATTCCATTTCAGGAGTAAAACCCAATCATAATTCCTCTCCATATTTGGGCATCATTTTCAAAAGTAATCCCCAATTTAGAGTATTCAAATCTTCATGAAGCACATATACCTCTATAGACCATGTTCCTGGATTTCTTCTCTAAATGAAATCCTATTATACATTTATCTGGGCAGTCATACATACATAACCCCCACATTATTTCTTATGATTGCATCTTTCATGGAACAATTGTCTGATTTTTACCAATACCACTTGTTTCTCACACCAAGCATGACTCACATGAGCGTAGAGTGTAAAAGTAATTATGACATCCATCTTTGAGCCATCAATCATAAACATCATACTCCTTTACTCGAACTACATGGGTTCTGATTAATTTTATAAATAGAGGATACATATATAGCCCATCTGTCGGTTCGATCCCCACTCTGAAATAATTCATGTCCTTCTAAATGACAAAAACTTCAAGTGCCCCACTGAGTGGTTTTAAAACCAGTATGGTCATCATAAGGACCAAGAGACTTTTACATATCAAAGGATACCATTGACTAAGAATCTCTAACAAATATAGATGATTATTTATCAGTGAAGAACCTCGAATAGATATAAAAGATTCTCTAAATTTCCTACATATCGATCATTGATTGTTAGATCTAAAGGAAAACTCATTTTATACTTGGTAATGTAATAAGGACTCACGAACATAACTTAAATCTATAAAGAGAGTCCCGAAGTAGACAATAATTCCCCTCAAAAAGGTGTGATGAGTCCGACCTCCCATCCTCTTGACCAATGCAAATTTCTAAGCCTCATTAGTCCACAAACTAATGAGCACCTACATTTGGAAAGTAGGTCTGAATGGATGTGCAATCATTGGATGTTTCGGGTTCTACGAACAAACCCGTTAGAAACCAATCGGAATGTTTGAACCTCCCATCGAAGGAGGTCATCCCCGAAGTCCGATGGAAACAGTATGTTTTCACATTTTAATGTCATGTATGATAGGGATTTTAGGATGTTTTATTTTATGAAACCTAGACAATTTTTTCCTCATGAAAATTACTTCTTGAGAAATTATGAATTAGTGGGAGTGGTAATCCACTCACCATCCATGGTGACAAAAGAGTATGCACCATTGGGATACACCTTAGGGATTATGTAGGGTCCCTCCCATCTAGGCTCCAATATTGGTGGATTCCATACAAGTATCATCGACATCCTTCGGGCCAGTACCGTTTCACCTTAGAAGAAGGAGAAAATATACAATTTATTGTTTAAAGATATGGTATCTTCTACTGGTGGCTCTCCATATTGTGAAATGCCTATAGGCTATTCTCATCAAGGGATTATAGCTTATCCTGATATATTTATGCTACTATTTATGACATATATTAATCATAAAATGTAGTATTAAGTGATGGTAACTGAATCTCAATGGCTATGACTACCTCTGTTTTGTACACGGGGGAATATGGGGTCGTGCGGGTGGAATTGCGAGTCATCACCCAGTAATCCTAGAGATTTTTGAGTAGTTTTTTTGACCAAAATTTCTTGTTCTAACCAACCATATATGGTAAAATAATAGAGTGGGACTTGTTTAATTCCTCGATCATCCCATTTTCTTGCGCATGATAGTGAGAAGTGTGGATAGAGAGGCTGTTGTAGATAGATTATAATTTATTTATATTAGACACATGAATGTTGGTGTTGTTATTAGGGATAATGGGATTTGGGACTCTAAATTAGTGAATGATATTGTAGTTCACAAACTCAATGATAGAATGGGTCTTGACATACTTGATTAGTATTGATTCATCTTACCAGGAAATGAAATCACAGGAGATCAAGATAAACATTCCCCAGTGAGCTGTTGCTCATGGGTATGGTCCCTCGATATCAATTCCCCACACCATAAAATCCTAGGGTTACTTGGTATTTTGGAAGGCCTATGTTGGAAGATGCAAATAGTATGAATTGATACGGCATGTGCGACCCCTCCTAGAAAACTCAATATAATAACTAACCACAGTGGGCCTAAAGTAGGCCAATCTTCAGATCAGATGACAGATTTATTGGTCCTTCATGATGATCTCTATTGAAACTAACTAGAAAATCCAACATAATTTGGGTAATTTCATATCATTGAATGAAAAAGAGGAGAACTCCATCAAACCCACATTGGTATAGGATATGTTCATGGTTGGGACTTCTCTGAAGGGTGAACTATACTAAATGCTAATGGATTCTCTCCCGTTTATCATTCTCTCCAAGGATATTACCATGTTGGAGGTACTTAACAAATTTATTATTCCAATCAAGGGTATATTCTTCCATGGAAAGGTAATTTGGTGGTCCTGACATCAAGGCATCAGTGGTAATATGACTTACCTGCTGACATTCTTTATTTTCCTGAGTGAAGAGAGTGATGAATCAATGATGTGCCATATAGATAATGAGGTAGCCCGGATCCAAATATTTTAGGGAAGATAAAAATGTATCAAATTCATTGGTTCAACCATTATATAACTGAGGTACATGAGTGTCCTCCGATATAGAATTGAACTGATCCATCAGTTGGAGAGTATGCTCAAATAGGGGCATGAGCTCAGGATTCTTAAAGACATAGTTTCCATTGAGTTTTTTGATAATTATATCAGAGTCCCCATCCACGTGTAAGAAGGGAACCTCAATCTCAATATCCTACTTGATACCGGTGATTTGGTCCTGATACTCTACCTCATTGTTATTGTACCCTTTTGAATATAAGAACTAAAAATGAAAGACATCATCTGTAGGCGTGATGAAGATGACATCCAAGACAACATTATTAAATTTGGGGTAATTGAGTCTTCTTTTCTCTGGACATCAAGAAGCTCTATGAATGTGCATCTACTAACATGGCTTAGTCTGATCCACATAGGGGATGGCCTTGGTTGAGTGACCATGATCCAAATATTACTCTGTAGGGTCAAGATGGGTGGCCAAAAAATATAATAATGCCTAACCCTTGATAGAATTCTATGAAATGATGCTGATATTGAACTACTTAAGGATCCAAACCCACTGAGCTATATGGAATTTCAATATAGGGAAATTTAGAAGATATTTTAGTGGATGTACGCAGTACATCAGTTGTATCTCATGGTATAGTAGACAATGCAACAGTTTCTACACCATAAAAACCAGTGTGAGGTATCTCATCTCTATTGAGGAATATATAGCTTCGGTGTCAGGGATAATTCAACTAATATAGTTTAGACTATTCTTTGTCCCTTTATAATTAATATCAGTGAGAAGGGTGCCGAGGGAATGTTCCAGAGCTGTCACATAAAGGACCTATGGAATTTTTTGGAATGATTGGCATCAGAACCAGTGGCTATAGAAAATACTTCTTAATCTCCTAAAAAGTTTCATTACATTCTTCATATTATTTGTATAGTACATTGTTATTCAGAAATCAGGAAGGGAGATTGCACTTGTTGGCCAAAATATTAATGAATCAGTGTATGTTGGATAAGTGGCCTTGAAAACCGTGAATCTATAACATCTTTCTTGGAGGAGGCATAGGATTGATATCCTTGATATTATCTGGAATGATATCGATGTCTATCTGTATGAATATTAATGTGAGAATATTTCTAGAGGTAACCCTAAAGATGCACTACAAGGGGATCATCTTTAGATGGCTAGACCAGAGGAAGATGAAAACATTCTGAATATCTCTGAGATGGTCATAAAGCTTGTGGGATTTGACAACCAAATCATCCATGTATCATTTCACTAGCATCCAAAAATATCGGATTGAATAAAAAGTGTATAGCACACTGATAGGTTGATCCTGCATTCTTCATAGAAAAAGGAATTACCTAGTAACAAAAGGTACCTAGCGATGCTTTGAAAGAGCTGGAATCCTTATCCTTAGGGGCCATTCGAATCTAATTGTATCTAGAATACATGTCCCTAAAAGAGAGAGCATGGAACCAGATTGTGGAATCAGTCAATATATTTTTCAAGGGAAGGGTAAAATCATACTTCGTACATTGACGATTCATGTCCAAGAAATCGATGAAAATGATGATCTGTCTATTATTCTTTATGATGGGAGCAATGCCGGGCAAATACCTAGGGTACTGAACATTTTTTAAGAAGTTGTCTTTGATGAGATTATTAACTTCTGCCTCAACCATGGCTCCATTGGAATGGTGCATCTTTCTGGGAGGCTTTTTAAACCCGCGATGGTATTCTAAGAGATCGAGGTGGTGGAGGGAGACCAGGGGGTCTATTCCAAGAATCTCTTGAATGATCTAGGTAAATAAATCTTGATTATGCTTCAGGAAATCCAAATACTACAACTGATCTTTTGTAGGCATAGTGGTTGTGATAAACATTATTATCGGGTCTACATCGGTACCAATATGCACCAAGATAAACTTTTCAACATTTTTGGAGACAACCACATTTAACTTTTATGTGGAAGCCTACAAATCCTCTTCATTTTCCATCGTGAACATAAAATTAGTAGGGGAATCTATTTTGAATCAGCATGCCCTGAAGGATTGTCTGTGCTGGCCTGAGGAGTGGGGGAATCTTCATTAGGATAATATTGAACTGTTGAACACATAAAGACAAAATATTTCGACCTGACACTATCCGGACTTCAACCTAGGGGTCTACACATGATAATATCAAAACCATGGTGGCACATCATATTGAGTTAGTTCAAACCATCATGGTGAAACATGCAAGTATGTCGTATTGTTACTACCACAGGCTAACCATATAAATACCAAACAGGTGTATGAGGCTCTTTTATCACATGATCCATATTCATGTAGGATTAAGAAGTGATATTTTTGTGGCCTTTGTGTTTGGGAATGCACCTATCACTACTTATAGAGAAAAAATTAATTTCCTATGTTTGGGGTTATAGTCTGCAACCAGTGAATCAGGGGGATAAAATTATCATCCATGTCGGTCCATTGATCAGACATAGTGGGGGTATTCCCAACCTCATTATACCAATCCTTCTTTCGCATGCTCTTATAATAGTCAATATATAAGTAATAGGCTTTCCAAGAGGAAAAGGGAGGCACATTATATTAAATTACACCAACTCAACCTTTAAGGGAATACTTGAGGCCCCAATGATACGAGGAGGGGACTGTTGTGTGAAGATGGAGCTAGGTTCTACCCATCAGTGTGTTGTAGGTAGTGTCATGGGAGGAGACCATAAACTGAGTGTTAGAAATTAGGCCACTGAATTGGGTCTTTAGGCAGATCGTACAGACCGATGCCTGCTATGTCCTATTAGAAAACCAGATCCTTTGGTCAGAGTGATTAAGATCGGATTCAAACAGACCGAGCTTGTGGATCATCCGAGTTAGGATGAGATTTATCCCAGAACCTTAGTCATTGGGACCATAGCCAGCCTACTCCAAATTAAATTGGACAGTAATATACAATGGGTGGATGCGACCATTTATGAGAGAACCTTCATCTTCTTTGAAAAATGAAATAAAGGCTTGGCACTCTGCATTCTGAAATTCCATAGCACAAAAGGCATTTCCATCCACGACGTCTTTTTTGAACTGGAGGAGGCTTCTCAAAGACTTTGAAAGGGATTAATGCATATCTTATAATAGGAAGAGTTCCTTAAAAATCGATATCATCACATTAATCCTTGAGTGGTGATTAACCACATCATATTCTTCTCCTGGTGCACATTTCTTCCAATAGTAGGTTGCTCTATGGATGGAGGTATGATAGGTAATTCTGGAAAAACCGAAAGATTTTGGATGGTGCTGAGGATATCCCACTGCTCACCAGTTGAAAAATGAAAAAAGACTATTGGATGATGGAAAGATTATTGAAATCATCACATAGTTTAATGCGGCTAACCATAGAACGACTGCGTCAACTCTTTATGTACGAGTAGAAAAAACTGTGGTGGAAGTGAACCTAATATGATAGGGTGAGAGGAATATTCATACTACAAATTTCATAGAAACTATTGTCTGGTCTTAGTGGAATTCACATCTTGGATGAAAACATTGGATGGTGCATTCTAGTGGTTCACATACCTACGTTTTTTATGATGGTTGTGTCCACATGGGATATTGGGAGGGTTTAACTTGTTCTCATCATTGATGGGATTCATATAATGGTCCACTACCTCTACAAAATTGACCGAGACAAACTTCGAGTGAACAAATTATGAACTTTATATTATTGGGTGAATTATATGGGTAATCCCCATATTTGGGGGAATGAAGTCACCAACTGTGTGTGACATATTTAGAAAAATGGAGGACATTTTTTCCCTTATATCATCAGTGCCTACACTTATGGGAGGAGGAAGACTGAGAAGCGGACATAGAAGTGGTAGTGAAAGGAGGTGTGGTATATTTTGAAGGCTTAGGCTGATTCAGATGGGAATGGATAATATCGTAAGTGTGAGTCACTACCGTTCGGACTATCTAGTATTAATACTTCTGAGACACGTGATTGGAAGCATACTTCCATTCAACCTAGCCTTCACTATCTAGATTTGTGGAAACACTTGCCACCTATTCCAGGGCTAGGACCAATATGACTATGTTATTATTGAACTAGTCCTAGATCCAATCCTTGATTACAAAAAAATGATTGAGTGTATGTATGAGGAACCTGTTGTAGGGGAAATAGTTGGGCTGATCAACGACAAAACCCTCCTCAATCTTTTTACATGTCGGCAGCCTCAAGATTACCTAATCCAATGCACTCCAAAAAGATTCATGGAACTGAACCCCTTCAATGGAGTCGGTATGGTTTCTACACTCCATGAAAGGGACTCTAGGAGGATAGTCCTGATGAAAATATTGATTCTACAGGGGTGGTTTGACATGATTATCACACCTAGGAAGAGGTGGTTGATAGGGTGGTGCTGACCTATTTTTATCTAGGTGTTGCTGACCATGAGGATTTTCCAGTGGCTTATTTCCTTAGCAAGATTGTATAAGAGTCTCTTCCTGTAATAACTCATGTGGCTTGAGAGCCTCATTCAATGCACCAAAAACTATCTCAGCTTTGGAAGATCTTCTTGTAGGTGTGTTTAGAGGCAATAAATGTGCCTTATGGGATTTTATAAAGGCATCATCTAGGCGCTGAGACATGTTAGAGATTTCCTAGAATCTACTAGGGAAATTCTGGGCAATGAGGGAGGTGTCTAATTCAGTCTTCACATTCCCCATGCACATCATCAATACCTTCTATTGATTTAGAAAAATGTAAAGTGAATATGTGAGGCCCTTCAACTGGGTGAAGAAGTCTATGACTCATTAATATGGTCGTTAATTTCACATTAAGAGGTCGTAAATACTATCCTTCTGAGTAGAAGAGATGAACAAATACAAGAATTGACTATGAAGATCCTCCCAACCCACTATGGATCCAATGGGTACCCAGTTGATCAAGGTGAACTCAAGCACTTCAATTTTCTGTATCAAACATGAAAACATAGTGGCTTCATTCTCTACTTGAGTTCCTAGAACTGGTCAACATCTAAAGATGTAGTGTTTCAGGTGTTGCAGCAGATTTCCCATCCTATTGATAGGGGGAGAACGTAGGAGTTCCAAAATCTGAGGGTGCGATAATGTCTTCTACCCATGATAGATATAACCTTACATTATGTGGGATCACCATCTTTCACTTCACTAGGACCCCCATATTTGAAATCAGAGTATCCATCATAATAAACAGTGGGGGATTCTTATCTTCGTGAGGATTTCTAAAAACTAGTGTGTTGGTGGGATCTTTAGCATGTTCAGCGAGCCCAAAAACTCATGGTGCCGTTGGTGGAACAACCTAAGGAACTACTGGAGGATTGAACTCTAGAGTATCTAGATGAATAACCATGTGATCATCCAAGGGATGGTTCTCACGTAGTTTAGGAGGGTACGATGATGAATTACATGGCCGATTTCCATAAGCTCTATCCTCTACCCTATATGGATGACTAGGGTTTGTGGGATCTATGGGATGAAAATCATCGAGAAGAACCTTTGGCAGCCCCAACTACCCTGGTGGTGGATGGATAATATCATACTTCGGATCAACATAATCAGGACATCAATCCACAGCATTCTAGGCGAGGATCTCATTAATGACCTTTCTCTGTTTTGTGAGTTGTTGAAGCAACATAATTTTTTTGGGGGTCATCTTCTATCTTTTGTACTGAACCAGATGGGCTAGAGGGAATAACGGTCCCAGTGGGCCTTTACTATTATTGGTGTCTCGACCAAAGGGAAACAAATTGTTTGGTTCTTCGTGGCCGAGTATATGTATTTTCTGGCAAGTGATCATTCTCGGTGGATCTTAAAAATGTGGTACGTCCCCAAGGGATATGTTTTTGTCAATGAATCCTACATCATTTTCCATATCGGTGATATCAAACCTTTTTAGGGTGAAGAATAATAGCATCATAACCTCGACATCACTAATCAGGTCTAGTTATCACTAAATCAGGATGAAGTGGAGGGTGGAATACTGGCCACATCCATGGATCTGAAAGTGTGAGGTTGACTCAACAATAATCATATAAACCGTATGAAGCTCTAGACACATCGTTGCTAGAGGATCTGATGATTGTAGAATGATGTAAGGTGTTGAACATTAGGATGCACATTCATGTCAAACATGTGAATGTTTTGGCTAATATCATCATAATTCTTCTCGCTCTTCAGATAAACTAGCCAATTATGATGAAGATGGAAGTATGTCGCTCCAAGAGTATGGCATATACATATTACTTTTTCCTAGGCATGGGACACTGGTGAATTGATGTTTTGTGTAGAAATTTCCTAGAACATATCATGGAATTGGTTGGATAAAAGGATATCCCACAATATTATCCAATTAGAAGTGTGATCTTGAATCTTCTTGCCCCATTCCTCAACTAGTGGTAGTTGTTGGATTAGATATATAACTGATATAGACTGTTATAGTGGCAAACAAGACTGTGGAGAGGACGACGAACAATATAACAAGATTCTACATAATGGGGTATCAATTAGTGATAATATTGACCGTATCAACACATCTCTATAGGATGGAATATCAACCGATGTTTCCAATACCAGAGTGGTTATCGTTGCTGGCATGTCAGGCTAGTGTTAATCATATAACAAACCATAGAAAAACTCCATGTGATCTCTTGTTGAGGTAGATAGTGAGTCTGGTGACAGGAGTGAAGACTACACAGCCACACCTTTAAAGGGATACAAATCTACCTACTCATGTATATACCTACAGAGTGATTCCGAGATCCTATGCATATCTATTTATGGGAGAACAATGCCAACAAACCGAGTTCTTGCCCCAGACCCTAATAACGATGATCAAGATGAAGGATCCACCATCGACTTTCATTCCACTTTAGAATTTGAAAGGTGTCCTGGGTTGATCATGACCTAGTGCTACACATACTGGCTCCTTCGGGAGTGGTAGTTCTCCCTCCTACCTCGAGATGGCTCTTCGCAGAAAGGATTATTTTCTACATAGGAAGGACCTCCACTTTGAATAGCTGTGGTGCAAGGAGCAGCTGGGCATATGTCGAATAGAACATAGCGAGAACCTCCCTACTTGTTGCATAGTGTGTAGGGAGGACCACTGCAATAGAGAGTGCTAGAGAGGGGAGGGACTCTGCTAGAGTATGTGAAAAAATGGGGAAGAATTCCATGTTGGTTTTATATGGTAGTACAGGGAGGGCCTTCATAATAGTTAAACTGTACATGGATAGGACACCTGCGATGACCATTGAAAAAGTGGGGAATAACTCTACTGAATCTAGTAATGACACAATGAGGAACTTTACATTGGTTATCTAAAATGTGTGGAAAATCTATTTTCCTGGGATCATGGGAACTAGGAAGACCTCTATGATGTGCTTCAATGATGTCGGGGGAAAACTCTACTGGGAATGTTACTTGTGGCATCGATTATTCCTCCATGCTGAGGGCAGGAGTGGGAAAGACCTTTGCTTTGGTGGATGAGGTTATAGGCGTGGCCTCCATATTAGACGCCATCACCACGAGTCAGCATGTGATGTCTACAAATCACATAGGTGATCAAAAGAGTAATCCCAACCATACCATTGGGTGGTTGGGATCTCAAACATAATAAGGTGTAGATGTACCTCAGATATGTAATGAAAATATTTAGTAATAATCCATTATTTATTAATAATAATGGTGAATTATTTCAACCTAATGTATTATTACTATATATTTATGAAATGGAAAATAATCTCATAACTTAATTTATTTTCATTAGCTTATATTACTTCTTCATTGTCTTTAATATTTTGAAATTATGTGCGTAATTAATTTTTACTATCAATTATTTTTTATGCAATTGATTTATGTGGTTTTATATTTGATACACATAATCAATTTATTGGTTAATTTTCACTTCAATGGTAGGATATTTTTATGTGTTTATTTAACAATCTCATTTTAGTAGTGATTAACTATTATTGAATTTACATTAAAAGAAATTATTTGAAAATTTTATAATAAAAACATTAATATTATTCTTTTATGTTTATTAATAATGTTTCAAATAATATTATTATCTCTCTGCTCTTTGGTGCTTAAAATTCGTAATTAATTTTTTTTTAAATCATACTTCATTTATCTCATCAATCGATAATTATTTTCTTCCAAATCCATTTTTTGAAAAATGTAATAAAAAATGTTTTAGTAGTGTTAAAATAATTATTAAATAAAATTTGACCAACGATTTAATTTCACTAAATGGTGTAAATGGAATATTCTAGTCTCTTTGCGAACAATGATGTTTTAACCCAATTTATAATTGTGTAGAAGGTATTTTTCTTAATTATACTCTCTGTATAGAATTTCATGCTATCATGACCTCCCATTTCAATTAAGCTTCCTTTACAATATAAGTATATATTTCATATGATTCAATGTTTTTCCTTATATTATGGAACTTTTTATTTTTAATATGTGATTTTTAAATTCAAACAGATATTTTTATAACAAAAGTTTTTAAAGATATTATTAATGTATTTTTATACCAAAAAAAATCAATTATATTAGTTTTGGTCCACTAAGGATATATTATATTAAAATCATCCTATTTGTTTATATGGATGGGTTTTTATATTTCTGACCAAGTAAATTTTTGAAAATCACATTCTTGATTCAATTTTTGTAATCATTAAAATTCCCATGAAATATCCACAATATTGTAATCATCAGACAGTAATTTTACCAAAATAACCATATTATATATCATGGATGTACATATTAATTTAACCATATATAATTTCCACATTCTGTGTTTTACATTGAAATTTGTTTGATTTAATTTTGAAAAATTGAAAAATCATTATTCCTTTATCAATATTCATATTTTTTGAAATATATATTGCTCATGGATTAAAATTATTATTTCATATATGAGGAATCATTTGTACATGAAGATATGGTTGGGTCCTCATTATAGAAATCTCATGATGCTTTATTAGTCTCATGAGATGATTCAACTAGATGGCCTTTATTATATAGGTTTCAAGTGTATACCTACCCATCTTTTTTAAACTATATTGTGAATGGTCATAATAGTAACACTATATTGATTCCTAGGATAATGACATCCAATATTTAAAAATTAAATTCATCATGAATTGAGTAATTATTATTAATGATATTTTCCACATGATATTATCTCTTGGTTCATTTAATTCTTAGTTTATTGATTAAATGGATTTTGTGTTATTTACATTCCATTATGACTTTGATTTGTCAAACTATGATAGTAATGCTATTGATTAAATGGAATTCCTTTTTTGTTATTTACCAATCTAATTTTTTTGTAGTATCGACCTATTTTAATAGAATGCGTGTTAAAATTATGTAACATTCCATGATTATGACTATTGATTCATGATAGCTTCCATTGTGCATAACCCTTATTTAGCATTTTATCTGACCCTAATTTTTTTCTATTTCTACAAATCTCGGAATATTACAAAGAATGATATGCAAGGATATGGTAGAGATAATAATTTTATTCTTGAAAAAAAATATTTTTGTTTTTGTATCAAATTTAATATGGTTATCATGTATGTATATAGTTTATCAAGTCATTAAACAATTCAACACTTTGGGAATAAATACCTTGTGTAAAATGATGATTCAATAAAGAAAGAACCTAGATATGGATCACTAGAGTCGGGGTAATTAAAATTGGTTTTAGAGATTTCTTATTATAATCCTTGTGAATATTATTTAGGATATCATATATTTGGGGAAAACCCTATAAAAACATTGATAATATGTATAGTGTAAAATTCTAAATAGTTATAAATAAATAGAATATGTAATTTTCCCAAGAAATATATACATTTAGAGATTGAACATGTGGACGTGGTTTAGGAATAGTTGAACCTAGGGTTAATAACTCAAAAAATGGTGCATCGGGATTGAACCAATAATCACATAGTGCATGAAAATGAGCCTGACCTGGTACCTATATTAACACTCCATGGGGATATAGTTAGAATAATTCAAATTTTATTTACCTACCATTGTTAAGGACATGAATTGATAATGATAATTTATAAAATTGGTTAAAACTAAGGGTTATTATATTTAATATACAGTTTCATTATTTATAAATCCTATAAAACATTCTTCATGATTTTGTGGTTTTCCATTATAATTATTATTTCTCACTCTATGCTTTTTGGTTTTAGTCAATGTATAGAACCTAAAGAAATTATGAAAAATTTTAAAATTAATGAAATTGTTGTGACTATGAGAAACTAAATTTGATGACGATATGAGTGAAAGATAGCAGGATTATTCATAATCAGTTATCTTCAAATTTGATTGAAAAATAAATCCTAACCAGCTCCCAGACTCACTAACGAAGTGATGTGTGCTGTTCTCGAAGAGCTTAATTTTTGAATACAATTGAGGAAAGAAGGGTTGATTTCCTTCATGTAAAAAACATGGAAAGATAAACCTGGGATGTTTTTTCGAGGTGAATGAGAAAAAGTTTTTTGTTTGAAAAGGGCATGAAATAATGACTTGGTGATGAAAATATAAGAGTACAATGTAATAAAATAAAACTCATCATAGGGATCCATTTATAGTTCATTAAATTAAATGTTTAGAACCTATGAATTAACTAATTCAATAAATAATTCTATAGGTTTACCCCTACAACAAGTAAGTACATATGTTGAAATTAAATTAATGAAGTATTAATGTACTGGGAATAAATAAGTAAATTGTATATGCTTTTATACCAATTGTATTTTGGTAGTAAGAATTATGAATGATCAAATGATTGTGAAAAATTTTAGAATAATATAAATACATATAAAAATAATAGTTATGGACACCAAAAAGGGATTATAAATTAGAGGTTGGTTATAAGTTTATGTTCTTCAATAACCCTTTTCAATTTTTTTGGTAGGAATGTCACATGATTAATGCTATTTTTTTAAATTGTTTATAGAAGTACAACACATTGGTTTAGTGTTTGGGTTTCTAAAAAACATAATTAAGGAAAAATTACTTTATATGTTGTGTGTATATTTTTAAATATATTTTTAAACAATATGTTTTATCTTATCTTTTATGTTTTAGTGATTATGGTTCATCACAATTATTTAATGTTATGGAAATTTTATTAATATAGTTTTATAAAAAGGACATCATGTATGCTGGTTGATAACCTGTCCAATCTAGAAAGGCCACTGGGCTTGAATCACTAACATAAGGATGGTAATGTTTTAGTACCCAACACTATCCTATGTTATGTTATGGTTAACATTTTAGTGTTTTTTATTGAATAATAAAAAAATAAGTATTAATGTTCATCTAATGGTGTAGCTATTACGGTTTACAAATTAATGTATTATATTGCATAATATTTTCTAACCATGTTGGTTTATGAAAATATATATAGAAATATTTAAAGTCTTTTCAAACCTATAATGATCAAAAAATCCATTAAAAGTGCATTTTTGATATTCAATCATAAAAATGTAATTTTTTATATCATTTTCTTGGAGTAAACAAGGAATTAGAAATTGATCTAACAAAAACCAAAGGATGAAATTTTTCATATGAAATAGAAATGTGTCAGATAAATATATTTTCCTATTTCTATATACAATAAAATAATTCCCCATCTTTCATAAATGAATATTGAAAAAATAATGGTAGCCTATTACCTTTATATCTGATGAATCAAATGGGATTTTAAATCATCACATATATATTGTTTTTATGTCTTTAACTTTCCATTGATCATTAAATTTATGATAATAATTTTCATATATATCTATCTATGATTATTTATTCTCTTCAAACATGTTCATATCTTCACGTTCCACCAATGTTATCTTACATAGAAACTGAGTTATGTTTTATTACATATGAACATTTAATTTAATTTCTACCATATTAATATGATATTTTATTAAGACATTTTACAATGTGGGTTTTCAAAAAATGAATTTTCAAATACCAAACCCATGGTCATGGAGCACAAGATAAAATGGACAGAGACAATTTATTTAAGTTGGAGATAATGTAAACCCAATAAATTCTAAAAGAATTACATTATGTTCAATATCATATGATATATGAAACACCGAGCTTGAACAACCCACTAAATTTATTAAATTGTGTTTGATTACTCCACTTATATAAATTTAATTTGAAAAATTTGATTAAATATTTAGAATCAATATAATTTATATTATATACTATGTTCAACTAATATTTTCCCATTATGAATAGTAAAAGAGGAAAAATATAATAACTATAGTTATAGTAAAAACTGGTTTTCAAGGGGGTTAATCTAAAATGATCAGGGTAAAATGACCTAATATAATATATAAATCCCATTTTATGGGAACACTGAAACTTTATAACCAATTATGGTCAATAATATCCAATGTTTTTAGGATTTTGGAAGGATACCAAAATGTGGGGAATTGAATATTTTCAAAAGTTCCATGTTTTTCCTCTCCTCCACTTATTAAAGGCCACCCCTCTCCTCACATCATAAAAATTAATAAACATTTAGGTTCATCCAATACCAACACAACTCACTTCCTCAACCCACTCCCATAATTTTAGATCCCATGGTTTAATATTAAAGCAATATTATGTTGTATTTTTTTGAAAACAAAATTAAGGTCCCTAAAGAAGAGGTAACATTCAAAGATGATTGTTTTAATGTTATTTATTATTATACCTCCATTAAATATTATATAATCATGATAATATAATAAAAAATCATTTCACATATAATGATTTTTTATTATGATAATTTTATAACATATATCCATCTTATCATTAATCAAATGGGAAACTAATCCATCGTTCGTGTTTGTGCCAGACTATTGCATCACAAACCGATGTATTTTTTTTCCATCACCACCATTCAGGGATGGATATAATTATGGATTTAAAAACATGTATATTATATTTCAGATATTATTATACTAATGAAATATTATATAACATAATAATTCTTTCTTTCTATGTAGTATGAAATATAGTAATGTTGGTCGTGTGTATGAAGAACTACCGCATCGTGAAGAGATGTGATTCTTTATTCACATATTATTTACTTGGAAAATAATATGGATATTTTTAAAAAATATATGTGAGTTATATGAGAGGATATTTTTTCTAGAAAATTAGTATATCATACACTTCCTTACCCTTTCACCTGTAATGTAAATGATATTATTGATCTTGAATACGTACATCCTAATATCACCAAAATGTGATGTTTTTCATTTTCCATATCAAACATTAAATATTTATTATATAAATGTATACAATAATTCAATAATATATTTATAAAATTATTATTTTTGGATATTATTGATGTATATTATATATCTATTAATGAAAACATTCATAAATATCATAAATTTGAAAATAAGGCATTTAATACTCGAAATAATGAAAAAAATCCAATGATTAAAAATGAAAGGGTAATAATATTTTAAAGAGGATCATATATGACATTATAAATATAAATTTGATTTTTTAATAAATTAATAACATTCTTCAAAACATTTTACATGATTTTAATTCATGTTTAACCAAAAGGAAGCATAACATAAGGGATTTCATCTCAATTTCATTTCATTGGAGAATATTGTAATGTTGTGCACCTAATTTATTTTATATGGTTAATATAAAACCATATTTACTTGTAATATCATGATTCCATAATATTTCATGGCATTTTAGGTTTTAATTGGATGTATTTCATCAAATATTATTTTGAATTAAAATATACCGTATGGTAAAAAATATCATAACTCAATTTTTTTCATTGTGTTATGTAATGATTTGTTCCATCCTAGTCCATTGCATTTCTAGTTTTGGTTGTTGGGGGAATTTAGAGGTGTTTATGAGGGATTCTAGATAATTTATTTTTTTTTAGGATGGATGTATGAATATTACACGTCGAGTAACTCGTTTACAGAACAGGAAATTCAGTTTCACAGATTATCTAGGAGGTTTCATGGTGTGTATATATGTTATGTGAAGTAAATAAGGATTTAATTACATGAAATATATCAGGGTTAGAAATAAAATTAAAAATGGAGAGATGATACATTTTTTGGCGGAAACCAAAAAGTTCGGATTTGTTGACATTAAAGGGGATTAAACATCTTGTAATCCCCATATCCAGTGTAGTTTTAAAAAAAAATTTCAGAAAAATTTTCTTCATTTAGTCATCCTCTCTCATTCCGATCATTTTGGGTGAACCCTAGGCTCCCTAAGGTGTTCTTAAAGACATTATCCATCCCTCTTCAATCTGTTGATCTGGGTGGATGTTTGTTAGAGATCAGTTTTTGATCGATGGTGAGTTCTCTTGTCCTTCTAACATGTTTTCATTTATTCCTTACTAGGGGATCCATTATAGTGGTGTTTCTGTGGTTTTGGGTGTGTGTTGGGTTTCCTTTGATGTTCTTGGGATTATGTGTAGGATTATCCATAGTTCCCAATGGTTTGGCTATGGTTTGAAGAAGTTATTACTCACATTGTGGTGTGAAAATCTCCCTTGAGGTATGATTTTCCCTCGTTTATTCTTTTTTGTTTATCATACAGGTGGTTTGGTATCTAGGAATTATAGTATTTAAGGATTAATCTAAGTGAAAGAAAATTTTTATTTGAAATTGGAGGTTATAGGGTCATGCATCACATTTTTATATATCCATGTTATGATTGCGATTTGATAGATTGATCGGCCTAAATGCCCCGCTGAAAATTGTAATTGTTTGTGTTTTTTGTGCTATTTTACATCATTTTTGAAACCATTTTTTATTGTTATGGATGTTATTACTATGATATTACCCTAAAATGGAAATTGATTAACCAATAATATTTGGCTAATGAAATAGTTGCCGCATGATTTCCCCTGTTTGATAATTCCCCAAAAATAACATCAAATGTTATAAAACCCCCTTCATAAATTTGTTAAATTATCATGATGTGTTGTGATTCATGTTAGTTCTTGTGGGGTGAAGATGTGTGGTTGAGGTACATGGTCTTAAGGGTTTTATCGGGTTATGCTTCTTATTTTTTAGGGGGTTATTTTGTGGCCATGATTTTGAGGCTGTAAGGTGATGGTATACTGGTTGATTTTTGATTTGTGGTTTTGTTTTTCTAGATACCAATGTAGTGAACGAATAGTTAAATAATGATTTGATAATTTTTGGAATGAATTGGGATGTTTTGGTTATTGGAGTGGGAAGGATTCATGTATAATTAAATGGTGGTTTGTGTGGTCAAATGTGGTTGATGATAAATAATTTAATGATTGAGGTGATTAAATGAAATTGGTTGGAAATGTGAAATGGGATTTTTGGATAGTTGTGGGATGTTATGAATTTAGAGGTGGTAGAAAAATGTAATGGTCTAGTGAGTTGGTTTATTTTTTTGAACCCATAAAATGGGATAGAAGGTTTTTTAATATATATATATATATATATATACATATTCTTAGGATTTCTATACACACCCAACCCTTATTGAGAACTATTTGCTGAACACTGGCATCGTCACACGAGGGGAATTTTTTTATAAAATCTATTGAGGAGTATAAATGGTAGGGTACTACGGTTTCACACTATCTTTTTGAGGTGATTTAGACATGGGATATGCTATTTTGGATAGAGGATAGTTTGTTCTTTGGTTTTTTGTTTTTAGGGCCTAGTTGTCTTTGGGAGAGATGTGATATCCCTAGTACTTGCAGGAGAGCTGATTCACTCCTTCCAAGGTGTCTTTAGGATGAGATGTGATGTACTATATATGGATTATTCTTGGATAGATATGATGTAGAGTGTTTTTAGGCCTAGTTGTGTGCAAGAATGATGTATTGTGAGGCCAATTTGTGTGTTGGCATAATGTGTTGTGAGACCCATGTGTGCGTGGGTGGGATGCGATGTGGTATACAGAAGGGATGGGAGTTACATGACGTACAATGTTGGGTGTGATAGTGTCATACCAATGGGAAATCAGTGTTAGTTACCCATATCAATGTGATCATGTTTCATTATATTACTTGACATATGTTTTATGGTGAGTGGTCCTTGGTGATGTTGTATTTTTTCAGAATATCAGTTTTGGTTCTGTTGGGTTCTATAATTTCCTCAGAGGTACATAATTATGATTCATTCACATGAGCATGAGAGACATGATTTTTTCCTACTCATTATATTATTATTCTTGCCCTATTTATATTAAAGTGTTTTCAGGTTTCTAGTAGGATTATATGGACCCTTTTGAAAGTTAATAGTTCAGATCCTTTGTTGTTGTTGTGTCACAGCTTTAAAATAAAAGTTCCCTATTTACAATATTTGGACCTCCTGATTCCAAATATGGAATCAATTTTTCCAAATTAAAATCATAGATGTTGTAGAAATTATTTTAAAAATAATTCCCATTGTGAAAACCAAAAAAGTGTATTTTATGATATAATAACTATCAAAATATTGACACTTATTTACGAATATTTTTTGAAATAAAATTACTTCCAATGAACCAAATTATATTAAATACTAAAAATATAATCTAATTAAACTTTAAACCCAATTAAAAGTGGATATAACCAAATAAATAAATTATATTAAAAGGGGGTTTTGAATTAAAATGCAGTAATTTTCACAATTCATTAAAAAAATAAACATTATCAAATAAATACCAAAATTTCACCCAAAGTAATTTTTATATCCCAATTCTAAAAAAGAATATTATTTTTCCAAATAGAACATATAAATGTGATAAAACTATATTTAGAAAGGTTTCACCATCAAAAGCCTATAAATCAACCTTTTAAAGAATATTAGAGTGTGTACGGTTAAAATTGGATTCATTAACATTTTAAGCCTCTAACTATTATTGGATATCTATAAACACAATTAACAAAAGTGTATAATCATATTTTAGTTAGTTATATTAATTCCTGTCAATATAACTACTGGGAAATAACTACCAATTACAACAATATGATATTATTATATAGTTTTTTAGTATGACTCATTATTGTGTGCAACATGTGATTTTGGAGAAACCCATTGTTGTGCATTGGGTATGCCATTGAACATCACATCCCCCTTATATTAAAATTAATATTTAATTCACAAATATTAATTCAATGAAAAATATCATATACTTTATTTACTTGGGAAGATACATCCTTCACCCTTTTGGAAATAGATTCCTCGCAATTTTTAAATTAGGCTTGGAAACATCATTGAAAGTCCTAAATCAGAAAAAGAGTCAATAAAACTATCACAATAAAATAAATAAGGAGATGTAAAAAACTCACCTGAGATAAAACAGACTATTATTCCATGAAAACATAGATATATAGGAGAAACTAAGTGTCACGTTCTGATGGATAGTGTTAGAAAAAATGATAGGAAGAAGTTAAACATGATAAAACCACAAATTTTGATAGGTTAAACGGTCTTTCATTCTGCATTAGGAAAAGTAAACAGAAAACATTTTTTTGTATGTTCCTTTTCATAAATTTTTAGAATTTATTTATGATATTGACTAAGAACATAAGGAAATATAATTAATTTTCTAGTAGAGTTTCATCGTTAAATAAGTTTCTACCCAAAACTCATATTTAATCCAAAAAATGAGTAATCAAGATGGCTCGGTCACACCCAAAGAACTAGAATCATCTTCTAGATAATCATATAATTCACCAAATATTAACTATATATTCCCCATGTCTATAGACATTATCCAAAACCAAAATGTTTAGTGCAAGATCTGATAATCCCAAAAAATGATAATCTTTAATAAAAAAATACAACACTTAATCTCCAAAATTGAACAAACAATACCCAAAGTTCAAAAAATACATTCAATACAAAATTGTCCAAAAATATTTCTTCAAAATAATTAAAACTATGTTATAATCCCAAAACACAAAATCATTTGATCACATATTCCTCCAAAAAATATATAACATTTATCTCCAAATAACATCAGTTACTCTTAAAGTCTCATTATGAAAAGAAATTAACCTAATCAAATATTATCTATGATAGGTTAATCATTTCCATAAATACTCCATCTAGCCACATGTCTAGAGTAAAACAAATAATCTAACAAAATAAATTTCAGACATTACTCCACAAATTAAATCCCATAGCAAATTATATTTTCATTAAGCATACAGTGTTCTGAAAAGAGATAAAATCTTCAAAAATAACCTTTATCAATTAATCACCAAAGAATTTTCCTATAATAAGGATATCAATTTGATAAAACATAATTTTCAAAAATAAAATTTTTCTTGATCTATAAAATCTTTTAACTAAAAATAATTAGTAACACAAACTAGGGACTTCACGTAGTCTAGTGGTAGGTGATGCGCCATTGCCGCCCTTCAGTTGTGGGTTCGATTCTCATAGCTTTCCATATGAGACAGGTTTTAAACCATATTATGGTTTTCATTTTTTGTAAAACTCAAAAATTAACCATAACATGTTTTAACCACAAAAGTCTTCTTATACCTATTGTTTTCATCCCAACATATTGAAAACTCGTCATCATAACAATGAATTAAATATATTTTCATTTATTTATTTCACCTCCATATAATAATTTAAAACTTTTTCCAATATAGTTCACATTATACATTGATCATGGTTTCCAAATGGTTTAATCACCCTCTAGTTCACATTGGTATAAGGTCCTTGCATTTCCACCATTATTTATATAACCTTCAAAATCATTTTCACCCTTCATTAAAATACACCTGGTATAACATTGGTCATATGGGTGTTTGCAGAAAAATAGTTTCAGAAAATAATCAGGTACGACATATAATTTCAATAAATATGACAAATCATTCTTTTTATAAAACAGTCAGACTGAGTTTGAGTTGAAACTTTTAATCAATGATCCTTTTAAAATACCATATGTATTTGATGAAAGACTATAATTTAAATGAAATTATAAATAGGTTGCGCAAGTGTATCCTTCAATAGAACCATTTTAAAAATAATAATATGATTCATAATCCTTTGATAAGGATGAATATTTGAAAATTCCTTGATAATATTTACGTTTCTTAAAAATATGAGAATATTAAATAAATAGTATTTGATTAAATACAACCAATGATTCATGATGGAATAGAAGTATAGAGGAGCTGTTTGATATCTCAAACAATTTATTGCAAGTGAGTAATATGTTAGAAAATGTTTAAGAATTTTTTGGACATGACTTTGTAATAATGATTGCAAGAAAGTCATCAGAAGGAGATATGAATGTCTTTCTAGATCCTCTACCTTCCATTTGTAACATACGTTCCTTGATTTGAAAATGTTACAAAATAAGGATTTAACTTAAAGAGTATACATAGAGACTAACCATGTGACAAAAAAACTCATAATCCATAATGTTTTCTAAACAGACCTCTGATACCAACTATAAGGTCCCATCCATAGAACATTACATAACCTTGAGTTAAATCAAGGATTCACATTAAAGATCTTTTAAGGTTTTGAGTTTTAGAGAATTAGGCTGTAACAATTACATTACATCTCAAAAATTAAAAAGTAGACACTTTTAATATTTCTAATTTTTTCCCATTAATTAAAATCTTTAAATTAAACAAGATTTATTTTCTTGATATAAATATTCAGGAATTATTCTTTTCGCTTACCTTCCTTATACCCAGTGAAAAATATTTCAAAAACATGGGATAAGCAAAAAAATCAGTAAGGGTTATGAAATATGGAAAGAAAACACTATTCCATAAATACTTACAAGTAATGAAATAATATATTTAAATCTTTAATGAACTACACAAAATCAAAAGATTCATGAATAACAAATAGAAATCATAAATCATAAAGGTAACATGTGGCATCCATAACATACTTATGTTGTAACATTCACAGCTCAGTAGGGAGTTAAATTTGGAGTACCGATCATATTATATTCCCTAAATGTCTTAGGAGAATCATTAATATTTTCCTATGTCACGTAACCCAAGGAATTATGGACCTATCTCGGGCTTACCCGCCCATGGTTTATCATGGAACCATTCTTATATGTAAACAATGCCAAATAACCATAACATAGTCATAACACATAACGCAAGAATAAAGGAAAGATAAAATATCCGCATTGTTATCAAAATATATCATTTCTATATATTTAAATAATTAATCCATTCTAAAAACCATATTCAATACCAAAATACCTAAAAAGAGTATATAGTCTTTATTTTCTGTTTAAAAAATTACATCTTGTTAAGGAACCCAAATATCAAATAATGGTCGTGGCAGTAGAAATGTCGATGTCATCACATATGTTAAAAAGAAAAATTCCTTCTGTCATTTAGTAAAATGATTTGTTAAAGAAATTAATTTTGAATAAGTAAAATTCAAATGGGATTATTATACAATGTATAAAATAATTTCATGTATAAATCGAATTATGCCTCAATTAAAAGAGATTGAGACGAAGTCCCTTACACAGATCATCTCATTACATTAAGGATAAATAAATAACATAATTATGTGTGAAAAAAACACCCAATATATGTGGATATTATTTGTAAAAAAATCAGAGTTCATTCACACATATTTGTAGCACTATATAATATTGATGTAGAAGTTTAACCCAAAGAATGAAAATTGAGTTAAGAAATTCCCTTACATTGTGACCGACTTGACTCGTTCATTCATTAATCTCTTGAATAATAACCTAAAGTTAATTTATAGTGCATTAAGAACCTTTTAAAATTTATTATTCCTTTTATTTTACTTATTACCATGTTATAAACCTTACATAATCATTTATGTTAATAAAGGTTGTTTGGTTGATATTTGTTACTTGACTCATAAATGAGCTACTTATAATTACAAGTTGTCTGTGTGGTCAAAATTACATTATATCTATAATTATATTTATGAATTAGATACCATATATATCATATTTATATCCAGTATATATATTTGTATATAAAAGTACATAACATTTGCAGATAATAAATGAAATGCACTATTCATAGAGATGGTAAGTTGTACGTACGCATGAACGCTACATTCATTTCAATGTCATATTTAATGGAATGAAAACATAATTATAAATAGGTATATTAATATTCTATTATAATATCATATATAATTTTAGTACCTCCATCCTTTATATGTTCCACTTATGTCATGAACGAGTCATATCAACTTGAGGGGGCTGTAGTCTGCACTTCCACAAAAGAAAGTATCGTATTTATCTATTTTGGAAACCGTAAAGGTATGATATAAATGAGAAATAAAGAATCATAGAGAGTATATAAATATAATATATATCAAATATAAATACATTTCCATCGTAATGGCAACCATAATAGGTGGTAGGTGTAACACCCCAAGCTTCCACGGTACGTTTCCCTTCGAATAATGTGATAGCGTGTGTTGTACGCAACCTCGAGTTCTAACACACACCACAACTAATTAAACTAGCCGTTGTGAATAGTAATAACTACTTTTTGAAATCATATATATTTTATATTTCAAAATGGACTTCATTTTTGGATTCAGAATATTGAAATTAGCCTAGGGTGAAATTTTGGTACTTTTCGGATAACTTTTATATTTTGATGAATAGTGAAAATTACTAAATTTTAATTAAAATAAACTTTTTTAATCAAAATAATTAATATTGATAAATTATGAATTTTAGTGGTTTTAAAGTATATTTAGAATATATTTTTACCATTTAATTTAATGTTTGTCATTGGACATAATTTCACAATTAAACCAGACATAAACAAGTGTCAATCTTTTGATAGTTATTATCTCTTAAAAACACGCTTTTTATTTTAACAACGGGAATTAATTTTAAATTAATTTTTTCCACTTCTGTGTTTTGAATTTGGAAAAATTGATTACATATTTGGAATCATGATGTCCAAATTATGTAAATAGGTAACTTTTATTTTTACACATTTTGAATAATTATTGCGGTAAATATTTTATTTACCATGGTTAAAGGGTAAATCCGGTAAATAAGGGTTAAATAATGATATTATAATAATACAAAATTACCCTAAAATGTGTCCTAACCTTATTGGTGGACACATACCCGACCATGGGCATCCTTGGGTCGATTTGGGGACCCCTTGGAGCCACTTGTATGTGGTAGGGACACATTATATTAATAAAGTTAAAATAAAAATAAAAATGGCATAAGCTTACATCTTTTAGAAGAACAATTTTTACATAGGGTTATACATGTTTTATTTTCGATTATAAATATTAATTAGAAAGATAAAACGATTTCCTACATAATGATATTTTATTTATAATTTTTAGACATCAAATAATTTAAATTATTAATGACACAATAATGATGCAATGTTTACCTCATTAATAAATCATTTAAATAAATAAGATTATAATGATTACAATATTATCTAAAACCTATCCAATTCTTATTGGTTGATTTTGTTTAGAATATGAGTCATCGTATCTTTGACCTCAATGATTTTTAGACCATTATAAACCGAATATAATTATATTATAAAGTAATACTTTCACTCTTTCCTAAAGAGCCTCTCCTCTCCCTTATAAAAGGAGACCACTTCTACTCATTCCTCACACCTCTCAAGCCACTTGACTCGTCCAAACCCTGCCCAAATACGCTCCCCACATCCCTCTCCTCCTCTTTGAAGCTTCCCCTTAGGAATAAATCATTTCAAGAAGTCCTTTGGTTCCAACCAAAGTGAGTTACCTAAATTAAAGGTAACGATTTCTCTTAAATTATTTTCATTTATTTTGATTCTCCAACCCCCAAACTCTTTTTATTTCCTTTCTTTTGTAACAACAAAAGTATCCTCAATATACTAGGATGTTTTTATAAGAAGTATTCGAACTACACATACACACACCTCCATCTAATGGATGATGAACATAATGTTTCTGTGAATGGAAAACTAACACCTCACGAAACGATGATTGTTCAAATACATCTTACCGCCTCTCATGGTGGCCATTATGATGGAACTATAATTAAGTGTGATATTAATGATACATATTTTATATATAAGCTTCTGTAATTCCATTTTATTTCATACCATTATTCGTTTCATGTTGTATATACATACGATAATTTCATTTGAGGAAGTGCGGACTACCGCCCCCTTAAAATGATATGACTCGTTCATACCACACATGGAACGTATAAAGAATGGTGTTAATGAACATAAGTAACATATATAAAATATTATATTATACTGGAATAATAATATACCTATGTATCATTTGGATTCAATTCTTTTAAAATGAAAAATTAAATGGAAGTAGCGTTCGTGCGTACGTACGGACTACCGTCTCCACGAACACAGTGAGATCCATCCTCCATCGTATCCATTCAAGTCTTATTCTCATTTTAGGGTTAAAAATAATGTTAATATCATTCTGATTATTAACAAGATATAATCTATCCATTACAAACATGTCTTATGTAACCAAACATTTAAGAAGAACGAATTGATTATCACCCGAAATGACGATAATACTAAGATATTATTAATAAAGCAATGTTAAAAGATCATATATGATATCATATTGATGTATATGATTATTTTATAATTTAATAACAATGTTTTAATTATTATACAGGAGGTTAAAATACCATCGACTAAGGGAAAGTTCAAGGTAAGGGTTTATTTCGCAATCTCCTCATTATCCGAGGTTGTTTATACATAATTATCTACTGGGACCTCGTTATCATCCACGTCCATGTTTCTTCAAAATGTATTTAAAAACATTTTTAATATTTAAAAGAATATGGGTTTAATTCATTTATACCCTTGTTTGACTTTTTATAAGAGGTTTATAAGGGAATCTTTCCGTCGTTTTCCAAACAAGGTGCTTTTTAACCTTTTCGACAGAATTAAGATAAGAACGTTTTTTTTAACTTATATGGCGGGTGCGGTTTTTTTCCACCGTTATAAAATCATCAAAGCTTCCATTACAAGCTTATAAGAATATTTTCAAAGAAAATGTTTTATTTTATAAATATATGTCTCTTAAATGATTTCAAAATAGAAAGAGATATTTCTTTAAAAAGAGTTTTGATTTCATCTATGTCAACATCCTTTAATGGATTTACGCTTATTTGAGGATGATATATTATGATACAAAACTTTTATATTGTATTGAAGGTTTTGTGATATGTTTGACTGTGGATGTGCTATTTTTTTATATACCATTCATGGTTTATGGTGAAAGTATTGACATTTTGTATGCTAGTTTTAATATGAATGTTTATGTTATGTTTAAACCTTTTCATATGGGAATGCATTGGACTTAATATGTGACGGGTGGAGCCCGCTATAGCTCCTCGATGCATCGGTAGGTCTCATGAGACAAACTAGTGTCTTGGCACAAGGCCTTGGAAAAATCTTATTTGTAGTCTTGGCACGAGGCCTTGGCTATGTGGTTATGATAGTCTGGCATTATGCATTCCATCATTATGAAAGTGGTTATTGATATTGCATGTGATTATTCGATTAGTAGAATATCCATGTGAATGAGTAAATGGAATTATTTCATTTTATTTATGACATACTATGTTGAAGTTAAAGTTTAAAAGGCTTTTGTTTTAGTTATACATTGCCTTAAATGTTTATTCTTATTTATGAAAGTTTCCACTATATTGTTATCCTTACTGGGCATTTGAGCTCACCCCTTTTCTATGTTTTATTTTCCCAGGATGTGAAGAAGTAAATTATGAATGACTTTCAGGGATATTATGAGGGGTTAATAGTGTGGACTATGGAGACAATATGTTGTTGTATTAGTTTTTTTTATTTTGATGATGTAATGTAAAACTTATGAATATATCTAGTGTTTCCAAGGCTACTAAACCAATCGTTCTTTCGAGATTTGATATTTATTGTGATCATGCCAATGTTATGTAATTAATGCACCGACTCTGGGTAACTGGGGTCGGGGCGTTACAGTTGGTATCAGAGGAAGTTTAGTACAAACCTTGGAAGCTAGATTTAGATAAACTCTGATTAGAGCACGTAGACCTAAGATGAACTTTGAGGATTAGTATAGAAGAACTTCCTAGAATTTTGGTATTGTAGAGATTTTGTGAGTTTTCCGAGCAATACATCCCTATCTGGATATGAGCAGGTAGAGGCGGCTCTGGCACAGATGTATCTAGGGGTAAAACCCGAAAACACCGCTTTGAGCTAGACTCGAACGGGAACTGGTGCACGACAACAGGCCTTGTTGCACTCTTGGTTACGACACTCCCGGGGGATATGCTTAGGATAACTCTCATTTTCTTTACAAATCATTATGAAGGGTTTATGAGTATATAATTCCTCAAAGAAAACATTTTTATGATTATGGATTATATCCATAAATAGTTCAATTTATGTTAAGTGTTTTATAAGTATGGGATTATGTATTTTGATTCATAAACTGATCTAGTGTATGACATTGTTTAGAAATGGCGCCTAGTGGAAGAAATGGAAACCGTATCAATGCACGCACTCCATGTAGGGATTGCCCTCCTGCTCAAGATAATTATAGTGGGGCTGGTGATGCAACTGGTGCCGATCAGCTAATCACCATACTGGGACAACTTACTTAGGTTATGAATAATAACCTTACCCGTATGGAGCACCCTGATCCGCAGCATGGAGGATCAATGTTAGATCGATTCATGAGGAAACATCCACCAACGTTTAATGGGAGTACAAATCCCTTAGTAGCTGAGCAATGGATAAATTCCCTAGAGAAAATATTTCAGGATTTGGGGAGCAGTGAAAGGGAAAAAGTTATCATGGCAGTTTACCGCCTCACTGGAGATGCTGATCAATGGTGGTCATTGATTCAAAACATGAAGGAAGATGATGAAGTATCAAATATGGAATGGAGGGAGTTCAAAGATCTATTTTTAGAAAAATATTTCCCTCGCGACCATCGAGCAGATATGGAAAGGCAATTTCTAAGTCTGAGATAGAAGGAGGATGAGAATGTCGCAAAGTATGAGGCTAACTTTACAAGGTTAGCAAGGTACGCTGGTGATTATATACGTAACCAAAGAAGTAAGATTGATCGTTTATTTTATGGGTTAAAACCATTTCTCTGTCGAGCATTAGTCTCACAATCCTTTTCATCGTATGAAGACATTGTCTCATGTGCTATCAAGACCAAAAAGGAATTCTCTAAGTCTTATGACTTTAAAGCAAAGAAAGAGAAGAAGAGACCTGCTGATCAATCTGGGAATGGAAATAAGGGGAAGAAGGGAAAGATTGAATATCCATCCTGTGGTAAATGCGGGAAGAAACACCCTGGTACTTGCTTGAAGGGAATGGGAGTCTGTTACAAGTGTGGTGAAAAAGGCCACCAAGCTCGTGATTGCAAGGGGAAGAAGGAAGCTACCAACGTTCAGTGCTACAATTGCAGGGAGATGGGGCATTATGCAAATGAATGTCCTAAGCGTCAGGAGAACTTACCTCAGAAAAGGCCAAGGGATCAAGGCCAGGCTTATGCTATCACTACTGCTGAGGTAGAAGCTCCGAAAGATGTGGTGGCAGGTAATTTAATGGTTTCCTCAAGTTCAGAAAATGCATTATTTGATTCTGGATCATCGCATTGTTTCATATCTTCCCAGTTTGCTAAGAAAATTAGATATTTCCAATTTGATTTAATAAGGGAGTTGTCAGTTAAAACTCCTAAGGGAAGTATCATTGCAACAAAGTTTTGTGAATCAGTCCCCATTAGAGCACATAAATTTTATTTATCTGCTGATATCATCGTCATACCTATGATTGATTTTGATATAATCATCGGTATGTACTGGCTTTCATACTATGATGTGAAGATTTATTGTAAGAAGAAAGAGGTTACGATTCTTGATGATAATGATAAGGAACACCTTATTTTTAGAGCAGAATCATCACCACCTAATTCTTATTTAGATCCACCCCCAGTAGCTCAACTTAATTCAATTATTGGGGAGGAAGAGAATGAAATAACTGTCGGTGAGGAAAGGAATGTTCAAATAGAGGATATACCTGTTGTGAAAGAATTTGTAGATGTATTTCCGGAAGATTTACCTGGACATCCTCCAGAATGAGAAGTTGAGTTTTCCATTGATTTGATTCATGTATCAAGGCCTATATCGAAGACCCCTTATTGAATGGCCACTATAGAATTAGTCGAACTAAAGAAACAACTAGAGGAATTGAGTAATAAGGGATTTATTCACCCTAGTGTTTCTCCATGGGGAGCCCCTGTTCTTTTTGTTAAAAAGAAAGATGGATCTATGAGGTTATGTATCGACTAGAGGGAGATCAATGCTGTAACGATAAAGAACAAGTATCCCCTACCTCGTATTGATGATTTATTTGACCAACTGCATGGAGCTCAATACTTTTCAAAGATTTAACTTCGATCTGGATACCATCAGTTGTGTGTGAAGAAGGAAGACATTCTGAAGACAGCATTTCGAACCAGGTACGGGCATTACGAGTTTACCGTAATGCCGTTTGGATTGACTAATGCACCCTCTGTATTCATGGATCTGATGAATAGAGTTTTCAAGGAGTATCTCGATGAATTTGTGGTGGTATTTATTGATGATATCTTGGTATACTCCAAAACCTACGAAGATCATGAGAATCACTTGCGCATTATCTTGAAGACTCTGAGGAGGCATGAATTATATGGGAAGTTTAGCAAGTGTGAATTCTGGCTTCAGGATATTTCTTTTCTTGGCCATATTGTCTCTAAAGATGGAATCTCTGATGATCCTTCTAAGACCAAGGCAATCCAAGAATGGCCAGCACCTATGAGTATAACTGAGGTACGTAGTTTTATTGGTTTGGCAGGTTATTATCGACGTTTCGTCCAGAATTTTGCCCGATTGGCTAACCCATTAACGAAGCTCACACGTAAAGGGGTTAAATTTGTTTGGACAAAAGAGTGTGAAGAATGTTTCGAAGAACTGAAGAGAAGATTAGTCAATGCTCCTATATTGACTCTACCATCGGGGAATGATGGGTTCGTTATTTATAGTGATACATCAAAGAAAGGACTTGGTTGTGTCCTTATGCAGAATGATAGAGTTATTGCCTATGCATCACGACAGTTGAAAATTCATGAACAAAACTATCCTACTCATGATCTTGAGTTAGCAGCTGTGATCTTTGCTTTGAAGATATGGAGACACTACCTCTATGGTGAAAAATGTGAGATTTATACTGATCACAAGAGTTTGAAGTATATTTTCTCACAAAAAGAACCCAACATGAGGAAAAGGAGATGGCTTGAATTACTCAAGGATTATGATTGCACGATACACTACCACCCGGGGAAAGAAAACAAGTTAGCAGATGCTTTGAGCAGAAAAGACCATGGAGTTTTGAACATGATGAGAATTGAATGGGATCCAATTTTCATGGATCTAGTGAAGATGGACATGGGAATAACCAGGGAAGGTGAAACATCAATACTTTTTCAAATGGTTACCAAACCATCATTACTAGAAAGGATTAAGAGTTCTCAGACCGATGATGAAGAATTTCAGAAGAATATTAAAGCTGTGAATGATGGGAGATTGAGAGACTTTGTGTATGAAGATGGAATTTTGAAATTCGGGAAGAGACTTTGTGTTCCCAATTTACCTGATCTAAAAAGGGAATTGTTGGATGATGCTCATAGTTCCAATTTCTCTATACACCCTGGGAGCACCAAAATGTATAAAGATTTGAAGGAACATTTTTGGTGGGACAACATAAAGAGGGAGATTGCTGATTTTGTGTCAAGATGTATGGTTTGTCAACAAGTGAAAGCTGGAAGGCAACAGCCTGGAGGAGTCATGCAACCTCTTCCCATACCGGAGTGGAAATGGGACAATATTACGATGGAATTTGTCATGGGGCTACCAAAGACTCCTAGAAGGAACGATGCAACATGGGTTATTGTTGATCGTCTTACCAATTCAGCACATTTTCTTGCTATAAGAGAAGATCTACCCCTGGAACGTCTAGCAAGACTATACATTAATGAAGTTGTGAGACTTCATGGAGTACCCCTATCGATTGTTTCTGATCGTGATCCCTGTTTTACTTCAAGATTTTGGAAAATTCTTCAGAAATCCCTGGATACTGAACTTCATTTGAGCACTTCTTACCACCCTCAGACAGATGGACAATCAGAACGGACTATTCAAACCCTAGAAGACATGTTGAGATCTTGCTCACTTGACTTTCAGGGTATGTGGGATCAATATTTACCACTGGTAGAATTTTCCTATAACAATAGCTTCCATTCGAGTATTCAGATGGCACCATATGAAGCATTATACGGAAAGAGATGTAGTACACCAACCTGTTGGGATAAGGTTGGTGAAAGAAAAACTTGTAGGCCCAGAACTGGTGGAGGAAACGGTGGAAAAGGTGAAGGTAATCCAAAATCACATCAAAGCAGCTCAAAGTAGGCAGAAGAGCTATGCCGATAATCGAAGGAAGGATTTGGAATTTCAAGTCGGTGATCATGTTTTCCTGAAGGTATCTCCATGGAAGGGAGTCATACGTTTTGGTAAGAAAGGTAAATTGATTCCCAGGTACATCGGACCTTTCGAAATTCTAGAACGAATTGGGGCTGTAGCTTACCGATTGGCAATGCCTCCAAGTCTCTCCAAAGTTCACGATGTGTTCCACATATCTCTGTTGAGAAAATACATGCCTGACCCAACGCATGTACTCACCTATGAGGAATTAGAACTGGAACCCGATCTGTCTTATTGTGAAGAGCCTGTCAGGATTCTTGATACAAGAGAACAAGTACTGAGAAACCGGACGACGCGTCTGGTAAAAGTTTTGTGGAGAAATCATAAGATGGAAGAGGCAACGTGGGAACCCGAGGAACTTATGATGAAGAACCACCCGAGTCTTTTTATGCAGTAATACCTTAGAAATTGTGAGGACGCAATTATTTGAAGGAGGGGAGAATGTAACACCCCAAGCTTCCATGGTACGTTTCCCTTCGAATAATGCGATAGCGTGTGTTGTACGCAACCTCGAGTTCTAACACACACCACAACTAATTAAACTAGCTGTTGTGAATAGTAATACCTACTTTTTGAAATGATATATATTTTATATTTCAAAATGGACTTCATTTTTGGATTCGGAATATTGAAATTAGCCTAGGGTGAAATTTTGGTACTTTTCGGATAACTTTTATATTTTGATGAATAGTGAAAATTACTAAATTTTAATTAAAATCAACTTTTCTAATCAAAATAATTAATATTGATAAATTATTAATTTTAGTGGTTTTAAAGTATATTAAGAATATATTTTTACCATTTAATTTAATGTTTGTCATTGGACATAATTTCACAATTAAACCAGACATAAACAAGTGTCAATCTTTTGATAGTTATTATCTCTTAAAAACACGCTTTTTCTTTTAACAACGGGAATTAATTTTAAATTAATTTCTGCCACTTATGTGTTTTGAATCTGGAAAAATGGATTACATATTTGGAATCAGGATGTCCAAATTATGTAAATAGGTAACTTTTATTTTTACACATTTTGAATAATTACTGCGGTAAATATTTTATTTATCATGGTTAAAGGGTAAATCCGGTAAATAAGGGTTAAAAATAATATTATAATAATACAAAATTACCCTAAAACGTGTCCTAACCTTATTGGTGGACACAGACCTGACCATGGGCATCCTTGGGTCGATTTGGGGACCCCTTGGAGCCACTTGTATGTGGTAGGGACACATTATAATAATAAAGTTAAAATAAAAATAAAAATGGCATAAGCTTACATCTTTTAGAAGAACAATTTTTACATAGGGTTATACATGTTAGATTTTCGATTATAAATATTCATTAGAAAGCTAAAACGATTTCCTACATAATTATATTTTATTTATAATTTTTAGACATCAAATAATTTAAATTATTAATGACACAATAATGATTCAATGTTTACCTCATTAATAAATCATTTAAATAAATAAGATTATAATGATTAAAATATTATCTAAAACCTATCCAATTCTTATTGGTTGATGTTATTTAGAATATGAGTCATCTTATATTCGACCTAAATGATTTTTGGACCATTATAAACCGAATATAATTATATTATAAAGTAATACTTTCACTCTTTCCTAAAGAGCCCCTCCTCTCCCTTATAAAAGGAGACCACTTCTACTCATTCCTCACACCTCTCAAGCCACTTGGCTCGTCCAAACCCTGCCCAAATAAGCTCCCCACATCCCTATCCTCCTCTTTGAAGCTTCCCCTTAGGCAGAAAGCATTTCAAGAAGTCCTTTGGTTCCAACCAAAGTGAGTTACCTAAATTAAAGGTAACGATTTCTCTTAAATTATTTTCATTTATTTTGCTTCTCCAACCCCCAAACTCTTTTTATTTCCTTTCTTTTGTAACAAAAAAAGTATCCTCAATATACTAGGATGTTTTTATAAGAAGGATTCGAACTACACATACATACACCTCCATCTAATGGATGATGAACATAATGTTTCTGTGATTGGCAAACTAACGCCTCACGAAACGATGATTGTTCAAATACATCTTACCGCCTCTCATGGTGGCCATTATTATGGTACTGTAATTAAGTGTGATATTAATGATACATATTTTATATATAAGCTTCTTTAATTCCATTTTATTTCATACCATTATTCGTTTCATGTTGTATATACATACGATAATTTCATTTGAGGAAGTGCGGACTACCGCCCCCTTAAAATGATATGACTCGTTCATACCACACATGGAACGTATAAAGAATGGTGTTAATGAACATAAGTAACATATATAAAATATTATATTATACTGGAATAATAATATACATATTTATCATTTGGATTCAATTCTTTTAAAATGAAAAATTAAATGGAAGTAGCGTTCGTGCGTACGTACGGACTACCGTCTCAACGAACACGGTGAGATCCATCCTCCATCGTATCCATTCAAGTCTTATTCTAATTTTAGGGTTAAAAATAATGTTAATATAATTCTGATTATGAATAAGATATAATCTATCCATTACAAACATGTCTTACGTAACCAAACATTTAAGAAGAACGAATCGATTGTCACCCGAAATGAAGATAATACTAAGATATTATTAATAAAGAAATGTTAAAAGATCATATATGATATCATATTGATGTATATGATTATTTTATAATTTAATAACAATGTTTTAATTATTATATAGGAGGTTAACATACCATCGACTAAGGGAAAGTTCAAGGTAAGGTTTTATTTCGCAATCTCTTCATTATTCGAGGTTGTTTATACATAATTATCTACTGGGACCTCGTTATCATCCACGTCCATGTTTCTTCAAAATGTATTTAAAAACATTTTTAATATTTAAAAGAATATGGGTTAAAGTCATTTATACCCTTGTATGACTTTTTATAAGAGGTTTATAAGGGAATCTTTCCGTCGTTTTCCAAACAAGGTGCTTTTTAACCTTTTCGACAGAATTAAGATAAGAACGTTTTTTTAACTTATACGGCGGGTGCGGTTATTTTCCACCGTTATAAAATCGTCAAAGCTTCCCTTACAATATTATAAGAATATTTTCAAAGAAAATGTTTTATTTTATAAATATATGTCTCTTAAATGATTTCAAAATAGAAAGAGATATTTCTTTAAAAAGAGTTTTGATTTCATCTATGTCAACATCCTTTAATGGATTTTACGCTTATTTGAGGATGATATATTATGATACAAAACTTTTATATTGTATTGAATGTTTTGTGATATGTTTGACTGTGGATGTGCTATTTTTTTTATATACCATTCATGGTTTATGGTGAAAGTATTGACATTTTGTATGCTAGTTTTAATACGAATGTTTATGTTATGTTTAAACCTTTTCATATGGGAATGCATTGGACTTAGTATATGAAAAGTGGAGCCTGCTATAGCTCCTTGATGCATCGGTAGGTCTCATGAGACAAACTAGTGTCTTGGCACAAGGCCTTGGCAAAATCTTATTTGTAGTCTTGGCACGAGGCCTTGGCTATGTGGTTATGATAGTCTGGCATTATGCATTCCATCATTATGAAAGTGGTTATTGATATTGCATGTGTTTATTCGATTAGTAGAATATCCATGTGAATAAGTAAATGGAATTATTTCATTTTATTTATGCCATACTATGTTGAAGTTAAAGTTTAAAAGGTTTTGTTTTAGTTATACATTGCCTTAAATGTTTATTATTATTTATAAAAGTTTCCGCTATATTGTTATCCTTACTGGGCATTTGAGCTCACCCCTTTTCTATGTTTTATTTTCCCAGGATGTGAAGAAGTAAATTACGAATGACTTGCAGGGATATTATGAGGGTTTAATAGTGTGTACTATGGAGACAATATGTTGTTGTAGTAGTTTTTTTTATTTTGATGATGTAATGTAAAACTTATGAATATATCTAGTGTTTCCAAGGATACTAAACCAATCGGTCTTTCGAGATTTGGTCTTTCTTGTGATCATGCCAAAGTTATGTAATTAATGCACTGACTCTGGGTAACTGGGGTCGGGGCGTTACAGTAGGAGAAAATTGAACTATCATCGTTTCGTTAGGCAGTAGTTCGTTTTCACCAGAAAGAGTATATTTGTATCCATTAGATGGAGTTGTCTGTATGTTTAGTTAGAATAGTTATCATAACATCATAATAATATATATATTATACTCTTGATTTTATAAAATAATTTAATAAAGAGATTTTAGGGGGTTCAATAATAAAAATAAAAGAAAAGAACTTGAGAGAAAAAGTTACCATTAAATTGGGTAACTCTCTTTATATTGAACCAATTTTCTTTCTTTAAGAGACTTATGCCTATGTTAAGGATTCTAGGTGATGTATTGGGATGTTGGGATCTTATTTGCATAGATGGTGGACGATCCAAGGGGGATTGAGAGGTGTGAGAAAGGGTTAGAGGTGATGGATTTTTATAAGGGGGAGGAGGGGATCTTTAGGAATGTTTGAAAATGTTATTTTATTATAAACTAAATTGGGATTTCAAAAGGACACCAACTCTTTGAATTATAATATAAGGTGATTATTGTTATAAATACTCTCATAAATTGGGTTGTATACATGTTTAGGGCATAATTTTAACCCAATATCTTAGCATTAACATTTAGGTAACAAATTTATCTTTTACCATGTCCTCTTGTATATTAATACAATATGGTTAATATATTGACAATTAAATTCCATGCGGCCCTAAAATGGATCATCAATGACATTAGTAACATCATATATGTCATTTTTTCAAAAAATATATTTTCATTACTATTTTATCACATAATAAAATATTGATTAATTTAAAAACTCATTTATGTCAATATATAAAGATTTCATATCAAGACTTTTACAAAAAATCTATAACAACTTGATTATTTTTAAAACACTACATTAATTCAAATAAAACATGTTATACTCATCAATAAAATATGTTTATGGCTTATAAAGTTACAAAATAAATTTATTATAATATTTATAATCATGTTTATTTAAAATATTCATTAATTAGGTAATCATTGCATCATCATTGTGTCATAAATAAATTTAGATATATGATGTTTAAAAATTATAAATAAAATACCATGATATATTAATTTTTTTTATATTTATAATTAATATTTATATTCGAATATATGACTTATATATCTAATTATAAAAATGTTTTTACTAAGATTTATATGTTTGTGTTATATTTTCCTTAACTTTAAATTAATTTTTATAGTGTCATTTTCACTTAAAAGTAACTCCATGGGGTCTAAAAATCAACCCAATGATTCCCATGGATGGAAATGTATTATAAAATAGTATTAGTACATGTGTTTTTGTAATTTAATATTATTATAATATTATTGTTTTACCCTTATTGACAAGATTTACCCTTTAACCATGGTAAATAAAAATTTACTGAAGTTATTATTCTTAATGTCTAATAATAAAAGTTACCTATTTACAAAATTTGGACTTACTAATTCCAAATAATGAATTCATTTTTACAAATTCAAAACATATAAGATGTAGAAATTAATTTAATATTAATTCCTCTTGTCAAAACACAAAAGTTTATTTTTAAGAAATAATAACTTTCAAAAGATTTCCACTTATTTATATTCAATTTTAATGTAAAATTACTTACAAGAGACTATAATTAGATCAAATTATGGAACTATAATATAATTATATTTGAAAACAAATTAAAAAGATAATATATTCATATAAATAAATTAGATTAAAATGTAGTTTTGAATTAAAATGCAATATTTTTCACTATTCATTAAAAAATGAACATTATCAGAAAAATAAAAAAAAAAAATCCAAAGTTAATTTTGATGTCCTTATTCTAAATAAGAATATTACTTTATCAAATAGAATATATAAAAGTGAAAAAAAACTATATTTAAAAAGTTTTTTCTATCAAAAGGTGGTTAATCGACCTTTAAAATAATATTAGTGTTTACGCTAAAAATTGCATTCATTCACATTTTATGCCTCTAAATTTTATGGGATAAATGTAAAAAATTTGACAAACATGTATAATAATATTGTAGTTTTTTCTGTTCATTCCCGCCAATACAAAATCTAGGCGTTAACTACCATTTAAAATAATATTATAATATTATATATTTTATTAGTATGACTCAACATTTTGTTCATCCTGAGATTTGGAAGATACTTGTTGTTGTGTGTCGGGTTCTCCATCAAACATAGCATCCACTTTAATGTTAAATTTATATTTAGTTCAAAAATTCTAATAAATATGAAATTATATTATAATTTATTTACTAGGGATGTTACATCCTCCACCCCTATTGAAACTGTGTCCACACAATTTTAAATTTGGTCTTGGAAACAACATTGAATTCCCCACATCATAAAAAGAGTCAATAAAACTATCACATTAAAATAAATAATGATAAGTACGAAGGTCACCCGAGATAACACATAATAGTATTCCATTGAAACATAGATATGGAGGAGAAACTAAGTGTCAATTTCTGATGGAGAGTGATAGAAAACATGATAGAAAAAATTTAACCACCAGAAAAACACAAAATTGTGATTTGTTAAACGACATTTGATTCCCCAATATGAAAAGTAAAGGGAGAAAATTTTTGTTATAGGTTCCTTTTCATAATGATGGAGAAATTATTTATGAGATTGACTAGGAACGTAAGGAAAAATGCTTACTTTTCAAGTAGAGTTTCATCCTTTAATAAGTTTTAACAAAAACTCATATTTTCTCCAAATGATGAGTATTCAAGATGACTTTCTCACACCTGAAGAACTAGAATCATATTCTAGAGAATAAAATAATCCAAAAAAGTGAACTATATATTTCCCGTGTCTTTAGACATTAAGAAAAAAGAAAATCGTTAGTACACGATTAGATAATCCTCAAAAAGTATAATGTTTTATATAGAGAAATACTAATCTTATTCTACAAAATTAAACAAAAATACCCAAAATTCAAAAAATACATTTCAATAAAAAAATTTCCTTAAAAAATCATCAAAATAATCCAAACTAATATTGAATACAAAAACTCAGAAGAATTTGATCACATAGTCTTCCACAAAAATCTTAACATTTATCTCCAAATAACATCTGTTACTCTTAAATTCTCACTCTAAAATGTAATTAACCTAATCACATATTCTCTATTAAAGGTTAATAATTTCCATAAATAAACCAAATAATAAAATGTCTATAGTAAAGAAAATATTTTCCCAAAATAAAGTTTCAACCATCACTCCACAAATGAAATCCCATAGTATTCAATTTTCCTTACACATATTTTGTTCCCAAAAGAGAAAATATCTTCCAAAATAATCATTAAAAAATAATCATGAAATTATTTTACTATACTAAGGATATCCATTTGATAATACATAAGTATCAAAAATCAACTTATTCTTGATCTATAAAATCATTTAACTAAAAAGAATTAGTCATATTAACGAGGTACTTCACGTAGTCTATTGGTAGGTGATACGCCCTTGTCACCCTTCAGTTGTGGGTTCGATTCCCATGGCCTTTTTGGACGTGACGGGTTGTCACCCATCATACAGGTTTTCTTTTTATAAGTCAAAAAAACAACCCTCACATGGTTTAACCTCAAATTTAATCTTATACCTATCGTTTTCATCCAAACTCATTATGAACTCAACATCTTGATGAATACTTATATATATTGTCATTTTTTATTTCACCTCCATATAATAAAATAAAAACCATTCACAATAGAAATAACATAATACCTTAATCATGGTTTTCACTTGGTTTCATCTTCATCTTGTTAATATTGGTAGAAGGTCTGTGCATTGCAACAATTATTTAGAGATCCTTTAAAATAATTTTCTTCCTTCATCCAAATACACCTTGTACCACATGGGTTATATGGGTTTTAGTAGGAATATAGTTTTTGAAAATAATCATTTCTGCCATATAATTTTAAAAAAACTGATAAAATATTCCTTTTTTAAAACACTCGGACTGAGATTTATTAAAACATTCAATCAATGCTCCTTTTAAAATACTAAATGTATGTGCTAAAATACTATAATATAAAAGAAAATATAAATAGGTTGCACAAGGGTCTCCTTCTTTACACCTTTCTCTAAATCGTGATGTGTTTCAAAATCATTGATAAGGAAAAATATTTCAAAATTCCTAGATAATATAGACCTTTCTTGAAAATATGAGTATATTTAGATAGTAATATTTGATTAAAATACAACCCATGATCTATGATTCTATCAAGGTTTATCGGAGGTGTTGGATATCTCAAACAAATGATCGCAAGTGACTTGTATGTTAGAAAATGTTGCTGAATTGTCTGGATGTGAATTTGCAATAATTATTGAAAGAAAGTCATCAGAAATAGATAGAAATGTCATTTGAGATCCTCATCATTCCATTTTTAACTAAAATTCCTTGATCTAAAAAAGTTACAATATAAGGATTTAACATAACTGGTAGAGATAAAGACTAACCATATGTCTAAAAAAATCTTAATCCAAAAATTTGACTAAACTAACATATGATACCAACTATAAGGCCTCATCCTTTGAAAATTTCTTATCCTTGAATGAAATCAAGAATTCACATTGAGGATCTTTTCAGGTTTAGTGTTTTACAGAATTTGGCCATAAAAATTACATTACATTTCAAAAATTGAAATGTACACACTTCTACATTATCAATTTTTTTCACAATAATAAAACTCCTTAAATTAAAATATATTTCTTTTCTTGATATAAATTGTTATTAATTATTCCTTTCTCTTACCCTTCATTATACCTGGTGAAAACATTTCAAAAACTTGGGATGAGTGTAAAAAGATCATTATGGGTTATGAATTAAGGAAATAAAACATTATTCCATCAATACATACAAGTCAATGAAATCATACTTTTCAATATTTATCATACCACCGAAGATCGTATGATTAATGAATAACAAGTCAAAATCATAAATAATAAAGGTAACATGTGGCATCCATAACATACTTATGTTGTAGCTTTCACATCTACATAGGGAGTTACATTAGGAATAACCATCACAGTGAATTCATTAAATCTATTAGGTGAAACATTAACGTTTGTCTTCATCACATTACCCAATGCATTGGAGATCTATCTTGGGCTCACCCATCATATATTTATCATGGAACCACCCTTATACATAAATAATGCCCAAGAATCAAAATATAATCATAACACATAACATAGGCATAAAGGAAATATAACATTTCCACATTTCTATCACAATATATCATTTCAATATATTGATATAATAAATCCATTCTCAAAACCATTTTAGATAAAAAATATATATAAAAAATTATATGGTCTTTATTATCCTTTTTAAAACATTACAACATTTTACAGACGAAAAATATCAAATAATGCTCACGGTGACAGAAAGTTCATTGTCACCGCCTACGTAAACAAGAAACATTATTTTTGTCATTTAGTAAAATTATTCATAAAAAATATTACTTTTTAATAAATGTAAAAGTGGGAGGGGTTTTTTATAACACGTATAAAAGAAATTAGTTTATAAGTCGAAAAATTCCTCAATGAAAGGAGATTGAGACAAAGTCCCATACAAAGATTATATGATTACATTAAAGATAAATTAATTATTTTATTATGTGTTCCAAACATATATAAACCCAATATAGCCTAATATTATGTGTAAAACAATCATAGGTCATTCACATATATTCATATCACCACATAATCAAGAATTAGATGCTTAACCCAAAGAATGGAAATTGGGTTAAGAAGTTCCCTTACCTCGTGTCTGACGTGACTTGTTCTTTATTTAATATCATCAATAATAAACTAAAATTAATTTCTACTTCCTTAAGAAAATTTTTCAAGTTTATTATTAATTTTATATTACTTATTACCACATTATAAACATTACAAAATCATTTAAGTTAAAAACGGTCGTTTTGTCGATATTTGGTACTTGAGTCAAAAATAAACTTCTTATAATTAAAATTTGTCCATGTCTTCAAAATTAAATTATATCCAGCATTATATTCCTGATTTATATATCATATATATCATATATATCCAGTATATATATGTATTTATAATAGTATTTAACATTTGTAAATAAGAAATGAAATGCACCATTCATTGAGACGGTAAACCGCACGTACACATGAACGCTACCTTAGTTTATTTTTATTATTTAATTGATTAAAAACAAGAGGATAAATAGTAATATTTTAATTCCAGTATAATATCTTATATAATTTCAGTAACTCCATCCTTTATACATTCTACGTATGGAATGAAAGATTCATATCACTTTGAGGGGGCGGTAGCCCGCACTTCCTCAAATAAAATTATCGTATTAATCCATTATAGAAACCATCATGGTATGCTATAAATAAAAAATACATAATCATGGAGAAAATATAAATATAATATATATCACATATAAATATAGTTCAATCTTAATGGCCTCTATAAGAGGTGGTAGGAAAAAATTGAACAATCATCGTTTTGTGAGGCTGTAGTTCATCGTCCACATAAATAGTTTGTTCGTATCCATTAGATGGAGGTGTATGAAAGTGTAGTTATAATTATTATCATAAAAATATCCTATTATATTTTGGATAATGGTGTTTTTATAGATGAATGGAATAAATAGAGAAGGAGGTTAGAGAAGGAAAATAAAAGAAAAGAACTTGAGAGAAGACATTTCCTTTAAACTGGGTAACTCTATTTGGTTTGAACCAAAAATCTTTCTTGAAGTGCCTTATGAATAATTTAAGGCATATAGGTTTATGATAGGGTTGTTGGGACACTATTTTTTCAGAGTTTGGATGAGTCTAGGAGATTGAGATTTGTTTTTAAGGGGTATAGTTGATGGATATTCATAAGGGGGAGGAGGGGCTCTTTAAGAATGTTTGAAAATATTATTTTATTATTCAATGAATCTCTATATCAAAAGGTCCCCAAATAATTTAATTTGAAGAAAAATTGAGTATTGTTGGTAAATAATCTCATAAAATGTGATTTATGCATTATTAGGGCATAAAATTAACCTTATCCATTAGCCTTAACATTTAATTTACGAATTTTTCTTTTCACATGTCCTCTTGTATATTCATACTATATGGTTAATGTATTTACTATAAAATAAGAAGAGAACAAAAATGGATCATTAATGACATTAGTAACATCATATATTTAATTTTGAAGAATTTAATATTTTTAGGACTATTTTACTATTGAATAAAATATTGATCGATTTAAAAACACATTTATGTCAATTTATAAACTATTCATATGAAAATATTTATAAAAATATAATAAAACAAGATTATTTCGAAATAACCAAATTAATTAAAATATACCAAGTTATTCTCACTCATAAAATTATTTTATGGAATAAAAAAATTCCAAATAGATTTATTTTATTATTTATAATCTCATTTATTTATAACATTCATTAATGAGGTAATCATTAAATCATCATTGTGTCGTAAATAAATTTATTTATATGATGTCTAAAAATTATAAATAAAATTACATGATGTAGTAAATATTTTTAGTTTGTTAGGAATATTTACAGTTGAAAATATAACCAATATAACCCTTTATAAAAATTGGTTTACTAAGAGATATATGTTTATGTTGTATTTTCTATAACTTTAAATTAATTATTATAAAGTGTCATTTTCACTTACAACTGGCTCCATGGGGATCCAAAATAGACCCAAGGATTCCCATGGTATGACATGTATTAGTAGAGTGTAGTAGGACATGTGTTAAGGTAATTTAATATTATTATAATATTATTTTTTACCATTATTTACCCGATTTACCCTTTAATAATGGTAAATAAATTATTTTCTAATGTTACTATTCCTAATCTATAAAAATAAAAGATACCTATTTACACAATTTGGTCCACCTGATTTCTAATATGTAATTTAGTTTTTCAAATTCAAAACAAATAAGTTTAAAAAATTCATTTAAAATTAATTTTCATTGTCAAAACCCAGAAGCATGTACTTAAGATATAACAATTATCAAAAGATAAATAGTTGTTTATGTTTAATTTCAAAGTGAAATTACATCCGATTAACAAAATTGAATTTTATGATAAAAACATAATCTAATTACACTTTATAAACATTTAAAACGATAATCTAACTACATATATAAATTAGATTAATGTTTAGTTTTGAATTAATATGCACTATTTTGAACTATTCATTAAAAATGAACATTATTAGAAAAATACCAAAATTTCATCCAAAGTATATTTTGAGGTCCCACTTCAAAATAAATATATTATTTTCTCAAATATAACATATAAAAGTGATAAAAACATATTTAAAAAGGGTTCTCTATCAAAAGGCGGTAAATTGATCTTTTAAAGAATATTAGAGTGTTTATGCCTAAAATTGAATTCATTCACATTTTAAGCATCTGAATTTTATTGAATAAATGTAAAAACATTTAAAAAACTTGTATAATCATATTTTATTCAATTATATTCATTCCATGAAATAGAACAACTAGGCGTTAAATACCATTTAAAAAAATATTATTTTATTTTTTTCAGTATGAATCAGTGTTGTTTGAAACATGAGATTTTGAAAAAAAACCCATTGTTGTGTGTTGGGTACAACATAGAAAATATAATCCCCTTTAAGTAAAGTTAATATTTAATTCACAAATATTAATAAATATGAAAATATCATATCATTTATTTAATTAGGATGTTATTGGATGGGTGTTGTTTTTCTAATTTATATTTCTTATTATAGTTTTTTGGATGATTTATATTATCTCATAATATTGTTTGTTATAAATGATAAGGTGTCCCATATTGTCATTTTTATACACCCTTGGTTCTAGTCCCCAACCCGTTCCCTACTAGAGGCGGGACTCGGGGGGTGAAATTGTATATTTCATCATTGTCATCCCAGGAGGTGTATACATGGATGGATGGTGTCATGACATAGTGATATCAAAGTAGATGGTTGAGTGATAGGATTTATTTTAGAGTTAGGCATAGTTCGTATTGTATGGAATGGTATGGAAATGATTTTGGTTGACATTGGTGTGTGACATAGGTAAGGGAGACCGGCTGGGAAATGAGATTTTTGGTCCCCACATGTTCTAGTGTACATAATCTGTAATTATTTAACAGCGAATTGATATAGACATTCATTTAGGGTAGAGACCTAGGAGAGGTACATACATAAGAATGCATTTTTTTTCTTGTTAGAATTTGTTTTCTTGGAAATGATAAAATGGATTAAATTTGAAAAAATAATTAAATAAATATTTATTAAAATCCATACTACTATGCTTAAGAAATATTAACTTGCCATTCAGAAATGGATCATCTTCATCATCTATGAGTTGATGATTCAGTGGAGGTTCAGCAAACTGATCTCATTAAACAATGATGGTTTGATCCTGTTGAGGTGGATAACATGTGGCAGATGGAGTTGCATGATTTTGAGTGGAAGGAATTGGGGAAGTACGATGGTAGTGTTTTATAAGTGGAGACAAAGAGTCCAATATTAGGGATGGATATCACTTTTAGTTTTATTGAGGCCCTGATAGATTATAGGGTCACTTTTTTTGTTAGTCAGATTTAGGGAGCTATGCATTTGTAGTGGACACCTAATCTAGGAAAGCGGGCGGAGTAAGACATTTTTTGGGTTGAATTCTAGAAGGATATTCATGAAGAGTTCCTCTCACCGACCATGAATGAATAACGAGGAAATAAATTCTTTATCTTCAGTAGGGGATCATGTTGGTGATGGATTTGGGAATCATGTTCAAGAAAAATTTTTGTTTTCTGCCGACCATTTTATAGATGACGAGTCTCATGCGATACATCTCGAGGAGGCACTCATTGCTTTTATCTTGTATGATGTTACTCTTTTTTACATAGATTACATATCAAGAGGTTTAGAAGAAGGAAAATGTGATTGGGTGGATGCACTCACGAGAAGGATTACCAAAAGAAGGGTGCTAGTAGGGTTCTCTGAGGGATAGAGATGTTAGTGGAAGGTCTCAAATTCTAGGAACAACGCGGGTTTGACCGAAAGGGAGTCGACTTCAACTGATTCCTTTCCAACCTTTTGGTTATAATGGTTTATGTGATTTTCCTAGGGGATTTGTGCCAGTGTGTTTTGGTTGTGCGGTTCATGGTCATCACAAGATCCACTTCCTAGTTGTTCCTCAAACAAATTTTGGTGGAGGTGGATAGTTTGAGTGATAGCCTAAATAGTAGTTCTTAGTGAGATAGTTTATATAATTGGGGACTCATTAATTTGTATTTAGGAGAAGAGAGATAGTGGGTAGAGACCGACCCCATGATGTTCCTTGTGTTTAGGGACTGCGACCTGAGCATGGTTGTAGAGGTGGTCCTTAACAGAGATATAGAAAAGCTGTGTGTGGTTAGTTTCAATCAGTGGGGTCATCAGTTATAGATGGGATAGATATCATTGTAGGTATTATCAATTTGATTAGCACACTTTTTTGTGACTTGTTTGATTCAGGATATTTGAAATCCATTATTTCACCCACTGTATCCCATGCTCTAGGACAATACATTAAGTGAAATATCATTCCCCTAGTCTTCAGCATGAAAGTTAGAGGCTAGACCAGCTTGTTTGGTGTGTGCCAAGGGTATAGATAGATAATGGGACTCCATCAGTCCCGTGTGAGTTTCTTATTGCTACAGATTCATCCATACAATTTCATTCTAATAATCAAATAGTTGTATTCCATACTTACTGTTATGAACACATTCTATAGGAGAGTCGTGTTTTCATATGTAGATGGATGATATGTGGTTTATTTGGGGAGTTGGGATTAATGTAACCACCTGGAGTGTGCAACCCCTTTATTATTTGTAAGTAGAGATGTTAGTGTAATCAAGGTATGTTAAGATGGTAGAGGTTTCGAGGGTCATTGGGGAGTTCCTGGATGTTTTCCCCATGGCGTTTGTGATGGCACCCCCTTGACATGACGTTGAGTTTTGGATAGACAAAAAGTCGGTGCTCCCATGATTTTTATGGATCCTTATTTGATGACACATTTTGAGTTTTGGGAGTTAAGGATTTAGAGAGATGATATGATGAAGAATGGTTTCATCAAGACCAGTGAGTCACTATAGGGTTCTCCTGTCCAATTTCTGAAGATAGCGAATGGTGATATATGGTTGTGTATAGACTACCAAAGGTTTAATGAGGTGATGGTCAAAAACTGTTATATTGTTCAAATAATGGATGATATTTTCAAAAAACTGAGAGGGGTGAGTTGGTTTTATATGATCAATATGTGGTATAGATACCACCAGTTGGTGGTAAAGGAGGGAAGTATCATGAAAACTATATTTAGGTGTTGGTATGTGCACATCGAATTTGTAGTCATTCCATTCAGTGTTACAAACACTCCATTAATGTTCATGGGACTTATGAACTTTGTGTTCTTTGAGTTCTTGGATCAGTTCATCATCATATTCATCAATGATAATGTGATCTACTCTAAATCAAAGGAGGAAAATGCCATGAATCTTCAAAATTTATGGCATGTTCATGGACACCGGCAACTATATATATAGTTATCAAAGTGAATTTTCTTGACATGTGAGATAAATTTCATTTGGGAATGTGGGGTCTCAACAGGGTATGGTGGTAGACAAATCAACAGTTGATTATTTGTTTCTTGGGAAGCACCCATGAATATGAAAAAGTTTCATATGTTTCTAGGTCTTACAGGCTATTTTCAGAGGATTCTGCCCGATTTCTCTCATGTTGTATACTTATTGACAAATTTAACAATGAATGACCATGATTTTGGGTGGAGTGATGAGTTCCATGAAGCATTTAGATACTTGAAGGGGAATTTGTTTAGTGCTCCAGTTCTCTTGTTCCTAGAGTAAGGGGTTATATCTGAGGTCTTTTGTGACGCGTCTCATTTAGTCTTGGGATGCATGTTGATGCAGAAGAAGACATGGATCCTTTATGGTTCTAGGTAATTACACCCATATAAATATAACTACTCCCCCATTACATAGAGCTAGAAGAATTTGTGTTTGAACTGAAGGTGTGAAGGCATTACCTCAATTTTGAGTGATTTGTGGTCTTCAAGGATCAAAGATGTTTGAGGTATATATTTTCTCAGCAAGATTTTAACTTGTTCCACTAGAGGTGGATGAAGTTTATTTCATTATTCTGATTTTGAAATGGAATGTTATGTTTGTCGATTTTATCAGGAAGTAGTGGAAAGATGTTATTCAGGAGTCTGAGGACACATGGAGAGAAATTGAGGAGTGGGAATCCTTGCACTTATATGAAAGAGTAGATTGTGGTAGATGATACTTGTTTCAGACGATGATAAGTCTTATCTATTATAGTTGTTAGAAGAGTATTAGTGGAGAAACTCATAGTCATAAGAGATTCATGATCATGTTTTCCATGATGATGATTAGGTGGGATGGTTGGAGGATGGTCAGAACGGAATATTGAATCATGGAAATATTTTTCATCGGTAGAGTTCCATGATGGAGTCCTTATTGAGTCCCATAAATCACCTTTAGATGTTATACAAGGAATTTCAAGGATGTAACATAGCTTGGGGATAATGTTTTCGTGGGCTGAGATGAAACTAGTAGTGGCATAGTTGGGGGAAAAGTTTTTGGTTTTCCAGTTGTTAAAGGATAAACATCGTTTTCTTGGTTGTTTTTTATATCCCCGGGATGTTTTCAAGTGTAAATGGGATGAAATATGATTGTATTTATTCATAGGGTTACCTAGAGCTTCTGGAGAATGTAATGTTTTCTAGTTTTTTATGTATTAGTTGATGAAATCAGCCCAATTTTTAGTAATCCCGGAGATAGGCGTAATAGATTCTTTGGTTAAGAGTTATATAAATGGGGTGGTGTTGTTTCATTGAGTTCTGAGGTCTATTGTCTCAGATCGGGACACACATATTATCTATCAATCCTGGATGGGGTTTTAGTATTCTTTTGGCACTCAGTTACACCACATCACTTCTTTCCAGATAAATTCTAATGGAATGATTGAATGGACTATCCAGAAAATAGAATATATGCTGCAAGATCGAGTCATAGACTTTAATGGATCTTGGATATGATACCAAACCATGGCGGTGTTTTCATATAATATTGACTTTCACTCTTCCATTATCAGGGACCCATTTGATTATTTTTAAGGAAGATAGTGTCACTCACCGTTGTGCTAGATGGGGGTAGGTGAGAAAACTTTTCTTGGTCCTAATGTGGTGCAGAGCATAACTAATATGCATTAGTTTGTTCATGAGATTATGAAATTATCACAAGATCGACATAAGTCATATTCGAATCACATAAGGAGTCCCTCGGAGTTTGATGTTTTGGACCATGTGTTCTTGAATATTTCTTCTCGATGTGGGATGTGGAGGTTTGGCAGAGGGAGTAATCTTTCACCCTTGTCTGTTGGGCCCTTTGAGGTTTTGGGGAATATTGGAAACATGGCATACTATTGGGAATTTCCACAACTATTGGATAGGATCTACAACATCTTCCATGTTTTGTACATTCATGGGAAAATTTATGATGAATCCCATGTCATTGAATGGGGAGAGTGGGATATCAAGGATGGAAATCCTTTTTTGAAGTAGCTATTAGAGATCTAGGATCATAAAGAGAATGTGAAATGTGGTAGGATCATCCTTTTGGTCTGTCTTTTGTTGAGGCATGGTGGCCAGGAAGGAGAATATGTGGGAGTGAGATATGTATATTTTTTCCTAGTACCCTAAGTTGTCTTGAGTTTTTCCTTGATCTATTTTTATTGGGGATGTAATATTTGGATCCCTTGTTTTATGAGGTGAGTTGGTTTCCATTGTTTGTGATGTGTATGGTGTGATGTGTGATAAATTATTGAAATATGAAAAGGTGAAGAACAAATTCATAATCGAGATACATTAACTATGATTTGATTAAATCTATATAGGTGAGTCAGTGCTACCCAGAGTGGATATCATCTTGATCTAGAAGGGGAAATTCATTAATTCATGTTTTTCTGATTGTGTGGTTTTTGGTTGTAGAGCATATAGGTTTACGTTGCATGGCGTTTGAGATGGATGTGTAGTGGTAGTGTGGATGTGTAGTTGTGTGAGTGAAATTGGATCTTAGTTTTTGTTTTGTGATTATGAGGTTGAGCGAGATGTTTGGGGTCCTTTGGTTTGGCATGTTTGCTTCGTTTTAACATTTGAGGTATGGGGGATCCTTACATAGAATCTCACAGGGTTGTTGTTTGGAACCCTTTTCCTTCTTGATTTGGTTTTGGATTCTCGAGGGAGAGAATTAGTTAAGTTGAATCTTTTGTAATGTTCTATGTGTTCCCAGTCTGTTATATATATAGTTTTGTTTGTTAGAGGTGTTCAGAGGAGGCATTGAGGGAGTATGGATGTGTTTGGTCATTAAAAGCTGGAAGGATAAAGATTACATGTCATGTAACTATATTACATACCATGTAACTGGATTACATGACATAAAATTTAGTTTCACAATTTGTCTAGTAGGATTCACAATTTGTGAATATGTTACACGATGTGAAGAAGTGTTTCACGACCTGTAATACATCATTGTAATAAAAAATTGATATAAATAAAGAGGTGATGTGTTTTTCAATAGAAACCAGAGTTTGGAGATTTCATGACGTGAAAGGGTATTACATATAATTTAATTCTATGATCTAGTAGAGTTTTTAATGTAATTTTTATTCAATCCTCTATACATTCAATATTTCTCTCTCCATCTTATAAATTTGGGTGCACCCTAGGTGTCACGAGGCATTTTTCGATCCCTTTTTTGTCCCTTTTTGATATTTTTGTCATGGTGGATGTTCGTTATTAATATGTGGTTGATATGTGGTGAGATATTTTCTCCTTATCACCTATTTTCATCCATCCATCACTGTATGATCTTTTACGGTGTTACTTCCCTAGTTTGGGGTGCGTGTGGGGTTTATTATGCTTTTGGTATGTGGTGTAGGTTGATATGTAGTTCCACATGGTGCAGATCTAGTTTTCAGGCCTTCTTCATCACCCTAGAGTGTGAAAAGCTTTATTATGGTAGTATTTTACCTTGTTTCTCCTTTTCTTGTATCATGTGGGAGGGTTTTACTTTTTATTTCTAGGGATTAAGGTTTTCTCAGCTTAATATAAGATATATAAATTGGTTAATTGAAATTTAAGGGTATAGGGTTTTGCTTTACATGTTTTTATAGTCTTGATATGATTATGATGTGACAGATTGTATGGGATAAATTCCCCGATGAAAATTTTGGTCGTTGGTGGTTTTCTTTATACTTTTGGACTTGAGTTGTGGAATCATTTTTTGTTGTGACAGTGGTGATTGTTGTGATATCACCCTAAAATGGAAATTGATTACCCAATTATATTTGGATAATGAAATAGATTCCCAATGATTTTAGATTGCATGATAAATCCCATAAAATAATTTGGATTGTGTTAAAATTCCATTTGTAAATTTTTGAAATGATCTTGATGTGTTTTGATGAGTTGTTGTGCATGTGGGATGGCAATGTGCAATTAGGGTACATGGGGATGATGGTTTGTTTGGCCATTCATTTTGGCCGATGAAGAGGTGGACAGTCTTTTTGGGATTTTGGGGCGGAAGGTGAAAGTATGTTGATCTATTTGTGATATGTGGTAATGTTGTGCAAGATGAACGAGTAGTGATGGAATAAATAAATAAGAGTTTAAAAATTTTTGGAATTATGTGGGTTGGTTTGGTTAATTGATTGTAAATTGTTAATATATAATAAAATGGTGGGTTGTGTTGTTAATTTCGGATGATTCCATATAATGAAATTAGTGAGTTGATTAAATCAGAATTGGTTGTAAATGTGAAATGGGGTTTGGGTCTTGTTGTTGGATGTTAGGTATTTAGATATGGGTGTAAAAAGTAACAATGTGGTGAGTTGGTTTGTTTTTTGGTAAACCTATAGGATGACCAAGATTTTTTTCTATTATATATATATATATATATTCTTGTGATATCTATGTGCACCACACCCATGTTAAGAGCAATATTCCAAACACCTGCTCCATCACGCGGGGGGGGGGGGGGTGTTTTCCCAACATTCTGTGAGGAGCACAGATGGATGGGTACACACCCTTTTTCTCTCTCCCTTCTAGGTGAGGTAGGTATGGAATAGTTTGTGATGGATATAGGTCTTCTATTTCTATATATACTGGTTGTAATGGACCTGGTTTCATCTAGAGAGATTTCATATTCTATGTGTTTGTGATTATGGTGATTAATATTGTCCCAAGGGTCTCATGGATGATATGTGATGTGATTTTCCATGTGAATTTGGGAAGAGATATGATGTTAAGTGTTGTCAGGCCCAGGTGTGTGCAGGCATGATCTTTTCTGAGGCCTAAGTGTATGTATGTGTGATTTTTTGTGTTGTCCAGGTGCGTGCGAGTGGGATATGACGTTATATATGAAAAATATGGGTGTTAAAGGACACATAACATTTGGTGTGAGAGTGGAATACAAGTGGGAATGTGGTGTGGGGTACCATTATTGATTTTAACATTTTACATTAGATCACATGAATTACGATACATGGTGAGTGTTCCTTTGAGTGGTTGGGTTTGGTTATTATACATATTTATGTGTTGTTTTGTTATTCTATATTTTCATTTATGAATTTGTATGAATCTTCAACATGTGTATGAGAGACTTGGGTTTTTTATACTGTGTATACTTATATGGTCACCCTATGTATATAAAAATGGTTTCATGTTTCAAGTAGGATTATGTAGACCCTGAAAAACATTATTAGTTCCCATCCTTGACAGTTGTTGTGTCACTGATATAGAAATTTCTTTTGGGAATTAACTTAGTATACTTTATTATTTTTGAATCTGTTCTATTTATTCATATAATGTGGTATGGTTGTTGGTTTTCTTATATATGTCTAGGGGAAATTTTTGGATGATTAATATTATCTCGCAATCTTTTTCATATAAAGGGTAATGCCTCAGATATTATGATATTTGTACACAATTAGTTATAGTTTCCAATGTAGGTCCTACTAGAGGTAGGGATCAGGGGGCCATTATGTCCTTTTCATCACTGCAAGCACAAGAGGGGTATCTTTGGAGGGAGGGGGTTGTGAAAGATTATATTACTTCTTTATTATCATTAATATTTTAAAAATGTGTGTGTAAATAATTATGTATTTAAAATTTTCTATTTCAACATTTTTATGTGGATATAAATTTTATACACAAAATAAATTTATTGGTTAATTCTCACTTCAATTTTATGATCATTCTAAGTGTTTATTTTAAAATATCGTTTTAATTGGAATTATTTATTCTTGAATTTACATTGATTTTTTTTTGATAATTCGATAATAAACACGTTTAATATTATCTGAATATGATTATTCATAATGTTTTTTTGTAATAATTTCACTTTTCAACTATTTGGTACAGATAATGATTTATAAAATTCTTTTATTAAAATCAAAAATCATTTCACTCTTTAAATAATAAAACTTTTTCTTCTAGAGTTGTGTTTTTATAAACTTTTATCATGATTTTTTTAACATTATCCATATATTTTTTTCGTTTTTTACACTTGTTTGTCTTCTTATAAAATAGATTGAATGGAATATTCATATCACTTTCTAATCAAGGATCTCTTTACCCTTTTTATATTATAGTGAAAAGTATATATTTTTTAAATTTTCAATATATTAAAATTTTCCAATCATCATGAACCCTCATTTCCTTGGTGATTCCATTAAATGTTTGAAAAATTATTTGTAAATTTAATGTTTTTCCAAATATTGTGGATTTTTTTGTGTTTAAAAATTGACTTTCAAAGTTAAAATGATATTTTCCTTGAGAATGGTTTTAACATGGTTTTTTGTATTTATATTAATCAATAACAATAACTCTTTATTTTATTTATACTTGAATGTGGATATTATCTTTTGATATAATAATTATTATTTCATTGGGGGATTTATGATATTTTGACCATCTAATGTATTGGAATTCACTTTCTTGATTAAATTTTTATATTTATTAAGGTTCCTTTGAAATATCTAGTTTCCATTGAGTGAAGATTTTAAATTTTCTGTAAATATCTATATAATTTTAGTTGGATATAATCAATTCTCAAAATGTATATATTGTATACCCATGGTATTATATATTGAAATCAATTTTATTAAATGGATAAATATTGATAAACCTATTTTCTTTACTCGATATGGATATTTTCTGATAATACATATTGTTCATGAAATAAATTGATTATTTGATACATGAATAATGATTTGGGCAAGAAGATATAGATGGGTCTTTGTTAGAGATAACCCCTCTATGCATTATTAGTCTCGTGAGATGAATTAGTAGGATTGGCTTAGTAAAATGGTTTTCTATTGTATACCTACCTAGAAGTTCTAAAAAATGTTATCAAAGGTCTTGAAAACAGATGAATCATGATTCTTGGGATCATGAAGCGAAAAAATAACAAATTTCCTTCACCAATAACTTAGATTCTATTATCTATGATATTTTCAGAATTACATAATATCTGGATATATTTTATTCTCATATTTTTTATTATGTTAAATGTGTTTTAAGTTATTTACCTTTCCATAATGATTATGACTTATCCCTTTACAGATTTCATTATATTGATTAAATGGAAGTTTTTTCTATTTACATTTCAATATTTATTATTTATGTCAAATTCTTTCAATTGAATTTGTGTTTAGTTATTTATCTCGAAATGATTATGATTATTGATTCATGATAACATCAACCATACTTAACTTGTACAGAGCATCTGAGCCTAACCTTTCTTTTATTTCTTTCCTAGGACTATAGTAAGTGCACTAAGAACTCTATAAAGGATACACTATATGGAATATTTATATTCATGAAAAAGGTTATAACGTGTTCTTTAAAATGATATATATAAATCAATTATTTATCTACTTTACTATGACGAAAAAACTATACAGTCCTTCATAACGTAATTCTGTGAATCTTATTCCAATGTAATAATGTAAGACACTGACTCTGGGTTATTGGAGTCATGGTATTTATAGAAACTATAAATAAAAATGTGTCTAAAAATTGGAAATAAATTAGAGGTGAAGAGATGAGGTTTTGCCATGACTTAACTACCCACTCCCTCACATATTTCATACATAATTTAAACTCATTACCATTATATTTTTTTAAAACTTTTACAATTTTAGACTTTTAATATGGTAAATACTTTTCCATATGGTAATTTATCAATTATGCTAAAAAATAAAAGGAACCAGCATACATAACATAGAAACACTAATTAACTATTTTAAATATGTTTTATTAGATTTAATTTCTAAATATGAATAAAATTAATTTTAATGTACTAAATATATAATTTATTATAAGTATTTTTTCATTAAATATAACCTTACCTAAAAAAATAGAATATTTATTTCTAAATTAAAAATAAAATTTTTAAATTTAAAAATAATCTTGTTATATATATATTTTTTCATGTAAACATGTTTTATATATTTATTATTTAAATGTATATATTTATATTATCCAAAATGAGATACTATTTTTTTAAAAATTGGACCTTTTCACTAATGACCTAAATATTAATATTGTTAGGAAAATATCTAAAATTAACCTTATGATAATATTTCCATGGTAAATAAAAATATTTAAGCTAATTTCATCAAATAAACATAAAAATGTATATGACTTTTTCATTTATATAATGAAGTGATGAAAAATAAAACACCTTTTATTGAAAAATGTATCTTGAGAATTTATCTATTCATAATATTATTTTAAATAAATTTATAATTAAATTAGTCTTCATATATATAAACAATTAACTTTTTAAATGACTCACTAGAATATTTAGTCACTTAATAAAAATCTATATCCCAAGAAGCATTTTTTTAGAAAAAACACATTTTATTTATAATCTAATCTTAATCTAAATTAAAAAAAATTAGTTTATTTATATAATAATAGTTTAATTTTATTTATATCTTGATATTAAAATATTTCATTAAATATATAAAATAATACTTCTAGTAATTAAATTTTTAAAATTGAAAAAAAACATATTATAATTAGATATTTTATTTTTGTTTCATTGTTATTACTACTAAAATATATCATTTAATCTCAATACTAAAAACTCATAATTCTATTAATCCTTTTTAAAACACATATATCAAATGACCATTTCTATAATGACCATATCTTCAACAAACATTATTGTCATGACAATATTTAAAATTTCCCAATTTTCAATTGCCAGATTCTATTTTAATATATAAGTCTCACTAACAACATCTATTTTATTCGCACTTCTTATGTTACACTTATCATTTAGATGGTTTTTATATTACATAACACTACAATATTTCACATTTCATGATTTTTAGTCTCAATTTAGGGTTCCTTGTAATAATGTTATTTCTTAATGGAGATGGTTTTCCATTAGAGTTTCTAGTTGTAAATGTAATGTTCCATTTAATTTTCTATCCCCATATTTTATTGATTTTTTAATGAATGTAATCAACCATGATGTGTAATTATCTACTATATGAAATACATGGATTCATATAACTTCAATGTAAATTTCATTATAAATGAATAATGTTTTCTATCCTGGTTTCTATCTTTTAACGACAAATCACTAACAATGTCTTAATTCTTATGAGAGAAAAAACCATTATAATTATAGATTAAAAATAGTTCCTAAATATAACTAGGGAGTTTCATTCTCCCCAAGTAATTAAATTTTATCCACAAAATTTAAATTATTAATCACTTAAATGTTAAAAGATTTCATGAATTTATATTTAATTTACAATGATGATTCATCATCACTATCTTGGCTCTGATTAATGATCTTTATTTTTCCCTCATAATTGGAATATAACTAACGACGAGACTGTATTTAACCCTTTATTATAAATGTATAAATTATTTTTTAATGGTGTTTCTATTATTTCATGCATTTATATGTTATAATAGGAATAATATTATATATGATTTTATTATCTCATCATTTATCATTTCCTTGTGTTTCACTCCATGCATACTATCACATCAAATTTGATAAAAGGAAAGATATTAAGATTTTATAGGAAACACATTCCTATATACTTCTATTAGAGATGATTAATATATTTTAAATTAATTTTTTTGTTAATAATTAAATATATATCCATAAGGGTGGTTATTTTATGTACATAATATGTGAGTCCTCAAGACCTGGGTATACAGATCTGGTACACAAATCATATATATTTATTTAAAAAAAATAAATGAAAAATATATAGTGATACAAATATGAGGATATTTTCTGGTCTAGGCTTTGGAGGAAATGGAGAACGCTTATAAAAAATTAAAGACTAAACAAAAATAAAAATTAAATGATTAAAAATTTCTTTCACTAGGCCTTTACTGAATATAATCTCCATGAAACTTCTAAATTATCTTGAAAACATTTCATATTGTAATATAGTGAGAAAAACATTTGGGTATTGGTTTGTTTATAAAATCAAATAAAAATTTGGTTTTAAAATAAATTTTGGAAATAAATTTTTAGAATATCTTTGAAAATACATTTTCAAAGTAATTTTGAAAATATATATCTTTGGAAGAAAATCTTAGAGAACCCTTGAAAATACATATAATTTTTAAAACGATTTTGAATATATAATAATTTTATTTGAAAATTCATTCGAAAATCATTTGAAAAAATTCTATTGAAAATGCTTATGAAAAAAATAAACATTTTAAAAATATTAATAATAAAATTTAGAATAAATATGTAATTTGAAAACATTGTAGTACCTTTGAAAATAATTATCCTCTTGGAAATTCTATAATTCTTTTGGAAAATAATTATACATTTTAAATACTTTTAAAATAATCCATTCATTTTTTTAAAAAATTAATCCATATTTAATAAAACAAAACAATGGGGTCACATCAAACATTAAAGGGTGTCTATGCCAACCCACTTTCATTAGGGATCAGTGAACTCCCCACTTTCCTTTAATTTTTACAAATTCTATGGTCCAATTTCTTTATAAAAATATTTTTGATCCTTCCTTACATATATACTTTTCACTGGTATTTTTTATTTAAATACATAACATTGAATAATTAAATTCCCAAATATATATATATATATGTAATTTTATAGGAAATAATTTTTTTACTTTTGAACAATTAATTCCTAAGATGTTTATAATTTTCATTAATGCATAGAATGTTAATTAACATTCATATATTTAAAACATCCTTCACAAACTTGTGAAATTCATTTTATTGAAATTGACCGAAAATGATAAAATTTATCATTTAATAAAACATCCTTGAAAATATTTTTAATTTTTTTTTACATAATTATAATTATAATAAATTTTTACATGAAATATTTGAGTAAATATATGAAAAATTCATATAAAATTATAGAAATTATAAATTATTATTCACATAATGAAATATATATATAATTTTTCATTATAAAAATAATTATAAGAATAAAATATTATATAATACAGATAAATTTATAATATGTATCAATTTGAAATAAAATAGTTATTGATTTAAAATATGAAAAATATATCAAATTTAGAAAGCTCATAATCTATATTTTAGTTGAATTTTCAAACATTTGAAAAATTACATATTTGATACATTAAAATTATAAATAAATGTGTATATATATTTTTGTATTAATATATATAAATACAAACATCAAAAGTATAAAACTATTGAATCATTGAGAACAATCCCTTTGTGGAATAAAATATAAGAACATAAAATAATAATTGAAAATTAGTACAATAATTTCTTATACAAAAAATATATATAACATAAGTATTAGTTTGAAAAATATATTCTTAATTGGAATCACCACATTGTAATAATATATATATATTATTATAGATCACTAAATTGATACAATATATATGCATATATGTATAGTAAAATTCCATTAATGGAAGAACTATTTTAATTAAATCATATAATTTATATAATTTGAAAATAATATAGTTTTATAAAAATAAAATTCCTCTTACAAAAATATTAATTTAAAAAAACTTTCTTATGAAGAATAAATAAATTTTAGGTTAAAACGGTACAATAATATGTATGTTTGAATATCATGGAATATATATATATATAAACATTTATATTGAGTGGTAAAACGGTTTTAAAAATATAAATAGAATTTATAACATTTATAAATAATTATAGTTTAAAAGAGAAATATCCCCTTACATATAAAATAACTTGAAAACACCTTATTAAATAAAATACATAGAATTTACTTTGAAATTAATATAATTATAGGCACTTCAAGAATAATAACATTGAATTTGAGAACATTTTGAATATATATACATATACACCCTTATAAACAAGGTGTGTTTGAAATACAAATGAATAATAGAATAAAAAATAATAGCTCTTATAACCATCATTAAAAATAAACATTATATGATAAAAATAAATAATTCCAAAACAAAATTATAAACATAAAATTATAATTCTTAAAATTAAATGAACCTGAAAATTGAATAACACATATATATGTGCATATATGATTGACTAAAATATCTTATAAATTGTAGATAATATAAACGAAGATATGATCCATAATTATATAAAAATATTACAATAATTTGATTGGAATAATCAGAGTTCCAAAATAATACATATATATATTTTTTGAGAAATATTATCTTGAAATTATAAATATATAAATAATTGTTTTAAGAAAATAAAGAGGGCCCCTTATATATATATGATTAAAAAACTTATACTTAATTTTATAATTAGAAGACTTTAAAAAAACATATAATATGAAAATAAATATATTTTTATAATTAATAGAATATCCCCATGCATAAAATATTAAAATATAAAGGAGAGGAATATCCTTCCTTATTGGGGAAACATAAACTCAGGGGAGGCAGTGCGATCTTCTCTCTGTGCTGTATTTCAATCTGTGGGTAAAAGGGGAATTTGAATAGAAGGCTTTATCAAGGATAGGTTGTTAAAGGAGTGAAGATATATATATGTAGAGATAGAGGTTCCGATAAGAATAAGTAAGAAATAAAATTAGTGATGTACCCATAATTCCTTAATAAAAAGAGGCATACCTCAAGGATTGATCATAATAGAGCTAGAAACCAAGGATTTGTGGAAATTATTGGCCATAAATTTGATATATATATATATATATATATATATATCTATTTATGTATATCATCACATTAAGTAGTTTTTATTTATATTTCCAATGAAAAATTTCAATGATAATAATGGAATAATAGTTTATGTCATTGTAATTGATGTTGATTACTTAAAGAAGGAGGAGAAGAAGATAAATAATATGGGAATGGCTTCGGTCTTGGGGTGATAGAAAAGACATTTGAACAATGTTGGTGGAAGAGGTTGTGATTTAGAACAAAATCTAGAGATTATCAGATGGATGAGGTTACACGATTGAATGTTCGGGATATGACATATATTTTAAAAAGTAATCCCATGTCAAAATAGAAATTGGTTTTCCACTCCCTTATAATGTAATCCATGAAATTATAACATAAAAAATAGGTCATATACACATGCCTATTTTGGAGATCTCGCATAACCAATGCACACAATAGTTTATTACCTACCTAAAAAATGCACACACAACCCCATAGGTTAATGCCAATACTCTTCTTATGCCTCATTTAAGTTGACCCTTTGTTACTAATCAAGGCTGAGAAGGGATAGATCTCTTTTCACGGTTGAGCCATATGGGTCCCATAATTGTTTTTCAAGTCCCCATAATGTCTTATAGGAGTTGGAAATTTTTTATGTTATGTATGGAAGACTTACTTTATCAAATGGTCTATAATGAAATAGTATTATTTTTAAATAGTTTTATATTTTTCTTCTAAATGAATAAATTTTTTTAAGAACATAATCAAATTGGTCATTTCATAAAAAAAAGTATCAATGAATCATTTTACAATATTAGTTTCAAAAGTTATATATTAATACTCAAACAATAATATTAAATTTATAAGAATGAAAATAATTATTTTCTTTTGAGAGTAATATGAAACTCAAAAAAAGGACTATTTATATTGTTCATGACTTATAATTAATATATAAGTTTAACAAGAGCTTCTATAAACACATGAAAAAAGTACTAATTTAAAAATCATAAGAAATATTTTTTTCATTAAAAATAATAATATAGTAAACATATAGAATATTTAATACATGAGATATCAAAATAAAATTTTATTCAAAAAAATAGTATTATATTTCAGGTTCATGAAAATTCATTTAATTGAAGAATAAACGTATAAATTAATATGTTCTGACTATACTATAGAAATATTATTTACTATAAATAAAAGAAGTATTTTATATTTCTTATTAAAATTTAAAAAATAATATAAAATGATTAAATAAAGTTAACTAATTATACTTTTGTTTGTTTTAAACACAAAATTAATTAGTAAATAAACATTTATTAAAAATAAATTAAACATAGAATTTTTGGGGAATTACATTCTACCCCCTTAAATTGAATTTCATCCATGAATTGTTTTCATCACACACAAGGAAAATGAAAAGAATCCATTTTAAGAATTTGGAAGATAAGAAACAGTAGAATTTTATTTTGTTAAACGTTAATAAATTTTCTATGATTTTAAAAATAGATTTATTACTTTTAAGTCTTTTTTTCTAAATGAATGGTTAAAAAATAAATTCTTTTATAAAATAATATATTTAGAATATAAAACTATTTTTAACCCAACATCTCAATATCCAATGTTATATAAAACTTCCATTTGATACCAACGGTGAGGTCCTAATACCCATGCATATAGATCTAGTACTAAAAAATTTTATATTTTTATTATAAAAATGTAATTAAAAATATACAATCATTTACATCTAAGAATATTTTCCAAAATATGATTTATAGGAAAATTTCCACTCTTACAAAATATCAACGTTTAAAACAACATTATAATTAAGGGATTAAACTTTTCTCAAGCTAGCTCTTTATTGAACCTAATCACTATGAAACATTTAATTAATCCTTAAAACACATCTTAAAAACAAAGGGTGAGAAACAATTCACAGTACAGTTTTTGAAAATCCCTTGAGAACCCTTTTTAAAATACATTTTGAAAATAATTTGGACAATACCTTTTAAAATACTTTGGAAAATTTATTTCTTTAGTATAAAATCATATAAATCCTTTTAAAATACATAGAATTTTGAAAATAAAAATATTAAAACACTTATTAAAATATTGAATATTTTTTTAGAACTCCTTTAAAATCCATTTAAAACATGAGTTTGATAACTCCTTAGAAAATAATTTCACCTAAGAAAAAATTAACTATACCTTTGGAAATACATACATAATGTCTAAACATTTTAACACCTTTGAAAATACATACACATTATGAAAATTAGATAATAATGTTAGAAAATAATTACACTATGAAAATACACTAAAATAATAATGTTATTTTTATTAGAAAGTATTAATCATTATTTGGATAAAAACTGTGGGTACACTTCAAACATTAAAGATTGTGTGGGCCACCCCAATTTCTGTAGGTATGGGTTAACTCCCCACTTCCCATTCAACATTAAAATGTCCATGTTCTAATTTATTATAAAAACATTTTTTTGATTGCCTAACATAAATACATTTTTCAGCAGAGTTTGTTCTTTAAAAGAAAAACATAACATTATTACATTCAGAAATATATATATATATATATAGGAAACCACATACTGAATTTATATAAACTAAATCATATGAAAATTATACTTTGCATAAATGAATGGGTTGTAAATTTTTATCCATGTATTTAAAACATCCTTTATAAAAACATGAAATAAATTTTATTAAAAAGGACCTAAAAGCATAATTTAATATTTTAATTTATTAAATTTTAATAATATTATTCGATACCGATATTAATAATTAAAAAATTTATTCTTTTATATATGAATTATTTTTAAATATATAAACCCTTTACATAAAAAATAATAATTGTAATGTACTAATCACATAAAATAATAGATATATAATTTTATCTCAAAAAAAATCATTATAATAACCAACTATAGAATGCATATAACATTAAAATAACTAATATTTTTAAATAAAAAATATAATTATTTCATAATTTGAAAAAATTATATCAAATTCTGCAAGATCGTAACTGATATTTAATGTTAGTTTTGAATCAAATTAAATATTACTCATTTAAATTCTGGTAATTATAATTAATTCTATATTTGTATACACATACACAATGAAATTATAATACTATAGAAACATTGATAATAATCTCCTTTTACCATAAAATATTACATAAAATAATATCTTTAATTTAGTATAATAATTTTCTATACACGAATTATATGTTACATATGTATTACACTGAAAAATACTTTCATAATAAGAATGAACACAATAATATATATATATATATGTGCTTTAAGAATAGTAATTTGAATATATATATATATCCTTTTTTTGAAAGAAATAATGGATTCAATTACAAAATAAAATTTATAACTTTATAAAATAATATAGTTTTCTTAAAATAAGTGTCCCCTTACACAAATATTATTTTTAAAAACACATTCTTATGTAGAATAAATAAAATATATTGAAAAAAATTCATGAAAGTGTATGTTTTAATAACATGGAATATATACACACACACACACACCCTTATATGGAGTGTAATAATTTGTTTGAAATAATATTTAGAATTTATAACCTTTTAAATTAATTATAGTTTTAAAATGGATACATCTTCTGACACAAAATATAACATGAAAATAAATTATCATAAAGAATAAATAGCATTTACATTAATAATAATATATGTATATACATGCGATTCATATGAACCTATAATTTTAGAACATTATAAATATATTAACATATACACCCTTACAAACGATGGGTTTTTGAAATATTATGGAAGGATATCATAAAAATAATAGAGTTGGTAACATTTATTGAAAAAATATATATAATGATAAAAATAATGAATTCCTTCAAAAAAATATAAACACAAAAAAATAGTCTAAAAATGAAATTAACTTTAAAATTGAATAAAATAGATATATGTGCATATATATTTTAATAACATACATTGAAACATTATGATAATATATACATAGATATGATACACCATTACATAAAAATACTTGAATAATTTGACAGAAATAATTAGTGTTTAAAAATTTTAATATGTATATGTTTTGAGTAATATAAACATGATATTACAGACATATATACATACACACACACACAGACACACATATATATATATGATCCATGAAAAATAAAAAGGTCTTAATAAATTGATATATTTATAAAAAGAATAATTTATTTTATAACTGTAAGACTAAAAAACAATTGCAATCAGATAACTAATATAATTTTATAAATAATATAATATCGCCTTATATAAAATACTTCAAGTCAAAGGAGATGAATCTTTCGCTTACATGGGGAAAGTCGAACCAAGAGAAGGTAGTGTATTATTCTGTAAGTGGTGTGTTCGAATTATTGGGGTAGATGGGGAAAACAATTGAAAGGCTTAATCTTGTCTATGTTTTTCAAGGAGTAAATAAGTATATATACATATATATATAGGTTTAAATTTCAATATTGATGAAATAAAATCGATGGCATAAACATAATTACATAATGAAAAGAAGTCTACGTTGAAAAGTTTATCATAGTGGAGCTCAATACCATGGATTTTGGGATAATACAGGGATATATATTCTATTGAAAGATGCATATATTCATTTTAAGTGTTTTATGTTTACTTTTCCAAGTAATCATTTATAGTGAATACGTGTGGAAAACCATAACTAGGTCTTGTTTCTACTAATTCCGTGCAGAAAAATAAGAATAATAAGTTAAACTATGTAGTGATCATTTTGTTCTTGGCATGCTGTAGAAGCAGTATAAACAATGACTGTGTGTGGGGGGTGTCATGAGGTAGAAGATGACTAGGTGATGATTAGACAAATAATGTTACTCAATTGAATAGTTGAGATATAACTGATATTTTAAAAACTGAACCTAGATCAAAATTGAAGTTAGTTCACCACTCCATAATAAGATAATACATGACATTCAAAAAACTAAATGAAATATAGAAATTATACACTGGCCTATGAAGGTGATATCACCTGATCAACATATGCACGAGACTGTGACCCACTTAAGCTTTTCACACATGGTCCTAGGAGTTGAATCCAATGCTCTGCCTATGCCTCATGTGAGGCAACACTTTTCTGATACTCAAGGAATTTATAGGTGTATAACTATACACATGGTCATATCAATGGTTACAGAAATGTGTTTTGGGTCCCTTATTATACTATAGCAGTATGATAAATATTTTAATCAATGTAATAACTATTTAAAACTCAAATGCGTTGTAGTGAAATTGTATAATTGATCATTAATTTTAATCTTCAACTTCTGAATGAATTAATTATTTTAAGAACATATTCAAATTGATGATTTTATAGAAACAAGTATAAAATAATAATCTTAAAATAATATTTTTAAAAATTATATATTAATAATATAATTATAATTTTAAATCTATAACAATGCTAAAATATATTTTTTATTTATAATAATTTTTATCTTAAAAAAAACAAATATGGTAATTATTATTCATTAGGACATATAATTTATATAATAATTTCAAAAACATATATTACCAAAACATGAAAATGTATTCATATTGAATTCAGGTGAAAAGGATTATTTAAAATTAACAATATATTAAACATGTATAACATTTAATACAATAACTATGAAAAGAAATGTTTTTAGAAGTAAAAAATGTTATATTTTATTTTGAAGAAAATTATTTTAACTAAATAATAAAAATATAAATTAATATACTAACAATATAATATAAAATTATTATTTCTTGGAAATTATAGTATTATTCTATTATTACACTTAATTTATTAAAAAAAGATATAATGATTAAGGAAATTTAACTAAAAATATTTAATTTTTTTAGATATTAAACAACTTAAAAAATAATCATTTACGAATATAAACCAATGCTTATAATTTATGGGGTGTTACATACCAAATATTCTAGGTATAAATAAATGTGTTCAATAAGTTACAAATACAATCCATATTTTTTAAGTTTATGGTTAGGGTTCTTTACTCCACATTATTTTTATAACTCACATGAATAGTTGTTGTTGAATAGAAATTACTGTGTCGAGTAACTTTTTGGTACAATTCATCATTATTAGTCATTTTATATGTTAATTAACATAGATAATATCCACATTCCTCTTATTTTATATAGTGAACTATCAATTGAATATTAGGATGAACTCATTTTGCCTTCCAAAATATCCTCTAAATTCTTCACTTTTCTACAGATATTTGTAACTCAAATTACACTTTTTAAAAACATAAAACATCTACTAAGTCATTAAAGAAATTAAAAATTGTGATTTTTACTTTATTTGGGACATGAAATAATTTTACCATTATTTCAGTCACCATATTCTTCACCCAAAAATCCCTGAAAATATATATTTATCTTCTTTGTTGTGTTTGGAAGCTCTACTATTTCTCAATTGTTAATCATGATTAATAATATATAGGTTTATATAATCAAAGTATTTATCACTACATATATTAACCTTCTTTTTTCCATTGAGCCCATATTTTTGTTGTCCATGTCGCCATGTGTTATCTCGATTTTATTTTTAATCAACCATTACAAAAAACCAAAATATGTTAAACAAGAGCTAATAATAATTAATAAAATAAGCAAATCAGTATAGGTTAACAACATGAAAATTTAAATCTCAAAATTTCATTATCTTTTACATTATTACATACTTTTTAAATTAAAAATAAATAACTATTGGTTAGATATTTGTTTCATTTGGTTGGGTTATCTCATTATTGATGGTTTAATTCCGTAACATAATAAATCCTTCATAATGGAATATAAAGAATATGATTAACAAATCCAAATACACTAGGTGGTTCAACAGAGATGTGAATTTATAAGTCTTTGTCATATATAAGGGAAAATTGAGTTATTTAACAATATAGCCTTTTTAGGGTTAGTATAACTAGGAACAGCTTTGTTAGATCCACCATCCTATTTTAATAGTTAGATAAGGATGTTATTGGAGGTAAAACCACACAAATTATTCTTTATGAAAATTCCAGGATGCATTCATATAGATATAATTTCTCATATACAAAAACAAAGGTTCTTTAATAATTTATCCTATTATAATCCTTATAATATTACATCAATCATCATAAATAGTTATCAAAACCATTGAAATTATGAAAAATGTTATCTTAACAAAACATGAAGTCATTTACTACACCCAATTTATCCACAACCAATATCTTGAAAGACTACAATTCTAAACTATGTATTGATTTCAACTATAGTAACTCATAAAAATGACTATCAGATCCCCATAACATAAAGAAAATATTTATTATAATTTTTATGAATACATTTTTGGATAAGATTTTTATAGAATTATGATAAAAAATTCTCTAACAAAAACAATTTTTTTTATTAAATGGTTATTTTTTTATTATATGTGAAACTATATTATCCATAAATAGTTTTGAAAAACACCAAATAATTAAATACATACTAAATTATTCTGATAAATTTATACTTCTCATATCTTTAGATCTTATGGAAAAGGAACCTCAACAAAGGAGTGAGCTCAGATTCTCAGTAAAGGTAAACATAATCAATAGCACCCAAATATCATTAGTGATATTAAGAGGATAATAGAGATATATTAAATACACATAATAAACATATACCAAACTAACCATAGATTATACATCCCAGAATCGGTCATAAAATAACATAACACATGAATGATTCAATTAAAAAGATATTTGAGTGAAGAATATAATAATGAAAATAAATATAAACTATTGAATGTCTTTCTAATCTATAAAAAATATGGAAATTATGAAAAATTGATTTTTTGAGCCACATCATTAGTTCCCACACTTATGATCAATTAAAATTATCTTTCTAATACTGATCTCATGAGATATATAATTTTAGACAACACATTGGAAGTTGATATTGGACCATACCAATTATTTATCCAAACATGTTAGTTTTATTGGAAAATAACATAATTATATTGAAATAGGATGGATTTCATGAAACATTGAAATAAAAACCATTCATTATTTATGGACAAAATAATCCATGGAATGAAAATGGGTTTGATATCATTTTTTAATGGATTCATTAAATAAAATCACAAATAACTTTATCCATTATGATAATTTATTTATTGCATGAATTTTTTTTATCCAACCAAGTCATGTAATATAAATGTAAATTCAATTAAATAAAAATAATAAAAAATTTGGTACATACACTATAGAGATAAAGGGTATAATGTTGAGAAAATAATTTAACAATGTAAAAAATTTATGGAACCTAAGTGAACACCCTACATCCTATGGAATAAAAATAGTTATTTACTAGAGGTAAGTCATTATATGGAATATTAGAATTATAAATTATAAATTATTAGGGCTAACCAAGGCAGTGATGTATTATTTCCATGATATTAAAGAACATTTCATAATAAATCTTGATAATTAAGGTGGATGATATTATTTAATGAATATACTTGATCTAGCATAATAGGTATCAATAGAAAACAACTTAGATGAAAAACACTTTATAGATGTTATAGAAAAAACCACTTTTCAAATAAGAAATATTCTTAATTATTTGAATGAATTCTAAAACTAATATTCTATAAAACTAGTAGAAAAATAAATTCTTTGGAAACCATAAAAATATATAGGTAACTATTTACATAAAATTAAAATTTCATTAGAATGAAATTTTCAGAAAGAATAATTTCACATATTGATGAGAATGTCCTATACAGAAAATGTTACAATTAATTTAAAACATTTATATGAAGTTAAATTAGTAAAAGTGTAAATAAATCAATTATTAAGACATATATATTAACAATTTAAATAACATTTAATAAATAAAGACATGAAAATTGGTATGTTGATGGCTCGATTATGTATCAAGCTAATTTTATTGAATTTTGATCAAGAATTTTAATGTTTTATTATTTTATGCCAAAATGTTAATTTATTATATTAAAATGTGGATAATTCTCATTTCAAAAATTAATTAGGATATAGTGGATGAAAATTTTAGTTTTGAATAATATTTGTTTGTATGAATTTTTTATTTAGTTTTGATTAGTGTTTAATTTATTTTAGGTAAACAATTCAACATCCCTATATCCTTCACTCAACCCCAAAACAAAATTATCATAACATCTTTGTGGAATCCAACCAAGATAATGTGGAGGGATTAATCAAGTTTAGATATTTTGAGCTTTATCTCACACATATCACATGGAGTCAGGTGGACCAGCACATGGGGAATTAACAGTGTAACAAAGATTAGAGAGCCTCACGCGGGTGGTTAGTCCCACATAATGGTAGGATCCTAGGGTCCGATTCAAATTTCATTGGATAAATGAATGATTGGGGTTGATTATAATGCAATTGGATCACACAATGTTTTTTAAGGTGTTACACATTCGTCTTCTATATGATTCCTCATTTATAATTAGAAATATATATTCCCCAATTTAATTTCCCCACGTTGGAAAATATTCTCATCACCACTACAACATGAGATTAGCATATCACTATTCATTCATGCAATAAAAATCCATTGTTGCTACCATATGATCATGATCTCAATCAAAGGATAACTATTACATTTTGAGATCAACATGGATCCCACTGCAAGCTCGTGTGATGTATTTTACAAATTCAAATTGATGTTATGAGGCCCTTTACATAGTGTTACATCTAGAATCCTACCAATAACCACTACCATTTGACAATTTACTAAATTTTTGTCACTGATCTACCATAAATATTCTATCACCACTAATATGATTCTCTATCACATTGATGCTTCCACAGTTCTTTGATAACTATAGTGATACTGTCAACCCCTACTACTTCCAGATTACTACCACCATCTTGATTTCATCACCATTTCTCAATTATAACCACCATTGAGTCTCTAAAATTATAATTTTATGATATTGAAATTTTCTTATATCTATATGCCTTAATTTTAGTAGTGTTTATACCCATTGAAATTTCAATCATTTGTTTCTTATGTCACTCACTTCTACTATTCGGTTACCTCTACCATTAAAGTTCCTCCAAAACATTTTTATAAGATCCTTATTATACATGGTGTTCCTAATAACTCCACTTAAAGTTATAACAAAATCATTCCACTTTTATTAAAGACACCACAAATCAATAAAAATTACATTACCATCCCTGTAAGAGCTCGATGTTGTGCCAAAAAGTCCACTATTAATGTGTGTAGAATAGCGAGACTCATGGGGGAAAATATCATAAAGAAATTTTTTCATCCAATGGTTGGGTGAGGAATGCATAATATATGAAATATTCATATACATGTTAAATTCTGTATAGATTTTATAAAGCCAACAATTGGGAAACACATGGTAGGGTTTATATATAAATGTGCACATCTTGGAAGAGTCATATCCCTGAACGCTTATTACAATGTGATAAATGAGGTGATAAGTCAAATTCCACATGGAGTATGAAATTTAGAATGGAGGTGAATTGAATCAAAATATTTTAAAAGTAAAACATATGAAAATATTCATATTTCTATGTTTCATTCAATACCATTGATATTATGGAAAATATTTTTAAATGGGATCTTCATGTGGATTTCAAAAGGGAACCTTTGAACAATTTAATGAAAAGACATTCGAAGGGAGAATCAAAAGCATCATTCCTTTTACTAACTTAGCCTATAAATAAAAAGTCCATGTTTCTATGATGGATATCAGCTACATGACATTGAATTCTCGATTAATATTATTCATTGGTGTTTATGAATAGATTTATTTTGATTTCATTTTCAGGTAACCCATAGGGATATTTTAATTCAAATATTCTTAATTCATCTATATATATATATCCACCTTATCCACCATGGTCTATTGTGAACTTTATGAGGATTAACTAATTTATGTAATATCCTGAAGGATTAATCCCATATTAAACCCACATTCATGATTAATATTTTACTTAGATTAATATGTGGAAGATTAAATGCAAGTGTAATTGTTATTATGGTTATATAAATGATGGAAATTTATTTTTGAAAAATTCTAACTTTATTTAGGAGGTAAATATATATGTTACATGGAAAATATTATGTTAATTGTATATTCAAAATTGGGGTGTGAAAAGTTGTTCACATATACAATGGATTGTGTTCATTAAGTGAATATACAACTAGTAAAATATTTCTCTCAGTAGATGATTGTCTAAGGAGAAAATAAATTATTCCCCAAGAGTCATTCATTCTATATAAATCCTTATATTCATATTTACCTTTTAGTTTTTCATTTCTTTTCCAGACACCATTTTCAATAAATTTCATTAAATAATAAATAAATATAAAATAATGGAATTTAGAATATAAGTGATTGGCTGTAAATATCATGATATAAGATGAACTTAGTTAGACACTATGCAGTACCAGGAAAATATTTTAGCTTTTAAACTACTATATGACTAGTATGTTAGTTATTTAATGGGTTGAATAGATGGGGTCAGTTTATCTAACTGTAAATACATCGGGTAAATATATGAGTCAATCAGAAATGAAAATTTATGGTATTATATAAATCCACATGAATACTAATGAAAATTATGAGGGTTTTTAGAATAATTAAAATTCTATAGAAAGAGTTTCTTCAAAATAAACCTTAAACTAATTATATGATAGAAAAAGAAACCCTTCTTATTTATGTATATTTTTATTCAGATACCCATTTTGGACATTATCTTATTTTGAAAAAGAATACATTTAAATTAGAACAAGATATTATCTTAAAAGAACATAAATATGGTGAATCGTATTCATTAGGTTGTAATCACTCCATATTAAATATATCATGGTGCACAATATGAAATATGACTCAATGGATGAAAATTAAAGAAAAAAAACCTTAGCTTGTTCCCCTATAGTTGAAATCACTCATTGCTCCTTGATAACGATTTTAAAAATCTCAGTAAACTATTTCAAGAACTTATTCATATTAAATTTTATAAACGTTATTTATAACTATTAATTTCATGTATATTAGTTAGCTATTTCATATTTTTGATATCGAGTGGAAGTAATATTGATCAATTTGAGATAATTTTGTTACAAAATTTTTTTATTCAATAATAATCAAATATAAATCATTTAAAGATAATTCGAGATACTAGAAATAATGTTTTATAATTATTATTACTACTATAATTTCATTCTATGTGGGTTTTTATGATATTTAAAAATAAATTTTTTGGTGATCATGTTTTGATGATTCATAACAAATGGTGTTTTCTTAAATAATGAGATATTTCTATATTACCATTAAATATACCAAAAAATATCATCATTTACATTCTTATATCTAATATTACAAGAAATAAATTTCTCATATTCAACCATTATAAAAATTTATAGCATTTTCTAGTAGGTGGGTAAACATACTAAAGAAGAATATACCATAAATATTGGATTATTATGAAGTGATTTAGTATTAATGTCATTATAATAAAAGAAGAAGTATCATATATAATATTTATTTTTATGATATATTATTATATGAACCACTTAAAAGAACAATATTTCTTATAAAAATCTTTTTCATATTATAAAGAAATCAAATTCTCTATTAAAAGGCACATTTGGGAGAATGAATTTATAATTTTTATTTAATCGTCATATTGACAAAATATTTTCCAAATGTACATAAAATAACCTAGAAATTTTCATTAACATAATATTTATCAATTATATCAATTCTGATGACCATCCAAGTAAGTAGATACTGAAATGAAATAAAATATCAATCGTTCACTGGATGTAGTATTCCACAAGTATACATAGATATTGTTTTAATTTTCTATAGAATATGGAAAATGGGTTAAATTGATTATAATTTATGAATTAATTTTTTTTCATAAACTATATACATATATATTAAATTCTATATTTCAACTATTCTAGTGAAGTGGTGAAGGAAAAAACACATTTCATTATAGAGGTAGCAGTTCACACAACCCATTATTGGTGGTTTTGTTTTTTATTAAACGAAAATGAAATAGTGGTTAATTCTTGAATCATAATTATAATAATATAACTGTATAATAATAATACTTATGTTATAATTTTGATATGGTGTGGTGAAATTCTAGGATGAAGAATTATACATAAATTAATAAAAATGAGAAAAGTGTGTATGAAAATTATACCTCACTCCATATATTATTTCACTCACAAAGTGGGTTAATCATTGGTGGGTGTTGATTCCCAAAATAAAAGAGTTTGAAATAAGAACTAGTGAAAATAACCAATAATAAAGCTTATCACTCCAGTATATAGGGAACATGGAGGGAAGATAATTCTCTTTCCATGATTACTTTACACCTTGGTAGTCATGTGATCGGGTAATGTAAGTATGTAACCTTCAAGGAATAATGTGATAACTTAGAGAAATGTAATCAATTACCTTGAGAATATAAACATGTTTTTTATTTTTTGGAGGCTATCTATGATAGGACAATTTCATAATCCCTTAAATTCATCTGACTCCCTTAATTTATTCAATCCCATGACCCCTGAATTTTAATGCAATTAACTTCCTAGAAGGGATTTTCAAGAAGGTATGATTCGGATTCACATTGTAGTTTGAAATTCCAAAAGATAGGAGGATTCTTAAACCTAAATAATACATGAAAATATAGCATTGAATGATTACTATGAAATAAACCACAATAGTTTTCTTTTTTATCTTGTGACCCCAATGGATATATGATTTCACAATCCCAGTTGGATAATATGATCTACATGAGAGAGGATTTATATAATTGAACTCATTTGTGGTAAAAAGTTATCATGTGGTTTGGTAGATACACCATAATAATAGCACAACATTAGTCATGTGAATTGAATGAGATGATAATAGCTTATACACTCATCTTCCACCACCTTAATCCCATATACATGAATCACCACCATTATGAATTAATTATGATATAAGAATCCATTTATTTTATAAATCCATAGGAATCCATTCAAAAATGACAATTACAATCACATGGATCAAAACACACATGAGTAAAAAAATGAAATTCAAGAATAGTAATGAAACATTAAAGTCTACTAATTGAAAATTTGGTAATATTAAAGGAAGCACTATTAGAATATTGGTTGGAATCTTCTAATATCATAATCATCTGTACAGGTCTTCGTTTTTCAATTTAAATATGAATTATTAGTGTCATAATATCACTATGAAGTATCGGTTTAACAATTTACTAATGGCCTAATTTTCATGTGATAATTTGTTGACCTCTTGGTCGTATGACTAGAAAACCTAACATCGGTTACATTAAAGTGAGTCTATGATTCCTTCATGTGACCATGTAACCTCATGAACTTGATATGATCTCAAAACTACCATCTATATAAGAGAATTACTTCCATAAAATTTCTCAGAAAATACAGGTCCCTATATTTTCCTATTTTTTCTTCATGACCATATATCTATCTTAGACATCCAATTTCATGTCTGTCCCTAAATTCTCAAGGTTATAGGGTAATTTTCTCTATGATTGTTCTTCTCATTACATTCCCACCAATGGGATATTGGAATATTATGTTGGGAGGTTCATGTGTAAATCATAAATAATATATCTAATAGCTATAAAAACTCTCATTCAGATTAAGATTAAGATATATATGATTCTGTTGTAAGTATTGAGACCCATATCTGAAAACATAATACTATAAAATGTATATTTTTTTATCTTATATTTCTATATGAACATATTCCCCATGGATATGATAATTTACTAATGAAATTATATTAAAATTCCCCCTAGAGTTATCACACTACTATATTCCTTTTGAAGGTATATAATCAAAATATAGAGCTATATTCAAGATGGAATCCATAATATTATTCACCATGATTCCATACCACTAATCAAATCTATTATCACTCGATAAATATCACTATTTGTATATAAAATCTTATTTCTCACATCAACCATCACTCATGTTGGATTAATGGAAATAATTCATTGTTTTATGGCTCACATACAACAAAAAATAAGATCATTGTATGATGTGAATCTATATAGTTAACATGATTATTTTATGATGAAGTTCTATATACTGTTTGAAATATATGGCCTATGATTCCCATTTATAACTATATATTTAGGATGCATCCTAAGGGTTCACACCCATTACCATATACCCCTTATTTTCCTCTTCTAATATTATAAAATTAATAGGGGAATTTTTTATTTTGAATGATCATATCTTCTATTGTATACAACCATTCTCCATAGGATTCATAACCATGTTTCAAATAGGGGAACCACTTTGGGTAATCCCAATTTAAATCCATCACTATTTTCACGTGAAATGTGTATGATAAAATTTATTTCTCATTTTGATTACTAACCTTGGATCACATAAGAACAAATATATATTGTGATTATTTCATATACATAAAGGTAATACCACTAAAAAATGGTACTCAAATTTAGGTTTAATCCAAGACCATATCATCTATTTTTTTGAAAGGGAAATATTCCCAATGAATCACATTAGGGCATCCCCCTAGGAAAAAAATAAAAATCTCTCTATCATTACATCATTTATGTCATAATATTTTTTCACACATTGTGGTAAAACATATGTTACGGTCAAGTCACATAACCATAAACTATTTCAGTTGAACTATATGAGATTTGATTCCTATCATAATATGATACATATGATTCCTCATTTATGTTCAAAATAAACACCATTATCCTTATATTTCAATTCCCATGGTCCTATATTACTCATTAGATCATCTATGTCCTTTCCCCACAAAACCATATTTCTATGAGTTTGATATTTTTATTTATTTGGAAAAAATTACATAAAAATATTCATGTCAACTAGTTATATACTTGATATAATTAGGGCCCCACCATGAAATATATATTATTTCCATTTCCAATCATATCATCAGCATCTGGACATACTCATAGTTAGAACCATATTCACAAGGATATACTCCTTATGAAACAAACACATCATCATTGAGATATATTTCACCTAAGGATAACTAAAAAAGTATCATAATTCATATGTCTCAAATTGATCATTTCTAAGAATCATTAACCTAGTATTCCTTGCTGAATGATGTCAAACTCCAGGGATCAATCCTCACCACCAGACCATAAAAGGAATGACATGTCCTGTTAGGCAGCACCAAACATCATGGGTTATAATTCCTTTAACAATGATATGTTTCAAAACCTTCCATGGTACCAATCCCAAAACAACAAAATCCAAACACTTATTATATGGAAACAATGACTAGATAACTCAAATTCATTTTTTTAAAACATAGCAACCATTAATCAAAATCACCAAGTAAAAATTAAATAACATTATCGATAACCACATATACATACAGATGTTATCATCAATAGAGAACCATTGATATATATATATATATTATCATTTTGAAAATATTTCCATGATATGTATATAGGTTCACATCGTTGAATTCCAACATATGAATATAATTGTTTTGCTAATCAATCCCATATCTAAAATCAATGATGATTCACAAGAATGAAGGAAATTTTTAAGAGTTTCCAATTTATTTCAATAATTTCTATTTAATAGGTTTTGATGAGACACGCTTCCTCTCATCTCAATAAATGGGGGTTCCGATGCATTTTTTGTTAGAATCATCAATGACAGTGTGCCTTTTGAAAGGAGTCTCGTAGCTAATTATTGATGTAGGATACAATGGTTGTTTTTACTTTCATGTATAAACCTCATTGGATGCCATAAAAGATAAGAGTAGTGGCCTAATGTGATTATTTTTCATTCATTCTCATCCCCTCACAAACAAAAATGGTCCACCCCATCTTGAGATGAAATTAAATGGTCACTTTGATGTGAATCATTGTATAAATAAAAATACTTATTATACCCATATGTTGGGATAATTCAATGAATATTATAAAAAATGGTGAAATATAAATAAATCATCCCCTTAATAAAAATATTTTTGTTACTATTATGTCTATTAACATTTTAGTGTATTCTATGCAATAAAAAATATCAATCCCATCAGGATTTATTCATTAAAAAAACTAAAAACTATATTCCTTATAAATTGTTATTAAGGAATTTTTTTAATTGGTTTGTTTCACAGATCAATAACCTATTTATTATTAATAGATCTCTTCGATCCATAGAGATTTCATCCTTATTGTGTACGTATTATAACATTATAGATTTTGTGAGACCCACATAATCCACAAAAATAATAGAAACATATCATTCTCAATGTATTTAACACAAGGTGGAAATCGTAATTATATGAGATAAACATTTAAAAATAAAAACCCTCACCCCATGGGAAACCTTCAAGGATCTATATGAGATGAATCTAGCATGAAAATTTCATATTCAAAAGACATTTTTGAAGCCAATGATGCCTATTACCACTATTATCTACTTGGGTATCCAATCCTCGGACCATGAAAATAAATACATTTCTTAAGTTAGGATAGTGATTCATAGCTCCATCCTTTATCCATATTCTGGAGTTTCCTACATGGGATCCATCAATGAATAATTTCCACCACTATTCACCCACCACCCCTTAGTTGTGTTTTGAAGGTTCTTCCAGGTTGATTTTCCTCCAAATCACACAGACATGGGTGTCTATGATTTCTCACAAAAAATGGTGAGTTGGGGACAATAGGAGAAAAATAATTTACCCACTTCTGTTTAATAAATCTACCAACACAATATGGTGGATACTATATTGATTTCCTATTTTCTTTCTCAAACATAGAAAGTATGCTAGAATATTTCAACAGCATATAGGGTGAAGGCACATATTCATGCCACCAAATGCGAAGCCCACCATAATATCTCGAGGGAATGTAGAGTACTAGAGTGGGTGCACATTCCCAAATCAATCAAATATGTATATATGTATATCATAAAAATAATAAATAAATACATTCAGATTCCTTCTCGAATCCTTCTGAATTTCTAGAATATTCTAGTTTTTATGATGAATTTTCACAATAATATTTTGATGAATAAATATGAATAAGAACATATAAAAATTTGAAATACTATTGTGGTATATCAGGATGAACAATAATATAATATATAAACTCGAGAAAGACATCATATTCTTTCACCCATTCTGGAGGATTGTCCATATGTTTTGATAAGGGATGATGAACAAGAAATATATCACATCTTCTTTTTGAATGGTGTTTGTTAACTTAATTTGACAATAACCATAAGACACATAAATATTACTATCATAAATATTTGACATCATATTCCAATGGAAAACCATGATAAGACAAATACTCCCTCTTCATTTGAGGATTATTCAAATATTCTAAAATTTGCCACAGGGTTGGCCCATATCCCTACAAACCATTCAAGGTCATTTTTGCAAATTCATATATAAAAAAGGATCCAAACCCTTACTATTATACTAGTAAATGGGGTACTACATCAGAATACCACAAGGTCCATATATTTTGAGGCACATATAACATCACCCATAATAGATGTCCGTTGGAAAATTATTACAGGGAGTGAACATTAGAATATGGATCATATTCTTACTCAAAGAGCTGAATGATGAAAATATCCAATAGCCACTGAATGGTGAGCTCATAATCCCAAAAACCTTCAAATATTTTTAATCATATACCAATATTCCTAGTAGTGAGAACATATATTTAAAGTATCAAAATATTTTTTCCATCATATTCTAGTGACTACCATATGAAAGGTTCTTTCCCTACTCAATTCTAAAGGGATTGTCAACATATTTTGACTACAATGAAGGATGCTTCTTATATTCCTACCATTCTCAATGACATTATCCATGAGCTTGTACAATTAATATATATAATCTCATTGATCCAATGTCTCTTCATAAGAATAATAATTCCATATCTAAATAGAAGTCTTTCTCAAAATACAATAAATATAGATTATGTGGATACTACCCCATACATCCACTATAAAAAACCACTCCATAGTGATATCTAACTAATGATAAGATATCACCCATTTTATGGGTTCATTCATATAGGTTTTTTAAAACATAATTCTTTAGTACATATGTTTTCCTATCAATTTCATAGGGAACCTCAACTCGGTCAATAGTTGACCCAAAGTGGTGACAACTATCCCTAGATTTAACAAGCCATGAGACACTTCAACTGGAAAATAGACCTCTATTATCTGACCATCATGGGGAATAATAATCTGATAAAGGGAATAGAATGGATATATGGAATTTATTAGAAGAAAAAAATATTCTATCAATGTTCTAGAACAACATTATTTTCATCCATGACATCCTGAATGATAAAATGGGGGAAGGAAGGCTCCTCCTACACCAAAACATATGGTCAAATATTCTTCATCTAAAGGTTAAGACCCTAACATATCTGGTATATGATAATCATATCCAACAAATGAATAGGAATATTTTTGTTATATTAAATTGTAAATTCTCTATGTCTTTGGGTCCATGGTCTGAAAAGAATCAGGAGAGACAAAAACATGATTATATCCATAGCATAGTGTCCCTCTAATAAATAACTCTCGATTTTTCATAAAAACTCTATATCAACTGATGGACTGAGTATATATCATTATATATCATGTTATCCCTAGGTCAATAGAGTCACCTAAAGTTGATTCCTTGTAATTTAATTTCTACATAACATGACACAAGTATTAACAATTCACATTCCATTTGTCCAATCCAAAAAAAATCCACATTTCTATAAGGCAGAAAATAACTATAACCAAAGAGATATGGTTATTGGTAGGATAATGATCTCAGCATCTATAATATTCAAAAATACATCTCAAATTAGATAGATAAAGGCTTAGCTTATAATACATGCCCCCTATCAAGCATCTCACATTACGATTAGGTTCTACAACTAACTCATGTGTGAGAAAGATTATTTCAAATTAAGATAATTACATTAGCAGTTTCAATCATAGCTATTCAAGAGACACAACACCCTTCATGGATGGGGAATTTAATAACCCCAACTATTCTTAGGGTTATTAAATCCTCACTGGTTTGACAAGATATCATCAAAAACTAGAAATTCACCATATAATGTTGGGATGGTGGATTTTTAACCAAGAAAACCTCCTAAAAAATACTAAAATATTTAACATATTCAACAAATATTTAGGATGCCTCCAAATCATACCTAAGACACATATTTGGGTAAAATATTACCCTCCCCTAAATAAATATTTTCCCTTTCTGGCATATGTAGTGGTTTTTAGTAGTCAACATCCCTATCGTTTCTACCACAGGGTGACTCACCCTAATCATTTGAGGCATGATCAATAAGGATAGATAGATGTTAAATTGGAGTATCTATTCAAAGTCCAAAATTATTGGAATACATGATTAATATGGTCAAACATAAAATTGGTTATAATAATAAATGAATAATTGAGAAAAAGGATCCAAGAGGAATACATTGATGAAATCCTCATAGGGGATGTGGGAAGTGAAAAGTCACTCAATTATGTGAATATTGATAAAATGATTCAAACTACCTGTTACACCTCAGTGAACATCATCACTAAAAATCTTCAAGTTGATCCAAATTGATACATGTGCATTGATACGAGAAACTGGGAAACAATACCCCCAGACCCATGTTTTATGTAATAATAGGATTAGTCCACAAATACCTAGAAATAAATAAGGAATAAGAACATGGAACAACAAATAGAGGAGATCCCACCACCATGATTTGGTATTGATAGTGATAAATGGAACGACCTGGCTATATACCATCAACCACCATGAGAACTTGAAATCCTCTTCATGGAAGAGAATTTGGATGAGTATAAGGTTGATATTTTGAATACCAAATTGATCTATAAGGTGTTAATGGGGGGAAATATTCCAATGAAATATTTCCTTCAAGTCGAAGAAACTATTTAACCTCACACGTGATAAGAAGAGGATAATTTACTCGAAATTATAGTTTTTGAAAATCAGGTTGGGTCTACATATGGAAATCTATTCTTCTTGATTTCTAGTATTTATGAATTTCATGATTTTCCACTGTTATAGAAATATTCTAATTTATATTGGGATATCATCCAAGTCGTGGTGTGAAGTGGGGTTCGACAGATGATGATTTAAGGGAAAACAATTCATGATTCACCCTTACTACCTACACTCAGAAGAATATTTAGACAGTTTTTCCATTAACTCCTAAGTACCATTGAGTATCTTACCATTCTAATGGGGAAAATAGAAAAAAGACATTACCAAGCGATTTATAAAGGAAGTTATATTATGAATGGGTGGATGCCACATTACCTCTCCAAATTTTAGAAATACCATTTTTCCAAACATAAATGAAATAGACGATATTCAAAAGAATCTATCACACCATGAATCCTAATGTTACCCCATGATGAGACCACACAATAACCAAGTGGTAGAAAAAGTAATTTCTTTTCTATAAAACTTATTCAGGATAACATTAATATATTATAGTAGCCTCCCATTAGGGTCAAAAATAGGTCGTATATACCATCTTAATAAATTACTATTTTAATTTATATACTCACTATATAAAGAAATGTTTCATTATCTCACAGATTTTCAAACAATGTAAAAAGGAATGGGTCACTAACATTATTGTGAAATGGAAATTCCTAATTCAGTCCCTCATAATTTCACTCCCAAAAGAGTAACTAGGGGAACCTTGTATAGAGAACCTCCAAGATGGACTAAAAACACTATTTACCCCAATGGAAAATCTATGAGGATATTAAGTTTTCTGATAAATGATATATACTATTGAAGATGTTGTAATAAATACCAAGGAATGGACTCATTACATACCCCTGGAACATGGGAAAATATAACGAAATTTAGAGACTCCCATTTTCACATTCAAACCTGCGCAGGTGACTACTAGAGCACCCAAGAAAGATCCACATCACCCAATTTCTCCAATTGACAAATAAAAAAAATAAAAAACCCTCCCCCTTATAGAGATATTATGTGATCAAGGATTCATTCAGGTTAAGGGAAAAAAGGAAAACAATTCCTCTATTTTAAATGAATTGGTTCATTGTTAGTTTATCACACCCTTGGAAAATAGTCTCATTAAGCTGATTGAGCATAAAAATCCCAATGACTTCTTCCTCATGATCATCCCAAATATTTTCATTTTCATTAGAGGTTGGGACACACCATATAAGTTTAAGTATTCATTAAATATATCATTTATATCATTATTGATTCTATAGAGGTGGAACTGGGAAAACCGCCAAAGCAAGGGGCCCAGGTGTCCATTTCCCCATAATGAGAAGAATGAGAATAGAATGAAGTTTTTCTTTGGAGTGAACGATTGTTTTAAAATAGGAAGACCTAAAATATATTTGGTTAGTATCACACCATTATCAATTAATAAATCCTTAAACTTATTATAATAAAAAAATACAAAACATTATCCAAAGTGACATCATCAAACCCATTTAATGATGTGTATATAACTAAAAGAAGCTGGATAGGTCATGAAAATAAGAATACCATATAATAATGAAACTATCTTAGGAACTCATAGATTTCATTCCTTTATAATTATGATCATGATCACTACCTCACCAAAGATAATACACATTAGATGAACAGTTAAGCTTTTGCTATATTGACATAGTAAACTAAAATCCATATTCACTAATAAAAAATATGAATATTAACATGATTTAACCTTACCAAACTATGGTTTTGGAGGAATATTAAACATAATTCAAGGAAACATTGGTAGACATAATCGTGGAAGATCTCAATATCCCAAACACATCCTTGTTGAATCCAAATACACCATTGAGACCCATATGAAGGAACATCAACAAGACCTACAAGATCATAGAGACACCCACATAATCGTTAAATAACCATTTAAACCTAAATAATTTGGATGCCCAGTGTTTGGGTATGAAATTCTATAACCAAACAAAATGAGTGGGTAAGTTATCTCAACTCATCCCATTAGGAAAATGTATGGCATTAAATTTTATCCAAACACATCATTCATTTATGTGATGTGAGACATAACCAAAATCCCATGATAAAAATTATCCCAACATTGGGAAGAGTAGTCCTTTAGGGTATATTTATTTCAATATTAAATATTTTTGGCTTTTATATCAAAGATCTAGATCTGAAATGCTCTTTATAATTCAAAACAGATCACAAAGGCACTCATGAAGGCCCACTAGAGTCCCAAATAATTTTCAATATAATTCTCTAAACTCGAGGTGTATATAGTATAAAATAGTATAATATAATGATATAACACTATACCATTCATAGATAATGATCGTGAAGAATCCACCTAGAGGAATATCTATTCATTATTTGTTTTTAGAAAGCCTAAATATGTTGACATTTAAGTGGATCTGATATATAAGTACTTTTTGGTATGTATATTCATAATTTGGACTCTACAAATATTGGAAAACTATGAGGATTATTTTTCTACCATTATTTTTACCATTTAATGGTGTGATAAGAGAAGTCCAAATCCCCTTCGAATGATCAATCTCAATGAATTTTTCAGTTACTAGGACTCTAATGAAGAGTTCATGGTTATCAAAAATAACTAATATATAATGTTATACAATTATGTACTTAAATAAATTACCACAATGTTGTTTTTTCATTTAATTTACATATATTTTATTTTGGGGCCACACACCAGGTGTTGTGACCCATATTTTTTTGTCCTTCATTTTTTGAATTGGATTACTAATAGGGATGATTTTTTCCACCTCTATAGTGATTGAAAGGTAGAAAAAAATTACATGTTTCAAAATGTGGGAAAACTATACCTCCATGGTTAGTGAAGTCAGATAATTTATGGAGACAAGATTATGGTATATCAATTTATCCTTCCATGGATTCAAATTTGGAGACTATTTTATTGTATGGGTCCTCTCATGGATTTGAGTCATGTCAATGAAGCTCATTCCTGGTTCCATATCTTGGTATAAATCAATTGATTATATAGTTTTTATCATAGTAGAGAAGCTACCTATTGTTATAGTATATGGTGATGTTGGACACATCTATACATTAATGGGATTTAAGTGTTTTTTGTATCTATAAAATTTCCCACTTTTGATGTTGGTGGAATCATATGAATGAGGAACATTAGGTGGAAAACCTAAGGAATCTCGTGGTCATTATGTTGTAGTATTCACCAGGGGCGTAATAAATTTCAGGTGTTTTACCTTGGGAATCCCATGTTCATTATAAAACCTTGATATTTTGTGAATTTATTTATCAGATTAATTTTTTTGGTCAATATTTTCTCATGTTACAGAAAATAGAATATAAGATTGGTTATACGAAAGAGTTATGTTTTTATTACATTATGTGAAACACCATGTTAATAATTAAATACATGAAACACACAAAATAACTTTTGGTACACACAAAATTATATTTTTCTTTATATTACAAAAAATAATGTGCCCCTTTTTTAGGTTGAGTTATATGCATGTCTGTGTTTAACCAAACTACAACATAACATTAATAATAATATTACAACAATATTATAGTTATGACCTTTCCATTAGAATGGAAGTTATGAATAAGTATAACAAAAAATTTCAAAACACTATATTCAATTTTATATAAAATAAATTATTTGGTTATTAATTAGTTGGAAATAAATGAAAGAAATATTTTAAAATAATGAAATATCTTTTCTTATAAATTTATTTTTCTATATAAAAATAAAAATTGATCTCAATAAATTAAAAAAACTAATTTTTATGTACTTTTTAAATATTATATGTATTATATATTCAATCAATATTTTTATACTCCTCTAATATATTCTATACATATATGTTAATAATTAATCCACTTTTTGAATAAAAAGATATATTTTTAAAAAAACATTTTTCTAATGGTGAACCCGTTTTAAATATAAATACTAACACTATTATAATTTTTATTATAAAAATTAAACTTAATTTTTATTTATTTATATCAAAATAAAAATTGGGTTAATATTTGATATTTTTCTATGAAGATTCATATTTTGATGAATATTGAACAATACTGAATTTAAATTTAATTAAATTTCTTGTCTAATTTATTTATACATTAAAGTTATATTTATATTTTTATTAAGTTTAATGACATAAATTATATATAAATTAATAAAATTTATGTCTTTGGATCAAATTTCACATTTAAATTTGATATAAAATCAATTCAGTCCTTTGGAAAGTTTCACATTAAAACCTTGTTGTCACATCTCTTCTACAGGATTAATTTTATTATAATTTCTATCAATTATGTGAAAAAAATTCAGAAAATTATTTATATATATTGAATAATAATAATTTATAATTCCTCATAATTTTAACATAGTTATTTACAAAAAAATCTTAATTAACATGATTAAAAATAATCCTAGTTATTAAGAGAAATATTATCTTAACAAAAGACTAATCCTTAAACATAATTCACAAAATGACATATAAATATTGGTCAAAATCCATTGGGGGATCATATTTAGAACATACAATCCATTTTCTATAATTTTTACAACTATTCATGTAACATGAAAAAGTAAAAATGTGGGTGGAATTCCTTCTTAAAAAAATTATAATAATGCCACTCCTTATCCACTACAAAAAGGAATTCAACCCTCACACGTATTCAAGTCTCTAAATCCATTTTTACTGGAAACTATATGCCCAAATATCCACCCAAAATCCAAAAAAACATCATATAATCCAAACTTTTAGAATAAATCCAATCAAGGAAGCCATTGTTGAAAACTAAGAGGAGATACTGAATGAAGAGGTAACATCCACCCACAAGCACTTTTGGTTTATTTTCATTCCCCACCAAATCATTTATTGTTATTCCATGATCATATAATAAAATTAGTGTTATTAATATTATTATTTGTTTTAAATGTAAGATTTATACATACAAATACACACATATTCAAATAATGGGTAATAAAGATACCATTTGTGTGTACGGTAGATTATGTCCTCGCAAAATGATATTGTTTGTTTTTTTACTTTACCACCTATCATGAGTGGGAATTATGATGTAAACTATCTTTTTATTGTATATATATAATATTTATTATTTATTTATTATTTTTTAATTATTATATAATTCAGACCTTCAAGATTTCCATTTTGTGAAAAAGCAATAACTTCATATAGAAAATGTGGACAACCCCCACCTCAAAGTGATGTGATACATTCTCGCTTTATTTGAAATGCATTAAAGATGGGTTTAGTAAAATTATATGATATATGTGAGATAATAATTCTACTAAAATAATACTCTATATATACAAAAATTCCATTTACATGGTTTCTTTCAATATGAAAATAAAACAGAAACATTGTTCCTTTGTAAGTAAGATCTACCATCGCCATGAACGGTGTATTCCATTTCATATTTATAGATTTCATAGATTATTATAAATAAATATATAATGAATATATATGATATTTCTGTCATTTTATACATTTTTTAAATAATTAAAACATGTTTTATATAATAGGATAAAGAAAAATAAGTATAATCGTATACGGAAAAAAAAGAACATATTACCCAAAATGTAACATTAACATGAAATTGTTAATAAATGGGTAATATAAAGTCATAATAAAATATTATATGTTATTATTGATAATAATATGTTTATATGGTAGATTTATAATACAATTATGTTTATTATATGGGACGATTGAACATGCATGAATAAAGTCAAGTCTTAATGAAAGGTGTTTCTCATCTCCCTTGTATTTTTATGAGGCTTATGATCTAATCACCAAATATTTACTTTTAATGTTATATTTAAATACCATGAATATATTATATAATTATTATACATAAAATTATGGATATTTAAATATAACTTTTATGATCTTTATATCATGGTATTTATGGTTCAATGGTCACAAAATCAGTTATGTAATTTTGTCTCAATCTTTCTTCTTTCTGACAATATAATGTTACAGAACAATAATTTTTTATGAGGTTTAATAATGTCAATTAAAAAATTATATATTTAATCTAATTGTTTTAATGATATTTTAATCCTCATGTAATTTTTTTATTTCCATATTATTATGATTCAATGTTGCCAAAGTGGAAATTGTTTATTGATAAAATCTATTTGTTTATCGAGATTGTTTATGATTATCATTCCATTGATAATGTTTTATGATACATATATCAAGAAAAGTCATTTAATTTATTATATTATGGTTATACAGAATATCTCCATGCATGGGTATTATTTTTTCACTCTATGGTACTTAATATAATTATGAAAGTGATTTTAGTAATATCGGATGTTATTTCTATCTTCTGTCAGAAAATTATTTTATTCACAATAAATCTTTTTCTGAAATTGTTATAAACATGTTTTAATGTGATGAGTAAAATAAAAAATTTCATATGTTTTAATGTTTTAATAAAAAAAAATTTCCAAGTAATCTCTTTGTTTTTTTCGTATCAAGGAATAGTTTTTTATCTTTTTATAGTGCAAAAGGAACGTTTGACATCTATGAATTAACCCATCATAATTTCATTGAAGAATCCATTTATATTTTAAAGGGCTCATTTTAAAAGTCTATTTTCTTAAATATTCTATAAATTCATTTATGGAAGTGGTTTTAATTGAAAATTTTATACAAAAGGATTTTATTATTTTCATATATTCATTTATATGTTTGAAGGTTATTTTCAAAGAATTGTGTTTTAAAAATATTTATGTTTTAAGAAGAATTACAAAAAGTGGAAGGGTAAATTACTTAAGAAATGTATTCAATTATTTTTCATCATTCTTAGACATTTTTTGAATGTGATTTCAACAAAAATAATTTTAGTAGTTTTTATAGTTTTTAGAAATCTATTTTCAGTGAAAAGTTATGTTTCAAGTTATATTTCAAGATCCTTCTCTTTATAAGATGGTATCATGTTGTATAGATTATGATATGTTGGGGATATCATATAATGGTACCATTCATATTCTTAAAATGACTATTTTTATGGAATTATGTCTATGAAATATATTAATCTACCATGGGTTATAAGAATTTTTTATTTGATTATTTTCATAGTATGTTCTTTTATAAAATGATTATGAGACCAATATAATTTCCATAGGTATTTATATGATAAAGTTTTATGATACCCATTTATTTCCATGGTGTTTGATACAATTTTTGGGAAACTCTTCTATTTTTAGTGGTCATGATATGATGATTGTTTATGATCTTGAGGATCATGTATTGATGATTTTATTATGTGATGGGTGGTCCATATATATCTGTCTAATTAATTGGGGAATGATTTATATATAACAAGATAGTGTTAGGAAACAAGCCGATGAGATTGATACATAATGGGAACTATTTGTATCATGATCTAAAATGGTAAATTGGTGTGTCTGTACACAAAAAAGGAAATACGCATGTTCTGACCTAATATGGAAAATAGGTCTGTCCTATTCAAAAATGGGAAATTGGTGAGTCCCGGTCCACTGTTGAAAACATGTCTTTCAAGATCCAATATGGGAGACTAGTGTATCATGATCCCAAAAGGGGGAAAAGGTGTGTCCTAATTCACTATATTGATGATATTTGTATTTAAACCTTGACACATGAAATGGGTTTCTATGGTTATATTAGTTTCTCACTTATATGACATTGGATTATGGTTCCTAGTTGATTTATGATGATTTATCACTCATATAATACATGTATTATGAAAAAAATCATTTTTTCCTGAGTCGTTATTATTATATTAAAAACATTGTGTATGATCTTATAATGTTATGACCATGTACTCTTAACCTTAATCTCATATTATTCTTATATATCTCCTTTTTTACCCGTGTTGATCATCTGAGATAATCCCTTTCTTATGTTCACTTTCCCTATGTTATTAATAATGATTTTAAGTTGGAATACTAAATGGTAACATCCTTAAGGGATATGCTAAATATATTTCCCAATGTTAGATGATTTTTATTCCATGATTCCAATTAAACAAAACTATTATGGACCTCAAGCATGTATTTTTGTAATGTCCTGAATATTCATCTAAAATTATTTTTTATCAATTAATGTTAATCCTCTGTTACTATAGTTTGTATGATTGTAAATGTTTACTCAGCCTTTTGAAGATAGGAGGAGAAATATTTATTGAGATCCCAGGTGATGTTTCCATGGATTTTTTGTGGGATGTGTCAAAGGATAAGGTTGATGTGTCATAGATGTCGGTGTCATGAATTACACGTCGAATAAGTAATTATTTGGATTTCCTCTATGAAAAGTGATTCTCACACTATTCCTTCTGGATTTTGTCGACAGAGGGAACCAGAATGAGCTTGTTAAACATTGAATCTCATGTATAAATTGTGATTATGAGAAATGAAATCATATAATGTTTTTTTAGAATGATATCATGATTATGTTGAATCATATATCATGATATATGGTTATCAATGTTTTATTTGGTGATATTAATAAAACATGAAATATGATAAATATGAAAATTTATAAATTTCAACATGGTAAGGATATTAGAGGAAAGGATATTTGAAGTTTAACATTTCATGAAGAAGTGAAGAAGAATATCGAGGAATTCCTTAAATGGAAAGTAATTTGTTAGACGGGCATATAAAATGGTCATAGAGTGATGAATTGTCATGGAGTTCAATGTTATATCTATAGAGAAAATGGGCACTACCCAACTCAAATCCATGACATAATAATTTACTTCTAAACCAAGGAAGGACATATTTCTTTCCTATCACTGAAGAAGAATGATTTTTGGGATTTATTTATTTGGATTCAAGAATTATAAAATATATTAAGATTATTAAATTTATATATTTTTCGTTGGATTTACAAGAATATGATAAATGGTTCTGATGGAATAGGAAATTTATTTCACTGAAATGTGACATTATGACAATGTTAGGATACCCTTGATATGTTCTTGATACTGAGATAATAATGTTTTTATAAGAAAAATGTATGGTATAAATATGTAAATTGGATGGTACTAATTGCCCAAAAATTGTTAATGGATTTGTTAACAAAGTATTTTGTTTTACTTGGGATGTATGTTACAACATTTTAGATTTAAGAAACTTATCCAATAAACCATGGAATAAGAAAACATTCATAATTTCAATATAGATTTATGGTAATTACAGTTATTATAATACTTCAAGAGAATATATGATAAATATATTTAGATTATTGGCATGTGAAAACCAATATTTATGTTATGATATATGTGGGATCAATGTTATGCTAATATAGTGAACATATTTATATAGTTTTGGATTTTCATATTTCATATGTTTTACAAGGATAACCATTCACAGAATGGTTTATGTTAAGCATCATATGAGTTTTTATTGATTAAATTATTATCTCTCTATTTATGTATTTATCCTTATTGGATAACGTGTGCTATCCATTTTTATATGATTATAACTAAAGAAAAATGGATTGACTTATTATTATATCACATGATCTATTATTACTTTAGGAATCATAAATTCAACTTTATTTCAAAAAATAATAAATGAATTGTATATTGATAAAGATTTAAAGAGAAAGATATTTTGTTTAAATCTAGTAAGTAATTCATTTTACAGAAATTATTCAAATTTAAGAAAAGGGACATCAAATACAAAATTTCAAGCAATCGTCATTTCTGGTGATTTAAATAACATTTTTTAAGATTCTTTGGGTTATGGATTTGTGATTGTTAACATGATCTTAATGATGTTCTCTATCACTCTTCATCGGATCATTATAGTTACATTTCACTTTAATTTACATGTTTTCACATTCCATGTATGTTATTTTATTTGGAAACCTATCTATTTGTTACATTTCATAAATTTTATGTTTCCAACTTTCGAATTTTAAAGGATGTTTTAGTATTAACTTTTATAATGTTATAATATATGAAATTAAATTACAAGTTTTAAACCAATGATAACCCAAAATATTTTTGAAGGTGATATACATTTAAAGGGGTGTATGATGTAACACCTCAATATTTTGGGAACTGTTTTCAAATTGTTTTAAATATTTTATATTTTATAATTTCACACAACAATCAGTATAGATTTTGTTACATGAAAGAACTATGTGTGCCTTGAATTATATGTATCACCTAGTTTATCATTCACTACAAGAAAAATTTATATTTTCTTGTGGTACATGAAATACTATGTTTGTCTTTAATGAAATATAATACCAAGCCACTTTGATATCATTCATTATATAGAATTCTGAGATTAACCAAAAAAGATACTATTAATATTAGTATGAAAATATTATTATTTCTACCACCTAGCTATTGGAATGGATGTTAGGAATATGATTAACTTAAATTGTGAAAATTTTATTTATACATTTATACAAAATGAATCCTTTGGTTATAAATTAGATATAAATTAATGTAATAATTAAATGAAAATAAATAAATAACTTTTCTATGAAAACACATGTTTATATAAATAAATTTAAAACAAATTACGAAGAATGATTTCAATAATAAATATTTATATATTATATTCATGAAATATTTTTTATACTCATCTAATATAATTGATTGGTATGTGAGAAAAATTAATCTACTTTATGGAATTAAATTATGTTTTTTATAAATGGAAATTTTACCACATTTTAATTTGCAACACATATTAAATATAAATTTTGAAACTATTATAATTTTAAAATGGCAAAATTAACATCAGTTTTGAATTTTTAATATCATAATTTTCGTTGGGTGAATTTTTGATATTTTTCTGAGTAGTGTCATTTTTTTATGAAAAGTGAAAAATACTGAATTTTACCTCGGAAATGAATTTTCATCTAATTTATTTAAATAGTTAAATTGTATATAAACCTAAATTAATTGTATAATTATATAAACTATAACTAATTAATAAAATTATGGTAATTGGAAACAATTTTACATTGAAATCCAATATAAAAGCATTTTAATCTTTTTGACCATAACACATTAAAAACCTGTCGTCTTATTACATCCATGAGATTTATTTTAAATTAATTATTATCAAAGAATTGATAATTTTTTTTAAAAATGGATTAAATATTTCTAATCAGAATTATTTATAATTCTTAATAATTTCATCTTATTTTTAACAAAAAATATTCAGAAAAATTGAATAAATTTAATTATAGTGAGGAAGAGAAAAATTAGCTTAACAAAAGACTAAACTTCAATATTAAGGCCTATAATGACATATTATGTTGTCCAAAATCCATTTTTTATTCATTTTTATATCCTATCCTCAATTTTATATGATTTTGATTTGTATTGTATTCACCTTACTTAGGAAAACATGGGTGGAATTGACTTTTAAATTTTTTACAAGAATGCCACTCCACCCACAATTTAAAAAAATACTCACCCATGAAACATATTAACACATATAAAGATATTTTTCTCTGCCCAAATATTCCTAAAAATACTCACGAAATACCTATATTAATACTATAATCCTCCATTTTTTTGAATAAATCTAATCATAGAGGCCCTTCAATGAAAATAAAGAGTATTTACACAATAAAGTGGTAATATCCTTCCTCGAGCTCCATTATATTATATTCATTCTCCCCCACCTAAATTATTCTTATTCCATGATTTGAAAATAACCTGAGTACTCTCAATATTTATATTTGTTTTTATTCTATGGTTTACACCTACAATTATACACACTTCCATCTAATGGGTAATAAACATTGCATTCATGTGTACGATACCCACCCAACTCATGAAATGAAGTAGTTATTTCCATTACCACCTGTAATGGGTGGTAATTATGATATAAAATATTCTTTTAAATGAAATACAAGATATTTATGATGTATTTACACTTATTTAATTATAATATCAGACATACATTCATGATTTCCATTTTTTGTAAATGTAATAACGTTGTTTGTGGATGTGAGGACTATCATACCCTCAATGTGATGTGATTAATTCACAATATAAATATATTGTATTGAATTTGGGTTTAGTGAAATTGTATGAGTTTAATTATAATTTTCAAGTGCATGTATGCCCTAAAGTCTATATGAAAAGTGTATTAAATTTCATATTTATATATTTTATAGATTATTATAAATTCATAAATAATAAATATAAATGATATTTACACCATGTTATACATTTTATAAAAAATTAAATCCTGCTCTTTGTAAATGGATCAAGAATAAAAATCAAAATGTGTACAAAAATCAATGTAGATATAACACTAAACATAATATCAACTTCAAATTGTTAATAAATGAGTAATATAAAGTAATAATAAAATATTATATCTTATTATATATAATAATATGGTTCTGAGGTATATAAATAATAAAAAATTATTTAATATACATGTGTTTTAAATGTGTAAGAATAAAATAAGGGCATAAGATAAGGGTTTTATCATCTCACTTTTATTTCTATAAGTCTTATGATTTATTCACCACTATTTTTTGTAACGTATATAATGACCGTTAATGTATTATATATTTATTATACTTAAATTAATGATTATTTATATATCCCTTTTATAGTATTTATTTCATGGATTTTATAGTTCAAAAGTTACCAAATCTGTAAAGTTATTTTTTCTCAATTTTCTATATTTGAGACACATTCCATGTCACACACCTATATTTTTCTATGAGGTGTATATACTACAAATTGATTTTTTATTTCATGAATATCCTTCTTTTAATAGTTTTATGGTTAATTTTTTTTAATTAATTCTATATTTTTATGATTAAATGTTGCAAAAGGGGTATTGGTCTACTATTACAATCTCATCATTTATCCAGATTTGTTATGAATATGATCCCACTAATGAAATATTATGATAATATATCAATAATTTTCCTATATTTTATTATCATCTTGTTATCCAGGATACATCCATGTATGGGTAATATTTTTTCCACTCCATGCAAATTAAGATAATTATTAATTGTTTTTATGAATATATAATTTATTTCTCTCTTCAGTTGGAAATTTGTTTTATTCAAAAAACCAAACATCTTAAAAAAAATTAATTTGTTATGATGATTTCTAAAATACATATTTACACATGTTTTACCTTTTTAATAAAAAGTGGTTTAAATTGTATCTCCTTTTCATTTTAGGATATAGTAACATTTTTAAACTTTTTATTGTGTAAATGGATCATTTGACATGTAAAAATTTACATGTGAACATTTCTATGAATAATTCAATGAATGTTTAAATGTTTATTTTTAAAAGAAATTTGTTTTTCTTAATAATATGTTAATCAATTATATAAATGTTTTTTTAAACATTTTCAAAAAAGCATAATATGGTTTTCAAATATTCCTTTAAACATTTTCATGGTTATTTTTAAATGACAATTTTTTCAAATTGATTATATATTAGATAATTATTTTTAAATAAGAATAAATAATTTCCTCTTGAAAATTTTTAAATTATTTTTCATGGTTCTTATAAATGTTTTAAAATGGTTTCAAATAAACCATTTTTAAAATATTATATGTTTTAAAAAGTGTTTTCAAATAAAGGTAAGGTTTCATGTGATATTTAACAATCATTCTCCATATATAATGATATAAATTGATAAAGATTCTGATATACTGGGGATATGACCTATCGATACTATTCAAATTATTTTTATGAATGGGTTATGTTTTGATGGCATGATATATTTGAATCATATTTCTCTTCCACGAGTTATATGATTTTGAAAACTACTTCCTTAAACATGTTATTCCTTGATGAAATGATAACTATGCCAATATATTTTCTATATGTAATGATATGATGAAATATTTACGATTTATGTTTCACTTTATTAGTTATGATATTATTTATATGGAACCGTTCAGTGTTTTTGGTTCCTTTTATAATGATATTTATGAACATATAGAACATGTATGTATGATTTTATAATCTGATAGGGTGGACCTATATCTCTTTCTCCAATGAGTGGGGAAAATATTTATATCTTTAGATATAATGATGGGAAGAAAGTCAAAAATCTTGATCCACAATAGGAAACATGTGTGTCTTGATCCAAAATAAGATATATGGGTGTCCTAATCCAAAATTTAAAATAGGTGTGTCGTGAACCAAAATGGGTAACATGTGTGTTCTAATCCAAAATGGGGAACATGTGTGTCCTAATAAAAATATGGTAATAGGTGTTTCTAGATCCAAAATTGAAAACTGTTTTGTTGTGAACCACTATGTTAAATAGGTGCATCCTGATCTAATGTGGAAATATTTTTGTCCATATCCACTATGTTGATTATCATGGTAGTTAACCTTGCCACGTGAAATGGTTTTCTATAGATATAATGGTAGCACACATTTATGGCACGATATTATAGATTATGATTTATTTGGGAGGATTTATCACCCATCAGATTCATATCCTATGAAAGTCCAATATTTTTTCCATGAATAATGGTTATGAATATTGGTTTCCTAGGTATGATTTTCTATTGTTAAGATCTTGTTATCAAACCCATATATTATGCTTATATATCTCCCTTTTTTACCCTTCACGAGATTATGAGCTCGCCCCTTTCTTATTTTACTTTCCACAGGTTATGAAGAAATGATTTAAGTAAGAGTACTAAATTGGAATGTATTTAATGAGTATGTTGAAGATATTTCCCCATTTTAGATGATTATGTTTCCTTGCTTCCAAAGACACTAAACTATTATGGTCCTCAAGATTGTATTTTTGTAATTCAATGAATAATCATCTTAAAATATTCAATGTCCATGTCTGTTACTCATGGGTCTCTATATTCACATCATGATATAGATATTCTAATTTATATATTTGGGGATAGAAGTTTAACATCTAGTAGCGATATGTTGGTCAATGATTTAATGAATTGGGGGATAGATTGATCATACATTTAATGTATTTTATGGATAATATGGTTAAGCACTGAACGTATTTGTGGAATATGTCATTCATAGAATTAACATAATATGGGGATAGGTTTGTGGGGTCGATTGTGTGCAAAGGATATATTATTACACTTCAATGATTCATCCTTAAAAATTTAAGACAACCAAGTTTGATGGTGACCTTAATGGATCAGTATTGAACCTCGGGGAAGTATACAAGGTGAATTAGGATTGTAACTTAGGGGGGAGTCCTATATAATATATTTAGAAACAAGGGTAAAAACACTTTTCGTTTTATTTCATTGTTAAAGATCATAAGACATGCCTAATAAATTGTTTTATCATTATATAGTAAGAATGATTGCATCATGGAAGGAGTGACAAAAAGGTATTGTCTAGGATTATTCATATCGTATTCCTGTTTTAGGTGTCTCATACCATGACGATGAAGGAGGTATTAGATCATTATCATCATATGTGGGGTATATTTTGTTCATTGATCATGGAAAGGGGGTTGGATTCATCCCTTTTCTATCATACAATGGAATAATGTGTTCACTAAATTGGGTAGGGTTACTGATTACTATCATGTATTTAATAAATTTCCATTTAGTTTAACATCGTGTAACTAAGATGATATTCCATTAAATTTAGAATCATGTATATCAGATGTTTCTAAGGCATAAACCTAGGGATACAACTACAATGTTGGTGGGGAGGATGAGAAACTAGTTCTATTAATAGATAAAATTGGGTAGTCCTTGAGGATTCCTTCATTAGGGAATATGGTTCCATTATATATATGTCTCTTTGTGGTGTATTAAGTAAACACTATCACAGGGTAGTGGAATATGGTGTTCCTAAATTTAGGGTTCCAATTATTAAGTGCAAGAGGCAAAACCACATTTCATGATTTTATTGACGAAAATAATATTGATAAGAGGGTTGGTGATACAATTTGTTAAAATGGTCTGAGCAAAAATGAATCAGGTTAGAGTAGGTGCATGGAACTTGATCACTCAACATGAACTATACTAAGGCTAGAATAATGAGGAATTGGATAACATAACTTAATGTTTAGTGGTCAAATCTATATTTTAACATGATCATGGATTTTTGATAAGCATATTCCCTATCAGAAGGACATTTAATGGATATTACAATTCTTGGATTGAATATATTTTTGAGTCATGTGATGCGTGGTCTTGGGAAAAGGGAACTTCTATTTCCTCGAATGATATTTCCTTTAGGTGAAACAATATCTAACAACCCAATCTTGATGTACATTGACATTAATATATTTTTTAGAAAAACATAATATAGTATACCAATATACACCCAAATATCATATTAGTGTAGTGCCTTCGGACACATCGAACATAATCATCTAACATGGTGAAATATCTTCAATATCTCTCATATAGTTCTTCCCCTTTTGTTTTCCTACCTAAAACCATTCATTATATCATGAAGAAAAGAATACATAAAAAGAGTGAGCTCAAATTCTCAGTATGAATATACATAGATAACATAAAACAAACCATAAAAATAATAATGAAAAAACATGATTATAATGTTTAAATATCCAAATATTAAGTCATAAAATAAACCATGGTAGTAAATAAGGCATATATCGTAAAGAAACATTAACCAAGATCAAATTAAATAGTCATAAAGCATGTAATTATGGAAAAAAATAAGCACATAATATTGTTACTGTAGTATACAAGGAATTACTTTCAATACCATCATAGTGGACGGATCCCATTACTAAAATTGTTTTACATGTCCATCCAACCATGTATTATGGAACTGGATTCACATTTCGTTCTAGCCTTGTATTACTCTGAATTTACTGATCTTTTTAGTCATGTAATCTAATGAGATATAAATCCTTAGCCATTTCATTAGAGGGAGATATAGGTCCCACCCATCTAATAATGAAATCATTCCTATATGTTCCACAAAAACAGAAATTATTTGGCATAGCATAACCCATGAAATTAAATTGGTTTCTTAAACATCATTACATCATAACATAATCCATATAAAATAAATTGAGTTCATTAAAATAATTCCACCATAAAAAATTGAATTGATCTAATAATAGGGATAGAAAATAACACTATTTAAATATAATCATCGTATATTGAAATTAATTTTGATAAAACACTTGAACTTAATTCTTGAAGAAAATACCATTTCTTATTTAAAAACTTTTTCTTTTCTCATGATGCTGGGAAATTTTAAAAGAAATGAATAATGTTGAAAATAAACTTAAAATAATGTATAGGAAGCTTCATGGAAGTATGGAATTATGAAGATGTAAAAATACATTCATGTTGTATGAGTAAAAAACATTCTTATCGTACTCTTGGTAGAAAGGACAAAAAGTATATCGTGTGGAAAAAACGAAAGATTCCTTCCCGAAAATTTAGTATAAATTCACAAATGGGTAAAACTTACATTAAAAAATATTAGAATAATAGACTAAATATTATATATTTAGGAAACATGGACAAGGATGATAAATATATCCTAGTAAATACTTATATATAAACAATCTCAGAAAACAATAACATTATTATCAACTTCCATAGGTCTGATATGCTTCATTTGTATCAAAACCTCATGTATAATGATTTAAATATTTTTATTTAATTATTATAGAATCATATTATTTTTTATGATATCATATATAATTCACTTAAGGCTTTATATTACCTGTTCATTTATCAATTCCTTGTTAAATCAGTGTTCTGTGTTGTAATTGTTTTATTTATCGTAATGTCTTGACTTTTTATTATTGATATTATAACATAGATTATAATTTACTTACATAAAAATGTAAAACATTATTTATATATCATATATATTCATTATTTAATTATATTTAGTAGATTGATTTATGAAATGGAATTCACCGTTCATGAAGACGGTAGGTCGTACGTAAGCATGAACATTGATTCTGATTCCTTATTGAATTGAATGGAAGAATGAAAATGATATATATATATATATATATATATATAAACATAAATCCAATATCATTATTATGTCATTTATTTCATGATTATTTGTTATATATATTTTATAATCATTCTTGAATGGTTAACGTGGAGAATTAATCTCATAGTGCCCTGTAGACGGTAAGTCATATGTACACACAAGTGACGATAACATTCACTTTATGGTTCAATGGTATAGAACTGGATGGAATATTAACTATACAGAGTAATTATCATTTTGTATTCATTAATTACATCCATTATACTCAATATTATACCCATCCAAATTAAGTATTTTTGAACAACAAATTACACCATGGCATTGAGACTGTAATTCATATGTACAAACATATTATGATTATTCCAAGTATGGGTAAAAGAAGGTAATGGTTTTCCCAAAAATATAATAAAATATAATAATTTAGAAGATTCTGTTTTTATTACTTTAGTATGGTAACAATATAAGATGAGGAAGTAGAAGAAGAAATGAATTTTCAAGGAGGTGATAAAATGATTTCCTCTTTTTCGAGTAACTTATTTTGATTTTCACAAAAGGTCTCCCTAGTATTGATTTCTGCCAAAAGTGTGGCCTCAAAGAATACATTTGGGAGGATGGGAGATTATTTTAGCAAAGGTTGTTGGAGCCAAAAGGATTGAAAGATGTTTGTATGTGAGTAGAGGTGGTGATAAGGGAGGGAGGGTCACTTAAGGAAAGTCTTGAAATATTCATTTATTATAAAGTGATTTTTGGTTTGTAATGGTCCCAAACTAATTTATTTCTATGAAAATATGAGTATGGGTCCAAATAATCTCATCCAATAAAATGTAGACATGTTTTGATGTGTTTTAATCCAGTCATTTTTGTTTATCCTTATTGAATCTATTTAATTTTATTTCATGTAATAATATTTAAAATATTAAATAGTAATAAATATTTAATTATTTGTTGAAAATTCTCCATAATAAGATATTTATTAAAATTTAGACTATATAATATTCAATTTTTAACATTTCATATATTTTTGGTTTTTGAAAATAATTTAATAATATTCCTTTTTTATAAAATATCAATAGTGTCAATTTTGACACTATTCATTTATTTTACTTTAAATAAAATCCAAACATAAGATAAATTTTAAACAAAATATTTAATTCACTCATAACATGTCATATTAAACTAGAAAATTCTTAGAGCAAATTAATTAGTTCATATGAAATTTATTTTAATACTTTTAAAACCACTTATTTTATATTTCTATCAATAAAATAATTTCTACATCACTACTGTTTCTTTATTAATGGAAATTATTTAATCAATAAAAATTATAAATAAATATAAATGATGTATATAATTTCATTATATTTATAGAGACTATTTATGTTCTTTCTTTTATCTTGTTCATCACTATATTTAAATTATTATAATTATAAGATATATGAGAGTGACATGTTGTCACATTATTTTATTTTAATTATAATTTCATCACATTCAAGGACGAAAGCCTATTAAATAAATCAACTCTGACTGTTAGGTGATAATTTTAGACTTTAATTCATCCAATAGGATTTTTGAAGGTTGTGGGGAAATTTTATTATCTTTATCCTTTTTCTTGTATCCCAAATTTACATGATATACCTTTCGATGTTGCAAATAAAAATTACCGTAGTTACTATTCATAATATCCAAAAAATAAATAGAAACCTATTAAAATAAACTGAATGAAATAATTCCAAATATGGAATCAATTTGTATAAATAAAAAACATAGAATTTTTAGTAATTAATTTAATATTAATTGCCATTGTCAAAACCAGAAAATGAGTTTTTAAGAAATAATAACTATTAAAAAATTGACATGTGTTTATGTCCAATTTAAATGTGAAATTACCTACAATGAAAAAAATGCGATTAAATGATAATAAAATACAATTAAATGTTAAAACCAATTAAATATATAATCCTACTATATAAATATATTTAATGAAAATTCATTATTGAAATAAAATATAATACTTTCGCTATTTGTTAAAATTTAAATTTTATCAGAAAAATACTAAAAATTTCACGAAAGGAAATTTTTTATGTCCCAAATACAAATAATTAAGTTATTATGTCAAATATAACTTATAAGAGTGTAAAAACAAGATTTAAAATGGGTTCTTCATCGAAAGGTGAAAAAACTGCATTTTATAAAAATACATATCTTATCTGAAAAATTGAATTAGTTCTTATATCTTGCTCTCAAAAATACATATAATGAATTTTAATGTTAAAAATGTGGTTAATAATATTCATAGTAGTGTGTTTATATCCTATTAAATAATAATATTCTACTAATATATCATTTTTAGTGATTCTTGGAATAGCATACAACGCAAGCTATCGAGGAAGGTCTCTCTTTGGTGTAATGTAAACCAAATTAATTTTGTGTTTAATGAAATCTTCCTTTGGTTTTTCATATAATATAATACAAATATTGTGCTTTAATACATTGAAAAAAGTCTATAATCAGTGTTGCATGAAATGAATTCTATCAAAAGAACATGAAATTTTGTGTAACAAAATCCATGTATAGTTTTGCATAGATTGTAACCTAATATAGTTCTGTGTATAGTGCATGAAAATATTGTGGTAGTATACAACATAAGACAACAAAGCAATTTAAAAGAATCTATTGCATAAAATCTTCGGGTGTATCATTATACCCCCTTAAAATGAATTTTTCCCTCGAAATTCATCACGATTATAAATGGTTTCCTTCTTAAAGGTATATTTCATAGAAACCCACATCGTAATAAGGAATAATAAAACTTCATTTTAGAAAATAATGTCATAAACATAACGGCTACCCAATGAAACTTCTCACTGGGTTTCCTGAAAGGAAAACATAGGTTAAAAGTGAAAATATTGATACGGATGAAAAATCTAACCATCATGTTCTGATGGATAGTGAAGGGAACAATGTTTCAAAAAAGTTAAAAACTAGAAAACCATAAATTTGATAAGGTTCATCAGACCATCTAATTCAGTGGCTAAGAAAGTACTAAGAAAAAATTTTGGGTTTCAAGATCTTTTCCCTGATTTTAAATAATTTTTCATTAGAACAAATACTTACTTGATTTTGGAACAATCCCACCATTGTTCAGGCTATCAAAAATTTCCAATTCATCTATTATTTAAATAAATGAAGTTGAATTTTTCATTCTTGAGGTGTTAGCAGATCATGCTATAGAATGATAGTTCCTTCCATCTATCTCATAAAAGGTTAGAATAGGTAATAAAACATGAATAAGTCCACCTATAATGAGATAATAAGTCAATATAAAAAATATAAAATAGAATGTAACTTATATTATCCATGGATGGATAAAATTACAATCCGTCCAAAAAATAAAAATATAAAATTTTAGAAAGAGGTGAACTAAATCGACATAACATTTATCTCTCATATCTCATAATGTAGTTCATTGTTGTCATAATTCAATCTTGTGAATTCCATAATCAAGTATTATATTAAAACATGGTAAAAACCATAATTATCTTAAATCCTTAGTGAAAACATGAATTCATTCAAAATCAACTCATTACAAAACAAAAAATAAAAAAAATTCAATATACTCAAACCATGAAATCACTCTTCCTTATATCGGTCATGGGGTCATCAATACTATCAAAATTTTCATTATCTCCATATCCCCTCATTATATGCTAATAATGTGCTTTACAAATATATTTCAATCCCTTTTTGTGGTTACCGATACAATATGAATATGGAAAACCACAATGGACCAATGAATAGATATTTCTAGTATCCCATAATACTATAAAAGATATTCTACAACACTATTTTGGAATCCCAATACATAAACACATAATCATTCCACCACTTTATTCTCATACTGAACATCTACAATAGTGATTTCATATGATTTTCCTTTGTATTTGTCTTTATGAGGTTATTGTAATTGATAATCATTAATAACCCTTGGATTATGGCATTGGTTATCATAATGCCCAATTTCCTTGTACTTTTAGAATTGTTGTGTGGGTTGTGTATTCTCTATAATATTTTCTCTATTCACATCATTAGTAAACTTTTTCCCATTACTTTGGAAATCAACTGCTTGATGAAATTGTTTTCCAAAAAGAAATTCTATTCCCTTTAAGTCAATCTCTTTGATGATTCTATCCATACTTATAGAATAAGGAAACATCAATCTTCTTTTCAACACTGTTTTGGCATTTTCCTTGAAGTCCACCATCTGTTTCATGTCAAAAACATGAGATTGATATGTAATATAATCTTCCATTTTTACCTTGATAGAACAATACACAATATCTTTATAACTACTAAAGTATCTTATAGATATTTCCTTTATAGGACATGGTTTTATTCCACTGATGAAGCGATTAATATTATATTCAGGTTAGTTGATAAAACAAGAAGCATACCTTGAAAGTATTATAAAATTATCCTTATATGTACCAACAGATTCATCATCCTTTTTCTTAATCTCAAGGAACCCCTTGTTCATATTTATTCTAAGAATATGCGAGAATTAGATTTTAAAAAAAATGTTTCTAAAATAATCCCATTTCATGGATTCAATTTCATCTTTTTTCCTTGTATTCTTGATTAGAATCCACAACTGGTCTGCATCAGTTTCTAAACAATAAACAAAAAAATGAATTTTTCTTATCCCAGACTACGATGGATGGAAACTATCATTTCAATGGTACTAATACATTATTTGGAAAAAGTGGATTACATGACCCACACAAATTGGGTGGACGTTTCCTTGTGAAGGACTCATCATATTATTGTTTCCTTCTCTAGTCATTTGGAAGTCCATAATGATTCATAGATTGTGTAAGTATAGAAATATAATTTTTCATTCCATCTCCCATAAAAATTTGTTATTAAATAGTAAAATCATTGAATTTCCTAGTGTATTAGTCATTAACATGGTTCCTTTGGGTTCCAACCATTTTCCAAAACCCATAAATAATAATGTGAGAGGAAAAAATCATACTAAGAAAACAACATAATCCAGGGTGAATATGATAAATCTTTAACATCTTAGGTTTAATCCTACTGTATTAATGAATTTTACCATAATTCTATGATGATAACCTCTAGATAGATTTCCCCTTAGGGACATCCCTAGAAAAATCCTTTTAAATATCTCCAGGGATCCCACTAAAATTTTCACATCCTAGTTTCTAAAGGTTATGTAAAAATTGTCCCTACTACCAACTCTAATGACCCAAGATTTATGTACATATACATTAGATTTATTTGTTCTATGGAATACATAATATAGTAGAAAAATATATACCGAAACACCATATTATTTTATTGCCTCTGGAAAGATGGAACCAAATCTTCTAACTTGGTCAATGATTTTAAATACCTCCCATAATGTTCTTGTTATTTCATTTTCCTACCTAAAACCTTTATTTATATCATGGGGAATTTAAAACATAAAAAGGGTGAGATAAAATTATCTATTAGGATAGACATGGAGAACATAAATAAACCATAAACCTAAGAATGTAAAACCATGAACATAAAGTTTAAATATCAAAATCTTTAGTCATGAAATAAATTTTGGTAGTACGTAAGGAATAGATCATAAAAAACATTAACCATGATAAAATATCATTATTATAAAACTTGGAATTGGGGTAAGAAAATATCACATAATATAATTTTCATAGTATACAATGAATTGATTCCAAGACCATCATAATGGAAAGAGACCATTACCGAACTGGGTTTACTAGTCGTTCCAGCCATGTATTTCTAAACCAGAATTACATGAAGTTCATGTCGTGTATTATTGAACCAGCTTTACATTTCATTTTAATTATGTCTATATCATGAGATATAAATAATTAAACAATGCATTTAATAGAGATACAGGTCCAAAAAATTCCACAATGGAATCATTCTAACATGTGCCACAAAAACATAAATCATTCATCGTAGAATAACCCATGAAGTAAAATTAGTTTCTTAAACATCATTCCATCATAACATAATGCATATAAAATAAATCGGTTTCCTAAACATAATTCAATCAAAAACAAAATAAAATAAAAGTTATAATAGGAATAGAAACATAATACTATTTAAATATCATCATCTTATAATGAAAATAATTATGATAAAACAAACGAACTTAATTCCTGAGGAAAATATCATTTCTTCTCCAAAACATTTTTTTCTCAAAATGTCATGCAATTTTAACTGAAACAAATTAAGTTGAAAATAAACATTAAATAATGTAGAGGAATCTTCATGGAAATAAGGCCTTGTGAATATCTAAAAATCATTTCATTATATATAAGTTATAAAATTGTCCTCATGTACTCTTGTTGGAGAAGTCAAAAAGTACCTCATATGGAAGATAAAAGAAAGATTCCTTCTATATCATTTAATAAAAATTAAACAATGGTTAAAATTGACATTAATAAATGGTATAAGAATAGAAATTATATTAAATATTTAGGAAACATAGACATGTTTTATAAATATACCATAGTAAATAGTTACATATAAACTATCTAGGAAGGTAATGAGATTGTGAAATTTTCCCTTACCTTAGGTCCGATATATTTTGTATGTATCCAAATATACTTAATAATGATATAAATAATTATATTTACATATTCCATAATCATAATAAATTTATTTATATCATATATAATTCACATATTTCTTTATATTACAAGTTCATTTATCAATTCCATCTTAAAGCAACGTTTTGGGTAATAGTAATTTTATATATCTTAATGTGTTTGGAATTTTTGTTCTTGATATTATTAATTAGATGATGATTTACTTACATAAATAATGTATACTATTGTTTATATGTCATATATAATCATTATATTAATATGTATAATAGATAGCTAAATGGATTGGAATACACCTTTCATGGAGATGGTAGGTCGTACGTACTCATGAACGATGTTTTTGATTCATTATTTATTTGAATAGAAGAAAGTAAATGATATATATATATACATAAATCCTGTAGCATTATTATTTCATATATTTCATTCTTATTTATTATATATACTTTATAATCATTCTTTAATGGTTAACTTGGATAATGAATCTCATCGCATCATGGAGACGGTAAGCAGTACGTACGTACGAGTGACGATGTCATTCACATTTCGGTTAAATGATATGAAATTTGATGGTATATTAATTATATATAATAATTATCATTTTATATTTATTATTTAAATTCATTATAAACATAATTATACCAGTCTGAATTAAGTATTATTGAATAACAAATTACACCACAGCATGGAGACGGTAAGTTGTACGTATGCATGAACGCTGATATTTTTTATCATAGGATGGATAAAAGAAGGTATAAGGTGGTCCAATAATTATAATAACATCTCAGTATGTAGAAGATAGAATTTTCATTACATTATTATGGCACAATATATGAACATGATGTATAAGAATAATTTTTTGTAAAGAGGTGAAAAAACAATTACTGATTTTATGAGTATATCCTATTTATTTTCAGAAAAGGACTCCTTAGGATGGCGTTCTTCAATATGTGTGGCCTATAAAAATAAGTTAGGGATGTTTGGATATTATTTTAGTAGATTTTGAATCATAAAAAATGCTTTAAAAGTCTGATTAAGTGAGTAGAGTTGGTGGTATTTTATAAGAGGGGGAGGGGCACATTAGGAAAGTCTTGAAATATTAATTTATTATAAATTTAATTTCTATTTATAATGGTCCCAAACTCATTTATTTATAAGACACAATGAACATGGGTCTAAATAATCTCAACAAATAAATTGTATACATGTTTTTATTTTATTTTTCACCTTGTTATTTTTATTTATCTTCATTTAATCTATATAATTTTATTTTTTGTAATAATATTTTAAATATCAAATTTTCATAAATATATATATATTTGTTCTAATTGTCCATAATTGGATACTTTATGAAATTTAGACCATGTAATTTAATATTTTTAATTTGTCTTTATTTTTGTAAATTTTAAATAATTTATTAACATTATATTTTTATAAAATATCAATAGTTTCAATTTTAACACTATTAATTTATTTGAATTTATATAAACACCAAATAAAATATAAATTAAAACCAAAATATTTTCATCACTACTACTGTGTAATAATCCCCTATAAAATTCTTGCAGCACATTAATTAGTTCATTTGTAATTTATTTTAATATTTGTAAGACGATTTATTTGATATTTCTATCAATAAAAAAATTTATACATTATTATTGTGTCATCATTAATGGAAATTATTTAATATAAAAAATTCTAAATAAATACAAATGATTTAGATAATTTTATTATCGTTCTAGAGACCATTCATGTTTTATGTTTTATCATGTTTATCACTATATTAAAATTATTATACGTATAATATATATGAGAGTCACATATTGTCACATTATTTTGTTTTAATTATAATTGCATCAGATTTATTGAAACAATTCTATTAAAAGATTCAACTCATACCTTTAGGTGATATTTTTCAACTTCAATTCTTCTAATAATATTTTTTATAGTGTTAGGGTAATTTTAGTATCTTTATTATATTATTTTCACCCTAATTTACATGATTTACCTTTAACCATGGTAAATAAAAATTACAATTGTTACTATTCATAATATCCAAAAAAAATAAAAGTAACATATTAACATAATTTGGACCCACTGATTCCAAATATTGAATCCATTTTTCAAAATTTAAAAATAGGATATTTCATTAATTAATTTAAAATTAATTCTCGTCAAAAATTCAACCAAGGTATATTTTAATGTCCCTCTTCAAAAGAATTAGTTTATTATATTAAATTGAAGGTATAAGAGTGTAAAACAAACATTTAACATTTATTCTCTATAAAAATGTGAAAAAAATGCATTTTAAAAAAAATACTTCTTTTATAAAACAAATTAATCTGTTCTTATCACATGTTCTTGAAAATACATAAGATGAATGTTAATGTTCAAAATGTGGTTAATAAGATTCATAATGGATAGTTTATATCCCATTAAATAGTAATATTTTAATAATATATCATTTTTAGGGACACTCTGTATTGCGTAAAATGTAATCTATTGAGGAAGTTCAATCATGAATATAAAGCAAGACATGTCAATTTTGGGTTAAGTTCAAGATTCATTTGGTGTTCCATATAACATAATCTGATCATAGTTTTTTATACATTGAAGAAAATATATATTCAATGTTTCCTGAATTGAATTCCAGTAAAAGAACATTAAATTGTTTGTAACATAAAACAAGTATAGTGTTGTGTATACTAAAAGTTAATACGGTGTTGCGTATAGCACAAGATAATAAATGGGTAGCGTACAACACAAGAAATCCCAGAAATTAAAAATCATTTGTCACGTAAAATCTCAATTTTTTAAACGACTTAAGGGTGTATCAAACATATATAAAGACATGTTAATGTCCTTGTTAGGATAGATAGATAAGTTATCTACATTTGGGGATTCATGGAGATCTAGAGTATTGTGATATCATGAAATATATTATTACGCGAGTGAGAAACAATGATTCGATGTCCAGTGTTCCTTCCTAAAATCGGGTGGGGTGATACGCTATTTATATTTAAAATGGGTGTCTTTGGGAAGACAAATGTACATGTTTCATATAAATAAAATACTCCATACACATGATTTTTTCCACCAATGAAAGGATGCATCATTATGGGTTTCATCTGTGCCTTTTCCACACAAAATGATTGCATGCTAATATTTGTTCTGTGTTCACCATACCAATGTTGCACAGCACTACCATTATATATAGTTGGTGATTCGTATATTCTCACACAACTTATTTTACCATACTATCATTATTCCTAAAAAAATATTTCATGAAAATCATTGAACCTCACACAAAACCAGAAAGTTTCACATTTTCAATATCATAGCTATTTATTGGTCAATTGGTTTGACACTTGTATTTGATTTGGTGAAAACATACCTTTCAAGGGTTGATGAATATTTGTATCACCTATAAATTACCCCATGGAATTATGCTGATAGGTAACTAGAGGGTCAAGATCCTTGGAAAATCCTATTGTTTGGGGTATTTTTTATGTTGTATCATGAAACATTCAATCTGATCCACAAAGACTAGTTTCACATAGGCTCGGGATCATGAAAACTGATTTTTTGCGTAGAAAACCAAGGGGAACCATTATTACAAATAGTATAATGAGGGTTTTTATGGTAACTTGTATTTCATGTGGTATAATCCATCTCTTTTAATAAAAAAACAAATCCCTCTTGATGAACTCTAAAGCTTGATGATTTGATGTTTTCACAATTCATCTTAAAATGATAATATTTGATGACCTTAACCGTCTTATTTTTGTTATTGATTTTGAGTTTTGTGACATTGAACCTTTTCTATGAGACGAGATCCATTTTAATGATCTAGACTCTATAAATCATAAAAAAAATATGAAATCTATGATCAATATGATCAAGTAACTACTGCCACTGCTGTTGTTACCATGAGGGAAGAAATGATTACAAATATGAAAATTAATTAGAATAAGAGTGTCAGAAACCAAGTCAGGTTGTCATTTGAATCGATGCCTGACTAGGTCCATGGAAATTCATGATGGGAATTCATGATCCCCATGGGATGGAACAAGTTTTCAAGAATTAATAACAACAAGTGGTAATGATTTTCCAAAACATACAAGTGTAAACAATTTAACAATTTATGAAAATAGAAACTCAGAATCACAACAAAACAAGTCTTTAACAAAAACCTGCTTTGACTTCAAAGCATAATGAAAAAACTAAAAATGGATACTACAAAAATGGGGCCAAAAAGAAAAACATCCACAAGTAAGGTGACCAAAAACCAGCTCAAAAACTACCACATGGCAATAGCACACCATCCTCAATCGATCTCCACAACACCACCCATGAAAGATAGCTAGCAACCTGAACAACCATATCTATAATCATTACCCATTACTTATATCAAACATCACCAATTATACTTACCCCAATGTTGTTATTTGGGTGTGATAAAATTCCTAATAGGATGCCACCCAAGATAAGATTCGATGCTATAGACATTATAAGGCAAATAAATTGCACATATTCATACAAACGAAATACTAGTAAAAAATTTAATGAAATAAGTAGTGAATGAGAAAAAAATAGAATGAAACATTAATGAATAAAATAAATTAATGAAATTACACTTTTTATATAAATTAACAACCAAATATACCATTTTCTAATGGTAAGTATGACATAACAAAATATCACTAGTTATTGAAAAAACCCCTAGGTACTAGATATCAATGGGTCACTTGGTCCATCATTTCTCTATGAAATGTGGTAAAGAATCAACAACAAACAGCAGTCGCATTAAGGATCCATTATTGAGGAGAAACATACGAAATATTTGTGTTCTCCTATCACCACAAATGATTAGTTATTGTTTTAGTGTCAATTTTGCTAGATGAAACTAGAAAAACCCACTTTTGAATCATCTAGTGTATGATTCCTAGTCTGACCACCTAGGTACCCAGTGTTTCCCTTTTTATCTCAACCAAATTTTACATCTTGAAGAACACCACTTACACATTTCATTAACCAACCAAGTCATTACCCATTACATTTCACCACTCACAAACACAAAATTCATTTGAAATAATACAAAAACCAATTCTTTTCCCAAACAAATATATCATTTCATACAAAATTTAATAAACCATTAATATAATTTATATAACAAATTCAAGATGACCTGGAAGGATTTTACCAAAAAATCCACCAAAAAATTCTTTTAAGATAAAATTCTCATGAACACAACTTCAAATCATTATTTACATCACTTGGAAAATATAATAAACTAATTTAAAAATTTATAAAACACTACCAAGTGAAACAATGTGGGTTTACACTAAAAAGAAACCCCATTACATATAAACATGATTAATAAATATAAAACACTTATCAAAACCTTTAATAAACTAATTTCAACCCACACCTATTAATCAAATAAAGTACTGAATTTATTAAAAATGAAAAATAATTCATATATATAGAACCACCAACCTTGATTGTATAATTCCCCAAAATTATGTGTGAATATAAAAATGCATTCCAACCACACCACAATAAAGAAAAAATGAACCCTAATTCAAGAGACAAAACAAATAATATCAAGATCAAACCATAAGATAAATAGATCCCCAACACCGAGACATCAAAACCCAAATGTATGTGGGAAGAAGCACAACCAGGATAAAATGCATATGCGATGGAGGGAGAGGAGGAGCAGTGAGGGGTTCAGGGGGATGGTTTCAAGAGGTTGTGGTTTCTAGAGGGTATGGACATGTTAGGTAGGTTTTCGGAGAGTTCCATCTGAGAAGGGGGTAGTGTGAGGGGTGTAGGGTGAGGTCACTGGAGGAATGAAGGGTTACTAGCCCGGGGAGACATCAGAAAAGAGGTTGGTCAGCAAGGGGGTGGCAGCCAATGAGGAGCATCACAGGTGAGAGGAAGGGGTTAGGATGTGACGTAGGGGTAGGGGTAAAATAGGTTAGTGAAAAAAGGGATGAATTAAAAAAATAAAGAAAATAAAAGGATGGAGGAAGAAAAGAAAAGGAAAATAAAAAAACCTAATAAATATAAATACAATAGTAATAATAACAATAATAATAATTAATGGCAATAATAATAATAATGATAAGGATATTAAATATTTTATAATAATAATAATAATAATAATTAATAATAACAATAACAGATTATTCATATTAGAAAAATGATAATAATAATAATTTTTTTTATATTTAATTTTTTCACTTTATTAATCTACCTATTAATTTTTTTGAACACTGGTAATGCCACACAGTGACCTGGGTGAATCTGCATGGTTTTGACCATCCTCTACTAGTTTCCTAGACCCTGTCAATCCCAAAACATTCATTTATCTACAAAAGCACCAAATACCAATCAGGTATCATCCCGATCCTCAACAATAATTCAGAAATATAGTTAAATATAACAATATTAATATATTTTAAGAGTCATGGTGTAACAATTATCCCCACCATGAAAGGTTTCAGTCCATAGAAAGTCATCTTGAAGCTTGATCGGAGAAAAATGGATTCTCTTTCTAAACAGACGACTTCTACTCCCAAGCCTCGTGCACGTCATTCCCATGCTAACAAAGGATACATAAAAACAGAATAAACTTCCCACGATGCACATTCTCTTGGGAATCTATTATCTTTACTATCGCTTCATGAATTTTTAAATCACGCTCTATCTCCTACTCTTCATAATTCAAAACATTGGACGGATTTTGATTATACTTCTATAATTTGGAGACATGAATACATACTAAATTCACATCAACTAAAAAGGTATGGCTAACCTATATGACACTTTTTCAATCAGCTCGGTGATTTCAAAAGACCCACCATACTTTAGCGATAACTTTACCTAAATAACCATATGAATATGACCCAAACAAGGTGACACTTTCAAGAAAACCCAATCACCAACATAAAACTCAAGATATTAACGTCTCTAAACAAAAAATTATTTGGGAAACATTGAGATATCACTAACTACTACCTAAATACCATGACTTTCTAAGACATCTTCTATAGAGGGCTAAGTCTGAAAAGTGAGGTCTCGCCTACCTCATCCCAATATAAAGGAAGCCGAAAATAGAGCGCCTAAAAATATTCATTTGAATAGATGTTTGAAAAGTGTTATTATAAGCGAGCTCACAAATACAAAATGGTTATCCCACATTCCTCTAAAATCCAAAACACATGTATGGAGAATTTCCTCCAGAATTTGATATTCCTAATCTATAAGACCATCCTATTGAGGATGGTATGTCATGATCATTTTGATATGTGAACCTAATTCCCTTAAAAGGCCTATCCAGAAACGAGATGTAATGTGGGGGTCTCGGTAAAAAATAATCAGTGACGGTACACCATGAAGCTTAACCACATCCTGAACATATAGCTAGCCCTGTTCAACCACCTTCAATAAATATCTAATCGGAATGAAGCTGGATGATTTGGTAAAATGGTCAATCACTACCCAATTGGAGTTACTACCCCAAGGTGTGCGATCCAATCCAACAATGAAGTCCATGGAGACCTCATCCAACTTCCATGTAGTAATGGTTAACTGGTGATGAAGAATAAAGGGACTTTTGATGTGCTTCATTTACTTAATAACAAGTATAACATCTTGATACGATGTTAGCTATGTAATGTCTCATACCTGGTGACTAGAACTGTCAATGAACTTCATAATATATTTTGTTAGCTCAGGGATAAATTCCCCACTGTGATTGGTAGCTATAATGAATCACTACCTTCCATAGAGACAACAACACCAATGAACGACCATTAAGAAATAAAATCCTCTTAGGAGATGAAGAAAAATAATGAGATTTCTCCCCACCGTTAAAGAATTGCATGGGCTAAAAAAATAGTTCAACACTAGGATGATCCCAAAAAATCAACTCTATAAGGGAAGGAGTCAATTGGACACTTTCCAAGAACAAAACTCTGTTGTGATCTTTGATCTACAAGTGAATTTGGGAAAAGAACCCCATTAAGGTCCATTTGTCACTGGACATTCTCAAACCCTGCTCTAGCAATTTTCTACTCAAGGTTCCATCCACTATATTACAATTTATAACGGTATAGATGATATCAAATTCAAACCAATTTAATTACTCGATCTGATGGTGCTGTCTAATGTTCAAATCATTTTGGGATAAGTTATTAGAAAAACATTATGATCAGAATATACCACAAATTTCTTCAAAAAATAATAATTTCCTCAAGTCGTTAGGGTATGCATCACCAATGCTAACTCTAAGCCCTGGGTTGGGTAATTCATCTCATTTATCCAGATACGGTGAGAACCATAAGACACTACATGATTATCTTTCATGAGCACACAACTAAGGACCATATCAGAATCATTTCCTTAATCCACACAACCCTTCTCAATATTTGGAAAGATCAAGATAGGTGTGTTAGTCAACCTCCACCTCAACACCACGAAGTATGCCTAGAACATTGGTCTCTATTCAAATATCACCCCATTTTGAGTGTGTGCAGTCATAGAGGAAGCATGTTGTAAGAAATCATTGAAGAATCATCTATAATGACCCACCAGGCCAAGAAAAATCATGATCTCGGTGGCATTATTCAGATTTTCCCACAAAAAAACTACAATTATCATCTAGGGATCCACTAAAACCCTTTCTCTGAAATCACTTGGCCCATAAACTTCACATCCCTAATTCAAAAGGTACACTTATAATGTTTCACATAAAGGATATGAACCTACAAAGTTCCCAACACTATCTGCAAAAGATGCTCCTGCTCTTCCTCAGATCTAGAGTAAACATGGATTTCATTCGCTAATACTAGAAAAAAGGAGTTGTGATACTGGTGGAACACCCAATTAATGAGTTCCATAAAAACTGATGGTGCATTTTTCAATTTGAAAAGCATAACCTAATACTCATAGTGGTTATATGTTATTTGGAATGATATATTCAGCATATCTATCTCTATCACCGTAACTTGGTGGTAACCCAAAAAAAATTGAATTATAGAGAACCAATTTTCCCATTCAATTGGTTGAAAAAATCATCTATATAGGAAAAAAGGATATTTATTATTACTAGTAAGCTTATTCAGCATCAGGTAATCAATTCACAACTACATAGATCTGTTGGCCTTCTTCATGAATAGAATAGGATAGGCCCAATGAGAGACACATGGGTGAATGAACAATTTGGATTCCAAATCTTCCATATGTATCATTAATACCCTCAATTCAGTTGGGGATATATGATAAGAGGGAAGAAATATTGGTTGTGTTCTTGAAGCCAATTAAATCAAGAACTATATAATCGATTCTGAGGGTAATACCAAAAAATCATCTTGAATTACCTTTTGGAACTCACCCATTACAAGAGGTAATCTGCCTCTAGTAGCCCCACCATTATCCTACAACATGATTGATTATAATGGAAATTCAAGATTTCCCAACTCTGGGAGTCGATGTCCCACACAACCCAACCAAGGATCCCATTCCCCAAGAAATACATGAGGACTCACCTCATGTTCAATGAAACTCATCTATTTCCTATAAAAATCGATATGCACTTGAAAGATTACTAGCGAATCCATGCCAAGGATTGAATAAAAAAGGTCAATATCTATTACCAAAAAATCACACCCCATCTCCACCCCTAACAAAGAGAGTGCACAAGATGGGAACCTGAGTCCTTGATCCTTCTTCTTACCCAATGGTGTTACCCACTCTGATGAAAAAGTCATCAGCTATGTTGGTACATTTAGAAGATTCACAATATGGGAATGGATAACTGATAAAAACATACTAGTATCAAATAAAATAGCTACTATATAAGATGCAATCAGGATGGTATATCAAACTGTCGAAGGTCCTACATCTGAACATGCTGGTGCCTGATGCATAGAATGAAGATGCTTGATCCCTATATGAGAATGACTGCTCGCCTATGCATCTTCACCGATCTAGATCATCCCATAAGATGATATGTTTCTTCCTCTTTGACCATTTATATGAGATCCCACATTTTTGGAAAGCTCTGAGTTAATGGAAACTCCCCTAGAATCCACAGATCCTGCCCAGCTCTGGTACGGGCGTGTGGCCTGACCAAAACGCTACACATTCCTAATAAATAACAATAGATGAAATGACCTAAGAGGTAATGTACATGTAGGTTGGAAATTCCCTCTCCTCAGACACTGATGGAACACAACAAAACGTGCACCATAATCCACAGATGAAGTATGCATAGAAGAATGGCATGAACTACCCTCTCTATTCCTCCCTTACACATCACAATTCCTCTTATTCTCAGATGAACTGTCGCTGGCCAAAACTGACATAGCACCATAGGATTCAGACATTCCCTTGTGGTCAATGTCCACCAAAGAATCTTGAACAACTACCTTAGAATAGGTATTCATCAGGAATAGGAATACCTGAGAACATATCTCCATATACAAACTCCTTTCGAACTTCTTAGTTGTTATCTACTCATTGGTAAAAATTTTAAGTGCATATCAGAAGAGATCAGCAAAGCGATTGGCATACTCCATCACTGAATTTTCTCACTAAACAATATTTATAAATTCTTAGGATACATTATAATAAATGATCTTAGGATAGTATTTTTCATTGAAGATCTCCTTGATGTCCTTCCTGTTCATCTTCTCATGCTTCCTAGCTTCAAGCACTTAGTCCCACCACCTTCGACTCAGATCCTTTACCAGAAATGAGACACATTTTGCTCTGACTCCATCAAAATTATCAAGACTCTCAAACATGTTCTTGATATTCTCAATACACTCCTCCATTTCTTGAGGCTCCGTGCTACCTCATAATGAAAGGGGTTTGTTCATGGGAAAATATTGGGCTTTTTCCTTCTTAGGTCTAGATTAATCTTCTATAACTAGAGTACGTGCATGATCTATTACATCTCTTTGTCCTATATCCTAAACATCATAGACCACAACTTCCACAATCCTTGGATCAATCTATGAGGGATTAATCTCTCTGGATTCTTCTTGTGGGTGAAAGGGAGATCTCTATGGAGGAATATTGCTAAAAAAAGAAACCAACATAAGAAAATTTAGTATTACAATAGGCCTGAACATTTTTAGAAATAACATCAAATATAAATAAATCAAACATTCCATGGCACAAAATGACCAAAACAACTTCACCTCCATCCATTTTCCATGTGCATTCTGTAGCCTACACATTCCATCTAGAAGGGAAATAAAAAAAAGATCCCAACATCCCATGGTGACTTGAGGTCCCTCATGAGGTGTGATTTTTAGGAACCCAATTTGAAACCGGATAACTAAGAGATTATAGTCCTATATCCTATGTAACTAGACTCAGCCAAAATAAAATGAGTCAATGAACACAACCACCCACTAAAACCATGACGTCATAAACCAATTCAGTTCGTGATCAGAACCGTAGCCGGAACCGGTCCATGGTGAGGCCTGAAGGGCATTCTTAATCACCATGGGGATTGAATAAGTGACTAGGCATTAATAAAAACTAGTGGTAATTATCTTCTAAAACTTAAAAGTGTAAAACTATTAACAATTTAATAAAACAAAAACTGAGAATCACATCCAAACATGTTTTTATCAAAATCTAGATTAGAGTAACAAGATTACTGAAAAAAATGGATACTACCAAAAAGGGACTAAAACCCAAAAACTACCACATGGATGTTTAAAAAAAATCATCCCAAAACTCATAATATCGAAATAGGACACCACCCTCAATAAATCTCCATAACACCATCCATGAAATTTAACTAGAAACCCTAACCACCATCTCCATAATCTTTAACCTTACCTATATCAAATATTACCAGTTTTACTTACACCCAAAGGTCTATGTGGGGTGTGAGATAAATACATGTTGGATGACACCCTATAAGTGATTCCATGTTATTGACATTATAATATAAATTTCTTTCATGTTTTCATAAAAAAGAAACGCAAGTAAATTTATTAATTAAAACAAATTTGAATGAGAAAAATTTTCAAGAATGGATCATTAAAGAAGAAACATATTTAAGTAAAGAACACTTTCTACTAAAATTTCCAACCAAACATACTTAATTATAAATGTTAGTGTGATATAACCAATGAGAAACAGTCATGGTAAACACCCATAGGTACTATCTAACAATGTAACACTATGTACATCATGTCTTGGTGAAATGTCGTATGAAAATGATGAAAAGAAAGGATCTCATGAATGAGACACTATATAAGAGAAACATCATAAATTATAGTGGTCTCCAGCAAACACAAATGTTTAGTTAGTGTTGTAGGGTCAATTACAATCGATGAAATGGGAATGAACCACTTTTGAATCATATAGTGTACTAGTCCTAGTCTTCCCACCTAGGTGCCTGGGGTTTCCCTTTAGTGCTTAACCAATCTTGACATGTCATATAATACCACATACACATTTCATTAACAAAAAAAATTAGCCATTATATGTCACCACAAAGAAAAAAAACACCATTTGAAAAAATACACACACTAAATCATTTCCCAAACTTGTTTCTCCTTACATACAAAATTTAATAAACCATCAAAAAAATTTATAAAACAAATTCAAGAAGAACCATAATGTTTTTACACCAAAATGCCCGCAAAAATCTCTTTTAAAGATTAAATTCATACCAAAATCACATAAAATCATAATTCACATCCCTTTAATAATTTTATAAACTATTTTCCCAATTTATAAAACAATAAACAGTGACTAAATAAGGGTTTACAAGAAAAAACACACCCCATTTCATTTAAGCATGATATATAAAAATAAAACTCATATCAAACTCAATCAAAAACTACTTTTTCACCATGAATATTTTTCAAATAACATACTAACTTAATCAAGAAAAAAATAATTCATAAAGTAATGCTTAAACCTAGAACCACCAACCTCAGCTATAGGAATAACCATAAGTCGATGGGATTCTTCAACCGCACGAAAACTGCACCACAAGAAAACAAAATTGAAAGATAAATGATTATACCAAACCAAAATATCAAGATCATACCCTAGAAAATGGAACCCTATAATATATAAACCAAGACCCAAAGGAAAGAGAAAAGATGCTTACCTGGTGTAGAACACAACTAAGATGGAGGGAGAGAAATAGCAGTGAGGGGTGAGGGTTCTAACCATGTGAGGAGGGGGTTCCAGGAGGGGAGCCGCAAGTTGGGGGGTTGGATGGTTCTAGTAGGGATGGGGTTTGAGGGTGGTGTGAGGGGTTCATGGTGAGGTCAACTGAGGGATAAAGGGACCCTAGTCAGGGGATATGATGGAAGAGAGGATGGCTAACAATGTGGGTTGGAGGCCAAGGAGAAAGAGTGTAGGTAGTATGAAGGGGGTAGGGCGTGGCGGATGGATATGAGGTGCAATGGGATAGAGGAAAAAGGGTGGAAAGATAAAAAATGAAAAAAAAATGGGGCAAAAAATAAGGAAAGAAAAAAACCCCTATAAAAACATAAATGCAATAATGATAATAGCAAAAATAACTTTAACAACCACAACAAAAATAACAAAATAATAATAATAATTGATCGTAATAATAATAACAACAATAATGATAATAATAAAAATTAATAATAACATTATCCTAATAATTATATAATAAAAATTAAAATTAAAATAATAATAATCTTAAATAATAATTTCATTATTTTTATTAAAATAATTTTTAATTTCATTTTTTTTCTTATTGAATATTTTTCACTTTATTATTTCTCGTATTTTTTTAACACTTGTAAGGCCACATGGTGACTTTGGTTAACTTTAGGGTTCTGACCGTTCTCTGCTTATGCACCAAATGCTTTCAATCCCAAATCATTCATTTATCACCAAAACACCAAATTCCACTCGGGGCTCAGCACAAACCAAGACAATAATAGTAAAATCTAGAATGAAATAATAAAATAATAATATTTCAAGAATCAGGGTGTGACCAGGAGTGACATATATGATAATAGAGAGATATTTGATATGATAACAGTTACCCATAATAAATACATAGCATGTTATAGGCTAACACAATATAACACTGGGATGTTTGATGATGTGGATATCTAATCCATGGAGGAGATAACATCAATGTTTTGGCTTTCTCATCATGGTGAGCTAAATAGAAATAATGTTTCCACTTTTGGCCATACAAACATATAATGTGACAAAACATATATTTTTACCTTAAGTTTGAGGAAATGTAAGTGAATTGGATAACCACCAGTGGATGATGACTTTTCTATCGACTATTTTATTATCACCCTATATAGTATCTAGAACTTCCCTATGGGATTGTATGAAGATTTGGATCATCGAGACGAGGTAAATTTTTCTGATCAATGGGTGTGGGAGTACTGGGTACACATAACATGTATACAATATGTTTGTTATCTATGAAATATTGGTCTATATAAATTATTATGGACATTCAAGTTCTATGTTTACAATAATCTAGACATGCTATTAGAGATCCTAAGAAGGATTCCATCTTATACTAACATGTTTATCCACCATCATGTGGGGGTGGGAATTAACATATGGGATTCACATCATACTTGTAGGATCCCTATGATGAGATTTGTACATGGTAAATTCCTCCAAATTTGTATTTTATGTTGGATAAGAGAGAATGTTTCATTTTCTAAAGTGATCATCCTATCCTAGATATGTATATTCTTTTTTCATCAACACCCTTTTCACAAATACATCACATCTTCAACATGGTTTGAAATATTCTTGAATATTCTAGCAATTATGATTTCTAGACAGCCAAAATAGTGTCATGGAGAATGATAGATTTAGTGGTCAAGATATTACTGGCTTATATTGCAGGTTGACCCCTAATATCAATGGGGATACAATGTGATGGACTCTATCCTATAGGATTGATATATGGGTTTCTGTTACACTTTTACTGGTGGTTGACTACTATCGATTTGGGACACATGCATGGACCTATAATTGGGGTCCCTGGTTATGGAAATAATCATAACTATAGGGAACCGAGTAGACTGATGTGTCCATATGATAGCTAGGATCAACAAATTGTTACCATAGGTTTTTAGGGAGGATATTGCTTGATTTTTATGTGGACCATTCCAATTTATCCAATGTTGGATTGAGGGTCAATTTGTGATGTATTAGTTCCCAAATTCAATCACACCTTGAATAGTATCATTAAACCATATCTCCATAATATTTTTTTGATTTAACCAGTCAACCTCATTGAATCTAGGATGAAAGACAAAAAACACAAAGAACGTTAAGATAATGTCTTTTTCATCCCCAAAATGGATGTTGATCAATAGGGAATATTGTATTATATGTAGTATCTATTATATTTTAGGGTGGGGTGTTGGGAAAACGTATTGACAACAATAGGTAATAAAAACTATACACCACGTCAAAATTTTCTCTATGGTTTAGGTGGATCAAATATCCAGTGATGCTAGTGTACATGGGGGGTTCACGAGGAGAGGAAACCATGTGTCCTTCATCAGTTATGGTGTATGATCGTATCTGAGGATGTTGTATAGGTCATCTGGGTACTAAAAAACAATAATGTTATCCTCAAATTAAATTATATTGTCTATTGGGTTGAGGAGTACTAGTTAATAATCTTACAAAGTTTTTTAAGGAATGAAGAACCTTCAACTAATCCATATGAGATGCAAGTAAGTATGAGGGATTCTATTTTATGTAAACATTGGTTGTTGTGGGAAGAATCTAATGTAGTGTTAGTGGTATTTCAAGGTCATATCATTCTTCTTACCTCTGAAAGACGGACCTCCAAAAGAAGAGATTGTTGGAGGAAATATAGATATCAGGTTTTGGGTAGAGTCGATTTGGGTTGTCCTAGAGAAAGACACTATGATATGTACATCATCTTTCCAAAAAACCTCCATCACCATGCTATAGGTGGCATGGAAAATTTTATCACTACCACTTTTAGTGGAGAAGTTACAGTAGAGGCTAACTCAATAGAGATTTGATTTATTAGAAAATGATCATGTGTGGATTATAGCCTAGGTGAAATTATAGGATAGATTTTCTTACCTGGAAGACATGTATTCCATTTCACACTAGTAGATATGGGGTGATTTTACCACTCCCCATATAAGATTGGTGATTTGTGGGAGATTAAAAGAAATTTCATATACTAAGATGTCAGGTCATGATTTGCTTGCCCATCAAGGTGAAACACAAGGATCCAGTGGTGAGGATTCATAGAGATCTAATAAAAATAAGTAATATTTCAATATAGAGGGGAGTTCAATCGTTTGGATGATGAATTGTACAAGCTCAGGCTCATTGAGGTATGTCTTGTTGACTTTTAAATTATAATTATATTTTTTCCCTATTCCTCTTCTACAAATGACCCCATATTTTATGTTATGTAAGTACAAATCAAGGATGGATAGGGGGATCCATTTAGGGTGAATGGAGTCCCTCAATAAGAAATATGGATTTTAGCTTAGAGTTTTCTATTGATGTTGAAACAAGATATGATTTTATGGAAGATGTTGGAGGGGGAGGTTCAAAACCTTCAATCCTCATGACCATCTACTAGGTTCCTTGTTTGAGAATCTAGGTAGTGGTTCATTCTATCAATGATACAATTCACCTAAGATGACTTATCATTGAAATCACCATTCCTCTTAAAACTAATAATTTAAAGTCATTAGGCATGACTTACTCAATATAATTTTTAGATTCATAATAATACATATGTTTGTATCATGTAGCTTCCAGCCATGTGGTACAAATGGTTTCAGTAGTGTCTATCAAGGAGAAACTCAGTGTCTAAGGGTCTCTTGTGGTTGGCTTTCACTTCAAATACCCATGAACATTTGTTGATTAGGCCCTTTCCTCACATATTATTGTTTCATACACAGGTTACTTTTGGCCTAATTTTAGAAACTGTTTAAACTAATATTTTTTCTTTAGTTTGAAATATTTCTTAAGGAATTATGCTCTTGGTAACCATTTGTGGTTGAGGGACACAAGAATATCCCTCTAGCGGTTGATCCAAACATGGGGATCCATCCATTATGGTTGATCTGACCCGGAACCTAGTAAAACATCACATTGTAGATGTAGATAGGGTTATAGGGCTGGTAGATCTATAAGATGGGAGAGATTCTGGAATCACTACAGAGTTGTATTTTGATGTTCCACATCTTTATGTGGATCATATCTCATCATAATGACAACCTGAGGAGGATCATGCTACTGTAGTTTTCATGAATTTCCTTGAAACTTATCATGTACTATTAGAGAATTTAAAACAATTTGGATCTGATATCAATGTGTATAATAATGATATCCATCTTAGGGCAGGGTGAAAAAATCATACTGTCATTAACCACATCTCGATGGAAGATCTGGTGAGCTGAATGGAATCTCTATGATTGTTGGTTCTGGACATTAAAATGAAAGGAATGGAAAATTGTACCCTCAATGAATTTTCTGGTGAATATTTTCCAAAGTGGGTGGATGTGGATGATCTAGGATTCAATGATACCTTATGGAAAGAGAAGTGAATAGGTACCAAGGTGCTCCAGGAAGAGGAAAAATAACTTTCATTGTAGGAGGTGTTAGCATAAAAGCATGAATAAATCATCAATTCCCAAATGGGAGATAAACATATAACAAACAACATAGTTAGCACTGAATGAAGATAAGGAATCTTGTGTGATATCTTTGGTGGTTGAATGTCGGGATGATCCAGGTCGAGTTCAGATCCAAGTTGATTTGGATGGTAACTCCCCATGATTTTAAAATAGGAACATCATGTTCAATAGTGTATATGGAACATAAAACCAATATTATAAGTTAAGGTATGGCCCTTATATTTTACGATGTATTTCTTTTTTTATAAATTCAATATCTTCGGTAGCTTGAGATAAAAGAAATAATGCGTTTAAAAAACATGATACTTTGTTAAAATATTTTTATTTAAACATGACCACTATAAAATATCCATTACATTTTATGGTTTGAATATGTAAAAATAAATAATAAAGAATAAATGTTTTACACATGTTTAAGTTTAATTCAGTTTCTATCTAATGATTGTAAATAAATTAATAAATATTTTAATTGAGAATAAATGTTTTCTAATATGAAATTTATTTCTAAAAGGTGGTTTAGTCACACTTTACACCCATAAAATAAAATTAATTTTACCACTTTTAGGAAATATATTTGGAAAAGAAACTTCATTCTTTAAATAATAATATCTATATTATCTTATGATGACTGTTTTGGATTCTTTGTACAATATTAAATTTTCAGTAAAGAGTAAACAATACTGATTTTTATAAAATTTTCATTTCATTATAAAAAAATAGGTCTCATTTTTATTTTAGTTTGATTTAAAATAAAGAAAATTACTAATTATATTTGTGGAATAAAATTAATTACATTTAATATATACTTATGCTTGATTTTCATTTATGTTTATCTATAGGCTTTAAAAAAATTCTTTTATAAAACACTTTTAACATGAATATTGGTTATCCATTTTATATAATTAAATTAAAGCTAATATGTAATAATTTTAATAAAAATATAGATTTGATATCTAATAATTTTAATATATATATATTTATTTATTATTAAATTCCATATAGTCAATATGAGGTTGTCATTTAAAAAAATCATCGAAATCTATTTCTTCACCACAACTAAATTATTAATTTTAAATTTAATTATGCTAATTTTTTGAGTTGAATTTAAAAAAAATATATTCCATATTTAGAATCAAAATAATTTGTGTTATTTGATAAATTTAACATAATTTTTACCATAAAATAGTGAAACTATAATATATTAATCACCATGGTTAAGGTAATAATGGGTTTACCAGGGGTTAAACTAAAAAGGTATGGGATAAAAATTACCCAAACCATGTATAAGAACTATTTTTTTGATAATATCTAGACATTATATTAGTTAAGGGTCCATAACGTTTTATTTTTTATCCTTATAGAATGATAAAATATTAGCAGAATTTCTTGTTTTAAAAAATTCCACATCTGTCCACTCACTCATTAATAAAAGGATACCACATGTCCTACACAACTCACAGTTAAAAAACTCATTGGTTATACCAAAACCTAAAAAATAACTTCATTAATTTCCCACACATATCCCAGATTCATTTTTATTATCATAAATAAAAACTATAATGTAATTTGGTGTATAACTAAAAATGTTTTCCGAAGAGGAGGTAACATATATAATAGAGTTTTTTATTTTATTTCTTCCTCCACCTCCTTAAAATTTTACTAGACAACATTGATATAATAACCATCGTATCATAAATATAATAATATGTTTCCATGTTATGATCATGACCTAAAACCATATTCTACTCCCACAAATGGGAAATTAAACTATTGATTGTGTGAGTGGTAGATTATGGTCGCACGAACTAACACATTTTGTTTACCATAATTTCTTAATGCAGATGGATTGAATAATCTATCTAATGATTATATATGATATTTATTATATAATAATACTTATTTAATTTTAATATCAAATACACTTTCTAATATTTCCATTTTATTTGGAATACAATAACATCACACATGTGTTCGATGAACTACCGCATCATGAAGTGATGTGAGTAGATTTTCACTTACACAATACATTGAATTTAAAAAGAATTAGTTTTAGGTTGATATAAAATATTAATTAATTATTAATCATTATTCAACATAAATAAATCACATACATTCTTATCTCACACTATCTTGAATAAACGATAATACAATTCTTGTGTACGGTGTACTACCTCATGATTAAGCGATGTGATTCATTTTTCACTAATGTGTTACATAGAAGGTATTAATGGATATATTTAATAAATATATGTTATATATAGGAAGTTATATTTATTATTTAAAATTAATATTTAATACACTTAAATACCCATTAACATTTTATAGAAATGAAATTTTTTCATTTGCATACGTACTCCCAACAATCCCCCTGAAGGGATATGAATAATTCTACACATTTAAAATTAAGTGGGGATTATAATAATTTATATAATAAAAATTTGATATTTATGAAATTCATATCCTTTGGGAGAATATTTAACTATATCATATGCTTGATGTATGTAATGTTCACAACAAATAATGAATTATAAAATAAGGAAATTAACACAAGAAATAGTAGTGACAATGAAATATTATTCATGAACAAGTGATAAGATATTATAAAATGGATCTTAATTGATTTTATAAACATTTATAGAATTTTTTCATAAGGAAGTAAATTTTTTAAACCCACTATAAATGAGGTTAAAAATCATTGAACTAAAGGGAATCATGAGGTATGTGGTTTTCTAAAATCAATTTCCATTCATTGGGATATATGTCTACATCCCTGATTATATTATTAAAATATTAAGTGTGAAGGTTTTTTTAATTTATTTAGGTATTATTAATTCTTTTATTTGTGTGGATATAATTTTTTTAAAACATAATAATCACATTTATCATTTCCCACCTCAATGATCTATCTATATGAGGATTTCATCTCAAATTTCATTATATGAGACACATGTTTTTTTAATATACCTTATTATTTTGAATGTTGTATCTAATAACCCTTTACATACTATATCATTAATACATAATTATTAATTATATTTTTTGTTAAAAATAATCCAATTCATTCATGGTAATTTATTAATCAGTAGTTTCCAACGTTTTATGGGTTTATGTTTTTACGCTATTTTAATCCAAATATTTTATGCTTGAAATTGCACGATAGGAAAATATTTGATTATTTTCTAGTAAGAACCATTCATTTTATTATTGTATTTTAATTCAAGGGATTTTTTATGTAATATTGAAATTTTAATATCTTTGGTACCCAAAATGATTATAAAATTTCTTTTAAGAATACCCGACATTATCTCTAACTTCATTTGAAAATACATTATATTCCATTGACATGTTCTCTATAAATAATTAAAAAATATTTTTACTATGATTTTTAAGTGTAATTTTTACTCATTTTTTAGTATTTACAAAAAAATTAAAATGAATCAAGTTGTTTTATTTTAAAAAATATCTTTTTACATTTCATGGAAATTGTGAAGGGAATCATTATTTTTAGATATATGATACGAAAATTATTTTCCACCATCATGATAATTATTTTCCTTAAAACATATTTCATATTTTTCTAAGAAATTTCCAAAAATAAATGATTAAAAAATATTTATTTTTTTGAATTTTATTTTTTCAAAAGTTATTTTTAATTAGAAATGGTTATTTTCCTGGAGAATTTTCATAGCTTTTTAAAATTTATATTCATTAACTAAAAAAATTTATAATGATATGGATTCCTTAAAAATTCTTTATTTTAGTCTCTAAAATATATACAAATATTATTCTACTTTACATTGATGGGTTAATACACACCTTATGATTATTTATTGAGCTCCATCATTGCGAAGTTTAAGATGATTATAATATGATAATAAATTTAGGCAACCAATTATCCTTCCATGGATAATTCATATATCTTTATTTATTATTGACATAACTTATATGGAATAAATTGATCATGAACATGTTATGATGGGTACACCCATATTTATCTCCACTTTATTGGGTAAGGTTATAGTCTCACATCATGTATTGGATTTGATTGTAAACCAAATCCATTATGGGACTTATTTGGCCATGAGATATTATCCAGGTAGTTAGCCAAGACTCTTGATTATTTATGGTTTTATGTTATTGCTAAATTTTATATGATGTTATGATATTATGATACAATGTTCAGTACATTTTTATTCCATGTGATTACTCATGTCACTTCTCTCTTATGATATCATGTTACAGCTATGACAAACATGTCATGCTTCATTATCATGTTTATTTCCTTTCCAGTATTTTTGTCCCATCCTGTTATTTATGTATTTAGTTTGTTATCCCATGAATAGTTAAAAGCTAGAATGGATTTTTGGATCACACTATTGAAATTAAAATAGTTTTTCCTTATTTTATGTACTAAAAACTAAGTCAACCAATGTTAAAATACCTTTACAATCCTTTTATTATAATTGTTGGCTGTTTATATATAATAATAAATCTATAATAAGGGTAAACAACATGGGTATCAACAATTGGTATAAGAGGAAATTTTTATTTATCCTTTGTAACTATGATGAGATTGTTTTACTAAGAACAATAGGGATAAGTATATGTATATGTTCACGTCAAGGGAAATATCCTAGATTTTTTTAAAGTTTAATGATAATGGTTTTAGTGTAGTTGCATCCATGTTTTGTTACTACAATTAGATTTGGTTCATCTATAATTGTATCTAGGGATAATAACTATGGAAAAGGTGCATCAGACATCACTTAAGCATTACCAGCTAAATGAAAATGTTCCTTATTTCATACTTATCTTTACACTCTCAGGGGTTTTTATTGGAAATTCATCAATTCATTATATACAATCATGAAGAAATTTAGTAGAATAAAATCATGGCTGACCTTGGTTAAACCTATTGTTTCTTTGTTTGATAAGTATAAGGATGACCATGAGTTTAATGGAATACTTAAACCTTTTGAGGGTTTATGTTTGAAATATATATGATGATTAATAGTATTTTGGGAGACATATATTCCAATATAACCATTTGGTTTAAAATGGTTTTTAATTAATAAATCAGTATTTTATGAAGATTTAATTTATATTTTATTGACATATGTTTTACCGGGTTAGTGAACATTTTCTCTTATCATATATTTGAGGTTAATGTAAAAATAATCAATTGAGAAAATTTAATATGGTTGGAGGAACAACATTTAAAGAAAACCATAGTGGTTATAAAAAAATTTGATGATTAGAGTTATTTTGAGGATGTTCATCATATTTTTTGATCATTATAAGGATTATAATTTTAGTAAAAGTAAAACTCATATATCGGGCCAAAAACCATAGCATTTGATAAGGCAGCTGGGAATGAACTGAAAATGAATGCTGATAAGGGTTCACCATATACCACCAACCTATATGATGTATTAGATAGTATAGAATTATTTTCCCAAAAAATTTAGTGGATAAATATTGTGTTGACGTTTTGAAAAAAATCATAGGATTAAATCATTATCAATTTATAGGATTTATAGGTGATCAATGATATTTCAAGAATTGTTTTATTAGATTGGGATATATATATATATATATATTTACGATTAATGTATTTGATTTTTTGGGCCCCTAGGCCCTAACATACTAGAAAATGGCCTTATGGGGTGTTATGGAGGTCATGGGTTCAAGTCTCCCTTGTTTCCTGGATGTGTGTGTTTGCATGTTTTCTTTGTAGATTTTCAGTTCTCCTTCACCAACCTTTTATAATAATGTAAGAGATTATTTTGGTAAAACCCTATTATGATTTTATATAGGTCATTTAATTGTGTATGAGATAACCATTTTAGTTAAAACTATCATTAATATAGATATTATTGTTGTTATTTCGGATACAGATTTACCAATTTAATAAGGGATCTATGATAAACCACTTGTTTTATTTGGAATTATATTACACATTCCTTGTTATTTTTGATTTTATTAAATATAGTATATATATATTGTTACTATGTTATATATCATATTTTCAAATAATATATCATTTTAGTTTTATAGTAATAAAATAATTTATATTTGATATTCATTACATAGAGTAAAATGTGATGTGGAAAATTATTGAAGAAAAAAAAGGATGAAATTGTGTTTATGAAATAAAAATATATAACATAGATTTATTTTATGGTGTTATCTATATTAATAAAAAATGAATCCCTCAACGTTGTGAAAAGAAACATGAAACTAAAAATGTTATCCTATTGACTTCATATCTGATTAATCAATGGACTATTAACTCAACAGAGATTTTTGGGTTTTCTATTTGTTTTCCTTCCCATGATCATTAAATTTCTTGTCTTCCATGATATATATCACCCTCTATTATTATATATGTTTTTTTAAATGTTCATTTTTTAACTTCTCACCAATGTTCTCTAATTTATAATCCAAGTGAGGTGTTATTCAATATGACCTGTGTGTTTCCAATTCCCACATTCTAGAAGGGTGTTTTATTAACCATTATAAATATTTGTGTTTATGATAAAGTAACTTTCATATGTTAATGCCTTAATTTCTGATATGAAGATTAAATTGATAGGGCATAAATTATTTAATGTGGTAGAATGTGACATGATGATATTTTAAAAGAGAAACAACACATTCATAAGCATATATGGACCAAAACAATAACCTTAGAAGAGATGGTAGAACCCAGATACTTTATAATATATTTATTTTTAAATATATTCAATCTCTTCAAAATCATTTTATGCTTGAAACACTAAGTCCAAATAAAAGGTGGTACTCTATTAAAATATTATTTTATAAACATTAAAATTATAACCTATCCATTAAGTTTCCAAGTATGGACAAGGCTAAATAAATTATAAAAATTATAATTTTTCACATTTATAAAGTAAATATAGTTGATATATATTTATTATAAGAAAAATAATAATGATTTGAAGAAAAAAAGAAATGTGTTTTAAAAAAATATTTTTCTACAAGGAGGTTTAGTCCACCTTAATGAAAGTATTTTAAAATAAATTTTTACCACTTTTAAAAAATTATTTTAAAAAACATTTCTGAAATAAAAATATCAGTATTAACTTTGGTGATTTTTGGTATGTTTTGGAAAATATTAATTTTTGATAGAATAGTAAAAAAATACTATTTTTATAAAATTTTCAATTATTTGTAATAAATAAAGTCACATTATTACTTTATTTTGATTTAAATTGAACATAAGTATTATTTAGATATATAAACTATACTAAATTAAATTTAAATCAAATTTGTACTATATTTTAGTACAAGTTTATCTTTAATCATAAGAACACCTTTTTATGGAAAACAGTTTCAGTGTGAATAATGTCTCTCCATTTTATATAATAAAAATAACACTGAATAAAAATTATTTTAATAAAATTTAAATATTATATATCTGTAAAAATTAATTTAATTATGATTATTGGTCGTTTATGTCATATGATTTCATATTTTCTGAAAAAATGCCTTTTTTGAAAATATATTATTTTGACTCTCATATGTGTATTTTTTATTTAATTTAATCCAATTATGTGAGTTTAATTTTGAAAAATGTATTCAATATTTTTAATCATATGTATATATATTATCTAATTAGGTAATAAAAATATTATAATATATTTAATAGTTAACACATTAAAAATAATATACTGTTGTTAGGAAAAAAGTGTTCAAGTAAGGTTAAACAAATATGATAAGAATTAAAATTGACCAAAAACCTATATAATTGATATTTTAGGGCATTATTTTGACCATATAAATTCTATGGTTTGAAAAGTTTCAATTTTTGATTATTTTGGAATGAGAAAAGTGTGGTTGCAATTAATTTCTTTAAATAATTCCCAGTGTGTCCTCCCCCCCACTTACGAAATGCCGCACATATCATCTCCCATTTACACATAAAACTACATTGGATTGGAAAATACCTAACCAAATAAATTTCATAATTTCTTAACTTTATCTGAGAAGAATGTTTTTTATCTCAATGGAATCCAAGAAATGATTTTTTGAAAACCCAATTAAGAGGCCAGATAAAGAGGGAAAACCCTTAAGTGATAATGTTATTATATTTATTCCTCCTCCAGATTCAAATATTATAAAACATAATTTTATAATAATTTCAGTATATTCAATATAATGATGTTTTTTACCATAACATAATATACTACATCCATATCCTTCTCCATCAAATGGTAAATGATATTGTTTTTAGTTAGTAAAATAGACTACCACCTCACGAACTGACATAATTCATTTTCCATCATCATGCCTCTAGAAATGATAAAATGCTATGTCTAATTTTTATATATTAAATTTAAAATATAATTATTCTTTTTTTAATTATAATATAAAGTAAAATTTTTTTCTTTAAATTCCATAGAAACTATGATATCACCACTCGTGTGTATGAAATACTACATCCTCGTGAAACGATGCAATTTTTATTTCACAAATTCTTTTCATGGATGTTAATAAGGATATAATTAATGTTAATATATGATATTAATGAAATATTAATAACTAAATAAAATAAGTATATCATACAAAATCATACCCAACCATCCTTTGAATAAATTACAACATTGTTTAGGTGCATGGGGGACTACCACCTTAATAAGAGATTTGAATCATTTTTCACCAATTATTTATATAGAATGTAAAAATAAGATTAATTTAAATATTATATGTGATATATATGAAATTTTATTTATTCTAGAAAATTAAAATAAATTCCACTTCTTTACCCTTTCACCCATTAATAAAATGATAACTTCATATGTACATATGAACAACATACCATCTCCATTAATAAATGTGACTCAATTTCATCAATAAAAATTATATAATGATTATAAAGATATAGGTAGTTTGAAAAATGATATTTATAACTATAATACCATATTGGTGATGTTGGAACTATATCCTATGTTCAAAATTAAGAACTATAATGATAAAACATTCATGTAAAAACAAGGCAATTTTTTCTGGAATCAATATTGATAATGGAATATTGTTGACAAAATTGTGATAATAAGTAATAAAACATAACTTATATGATATTATTAATATTAATATAAATATTTTATAAGGTTTTAACATGTATAAATATATTATATTAGTTTAAAGATAACACAACCAATGGAAAGCATGTGGATAGGGGTTTTATTAACTCAATTTCAATTCATTATGTCATATGTTTACTTCATTGATTATATTATTCCATGGTTATTTGTGAAATTAATTTTGATTTATTTATGTTTTATTTACACTTTTAATTGTGTGGCCCTACATTTTATACGCATGATCACCACATTTATGAAGTCTCTCATCCATTATGTGGACTATGTTAGGGCTTCATCCCATATTTTAGTCATTGGGGAACATGTTATTTTATACAAATATTTTATCTTCATTTGTGTATATACATACCCTTCAAATAATAAATCATGAATCCTTTCTAATTCATTATATTTTATGTTACAAAGTATCAACTTAATTCCTAAAAGGTTCTGATCCAAATGTAACAAAATAATTATGTGTTTGTGCTTAAATATCATTTCAATTGACATTGGTTATGCTTTTATTTCTTCTATAGAAAATTATTTTATAATTTTATAAAAAAATTAATATTATTCCCCTCTTGTTATTTACTAAATTTCCAAACAATAGTATAATTTTCCTCTATTTGTTACATATTATTACTGAATATTTTTTAATAAAATATGAGATAATTTATCTATTTGGCTAAAAAAACATTTTATTCTATATCTATTAGTACAAAAAATGTTTTGAATTTTTTTTCTACTATTGTTATATTCTATTTTTACCCATGTATGAATATTTTTCAAAAGGGTTTAAAAGTAATCATCCTATTATTTTTCAAAAAACTTCTTTTAATCCTTTAAAAAATGTGAAATGAATATTTCTTTTAACAAATATGGTATGAATTATTTTTTCCTCCAACATAAACATTATTTCTCATAGTGATTAAATTATTTGTTTTGAATAATATTATCAATGAAAAGGGATTACACATTATTTTTGGAATTTTATTTTTCCAATAGTGATTTTAAAAGTGGAAAGGTTCTTTTCCTCGGGAATGTTTTTAATCCTTAATAAATAATTTTCATCAATTAATAAAACCTTTCATCATATTTATTTCATTGATGTATTATATATATATATATGTATCTAACATTTATACATATTTTATTCTCCATTCCTTGTATTAGTAACACATGCCTTATGATCATTTCTCAAATTTATTCATTATTAATTTTACCTTGATTAAGATATAAGAAAAACAATATAAAACCCATTCTCCATACATTTTACTAAATTATGTTATGACTTAAGATTCAATTCACATATGTGAAACACTTATATCACGATCTTGTTATGATATGTACACCCAAATAGTGCTCCAGTATATTAGTTAATGTTATATTCTATTGAGATGTAATTATTGTGATTAAGGAGTAAAACTAATCAAACATGGGACTTTTTCCACCTTGGGATATTGTCTATGAAGTTATCCTTGACTCACAGTTATTTCATTTTATATTTTATCCATGTTCTCATGATACCATGTTCTTTATGCTATTATTTCATGTGATTAATCTTGGGCTTCTCTTTTATGATATCATGTTATACCTTTTACTCATATGATTTTTTTCCTTATGATATTTATTAAATTTTGGAAATTTTTAGCTCAAACCATTATTTATGTTTCCTTAGGTTATCCCTTGTATTTTTATGATCTCTAATGAATTTTAGGATCCCACTATGGAAAATAAAATAAGGAACCCATGTTTAATGTATTTACAACTTATTCATCATAAAAAAGTAGGACATTACAATCCTTGAGTTGTAATTATTTTATATTTAGTCTTAAGAATCCCGAAATAATAAGTATAAAAGGAGTTGTTCAATATATATATCTCTTTGTAGTATATGAGGATGAATCATTGCTTGTTATGCAATAGTAGGCCCGATTATCTTGTTGAAGGAGGTTGACATAGTTGGGGAACTAGATTTCTAAATTTGAGCCTCATGGAACATTAATATATTATTTTAATGATGTAATAAAGTAAAGGATTTAATATTTTAATAACACATATTTATACCACCCACTTTTTAGAGATGAAATATTTCATCTTTCATACTGTTTCTATTAACTTCAATCATATTAATGAGGTAAACAACCATATTTCTATAAGACCATATGCATCATGGTTTGTGTGAGAAATGACAGAAAATAACAGTATTATTCATTTATAAGAGAGTGTTATCTGGGAAATAATGTCAGGGGGTAAAACTGATAAATTCTCCACTAATTGTTTCCTGGCCAGGAAAGACATACAGAGACTAGACTTTAACACCTCTAACTCACTTTCCCAATGTGAATTGGTATACGATCTGGGTAGTTTCAAGTATGTTGAATTATTTTTGAACAAAATGGGGTTGTTGAAAGATGTTAATTGAGTCCTCCAAGATTCTGAACACAAATATTTATAAGATAATAGAGGATTACTAATGAATATGATTGAAATTTTGATTCAACTATCATGACACACATATAAGGGATATAAAAATGAGAGAAAATTTCAGACAATATTAAATACATGGGGGATCACACTGCAATTCATTGTTTCATTTTCACCCTTACACAACTGTGTTGAAATAGTTTTTTATTAAAAATAAAAAAAACATAACATCATTATCCCTTTTTTTATTACATTTTAGAAGGAAAATTATAATTTTTTTGATAATTACATGGTAATTGATGGTGATTTGGAGGGCCCAAGATGAATTACATGAAAAATGGTCTAAACTGCACATGATCGAAACACAGGAGTGGACTCAACCACCAAATACTACTAATACACGTACCCAAATGGAATGATATTTAGTTAGAGTGTCCAAAATTCAATGGGATACATTTAATATAAATAAATATAATCCCCATACATTTATTAAGGGTCATATGTGAACTAATCGGTCTAAGGGATTGAATCTGCTCGAAGTCAAAAAATAATTCAATATTTCATATATCTCTCTTGATATGATAGTAAAAATGGTGGAAAATTTTTGGTAAAGATATTCAAGAGGTTTTTATACATATTTTTTTAATTAAAAGGTTATATAATACTGTATATCCATCGAAAACTGTGGTCCAAGTGGATTATCTAATTTATAATTTCCAAAACCACCAAACATTTTTCCTATAATTTGGAACCTTGGGATCTCCATTTTTAAGTTATAGGAAGAAAGTGAAGTGATGATAAATTAAATTTTAACATGATTAATTTTATCCCCTTTGAGGATTGTTAGCTCTCTATTCTCATAGGGAGGGATGAAATCGAGATGGATATCCACTGGAATTTCATCCTCCTCTCTATGTTGGGATAAATAGTGGTTATTCATCATGAAGGAGTGGGATGTATTATTAAAGGGAGGTCTATAACATTTACAATTACTATTTATATTTATTTTGGATTTGAAAAAATCTCATTTAGAACTATATTACTTTTATTCAGGTTTGAGTTTCTGTAAGATTAATCCGAATGGAATGCTCTTTACTTTTAACCGATAAGTGTAATGATTTGAGCGCGTGAATTGTGTTGTTTCGATGGGACATCATAAGAATCATTTTCATACCCAATTATTTGAGATATAAAATTGATTTTGATGTTAATATATGATGAATAAGATATGTTCCTTCATTATACTATTGATATTTCACGATTTGGTCTAACATGCATTGATATAAACACCTGGAATGTAATCAAGATTCCATTTAATTTCTACCAAAATCATACCTCAAAAATTTATTAATATATAATAGTGAAGAACATTAGATGTGTTTATTAAACTCAATGTGAATTATTTTTCTAATATTTTTCAAAATCCACTTGGTTCTTCAATAATTAAACTCTTTAAATTAATTTATTTTCTTTAAACGGATTTCAAAACAACCACCACTTTTAGTCTTATTTATGAAAATTACATACTATAAAACACTAATGATCCTTGATATATGACCTAGGTTCTAACCATTACATGAAAATTAAAATTAAATCATAATCAATTTGATGTGTGAAGGAAACATGTTCCAATATTGGCATTGTTTCATGGGAGCACTTTTGTTTTTAGTGTTAATTTTTTATAAAAATATTGTGAAATTTTTAATTATTAGATCACTCATTTTCATCATTCATTTTTGAGTTTATTTATAATATATTATTATTTTATGAAATGTTCATGATATGATCTTCCTTAGAAGAACTAATTCATTTTGAATATGAACCAAATAGGATCTTGTATTATTGACACTATGAAGCATCGAACAATCTGTTGATATAGGAAACAAAAAACATTGAAACATTTTTTGATACTTATTCTTATTCTATAACACATATTAATACTAAATATAACATGTATAAAATGGTGTAAAATAATATAAAACTAAAATAACTAAATTCTCCTGATGTGGATATCCAACCCACATATATTCAAATGTAATTCAAGGAACCTAATTTTGAACATAAATATGGTCTACTTTACTTGCTACTAAGATTTCATCAACTTCCTGGAGAAGACCCACATGAGAATTTAGAAAAAAATTCACACTTTGTGTTAAACAATAAAACATGTTAATGTTGATGAATAACAAGTAAATTTTTGGGAATTCTATTTTTTCAATAGAATATATGAAAAATATTGGATTCACTATGATAAATCACCTATTGGAAGCTATGAGGACATGAAACACATTTTTCAAGAAAAATATTTCCAAACCTCAAGAACTTTAACTGTAATTAATGAAATATATTGTATAAGACCTTTACAAGGGAAAACACAACATCAATTCTGGGAATGATTTTAAAGGATTTTTTTTAGGTTTCCCACACCACCAAATACATTACCTATATTTTAATAGAGTGTTTTTATGAAGGATTATTTTATATTGATTTAAATATGATTGATTATGAGGAAGTAGGTGTACTAGTTGATAAAACACCAATTTCTATAAAGAACATGATTATGAACACTGCAAAAAACACATAAAAATTTGGTTCAAGGTCCAGTGTACCCATTAGAGGAGTCCATGCGGTACAATGAATTGAATTCAAAAAGAATGTGGACACAACATTTGAAGAGGTAAGTACCATTCTTTGACAAGATTCCCTTTCATGAGAACTACTAAATATTTAACTTTTTCCAATGGGAGCATATCTATTAGTAAAAGTGTATTTTATTTTGGTAAAACGTTTCACCAAAATATATGTCCCTATCCATAAATTTTCAGAAAATACATTACTGCTAAATGTTTTTGCAATAGATAAAATTGTTCTGATGAAATTATAATAATACAAATAAATAATATATATGTTGTTTAAAGATTTTATGAATATATTCTATTGAAAAAATATTTTATTGGTTATTATATTACCAAAAATATAATATGTATTTATAAATTACATTTCAATAAAAATTATTAATTTTTTATTTAATGTAAAATTCCATATAATATTTATTAATTTATCATGTCATTAAACAAAAATGATTTTCAAACATTTTTAAAAATAATTATATAAATAATATGAAATTTAATACAAAATCATATGACCCAAACATGATCCACACCACCACCCCCACCACCCAACAGGATCCAAGCCCCACTATCCACGACATGCCAACAAGCCAGCTCTAGACACCAGGGACCAGCAGGCAAGTCAGCTCCAGACACCAAGGACCAGGCATCAAGCCATCTCCAGCACTTCATGCCAATGAGCTGGCCCTAGCACCAAGGAAAAGCCTGCGATTCAACTCTAGCACTCCATGCTATCTCCAACGCTCTATGCCAGCTTCAGGAACATGCCAACATGTTAGCTCAATCACTCCATTAAAAAGAATTATCAAATATTTAGATATATATATATATATATATATGATTTTATTATGTTTCATGAATGTAAAATAGAAAATTATAATCCCTCAATTTACAAACAAAAAAATTTAACCACATGATACAACCATTGTAGTTGTCCACATGACAAAAAAGAATCACTCTAATAGAACCATGTTCAACATTGACTAGAAACTGAGAATATTTTGATATAGTCCCATGCACATCTTGATACACCATTGGATGTCCCAGAATGCTTCTCATACTCTTGTATCATCTATCCATGGTCTTATAACATCAACCCACTCAAATAATAAATCTTCTGAGAAGGATTACTTTAAAAACATATAATCTAAACAACACAGGAATAAAAATAGAATCGCATGTATTACTTCGAGATGTACATTACAAATAGAAAATCAACCTAATTAAAGAAAACATATACCCAATATGCATCTCAAACTCTTCTAGCATCCAACAATTATCATAAAATCTCATCCTACTTCAGTAATCAAGAATTCTAATAATCTACAGAAAAGTATTACTTTTCCAATTTATAACCAAAAGAACACACTAAAATTGAAACTCAAGTAGTACTTCAAGCTGTACATTCCTAACATAAACACAACATGAAAATTCCTAACAAAAACTCAAGATATATGAAATAAAACATAAAATAGAAACTCATGCAGCTTATCATACTCTAGCATCGATCAGTTGTTTGGTTATATCTGGGACCTCATTTCATTCCATGTAGCCTCAGAAAATCCCTAAGCATCATGAGTATTTCTTTGAAATCAAGTTGCACATTCAAATTTCAAGACATACTATAAGAATCAGATTATGGGAATAAATTAGCTGGGGAGATCACTCAAAAATCAATTAAGCTTAAATATATTACCTTAAACATGAAGGATTTGACTACATTGAATACATCCATCACTAACTAATGAAATAAAACTATGTATTCAAAAATCAATAAATAGCATGAGAATAATATGTGGTTAGTGTGAACACTCAAATTGTAATTAAGCCTTGATATGTTACCTTAAAAATGCAGGCCATGACTACTCTTCATAATCCATGAACAACTACGGACAAACCGAGATCTTATCTCACTTTATGATAAAAATTATTAAGGAATTACTGTAATATTTCATTTCCATGTCAATATCTTCTGTTAAATTATTCTTCTAACCCACAAGAGGCGTATGAATCCTTATTCTGAAACAAAATCAATCACAATTCCCATGTCATTATTAACATCAATAGACCCATTGAAAATGGGATTAACAAAACCAATCTTTTTTCCCAATTCCAGATATTTATCCTCTCATTTTATTTGTAAACATTAAATTGAATTCAATGTGATCACGAGGAGAAATTTTTTAGTGTCTTTCCTTTCTATATATTCTTATCATATAATAGAGAATGTAATTATCTGAACATATCTTAATTATTATGTTCAAATCATCCATGATTTCTATGAAACTAAATCTTTATTAGGCATTGAAAAGAAAAACTAAATATGACTATAAAATAAATTAAAATGGAAAACCAATGAAGATTTATAAATAATAATGTATCCCATAAAAATAACAGTAAGATTATATGACCCACAACCCCAACAACACCTATAGTTTTTTGATTAAATTTCTTGTTGATATTACAAGTGACTAGTAAGTCATTATCAGTTATAATGCATGGTTAATCTGATAAAATTCACAAAATGACTTCTAATATACAGACATATGTAATTAAATTCAGTTATAATTGAGACATATAACAACATCCAATTAAAAAACCAGTAATTGTGATCTATGCATCAAATCAGAGTCATCGACATGATATCTAGTGGTTTTAAAGATTTGGGGAAATATTTTTTCTTTGGAATAGTTGAAAAAAATACATAGATATCTAGTATAAATTTTTTTAATCTAGTAACACTTATTGTAAATAATAATGACACCTAAATCAATATCTAACAAACCATTTAATGCAATAAGAACCTTAGGCACTAAGTGTATTATTTCAAAGATTGACTTGAAGGAACTTTTCAAATTTAATAAATATTACTAGGTACTTATTGAGGAGGATAGTTAATTGATGTGTACAAGATACAATAATACACGTTACATAGACTGAGAAATGAGATTCTATACTAATGAATAAATATGCTTCGTATTGAAACCATGGGAAACACCTCTTATGATCTCAAAAAAAGTCAATGAATTATAATGAATAACACACATTTTATTTTGTTACATAGACATTACATAGAAACAATATACTTGTTTCATAGATAACAAATATAGACATTACAAAACATATTGATATATTACACACATATTGAATGATAAACATATTGATACATGGACTACACTTTAAAATAAAGCAGAAAAAATGAATATAGTTCAACTAGTTTTTTTATAGATATGAGAAAAAACATAAATTCACCATAAATATTTTATCATTAGTTACCTAGGTTCCTTCATGCGATAAGGCATCATTCAATCAAATTCAGTTGGGAACCATAAGGCCTCTCAAAGTATTCAACTGGTTATATTTTGATCATCCCACAATAAACTCCAGTGAAATCATGAACAAGCTGAGCCACCAATGTCATCATACTCGAGACTGACAATATTGAACTCAAGTAACCTGGAATATATCTTCCAAATTCCAAACCGACTGCATAGAAAATTAATGAATTTCATCCACCATTATTGACAACGAACATTTACCCATCCCACACTGTAGCTTCATACATATCCAGTGTCGCAATTATTTATAGACCCGCATGATCACTGGTTCCCTATATTTGTAAATACTCATTCAAATATTGATATATTATACATATTAAATAGTAGAGAATGATCAATTAAATAGATTAAAAAGGTAACACATGCAGATATAATTTGAGTGAATTAAAATAAATTGTAATCTGTTAATGGATTGTAACATATTGTTATATTATATATATATATATATATGACATAAAAATTGGTGTAAAGTTTGGATAAATTGGCACAAAAAATAGAAGCTGGATGCAGAGAAAAAAATGAAGGATGGTGGAATACAAAATTCATGATGTAGTAATACATGTAAACTATATAAAGAGGGTGAATGATTACCTGATGTCTTGGACATGTGAAAAAATTATATGATTTCTTCCATGATTTCAAAGTAGGCTCCCAATATCTGTGAACATTATATGTGTTGACCTAGATATAGAGAGAATATTATGTTGAGAGACTTGGAGTAATAACTGGAGAAAGTTGATTTCAAAGGTGGATCTAGAAATCAAAAGGCAGATGGCTTTAGCTGTAGCATGAAACTTGACTAGGGTTACATGTGAAATCGTTAAATTATAAAATATATAGCTTTTCCTAGAGATCAGAAATTACCTACTCATGGATTGATCTGACACCAATGTTTAGAGAGGATTCATCTTTCAGGAGGGTGCTTCAAATAATGATATGATTGTGGGTTCACCGAGAGGATGTATGTTTTAGGGAGGTAGATTTTCCCTCATGTGGGGCAACATTGCGCAGTCAAGAGTGCGGGGAGGGTGTCGATCACGTGAAGAAAAGGGTGTGCAAGGAGGACAGTGATGAGATGGGAATCGAGCGAGTGGGGCACATGGATTGAGGTGATTACATGGGGCATAGAGTGCATAGGGTTAGTAGTGATGAGACGGAACACCGGGTGAGCGGGGAACAGTGGAAATGAGATTGGTCGTTAGCCGAGCGGGGCATAGGGATGACAACAATCACAACAAAGGTGCATGGCACTAGGTCTAGACACCCTCCGACTAAGGAAGTGTGGTGCATAACAATGGTGGGCAGCGGCCATCGGTAGGCGGGCGATGTTTATTTTTTATTTGAATTTACTAAATATAAAAAAAGAAACATAAATGCAGTAAATTATCATTATGAAATTAAAAAAAATAAAGAATTTTTATTTTATTAATAACTATATTTACATTCTGAAATTATAATTTAAATTGAAGAAAACAACTAAATTCTTTTAATCATATTTAAACAATTGATAATTATATTTGAAATTTTTTAATAATTTAAATTATTTAATTATATCATTCATTTTATTCATTGGACATTTCCAAAATAAAAAAAATATATAAAAGAACTTATTAAACCCAAAAAATGATAAATTTGATACTAACATTGGTCTTAAAAATGATAATAAAAAATTATTTTTCTATATTGGATAATGTACTACTGGTCATAATAGTTGTTAATTATAAAATTGTGTGTTGGTAAAAAAAAGTTGCTATTGATATAGTAAACTAACAGATTTTAATGTTGGTAAAATAATTGTTGGTATTGAACAATTATTTTTAACAGATATATATGTTGGTAAAAATATTTTTTGGTATATTAAATTAATTTCAAAAAAACATAATATATGTTTTAAATACTCATTTTTATAAAAAAATATGTTATCTATCATTGAAATTTTGTTGGTATAATTCATTTTTTTTATAGTGAAGGGAAATCCCAATCTCTTACTCCCATCCCTTATTGTATCTGTTCTACCACCACCCATTACTCGGACCAATTACCTCAATTGAGAAAAACATATAATAGTTATAAGGAAATCCTTCCCAGGAGACCCTCTGACCAATCCATTAGGAAATAAAAATAATATTCGTCCAACCATGGGTGAAATTAATCCCAATCATATAGGAAAATGTGGTATTAAAAGAAACCACATCAACCTTCAAACCAGCTGGGGTAGAGTTGTCATCCACCGCCACCACCGATAAATCATCAACCAGCTGAAAGGCCTTTCCAAAAACCATAACCAAAACATAATCTAAGACTAGAGTACATGTAGAAACAAATGGATTCCAACAATCGCCAATTCCAACAAACCACAAACCTTCCAAACAAGATCTGAAAACCCAATTTGGACATCTTTCCAACTCATTGGGGGAAATCCAATGTCACGGGTTAGTTAAACTACCTTGTCAACAACTTTTCAACCTTAGGGATAAGGGGAATGTTAGTTACATAACCCTTGGGATTGGAACTCATCCTAAATACCATATGATCCCTCAAATAGTGTAACCCCTCTTAAGGAAACATTGATTCCAACCATCTCAAATGAACCAAATAAGAAAATTACTTGTCCTGAGGAAAAGCCCACAAAATGAAAGAGTTTATCTTCTGAAAATATGAAGAGGCAAAAAATTCATCATACATTTCCTCAAATGGCCACCCAAACACAAAAAAATAAAAAACATAGATAAATACTGGAAACAGACGAAAAATATCTAGTTAACTTCCCCTTGATTGATTTCATGAATAAAACTATAACATAATCCATGTTTGTGAAGGAAATGTGTATACATTGAAGGAGACTTTTAGTTTATGAAAATGTGATCTTGGAAAGAAATGTATCATCATTTATAGATCCATCACTTTCCACCAAATACAAAGATTGAGGAGCACTATACATTTCATTACTCATATGGGTGTATTCGTTCTCCAATGTAATGTTGGATTCTGATTCTTCTATAAATATGATTCATTTCTTCATTGAATATTCATTGTAGATATAAGAACTTAATCACATTTTAATTTTTGTTCAATTAGGAAATTAGAGTATAATAAACCATTATGCCGTGTTAGAGGATGTTCCTGGGAGGGTGAAAATTTTAAATTTTCTTATATATTTTAATGTGTTAAAAATGATATATGATTAGATTAATTGACATTCCCTGACTATTTTGTGGAGACCAATAATTAAATCCTCCAAAACTATAATTAATATCTATAATGGTACATTATCTATGGATTTTGGTAGTGACATTGTCCACTTTATCATCATTGATTCTGTAAAACACCGCTTGGAGGAAAATTAATTTCTCTACATTAATTCAATTGATGTACTCCCTTTTCTTGAAAAATACATCTTTTCATTCCCTAGACACCCTTTTTCAGTTTTCATCATTTATTTAAATTCTAGGTAATGAATCATTCATTTATTTTTGTAGTGGTCTAAAAAAATTTCATGCTTGTTTGTTAATTAATTATTTCGTGAACACTGAGGATCATATGAGAATCAATGATACTAATAATATTTTCAAAGATCAATCCTCATATGGGGATGATTCTATTAAGAATTTAGATAACATAAGTAGCCTATCACTTTTAGGAAAACATCCATCAATAAAAAATCCCAATGAATTTGGACTAAAACAACTAACTCAAGAATTAAAATATTTTTATATTGATAATGGAGACAAGTTTCAAACTATAATTTCTACATCACTCCTTCCATAGCATGAATTTTAGCTAAATGAACTTTTGAGGGAGTATAAACAAGAAATGGGATGAGAAAATGCTAATATTATTGGTGTTTCAGAATCTATTTTTACATAAACATATATTGTTAAATGATTAGGCTAAACTACTGAGGAAGGAAAATACTGATCGAACCAAAACCTCTAATCTGTTGTTAAAAAGGATGTTGAAAATTTATTGGCTTCAAGAATCATTTACTGCATATTTAATAGATAGTAGATCAGTCTAGTTGAATTGGCTCATAAAAAATTTATTCTACTAGTAATTACAAATAAAAACAATTAATTAGTTCCAACCTATATGAAGAATATATTTTGTGGCTCTATAGACTATAACAGACTAATCTTACACACTAGGAAGGCTGATGCACCCGATTTGTGTATACATTTTCATATACTCTATTGAAAAATAAGAACAAGTTTTAGGAAATTACCTAATGATTTGGGAATAAATACTTTGATTTTGGTGATCCTATTCATTTCTAGGAGATTTATGGCCAAATACACAAAACAGGGAAGAACTGGGAAAAAATTTACAACTACACATCGTGTACTTATATACACGCCCTGTATATTCAAGCTCAGACATGGGTTGACTGGGACAAGTACATGCCCAAGTAACCTGAATCTGGTACAACCAGCCTCCTTATTAGAACCAATACTAGAGGAAGCAATAGCCCCAAAAGGGCCCTTATCAATAGAAAGGGTATCATAACCCTCACCCACAACAGCCACGGCTGCCACCACCTCCACCAGCTCAACAACCACCTCACCAAGAGAAAACCTCAAGGTTATAGGATCTCATGACCAAATTTATATCTACTACTGCAACCATGATCCAAAATCATGAGGCATCCATTATAGGCCTAGAGAACCAGATTGGCTAAATATCAAACCAAATCTCAGGAAGGCAACCTGGTACTCTACCGGGCAACATAGAGAAGAACCCGAGGGAGGGGGCCCATGATATAATGCTCCAGAGTGGAAAAGTGCTCCAATAGAACCAACAAAAATTTTCAAGTGTATCCACACACCCTTTTGATGAGGAAGGCACCAATACTGACCCTCCTCATCCAAAATCCCACTACATGAGGCTTCACAGAATAAAGGGAAGGAGGTTGTCCAACCCTTTGAACCTGACTAAACCTTCCCAGAGAGATTGAAGCAGAGAATGTTGGACCACTAGTTCAGAAAATTCATGGACATATTTAAAAAGTTGCACCTAAATATTCCATTTATAGAGGCACTGATGCAAATAACAACTTATTCCACATTAATGAAGGAAATATTCTCTAACAGAAGAAAGATGGAGGATCTGGGCACCATTTCCCAAACCAAGGAGTGTTCTGCAGTCGTCATGCATTCAATTCCTCCCAAACTCTAGGATCTAGGTAGTTTCACTATTCCTTCTACATTTGGATCAAGTGAGTTTGGAAATGCCCTCAGTGACAAAGGGGCCATCGTGAACCTCATGCCCCTTGCAGTGTTCATGAATCTGGGGCTCAATGATTTGATGTATACCCGAGTTTCCCTTCAACTTGCTGATCGATCCATCAAATATCTGACGAGTCTACTGGAAGACGTACTAGCCAAAGTGGGTACTCAGATCCTCCCCACTGATTTCATCATCATCGACATGGAGGAGGACCAGGAGGCGCCTCTCATACTTAGACGACATTTATTGGAAACTGAGAAGGAACTCATCGAAAAACACCAGTGGGGATAATTTTTTTGGGTAGGAGATGAGAGAGCCTTTTACAATGTCCTCAAGGCTGTCAGGCATGCATCATCGCCCGATCATGATGGATGTTATGTGATAACTATTGCAGATGATCTCTTAGTGGATGATTTTTTATTTTCTTTTATTTCTGATAATTTTATCATTTCAGACATTCCAGTTGAAGAAGATCCAGAGGACCTACAATTTCTAAAAGGCCAAGGTGGCTACTATTGGGACTATTATCCACCATATAGCTCATGTAAATGAGGTAAGTAGGTTGAGATAACAACCTAAAAAAGGGGCTTCCTGGGAGTCAACCTATAGGATACATGTTGTGTACCACCTATACAAACGGCTTGTATATTTCCCATTTAATTAATCAAACTATTATAAATATATAGATTAACTCATAAAGAAATATGCATGATGTCAATGTCGATGGTAAGGTCAGTGGAGTTTAACTGATCTGCCACTGGTTCAAATCCTCCTGACCTATCTTCAGCACAGAATTACTTATTTTTATTTTTCATATTATCTTACACGGTGTGTGTGGTAACTTTCATATATATATTTATATGGTTATAAGAAAAAATATGTTGGGGATGGATCAGTTGGCCAATATCGTAACCCGGCTCCAAAAGACCCTGGCTCGAATCCTGAAAACCACCTCATTTCCATCATTTTATCATTTAATAAAACCACACGGTGTTTCTTTAGATATATGTCATTTGTGTCATATTTTTCCTTAGTAAATTAAAAAAAATTCATATAAAGTAATTCATGCGGGTGAAGTTGGTAGATTGGAAATGTCTCATCCCTGGTTCCAAAAGACCCAGCTTCGACCTCAGCTAATATCCCTAGTCCATCCCCTTCTAGTATAATTAAAAACCCCACACCGTGCATTTTCTTCCTCCCATGTAGTATAGGCCGTCTACAATAACTATATATAAATTATAAATTAGAGCAGTAGTACAAACTTCACTCTAGTGGTTGAGGGCTTCCGTTCCAAATGACTGATCACCGATTTGAACCTCGCCCCAAGCACTGGACTAAAAGTTCAACATCTCTTTTTCCAAATTTTAAACAAACTCTATGTAATTGACATCTACATTATGTGTATAGTTTTATTTTTAAATTCTGTATATATATATATATTTATTTATATATCCATTTTTGTTATTTTTAATTAATTTTAATTATTAAATTGTTTACTATAATAATATATATATTTATATATATTTATATATACTTTATAATAAAATTATGATACACGACATGTATTCTATATGTTCATGCCGTGTACCTCGGCTATATATGTCGTGACTACCCGGCTTCAGGCCATGTGATGCGGAGCTCCCCCTCTTCCCATTTTCTTCCCCTATATGATATCTCAACCCCCTTAGCTCAAATATTTGGATTTTTGGAGTTTTTTAGTTTTGATTTCCATTGAATTTCGATCCTTGGTCCAAGTATGCTCTTTTACACCCTCTATTTCATATTATTAGAAGCATTTAGGGTGATTTTAGGATCAGCCTACCGTTCGGCTTCCGCGGTACATGGCCACGAATTGAAGAACACACGTCGTGTACTTTTTTACACAGCCACACACTAAATGTGATGCAATTTGAATATACACGGTGTGTATGTTTGGTACACACCATGTACCTTTCTCCATCATGCCCGGGTGTCCTTTGCACATGGACTCACACACTATTTTCATATACATGGAACATGTGTTCCGTACACGCTGTGTATGCCATTTCTTTTGGCCCCCCATGTGTAAGAACTTCACACAGCCTCACATACCATGTTCATATACACAACGTCTGTGCTCGGTACACGCCTTGTATTGTATCTCTTTCGACCATCCCATGTCTAGCCCCCCACACAGCCATGTTCCTCTGGTAATGAAAATGTCATGTCTGATCCATACACGTCGAGTCCTTTTTTATTAGAATTGTTAACATTGTGGATGTGTCTTTACCAATAAACGACCATGTCCACCTTGCATGAACACATCGTGTATGTTAGGTACACATTGTGTACCCTTTTCTGGTCTACCTTCTGCTCCCTCGGCGTGTTTATCCAGAGAACACGGGATGCTACCCAACTTTAAATACACACCGTGTACTCTGGATGTACACGTCGTGTGCTTTTATTTTTTAGTTTTCTCACATTTTAATTGTTTTATTTTCTTTTATTTTGATTTTTATTTGTTCTTCTTTCTCGTTCTGGTTATGGAAGACCGAGGTCCTTCATGTGGGAAGTCTCCCGCCTCCGCTACTGAGTGTGAAAGGCCCGTTTATTGTCATATACGACTCTGACCTCCAACGCAGCTAGACCCAGACGCTATGGTATAGGAGCTACCTTTTTTTCTCATCCTTCCACCATCCACTGCCTTAGTGGAGGCTAGACCTATCACATTCGCCCCTTCACCACCCCTTCTAGAGCCTCCGAGCACTATTGTTTCTTCTCCACCGGCTGTCTCACTTAATGTGCCCCCTTCTATAGCAGCTGGACCCACATCGACAGAATCATCCCGTGTGCCTTCGTCTACTTCAGCAGATCCAACCTCAGCACCTGCTCCTGATACTGCACCACCACCTGGGTCGGGACCTACAAGTGTTCCTTACCCATTCATGGTATTCTCGGTCACCGACATGGAACATGACGAATTTCATCATTTTTTTACCGTCCGATTCTGTGGAGCAGCCACTATCTGGATAGTAGTATTCCACAGTAGCTTGGTATCTGGGTGAGTTGGAGGATCTTCTCGGCCATATTCCCTTACATTCGATCTTCTAGGTCAGCACTCTTATTTTTTGGGATTTATTTTGGGAGTTTTCTACCTCGTTCGAGTTCGATGGAGATGAGTATAGGGAGACACCTGGTGATGTGGTACTCGTGGTTCTATTTCGGCTGGGCGGCAGACATTTTTCCCTTACCATGACCGATTTCAGCCGAGGGTGCAGTTTCTACCCTCATCCCATCATCCCACCCCATGTTTCTACCCTGACCAGTCCTGAGCGCTCTGAGCTCGTTGCTATGTCGCAGGAGATAGCTGGACCGGACCACCGCTACACCCCTACCTCACAAAAGAGTACCCTTACCACTGACCCCATCCTCCGTTTTACCCACTAGTTATTTAGCACCGTTCTTTTCCCCCGTCGTGCAAATATGGGGTTTGTGACCGGTCATGACATGGATCTACTTACCTGTGTCATCCGGCAGGACTACCAGAACCTCCCTTACCTTGCTGCCTCCTACTTTCATTTCATGTTTACCAGCTGTTAGGGAAACCTAAATGGTGGGTTTTACGCCACATGCCTTGCCCACCACGATGGGGTTTTTGAAACTTCTCTCCCCCATGACCTGTTAGGTTCACCCCAATGGATGGACTACCTCATGCTTATACACATGGGATTGGTCCGGAAGCAGGGGGTGCCTACGTCCTTTCCCAGGCTCCACCCCGCCCACCTGCTGCCCTCATGCACCTGCCGATGAACCTCTTCCACCTTCTCCACTCCCTCCAGCTTCCCCCCCATATCCCCGTCTACTGACCCCAATTATTCTATCATTCCTTATATTATACCACCACATACACCGGCACCCTCAGTCGGACTCACCCGTTCCCTCCACCTTGATACGATGGAGAATCACTTGGTTCGTATTGACAGCTGCTAGTACTGCTTGGAGCAGATGATGGTGCTTTATCTTCAGCATCTTGGTATTCCACTACCCCCACTACCTGACTATGCCTCTGTTCTAGGCACTTCTACTATAGCTCCACCGCCCTTTCCTACGCATGCCACAGATTCTATTCTCATATGTACTATGAGCCCAGCTCCTGCTAATACTGCTTCCACCGTTGCCGCCAGTCTAGGGAGTGATTTTGATCTTATAATTCCAAGTTCAACACCTATGGATCCTATATCTTCGGCTTCTCTACCTGGTGCAGATTAAGAGCATCCAGTTTCCACAGCTCCTGAGCCTTCTCTCCCTCCTGGTTCTGGACTAGATGATTCCTCTTCTGATGTGACCCCCTGACTGGTTTTTGGACAAATTCTTTTCACTGTATATATCTTTTTTGGGATATCTTGTGCATGTGTCTGTTATGTCTTCGTGCAGTGTTATCTTTATTCCCCACTCAATGTTACTCTGGCACATTTTGGTCGACACTTTTACATCATATTCCATTTTTCAATGCCTTGACATGAGGGGAGTATTCTTTTTTCCATTGATTATTTTTCTTTCTTAGTTTACTTCTTTCCTTACATCCCCTCAGTCTGGTCCACTATTGTTTTTCCACCATTCCTTGTTCCACTTTTTCGGCACTTGGTAGACCACATGTGGTATTAACTATGGGGGGGGACAAATTTCGACCACTTTTGTCTTTTCCCTTTTTACCATTCTAGGAAACATCATTTTTAGAAGATATATTTTAATATGTGAGGAAATTTTTGGTTAATAATATTTTCTAATAATAAGCTAAAAGGTGAAATTTTTATAACACAATTGCATGCTTATTTTGGTTCTTAAAAATTTTAAAATTATTTCTGATATAATTTAAATTGAAACTTGTAATTCTTGGAGAATTACATCGATTAGACTAATCAAGTATTTCTATGTCATGACATGATTATCTCTTTATTTATTTTTCCCACACATGAGATGTATTATAAACCCTTTTTCATATTATTTCTAATACACTCTTTCTTGAGAGATTATTAGAATATACATAACTACAACAATTTTCAAGATTAATTTTTGAAACATGAAGAATTTTTTATTTAAATTAAAATTATTGAGGCATTAGATTGTCTAAACCCCTTTATCTTGAGTCCTACCCTACATCTTATCTTTGTGAAGCCCCTTGAGACCATGAATAGCCTTTCTGGGATACCATATTAGAAACCTATTTCCCTTCCTACCATAATTTTTTACGATTTTTTATGATTATTTATTTTATCTCAAAATAATAGATTGGAAACAAATGGTATAAATCTGTGAATTGTCAAGAAATTAAGTATGGGGGAGAGCCTCTTGATCATTTTGGGTAAAAAGGGTTCCAAAACCCTATTTTTGGAAATTATGAAATGTTCATTTTGTGTTATATTAAAAAAATGGTGCAAAAAAAGGGGTTGTAACACCCCAATCTTCCACGGTACGCTTCTTTTTGAATAATACAATAGTGTGTGTTGTATGCAACTTCGAGTTCTAACACACCAAAACCAATAAAAATAGCTATTATGAATAGTAAAACCCACATTTTGAAATTTTATAAATTTTATCATTCAAAAGGGACTGCATTTTTGGATTTAGAATATCAAAATTTGCTTCGGGTGAATTTTGGGTATTTTTCTAAAAACATTCATTTTTTTATGAATAGTGAAAAGGCTGAGTTATAGTTTAAAACCGAATTTTTATTTAAATAATTGTTTATTTTATTTAAATTTATTTTAGGAAAAAATAGATATATAATACCTATATAAGTTCGATGTAATTCTTTGGAGTAGGTTTATATTAATTTTAGATATATAAAAATTTTATTGAACTTTTCACCGTCTTTTACCCACCTCCTAGGAAAATTTGCGAATTCACATAAAACATTATTTTACTACTTCTGTGAGTGGAATTTAAAAAATCCGAGAGACACAATTGATATCAGTAAGAAAAATTTGGTTCAATAAGATAATTTTTTTGGTGAATAGTAACTTTTACTTTTATTTACCACAGTTAAAAGTAAATAGGGTAATTAAGGGTAAAAATGTTATTATTATTACCCTATCACATGTTACAATTCTATTGGATAAGTATAGTTTGACCAAAAAAAAACTTAGGAATAAAATATGAACCTCTTTGGTCCACTTGGATTAGATTAAGACACTTATTATTATTTTATTTGAAGAAGAGTTAAAAAGGTTAAAATCAATGTTTAATAATTAAAACTTTTTTAATATAGGGTTACACATAAGATAAATTTGACTATATGTATTCATTAGAAATATAAAAATATTTCCTACAAAATGGTTTTTTATTTATATATTTTTAGACATTAAATAATTTCATTTATTTATGACACAATGATGATGCAGTAATTACCTAGTTAATGAAATATTAAATTAATTGATATTATAAATGTTCAAATAATTGTAATTTGATACATTTTATGAATTAAAATAATTTTTTATGTTAATATGACATATTAGGGTTGGTTGTATGAATTTTTTTCGAAGCAATAATGCTGTAATGAATTTGACAAAAACAAAATACCAAATAGTGTCAACATTGACATAAAAGAGTTTTTAAAAAAATATTATATTATTAATTGATATTCATTTCTTAAAAATAAAATTATCGTCCAAAAGACTTATATAATGATAGGTGTATATTTAATGAACAATTTGGGGTTCTCTTGGAAATATATAGTATGTTTATTAACCATATAATATAAAAATACAAAAGAGACATGATAAATGTCAAACTATTTAACGAAGAGTTAAATCTAAAAGATAATGTTAATATAGTGATCCAAACATGTCTAAAACCTATTGGTTGAGTTTTTTTCTACCCATAACCACTTTATCCTTTAAATTATCCATTTTGGGGCCATTATACACTGACAATGATTTTATTATAAAATAATATTTCTAGCTTTTCCTAAGGTGCCCCTCACCCCTCTTATAAAAAGGCTCTCCCCCTTTTCTCTAATTGACACCATAAAATCCATTTGGCTCGGCCAACCTCTGCCCAAATACCCTATCAATAGTCCTACCTTCATCCTAGTGGCCTTAGTTTAGTCATAAATCCATTCTATGGATCCCTTTTAATCAAATCAAAATGAAGAACCCGAAGAAGAGGTAAATATTTCATCACCTCCTTCAAGTTCCTTTCTTCTTCCACTTCCTTTTTATTTTTTCCCATTATAAAATAATAAATCCTATATATTCTATATAATGTGATGTTATTATAAATATAGTACAACAAAATTCATTATTATATCCATCCTTTGAATGAAATTTCATCATATGTGCGTACGTACGGCTTACCGTCTCCACGTAATGGTGTATTTGTTATTCAATACATTATTATTTGGATGGGTATAATAATGATGTGTAATTGATGTAAATATTAAATATAACATGACAATGATTCGGTATATATGATATAACATCCAATTATATATTATTTTGATATCAAAAGAATGATATTTTTTCTCGTGTGTACGTACGGATTACCGTCTCCACGAATACAATGTGATTCATTACCCATCATATCCATTCAAGAATAATTTTCATTAGATGATTAAAAATAATGTTTAAAGGCTTGATATCATTCCAGATATCAATAGGATACATCCCATCCATAACAAATATGACTCACATAACATACAATATAAAGGAAAAAAAATCTGTTAACACCCGAAACAAAGATAATAGTAAGATGTTATTAACAAAGAAATGTTAAAAGATCATATAAGATATCATACTAATGTATATGATTGTTGTATAATTTAATAAAAATTATTTCAACATTATACATGAGGTTAACCTACCCACAACCAAGGAAAAGTACATGGTAAGGGTTATTTTCACAATCTCTTCATTATCCAAGGTTGTTTATATGTAATTATCTACTCATACCTCTTTATCATCCACATCCATGTACCTTAAAAATGTATTCAAAAAAAATTTCACTATTTAATAGACTATGGGTTAAAGACATTTGTACCCATGTTTTACTTTTTATAAAATGGTTTGAATGAAATCTTTCCGTCGTTTTCCAAACAAGGTACTTTTAACCTTTTTGACAAAATTAAAGTAAGAATGTCTTTTTTAACTTATACGGAAGGTGCGGCTATTTTCTGCAATTATAACATCGTCGAAGCTTACCTTACATGTATATAATAATATTTTCAAAATAAATGTTTTCCTTATAAATTATGTGACTTTTAAATGATTTCAAAATAGAAAGAGATATTTCTCCAAAAAAGGTTTTGATTTCATCAATGTCAACATCCTTTGATGGATTTTAAGTTAATTTGAAGTTCATTTATTATGATATAAAACATCCATATTTTATTGAAGGTTTTGTGATATTTTTTATTATGGATGGGTTATTTTTATACCATTCATGGTTTATTGATAAAGTATTGAAATTTCGTATGCTAGTTTTAATACGAATGTTTATGTTATGTTTAAACCTTTTCATATGAGGAATGCATTGGACTAAATATGTGAGAGGTGGAGCCCAATATAACTCCTGGATTCATTGGTAGGTCTGATGATACAAACAAGTGTCTTGGCATAAGGCCTAGACAAAATCTTATTTGTAGTCTTGTCCCAAGGCCTTGAATATGTGGTTATTCCAGTCTGACATTATGCATTCCATCATTATGAAAGTTTCTATTGATATTACATGTAATTATATGACTCGTAGAATATAAATTTGAGTAATTAAATGGAATTATTTGATTTTATATTTACCATATTTTGCTAAATTTCATGTTTTAAAAGATTTTTTTAGTCTTATACGTTTCCTTAAATGTTTATTCTTATTTATGAATGTTTCTGCTATATTGTTATCCTTACTGAGAATCAGAGCTCACCCCATTCTATGTTTTATTTTTCCTAGTATTAGAATAATTATATTATGAATGACCTACAGGGATATTCTCTGGGATCTCATTGTTTTATATGGAAACAATGTTGTTGTAGTTTTTCATTTTATGATGTAATCTAATCCTTATGAATGTATCTATTACTTCCAAGGCTACTAAACTATTCTGTCTTTCGAGACTTGATCTTTTCTGATCATGCCAATGATACATAATAATGCACAGACTCTGGGATTATGGGGTTGGGGAGTTACGGTTGGTAACAGAGGAGGTTTAGTACCAACCTTGTAATATGGATTTAGATAAACTCTGATTAGAGGACATTACCCCAAGATAGACATTGAGGATTAGTATAGAATAACTTCTTAGAATTTTGTTATAGTAGAGATTTTGTGAGATTTCCAAACAATACATCCCTGTCTGGATACGAGCAGGTAGAGGCGGCTCTAACACAGATGTACCTAGGGGTAAAACCCGAAAACACAGCTTTGAGCGAGACTCGAACAGGAACTGGTGCAAGACGATGGGCCATGCTGCACTATTGGTTACGAAACACTCGAGGGAGATGCTTAGGATAATTCTTATTTTCCTTACAAAACATTATGAAGGGTTTATGAGTATATACATCCTCAATGAATTTTTTTTATGGTTATGGATTATATCCATAAAATTTTCAATTTATGTTAAGTGTTTTACAATTTTGAAATTCTGTATTTCAATTCATAAACTAATCTACTTTATACCATTGGTTAGAAATGACACCTAGTGGAAGGAATAGAAACTATATCTATGCACGCACTCCTTGTAGGGATTTCCCTCTTGCTCAAGAAAATTATAGTGGAGCTGGTGATACAACTGGTGATGATCAGCTTATCACTATACATGGACAACTCACTCAGGTTATGAATAGTAAACTTGCTCATATGGAGCACCCTGATCCACAACATGGAGGATCAATGTAAGATCCTTTCATGAGGAAATAACCACCAACATTCAATGGGGTTATAAATCCATTAGTAGTTAAGAAATGGATAAATTCCTTAGAGAAAATATTCCATGCATTGGGGAGTAGCGAAAGGGAAAAAGTTGTCATGGAAATTTACCACCTCACTAGAGATGCTGATCAATGGTGGTCACTGATTCAAAACACAAACAAAGATAATGATGTATCAAATATAGAATGGAGGTATTTTAAAAATCTTTTCTTAGAAAAATACTTTCCGCGTGACCATCAAGCAGATATGGAAAGTAAATTTCTGTGTCTAAGGAAAATGGAGGATGAGAATGTCGCAATGTTTGAGGAAAACTTTACAAGGTTAGCGAGGAATGATGCAGATTATATACGTAACCCAAGAAGTAAGATTGATCATTTATTTTATGGGTTAAAACCATTTCTCCTTAGAGAATTAGTCTCACAATCCTTCTTGTTGTATGAAGATATTGTCTCATGTGATGTCAAGACAGAAAAATAATTCTCTATGTCTTGTGACTTTAAAGAAAATCAAGAGAAGGAGAGACCAACTAAACACTCTGGAAATGGAATTAAGTGGAAGAAGGTAAATGTTGAATATCCATCCTATCGTAAATGTAGGAAGAAACAACACGGAACTTGTCTAAAGGGAAATGGAGTCTGTTACAATTGTGGTGAAAATGCCACCAAGCTCATGATTGCAATGGGAAGAAAGAGGTTGTCGATGTTGAATGCTACAATTGTAGAGAATGGGGTAATTATGCAAATGAATTTCATAAGTGTTAGGGGAAATTACCTCAAAAAAGACCAAGGGATCAAGGCCAAGCTTATTCTATCACTACTGCTAAGGTTTAAGCTCCGAAAGACATGGTGGTAGGTAATATAATGGTTTTCTCAAGTTTAGAAAATGCTTTATTTGATTCTAGATCATCGCATTATTTCATATCTTCCTAGATTTATATGAAAATTATATATTTCTAATTTTATTTAACAATGTTTTTGTCAGTCAAAACTCTTAAGGGATGTATCATCGCAATAATGTTTTGTGAATCCATTCCCATTTGGGCATATAAATGTTCTTTATCTATTGATCACATCATCATACCCATGATTGAATTTGATATAATCCTTGGTATGGATTGGGTTTTTAAACATGATCGGAAAATTTATTGTAAGAAGAAGGAGGTTGAAATTTTTGGTGATGATGATAAAGAACACATTATCTTTAGAGCAGAAGCATCACCACCTAATTCTTATCTAGATCCACCCCCATTTGCTCAACTAAATTCCATTATTGGGGAGGATGAGAATGAAATAACTTTGAGTGAGTAAAGGAATGTCCAAATAGAGGATGTACCTATTGTGAAATAATATGATGATGTGTTTCTAGAATATTTACCTGGACATCCTCTAGAAAGTGAAATTGAGTTTTACATTGATTTAATTCCTAGATCGAGGCCCATATTGAATACCCCTTATATAATGGCCACCGTGGAATTAGTTTAACTAAAGAAACATCTAGAATAATTGAGTAGAAAGGGATTTATTCTCCCCAGTGTTTCTCCGTGGGGATCCCCTATCCTTTTTGTTAAGAAAAAAGATGGATCTATGAGGTTGTGAATTGACTACAGGGAGATCAACGCTATAACAATAAATAACATGTATCCCAACCCTCACATTGATGATTTATTCGACAAACTTCATGGAGCTCAATACATTTAAAATATTGACCTTCGATCTGGATATCATCAGTTGTGTGTGAAGAAGGAAGACATTTCAAAAACAGCATTTCAAACCAGGTAAGGGAATTACAAGTTTACAGTAATGCCTTTTGGATTGACTAATTCACCCTATGTTTTCATGGATCTAATGAAAAAGGATTTCAAGGAATATCCTGATGACTTTGTAGTGTTATTTATTGATCATATCTTGATATAATCCAAAAGCTTCAAAGATCATGAAAATCACTTGTGCATTATCTTAAAGACTCTTAGAAGTCATGAATTATATGGGAAGTTTAGCATGTTTTAATTCGGGAATCAGGATATTTTTCTCATGGACATATTGTCTCTAAGGATGAAATTTTCGTTGATCCTTCAAATACCAAGGCAATCCAAGAATGGAAAGCACATACAAATATAACCGAGGAATGTAGTTTCATTTGTTTCGTAGGTTATTATCGACGTTTTGTCCAAAATTTTTCCTGGTTGGCTAACCCATTAAAAAATCTCACACTTAAAGGGGTTATATTTGTTTGGACAAAAGAGTGTGAAAATGTTTTTGAAGAACTGAAGAGAATCTTAGTCAGTGATCCTATGTTGACTCTACCATCGGGGAATGATGGGTTCATTATTTATAGTGATGCATCGAAGAAAGGACTTGGTTGTGTCATTATATTGAATGACATGGTTATTTCCTATGCATCACGACTGCCGAAAATCCATGAGAAAAACCATCCTACTCATGATCTTAAGTTAGCTTCTGTAATATTTTCTTTGAATATTTCGAGACAGTATCTCTACGGTGAAAAATGTGAGATATATTTGATCCCAAGAGTTTGAAGTATATTTTCTTGCAGATGAAACTCAACATGAGGTAAAGGAGATGGCTCGAACTACTCAAAGATTCTGATTTCAAGATACACTGCCACCCAAGGAAAGAAAATATAGAGGCAGATGCTTTGAGTAGAAAGGATCATGGAGCTTTGAACAATATGAGAGTTGAAAGGGATCATATTTTCATGGATCTAGTAATGATAGATATAGGAATCACCATGGAAGGTGAAACATCACTACTTTTTCAAATGGTTGCCAAACCATCTTTACTAGAAAGGATAAACAGTTCTCAGACCGATGATAAAGAGTTTCAAAAGAAGATTAAAGCTGTGAATGATGGTGGATTGAGTGAATTTTTGTATGAAGATGGAATTTTGAAAATTTGGAAGAGATGTTGTGTTCCCAATATACCTAATCTAAAAAGAGAATTGTTGGATGATTCTCATAGTTCCAATTTCTCTATACACCCTGGGAGCACCAAAATGAATAAATATTTGAAGGAACATTTTTGGTGGGACAACATGACGAGGGAGATTGCTGATTTTGTGTCAAGATGTATGGTTAATAAACAAGTATAAGCTGGATGGCAACAACCTGGAGGAGTCATGCAACCTCTTCCCATACTAGATTGAAAATGGGATAATATTATGATGGAATTTTTAATGGGACTACAAAAGACTCCTAGAAGGAACAATTCAATATGGTTTATTGTTGATAGTCATACCAAGTCAGCAAATTTCTATGCTATATGGTAAGATTTAACACTTGAACGTATAGAAAGACTATATATCAATGAAGTTGTGAGAATTCATGGAGTACCCCTATCGAATTTTTTTATCAATATCCATGTTTTACATCATGATTCTGGAAATGTATTCAGAAAACCTTGGATACTAAGCTTCGTTTGAGCACTGCTTACCACCCCCAAACTGATGGACAATCAGAATGGACTATTCAAACATTAGAAGACCAGTTGAGATCATGCTCACTTGACTTTCAAGGTATGTGGGGTTAATATTTACCTTTGGTAGAGTTTTCTTATAAAAATTGCTTCCATTCAAGTATTCAGATGGCACCATATGAAGCGTTATATGGAAAGAGATGTCGCACACCAACCTTTTTGGATGATATTGGTGACATAAAACTCATAGGCCCTGAAATTGTGGAGGAAAAAATGTAAAAGGTGAAGGTAATCCAAGCCAACATCAATACAGCTCAATGTAGGAAGAAGAGCTATGGTGATAACCGAAGGAAGGATTTGGAATTTCAGGTACAAGATCATGTTTTCTTGAAGGTATCTCTATGGAAGGATGTTATATGTTTTGGTAAGAAGGGAAATTTGATTCCCAGGTACATCGGACCTTTTGAAATTGTATAATGAATTAGGGTTGTAGATTACTGTTTGGAAATGCTGCCAAGTCTCTCCAAAGTTCATGATGTGTTCCACATATCACTATTGAGATAATACATGCCTGAACCAACGCAAGTACTCACCTAAGAAGAATTAGAACTAAAACCTAATATTTATTATTGTGAAGAGCCTGTCAATGTTCTTGATACAAGAGAACAGGTGCTATGAAACCAGACGACTCGTCTGGTAATAGTTCCATGGAGGAACGATAAGATGGAAGAGGCAACGTGGGAACACGATGAACTTATGATGAAAACCACCTGAGTATTGTTATGCAGTATTATTATTGAAATTTTGAGGACAAAATTATTTGAAAGAGATGATAATGTAACACCCCAAGCTTCCATTGTACGCTTCTCTTTGAATAATATAGTAGTGTGTGTTGTAAGCAACTTCGAGTTCTAACACACCACAACCAATAAAACTAACTGTTATGAATAGTACAACCCACTTTTTGAAATTTTATAAATTTTATCATTCAAAATGGACTGCATTTTTGGATTCTTAATATCAAAATTATCTTAGGGTGAATTTTCAGTATTTTTCTGAAAACTTTCAATTTTTGATGAATAGCGAAAAACACTGAGTTATAGATTTAAACCAAAATTTTATTTCAATAAATAGATATTTTATTTAAATTTATTTTAGGTTAAAATAGATACATAATACCTATATAAGTTCAATGTAATTTATTGGAGTCAATTTATATTAATTTTATATATATATAAATTTTATTGTACTTTTCACCTTCTTTTACCCACCTCCTAGGAGAATTAGAAAATTCACATAAAACATAATTTTACCACTTCTGTGAGTAGAAAATTAAAAAATCCTAGAGACATGGTTGATTTCAATATGAAAAATTTGGTTCAAAAAGATAAAAATAATTTTTGGTGAATAGTTACTTTTTACTTTTATTTACCAAGATTAAAAGTAAATAGTGTAATTAAGTGTAAAAATAATATTATTATTACCCTAAAACATGTACTAATTAAATTGGATAAGTATAATTCAAAAAAAAAACCTTTGGAATAAAATATGAAAATCTTTGGTCCACTTGTATTAGATTAGGACACTTATTATTATTTTATTTAAAGAAGAGTTAAAATCAATTATTAATAACTATAACATTTTTAATATAGGGTTACAGATAAGATAAATTCGGCTATAAATATTCACTAGAAATCTAAAAATATTTCCTACATAATGGTATTTTATTTATAATTTGTAGGCATTAAATAATTTAATTTATTTATGACACAATGATGATGCAGTAATTACCTAATTATTGAAATATTAAAATAATTGGTATTATAATTAACCAAATAAATGTATTTTGTGTCATTTTATGAATTCCACTACTTTTATAGGTTAATATGACAAATTAGGGTTGGTTGGATGAATTGTTTTCGAAGCAATAATGCTGTTATGAATATAGAAATAACAAAATACCCAAGAGTGTCAAAATTGACATAAAATAGTTTTTAAAAAAAATATTATTTTATAAATTGAAATTCTATTCCTAAAAATATAAGGTTCTGCCAAAAGAATTATATAATTATAGGTGTATAGTTAATGAACTATTTGGGGTTCTCTTATAAGTATACAGTTTGTTTATTAACCATATAATATAAAATTACAAAAAGAAATGGTAAATGTCAAACTATTTAACTAAGAATTAAATCTAAACGATAAAGTTAATATAGTGACCCAAACCTGTATAAAACCCATTTATTGAGTGTTTTCCAACCTATCCCATCTTTAGCATCTAAATAATCCATTTTGGATCCATTAAAAACTGAAAATGATTTTATTATAAAATAATATTTCTAGCTTTTCCTAAGGTGCCCCTCACCCCTTTTATAGAAGGGAACTCTCCCTTATCCCAAATTCACACCTTCAAAGCCATTTGGATCGGCCAATAGCTACCATAATACCCTCTCAACTATCCTACCTTCATCCTAGAGGCATTCCTTTAGTCAAAAAGCCATCCTAAGGATCCCTTTTGATCAAATCAAAAGGAAGAACCTGAAGAAGAGGTAAATATTTCATCACCTCTTTCAAGTTCCTTTCTTCTTCCACTTCCTTTTTCTTTGTTGTTTCCATTATAAAATAATAACTCATGTATATTCTATATACTGTGATGTTATTATAAATATTGTAAAACCAAATTCATTATTCTATCCATCCTTTGAATGACATGTAACCATACGTGCGTACGTACAGCTTAATGTCTCCACGTTGTTGTGTAATTGTTATTCAATGCATTATTATTTGGATGGGTATAATAATGATGTGTAATTGATTTACATAATAAATATAACATGATAATGATTCTGTATATATGATATACCATCCAATTATATATTATTTTACTATCAAAATAATGATATTGCTGCTCGTGTGTACGTACGGATTACCGTCTCCATGAACGCGATGAGGTTCATTCCCCATCGAATCCATTCATTATATTATTAAAAATAATGATTAAAGACTTGATATCATTCTGGATATTAATAACTTACACCCCTTCTATAACAAATATGACTCACATAACAAAGAATATAAAGGAAAAAAATCCGTTAACACCTGAAACAACTATAATACTAAGATATTGTTAACAAGTCAATGTTAAAATATCATATATGATATCAAATTAATGTATATGATTCTTGAAGAATTTAATAACAATTATTTCACCATTATACAGAATTTTAACCTAACCTTAACCAAGTAAATGTACAAGTTAAGGGTTAATTTAATAATCTCTTCATTATCTGAGGTTGCTTATATGTAATTATCTAATGGGACCTCTTTATCATCCACAACCATGTTTTTTAAAAATGTATTCCAAATTTTTTTTACTATTTACTATAGTATGGGTTAAATTCATTTATACTCTTGTTTGAATTTTTATAAAATGGTTTAAATGGAATCTTTCTGTCATTTTCTGAACAAGGTACTTTTATCATTTTTGACAAAATTAAGGTAAGAATGTCTTTTTTAACTTATACGGCGGGTGCAGCTATTTTCTGTTGTTATAATATCGTTGATGCTTCCCTTACAAGCATATAAGTTTATTTTCAAAATAAATGTATTATTTATAAATAATGGGACATTTAAATGATTTCAATATAGAAAGAAATATTTCGTAATTTTTTTTGATTTCATCAATGTCAACATCCTTTGATGGATTTTAAGTTTATTTGAAGTTGATTTATTATAATACAAAAATTTCATATTTTATTAAAGGTTTTCTGATATGTTTGACTATGAATGGGTTATTTTTATACCATTGATGTTTTATTGATAAAGTATTGACATTTCATATGCTAGTTTTAATACTATTGTTTATATGATGTTTAAACCTTTTCATATGAGGAATTCATTGGACTTAGTATGTGACGGGCGGATCCCGCTATAGCTCCTCGATGTATCAGTAGGTCTCATAAGACAAACTTGTGTCTTGGCACAAGGCGTTGAAAAAATCATATATCTCATCTTGGAACAAGGCCTTCACTTTGTGGTTATGATAATCTGGAATTGTGCATTCCATTATTATGAAAATGGATATTGATATTGAATGTGATTATTCAACTAGTAGAATATCCATGTGAGTATGTAAATGGAATTATTTTATTTTATCTTTTCCATATTATGTTGAAGTTCAAGTTTAAAAGGATTTAATTTTAGTCTTATACATTCCTTAAATGTTTATGCTTTATTTATGAACGTTTTCTCTATATTTTTATCCTTACTGAGCATCTATGCTCACCACTTTCTATGTCTTATTTTTCCCAGGATACGAAGAAGTATATTATGACTGAATAGTAGTGATAATCTATGGGATATCAGTGTTGTATATGGAAACAATTTTTTTGTATTTTTTCATTTTATGATTTAATGTAAACCTTATCAATGTATCTAGTACTTGCAAAAATACTAAACTAATCAGTCTTTTGAGACTTAATCTTTTTTGATCATGCCAATGATACGTGATAATGCACCAACTTAGGGATTCTGGGGTCAGGACGCTACAGGGAGCTTATACACACTTGTTGTTTTTTTGACTCTTACTCAACTAAAGGAGATGGTGGTGATGAGATTATTTGATAAATCTTATTGAGGAAATTTTACATTAAGTTTAACTTTGAAAATCATGCACTTTTATTTAAAAAAATTCACCTTCTCTTTAAATCCTCAGATTTATTTTTACATCTTTACCTACAAACCTTTATCTATAGAAACATCTGATCGTTATTGAAAATACCTCATGATTTTTGTAAGTCAAATTATCTAAAGTGGGGAACTAGATTTCTTGAAAACCTATGGAAAGAGTTTATATATATTTGATTGAGCATAACTCTGATTAAATGAATCTTTAGTGTGAGTAAGTTATTAGTGAGGTAAATAATCAAGTGGAATGATTCTTTTTGAAAGGTTGAAACATGTGTTAAAAGAGGATGAAAGTTGTTAATTGAATTAAATATGAGGCATGATTAGAATATCTCCTAGATTGAAACTGTTTTTTATTCTTTTTGAAATTTTCTCCTGTAACTTATTATTTACATTTATGATTAATTCAAATCCTTCATTTTAAAACATAGACTCTTTTAATTAGATGTTGAGATTTTCTTGAGGGAAATCAAGTGATTAAGTATGGTGGAGTTTGATGCACCTGATTTGTGTATAAATTTTCATATACTCTATTGAAAAATAAGAACAAGTTTTCATCAATTACATACTGATTAGCGAAAAAATACTTTTATTTTGGAGATCAATTTCATTTCCAGGATATTTATTTCCTAATACACAAAACAATGAAGAATTGTGAAAAACATTACAACTACACTGCGTGTATTTATATACATGCCATGTACATTCAAGCTCAGACCCGATTTGACAGGGACAAGTACATGACCAAGTAACCAGAAGCTGGTACACACCGTGTTCCTACTATACACGTCGTGTATATCATTCTAGAAGTATTTGGTGGATGAGAAGAGTATGCATGCCCATGTGGCCAGCTGAAGGGGATACTCGGTGTTCCAGTGATACACGCCATGTATACATTTCTAAAAGTGGTAGGTGATGGATAAATGAGACTACATGCCATGTATGGCAGCGCTACTTGCCGTGTACATTCACCTACCAGGTAGCGCTGTGTTCTAAGTCAAAGACGGTGTTTTAGGCCGCCTACCAGTGGAGAAAATGAAGGCAAAAATGCATTCACAAAAGTAAACTGCATGTACTTTATCTACACGACGTGTACTTATTTTTTCTAAAAAAGGATGCATTGGCCCTTGGACCAGGGGAGTGTGTAGTATAATTGTTTAGAGAAAAGAGTTGAAGTTCCGAAGGAGAGACACTCAACTATCGTACTACCGTCATTCTGCCATTTACTGAAGAATTATTTTCACCTCTATGTTTCAAGCACGATCAAATCAGATATCAAGAGTATTGTGTTTATCTTACCTCCATGTGTAACTAAACACCTAGTGTGTTGGGGTTGTGGGATATGATGAGTTGTAATTTGAATTAGTTTCTATAAATGTGTTTTTTATATTAAACTCTTCTTATACTTATTAAATCACTTCATATTATCACTGAATATTCTGTACTAGACAAATGACAGAATATTCAGGGATTGAAAATAAGAATACTGAAAAATAATTTCATGACCATTAGAAGTATTCATCAACTCAAAATGGACTAAGCCAAATTAAGATCTATTAAATAGTAAATACCAGACTAAGGAGTTAGTTTCTTCATCTCTAAATATAAAGTTTACCAGACCAAGGAAACATTATTACAAATTAAACCCATAGAGTTGGGTTATTAAGAACAACACAACCTCATAAGAAATTTGATTTAATAATCAAATCTTCATAAATCTGTAACACCAATACATTTCTCCCTTTATTTGTATCCAAATCAATTTTTACCGTACTTACTTTCATTTTGATAAGAAATTTGTCAATTGAAACTTGAAACCAATTATTATTCTTGTATCCAAATAAATCAGCAAAAATCGACTCTGAATTCAGCAGCCTTCGCTAGAATGAAAATACAAACTATGTTAAGAAAGATAAAATAAAATTTTTGAAATCTATGTGGATCAACCACTTACTGGTTCTATACTTGTCAGGGTAAAAATAATTTGGGACACCCAAAACATACCTTCTGTGAAATGACTCTCCAAAGACCAATATACCATTTCCATTAAATGAAAAAATTCAAGAGTAGTTACTGGGTAAGTCCCTCTTTTGTTTATTTGGTGGTTATTCTGGGTACTTTCAGATCCACATTTACCCAGAAGATCAAAAAAATATAACCTTCACTTTCCCATTTGGAACATTTTCATATAAAAGGATTCCATTTGGTTTGTGCAATGGTCTGCGTACTCTCTATCAATGTATGGTCAGTATTTTTTAATATTGCCCAAAGAATTTCACAGACGTATTCATGGATGATTTCACTATTTATGGATCATACTGTGATGAATGATTTAGTAGCGTAGGTTATATCGTATGTACATTTATTTAAAATAATCTTTTATTAAATTAGGAGAAATTGAATTTCAAGGTGAAACATGTTATAGTACTTAACCATGCCATATCTGGGGACAATATACATGTAGATAATTCAAAAGTTGATTTCATTTATTCCATATCATTACCCAAATCTGTGCGAGATGTGCGGTATTTATTAAGTCATGTTTTATTTTACTAGCATTTAATTCATGTATTTAACATGATTTCACACCCACTATCCAGATTTATTCGAATGGAAAATTATTATTTTTTGATAAATAATGTGAGGAAGCTTTTAGCAAATTAAAATGGAGTCTCACACCTCCATCATTATTCCAACCACCTTAGTTGGATATGTCATTTGATCTCACGTGTGGTTCCTCTAACTATGTATTTCAAGAAGCCCTATCCTAAATGGTTGACTGAGATCCACATGTTATTTCAAACAACTCATGTACACTAGACCCTACCCAAGAAAACTAAACCACAACATTTTTTTTCTTATAGTTGATTTTACCTAGAACAAATTCAGGTCTTACCATTTAGGGTCCAAATTCATTGTGTTCTCAGAATAGGAAGCCCTATGCTATGTCCTTTAGAATCCATATGCAAAACAATGTCTCATTTTCTGGAAGCTCCTCCTTCAGGAATTTAATTATGAAATTAGGTACAAAAAAGAAGCTATGAATGTGGTGGATGACCACACTGGTAGGATCCTCTAATCCTTCGGCATTAACTCATACCTCTAAATTCGCTTAAATTACATGTTTCCTGATCACAAAAATTGTACCGAATATTAGATTATATTCCGTGGTATGATGAAATTGAAAATTATTTAATAGAATCTTCCAAAACTATTAATTTACAAAAAACCAGGTTGACCATCTAAAACATGTTCCCCATTGGTGAATTTATGGAAACCCTACCTTTCACTCACATGTAGTGATCAAGTCCTTAGGAGTTGGGTTCCCAATAGACTGTTTCAATATGTCCTAATGTTTATCCACAATATTTATTTTGGGGGAATCATTGATTCCCAGTGGACTTCTTGGAAGATCCTCAATTATGGTCACTTTTTTCCAACATTAATTCAGTATTTCATTTATTTCTATAATTCTTGTTTCTGATGTCAATTAATGGGCAATGTCTCTAAAATAAACGAAATGATGAAACAATCCTAGCTATTCCATGATTTTTTTTAGGTTTGGGGCATTGACATTGTCAGTCAATTTCTCAATTCATTTTCAATTTGTAAATTCTTATTGAAGGGAATTATGTTTCAAAATGGTTATTATAACACCCCTAAATTTTGTGAATTATTTTTTTCAAATTATTTTTTCTTTTTGTTATTTTCCATTTCATGTGACACTGAAAATAGTTATATATATAGATTAAAAACAATGTTAAACATTCATTTCATGCATAATACCAACTTGTCTTATGGTACATGCAATACCAACAAGGCTTGCGCTACAAAAAACACCTTCTTGGCATACGATTCACACAACATTGACTTTTTAAAAAATACCATTATATACGTAATAAAATAAAATAAGATTTTGGTAATGTCCTTTTTATGTTAAAAATATTATTTTCTCGAATGGATTATATATTGTAATAAAATAAAATTTTGACACATTTAGAAAATTGATATTATAAAATAAACTAGATTTTTGATTTCATAGCATCAAAATTATCATATGGTGAATTTTTGGGATTCTTCAGTGAAACATTATTTTTTATGAATAGATAAAATTTCTTCTTTTTAGTAGAAAACTACATTTTATTCTAAATAATTATTAATGTAAAATGATATTATAAATACTTTTAAGGTCAAATAAAATAATATTACATATATACAATGAAATTTTGTAGAATCAATTTCACTATGAAATTGAATACAAAATCTTGACAAACATATGAACATTTTCCAACTTTAAAAAAATGGTATTTCATCTCTTCTACGAGATTAGCAGTAATCCTAATTTTTCAATTTTTTTAATTGAATTTAAAAAATAGAACATAAAAAATATTATTCCATATAATATTTTTTTTCTAATGAGGCTATGTTAATTTTTTACCATAATTATTATTAAATGTTATTAAAATTAATCACAGCGGTTAAGGCCAAATTAGGCTTATTTAGGGGAAAAACCTTACAATTAGGGGCCCAAATGACCAAGAAACTTATCCCAAACCATTTTTTTGTCCATATATTTTTCATAGAAATTCCATTAATTTGTTGTTTTGGTTTGGTATGACTTTTTATGTTAATAACATCTTCACATGTAACTTCTTTATAAAAAGTCCATGTGAGTTGTTTTCATTCATTATAAACGGCCACCTCCTCTACCTATTTTTCTCACCTCTCAAACCTTTTAAGTTACTCCATGTTCTTCCCAAATATAATTCCAAAAATTATCCCTTCAACCATGAAGTATAACATTTGGTAGAAATAATCTCAAGGAAGCCTTTTGGCACACACCAAAAGGTGTTACCCAATTTCGAGGCAACAACTTCTCTCAAGCTTCTTTTTATATTTTTCCATAGTCATCCCCTCCACTATATTTATCAATTTATTGTGTTAAAAATTTATAGAAACATAATATGATTATTATTTATACGGTTTAGACCAAAAATTTCACACACCTCCATTAAATGTATGTTGAACACACTATTTCTAGGAATGGTGAAACACTACCTCACAAAACGATGATTATTCATTTTTCATTTACCACCAACTGAGGAGGAAATTATGATTGATAATATATTTATAATGTTTATATATTATTTTTATTATGTCTTTATTAATATGTGTTTCAATTATAGAAAACATATATTTTTCTTTCTATTTTTTGTTAATACGATAATCTTGATTGAGAAGTGTTGATTACTGCCCCCTCAAAGCGATTGGTTTGTTCATTCGCCACAACGAATGTTTCAAGAATTTGTTTAATAAAATAATATGATATATTTGATATAATAATTTTACTAAGATTATTATATTTATACAAATATATATATATTTCATTTACGTACTTTCTTTCAATACGACAAGAAAAAATGGAAACAGCGTTCATTCATACATACATCATACCGTCTCTATGGACGGTGTATTCCATTTCATGCTCTTTTATTATAAACATTTTAATAATAAACATATACTGGATATTCCTGATATTAATATTATTTTTAACATTCTATAAACAAGATATAAGTATATGGACCAAAGATATAACAAACTAAGAGACATGTGAAGAACAAAGTGATGATTAGCTAATGTGAAACATTAACATAGGGTCATTAAAAAGTGGGTAATATAATGTAATAATAAACCATATAATGTATTTTTTATAAGAATAATATTATTTAAAATAGGTATAATAAACTTATATTTATTAAAAATGAAACATGGATGAGTACGGAGAGAGTCATGGCACAAGGTAAGGGGATTTCATTTCACATTAAATTCCCTAGGGATGAATGTTATATTCTCCACCCACACTATTGGTGTATTGAATGTACATTATATGATTATATTCTATTTATATTATGATTAAGTATATTTTTATTGACATTTCCATCTTATGATCCTTCTTTCATAGAGTTTAAAATTAAAAATTACCAAATCAGTAAAATATTTTATCTCAATTTTCCTTCATTGAGACTCATGTTTTTCTATGATCCTAAACCCTTTTTTGAGGGGTATATACAACTATTTTACATGTTATATCATGAATATATTTATATTAATGATATTTTATGTTTCTTGTAATTTTATTTTCATACATGGACAATATTATCAAAAGTTACAATGTTATATAATTTTATTGAGAAAATCCCATCTCTTATCAAGTTTGTTTATGTTTATGCTTACTTTAATTAAATACTATGAATTATATCTCATGAAAAATCATGAGATTCAAGATAATATATTATTTCATGATATATTCATGTATAAGTACCATTTTATAATCTTTGGTACATAATATAGTTAAGAAAATGTTTTTAAGAAGGCCCATCTTTATCCTCTATTTAGTGGGGATTATATTTTTTTGAAAAAGGGTTTCCTCAAATATAATACCATTATCCTATAATAAATAAAATACATTTTTACCATTTTTTTATTTTACAAATATCTTCAATGTTATATTTTATCTCTTTCCGAACAAGGAATTTTTTAAACCTTATTACCATAAAAATGGAATGTTTTATTAACCTGATATAACATGTATGGATTTACCTGCCATCATTCCTTTAAAACATCCAATGTATGTTTAAAAGGATAGTCATTAAGAATTTTTTTTAAATGTATTCTTCAAGAAATAATTTTACAATCTAAATTCTTTTATAATTTTTCAAGAAAACTATTTTCAAAAATTTTATAAGTCTTATTTAAAAGATTTCAAATTAGTTTCAAAGAATAGGTTCTCAAAAAAAATTAAAAATTATTTTATAATTTTTCATGCTCTATTTATATGTTTTCAAAAAAGTTGAAATTAAATTCATTTTAAGATGAATTCAATCATTATTTTTATATCTTCAATTTTTTTTGAGTGAAATAGGTTTTAATATGTTTGAAGCTTTTTTTATTTGTTTCCAAGGAAAAAGGATTTCAAGATGATTTCATAAGTTTCAAGGTATATTCTAAGATGATTATTTCAAAATGGTTTTATTTATTAAAAATAAATTTTCAAAAAAGAATGTATATTGTCCTAAATAATTTTTTTAGAGGATTTTTCAAAATTATTCTCTATCTAAGATGAAATCTATTGATGTAACTCATGACATTATATGAAATTATCTAAAGGTTCCATTTATATATTTTTTATGAATGAGTTATGATTAATGGGAAAGTATTTTTGAAACTCATTTCTCTTTAATGAGTTATACATATATGAAATATATTTCTCTTTTATAGGTTGTTCATTTGATGAAATGATTATGAAACCTTCAACTTTTTCCACATGTTGTGACACATTTTCCTGTTTATAATACCCATTTCATTTCATGGTGTATGATATGTTTATTTATGATCATGTTGTACATGTATGTATGATTTCATTATGTGAAATTTGGGACCTATATTTCCCTTTAATGAATTAGGTAATGTTTTATATATCATGAGATAAAAAATTATTGTTTTAAGAGTGAAACATGACTAATATGATGGAAATGGGAGTGATTCATGACTACTACAATGGTATGATGAGTAAAGTCATGCTACTATGATGGCCATTAGAGTGATCCATGACTCCTATGATGGTATGGGGAGTGAACCATACCAATAATATGTTCTGGGAAGTTATGAATTGGATTCTATATAAATCAGTATATACTTATGTGTTTACCAAAATTCCACATCTTATTCATATGTAATGACTTCATGTATTATGCTCTTTATTTCATATGATTCTTGACTTATAAACTGAAAATCAGTATTCCATGATTTTGGTTATGATCATTGGTATGCAAGGAATCATATTCTATTTATAGGATCATGTTATCATACATTTATACTCATGTTTATTCTAACATATCTCTCATGTTTAATCTTACAGATCAATTAAACTCACCCCTTTTATGTTTCCTTTCCCCGGGTTATGTTGATATATACTATGTCAGATATGTCTAAGTAAGGGACTAGTCAAGAAGAACGTAGTGGGAGATAATGCAGCTCGCATATGTACCAGTTTTTATGTTTCCATGTTACCAAAGGCACTATACAAACTACGGTATTTGGGAATCTATTTATATAATGCTAAAGTCTTCCATAAAAGTTATGTATTGTTAAAATTCTGAAATGTGACGGTTACTATATTTGGTATTATATAAAAGTTATAGTTAAACATTGGACACAATGATTCGAAATATATAGTGATATCCCTAGGTATATTTCTAAGGATATGTCTTGGGATGTATCTAAGGATAAGTATATGGATGAGTTAACATTTATAAAAATATCATGTAATTTTATTAAAATACATAATGATTGGTTTCAAAATAATACATCTATTTCTATATACCACAAGTGTATGTGGCTCTAGAACAAATGTACCTAGGGGTAACAACTCTATCAAGATGTTTTGGGCATGACTCGGGATAATCTGGTACATGATGATGGGCTTTTCTGCACACCTAGTTTGACACCCTCTGGTGGATATGTTTTATAGAATTCAAAAAAATATCACAAACCATCATAAAGGATTTAGATGTAAGTTTGTAATCAATAACCTTAGATAAACCCATGGTTTTATTGATTATTTAAGGTATCATGATTTATAAAATTTATAAGTAATTCTTTTTCTGGCTATGTGGTTTTCTACTATGATAATTAATTCTCACACTATGCTTTTGGTTTTAGTCTCTAGTGGGAAAAATAAGGAACTAGATTAATATTGAATGTAATTGAATATTTTTTGGTGAGCAGTCACATGGGATGATCATTGGAGAGAATGATATTTTGATTATGCCTAATCTATTTTCACATAACATGATTAACAATTTTTACCTGATCCAACTCACAGACTCACCAAGGAAGATAAAAAGGGAGTTTTCGGAGCGTTTTGGTAATGGATACCCTTGAAGAAAGAAGATTAGGTTTCCCTTATGTCAAGAATGTGGAGAAAATCCCATATTTGAAATGTTTTAGTAGAAAAATATGTTGTTTTAACTATAGAAAAGAATAACATTAAGCAAGTTACTACTAGGGGAAAATGAAGAGTTCGGTTAAATAAATGGTTGAGAATTTTTGTCTCCCTAACTTGTCATTTATGGTTAAGTGTTTTATGTATATAGAAAATGGTAATTATAAAACCCAATGTCTCAAGTGGCAGGTTCCTGAATAAAATATTCTTAGTGATTTGAGTAATGGTTACATTGTGGATGATGACAAGAATACAGATGAAATGTGAACAGAAAGAGGTATTATTATTAATGGGTTAAGGATGATGTAATAGAACTTTTTATGTATTTGGATAAAAAATTTATGAAATATGAAATATAGAAGGATTTTTGTAATTATGTTTTTCTCTCAGTATTTTCATTTTCATGTTGAATGTTCCCTATGGACTGGTGAAGTGATTTTATGAAAAGAATATATTTTTACTAAGGGAATGTAACCCTTAATATGTTCTTTTGGATAAGATAATGTGGTATGGATAACAATGTGTGAGATGGGAATAAGTAAATTGGATAGTATTTTTTAACATGGAACTATGTAAGGGCTTATTTATAGGTGGTCTATGCTACCACTATGGAATTTTACCACATTTTTGGACTTACGGAGCAAATCCAATATACTTTGGAAGGTGGAAGAATGCTTGTTTTCCTAAATAATTTATTGTAATTCATGTTGTTACCATGTTAATAGAGAATATGTGATAAGGTTATTCACATGTTTGGTGTGTTAAAACCAAGAGGCACTTTGTAATATATAGGGGAATCACCATTAAGCTAATTAAGTGACTATGTTTCTAATGTTTTAAATGTTCACATTTGAGAAGGGTTATTAGTTTAACCATTCATGAAATGTTTAAGATAATATTTGAAGGAAGTATTTTTGTACTGAGTTTGAGTTGATGACCTTGGTTAAAATGAAAAATTATTGAATAAAATTATTTCGAGGATTTACATTTTATATATTATATTATCTTTGTTTTAGTAATGGACATCATGTTGGTCGGGTGACAACCAATAATTTCTGGAAATGTTATGGGTCTCGAACCCATGAACGAAAGATGACAAGGGGTTCATGCCTACAACTAGCCTACATGATTATATAGTCAATGTATAGTTATTATTCTTGAATAAGTATTTTTAATGAACCAGTAGTGTTATTTTTATTTTTTTAGATTAACTTTTTTATTTTATTTAGAGATAAACAGTTAGACTTTTTATTATTTTATGGGCCTTATGATCCGTTAAATGTTTATTCTATTGCTATATTCATAAAAGTTAATTTATGGAAATTAATTACATGAATTAATTGATGTATTATAAAATTATCAAATAATAACACAATAATGATTTTTTATAGAAATTTATCTAGAATTACTCAAGATTTTAAAAGTGGAGAAAACAATTGTTGTCATAATACCTTACTTTTTATTGAGGAGATTACCTTTTAAATCATCACAGATTTTTGGACTTTGAGGCCCTAAAATTTCTTTTGATCATTCAATTATTTTGGATAGTTTACATTAATCACTCCCTATATATATTTAAATTCTTCCACAATGTCCATTCATCACTCCCAACCCATGTTCTCCTATGTGGAAACCTAGTTATATATTAATTTGGGTAACTATTATGGTTAAAAATATCCCTTTATAAGGGAAGTTTTAGAATCCATTTTTACGACGACGGTTTTAATGAAATAATGTTTCAATTATTAATCCTTTTATAAGCAAGATAAATTTTGATGGAAAACTCATTTTACAGGGGTAGAATATAACACTCTAAGATATTGTGAATTATTAGTTTTTGAATTAATTTATATTTTCTATATTTTTCATTTCAAAAAATATTGTAAATATTTAATTATATATATATATTTAAAATATTAATCCAACATTCTTTTCATGCACAATACTAAATTGGCTAGTTCTACATGCAATACTAACTTGGATTGTACTACAAAAACACTAACTTGGCATGCGATGAATGCAACTCTGAGTTTCTATGAAACATCTATATATATAATTAATTAATTGATAAAATTATGACCTAACCGTTTAACATAATTATAGTAATAGAAATAAATAAATAAAAAATATTTTTTAGAATTGTTTTATTTAAACAAAACATACTAATAATGAAAATTAAGACATTTCGTAATGTCCTCTTTGTGTTAAAAATGTGATTTTCTTGGATTGATCAATTTTAATAATAAAAGTAATTTTAGAAACATTTAAAAATTTATTTTTGTTAAATAAAATTAATTTTTTATATTATAACATTCAAATTATCCTATGGTGAATTTTTAGTATTTTTCTGATAACTTTATTTTTTATGAATATCTAAAAATACCACTTTTTATTTAAAAAATGTTCTTTTGTCTAATTAATTTTTAATGATAAATAATATAAAAAATATTTTTTAATTTAACATTAGATAATAATTATATATATACAATTTATTAAATTGTAATCAATTTCACATTGAATCGTAATATAAAATATTGACAAACATTTTACGTTTTTCCATCTTTAAAACGCTCTTATTTCATCCCGTATGCAATATTAAAACTAAATTGTTTTTTCTAATTTTATTAATTGAATTTTATATATATAAAATAAACAATTTTATTTAATATTATATTTATATTCAAATAATTATATGATAATTTTTTTACCATAATGGTTTGGAAAAGTGATTAAAACTAATCACAATGATTAAGGCCAAATTTGGCTTAATTTGGGACTAAACCTAAATATTAAGGTCCCAAATGACCAATTCCCATATTAAAAACTCAATTGTTTTCCATATTTATTCTACAAACCTTCCATTATTGTCTTTTGTTTGTTTGGTATCATATTTTCTACGTAATAACATGTGGACAACTAACATTTATCTAAAACTTCTGTGAGAGTCCTTTATCGTCCCAATAAAGGCCACCACCTATACCAAGCCCTCACACCTCTCAAAAATTTTACATCCCACCAAAATATGCCCAAATAGACTCCCAAAAATCTTCCCTTTTACATTGATGTCTCCTGTTGGGAAATAATTTTCTCAAGGAATCCTTTTTGCATGAATAGAAAGGGGTTTTTCAATTTATAGGTAATGTGTTATCTCATGCCCCATTCAGTTATTTATATTATTCACCCATACCCTATCATTGTTAAATTATTTTTTGAAAAAATCAGTATCAAAAATATAATAGGATGTATTTTTTCTATTTTTTAAACCATCACATACAAACACCTTCATCTAATGGATATCGAACATATTGATTCTGTGTATGGAGAAATACTGCCTCACGAAATGATGATTATTCATTTTTAATTTACCACCAATAATTGTATCCATCATGATATACACTATTTATATATTACATATATTATATTTATTATGTCATTATTATTATGTATTCATTTTACAACACACTTATGTTTTCATTCCATTTGGTGTTAATATGATAATCTCGTTTGAGGAAGTGTGGACTATCGCCCCCTCAAAGCGATGTGATTTGTTCACACACCACATGGAATGTATTAAGGGTGGGATAAATGGCTTAATATGATATAATAATTATATTTTAATGATTATATATATACATACATAAATATATACTTGTGTCATTTACATACATTCATTCAATATGAAAACAAAAAAAAGCGAACTTCGTTCATGCGTACGTATGACAAATCATCTCCATGAAAGGTGTGTTCTATTTTGCAGTAATATATTATATGGATTATTATAATAAAAATATAATAGATATAAAATATATTTATATCATAGTTTACAATCTGTAAACATGATATAAGTATAAGGATGCAAGATATTATAAATTATGTCACAAGTGATGAACAATGCAAATATTACCCGAAGTGAAACTTTCACCTAGGACCATTAATAAGATGTAAATATAAGGTAATAATAAAATAATATATTTTATTGTGTATAATAATATTATTATTATAAATATTTATTATTAAATTATATTTATTATAAAGGAATCTTGTATGAGTATGGAGAGAGTAAAGGTACAAGGAATGTGGATTTCATCTCACTTTTAATTTCTTTGAGATACATGTTATGTTTTCCACCCACACATTTTGTGTGGTGTATGTATTGAAAATTATTTTATTTTATATAACTTATACATAAATTTATTGTTATTTAAATGTCCATATTATGATCATTATTTCAGGGGGTTTATGTTTCAAATGTTACAAATTTTTTAAAATGTTTTGTCCCAATTTTCATTTTTTATACTCATGTTTTGATATGAAATTTAACTCTTTTTTGATGTATATACATCCCTATTGCATGTTATATAATAAATATACTTATTTTAATGATACTTATATTTTCATGTAATTTTATTTTCTTACATGGAGAGTATGATCCCAAGTTACTAAGTCATTATATTTTATTGAGGCAATCTCATCTCCTTTTGAGATTTCTTATGTTTTTGATTACTTTGATTAAATGTTATGATACATATTTCAATAACACAAATGAGTTTCATTATCATGTGTTATTTCAATATATGTTAATGTATTTGTACCATTTTAAACTCTTTGGTACATAATATAGTTATGAAATTATTTTTAAGAAATCCAGACTTTAACCTCTCTTTGGTATGAAATAAGTGTTTTTTAAAAAGGGATACAAGAATATTATACCATTATCCTATAATATCTAAAAGAAATTTTTACCCATTTTGTATATTACCAATCACATCATATTAATACTCTTTTCCCTTTCTAAAAAAGGAAATATTTTCTAGCCTTTTTATCAAACAAATGGAATGTCCTTTTTAGCTTATATGAAATGTATGGATTTAACATTCGTCATTCCATTAAAGAATAATTTTAATTTTGAAATTGTTAATATTTATGAAATTTTTTATATAAGTATTCTTCAACAAATTTTTTGGAAATTTTTTCAAATATAATTTATAGTTTTTAAAGGAATTATATTTTTCAAAATTTTGTGAACCTTATTTTTTTGTTTTTAAATAGTTTTCAAATAAATTATTTTTAATACATTTTCATGATCCTTTTATATGTTTTTAAGGAAATATTTTTTTTAAATTCATTGTCTATTTATAAATTTTTAATGTATTTTAAAATAAATTTTTTTAATAACCTCATTAATCATTTTTTATATGTTTTCAAATTTGTTTCAAAGAAAATGTTCTTTAATATTTTTTGAATCATAATTTTTAATTATTCAAGAAAAATGGTAATCAAATTGATTTCATTCGTCTTAAGGTATTTTCTAGGAAACTTATTTTCAAATGGTTTTATGTAAAAAACTATTTTCAAAATAATAGATTATATTTTCCATATGAATTGTTTTTAGAGGATATTTCAAAAATATTTTCCATTTAATATGAAATCTATAAATATTACTCATTCCTTTATAAGAAATGATATAATGATTCCATACATATCCATTATATAGAGGAGTTATTATTAAAGTCAATATCTATATGAAACCCATTTTCCTTCATGGGATATATGTATATGGAATCTGTATCTCTTTTATGGGTTATGAATTTGATGAAATAATTAAGAAACCTATAAAATTTTCAAATGTTTATGAAATGTTTACATGTTTATAATAACCAATTCATTTCTTGGGTTATGATATCATTATTTATGAACATATGGAACAAGAATGTATGATTTTATTATGTGATGGGAGTGAACTTTATCTCCCTACAATGCATTGGTTAAAGTTTTATATCTCATGTGATAAACTATATTGGTACTTGCATTGAACTTTGATGACTACGATGGTTATGGGAGTGAACCATAACAACTATGGTGGTATGGGGAGGGAACTCATACCACTTTGATGGCCATGAGTGAGAACCATGGCTAATTTGATGGTATGGGGAGTGAACCCATACTACTATGATGGTTTTGGTAGTGATGCCTTGGTTTCTATATAAATCATTATATGTTTAAATGTTTTCCACAATTCCATTTTATATTCCTATGTTATGATTTCATATCATATATTCTTTATTTCATATGATTATTTTCTTATGAATTTCCAATAATTATTCCATGATTTTGGTTATGATATCTGATTTGGAAGGTTTGATTGTAAATTTATAGGATCACATTCTCATACCCCAATTTCCATGTTTATGCTTTCATTTCTCCCTTCATTACCCTTAGTGAGAATTTGAGCCCACCTGCTTTATATTTTCATTCTCCCTGGTAATGATGATATATACAATGTTTTATATTTCTAAGAATGGTTATAGTCAATAATAATCCCTTTATAGCGGATATATCTAACATATGTATAAATTATTATGTTTCCATGTTTCTGAAGGCATGATACCAATTTTTGTCTTTGGGAACCTGTTTTTATAATTTTGATGTATTCTGGATGTGTTATATAATATTAATGTTTTTAAAATCAAGGGTCACTATAGGTTTTATTAGGGAAAAGGTATATTAAAACATTAGAGACTCAGGTGATGAAACATTATCGAAATCCCTAGGTACATTTATTAGGATATTTCTAGGGATATCTCTAAGGATAAGTATCTGGATGTGTCAACATTTGGGAAAATGTCCTGGAACTTTGGTAAATGATATAGTTATTGGCTTCCAAGTAATACATCTCTATTTGGATTCTACAAGTGGATGTGGTTGTAGATTAGATGAAACAGGGGGTAACATATATGACCATATGTTCTATGCTTGACTCGGGGTAATTTTGTACAAAAAAATAGGCATTACTACACACATTATTTGACACTCCTAACAGATATGATTTAACAATTTAGTAACTCTTCACAAAACATCATGTAGGATTTAGATATATGTTATCCCTGAATATATAAGGATAAACACAATGTTTCATCAGTTATGTATGGTCCCATGATTTATATAATATTTATGTAATTATTTTCATGATTATGTGATTTTATACTATGATAATTAATTCTCACACTATGCTTTGGGTTTTAGTCACTAGCCGGAACAAGAAAGAAGCTGATTAATAGAGAATGTGATAGAATATTTTTTGATGAGAAGTCAACTAGGATAATCATTTTATTGAATGAATTTGTTATTAAGACTAATTAGTATTCATGGAACTGATTAACAATTTTTACTTTAACCAACTCTTGGACTCATCATAGAATTGAAAGATCTAGCTTTCTGAGAGTTTGGGTAATGGAGATCAAGAAAGAATTAAGATTCAGTTTCCTTTGTGTCAAGAATGTGGAAATAATAACCTATGTGAATTTAATAGAAGAAAAAGAAGGTTTTCTTACTGTAGAAGAGAAGAACACAATGAAAGTGGCAGCAAGCAGAAAATGAAGAGTTTAGTTAATGGAAGGGATGAGAATTTTGGCCTCCCTACATCAACATCTAATTTTAAGTGTGTTATTTTAGGACAAAATTATAATTATGCAACCGAATTTCATAGGAGGATGGTTCAGAAAAAGAATCATCAAAGTGGTATGAGTAATGATTACATTGTGGATGACGATGAGACTATAGCTGAAATGTGAAAAAAGAGGTATTATTGTTAATGGGTTAAGGATGAAGTAATAGATGTATCTATCTTTTTGGATACTAAAGTTATGTATGATGAAATAGATAATTATAGTTCTATAAATTTCTTTCGCTCATTATTTTCATGTTTATATTCAATTTTCCCAATTTAAAGGTGATTTGATTTAATGACAAGATAATATTTTGACTAAGGAAAGGTAATCCTTAATATGTTTATTATGATAATATAATGTTGTATAGATAAATATGAGTGGGATATGAATAAGTAAATTGGAAATTATTGATTCCCTTGGAAAAAATTAAGGAATTGTTTATAGGTGGTTTAGGCTACCACTAATGAAGTTTACAACATTTTTGGATTTAATAAGTAAATCTAATATAATTTCGAATGAGGAGGGATGAATATTTTCCAAAATAATTTATGGTAATTCAGGTTGTACCATGATTCAATAAAATATATTATGAGGGTATTCATATGTTTTGAATGTCAAAACCAAGAGATACTTTGTGATTTATAGGGAAATAAATGTTTACAAAATTTTGTGACTCTCTTTTTAATGTTCTGTATTTCCACCTATGAGAAGGGTTTTAAGGTTCGTCGTTCATGAAAAGTTCATGTTATGATTTAGAGAAGGTATTTCTGCACTATTTTTGTGATTAAGACCTTGTTAAAATGGATAATTAGTGAATAACATTATTTCAAGGATTTCAATTTTTTATATTACATTATGTTTGTTTTTGAAAAGGTTATCATTTATTTCATGTGAAAACCAATCATGTACGGCAAGGTTGTGGGTCTCGGACCCATGACCGAAGGATGATAAGGTGTTCATGCCTACCAATACCCGACATGATGCTCTAGTAAATGTATAATTATTTTTTAATAAGTATATATGATGAAATACTATTTTTACTTTTACTTTTATATATTTATTCATGTTTATTTATTTAAGATACAAAACTTTAGACATTTTATTCTTTTACGGGCCTTGTGATCCATTAAATCAATATTTTAGTGCTTTATTCATCAATGTTAATTTAATCAAATTCATTACATAAGGTGATGGAGGTATTAGAAAATTTTCAAATAACAACCCATGAATGAAATTTTGTTCATTTAAATTTATCTAGACTTAGTCAACATTCTGAATGCGATCAAAAAAATTGTGGTCATAATACCTTAATATTCATTGAGCTAATAACCTTTTAAATCATAATAGATTTATTGAATTTGACTCCATAATATTTCCTTTTATTATTCACTAATTATTTATTTATTACCTCAATCACTCTATATAAATATTTAGACTTTTCCTGAGGGTCCAACTTTTACTCCCAACCCATGTTCTCTTTTGTGGAAAAACAAGTTATATATTACTTTGGGTAACCGTTATGGTTAAAAATTTCTCTTTTTGATGAAATATTTAGTATAAATTTTAACAATGTGGTATTCTAAGAATTAAACATTAAGGTGTTAAAACTATGGTAATCTAAATGAATTTTGATACTGAAATTCATTTTAAGGGGGGTATAATGTAACACCTTGAGATTTTGTGAATGATTTTTTTTCAAATTAATTTAGCATTTCAATATTTTTCATTTTATGTGTCGCTGTAAATATTTCCTTATATATAAATATATATTAAAAAACAATTTCAAACATTCCGTACAAACAAAATACTGAATTGTCTTGCACTACATGAAATACCCACTTGGCTTGCATTTCAAGCAACAACGATTTGGCTTACAATGCACACAACACTGGGTTCCTGTGAAACAAAAATATATTTATTTAATAAATTAAATGAGATAATTTTGACATAACCATTGAACATAGTTATAGTAATAGTAATAATTAATTTTTATATATTTTCAAAATGGTTTTATATAAGTCAAAAAATTTGATAATGGAAAAATATTTTTTGTAAAGTCCTTTTTCTGTTAAAAATATTGTATTGTTGAATAGAAATATTTTAATAATAAAATTTTCTTAGAAACATTTAAAAAAATAATTTGATAAAATAAAATTCATTTTTTAACTCATAATTTTGAAATTATCTTAGGGTGACTTTTTCATATTTTTATGAGAAACAACATTTTTTGATGAATAGTGAAAATACTTCATTTTTGTTAAAAATTGCCTTTTGTATTATTAATTATATAAGAAAATTGTTATTATAATTTTTTTAGGTCAAATGAGATAAATATTACATATATACAATTAAATTAATTATAATTAATTTCACTTTGAAAATAAATATAAATTCTTGACAACCTTTTGAAATTTTTTTTACTTTAATACCCCGTTATTTCGTCTTGTCAACGAGATTAGCACTAATAATAATTTTTTCCCCTCTTTGAATTGAATTTCAAAAAAATTAAATTCAAAATTTTATTCTATATAATATTTATATTCTAATAAGTCCATGTTAATTTTTTTCCAAAATGATTAGAAAAAATTATTGAAATTAATCACAGCGGTTAATGCCAAATTAAGCATAATTAGAGACAAAACCATAGAATTTGGGGGCCAAATGATCATGAAACTAGTCCAAAAACCATTTTTATGTAAATATATAGTCCATAATACTTAAATTATTTATTTTGGTTTTTATGATTATTTTAGGAAATAACATGTGCATACCCAAATTGTTTCTAAAAATTCCAAGTGTAACATTTTCCTTCCCAATAAAACACCACCTCTACAGAGTCCTCACACCTACGAAAACATTTAAGTTTTTCTGATATATTCCCAAATAGCCTCTAATAAATCTTCCATTCTTACTTGAAGTTACCCTTTGGGTAGAAAGCCTCTCACGGATGCCTTTTGGCATAATCAAAAAAGAGTTACCAGATTTAGTGGAAAGGTATTCTCTTAAGATCCATTATATTATTTCCATATTTCACCCATCCAATATCATTATTCCATTATTTTCATAAAAACTGTCCTAAATATTCTAGGATGTTTTTATTTTGTACATAATCTTACACACACCTCCATCTATTGGATATTGAAAATACTATTTGTGTGTATTGTGAAATAATGCCTCACAAAACAATGATTGTTCAATTTTCATTTACCACCAATCATGGTGTCCATTATGAGGGAAAAACTTTTTATATATATCATATGCTATATTTATAATTTATTTATTCTTATTTATATATTTTTTAAACCATGATCCTTTTTCATTCCATTTTGGGTTAATATAACAATCTCGTTTGAGGAAGTGTGCACTATGACCATCTCAAAGTGATTTGATTCATTCACACACCACATGAAATGTATTAAAGATTGGTTTGATGAAATAATATAATATATATTACTTAATAATTATAATATAATGATGATATATATACATATATTTATATTCATATGTCATTTATATACTTTCTTTCAATACGACAACAAAAAACGGAAACAACGTTCATGTGTACATACGACTTACCGTCTCTGTAAACGGTGTCTTCTGTTTTTAATAAAATATTATATATATTATTATAATACCTATATACTAGATATAACTGATATTTATATCATGTTTTACATTTTTTAATCATGATATAATTATAAGGACTAAATATATAACAAATTTAGAGACATAAGAATAACAAATTGAATAATACCCGAAGTGAAACATTAACATATGGTCATTAAAAAGATGGTAATATATTGTCATAATCAAATCATATATGGTATTAAGTATAATAAATTATTCTATAAAATATTTATTATACACTCATATTTATTATATAGGATGATTGTATGATTATGGAGAGCGTCAAGTCACAAGGTAAGGGGATTTCATCTCACATATAATTTTCGTGAGATACATGTTATGTTCTCCAACAACACTTTCTATGTGGTGTATGAAGTGGACATTATTTAATTTTATATAACATATACGTAGAAATATTTATATCTATATTTCCATCTTATTATACTTATTTCATGGGGTTTAATATTCAAAGATACCAAAAAAGTAAAAGGTTTTGTATTAATTTGACTTTTTTGAGACTCATGTTTTTCTATGTACTTAAAATATTTTATGAGGTGTATATAATTCCATTTAACAAGTTATATCATGAATCTCCTTATTTTAATTATATTTTATTTTTCATGTAATTTAATTTTCTTTCATGATATTTATAATCCCAAGTTCACAAGTTATAAGTGTTTATTGAGACAATGTCATCTCTTTTCGAGATTGTTTTTGTTAATGCTTACTTTGATCAAATCATATGACCCATATATTAGGATCACTCATGAGATTCATTATCATCTATTATTTCATGATATATTCAAGTATTGGAACTAATTTATACTCTTTGGAATATAATATAGTTATGAAAGTGTTTTTATGAAAGCCTAACATTATCCTCCCTTTGGTCAGAATCATATGTTTTTTAACTTGCTTACACAAATATTATACCATTATCCAATAATATCTAAAATATTTGTGTACCTTTTTTCATTTTACCAATATATTCAAATTAATATTCTTATAGATTTACAAACAAGGACTTTATTTATTAACCTTTTTACTGTATAAAAAAGAATGTTCTTTTTCCCTCATACAACATGTATAGATTTACCCATTCTCATTCATTTGTTGATTCCATTACATTTTTAAAAGTTTCATGTTTATGAAAGTTTTTCTAAAAGTATTATTCAAGGAAAAAAAATTAAATTGTTTTCATACTTATTTTATATGTTTAAAAAAATTCATAATATTTTCAAACTATATTTATATGTTTTTCCGGTGTTTTAAATGAAATTATTTTCAAAATGTTTTCAAGGTTATTTTATATGTTTTGTAGGAAATTGTTTTTTAGACATCTTAAAGTTATATTTATATGTTTTCAATGTATTTTAAAATAAATGGGATTCAAATATTATTAATCTATTGTTATATGTCTTCAAATTATTTTTGAAGATAAGGATTTTTAAAATGTTATAAAGCATATTTTATTAGTTTTAAAGGAAACCTGTTTTCAAAATGATTTCATAAGGTTCATGGTATTTTCTAAGAAATTTAATCCCAATATTTTTTAGGTATTAAAAATACTTTTTCACACAAGAAAACATATTTTCCTTGATAAATATTTTAAAATTATATTTCAAAATTATTTTCCATCAAAGATGACATCAATTAATGTTAATCAAACCTTTCTAGGAAATGATCTAAAGGATCAATTAATATAATTTTTATGAATGAGTTATTCTTAATTTCATGGTCTTTATGAAACCCTTTTATCATTCATGGGTTATACATATATGAAATCTGTTTCCCTTTTAAGGGTTATGATTTGTATGAAATTATTATTAAACATGAAACTATTTCCATGTGTAATGAAATGTTTACATGTTTATGATATCCATTTAATTTTTTGGGTTATGATATATTTATTTATGATCATATAGAACATGTATGTATGATTTAATTATGATATGGGTGGGACCCTATAAAGACTCGTAAAATTCAAGGGAAATTGTTTCTTAATTTTCTTGGGAATTTTACCCGAACGCGGTTTCTGACGGCACTTGATTCTGAGGCTGGGTGTGCCCAGAATTTCTATCCGAAGATTAGCTTGGGTACGTTCAGTGAACTAATTAGTGGGTTTTTCTAACTTTTGAACCGGTGCTTAGAATCGAATTCTGAGGGCACCGATGGATTCGCAGCGCTGGTAATTACTTAGGAACAACTTTTCCGGAGTTGCTTTTTCACGGGAGGAGTTGTTAAAAATTTGTGGAAGATAAAATAAAAATTGAGTTACAATTTTTTTATTTCTTTTAAGTGGTTTATCTGTTTAGTGGAAGTTGGGGTAACCACCCAACTTCCCATGGAAGGTTATGAGAGTGGTGGGGCCCACACGAACCCCACCCCTTCATATTCTCTAACTCCTTTAACTCACCATTAATTTTGATAACTTAAGTTAATTAAATAGGTGAGTTTAATTTGAATGTTTAAAATTCAAATGCTTAAGTTATGATAATAAAATAAGTAAGAGACTTATTTTATTTTTGTTGGGGACTTGTTGCTTTGAGAGTTTTTGGGAGAAAAGATAAGGAGATTGAAGAAATTCTTCCTCTTCAACAAAGAACGTGAAGAACGCGAAGAACGCCGGATTCCTCGGAGATCGACGACGAGACGCCATCTCCATGACACGACTCTCTTATTCCGCGACATCTTCTTCTGTGACGGTTATTCCCGCGAAGAACCCTCGCTCAGCGATTCGATGAGGTAGGGGTTTATTTATTTTCATTTGTTCCGGATTACATCATCGTTGTTTTATTGTCTATTTTGAACAGCCTGTTATCGAAATAATGGGAGGAGGTCGGAACGCACAAACATTGCCGACCCCCCTCCCCCTTGTTGGTTGATTTTTTTTGAGGCTCGTGTTAGGCGGCGCAGGGCAGAAGCACCACGTGGGAAATGTTAAAGAAAGGGGTGGAGAAACACGGCATCGTCGTGTCGTGCCGTTGGAAACAAACTAATCAACTACGCCGACGCGTCGCGCCAAATAACCTTGAAGGAACCACGAAGCACTGCGGCTGGAGTGGGGCCGCGGTGGAGGGTCACAGTGCTGTCACGCCACACCGGTTGGACCAAGACTGCGGCCGGTTCAGGGTCGCGGCGGAGCAGGGGAAACGGCGGCCGGTTCTGGGCCGCCGGCGTTGGAGTAGGGGGACCGACCTTGCCGCTCCCATGTCGACAGCAGCCGACCGGGTGGTGCGGGTCGACCGGTCAGTGGAAGAGTTGGGGGGTACAAACCCCCGGTGTCCAGCTCGAGCGGTCCCCCATTATGGGGGGCGCAGTTACAAAAACAGGGGGCATGCCCCCCCCCCCCCCACCTCATCTGCTCGGTCGAACGGCCGAGCCCCTGGCCAGCGCGCCAGCGCGCCGGGCCGGCTGCCCTGGCCGGTCCGCCAGACCGGGCCTCCAGGCCGGGCCGGGCCATGCCCAAGAGGGCTGGACCCAGACCCAGGTCGGGTCGACCCGGTTCTGGCAAACCCAGGGGGTATCGGGTCGGGTCGGACCGGGCCCGAACCCCCTAATACCGGACTATTTCGGTCTGTTACCCATAACATGGGATGCGGACCTCCGATCGATGCACCGTCAGCGGCGATGCGATCCTTGGAACGTGACATTCATTCCGATATATTGCACTCAAGGTTTTTGAGTACTTTAGGTTCCTCTGGGTTGGTACGTACACGAAACCAATCGGGCCCTCGGAGCGGAGACGCTTATAAATTGTTGTCTGGACGTCCGATTGACGTGCAGTCGACTATGTTGGATTCCTCTTAGTGAGACGGAACTTTTGGCTTACTCTGCTTGAGGTTTGGATGCAATTGGAGTATGTTCGGGTTGGTTTTTACTTAAAAACCAACCGGGTCCCTCGAACGAAAAAGCCAATAACTCTCAGACCGGGCGTCTGATTGACGCGATGTCTGCGACGTTGAGTTCTTGTTGACGATACGAAACTTTTGGATACATAAACTCTGTACAATGCGTCAGTTGATGTATCAGCCCCTCAGCTCATGGATCGGACCCTCCCAAATGAGCATGCTGTGTGCGGGAACCCTAGTGTTGGTTGCGACTGCAATGACGATGAAGACTGTGCAGAAATCCTCCATGGATTTGACGACGATGAATACAACACTCAGCGATCCTATGTTGATCAGTGCTTCTGATCCTGTGTGGGTCAAATCCTATGTGGGTCAGCGCTCAGTGGTCCTGTATGGGCCAGCGCCTAAAGATCCTGTGTGGGTCATTATGGGGGTTAGTTACCTATCAATCCATTGTGGGTCACTGCAGGGGTTAGTACCTATCAATCCATTATGGGTCTGATGGCTTAGATGAATCAGTGACTACATCTGATCATCTCTATCATCTTACGAAGAAGTATACCTGTGTGAGCTGAATCTTGATTTTCTTTCCTATGTGGATTGTGTTGTGCTATCATTTGTGGATGTGATCGAACTTCGGCTCGGATGTTGGATCCGAATGAGAATTGATGACTTAGGTATATGTATGGTCACATACCTAAGTAGTGTCAGATGTTACTTTGTGATTGTATCTTTACTTTGTGGATTATCCTTTGTGGATTCTTGGAGACCATCGGGGGTCTCAGTGTCCCTACTCAGTAGCTTATACTCACCCCTGCATGGGCTATGCCCGCACTACAATGTGTTGGTTGCAGACGACGGACTGCGATGATCGCGGTTGAGGCTTGCGGAGCAGGTCAGTACCCGGAGGTGGACCACTGGGCATGACGTACTCGGAGCGGACGGCTGGACCCGAGGAGCTGTAGAGGCTATCTGTACTCACCCATCTGGTGGGACTTCCAGGGGACGGCTTGAGGTTGTGGATTTATTTTCAGTTTCTGTTTTCCCTTTCCAGTTGTACTTTACTTTCAGTTTGGGTTTATATACTGGCCCACTTACTTTTCTACACTTACAGTTGTTCCCAGTTTTACTTAGTGTTTACTTCTACTGCTTGCTTTCTCTATGGTGTTTTTTTACATTACAAAGGCAATGCCTTCCCTTTTTACCAGGAATTACGCCTTGCTGCTAGTCGTCAACCCCTGGCCTATGGAAGGCGGGCTTGGGGTAGTCATTGGATGGGCCCTGAGGACGGGTCATGACAAATTGTTATCAAAGGAGTTCTGTTCTACCACAGAACTTTGGACTCTGAACTTTCATCTATGTGAACCAATAGTGTTAAGCGTATTGGGTGTGGTTATCAGTCCAGGGAGTCCAGTGTTGGTGCGGTGGCCGACGTATCCATACACCAGGACTCTGACTTCTGATTTCCGACTTAATACACAAAAACATTGATTACATGTGTGATTAAAGTTTTCTTTGTGATTACTCTATGCAAGCTCACCAGAAATAATCTTTGACTGTGGAACACTTGTTTCTTTTCAGGATGGCCCCACGACGGCAGCCAGCTAGGGTTTCGAGAGTTGTGCGTGACGACAGCCCATCGAGCGACGAGGCCTGGGAATAGGGCTCTTTGACAGTAGAGGCACCAGCGGTACCTCCACCTGTCGAGCCACCGATGCTACCAGCCCCAACCACTGATGATGCACGTTGCCTTAGTGCACTACACAGGATTCAGCGTCATCCACTGCCCAGGTTCCACGGGGAGACGGACCCTCAGGCAGCCGAGGATTGGCTGGAGGCAGTTGTGCGAGTTTTCAGGTTAGTGAGGACACCGGCAGACCTCATGGTGATCCTCGCAGCAAGCCTCCTATGTGCGGCAGCAGGAAGATGGTGGAGATTGATGCTCCAGGTGCACGATGAGACATCTCTTCTCTGGATGGACTTTTATAGCCTCTTTTTCTCAGATTTCGTCCCAGCCACCCTCCGTGCGATGCTTATCCAGGAGCTTCTTCAGCTGCGGCAGGGCAGCTAGACGGTCGCCCAGTACTCGGTGAGATTTACCAATCTCTCGTGCTACTCGACAGACATGGTACGGGACCCATACTTCTGTGCTCGGACCTTCGAGCAGGGTTTGAGGCCTGAGATCCGGGCATCTCTGATCTCCCTCTGCATTCCGACTCAGGAAGGAGTACTAGAGCCAGCCATTTTGATCAAGAGCTTCCTTGATGAGCCTTCATCAACAGTGAAGCCTACCGCGGGGCGGCACGTAGTAGAGTCTTCTGCAACAGGCAGTCGACGGATGACTCATGGGTCCAGACAGACCATACCCTCAGGCAGATTACCTTAGGACACTGGCTCTGTAGTGAGGGGTACACAGCGCGAAGCCAATCATTCGAGAGGAGACAGTGCTACGCATGTGGCAGGCAGGGCCACATGGCTCGTGACTACCCGACCCACCGTACTGAGGAGCAGAAGATGGTTGAGGGACCACCCAAGTAGAGGCAGAGGGTCGACCGTGGCGGTTCGCAGGGTGAAGGCGGTCGAGGCAGAGGAGCTGGCCGAGTAGCAGGTGGTGGACGACGCTTTGAGGCTCTACCACCACCACCAGAAAGAGGTCCACCCTGACCACAGGGAGCTGGCGGGCAGAGACATGCACAGCTCCAGGCAGCGGAGGCCTATGACCACGGCGTGCCCAAGATGATTCGAGGTACTATATGTGTCTATTCCACCCTTGCTTCAGTTCTTATAGACACAAGAGCGAGACATTCTTTCATAGCTGCTGCCCTTATTTGGAGCTCGGAGATTCTGATGGAGCCGTTGGATCGATCCTTACTGCTAGAGACTCCTACGGGAGCAGACTCAACGATTACGCACTGGTGCCGGTAGTGTGAGCTTACTCTAGGATGCGAGAGCTTCGGCTGGGATCTTCTTGTAGCGGCGTCGAGGCCTTACGACGTCATCTTGGGCATGGATTGGTTATCTATAGTCCATGCTCAGATTGACTGTATTAGGTGCAAGGTGTGATGTGTACGCACCGATGGGAGCAGGTTCACCTTAACCGGTGAGAAGGGAGCCTTCGCAGCCTATGATGGACTTTCGTAGAGGATGAGGACAGCTGAGATCTGGTAGAAGTCTTATGTTGATAGGAGGCGGAGGTCACTGGAGTTCGATGATGGTGACCATGTCTTCTTGCGGGTCTCGCCTCGACGTGGTATATGGAGATTTGACCGAGGCGGTAAGTTGTCTCTATGCTTCATTGGACCATTCCAGGTCCTCAGCAGGATTGGCGAGGTGGCTTATCGCCTGGCTCTACCACCTCAGTTTCACCGAGTGCACGATGTCTTCCACGTATCTCAGCTGAGGAGATACATGGATGACCCAACCCATATCATTGACCATGGGGAGATTGACCTTGATGATGAGGTGACTTTTGCAGAGGTCCCAGTGGAGATTGAGGATCGACAGGATTGGGTCCTATGGGGACGGTCGATTCCCCTAGTGTGCATCAGATGGCAGCACAGGAACCTCCAGGAGAGCACTTGGGAGTGGGAGGCTCAGATGTGTGCCCAGTACCCACTTTTTTTCCCTATTTTTTGATGTACCTTTACGGGGACGTAAATCCCTGAGGTGGGAGTAAGGTAAAGACCCATAAAATTCAAGGGAAATTTTTTCTTAATTTTTTTGGGATTTTTACAAGAAGGCGGTTTCTGACGGCACCTGATTTCGAGGCCGGGTGTGCCCGGAATTTCTATCCGAAGATTAACTTGGGTATGTTCAGTGAACGAACAAGTGGGTTTTTCTAACTTTTGAACAAGTACTCGGAATCGAAACTTGATGGCACCGATGGATTCGCAGTGCCAGTAATTGCTTAGGAACACCTTTTCCGGAGTTGTGTTTTCACGGGAGGAGTTGTTAAAAATTTGTGGAAGATAAAATAAAAATTGAGTTACAATTTTTGATTCCTTTTAAGTGGTTTATCCATTGAGTGGAAGTTGGGGTAACCACCCAACATCCCATGGGAGGTTATGACCATGGTGGGGCCTACATGAACCCCACCCCTTCATATTCCCTAACTCCTTCAACTCACCATTAATTTTGATAACTTATGTTATTTAAATAGGTGAGTTTAATTTGAATGTTTAAAATTCAAATGCTTAAGTTATGTTAATAAAATAAGTAAGGGACTTATTTTATTTTTGTTGGGGTCTTGTTGCTTTGAGAGTTTTGGGGAGAAAAGCTAAGGAGCTTGAAGAAATTCTTTCTCTTCGATGAAGAACGTGAAGAACGTGAAGAATTCCGGATTCCTCGGAGATCAACGACGGAATTACATCTCCGCGATGCGACTCTCTTCTTCCGAGACATCTTCTTCTGCGACGGTTATTTCCGAGATTAACCCTCACTCAATGATTCGACGAGGTAGGGGTTTATTTATTTTCGTTTGTTCCTGATTACTTCATCGTTGGTTTATCGTCTATTTTGAACCACCGGTTATCGAAATAACGGGAGGAGGTTGGACCCCACAAACACGGCTGGCCCCCCTCCCCACTGTTGCTTGATTTTTGTTGCGGCTCATGTAAGGCGGTGCGGTGTCGAAGCACAGTGCGGAAAATGTTAAAGAAAGGGGAGGAGAAACGCAGCACCGTCGCGCCAAGCCTTTGGAAACAAAATAATCCGCGGCGCCATCGCGCCGCGCCAAAGAACCTTGAATGAACTACGAAGCACCGCGGCCAGAGTGGGGCCACGGAGGAGGGGCGCGGCACCGTCGCGCCATGCCGGACGGACCAAGACCGCGGCCAGTTCCGGGCCGCGGTGGAGCAGGGGAATGGGCGGCTGGTTTCGGGCCGCGGCGGAGCAGTGGAAACGACGGTCGATTCCGGGCCACCTGCGTTGGAGCTGGGGGACCGGCCTTGCCGGTCCCGTGTCGGCAGTAGCCGGCCGGTCGGTGCGGGCTGGTTGGTCAGTGGAAGAGCCGGGGGTTACAAACCCCCGGCAGCCAGCTCGAGCAGTCCCCCATTATGCGGGCCGCGGTTACGAAAACAGGGGCAGCCCCCCCCCCCCCCCCCCTCATCCGCTCGGCCGAACGGCCAAGCCCCGGGCCAGCGCACCGAGCCGGCTGCCCTGGCCGGTCCTGAAGACCGGGCCGGGCCGCGCCCAAGCGGGCCGGACCCGGACCCGGGTCAGGACGCCCGATTCGGAATGACTCAGGGGGTATCGGGCCGGGTCGGACCAGGCCCAAACCTCCTAATACCAGACTATTTCGGTCTTTTACCCGTAATTGGGGCTTCAGACCTCCGATCGATGCACCATCAGTGGCGATGTGATCCATGGAACGTGACGATCATTTCGATATATTGAACTCAAGGTTTCGGAGTACATTGGGTTTGGCCAGGTTGGTTCGTACATGAAACCAACCGGGCCCTCGGAGCGGAAACGCTATTAAATTGAGCTCCGGACATCAGATTGACGTGTCGTCGACTTTATTGGATTACTCTTAGTGAGACAGACCTTTTGGCTTACTCTACTCGAGGATTATATGCAGTTGGAGTATGGTCGGGATGGTTTTGACTTAAAAACCAACCGGGCCCCTGGAAAGAAAAGGCCAATAACACTCAGACCGGGCGTGCGATTGACACACCGTCTAAGATGTTGAGTTCCTATTGATGATACAGATCTTTTGGTTACATCAACTCCAGACTATGCTTCAGTTGATGTATCAGCCCCTCAGCTCATGGAGCGGACCCTCCCGAACGATCTTGCTATGTGCGGGAACCCTAGTGCTGGCTGCGACTGCAACAACGATGATGACTGTGCAGAAATCCTCCGTGGATTCAACGGCAATGACTATAGCACACAGTGATCCTACGTGGATCAGTGCTACCGATTCTGTGTGGGTCAGATCTTGTGTGGGTCATTGCTCAGCGGTCCTGTGTGGGCCAGCTCCTACTGATCCTGTGTGGGTTCAATCCTGTGTGGGTCATTGCGGGGGTTAGTTACCTATCGATCCTTTGTGGGTCATTGCGGGGGTTAGTACCTATCGATCCTTTGTGGGTCCAACGGCTTAGATGAACCAGTGACTACATCAGATCATCTCTATCGTCTTACATAGAAGTATACCTATGTGATCTGAATCTTGATTTTTATTCCTATGTAGATTGTTTTGTGCTATCCTATGTGGATGTGATCGAACTTGGGCTCGAATGTTGGAGTCGAACAAGAATTGATGACTTAGGAATATTTATGGGCATATACCTAAGTAGTGTCGGATGTTACTTCATGATTTTATCTTTCCTTTGTGGATTATCCATTGTGGATTCTGGGAGACCTTCGGGGGTCTCAGGGTCCCTACTGAGTAGCTTATACTCACCCCTACGTGGGCTATTCCCGCACTACGATGGGTTGGTTGCAGACGACCGACAGCGCTGATCGCGGTTGAGGCTTGCGAAGTTGGTCGGTACCCGAAGGTGGACCACTGGGCGGGACATACTCAGAGCGGATGACTTGACACGAGGAGCTATAGAGGCTATTTGTACTCCCCCTTCAGGTGGGACTTCCATTGGATGGCTCGAGGCTATGACTTTCTTTTTAGTTGCTATTTTCCCTTTCCAGTTGTACTTTACTTTCAGTTTGGGTTTGTATACTAGCCCACTTACTTTTCCGCACTTACAGTTGTTCCCAGTTTTACTTGGTGTTTACATCTACTGCTTTCTTGCTCTGTGGTTTTTTTTTTTACTTTACAATGTCAATGCCTTCCCTTTTTACCAGTAATTACGCCTCGGTGCTAGTCGCCAGCCTCTGGCCTATGGAAGGTAGGCTTGGGGTAGTCACGACACGGGCCCCGAGGACGGGTTTTGACCGACCTATATCTCCTTCCAATGCATTGGGTAATATTTTCCATCTCATTAGATAAACAATTATGGCCTCAAGAGTGAACCATGAGATCTATGATGGCCATGGGAGTGAACCATTACTACAATGATTTTATAAGGAGTGATCTCATGCTACTATTATGCACATGGGAGTGAACCATGAAAACTACGATGATATGGATATTGAACCCATACTACTAATATGGTCTTCATAGTGATGCCTCTACTACTACAGAAATCATTATATGCTTACGTGTTTTCCAAAATTCTATGATTTATTCCCATGTTACGATTTTGTGGATTACGCTCTATATTTCATATGATTCATGTCTTATGAACTCTCAATAATTATGAAATTATTTTTGTTAAGATATTTTTTATTCAAGGTATGATATTCAATTTATAGTATAATGTTATCATACCCTTATACTCAAGTTTATTCTTACATGTGTCCCTTATTTACCCTTAATGAGCATTTGAGATCACCCCTTTTATGTTTCTTTTCTCACAGTTTATGGTGATTTGTACTATTTTTGATATGTCTAAGGAGAGTTCTAGTCAAGAAGATATTGTTGGGAGATGATGTAGCTCATATATGTACCAATTATTATGTTTCCATATTTTCTAAGGAACTATAACAACTAATGTCATTTGGGAATCTATTTTTATAATGTTGTTTAATTCTTAAAAATTTATATAATATTAATGTTTGGAAAAGATAGGGTCACTATAGGTAGAATGAAATTCCACAAGAACTAATGATTCAAAAATTATTGGGTAATTATTGGGAACCCAAATTTTTTTAGGTTTTGGTTACCTAGTTTCATCATTAGTGACAAGGGTTCTCATTTCAACAACCAAATAAAAAATCAATTTTATATCAGTATGGGGTTAAGCATCGAGTGTCTACAACCTATCAACCATAAACTAGTGGTCATGATGATGTGTTAAATATGGAGGTAAAACAAAATCTGGAAAAGGGGTTCAATATAACAGAAAATATATGAGTCTTAGGATCGATGAGTCATTATCGGATTACCTTACTTATATCAAAACATCCATTGGAATGTCTCCCTATCAACTTGTCTTTGGAAAGAGTTTTCACCTTCCTGTTAAGATTGAGCACTAAGACTACTAGGCCATTGAGCAAATCAATTTGAAACTTTTTGTTTCTGGTTCTTAAAGGAAGTTACAGATTCATGAGTTGGAGGAAATGTGTTGAGATTTATATGAGAACTCCGGTGTTTATAAGGAGTGAACCATGGATGTCCACAACCATCTCATCCATCATCTTCAATTCCAAATTGTGCATAAGTTCCTCCATTATAATACAAGGCTGATGTTGCATCCAGGTACGATTTGTTCCCACTAGTATGTTCCAAGCACTACTTCTAATGTTTATCCATTTGGTGTTTTTCAACTAAAAAATTATGAAACTATATAATACATCACTGTCATTGGGGAGTAGCTGAAGCACACTCATGAATCCATTATTGAGTCTCTAATAGAGGAACTCCATGTTCATGAATCAATCTATAAATTTCACTAACCATTTTTTACCCTTCCTTCCCACATTCTATTTTATTACTGTGAGGACACTACAAAATCAAGGTTTTGGGGATGGGTACATTTCTATGATAGTAAGGAATTTTCATCATATTCTCCCATATTTCTATTTTTTTATTTATTAATAGTATTTTTACTACCACCATCATTTTCCCTCACTTTTGGGTTGTAATATTCATTTTTTACTCCCAGCTAATCATGAAAAAATATCCCCACCTAATCATTGAAATTACTAAACAAGCATGAGGAATTATACTTTTTCATATATTTTTTAAAATTAAAAAAATTGTTTCAATGATTAATGTGTGTTTTTTGATGAATTTAACAATGAGGTGGACATCATCTTGAAAAAAGGTTTTTTCCATTATAATAATATTCATATAATTTTGAATACAGTTAGATGAATTTTATCCTTTTCATGAGTAGTTTATGAGAAATTATGTCACTAAATATCTATACAAAATATTACACCCATCGATGATGTGTGAGTTTTCTTACTCAACATAAGGTAAATATATGTTAGGTTAATATTTTTATTCATCTGTAAATGATTTTCTATACATTCATTCCTTTTATGATCTTTTCAATTAGTTTATCTAATTTAACTATTCTTGTGTAGATGTTATCCAACTTTTATATGCACTAAAAAAATTAAAAACAGAAAAATATGGGTTGGGTATTAATCCTATCAATAACCAATAATCCTAAACAATTGATATGGAGTTAAATATTTCAAATTTTTTTCCTGATGAGATAAAAAAATGTTTTAGAGATGATTGTGAAATTTTATCAATGTGTAACTCTTGAAAAAAAAACAATAATAAATGGAGTGATGAAATTTACCACACATGGGGATATATAGGTTAGAGGATTAAGGATTTTATTTTGAGAACTCATAATTGACTGGGTCATGAAATTTTCTTGTAAAGGATGTAGGTTAGGTTTGGTGGATAGAATCATTTAAGAAAAAAATTAAAATAACCTATATTTATTGGATAAGATATTGAAATAAGTGAATGGAATTTTTTTCACAGACACATGTGGAGAAATAGTGACATGGTTCTATTTTTAATTATTTTCTCAAATTTTGTTCGTTGGACTCCTTTAATTTCAAGCTGATACAATTTATGAGACATCTTTTTGTATGATCACTGAGAATAAATCCTTTGTGGACTTTTTCTTTGATCACATTTCTATCAAATTTTAAATTCATTTTAAATGTTAAATATCTCTATAGTTCAGAATATCTCCATGAATAATTTCTAGATGTTATACTTTTCACAGAAGTTAAAATGTTTTGGTATTGGGGTGTTATCATACCACGATTCACTGATTCATTTTCACCCTTACACTAGTGTGCTAAAAAAATATTGGAAATTATAAAAAAAAATCTGTTCATATTTGAGTAATTTATTTTGTTTCTATCACTTTTTAAGAAGTCTCTTTTTGATAAAAACATTGTTGGTGGAGGTGTTTTGGAGGGCCCATGATGAAGTTCAAGAAAAATGTGCCAAATTCTGTAGGATCATATCACATCGGTGGAATCAATTGGACACTACTACGAAACCATTATAGAAATGGGCTTAAATTTTATGGGATGGTCCAAAATATTATTTTCTACATTTCATTGTAATAAAACAATGCCACATTTTTTCATTAAGGGCCCTGTCCAAAATGATCTTTCTAGAGAATAATATATGCACTAATTCAAAAAGTGGGTTATCCATTCCATCCATATCTTTGCATGTTATTGTCTAAATAGTTCGAAATGTTCAGTGAAGATAGTCATGATGTTGGTTTTATGATATTTAGTTTTAAAAATAGTAAAATAAGAGTGTCAGGGAATTGTATCCTTTAGGTAATGTGGATTCTAGAAATTCGGGTTCCCAAAACACACTTCCACATTTCATACAAATTGGAACCTTGGGCTCCCCATTTCAATGTTTTATCAAAAGAGTGAAGTTATAAAAAAATTTAAGTTTTAGAGGATTTATTTCAACCCGTAAATGTTTTTGGAGCTCCCTATCCTCATAGGGAGATCATAAGTAATAAGTGTCTCCCACAGACTTTTCTCATCATCTCGATGTTGTGGTAATCAGTGGGCGTGTGTTGTATGGGAGATACACATATTATTAAGGGTGTTCCAGAACATTTTCTACTAATGGTTTGATGTAATTTTTGTTTGAAAACATTTCATTCTGAATTATCTTACATTTATTTATGTCTGAATTCATTTTTAATTAAATGTAATGGAATGGTCTATAGTTTTAACTGATCGATGTAATGTTTTTAGTGCGTGACTTGTGTTGTTTTGGTAGGAAAAAACAAGAATAAATTTCTTCACTAATTATTTGATATTTAAATTTTATTCTGATGTTAATATACCATGAATAATATTTGGACCTTCGATTTATGATAATTATGTCAAGGGTTGGATAAACATGAATTCATATAACCTCTTAGAAAGTAATCAGTGTTCTAATTAATTTCAAAAAATGAAATACATTGAACCTTAATTAATATCTAATAGATATTAATTGTAGATGTGTATATTAAACTCACAAAAAACCATTTTTCTAATATTTTTGAAAATATACTTGGTTCTTTAATTATTAAAATCATTAAATTGATGTTTTTTAAAATTATTTTCAAAAAAACCCCTATTTTAGTCATTTTTATTTTCAATAAACACTCTTAACCACAATCCCTCCCTTAGATATAACCATTGATCATCCCAAAAATATAAAATCATATTTAAATCATAATCAATTGGACGTGTCAGGAAAATGATTTCAGCGATACTTGTCAATTTTTCCTTGAAAGTCCTTCCAGGATTGTTCCCAATTTAGTAAGTGATCCGTTGTTCCAAAAGTCGAATGGGTTCTCTTAGGAGAAAGAATTATATGATTAGTAGTTTTACATCATGCAATGTGGACGAAGGGTGTGAAATTTTATTGTCATGTGATAAGGACATTGAACATGTAGTTTAATATGAAAGGGTGAATTAATTTCAGTTCTATGATTTTTGGTCATATAAACTCACCCATGGTCTCATATAGTTCAGTGTAATATGTTTAAGATGAGTTTATAATAGTTTACCATCTTGTGAAAATAATGATTGAATATATGTGAATTTTTAACCCACCCTTTTGAGGTATTGGGATATACAAAAATAGAACACAAGGCGTGTACCTCATAGGGGGTATTGTGATGTAGGTAAGTTATGGTTTGACCAAAATTTATTTCCAAAAAATGGTCCCAAAGAGCACATCCATTCTTTTTCTAGGGCGTAGTAACGAGTCTCACCGACTTTTTTCCTCTTCTATTTTACATCTTTATTTTTTCTAGTAGATGAGGGTGAATTGGGAGGTGAATATATAACACATTGTCAAGATTCCCCAGTAGGGTTTCAACATAATATATTAATGATATTTTTCCCTAGGTTAGTTCAATATCATTCTAGTAAGACTATATGGTAATACATTTAATGGTTTATATATGGTGGCTACAGATTATTTAATGTCAATATGTTTTTTAAAATACTCCTATTTTATGGTTGTATAGTCTCGACCTTCTAGGGGTAGCTTTTGTGTTAAGAGAATAATTAAAAACCCAATGTTAAATTATGGAGAAGGATACCCACCACTAAATTGTTTGCCGCATTGTTTAAGGACATAATGTGTGGACCACATCTTCCAAAATGTCATGATAGATCGGTATGCCTGAACACACTATGGGGAAGAGGGAACCAAATCATAGAAAGGGTTGGATTATTATTTCTATATGGAACCAATATAAGATATCTAGGAGTGTTAATGTATCCTATGACATAGTTAATTATGAAATACGTTGTTATAAAACATGATTTGGAAGGGGACCGATACTAGAATAAAAAAATACACTTGTGACCAAATGAGTGGACATTAGTTTCTATATTCCATAGAGGTGATGTAAGGATTCTAGGATAGAGAAACATGATTGGTTATAATTCCCCAAGGGTTTTAAATTAAATTAACTTGGGTATATTTTGGATTGTGTGTCAGGGATACCAATCCCCCCCCCCCAATTTTATTCCATTAGGTAATCTTGTCATCTTAACAAGATAGGGATTAATAATGATAAATTACACATTAAGAGGGCTCCATTAGGATCACATTGGATATACAATGATATATATATATATATATGGAAATTATAATCTTTCTGGTGGTCAAATGAATATGTTTTAGACTTATACATATTGAAGAGGTCCATTGGTACTGTTTAAGAGTTGTATCATGAATATTGCATGAGGCATATTTTACATTACCCATAAGGTAATGTGTGATAGTCACAAAAGGAATCCAACATTTATTACAAAGGGTGTACTATAGGTTAATGTCTTGCAACTGGGATGATGTCATACATTTTTACATCGTGTGGGTGTCATGTGAATGTCAAGAGAGGACATCAATGTGGATGACATCTCAATCAATTAATAATTGATGAAAGGAGATGAAGACCACCATATCATAATGATAGAGAAATTGAAATCTTTATGATGGAAAATTTGTATCTACACCCAATGAAAAGGGTTATATACATCTATGTATATCCCATTTATATAAGAATCATTACACACATAGTTTTAAAATGATGCGCACTGGGAGAATAATTCAAGATGGGTGGGTTCCTCTCTAGTTTGGGGCTAAGGCATCTCATAATTTCAATTAATGATATGGTGTAATTGTTTTGGGACCATATTATAATTTTCATGTCATGCATTATATTTTTTATCACATTGGGTCATGATATAGTATAACAACTAGTGCAATGGATATTAGTTTTAGAACATCATACATTTACCATTTGAGGCATCCCATTTTTTTCAACCAGGCTAAGGCTAGAGTTTTACATAATTTTCTATGGATGTTGGATTTAGATCGTATCAAATTTATCATATGTGGAATACCATGTTTATCACACAAGGTAAGGCTAAAGATTAACATCATGTACTGAGGATGTAGGTTTTGGATCATCTTAAATTTTTCATATGAGGCATCCTATGTTTATTTCCCAGTGTATGTATATATTTTAATATCATGCGCTGAAGATAATAGTTTTGTATCATCTCAAATTTATCATATGAAGAATCTCAAATTTTCAAATCAATGTGAGACTACAGTTTCACATCATGATATGAGGATGTTGGTTTTCAATCATCTCACATTTATCATATTATTCATCTCATTTTTATCACATTTTGTAAGGATACAACCTTGCATCATGTGGTAAGGACATTCGTTTTAGATCATCATACATTTTTCATATTAGGCATCCCATATTTTTCACATAAGGTAAGGATAGTGTTTACTATTAGGTAATGAAGATGTTGGTTTTGAATCATTTGGAAATTTTCATATGAGGCATCTAATTTTTATCATAAAGGGTGTGGAAGACTTTTAACATCATGTGATTAGGAAGTTGGTTTTGGATCGTCTGTCATTTATCATACGATACAAATAGAGACCCTCACATTTCAAAAAATTTAAAAAACAAACCTTTTTCACAATACATAAAAATTATAATATTAGACGAACAAATAACATGTTTTTTCTATGGTCATTGGTAACATGGATACTTAAACACAAGTACATAAGATATATACATTATCGACCACTAGGTTCTCCAAGAATATCACACCTATTATATATATCATAAAAAATATTCATGAATTAGGGATGAAAACATGAAAATGTGTGAGAGTATATGCTTAGTAAGGGTAAAAATGGATACATGAAAGAAAAATCATTATCATAAGGGTATGTGAACATGATCAAGTAAAGAAAAGATTATACCCATCATGTCTGAGATTATAAACTTGAATCATGTCATAAATCCATTCAGTTCATAACACATGAATTAGAGGGATATGAATAATATTGTCTATGAAAGAAAAAAATAGGAATAAAATATGTAATTAGGTAAAATAGAAAGTTTTATTATAATTCCTATAGTATCCAAGGAATTTCATCCATGACCATATTTATAGTATGGTTTCACTCACCATACCATATTGGTAGTCATGGTTCACTCCCATGGACATCTTAGTAGCATGAGTTCACTACTCAAACCATCACTGTAGTTATTTTTCACTCCCACAAACATCGTTGTCTACCTTGAGAGATATAAATATTTACCCATTGCATTAGAGGTTGATATAGGTCCACCTGTATCATAATGAAATCATACATACATGTTCCACAAAATCATAAACAATCATATAATATCCCATGTAATTAAAAACGAATCATAAACATTTAAACATACCATATCCTAAAAAATGATATTGGATTCATTATCATGTCATCAAAAACATAACTAGTGGTAGAGAAACATATTTTATAAACATATTACCTGTAAAAGAGAAAAAAGTTTCCTAAAGACTGTCACACTAAGCATAATCAATTCAAACAAAGTATATGAGTAGAACCATTAGATCATTTCATAGAGGGGCATGAGTAACATCAATGTATTTCATCTTATATAGAAAATAAATCTGAAATATTTCTCAAAAAAATTTCTTCATGAAAATATAATTTCTTATTTGAAATTTATTTTTAATACATAATATCATTTTCCCAGAAAATACCCTGAAAGCATATAAATAATACTTGAAATAATTTTGAAAACAAATTTGTAATAATACTTATAAAATAGGCTTCAAAACGTTTTAAAAACCATTTTCGTTAAAATATCATCAAAAACCTATTAAGTAAGCTAGATAATATTTTGAAAAACTTTTTTTACTTGATTCATGTGAAGGACTCTTGAAATAATTTTTCATATTGTTTTCCATAAAAATACTTTGAAAACATTTAATGAATCTTGAGAATGTTTGAAAACCATTTCATTGAAAATACACTGGAAACAAATAAATAAATCTTGAAACATTTTGAATAAAATTTCTTTGAAAATACTTAGAAAGAACATAAATAAATCATGAAAATATTTTGAAAACCATTTTTAAAAAAAATACATTGAACGCTCATAAATACATCTTGAAATTATTTTGAATACTTTTTAAAACATAAAACGTGTTTGAAAATATTTTTCTCTGAAATACACTTTAAAAATAATGAATATCTGAAATATTGGTAGAAAATTATCTTATGAAATTTATAAATTTATAATCTATTGTATGATTTAAGGTAATTGTGGATGATAAATCCATACATGTCGTATAAGTTAAAACAAACATTTATTTTTCACAGTGAGAATGATAGAAAAATGACTCATTTAAAAATATACAAGAATATTATTTTTTAAATAATGGTAAAAGAAACAAATAGTAAAAAAAAGTTCTTTTAATTATCGTTGGATATTAGTATAATATCCTTATAAACCCTTTTTAGAAAAAATGATTTTGAAGGAACATAGATTTTCGACCAAAGAGAGGGTAATTTCATGCTTCCTTAAAAACACTTTATTAAATGTAAAATGTACAAAAGAATAGAAAAAGGGTACAAATACATTAATATATTATTAATAACCATAGTTTATTAAATTTCATGAATTTTCTTGAGATATTAATCATATGATTTCATTATAGGAAGCATAAACATAAATAATTTAGAAAAGCGATGAGACTGTTTTAATAAACAATTATCACTTGGTAACATGGGATCATACTCTCCATGAAGGAGAATAAAATTATATTAAGAATTAAATATAATTAAAATAATAATATTCATTATATAAAATTTAAAATTTAAATATATACACCTTAAAAAATAGTTTAGGTTCATAACCAAACATAAGTATCAAAGGAAGAAAAAGTGTCAAAAAACATTTTTACTCATTTGGTAACATTTGAAACATAAACCTCATGGAAGAATGATCAATAAATGGAAATGTTAATACCCATAAATTTAATTATAAGATACATATAATAAAATCATGTGTATTACATACACCACACATAAAGAAAGAGTGGTGAACATAGCATACATCTCAAAAAAATAAATGGTGAGATGAAATCCCCTTACATTGTGTCATGACCCTATCTGTACTCATAATAGATTCATGTATAATAAATATAAATTTATTATACATATTTTATTGAATAATATTTTTATATGTAATACTATATATGGTTTTATTATGATCTTGTGTTTTGTGGTTGTTAAATATCCTCGGTTGAAGTTACACTTCGTGTAATAAATACTTTTTTCTTCACATGTGTCTTAATTTGTTATATTGTTTGTCCTTATACATATATAATGACTCCAGAATGTATAATTTTATATAAATATATGTTATATTCATTATACGTGTATAATAATAATCTATATAATATAAGTGTATGAAATTGAAATAACCATTCATGTAGACGGTAAATCATACGTACATATGAAAGCTGTTTATGTTTTTTTGTCATATTGAATGAAAGAATGAAAATGAAATATATGTATATGTATATAATAATATTAATGTATCACTAAAATGTTAAATATATCATGTATTTTCACTAAAACCATCCTTAATACATTCCACGTAGTGTGTAAATGAACCACATCGCCTTAGGTGGGAAGTAGTCCACACTTCCTCAAATGAAATTATCATAATTACACAAAATGGGAAGTAAAAATGTATGTGTTTAGTAAATTATAAATATAATATATCACATATAAAATTATTGTGTCTAACAAAATGCTTACAGAAGAGGCAGTGATGGAAAAATGAACAATCATCATTTAATGAGGAGGTAGCTCGCCATACACACAAACAGTATGTTCGATAACAACTAGATGGAGGTGTGTGTAAGTTTTGGAATACAAAGTAGAGTAAAAGCATCCTAGTATATTTTGGATATTGTTTTGGTCAAAAAATAATGGAAAAAATAGTGTATTGGTGGTGAAGGAAAAAAATAAAGGAGGTTGAAGGAATATGATACCTATTAATAGGGTAATTGGATATGGTTAGTGTCAAAAGGATACCTTGAGTTTCCTTCCACCCAAGGTAAGGCTTATAAGAGGAAGGGAAGGAATTATAGAGCTTATTTGAGTTTATTTTTGGGCAGACATGGGGCTTGATATGTGTTAGGAGGTGGGTAGTGTGTGTGGACTTTTATAAGGAAGGGAAAGGACACACATAGAATTTTTGAAAAAATGTTATGTGTACCCACGTTATTACTGGACACAAGTCATACCAAACCTAAAAAAAACAATACAAGAGGGTTCATGGACGAAAATTTCCAGAAAATGTGTTATTTACATGTTTCTAGGACTTTTGGGTTTTAATATTTATTGTTTAGTACTTTATTAACCTCATGTTTCTGGTAACCGATGTTATTAATTTTAATCACATTCAGTAATATTTTATTTCAAAAAAAAATTGAACTTATTATAAACTATAATTTGTACCTATTACAAATATATAATCCATTTTTCTGAATTATAATCACAGTAGAGGTAGAAATTAATTTATAATTAATCCCACTAATCGGGCAACAGTTTGATGATTTAACATAAAAATGGACAAAGGTTTGTTAAGATTTTATATCCAATTTCATTGTGAAATTGGTTATAATGGCCTAAAATGAGATTACCATTAAATATATTATATAAATATACTATAAAACTAGTTAAAAATATAATTTTACCATATAAAAATATTAGGTGAAAAAGCTGTTTTGAATTAAAATCCATTCTATTTAACTATTCATTTAAAGATTGAACTTGAATAAAAATACCAAAAATTTATCCTAACATAATTTTGTTTCTTCTTTTCCAAATATAAATATTATTTTGATAGATTAAATGTATATAAATTATTAAAATTTATTTAAAATAGGTTCTCTGTTAAAGGGGGTAAAAATGTCTTAACAAAATGATAGGTTTGTATGCATAAATTGGTTTTCTTCTTACCTTATGTCTTTCAAATATATTTGAATTTTTTTTAAAATATTTTACTGGATATATATCATATGTATTAAATTAATATTACTAACTAATTTAGATTAAAGTAATTTATTAGGTTAAAGCATCTTTATGGCCATGATAATATTTTACTTTATATTCAATTTGTTTTCATATTCATTTATAATTAATTGGTAACCTATGAATTCATCTTATATCAATGTAAACCATATATTTTTCTAATTTAGTTAATAATACTAATATCCATCAACATAAAAGCTATGTTATATCCCATTATAAATAAAATTTTAATAATATATTATAGTTAGGTAATACTTGGTCTTGTGTGTTATGCAAGCCATTGCATAAGATAAATATTATGTATAATATATTATAATGTTATTTTTCTATGTAACATATGCCAATTAGATTTATTTTTGTAACATGCACTAAGATGGTTCTATGTGAAATAAATGGTTTACATCGTAGAAAACCTTTTTCAGTGTTGTGTGAAATGAAAAATATCAAAAGATTAAATTAATTAAACAGAAAAAACATTTTAGAAAATCTCACGGTGTTACACTCGACCCCCATTAAAATTTATCCGAATAATATTTTAATGGTTATCAATGGTTTAATACTTGAATGATTTATTCATAGAAACCGAAATCGTTAAAATAATTACTAATAATTACCTTAAAAGGAAAAGTTGGAACCATAATGGTTAACCAATGTAACATATAACAAGGTCTACACATAGGAGAACATAGGTTTGGAGTGAATATTAGACTTGGTGGAAAAGAGTAAATATTTTTTGGGAGTAGTTGTGGTCATCAATCACAAACAAGTGAATTGTCAAATAAAATTTTAGGGTCTCAAAGTCACAAATATGTGATGATTTATAGTGCTTTTGGTTCAACAAAATTTATGGTACTAGGTAAAAAAAATTCATTATTATATTATATTTGATTAATTCTTCTATTGACAATGAATATATGGAGATACACATATATGATATTTTTCTGTAAACAAAATTTAATTCTTTGGTTTTTCTTTAATTTATTTCTAATTCATCCATTTCATCATGAAATGGATGTCTAGAAATTAACTTTGACACTCAAAGCACAAAAATAAACATTTAGATGATTGTAATTCCTGTAAAAGAATCAAAAGTATAACTATTTATATCTCACTATCCCCAAAAAATTAATATGGTTAATCATGAAAAGTTAAAAAAATATTTCATCATGAATAGTTTTTATTAATAAATAATTTTCCATTATCCTAGACATAGTTTAGGCCTTTGGTAGGTGTGGAACCCTTATTATCCTTCGGTCATGGGTTCATGACCCGCAACCTCGATGGACGTGATTCGTTGTCACCTGAAATACATGATATCCTTTTTAAAAACCACACTAATATAATTTACCAAATATATAATATTGAAATCCTTGATTTATTTCTAATCCCAAAATATCCTTTTCAATAAGGTTTTCATTACAAACATAGTGCATACATACATACTCCCATTTTATCTTCAAATTTTATGGAGTGGTTAACCTTATAACCCTTCTCAATGTTGAAAATAAAAAACCTTAGAAATAGTGTCATGAAATTATCTTAACATTGATTCCCCTAATATCAATAATTATACCTTGGTTGTCACATTTTAAACATTTGAGTTATCATAGATCTGTTATGAAAAGATGCAATCTTACTTATTCCAAATTATATTTGATCTATTACTAAAATCTGAAAAAATTTATAAACTCCATCAATGATAAAATAAAACACATATCAAAAAGTCCTTTCTTAGTTCCAAGGTAATCTGTACCATCAATTTTCTTATCCATATCCATGTTTCTTTATCCATACAACATTATCTTAACATAAAGAACATATTAAGGGAAACATTCTCTTAGTGAAAATATAACCTTTTCATTAAATCACATCACTAGTCCATCATGAACATTCATTAGAAACATGTAAAAACAGAGTGAAAAAACATAAGTACAAAAATTCTTTTACATTTCATCATTCATAACTTTGGAATAAAAAAACATAAATACATAAACTACTTCTTCCATAACCCATTAATAATACAACCCCCTCCTATTACACAATACCATTTTTGCTTTCACATTTCATTTGTCATCTCATCATCATCCACAATGTATCCATTACTCACACCACATTGCTAATACTCTTAAAGAACATTCCTCTTGGGACATTGTGATATGAAATTACTATTTTCTCATAACATAAAACACATAACCATTGAATTTTTATTAAGGAGTCCTGTATTTTTATCCATTTCATTAACAGAACTCTTCATTTTTCTCTTACAGTCCCTTGCTTTGTTTCCTTTTTTCCATAGTCAAAACATCTTCTTGTTCCTCTTAAAAATTCACATAGGTGAATATTTACACATTCTTGAAATAAAGGAAACTAAATCATCATTCCTCAATTTTCATTATTACCCAAAATATCAGTGAACTCCCTCTATCTCTTCCTTGGTGTTTCCAAGAGTTGGTTAAGGTAAACATTGTTAATCATGTTACGTGAAAACTGATTAGGCATGATCACAACGTCTACCACTCTAGTGATCATTCCACTATACTTCTCATCAAAAAATATTACATAGTATTCTACATTAGTATAGTACATTATGGTTCACTCCATTGACTAAAAATAGAAGCATAGCGCGAGCATTACTTATCATAGAAGAGAACCACATAGTCTTGAAAATAATTACTTATAGGATGTATAAATTAAGAAAATATACATATTATGTGACACCCTAGGTACAACCTAGGATATTCATAGCCAAATTATATTTAAATACTTCATGATGGTTCATCTAGAGATTCTAAATTTTCAATGAATGTCCCCAAGGAGTGTCAAAACAGGTGTGCTTAAAGGCCCTTTGTTATGCACCAGATTATCTTGGGTCAAGATCATCACAACTTGTCAGAGTTTTTACCCCTAATGTAACACCCCAATATTTTATGAGTGTCATTATTTTTAATTTATTTTATGCCTTGTGTTTTACACTACACCAATATTATCTTATGTTATACGCAGCATCGTATTAGCTTGCAGTATACACAACACTCTTCATGTCATGTGCTACATAGAATTTCAAGTTCTTATGACATAATTCATTTCATGAAACACTATGTATATATTGTGTTTAATAAAATATGTTGTGAACATGATATTTGCAACACCAACGGAATCATTTAATACATTCAACACTAATTTGGCTTGTGTTATATGTAAGAGCGGCCTTCCTTGGTGACTTGTGTTGTACGCGATACCAAGTTTCACTAAACAATGATATGTTATTATAATATTATTATGAACTAGACATTTTTAATATTTTTATCCACAGTTTTAATTTTATAACATTATAATTCATCTTACACATTTTCTAGAACATGTTATGAGAACAAAATCAAGTTTTCGTATAAAAGATGTATTTTTCAAAAAATACCATTTTACCGCCTTTTGATAGAACACCAATTTTAAATATATTTTTTTTACATTTATAACATCAATTTGACAGTATCAACTTGTTCTTTTGAATCAGGATATAAAAATTTATTTGGGATAAATTTTTGATATTTTTATGATAACTTTCATATTTTGATGAATAGTAAAAATACTCTAAATTTTACATAAAAACAATATTTTTTCATTGAGAAAATTTATATGGTTAAATTATAATATTGAATTGTTTTAAGTATAAATTAAATATATTTTTACCATTTAATATAATTTATATCATTAGAATTTATTTTACATTGAAGTCGTGGGTAAAAACATTTCCATCTTTTGCAATATTATAACTTTTAAAACCTGTTTTCTCAACAACGTGACTAATTTTAAATTAATTAAAACAACTTTTGTGTTTTGAATTTTTAAAAATGGATTATATATTTTAAATCAAGAGGTCCAGATTGTGTAAATAGGTAACTTTTATTTTCAGACAGCATGAATAGTAACTTCAGTAAATATTTTATTTACCATGGTTAAAGGATAAATCTTGTAAATAAGGGTAAAAAATAAAAATATAATCACACTAAAACATGTACCAAACCTATTGTATGATACATTTCTGACCATTGGTATCCTTGAGTCTATTTTTTGATCCCATGGAGCCACTTGTAATTGAAAATGACATTAATTTACTTTTAGTTTAATGTTAAGGAAAATATAACATAAACATATGTCTTTTACTAAAACAATTTTTATATGGGGTAATATAAGTGATATCATCAACTATAAATAATCATTAGAAAGATAAAACTATTTTATACAACCGGATGTTTTACATTTAATTCTTTGACAATAAATAAACAATGTTAATTATGACACAAGGATGAGGCAATGATTGCTTCATTAATAAAGAATTCAAATAAATAAATTTATAAATATTAAAATAAATGTAATTTGGTTGTTTTGATGCCATCAAATAATTTTATGTATAAAATTGACATAATAGGGATGTTTTATGTCTTCTTTAGTGGAATATTTTTTGTAATGAATTTTTTAAAATGTATGGTATGAATAGTATCCAAAATTGACATTATTTATAACTTAAAACATAAAATAGTTTATTAAATGATATGAAATTAATAAAATTATAAGATTATTCCAAATAGTTAATATAAGTCAAATGATGTCATAAATAACTTTTTTTGTTCATTTTACATGATATGGTAATTTCATTAACAAAGAATGTGTAGATAACATGATATCACAATTGGATTAAAATGGGTAAAATAAGGATAAAATCAAAAAGATAAGGATAAAAAAGTATTCTAAACTTGTCAACAAATTATTGGATGATGGGTAATTGAACCAAAATCATCTTATCTATGATAGAAATATTTTTAGTACCTTTTTAAATTGAAATTGAATTTATAAAAAAATAATATTTTGGAACATTATTAACGTGACCCTCTCCTCTCTTATAAAAGGGAACCTCCTCCCCTTCCTCTTCACACCATATTAATCATTCAAAATCATCTAAAATCTGCCCATTTCTATTATAAATATCCCTAATTACATTATATTGGTCTGGGTATTATTATAAGACCAACTCTAGTGACCTAAGAAGAAGTTTAAATGAGGCACGTCGAGGAAGAGGTAATATCTTCTACTGATTCTTTCAAATTTATTTCTTCTTCTAAATCCTCTAATTTAGTTGTTTCATTAGAAAGTAATAACATACGTTTTACTCATATACATATATTTTATTATAAATATGAAAACCCCCATATTTTACCTTCTATCTAACCTATGAAAAATGAAATCACGGCGCGTGAGTACATACAGATTATAGTCTCCACGCCGTGTTGTAATCTGTTTTTTCACCACCACCTTACATGGATGGGTATAATGGTGGAAATAATAAATATATATGATTATTATAATATAATACTAAAAATGAGATATTATACACCATAAAATTTTATATTGTTCAACAAATATGAGAAAGACATCGTCACTCATGTGTACGTACAGGTTAACATCTCTACTATGTGATGCGATTCATTCACCGTGTTAACCATTCAAGAATAATTATAAAGTATATATATAAATAATAATAAAATATATGGCATAATAATTATACTATATATATATATATCTATATATATATTCCATTAACTTACTTTCACTAAATTTAATATGGAAATGAAATCAATGTTCATGCGTATATACGGCCTACCGTCTCCATGAACGGTGTACTCCATTTAATTTATCAATCTATTGTATATATATTTATGCTTATATACTGTATATATATGATATATAAATTATTTTATACATTTTTGATGTAATTAAATCATGATCTACATAATAATATAAAGAACAACAAGTCCAAACACCAACCATAAATGAAACAATTATTACCCAAAACATTGAATTAATCATAGAATTGACAAATTAACGGGTAATATAAAGAAAAAATTAAATAATATATGATATCATAAATATTATTATGGTTCTATTAAAAGTTAATAATATGTTTAAACCATTTATACAAGTGTTTCAGACACATACCGAAGAAATTAGACCTAAGGTGTGGGGTAATTTTGCAATATCATTTTTTATCTCAAATTGTTTATACGTAAATATTTTCTGGGGATATATTGGTCATCCATGTCCATGTTTTATAATTTTTTTCCATTAAATATTTACTACTATTCTTTGTGTGTTTAAATTCATTTATACAAATGTTTGACATTACCTACATGTATGAAAGGAATCATTCTTTTGTTTACCATACGAGGTACTTTTTGATATTTGCTGTAAATGTACGAGGAGAATGATTTTTAAACTTATATGAAATGAATGGATTTTTACATCTTCATAATGCTTTACTTCTATGAATCATCCTCTACATTCTTATCACTACCCGTACCCCAGGGCCCGTGTCGTGACTACCCCAATCCCGCCTTTTATAGGCTAGGGGCTGGCGACTAGAACTGAAGGCATTTCCCCAAAAACTAGGAAGGCATTAACTTTATAACCTGTAAGAAAACACAACCAAGCACACAACAAGATACAAACTCAAGTAAACTAAATAATAAACAGAGTGAGTGCACTAAGTAAAAGGGGATATAATACAAGCCCAACTACAAAGTACAATAATTTGAATGTACAAGTAAACTAAAAAAGCTCTTACGAACACCCACCAAGGATCCTACCTGAAGGGTAGGAATAGCTATCGATCGATGGTCTCTGAGGTATGCCTTGTCTAAGGTCCTCCTCTAAGCTAGCTCCAGTCCTGGTACTCTTGTCCTCAGTCTATGTTTTCTGTCATCTACACCAACCACAAAGATGTTCGGGCATAGCCCGTGTAGGGATCAGTATAATGATACTCAGTGGGGACCCCGAGACCCTCAAGGTCTCACAAAATCCACAAAGGATAAACCACAAAGCATGAAATCAACTGACAACCCAACATAAGTATATTCCCATACATATAACTAAGTTATCAAGTATTCCCACCTCAATCATGAGGAAACATAGAGTCCAACTAAAAATCCTGAAGCTCAACTATTCCATAAAGGAAGGAACACCACGAAGTTAAGTACCACACAGGTACGCCACACAGAAGAATATCAAAAAGGTACTAACTCAACTCACACCAGGTATAACATAGGTACAGATGTAAAAATAGATAGATGCAACTGCAGAATCATCTTACTATGTTAAGAGGCTCTACTGCTGGACCACACAAGATCGCTCAGTGTTGAACCACATAGGATCTCTAGATGCTGACCCACATAGGATCTGTAGGTGCTAATCCACACAGGATCGCTTGCTGTAGACCCACAAATGATCTCTCGATGCTGATACACACAGGATCACTTGGTGATGACCCACACATGATCGCTAGGTGATGACCCACACATGATCGCTCGGTACTTACCACACAGGATCTCTTGGTGCTGAAACAAACAAGATCGCTCGATGCTGACCCATAGAGTATCACTATTCATTCTTCACATCAGAGCCATCTACTGGGATCCCGAACTAAGCATGATCATCTCTAGGATGGTCCTCTCCTCAATCCACGGGTTTATACTCCAACTAACATGTAGTCCCACAATAAATTATCCCAATTATCCACCACATCATATGGGTATCAATGAAATAGACGATCATCAATCGGACACCCAGTCTATAAGTTATTATCCTTTTAGTTCATAGGCCTCTATTGGATTCGCGCTCGATCCAACCCAATTATATCAAAGATTTATCGAAATCTCAAGTGGGTTATACTAAAGGGAAACTCTCACAATGAGGTTTATAGCACCATTGAGGGGTTTTCAAAAGGACGCATGGTGCCAAAGTTATGGCTGATAGAGCGAAAATCCCATATCTGCTCCAGGTCCGCTCTGACCCGGTAGGATCGACCCGGTCCGACCCGACCTTTGCTAACCCACCCCAGTTTGGGTTGACGCGGCCCGTAGAGTATGGCATGGCCCACCATGTCCAGACCGACCCGCGCTTGGCGGCATGGGGGGTGTGGAGCGGTGAGAGGCCGTGAGGGCGGCGAGGCCACAGGGGCCACAAAGGGACATGGGTTGGGGAGGATGAGGGGGCCACAAAGGGCCATGTGGCGTCGAGGATGCAGGGTACATGGGATGGCGTAGCCATAGTGGATGTGAAGGGTTGAGGGGCGGCGAATCCGTAGGGGGCCACAGAGGGCCATTGGGCGGCGAGTCGGCGGGGGCCGTGAGGCCATGTGACGACGAAGGCCGCGGGGGCTGCAGGGTCCACGAAGGGCCGTTGGGTGGTGAGGTCGTGGGATGGCAGAGGTCACGGGGCAGTGAAGTCATGGGGGGCATAGAGGGTCGTGAGGCAGTGAGGTCGCGGGGGCTGTGTGGCGCGGTTGCGCGTCGTGCCTTCACCGGGAGCCGGCTCTACCGGCCGCTCTACATTTGTCACCTTCGTCGCGGCCATCCATGGTGTCGATCGTGGATCTTGAGTTCCACTGGTTCCAAACGCCAGCACCGATCCCTTTCACCATCATGAAGAACACAAAAGAGTACCACAATGTTTGCAGAGGGGCCAGAACATGTTTTTTTTTCATGTACCCTCCTCGTTAGGGAGAAAGAAAGCGACTCAAGGGGGATGATTCAATGTGAGAGGAAAATTAACATTGATCAATTTAAAACACACCCCTACCTCATTTTTTTATTGATTTCGTTGAGGAGGGAAGGATGGTCGTCGATTGAAGACGTCCCACGTCGGAGGATTCCCTAAGGAAGATGTCGAAGTCGTATGTAGATGTTCTTCGTTGGAGGAGCGTTCTTCATTGGAGAAGAAGAATTCCTCCAAGGTTTTCTCCCAATTTCACTTTTTCCAAAAATTCTCCAATTACATAAAAAAATAAAAGGTATCCAATAAGATATGTTTCCCCAAATTAATTCTTCTCTCTAATTAAATTGGATCATAATTACATTATAGTTGGCATAATAAAATTTCGGGAAACCTAAAGGTCAACTTCCTCCTTAAAGAGGGAGTTCAAGTGGTATCTCACATTATAAGGGTTCATGTGGTCCCTACCCTAAAACTCAAATTGGGGGTTTCAGGTTCAGTAGAACCCACATCCATAACATCACATGGGAAGTTTAGTTCTAGTGGTCCCCACATCTAAACACTCAAATTTGAGTTTCAAATGAAAATAAAACATTACACAATTTTATTTTATTTTATTCTTTTACAAATAAGTGAAAAAATAACTTCCACCCTCGAACTACTATGGTGTAGGTGCAGGTCTCCTTAAGCATCTACCAGCACTGCGAGTTCAATGGTGCATCTGGATTTCAATTCTGATCACCAATTCAAAAGTTACAAAAACACAATCGCATGTTTACTTAACGTGCCCATAAAAATTTCAGAAATTCATTTCGGGCACTCTGATCCTCGAAATCATGTGCCGTCAATTCTCGCGGACTTGTAAAATTCCCATTTAATTAAAAAAATTACATGGAATTTATGAGTCTTTACATTCACCCCACCTCAGGGATTTATGTCCCTGTAAGACACAAATCAAAACTAGGAAAAAAATGGGGGTACTGAGCATGAATCTGAGCCTCATGCTCCCATGTGCGGTCCTGGAGGTTCCTATGCTACCAATAAATGTGCACCATACGTATCGAATTCCCACTAAGGAGCCACTCCTGTCGATCCTCAGTCTCAAGTGGAACCTTCGTAAAAGTCTCCCCATCGTCGACGTCCAACTCTCCGTGGTTGATGATGTGGGAAGGGTCATGCATGTATCTCCTCAATAGTGATACGTGGAAGACGTCATGCACCTGGTGAAATTGAGGCAGAAGAGCTAAGTGGTATTCCACCTCGCCAACTATAATGAGGACATGGAAGGGTCTGATGAACCTCAGATATAACTTGCTACCTTGACCAAATCTCTTCAATCCTCATCGAGGTGAGACCCATCAAAAGACATGGGAGCCATCCTCAAACTCCAGCGGTCTTCGTCTCTTTTCGGTATACGACTTCCGCTAACTCTGTGTAGACTTTATCTGCTACTGGATTATCTAAACCTTCTTTGTGGTAGCTCAAACCATCTCTGGTTCCATGAGTGCTGACTCCCATGGGTCAGTCAAGCATAAAGGTGATCTACAAGGTCTCTCATACAACTCATAAAAAGGTGTCATCCCAATGGTGTAGTGATAGCTATTGTAGTATGAAAACTCCACCAAAGGCTAGTGATCCTACCAGCTTCGACCAAAGTCGAGGACAAAAGCACGCAGCATGTCCTCAAGGGTCTGAATGGTCCGCTCAATCTGGACTTCCGTCTAAGGATGGGAGGCAGTGATCAAACAAAGTTGTGTCTTTAAAGCCTCCTGCAATCCCTACCATAGATGGGAATTAAAACATGCATCACGATCAGAGAAAATAATCGAGGTTACTCTATGTAGCCGCACAATCTCCTGCACATAGAGGCGTCCAAAGATCCTTACTAAACACTACCCTCTGATTGGTAGGGAGTGGGAAAACTTGGTGAGTCGGTCAACGATCAGCCAAATCGAGTCATGTCCCCTGGATGTACCTAGAAGTCATTTCTTGAAGTCCATGGATATCCCATTCCACTTACACTATGGGACCACTAAAGGCTGAACCAAACCTGCTGGTACATGATGCTCTACCTTCCCTTTCTAACAAGTGATGCACCGAGAGACAAACTCTGCAACTCGTTTCTTCATTCCCGACCACTAGTGATGTCGTCGGATATCCTAGTACATTTTCACCACTCTTGGATGTACCTCTATAGGGAAAGTGTGGAACTCCCTCAACACTTCCTCCTGGAGTGACACAGGTACCATGGTATGTCCTCTAAAGAGGATGATGTGCTCCCCACCTTCATAAAATGTATCAGGAGCATGTCCTGTGGATATCTGAGCACATAGTGATTTGAAGTTTGTGTCCCCGTGGTGTACCTCCCTGACTCGCTGAATAAGTGGGGGAGTGACTGTAAGAGACTGAAGAAATGTTTATCCATCTAAATCTACAAAGGATATCTGCAAAGCAGCTAGCTGCTCCATCACCTCCCATAGTAGCTGTATACCAGACCTCCTGCTGAGTGCATCTGCAAAGACATTCCACTTCCATGTATTATAGACTATCTTGATGTCATAGTTCTGGAGGAACTCAATCCAACGTCGTTATCTTAGGTATAGGTCCTTCTAATAGAATATAAACCTTAGACTCTTGTGATTCGTGTAGACTGTAAATTGTTCGCCCATTAGACAATGTCACCACATCTTCATGGAGAAGACCACTACAGCTAACTCTAGGTCATGGGTTGTGTGGTTCTGCTCATGATGTCTCAACTACCAAGAACCATATGCGATCACTGCTCACTCTTGCATCAAGACACATCCGAGTCCAGTCCCTGATGTGTCGCAGTAGACTACGTACCCTACGCCCTCCTTCGGTAGCCTCAAGTTGGGGGTACTAGTCATCCTCGGCCTCAGCTCCTGAAAACTTCATTGGCATCTCTCCAACCACATGAATGGTTTCCCCTTCATCGTCAATGCTGAAAAAGGTGCTGCAACTATGGATAAATATAGCACAAAACTCTGGTAGTATGCATCCAAACCCAGGAAACTATGTACCTATGTTACACTCCTGGGTGGCTCCCAAGAAAGTACTGCCTCAATCTTCACTAGATCCACCACAACTCCAGCCTCCGAGATGATGTGTCCCATAAAGTGAACCTATCAGATCCAGAACTGGCACTTCAAGAGCTTACCATAAAGTTGGTGCTCTCGGATTGTGTCCAGTACTACCTGCATATGATATGCCTACTCCTCATCAGTAGTAGAGTATATTAGAATGAGGTCGGTAAGACTAATACAGAGTGATAAACTTATGGTTGAATGATCTTGTTCGTGAGTCCCAAGAACACTGTTGGAGCGTTGTTCGTTCAGATTGGCTTAATGAAGAATTCATAATGGTCGTACTGACATCTAAAAGTTGTCTTCTGTACAAACTCATCTACTAATCTGAGCTGGTAATAGCATGATCTGAGGTCTTTCTATGAGAACCACTGTGCTCCCTTCAGCTGATAAAAGAGGTCGTCAATCCTCAAAAGTGGTTACTTTTTATTCACGTTCACCTGATTTATGTGCCGATAGTCAACACAAATCCTCAGGCTCCAATATTCATTCTTGATGAACAAAATCAGGGCTTCCCATGGAGAAACAATAGGTTGAATGATCCCTTTCCCCTGTATGTCCTCCTGCTGTACCCGCAGCTCATGAAGCACTGTGGGAGCCATACGATACGCTGTTGTAGATATCGGTGTCATCCTAAGGTACATGTCAATGTAAAATTCCACCTTTCTATGAGGAAGTAGACCTGGAAAATCTTCAAGGAATACATCCGCATACTAGTCCACTAATATAAGAAAACTCAACTCTCCACATCATCCACTCCGAGGGTAAGGCTAGCCCACTGGTGAGTGATCAGTAGCATCCTCCTCTGGGTAAGTCCATCCTACACTACAAAGGCACCCTTCTCACTTGTGAAGGAAAACCTGGTCCCATCCATGCGGATGCACCACACTTTGTGCCTAATACTATCAATTTGATCTTAGACTGTAGATAACTATTCAAATCCCAAGATTACATAATAAGGCCTTAATGCTGTTACTAGGAGATCCCAGCCGAATCTCTCGCCTCCTAGAGTAAGCTCGCACTTCCGGAACCAGTGTGTAAACATCAAATCATCTCAATTAAGCGTTTTTAGCTATAAAGATCGAGCCAAAGACTCCATTGGAATATTTGAACTCTGAAGGAGGGAAGTTCTAATAAAAGAATGACTGACACCTATATTAGTAAAGACTGTAGAAAAGGTGGAGTAGACACAGATCATACCTCGTATCATCTCCAGAGTGCCATGGACATAGGCCTCAGCTGCCTGGAGCTGAGCTCTCCCCTATCCACCTGCTCCATATGGTCAGGGGTGAACCACCTAATGGTGGTGGGGGTAACATATCGAATTGTCGCCCACTGCCATCTGCATGGCCAGCTCCTCTTCCACACCCGCCTGCTCCCTACGAACCTCCTTAGTCAAACCTCTGTCTCTACTTGGGTGGTCCTTCGACCATCTGTTGATCATTTGTACGGCGGGTCAAATAGTCATGTTCCATGTGACCATGCCCTCCATATGCGTATCACTACCTGATCCTGGCATGACTGGCTCGGCCTCGGGTACCCCCACACAACCGACCCCGAATCCTGTGGTCATCCTCCTGTTGGTCTGGTCCTCTTGGATCTCTATGACATTTGCCTTCTTCCATCTATAGAAGACTCCACTACATGACTACTGGTGGTGAGTCTCGCTACTGGTGATTGCTAATAAAGGAAACTCTCCTCTAAGGGGGGTCTCTCTAATACCCTCACTTGTGTCAGAATTCTAATAGAAATCATCAAAACTTGGATCTCATTTCTGAGTCCCTACTCAAAGGTCTGTGCCCTGAAGAATGGGTCTCGCACCATATTATTGGAGTAGCGTGAGAGGTCAGTGAACCTCGCTGAGTAATGTGCCACAGTCATGTTTCCCTATTGCAGATGAAGTAGCTCCTGTATTCACACTATGAAAAGTGTCGTTGGAATAAACTCTACCCAAAACATGCTCTTGAAGTTTTCCTAGAGAAGCGTCAACATGTCGTGAAAATGAAGCATCGAGCTCCACCATCTGCCTGTTGTTTCCTATAGAAGGCTGGCTGCAAGGATAACCATGAGATAAACTTGTGTCCCTATCAGTAAAAAAACAATCACTACAGCCACCAACCAATCCTCAGCCGCCTATGGGTCCGTCTCTCCCCTGAAACTGGGAGGCCTCGGGCACTGGAACTCAAGCAACACACTCAAGCAGTGTGCATCGTCTGCTGCTGGGGCTGGTGGTATTGGTGGAACAATGGGTAATGGTACCACTAGTGCCTCCACTAGTGCCTCTACTGGAAGAGGGCCATGTGTCAAGGCCTCTTCGTTCGGTGGGCTATCAGTTCATACTATATCTGGAACCCCAGCTCTCTGTCTACCTGGAGGCATCCTGAATTTAAACAGGTGTGCCACGCTCAATATGTTATACCTGGAGAGTTGAATCAAAGAGATCACAATGAAAAATCTTCAAAATACACATGCAATCAGTGTTTTCATGCACTGAGTAAGAAATTAGAAGTCAGGGTCTTGGTGTATGGATACGTGGGCCACCGCGCCAACACTAGATTACCTAAACTGATAACCACACTCACTACAAATAAACACTATTGGCATTAAAAATAGATCATAGTCTTATGTTCTATGGCAGAACCGACTCCTCTGATACCAATTTGTCATGACCCATCCCCTGGAGCCCATGTCATGACTACCCCAACCCCTCCTTCCATAGGCTAGGGGACGGTGACTAGCACCAATGGAATTTCCCCTAAAACTGGGAAGGCATTGATTTTATAACCTGTAAGCACATGCAACCAAGCACACATAAAGATACGAACTCAAGTAAGCTAAACTATAAATAGAGTGAGTGCAATATGTAAAAGAGCCAGAATACAAGCCCAACTAGAAAGTACAAGAAACTAAAAGTACAAGTAAACTAGAACAGCTCTTGTGAATACTCGCCAAGGATCCTTCCTGAAGGGTAGGTACATCTCTCGATCATTCATCTCTGTGGTATGCCGCGTATAAGGTTCTACTCCGTGCTATCTCCAGTCTTGGTGCTCTTGTCCTCAGTTAGTGCTATCCGTCATCTACACCAAACACAACGAAGTGCAGGCATATCTCATGCAGGGGTGAGTATAACGATACTCAATAGGGACCCTAATACCCTAAAGGTCTCAAAAAATTGACAAAGGATAAACCACAAATCATGAAATCAACTGACAACCCTAATTAGTTATATGCCCATAAATATAACTAAGTTGTCATGTGTACCCATCACAATCATGAGGAAACACAGTTTCCCACTCAAAAGCCCAATGCTCAACTGTTCCACAAAAGAAGGAACCCCATGAAGGTAAGTACCACCCAGGTACAACACACAGAATAATACCACAAATGTACTGACTCAGCTCACACAAGGTATAACTTAGGTATAGAAGTACAAATGATTAGATGTAACTGCAGAATCATCTTACTCTGTTAAGAGGTTCTGCTTCTGAACCACACTGGATCGCTCAGTGCTTACCCACATAGGATCTCTAGATGTTGACCCACATAGAATCTCTAGGTGTTGACCCATAGGGGATCACTCGGTGATGACCTATATAGGATCACTCGGTGTTGACCAGCATTTGATCACATGGTGCTAACCCAAAAAGTATCGCTAGGTTATGACCCACATAGGATCGCTCGGTGATGACCACATAGGATCGCTTGGTCCTAACCCACACAAGATTTATCGGTGCTGACCAAAACAAGAACGATATTCATTCTTCACGTCACAGCCAACTACTGGGTTCCAGCACTAAGCTTGCTCATCTCCGGCAGGGTCCACTCTTCAAACCACTAGTCGATACTCCAACTACCACATACTCCCACAAAGAAGTACCCCAAATATCTGCCACATCACAGGGGTCTTAAGGAAATAGACGGTGTGTCAATAGGATGCTCAGTTTGTATGATATTATCCTTTTTGTCTCGAGGACCCTGTTAGATTCATGTGCAATCCAACCTGACTGTATCCCAACTTTATCCAAGTCTCAAGTGGGGTATACGAAAGGGACCGCCTCAAATTATGGTTTACAACGCCTTTGATGGTTTTTCAAAGAGACACCTAGTGCCAGAGTTATAGATGATAGAGCTAAAAGCTCATAGCTAGTCAGGGTCCAGTCTGAATCGGCATGGGCCGACCCAACCCAGTTTGGGCGACCCATCCCGTTGGGTCCGACCCGACCCGTGATGTGCAGCGCAGGGGCCGTGAAGTGGAGTGAGGCCACGAAGGCACTACCGAGGCCACAAGGGAGGGAAGTTAGTGGGGGCCGTGATGGGCCACGGGGCGGCGATGCCGCAGGGGCCGCGGGAGGGCGAGGATGCGGGGGCCGTGGGGTGGCGAAGGCCACGGGGACTACATGGCGGTTATGCTGCGGGGGCCGCGGAGGGCCACTGTGTGGCGAGGCCGTGGGGGCCGTGAGGCTGTGGGACGACAGAGGCTGTAGGGTTCGTGGGGCGGCAAGGTCGTAGGGGCCGCATGAAGGCTGTGGAGTGGCGAGGTAGCGGGGGTCATTGGGTGGTGAGGCCGCAGGATGGCGGAGGCTGTGAGGGCCGCAGAGGGCCACATGGTGGTGAGGCCATGGGGTGATGAGGCCGTTGGGGCCGTACGGCGAGGTCGCGCGCCATGCCTTCACCGGCATCCAGCTGGACTGGCCACCCTTCATTTGTCCCCTTCGTCGTGACCATTCTTGGTGCTAGCCGCGGTTCTCGAGTTCCACCGGTGCCAAACGCCAGCACCTGTAGCCATCACCATCACAAATAACACAAAAATGAACCATAATGTTTGCGGAGGGGTCGGACCATGTTTTTTTGGCCCATACCCTCTGTGTTAGGGTGGTAGAAAGTAACTCAAGTTGAGTGATTCAATGTGAGTGGAAAATTAACATTGATCAATTTAAAACACACCCCTACCTCATTAGTATGTTGAAATCGATGAGGAGGGAAGGACAGTTATCGATTAAAGTTGTCTCACATTGGAGGATGCCTCAAGGAAGAAGTCGAAGTCAGGTGTCAGTGTTCTTCATTGGAGAAGATGAATTACTCCAAGGATGTCTCTCAATTTCCGTTTTTCTAACACTTCCCCCAATTCCACCAAAAAGAAAATGTATGAAATATGATATGTTTCTCCAATTTAATTGTTGGAACCAATTAAATTGGTATCATAATTACATTGAGGTTGGCATAATAAATTTTGGGGAAACATAAAGGTCACCTCCCTCATTAAAGAGGGAGTTAAAGAGGATTCTCACATTAGGAGGGTTCAGGTGGTCCCCACCCTTAAATTCAAATTGGGGGTTTTAGGTTCTGTGGTCCCCACTTCCATAACCTCACATGGGAGGTTTAGATCTGGGGTTCCCCTCCTCTCAATAATAAAATGGGAGTTTCAAATGATAATTAAATGTTACACAATTCTATTTTATTTTATTCTTTCATGAATAAGTGAAAAACTAACTTGCACCCTCGACCTACTGTTGTCGAGGTGACGGTCTCCTTAAGTGACTATCGGGGATACTAGTTCTACAGTGCCATCATATTTCAATTCCGAGCATTGGTTCAAATGATTGAAAAATCTACTCGCACATTTATTAAATATACCCAAAAATAGTTCAGAAATTCATTTCAGGCACTCTAGGCCTCAGAATCACGCACCGTCTATTTTCACAGACTCATAAAATTCCAATTTAATTAAACAATATTTACATGGAATTTATGGGTCTTTACAATTCATTCATGTCTATTTTCATCTAAATTCTTTGCTTTTAAAATTTCATTTCATTTTTATAAAATAAATCTTTTTTGAAGAAGAAATGATATTTTCCCCAAGAACTGAGTTCATGTGTTTTTTTAAAATTATTTTCCATCAAAGATGATTCTATTTAAATAGGATTATGTTTCTATCCATATTATTACTATTATTTGATTGTGTTAATGATGGAATTGTTTTTTATATGGATTATGTTATAATGGCATGATGTTTAAGAATCCCATTTTATTACATGGGTTATGATATGATGAAAAATGAATGTTTTGTGGGACAAGTAAGAATGATTTCATTATGAGATGGGCGGGACCTATATCTCCCACCAATTAATTGGGTAAATATTTATATCTCCTGAGATAGACATGAATTGAATAATTCGTTAATCCAGTTCAGTAATACATGTCTAGAACATCATGTAAACCAGGTTCAGTAATAGACTTTGTTCACTATGGAGGTCTTGAAAAAAATGCCTTGGATACAATGGAAATAATATTATGTTCTTATTGGTTTTCCATAATTCTATGTCTTATAAACATGTAATTTTATCATGATTAATGTTCCTTTATGATATATGCCTTATATACTTCCATGATATATGTCATTGCTCAATATTTTGAGGTGTAAACTTCATGTTCGTGTTTTTTGCGATCAAAAGTTTATGTATTGTTTTATGTTCTCCATGTTTACCCTTAATGAGAATTTGAGCACACCTTTTTTGTGTTTTCATTTTAGTAGAATATAACGAAATGTTTTAGGTAGGAAAACTAAAAGGGAAATTTCTTTATGGGAGATGTTGATGATCTTTCTCCATGATTAGAAGATTATGTACCATGTTCGCAAAGACACTAAACTAATATGGTGTTTGGGATTTTTGTGTCATGTATTAAGTATTCCAATAAATAAATATAATGTTCATGTACGTCATGCTTGGGAATCTACAGTTGGTATCAGAGTGATGTTTTAGTCAACCTTTGGAAACTAGGGTGAGAAAACTTAACTTATATCCCTAGAGATATTTCTAAGCTATGTTTATGGATATCCCTAAGGATAAGTATAAGTATAGTTTATTGTCCTAGAATTATGATAATGATCATAAATAACCTAGGAATAAACCTAAGATGTTATAGATTTAAATTACCCCCTTTATCATGTTATTTTCCTAGTATGATTTTCGACTCTCACACTATTCTTTTGGGGTTTTAGACAATGGCTAGAACCCAAAGGAACCATGTTAATGATAAATTCACTTGGAAATGTAATGATTGTCCTACTAATCAATAAAATGTTTTGGGATATGGTGCGAAAAATGTTATTTCAATACTTACACAAGATATGAATCATTCTGGACATCTAAATAAGCAATGATGGGAACAATATTCTATTGAGTATTTCTTGAGGCAATTTCCACCTTCTATCAGTGGGTTATCTAATCCACTTGTTGATGTACAATTGATCAGTACCATTGAAAATATATTTTCCATCCTTCTCTGTTTGGAACATGAAAATGTCATTTTTGCTATCTATCATTTAGAAGGTGAAGCAGACTAGTGGTGGACTCCAATTAAGAATAAAAGGCCACAAAATTAATTTTAATCCATGGAATTGGAAAAGTTGAAAAACTTATTTTCAATAATTATTTCCCTTGTATTCTTCAAACATTGATGCAAAAGGATTTTCTTGAGCCTAAACAAAAGCATGATGAATCTGTTGGTACATACGAGGTGAATTTCACAAGACTTTTAATGTATGCTTCTAGATTTATCATCCAACCTGAAAAAAAATATGATTGATTCTCCAATGGATTAAAACCAAGTCATCAAAAGACATTAGTAATAATAGACTTTAGAATCTATGAAGAAATTGTGTGTTTTGCAGTCAAGGTAGAATTGACCATTGGAGTTACATATCAATCTCATGGTTTTGATAATAAATTAAAGATGGAGTTCAAAGGAAAATATCAAAATAATGTTGAAAAGAATATAAATGGTCTCTTATGCTCATGGTGTGGAAAGAATCAAGTTTGAGATTATCTTAAAGGGACTATGAAATGATTCATGTATGGAAGGAAGGTCATTGGGTTGTTGACTGCTGATGTAATGGGAAAAATGTTTCATATGATGTCAATGGAGAAAAGGCTATAGAGAACTCACCAGAAACACTTCAATTCTATAAGTGAATGTAAATGGGACATTATTCTAACCAATTCCCTAATACAAGGGTTAATGAACACCGACATCAAAAACCTATTAATCCAAAAGTCAATGGGAAGTCTCATGCGATCACTATTGGCAATGTTGAGTATGACAATGAATTTGTGGAATGATTAAGTGTTTCTGTAATTGGATTTCAAAATATTTTCTGTTGGATATCATTTACAGAATTATGGGAATATTGGTATATCTATGTATTGGTCTATTATGGTATTCCATGATTATATGGTATTGGTATCCTTGAAAAGTGATTGAAATATTTTTGAAAAGTAGATGATATGTGCATAATGAATGGATAAGTAGAAAATAATATGTTTGATAGTATTAATGATCTCATGACTGATAAAAGGACAAAAGTGATATCGTTGAAAGAGTATATAAAATTTTTAGTATATTTGGTGTGTGGAAATAGTCATTTTTGATAGAATTCATGTTGTCACTAAGGTTCTATGGTAATTTATGTCATTATCATATTTCAATATATTACATGATTAATGTATTTAGATGTTTGGAATGTGACAACCAAGAACAGGGGAAAGTGATATGGGAGACAAATGTTAAGTCGATTTAGTTTACCTCCTTCAAAAGTTTTATATTTTCAGTTTTTGGAAATATTATAATGTCATCCAATGATATATAGTATATGTTATATTCTAGTTGATGTTTGTTATATTTTTGTGTTATCTCACTAGAGGTAGACTTATGTATATTTGATAACTTGTAATAATATTTTTTTGATAGTGACAGATAGAAGGACCTATCATTCTATAGCATGATCTACTAACACTTCAAGAATAAAAAATTTGAAATCATTTCTTTGAATAAGAGATTTAGTGGAAATTGTTTGGAGAGAAATCAATGATGAAATTTTATTAAAATCAAGTAATTATTTATTCTCATTAAATAATTAATTAATTATCAGAAAAGGATCTTGAAACAAAAAATATTTTCCTAGTACCTTCTTATCTAATGAATCCTATGGGCCTTTATATCATTGAAGATTTATGGCTTTCTAGTAGTTAACTTTCTACAAACCTTATTCTCTATAACTATCCATCAGAACATGATGGTTAGATTTCTCTTCCATATCCATGTTTTCACTTATAACCTATGTTATCATATTTGGAAACCAAGTGATGAGTTAATTTGGGTAACCATTATTTTTATAACATTTATTTTTAAACTTATGTTTTAGTATTTCTTTTTAAGAAGTGGGTTTCATGGAAAATAATTTTTATATAGAAAACCGTTTATAACCCTGAAGAATTTCAAGGAAGATATTCATTTTAAATGGGGTTTAATGAAACACCCCAAGATTTTATGAGATATATTATTTTTAATTTCATTGATGTATGGTGTTTTATGATACACCATGATAATCATGCTCTATACGTTACACAGAATTGGCTTGCAGTATACACCACACTATTCTTGTCTTATGATGCACAAAATTTCATTATGTTTTGATAGAATTCATTTCATGCAACACTGAGTATATATTTTTTTTTCAATGAACTATGTTTTTATTATTACATACACAACACCTAAAGAATATTTCACTATAAGAACTATCAAAATTGCTTGGGTTATGCGCAAGAGCGGCCTTCCATGATTGCTTACGTTGTACGTGATACTGAGATTCACTAAACAATAATATTTTATTATAATATTATTATAAACTAGACTTTATTAAAATTATTAACCACATTTTTTAGATTATAACATTATTATTCATCTTAAATATTTTTTATAATATATTATGAGAACAAAATCAATTATTTGGATAAAAGAAGTATTTTTGAAAAAAATGTAGTTTTACCACCTTTTGACGGGGCACCCTTTTTAAATTTAATTTTTTGACATGTGTATAAGTTGAATTTGAAAAAATAATCTTATTATTTTGAATAATTATATAAAAAATTACATTAGATAATTTTTTTATTTTTCTGAAAACATTCATATTTTGATGATTAGTAAAAATACGCTAAATTTTACTTAAAAAATACTATTTTCATCGAGATAATTTATATGGATTAATTATAATATTGAATGGTATTAAAGTATAAATATAATATATTTTTACCATTTTATATAATGGAAGGCATTATAATTTATTTTACGTTGAAGTCATAAGTAAAAACATTTTCATCTTTGTAAATATTTTATCTTTTAAAACTTGTTCCCTCAACAACAAGATTCATTTTAAATTATTTACTACAACTTCTATGTTTTGAATTTGGAAAATAGGATTTCATATTTTGAATCATGAGTTATAAATTATTTAAATTTTTAGCTTTTATTTTTAGAAATTACAAATACTAACTTCTGTAATGTTTTTATTTAACATGGTTAAACGGTAAATCTGTTAAAAAAGGGTAAACCAATAATATTATATTTACCCTAAAACATGCCCTACCCATATTGGATGATACATTTACAACAACGGGCATCCTTGGGATTATTTTGGGACCCCATGTATCCACTTGTAAGTGTAAATTACATTAAATTACTTTAAATTTAATGTTAAGGAAAATATAACAAAAACATATAACTTTTACTAAAAAAAGCTTATATGGGGTTATATAATTGACATCTTAGACTATATATAGTCATTAGAAATATAAAACAATTTTCTACATCATGATATTTTTTCTGATGTTTTTGGATATTATATAAATAAATTTAATTTTGACAAAATGATGATGATGTGATTGCTTCATTAATAAATTATTCAAATAAATAAATTTATAAATATTAAAATAAATTTAATATGGTTATTTGGATTCCATCCAAGACTTTAATGGAAGAAATTGAAAAAAATTTCATAAGTGTAAGTCTTTTATTATAATTAATGATATTTTTATGAGTTTTATGAAGAGTCAGGTATGAATAGTATAAAAAATGACATAATTCATAATTTAAAACATAAAATTGCTTATTAAAAGATATCACATTTATGATAATATATGATTCATAACAATTGTTAATATAAGACCAAATATGTAATAAATAACTTTTTGTGTTTCATTTAACATGATATAGTAATTACATTAACCCACAATATGCATATAATATGATATCACTGTAAGATTAAACCAGCTAAAATAAGGGTAAAACCAAAAAGTTAAGTATCCAAAAATATTCTAAACATGTACAAAAATTATTTTATTATTTTTATTAGATCAAAAATAATCTTATATTATAATTAAATATGTTTTGGACCCTTTTAAATCTAAATTTAATTTATATTAATTAATATTTTGGAACTTTCCTAAATTTCCCCTCTCATCTATTATAAAAGGGACTCTCCTCCCTTTCCTAGTCACTCTATTTTAAGAATTATTTCTCATAAAAAACCTGACCATTTCTATTCTAAACTTTCATATTTACATTATTGAGGATCTGGTCTTCTCAAAAGACAAACTCTACTGCCCTAAGAGGAAGTTTAAAGGAGGCACATCCTGGAAGAGGTAATCTCTTCTGCCGACTCTTTCAAATTTATTTTTTCGTATACTTACTCTTCTTTATTTGTATAACTATAAAGTAATAACATTAGTAAAAATTATATACTGATATTTTATTATAAATATGAATCAACCCTCTTTCACTTTCTATCCATCATATAAAAAATGAAATCACAGCGCTTTCATATGTACGGACTACCGTCTCCACGTCGTGGTGTAATCATTTTTTTCACCACCACAATCCATGGATGGGTATAAAGGTGGAAATAATAACTATATATGGTTATTTTTAAATGATACTAATTCTTATATTTTATACATAATCCTATTCAAAAAATATGTGAATTATATCGTCGTTCATGCGTACGTACAACTTACCGTCTCCATGATGCGCTGAGATTCATTCTATATATTAACCATTCAAAAATGATTATAAAGTATATATAATAAAAAATGATGAAATTTATGACTTAATAATTATACTATATGTATATATAAATATATATGTAATTTACTTACTTCTATTTAATTAAAAAAGGAATCGAAAACATCGTTCATGCGTACGTATAGCCTACCATCTCCATGAACGGTGTATTCCATTTCATTTGTCTATATATAATATAAATATATTTATTTATATTTATATACTAGATATATATGATATATAAATAATGTTTTGAATTTTTGAAGTAAGTAAATCATGATCTATGGAATAATATCAAGAACAACAAGTCCAAACACATATAATAAATGAAACAATTATTACCCAAAACATTGCTTTAACATGGAATTGTCAAATGAAAAGATAATATAAAGTCATTTATAAATAATATATGATATAATAATTATTTTTATGGTTCTGTTAAAAGTTAATAATATGTTTAAACCTTCTATATAGGTGTCTCATACACATACATAAGAAATCGTACCTATGGTACGAGATAATTGTTCAATTTATTTTTTTATTAATGATTATTTATACTTTTTTATTTTTTGGGGATATATTTATTATCCATGTCCATTTTTTATAAAAAAAAATTAAAATTTTTTTTAATATTATTCTATGTATTTTTGAAGTCATTTTTACCCATTTTTCACTTTTACTACATGGTATGGAAGAAATATTTCTTTCGCTTTCCATACGAGTTACTTTTTTCACTTTTCCAGTAAAAGTACGAGGAAAATGTTTTTTTACTTATACGTCATTAATGAATTTTACATATTCATAACACTTTACTTCCATGAAGCTTCCTCTAAACATTTTCATGTTTATTTTCAACTAAATTCTTTTCTTTAAAAATTTCTTGGCATTTTAATAAAAGAAAAAAAATTTGAAGAAGAAAATATCTTTTCTTCAAGAACTGAGTTCAAGTGGATTTTAAAAATTAATTTCTATCTAAGATGATTATATTTGAAAATTTTTATGTTCCAATTACTATTATTACAATGATTTAATTTTTTTAATGATTGAAAGGTATTTTATATGGATTACATTATGATGTCATGATGTTTAAGAATTAAATTTTATTACATGGTTTTTGATATGATGAATGATTTATGTTTTTGTGGAACATGTAAGAATGATTTTATTATGAGATTGGTGGAACCAATATCTTCCTCCAATGTATTGGTCAAAGATTTATATCTCATGATATATAAATGACTGGAATGATTGGTTAATTTGGGTCACTAATACAAGGCTAGAACTACATGTAAACCCGGTTCTCCAATGGACTTTATCCACTATGATGGTCTTGGAAAAACTAATTTGGCTACAATAAAAATCATATTATGTGCTTAATGGTTTTCAATAATTCTATGCATTATTCACATGATATTTTATGATGATTTTTCCTTTATGATCTATGCCTTATGTACTTCCAAGATTTACGTCATTGCTCAAGATTTTTATACTTAAACTTCATGTTCATGTTTTTACATTCGAATTTTTATGGATTGTTTTATGTTCTCCTCGTTTAACCATAATGAGCATTTGATCTCACACTTTTTATGTATTTTTTCACATGATATAAAAAATGGTTCTAGGTAGGAAAATAAAAAGGGCAAGATCTTTTTGGGAGATGTTGAAAATTTTTCACCATGATTTGAAGATTATGTTCCACGTTTCTAAAGACACTAAACTAATATGGTCTTTGGGATTTTGTTTGTGTCATGTATTTAGTATTCCTCAAAAGAAATGTATTGTTCATGTACGAAATGTTGAGGTCTCTACAACTATTTACATTTGTTCTAAATCCAAATACACATGTAGTATACAAAGATGAATTTATTTATATGAAACCACTCATTCTATCCTTTACGAAAGTTATAGGACATTTTCCTCAACATAAACTCATATTTATACTTATACATAGAGTCATCCTCTATACATATCCTATGATATATACCTTAGGGTATCACTATATTTTTCACATCAAAGTTTGAAATGGTAAACTATAATTTTTCTCAAATACCAAAAAGAAAAACCCTCAATTTAAAAAAAATTAACATTAAATAACTTTTGCAGAATACATGAACATTATACAAACAGACACCCAATGACCATATTTTTTCCCGTGCCTTTTGAAACATGGAAATGTAAACACCGGTAGATGAATGAGAAACATTATATCCTTCTTGGTTTACCAAGGTGATCACCCCTCTTATTCATATCATATAAAAAATACATCTTCATAACCTGGGGAAGGAAACATGAAAAGGGGAGATCTCATATGATCATTATGGGTAAATAAGGGATCCATATAAGCATGTTCATAAGCATAAGTGAATGAGAACATGATCATGAAAATATAATATCACACCCTCTAAGTCAAAGATCCAAAACATGAATAATGTCTTGAATCTTTTGATTTCATAAGACATGAATCATAAATAAATAAATGAAATATGAAATGAAATCATAACATAGGAATAAAACATGGAATTGTGGAAAACTGATCATTATATAATATGATTTCCATAGTATACATGGAATTGATACTTAGACTATCTTGGTATTATGGATTCACTCCCCATACCAACTTTGTATTCATGGTTCACTCCCATATTCATCTTAGAAGCATGTGTTCACTACTCATACCATATTGTTAGTCATGGATTACTCCCAAGACCATCTTAGTCTATCTAATTAGATATAAATCATTAAGAGACTCATTAGAGGGATATTTAGGTCCCATTAATCAAATAATTAAGTAATACCTTCATGTAACATAAATCATAAACAACTATGTCATAACCAATGTAATTAAAAGGGTCTCATAAACATATAAACATACTATAACCTATGAAAAAAATTAAAGGTTTCATAATAATTTTATAGAAATCAATACCCAAGATTGAGAAACGGAATTCATAAACCTATAAATCCTAAAATATAAACATGTTTCATAAAGACCATTCCATTAATCATTTCCTATTCAATGAAAGGATATGAATATAACCATTATATAATTTCATATAAAGGAATAACTAAAATTAACGAATGTCGTCCTAGAAGGAAAAAAATTGGGATTATATTTCAAAATAATATCTTGAGGAAAATATTCTTTTTTCATTGAAAATATATTTTTAATACATAATGTCATTTTCCAAGAAAATACATTTAAAACTTATAAATAATACATTAAATCAATTGGAAAACAATTTTACTAGATAACATATACAATAGGCATCCAAAAATTTTTAAAACCTTTTTCTTTGAAGCCACATTGAAAATGTATAATGGCATTTTGTAAATGTTTTAAATCATTTTTTACATGAAACGTATGAATGAATCATTAAAATATTTTAATAATAGTTTTCCATGAGAATACTTTTAGAACATAAAAAAGAATCTTGAAATTTTTTCCAAAAATATATCTTTGATAAGACATTGAAAAAAATTTGACTGAAAAAACTTGGAAAACATATAAATAAATCATGAAAACGTTTTGAAAACCATTTCATTGAAAATTATTTAGAAACTCATAAATAATGATAGAAAATATTTTTAAAAATATTTAAAACATAAAACATTTTAAAAATATTTTTCTCATTAACCACCTTTTAAAATAATTAATATCCATAATATTAGGAGAAAACATCCTTTTAAAAAGAATAATTTTTTAATCTTGTAAAATAATTGTCAATGGAACAGATGAGGGTAAATATGTACATGTCGTATGATGTGAAAAGATAATAATTTTTTGCATGGTTAAAAGAATATATTAATTTCTCATTTGGAAAGTGACAATAAGATATTTTGTTAAAAATGGTTAAAAAAGTGTAAATTTCACTTTAATTATCATAGTATATTAGTATCATATTCATTGAAACCATATATAGAAAATAGGGTTTTGAAGGAACACAAATTTTTGACCGAAGAGATTGTAAAGGTGGGATTCCTTAAAAATAATTATTAATTAAAATATTTACCAATGAATGGTAAAATGGTAACAATACATGTATATATTTTGAATAAATAATGGAGAGGAAATTTCATGAATGTTTTTAAGATATGGATAATATGATTTCATCAAAGGAAGGATAATCATAAACAATATTGATATGCGATGATATTGTTTCAATAAACTCTTATCACCTGGTAACATGTGATATTACTCTCCATGTAATAGAAGGAAATTACATGAATCATTAAATACAATTAAAAGAAGGTTTATTCATTATAAAACATATAAAATGAATATATATACACCTCAAAAACTTTGTTTAGGTGCATAACCAAACATGATTATTAAAAATGAAAATTGAGACAAAAACGTTTTTACCAATTTGGTAACTGTTTAAATTTAAAATCCATGAAATACATATTATAAAATAGATATATTAAAACCCATAAATATATTTATAAGATACATAGAATACAATCATGGTCAGTACATACACCACAAAAAAGGAACGAATGGTGGAAATAACATATATCTCATCAAAATAAAAGGTGAGATGAAATCCCCAAACCTTGTGTCTTGAGTCTCTTCATACTCATAAAAGGTTCATGTATAATAAATATAAGTTTATAATATATATTTAAAATAAAAATATTTTTTAAAATTTACATATATAGTTTTCTTATGACCTCATATTACCCGCTTGTCAATGATCCTACGTTAATGTTTTACTTTGGGTAATATTCACTTAGTTCTTCGCATGTGTCATAATTTGTTATATCGTTTGTCTTTGTACATAAATCAAGATTCCATTATTTATAACCTTATATAAATATTTTTAATATCCAGTAAATTTGTATTATAATAATCTATGGAATATAGTATTATAAAATGGAATATACCATTCATGGAGATGTTAAGTTATATGTACACATGAATGTTGTTTCCATTTTTATTTATGAATTGAATGAATAAAAGAAAATGGCACAAATTTATATGGAAATAATATCATTATCAGGGAATTATAATTTTATATATACCATATATACTATATTAAAACCATTTTTAATACATTCCATGTAGTGTCTGAATGAATCATATCACTTTGACGGGGTGGTAGTCCACACTACCTCAAATGAAATTATCGTAATTACACCAAAATGGAGAGTGAAAAGATATGTGTTGAAAATTGAATTAGTAATAATAAATTAATAAATAATAATTTATATTACATATAAAAATATATTTTCCATCATAATTTCTATTAGAAGAGGTGGAAAATGAGAAATGAACAATCATCATTTAGTGAGACAATTTTTTTCTATACACGTAAACAATATGTTAGTTACGCATTAGATTGTGGTGTGAGTAATTTTAGGTTGAAAACATACAATAAAAACATACTATTATATTTAGGATATTATTTTTTCCATAAAATAATTTTATAAATAGAGTGAAGGTGGTGGACAAAGACAATAATGGAAATGAGCTTGAGAAAATACATTACCTCTTAGTTCGGTAACCCCTTATGGTTTAAGAGAAATGGTTTCCTTGAAATTAATTATCCTAAATTAAAGTATTCATGGTGTAAGGGAGTCAATTTTTTGCCTTATTATAGTATTTATTTGGAGAGACAAGTGGATTTAGAGGTGTGAGGAAATGGGTAGGGGCGGTGGCCTTTACTGGGAAGGAAAAAGACATCGTTCATATTTTTGAAAACACGTTAGGGTTACTATTATTTTTATGAAAACAAGTAATAAAAAACAAAACAAATAAATAATTTAACTTTTATGACCTAATAATGGCCATTAAATGGGTTTTTTACAAGTTTATAGTTAGTTTTGTGTCTTATATTTAGGATTTATTACATTATTAACCTTATTTTTTCCTTAACCGATGTAATTAATTTTAATCACCTTCACTAATATTATTGTTTAAAAAGCATATTTGAATGTACTTGAAATTATAAATTATTTTGATTAATAATATGGAAACAATTTTTCCATATTATATTTCCATAACTGGCATAAATTAAATTAAAAATAATTCTTTTTACGAGATGACAATGGAGGTTTTTAACGTAAACACAACCAAAAGTTTCCTATGTTCTTATATCCAATTTCTATGTGAAATTGGTTTCAATGACAAAAATAGGATAAATTTTTAAAAATATTATCTAACTAATCTATAAATATTATTAAAAATATTATTTATCCTTATAATAATATTATATGAAAATAAAGTTTTGAATTAAAATCCAGCCATTTAACAATTCATTAAAAGATGTAACTTAACATAAAAATACCAAATAATTATAATAACCTAATTTTTTATTTCTATTAAAAATATAATTTTTAATTATTCATATTAAATCTATAAAATTTATAAAAATATTATTTAAAATTTTTTCTCCAATAAAGGGGATAGAAAAGACTCAAGGATAATATTGGGTTTTAAGCATAAAATTGGGGGTTGTTCTTCTCTTATTCTTAAAAAACCTATTAGATGATTACCAAAAATATTTCATTGGATATATATAATATGTATTACATTAATAATACTATCTAATTTTAATTAAGATAATTTATTAGGTTAAAACAGATTTGTGACCATAATAATATTTTTATTTTTATTCAATCAATTTTCATATGCATTCTTAATTAATTGGTAACCTATGAATTCATCTTATATTTGTAAAAAATATATTTTCATAATTTAGTTTAAAATATTCACATCCATAATCTTAATGGATATGTTTTATATTATTATAGAAATAGTTTTAATAATATATTATAGTAGGTTAATACACATTCTTGTGTGTTATAAATTAATATATAATTATTAAGGAAGGTAAATATTGTGTGTAATGTACACTATCATTTTTTCATGTAATTTACACCAATTCATTGTTGTGTGATACATAGGTCAAGACATTTCACTGTGAAAGGAATTATTTACATTGTGAATAATTATTTTCAGTGTAATATGAAATGAAAAATATGAAAAGATTAAATTAATTTGAAAATAGAATATTGAACAAGATCTCAGGCTGTTACAATTTATCCAATGGTTATCTAAATGGGTAAGGATATTTTTTAACTTCATGTGCCTAGGAATTTGATATTTTTAGATTATATTCATAGAAGATAGACTATACATTCAATAGAAATACAGAATGAGGGAACGTACAATGATGGAATTTGATATGTGCCCCTGTCTGTAAGAACCCGGTTCTTATTCTTGAGGTACATGTTTCTTATTTTCCTTTTCCTTAAGTGTTTCTTAAAAAATAAGGAAAATGGGGAAAAATCACATATTTTGTGACTACACGCCATGTACGTTTCCACACGTGGTTTACTATGGTCGTATAAGATGGGTACACTGGGTGTGTAGGCCTATCGGTGATGAGGGGTATAAAAACTGACTACACGCCATGTACTGGGTATTTATAGGCTGTGTAATCAGTTGACAGGTGAATAGTGAGGCTGCGAAGGCAGCTGCCATCTGAGCGATGGTACACATCGTGTAATCAGGAATACATGTCGCGTACTCATGTCGATGGATGAACAGTTCTACGGGGAAAAATGTAGCCGCCAAGGGAACAGTTAAATGAGAAAAGTACACTCTATTTACTTGAGAGTACAAGCCATGTAGTTTTTTTTTAATTAAAATGGGAAGTAGCCTCCTCTGTTCACAAAGGAAGCTTAGAATACCGAAGGAGAGTGGGGTAGACAGCTAGAGCTTGGAGGATCTCCTGACCGCTCACCGTGAACCCGATTCATACGTCGTCGATCTCCTTGGAACAACACAGGTGAGTTCTTCCTCCTCCTTGTGTGTTTTCTACCAATTCTTTCCTGAGGGAATGTTTTTTATGTTTGAATGGGATTATTTTCACCTCATATCTACGTTGTTCTTAGACGATTCTAGAGGCTCTGTTCATGTATACAAATTAGAGGCGATCGAGGTAGGTGGTTTGGTGTTTAAATTCCAACTACTGTGTGTTTTGTGTGCCACTATGATACACGCCTATGTTAGGGGTGTCATATGGATGAGCCCTTGATTAATTAAATACCTAAAATTGCATAGGTAGTTTAATGAATATGTATAACTGTTGTTTGGGATCACTGCTTGGATCCAGGACCACCCCGGGGGTGCATTCATATGTTTATCCATTTTTCTAGGATACCCAAGGGTATTCCATGATTATAATGTGTATTAAATATCCTTGAGAGGAATTGTATATAAATTTCTTGTTTATACTTTGGGCTCGGCCCGGTTACTTGAGCCTCAAAGAAATATTGTTTTATCCTGAGGGCATTGTTTGTAAATCTTGAAGGAAAGATACTGCTTAGCCTGAGGGCAATGTTATATTACTCCTAAGGGAAACACTTCTTATGCTTGAGGGAAGTGACTTTTGTGCCTGAGGGCAATATCTCGTATGCCTGAGGGCAATCTTCGATAGCATGAGGGCAAGCCTGAGGGTTTGTTTTTATTATCTGAGCCTGAGGGAAATGTTCTGATTGGATGGAGGGCTTGGTTCTAAAGAGAACAGAATGTTATAAAATTAATTGAATGGTTAAAATGAATATCAAAATGGAAATGAAACTAGTAGTGATATTTACTTTTGAGTACTTACTAGTTTACTGCATTTACATTTGCACACTGTTGTTGCATATTTTCACTGACAATTGGGCACGAGCCTTTGGTGGGTGCCTACTGGTATTTCTTTCTCACACCCTGTTTAGGTCATGTCTTCGGCCAAAAAAGATTAAAATTTTGCAGGTGTGGATAAGGGCAAGGGTCCCTATACAGGTTCTTGATTGTAGTAGAGGAGTTAGAGAGCATGGGACCTAGCTTTGGCTTGCGATGCTTCTGTGTTATGTTTACTCTGCCATGTTTTGTTGGGTTGTACCTTGTACATTGAGTGGTATTTTAATTGTGTTGTAGTGTTTCCTATTCTAGCTGCTTTCATAGAATTAGTTATATACTTTATCTTTATATACATTACTGCTGGTTCTATTCTATTTCAATTTTCCATTTCAGTTGTATATTTTTTACTACTTCCGCTGTTGTATGCTTATATATTTTATTCCACTACGCTACACTTTGAAAAATGAGGGCATAGTTTCCCCACTATCAGTCCTTGGCCCTCACTGCTAGTTGGTAGCCTCTGGCATTTGGGGAAATGCGCTTGAGGTCATGTGACCAACCAAGTTTGAGGCACCCGTTGAGTGGAAACCAGATCCAGGATGTTACAAAGTGGTATCATAGGGGTACTTTTCTTTGACATAATGTTTGGAGCCTTTGTCAAGGATAGGAAGGAAATGGTAGTTGGTAATAAGTTGTGCCCGGGAGTAGCTAATCCAGTTACAGGGAAAAGCTAGTCTACCTCATTATTGTAATTATTACTGGTTTTTCAATTTTACAGTTAATTTGATTTTCACCATTGGGTGACGCACTTGTGATTGTGCTCTTTATATGTTATACATGAGTTTTATTTAGTTACAAACCGATGATATGAGGGTTTTCTATCTCATTCATCATTTAGGCACATGCTAGAAATCACATGTCATGCATTCTTCCATGCCATGGAGGTGCATTAGAAATTTCATGTTGTTGTGATAGTTGTTGTGCTCGAAAAGCATGTTGTTGTGATAGCTGTTTTGATAATTACCTGCTATTTGATAGGGTATTTTTTTGTGAGAATGATAAAATTAGCGCCAGACTTTGGTTCTTGAGGAGTATGGGCCCTCATTGACCATAATTTGGTAGATCATTGTCTGTTATCTTATTATAACAGGCATCAGATGCCAAAATTTTATTCGCGGAGAGTATGGGCCCTCACGGATCGTAATTTGGCACTTAGGTGTTGTCTTTGGTGTTTTTGTGTTGTGGAGTAGTGGATAAGGCTTGCTATCCAGAAAAAACCCAGAATACACGCCGTGTAGTTTTGACTACATGCCATGTATTATTCTATTTAGGAGGAAGAGAAAATGTTTTGAGTACACGTCGTGTACCCTAGGTATACGCCAGGTAGTAGCTAACTATATCAGAGGACGTATGGGAAGAGACACGGGATAGGTAAGTTCTATAGGGAACACGCCATATAGTTATTTCACACCCCGTGTTGTGTGGACCCTTTGTCCGCCCGTGTAACTAAAAACATGAATGGAGGAAATCCTTTCTTTTACATGTTGTTTCAATGATGAATAGGCCGTGTAGTGTGACCAGGGGACCCGTGCGTGTAGTTGACAAACACGGGTTGGTGTTACCTCTTCTTGAACATTCCATGTACCTGTGGGACACACCTTGTAGTCTTGACCGGGGAAGGACCGTGTAGAATTGGCTATGTGGCTGGGAATACGGTGTTGTGTACACGCCGTCTGTGGGTGTAACACGTCGTGTAGTGTCAGCTGTGTGGTCAGCCGTGTCACTAAAATCATGGGAAGTTGGAAATTAATTCGTACATGCCATGTCTATCTGGGACACGCCTTGTAGTTTCGTTCAAAGGAGAGCAGTGTGGCTAAGATGTGTAGAGGGACTTGGACAGGGTGGAAAATTCAAGTACATTTCATGTGTGTGGAAGACACGCTGTTTGTTTTGGGGTGTTACACGATGAGTTTGAGAAGATCACATTCCCATGTGAAAGACATGAGGAAACACACCTTCTAGTTATTATACACGCCGTGTAGTCTTGTTTTGTAAAAAATGAAAGTTTTATTTTCCTTTTTCCCTTATTACACTCCTTGTTTTCAGTCCTTGATAAATTTTGATCTAGGAGTCTGTTTGACCTTGTAGAGTCAAGCCACCGAGACGACCACCATTTATTCACCAACAGAGTGGTGAAGATTATAAACCTTAGATGGTAGGCCATGGGATAGTAGTGGATCCTCCATCAGAGCCAGATGCGGTGCCATCCATTATACCAGACACAGGTGTGGAGGCGTAGTTTTGTGAAGGGTTCATACGGTTTATGCAGACCTTCCAGGGAGCATTGCAGGTCACCATAACTATGGAAGAGCTAACACATATCTTTCTGCAGTAGCATCTACCTAGGTTTTCAGGGGATGGCAGACGATAGGCTGTGGAGTCTTGGCTAGTTTCTATGCAGACAATATTCAAGCATCTAGAGATGCCTCCATGGAAGAGGGTCAAGATCACTACATACATGCTGCGTGATTCCACCAAGTGGTGGTGGGATGTTAACACCCTGTCAGAGCATCACAAAGACATGGCAAAGGAAGATTTTTTGGAAGTATTCTCTGACTTCTTCTTTCTAGAGACACTGAGGGAAGATCGAGCTTGAGAGTTCATGAATCTTCAGTAAGGTGCCATGTTAGTGATGGATTATTCTGCTCACTGTACCGAGATTCATCATTTTGCACCTGTTCTGGTGGGTGATGAGACATTGAGGGCCAAAAGCTTTGATTATGGTCTTCAATATGACATCTGAGCACTAGTTAATGATTTCAGGTTGCCGACAATGCATGTTATTGTGAACTAGTCACTGATTACTTAACGGAACCTGCAGGGAGCTAGTGGTGTGGTCCAAGGTGGTTCGACGCCAGCTTCTGGTATTATTTCTATCGAGAAGAGGAAGCAACAGATGAGTTTCCATCACAGTGTCTGTACTAGCCAAGCTATTACTTTTGGTGGCCCGGTCATATGTTATAAGTTTGATAGATAGGGGAACAAGAGACCTCAGTGTACCTGTGACCTAGTGGTGTTCTGAGCTTGCGGCAAGATGGGTCATCTGCAGCGCTTTTGCAGGGTGTTTCCCCATATTGCTATTGAGAGGGGTTCTATGCAGACTCCGCATGTGGGAGTAAGACCAACAGCTTTTTACCAGTCGGGGAATTGGGATATGTCAGGATGTAAAGACAGAGGTGTTGGTCATGGTCATGGTAGCCAGCCACCAGGATCTCAGAGGTAGCAGGCGGGGCAGATCTGGGTAGCCAGGCTGTGTCTCAGGGCCAGGACACTGGGCAGGCATATGAAGTGCAACAGATCCAACAGGAGCAGGATCCTGGACCTTTTAATGTCATAGGTACTATTTTAGTAGCTTCTATTTTATCTTTTTTACTTTTCAATACAGGTACTACACATAGCTTTATATCTGCGAACGCTGTGGAGATCCTTGGGATCAGAGTTTCTTCTTCTGATGATGATATGAAGCTAGACACTCTGTTGGGGACAAGAACGGCTGGTGTGTGTCAGTGCAGGGAGTTCCCCTATTGGTTGGTGGGTTTCACTTTCTATGGGACCTCTATGTCTTATAGATGAAGTGCTATGATTTCATTATCAGGATGGACTGGTTGGTACCCTTTCGATCCTTTGTAGATTTCTATCATCGCAGGGTGAGTTTCACGTCACAAGAGGGATGCGAGTTTCTCTATAAAGGTGAATGGGATGTCCTGGTGAGCTGAGCTGGACCTGAGCATCATGGGCGAGGTGGTGTGATTGCCCAGATTGCGAGTTTATATATGGATGATCAGGGGAATTGTCAGTAGGATTTCCCTCCAGTGGTTGATCGTTTCAGGGATGTCTTCCAGGACAACTTTTTGGGTCTACCTCTGGAGCGAGAGGTGGATTTCTTTTTTGAGATTGTGCCAGGAGTAGCATCGGTGTCCATTCCTCCTTATAGGATGGCTACACCAGTGTTGTTGGAGCTCATGAGACTATTAAAGGAGTTACAAGCAAAGGGTGTTATCCAACCCAGTACTTCTCCTTGGCGTTCCCTGGTCCATTTTGCGAAGAAGGCAGACGATACCCTCAGAATCTGTGTAGATTATCAGAAGCTGAACCAGATGACAGTTAAGAACTGATATCCCTTGTCAAGGATCGAGGATCTCTTTGATCAACTTCAGGAAGCAGGAGTGTTCTCGAAGACTGAATTAAGATCCGTATATCATCAGTTATGCATTAGACCATCGGATATACTGCTCACATCTTTTCGGAGAAGATATGGTCTATACGAGTACTTGGTTATGTCGTTTGAGCTCACGAACACACCAGTAGTTTTCATTGCTCTGATGAATCGTGTGTCCACCCTTATCTAGATTCTTTTGTGGTAGTCTTCGTGGATGATATCTTGGTGTACTATCGCACTCGAAAGGGCCATGATACCCATCTTGAGATCATATTGATTACACTGAGAGAGAATCATCTATATGCTATGCTCTCAAAGTGACACATTTGGATAGACAAGATACAATTCTAGGGTCATATCATCTCAGAGGTAGGAGTTTCAGTAGACCCATAGAAAGTGAGAGCAGTAGTTTCCTGGGAGCAACCTAAGAACATGTTTGAGATACAGAGTCTCTTAGGGATGGCTGGTTACTACATGCTCTTTATACAAGACATCTCCTATTTAGCAGCGCCATTGACGGGTTTATCTAAGAAGGGTGTGAAGTTAATATTGTCAGAAGATTTCAAGACAGCCTTTCAGAAGTTGAAGGGTAGGTTGAAATCAGCACCAGTCCTAATCCTTCTAGAGCAGGGGAAGAGATATACAGTTTACTATGTTGCATCAGAAATTGGGCTAGGAGTAGTGTTGATGGAGGGTGATCAAGTTTTTGCGTACGAGTCTCGGTAGTTGAGGCCACATAAGAGGAATTACCCGACTCATGATCTCGAGTTGGCTGCAATTGTTCATGCATTGTGCTATTGGAGACATTATCTCTTGGGAGAGCATTTTGTGGTTTTTACCAACCACAAAAGTCTCAAATATATATTTACCCCACCTGACCTGAACCTAAGACAGTGAAGGTGGGTCGATTACCATCAGTACTTCAATTTTTAGCAAACCTATACACCTAGTAAAGGTAATGTAGTAGCTGATGAACTATGTAAGAGGAATGAGATACAGGCAGTGCATGAGGCCAGTGGTGAGTGGCAGCATATGACCTTGTTCTCTGAGATGCATTTGGAGGTGCATAACAGTCAGGGGCAGAACTGTCTTTATTCCTTATCTATGACTTCTAACCTCCTGTATAGAGTGAGGATGAGAAAGCTAGCTGATTCAGAAGGCGTAGTTCTACGAGAGTCTGTGGCAAGTGAGGACCCTCCTCCTGGATGGACGATAGGCGATGATGAGGTACTACATTTCCATGGACAAGTGTGGGCTCCAGGGGATATACGCGAGGAGTTGATGTGAGAGTTTCATGATTCAGCTTGGGTAGTTCATCCAGGACTCACCAAGATGTAGCATGACTTGATACATCAATATTAGTGGCCAGGTATGAAGAGATAGGTAGTTGGTTTTGTTACAAGATGTCCAACATTTCAGCAGGTTCAGGAGAAGCATCAGAGGCCAGTTGGGATGTTACATCAGTTACCCATTTCGGAGTGGAAATGGGATGATGTCGTGATGGACTTTGTGACTGAGTTTCCAAGTTCACCACCAGTCAATGATGTCGTATGGGTTGTTGTGGACATAATCACAAAGGTAGCTCACTTTTTTCGATTAAGGAGACCTTCGGTGTTGACGATCTCGAGAAGTTGTATATCTGAGAGACAGTGCGTCTTCATGGGGTCCCTCATTCTATAATTTCAGATAGGGATGCCCGCTTTACATCTCGTTTCTGGAAGAGTTTTTAGAGGGAACTGAGGACACAGGTGCTTCTGATCACAGCTTACCACCCTCAGACCAACGGCCAGTCAGGGCGTACGATATAGGTGCTTAGGGAAATGCTGCGCGCATGCGTCATAGACTTCAGGGGCTCTTGGGAGAAGCATATACCCTGGTTGAGATTTCCTATAATAATAGTTTTCTAGCAACAATTGAGATTTCACCATATGAGGATTTATATGGTAGGCCATTATGATCACCTTTTTGCAGGTTAGAGGCAGGTGAGGCAGCTTTGTTGGGACAATGTCTTGTCCAGGAGACTAATGAGCAGGTCCAGTTGATTCAGAAGCAGATGGCTAACGCACAGTCTTGTCAGATATCTTATGCTTATCACTGCAGATGACCCTTGGAGATTGTGGTCTTGGATCAGGTTTTATTTCATGGTTCACCGAGGTTGGAACACAGGAAGATTAGGAGATAGGGAAAACATTTACCAGGGTATGTGTGGCCGTTTGAGATTCTGTAGAAATTCGGGCCGATTGCCTATTGGTTTTAGTTACTACAGAGGTATCGGTCCATACACAACGTCTTCCATGAATCTTAACTGTGCCATTATCATTCAGACCCATCTCATGTCTTTCAGCCCGAGGAGGCTGATCTACAGATCAATGCATCCTTTGAGGAGCATCCTATTCGTATTGTTGATAGGAGCACAAATGTTCTCTGATCCTGGTGAGTTCCCCTTGTATGGGTGCTATGGCTGCATGGCCGAGTACTGGACGAAACTTGGGAGCGGGAGACTGACATATGAGCTCATTGGCTAGAGTTGTTCACCGCTTTATCTTCACCACCATTAGAAGGGCAATTTGGGGACGAATTGCTTTACGGAGGGAAGTTTGTAAAAACTCGGTTCTTATTATCGAGGTACGAGTTTCTTATTTTCATTTTCCTTAAGTGTTTTTGAGAAAATATGGAAAATGTGGAAAATAAAAAATTGTGTGACTACACGCCGTGTACGTTTCCACACGCTATGTACTTTTGCCATAAAGGATGGGTACATAGGGTGTGTAGGACTATCAGGGATGAAGTGTGTAAAAACTGACTACACGACGTGTACTGGGTATTTACACACCGTGTAATCAGTCAGCAGGTGAACAATGAAGTTGTGAAGGTAGCTGCCAGCTGAGCGACGGTACAAGCCTTGTAATCAGGAATACATGTCGTGTACTCATGTTGACGGATGAATAGTTCGATGGTGAAAATGGTAGCCGCCAGATGAACATTTAAATAAGAAAAGTACATGCTGGGTACTTGAGAGTACACGCTGTGTTGTTTTTTTCTGCTTAAAATGGGATGTTACCTCCTTTGATCACATAGGAATCTTAGAATGCAGTATTAGAGTGGGAGACACGGTCAGAACTTTGAGGATATCCCAACCGCACACCAGGAACTCGATTCCTACGCCATCGATCTCTTTGGAATAGCACAGGTGAGTTCTTTATCCTCCTTGTGTGTTTCTTACCAATTCTTTCTTGAGGGAAATTTATTTAATTTTGAATGGGATTACTTTCACCTCAGATCTACGTCTTTCTTAGACGATTCGGGAGGCGTCGTTCATGTATACCAATCAGGGGTGATCGAGGTAGGTGGTCTCATGTTTAAATTACAACTCTTGTGTGTTTTGTGTACACATTGATACACGCCCATGTTAGGGGTGTCGTATGGCTGAGGCCTTGCGTAATTAAATACCTAGAATTTCATAGGTAATTTAATGAATATGTATAATTGTTGTTTGGTATCACTGCTTGGATCCAGGACCCCCCCAGGGGTGCGTTCCTCTGTTTAGCCATTTGGACAGGATACCTGAGGGTATTCCATGATTATAATGTGTATTAAATTTCCTTAAGAGGAAATGTATAAAAACATCTGATTAATGATTTTTTCTTGGCCCGGTTACTTGCACCTGAGGGAAATATTCTTTTAGCCTGAGGGCATTGTTTTTTTAGACTAAGGGCTTAATACTACTTAGCATGAGGGCAACGTTTTTTTCTGCCCAAGGGAAACACTTCTTATGCCTGAGGGCAGTGACTTCTGTACCTAAGGGAAATATCTCCTACTACTGAGGGAAATATTTGATAGCCTGAGGGAAATCCTGGGGGCATGGTTTTATTATATTAGACTGAGGGAAATGTTTTGATTTTCTTAAGGGCTTCGTTTTTATGAGCACATAATGTTATTAAATTAATTGAATGGTTAAAATGAATATCAAAATGGAAATGAAAGTAGTAGTGATATTTATTTTTGAGTACTTACTAGTTTACTACATTTAATTTTTCACACTGTTGTTTCATATTTTCACTGACAGATTGGCACGGGCCTTTGGTGGGTGCCTACTAGGATTTATTTCTCACACCCTATTTGGGTCATGTCTTATACCCAAAAAGATTACATTTCTACATGTGTGAATAAGGGAAAGAGACCCTATAAAGGTACTTGATTGTAGTAGAGGAGTGGGAGAGCATGGGACTGAGCTTCGGCTTGTGATGCTGCTGCATTCTATTCACTCTACCTTGTTTTGTTGGGTTGTACCTTGTACTTTGAGATATATTGTATTGTATTATAGTCTATCTTGTTCTGTCTGCTTTCATAGAATTAGTGACATGTTTCATCTTTATATATATGACTGTTATTTCTCTTTTATTTCAGTTGTCCATTTCAGTTTTATATTGTTTACTACTTCCACTGTTGTATGCTTATTTATTTTATTCCGCTATGCTACACTATGACAAATGAGGGCATAGTTTCCACACTATTAGTCCTTAGCCCTCGCTACTAGTTGGCAGCCTCTGGAATTTTGGGAAATGTGCTTGAGGTCATGTGACTAACCGGGTTGGGGGCACCTGTTGAGTGGCAACCTGATCCGGGATGTTACACTGTCCATAATGATCAATGAGTATGAACCATTAGAATCAATATTCTACTTGAAATACTAAACTACTAAATTGGATTCTAGATTCAGTGGATTCCTTTTGTGCATCATGGTAATAATTAGTTCTAGTATCATATTTCCCTATTGAAAAGGATTGGAGGAAAATATTGTTATTGAATGCTCACGGCACTTGGTTCTGATGAATTCCCACGTTAAATAATGCATGGAAAATGATGCATTAAATATCACCAAAATAAACCAAATAGAATTTATCTCTCTTATTTAGTGTTTTCTAATCATAAACTATTATTCAGAGTGATTCCAGATGAACCTTTATATGTAAGACTACTTTTTTCCCATATACCAAGGGAAATGGGGTTTTGGTTGAATTATGAGTCATCATTCAGTATGCCTATAGGTTTTTGGAGTGTATTTAATTCTCAAACATCGAGTTACGGACACTAATCATTTAAAAGATGTAAATGTAGGTTTTAACCATTAAAATATACTAATTATTATATGTTTTATTAAAGGATATATAGATGGATCAGATGATATAATTGGCATTGAACATTAATAGCTCAGTGTACAAAATGTTTGTGAAATAATTTGTAAGAATTTTGTGAGGACTACTAAACCTATAGGGGATGTGTGGAATTATAAACCCAATAACTTACCTTTTCCTGACACCATTAAGGGGGATTGACTGCACCCACTTTGAAAAGATGTTTTTGGAATTCAGAACAAAGAAAAAAAATTTAGTTTTCACTGGAGGGAAATGAACCACAACATTATGTCCCATATATAAAGTTACCTAATTACATAGAGGTACGAATAATCTAAAGTAGTTGATTCTTAATGATGGTAGGGTTATGGAATGGAAGACATGTCTTCTACAAATTGACGCAATCACGATCCATAGTGGGCCTGAATTAACCCAACCACCAAATATAGTAGGAAATATTTAATCCCAATATATGGACCACACATGACCCATAATGTACCTATTTCATGTATTGGGGGACCACCATACCCTAAATTCTATAGGGGAGGATTCATTTGAATCCATTCCTGTAGAAGGCCATCTTAGGAATGGGGCCATATAGGATGTTAATTTGTAATAAAAAACTAGAGGATTCGACTATGATTGATATGGTCAGTGGGAGAGTTTCATAATGAGTATTATACATAAATATATTCTTCTAATTATGTGAAACTTTAGTCACTAAGGATATCAATGTACCTACCACATAATCCCCTTCTTTTAACTAGTTTACCTATCAGTCTACATCATCAGAACTGATTAGTGATATGACCCTTTTACATTCTACATGAATATCCAATTTATCTTGGTAAAATTATTTAAGATATGATTCCAAGGATGAAAAAGAATTGGTTCATTCTATCTTTGATTAGGGAACATGACTCACCATTGTATGGGAAGGTATCAAGGCCATTAACTGACAATTCTGCTCTCGATGGTCAATTAGTTCTAGTTTCTTGATGAAACAGTCACCACTAATCTTTTGATGAGTATATCAATGTTACCATTAAAAATTTGGTAGTGGAAGTTCCATATAAAGAGAGAGCTCATGAGGACTGATAAGTTCCTACCACTTAGTCACATTGTTTGTATAACTATCTGATAATAGTAATGAGTATAGACTATTGGACTGCATAAGAGTAATGTTAACAATCCCAAGGAAATCCCTTTTGAAATTGTGTTTGTTAAGACTTATCTCGGTTATTCAATAAAAGGAACCATCAAAATGAATATTTCAATATGTAATGGTCTAATATGTATAGTGGATGGGATCTTCCAGGTAGACAATATCTTGGGGATGTTCCTTGAGGGGTTAAATACACATCCAAGAAATCCTCCGGGGCATGGGACATGATATAATTATAGAAGATAAACCTAATGTAAACTACTACATAGTCAGTACATAATAGAATATTTTTTCAATCAGTATGAGGAGATTGAGGATATACATCAAATGAACAATTTTGTATACTATATTCATATCCTGGTGATACAAGTTGTGTCAGAACCACTAAACTAAATATACAATGGTGAAGAAAAAATTCTTGATTGGAGATTATCTTTTTTCTATATAGAGGACCATGTAACTGATATAATGTTGGTTTTTTGTCTAACTTTTTTATTCATTTGATCTAGAAGGCCATGAAGTACCATTCTAGGGAAGTCACAAATAAGACTGGTGGCTTCCTTAAGGAAGCTGAAATCACATTCGGAAAATGAAACCGATACTTCGTGATGTACTACAATGCATTTTGGTAGTATTTATACCCTATTATAAGGTTAAATTTTAAATGATATTTGATATGGGATTACAGTTTCCATCCAAATTCTCAATTACTCTCTAGATATAGGACAAGTGGCCTTGATTTAGTAGAAAATATTAAATATTGTGTGGATGAGGTATATTGTTGATAGTTTTGATCTTTTAAAGATTAATTAGAATACCTATGTACATAAAAATGAATCTATGTAACCTTCTAGATGTATCCAAGAACTCACACATTATGGGGATAATTTTTATGTGATGAAAGAAGAGGAAGTTGGATTATTTATCCACTTATTAGAGATGGACCTTCTAATCAAAATATTAACAAAAAAATCTTCTATAATAATTTAATCAATTTCCTATATAGTGATTTCATGATGTGTGAATTGAATGGTGTTTCATGTCTCTATAATTCCTAAAATAGAATGGAATAACCCAATAGTTTAAGGTTCCCTATAGATCTCTAAAAATGGGGGCCTCCTCATTATCTTGGGTTATTCAAATCTAATTACAGACTAAATAACCATCCATAAATAAGAGGATTTGGAATCCATACATGGAATAAATAAGTAGATATGTTACTATATGGGGAAATTTTTTTTACGTAGGTGTGGTTGAGATGCGTAAATTCAATAATTACTCTGATATGCCCCTCATTCTTCCTAACTAGCATAATGATAGGTGGGAACATGGTTTTCTGGACAACTCTAATAAATATAGCCTTAATTTAAATCTCAAAATTATATTCCACCAGGAATCATGGAATGAATTCATATTACAAGAAGGAACATCAAACCCCATATGTCTCGCTGGGAGACCAAGGTGATGAAAAAAACCCCAATGATTAATCCCTTACATATTAATGTATATCAAATATAACACCTTGTCGTATCATTCAAGAAACTAGTATAAATTTTTTTGTTCCTCTGGATGAATGAATGTATTGATCATCATTAGTCGTGGGTCTTCTTAGGTGATGAGATTTACCTAGTTTAGCTCATCTACAATGGTGGAGACAACATATTCGAATTCTATATGGGTGTAATCAATATCAAATTCCTTATGTGAGACCTGATGCTTGGATAGAGTGGTGAAATTTTTGGATTTACATATCTAGAAGTGGTACTCACATCTTATCTTGAAGAAGTTGAAACATTGATGATGTGTTCCTTTTAGAATGTGATTTTGGTGATGAAAGATTTTGACCCAATCCCATGTATCATATAAATTTGATTCCCGCCATTGATAGAAATATAATAGTTTTGAGTGGTCTCACAAATAGTCAACATGAATTTTTATACTTGTGGAGGTGTTGTGGATCAGTGTCCATGGGGCTAATTCCTCAGTCTTACATTGGAGTATGGATTTATAATAATGGCCATTCCTATCCCATATATGAATATGAGTTAATATAAAATCACTAAACATTCACGGAGACAATTATTCAACATACCAGGTCTAGTGTTTTGGGATAAAATCGACAGACTATAAGAATGATGTTTTCTTTTAGATCATCCAAGGGCTTTACTGAAGTGGTTGTTAGATCATTAGGCATTCTGATACATTCAACCCCATTAGACAATAGAAGTTTTTATCCATTTTTTCAGTATCCATTATCTCAGTAGTCAATCTCATATGAGTTAAATGGATAAGATTCACCATAGAATACACTAATATGGCTTTAATAGGAGTCTTTAAGGAACCAAATAAATGAATAAGAGACCATTGTTTGTATATAAATGGAGGGATTTACTAAAATTGGTTGTAGGATGTGTCCTGAGAGAATACAAAAAATTTGGTGCCTCGTCCCATTACACCTAAATGTGTCTTAATGTAGACACTTAAATGATTCTTATGCTTTCAATTATCAAACCACTTAATTGTGAAGTTAGAGGGAGACATACTGGCATATTTATGTCCAAACAAGTGCAGTGTCTTGGTTAGGATGTGATGGAACCATGAATAATAATCCACTAAGAGGAGATGAATTTAGGATAATCCAAATTTTTATGTACATTCTTTATACATTTATTTATGTTTTAGTAGTTTTTTTATTCAATAATACAATGGTTTTTCATTTTTTATTCAAAATTGAAATTTAGGAATAAATTTAAAAATTGTAAAAAATATGAAATAGTAGGATTTAAACATCATGAAGGGAATTCAAAATGAACACTTCTCATTCATTCTAGGCATGCAGAGCCACATTCAATCTCATGAATACATAAATATTGTAGATCTATTACATGATGTGTACATGGATTATAGATCATGATAATTTTAATAACATATTCAAATTAATCATCAAAATGTGAATCATATACATAATGTGTAGACTTTACACAATGTGAAATGTATGATACCTTAACTAGTAAAAGATTAATGTTATGGATTTCTCAAGATTTAATAATTTTTTTATAGAGGAATTCATATCTTAATTACATTGCATGAAATCCACTACATGTCATTTATATATCGAGGAAGATTCCATGTAAGTACATTATACAACCTAATGACTTTGCACATCATTTAATTCTCATGCCTTAAAATTTTATAGTGCATCCACTACACATGTAAGTTTTTATCACATGCCTATTATTTCATAATTATTTCCTATTATCCTTGTTTTATCTTATATTATGTTCTGATATAGTTTTAATTCATTCCTTTACTATTTTTAATTATTCTTTTTCTATATCTTGTCAGTTAACATCTGTTATTTTTCTATTTCATATCCACATTCTATTTCAATGCTTTTTTTCCAAACAATTTTTTGTTCATCATTAACACTTTCTATTTCATTCTTGTTTATAAATGAATATCATGATGTAAATTTTATGGGAATTTTTTTAACTATGGAAATATTTTTTCTATATTGATTTATCATTATAAAAAAAAATTCTCCACCTTAACTTTTATATTTAATCACATCATCTTATGGTAATATTCTTAGGTTTAGGGGTCAAGAGTCAGGGTGTTTTGAACATAATAAATATAAAAAACGAAATTTGGTATCCCTATGATAAGAAAAATGGTTTAAAATAATTTCAATTCTCATTTGATTGAATCTACCTTGACATTAAAAGGAGTAATCTAATGATTATGACCTAGTTAGTGTTTATCAAGTTATGATATATAGAATATTATTATTTCAACATAGAATCCAAGATTCATATTACCTTATTATCCAATAATCTAGATCCACAAGTAGGTACCAAATTAGATTGATCTAATTTTTTGGATAGAGATAAATTGGTATCTTTTGTAGCACTCTATAACATATTTTATAAGACTCTCAGAAGTTAGATTTAGTATTATATTTTTCTTGTACCTTGAAATTTACCCTAAACCCTCCTTTAATCTGATTTCAATTTTTTGAATCATATTTTATTAAATTAATTAAAATTATGTTTAAAGTGAGAATATACTAACCAAAAGGTTCTTACCATTGGGATTCTTATTTTCAAGCTCTCTTTTTGGATTTGATTCAAGACTACATTTTTTGTATGCCTTAGTAGATGAGTGTAGTTTGGGATATAAATTTCAAATTTCATCATGCCCAGAGGATTTAATGATATATTCTTGGTAAATCAAATTTATTTTCCATTGATGGGGAAAACTATGTTTTGGGATAGTTACCGTCAGCCTAAAACTTGGACAACCTCACCCCCTTATCTTCTTCTTTTTTAATTCCAGCTTTATTTTTTATTTTTTTCTAGTCTAAAACCATCATCCTAATTTATTTAGCTTAGTGCATGATCCATGGTCCCATTACATATTCCAGGATCTTGGATTCACATGATATAATTCCTTTAGATTTATGTATTGGTACACACTGATTCTTAATAATTATTGAGAACAATGTTCTTTCACCACCAAACCCAAAAAATACCCATCATTTTCCACTAGATCTTTAGGCAGAGTGACCCAAATTTTAGCAGTGAATAATCCTAGAATACAACATTTATTCCATCGGTGGGGTCACAACCAACATTTTGAACCCACCAATTTAGGTGGATTCATTAAATATAAAACCTCATCTCATTCATCCAATAAATTGGGAATTTAAGTGGGAATCAAAGTGAGGACCCACATGAATACATTTAAAACTTCCTAGAGTTTTTTTATACCTTCCATAACATGGGAATTTTGTCTAATGTAACTATTATTTGTGTCTTCCCATTCCACTTACAAGACAAATACATGGATTGGATATGAATTTAGGGACCCCAGTCCATCACGACATGGGGAAACTGTTACAATACATTTGTTGATAAATATTTCCCATTGAACCAAACCTGGAATCTCAGAAATGAGACTCAAAATTAAAATCAGGTAGATGATGAACCATCCATGGAAGGAATATACTTATTTGAGGATCTAATTAGGAAGTTACTACACCATGGACTTGATGTGTGAATTCAGTTGAAATCCTTCTACCATGGACTCAAACTGCATGATGGTATTGTGGTGGATGCTACCACTAATGGATGGCTCATACTAATGAAATGTGAAGTTATCACATAAATTTTGGGTAAAACATCCCACATTTATAGTCTACCAGACTGTGATAGAGGACCACCTTGGTAGGGAATTCAAATGGTGGTGTAGAATACCCATCTGGTAGCCCAAGTTGAGGACCTACCCAAAAAGAATTTTTCCTTCAAACTTCATACTCCACCCATTGATCCTATTATGGATCATAAATATTCTAATATTTATGGAGGCCCACACTCATTTCATGACATCAAGGTATGTTTAGAAGATCTAAAAATCAATTATTATAATTATTTCAATTACAATAAATAAATTCGCAGTAACTGTACCCCCAATAGTACCTCTAATGGTACTATTTGTTGAGGTTGGTTCAGAGGAAATGAGCAAAATGGATTATAAGAACGAGAGGGTATGGAACATGACATTGGTTCAAGCTTGTGCATGCAAGGGAATGCCTAGTCGAGTAGCCAAGAGAAGATGGAGAGCTGATTTCATGATGAAGATGCTAGGGAAGAGCAGTTCCAAGTAGTTAGTCTGGGTTTTATGTACTGTTTGAAGCCTACGGGCATTGAATTATTCTAAGTCCTATGGTTATTGTTATAATTATGCCTATGGTCTTTATAAGGGTTCCACGTCACCCCTTGAAAGGTTGATTATCAAAAATCAATAAAAAAATGAAGGCTTTCAGGCCATTGAATGGATGGTTCAATGGACACAACAACCTAACCAAGGTTACTATCAGAATATGAGTGTTCATGTTACACCACATAATCATGTATCTCTAGGATACCCTAAAAAATTTCTAACTCCTTGACCACAACTGCAATTTCAAAAACTATTACCTTGGGATCAACAATTTTCACTAAATCAGCAACAAAATTATCAGCAAGCTCTACTAATTCCACCATAAAAATAAATAACAACTTAATTACAATCATAATTACCTACTCACCTCATTAATTCATAAATAATATTGTACGATGAAAAATAATGAATCAGAAATAAAAAATCCCATGGCTTCCTCGCAAAACCTTGAGCATTATGTGGGCATGATCTCTAAGATATCATTAAATAAATTATTATGTAGCATTACTAGTAATACATTGGATATTTATTTGAAGAAGGAAAAGCCAATAGCTATTAGGAGGGAAAATATTTTGGAATTTTAATAGGCTTCACTTGGAGTGATAAAGCATTTAATAAAATAAGATAATGGTGCTCAGAAGAAGATAAATCAATAAACAAAGCTCCAGTTAATGAAAAGACAGAAAATAATAATTTATATGTGGAAATGATACCATATAAACCCCATAACACTTTTTTAAATATGTAGATACATGCTACAAGATAGGGGAAATATTAAAAAAATAAGAGATGTTTAAAAAACAACACATAAAAACTCCATTTGTTGATGAGATTTCTAATGATCATGCCCCTACAAGATTATTTAAAGACCTTCCCTCTATAAAATATAAAATGGATGACATAGGAGTCATCTACCTACATTAATAATGTCCACTTTTTGTTAATTGTATGTTTCTCCAATAATTGGAGACACTAAATTTTTTCCAACTCATTGCACCATATGAACAAGGATATTTTCATGAGCCTTATGTGATCTCATCAAAAGTTTAAATCTTATTCATATGTGTTTTTTAAAAATAATGGATATTGGATAATTAAAACCAACAAAAGTGGAACTCCAACTAGAAGTCCACTCAGTTTGGGACCCTCAGTGACCACTCCTGAATGTCTTAGTAAATGATGTAAACTAATTTTCCCTACAGATTTCCTCGTTATGGATATGAAGGATGAATGAGGTGTCCTCTTAATTCTAGGGAGACAATATCTAAAAAATGAGAAAGAACTGATCAATGTAAACCATAAAAGGATGACATTTAGAGTTGGTGAGGAACAAGTTATGTTTTATTTAGTGAAGGGTGATAAGAAAAATTGTGCACCATCATATTTCAATTTCATCTCTCTCACTGATAATATGGATGATTATATTACTATTGATAATGATAAAGATAGACTATATTATTTTGTAAATGAATACACCAATCATTGGAACACAGATTACACTTCACCTTAGATGAGGGACTCAATCAAACCTTTAATACCCTCTATTTTTAATAACTGTTATATGGTCAATGTTTCCTTATTTTTAAAATCATATAAATGGAATTGTCTCTAGCTCTATACAAAAAAAATCACTAACATAGATGAAACATAGATTAGGTTAGATTAGAAATTAGGGAGGTTTAGAATTGATAGATATGGTTTAGAGATATTATTCCAAACATAAAAAAAATTAAAACATCAAATTCACATTTTGTATTTACTATAAATTAAATTAAATCATCAAGATGCAAAAAAAGAGTCCAATGTGGTAGAAATTTTGTACTAAATACATGGTGTCAAAATGTAGACATAGATTTTAAAATCAATAAACCCTTATTTCACATAACCCCCTTTTAAATGTTGCTCAAAATCCTTCCCTCCCTCCTCAAACATTCAATTCCATCCCTTCTTCTCTGGGCATAACCTCGGCCTCCCTCCACCAGTCATACCATATCCTACTATGTCCTTTTCTCCATGTAAACTATCATGGATCAATCAAAACACACATCCAGTGAGAAAATCCACTCCTTCCCAAGCACTTGTCTGATTGTCTTACTCTACCACACGCAAATACTTCCACCTAATGTTCTATATTTTCCTCTCTATCTACTTTAGCCCTTGTGTAATGATATTAGACATCCATCTCATTGTTGAGTGGTTCGCAATTCCCACACTTTATCCATTTCTTACACTTCTCGATACTAGGTTATCAGATTTCACTGGCATATCTCCAAGAATATCTGATGCGTACCATGAAGAAATTATACCTGGTTTTGCTAGAGAAAATTCTTGTGAATAAGGTGGTTCTTGAGGTTTTTCATTATATGGTCTTTTATACCTTAACCTATGTCAATTAATATACCATAAGGGAGATTTTCCTTCAGTTCATGGCCACATTATAGCTCTATATAAAATACATCACATTTCACTATAGTGGTTAGTCTTGGGAGATAACCCTCGAATACTTTGGCATCAGACTCAATATCTCTACCAAGGAATTTGTCACTTCAGCTGCTTACTAAATCATCATTCAGGACACAAATATGTAGGATGTAGTTGTGTATTTTACATTGCCAGCCCGAGATCCTTAGAGTACCCAAGACCAACATACGATGAAGAGATCCCATATTTGGGGTGCCTCTCTACCGATTCTGCATCGAGTTCTCTCTCACAGTTGGTTGTCCATAAGATATTCTCAAAGAATAATCAATTAGATTGAGGTACTAATTCTCACCAAAACTATGGGAGGCCCTTCAATCAAAATAGGGTGAAAATGTTACAGTTTATATGAGACCTTGGTTCAGAGGACTTGGCATACTCAAATGGGGGTCAGTTTCATCACTTATCTATCCAAACATATCATCATCTTCGACCCTACTCATCTCATCCATTCCATTTGGGAATATAGAGTATATTGATATCCTTATGATAAAAAATATAAATATCTTAAGAAGGGTCTATGGGAAATACCCGTGAGACCTCGAGTACGTTGTCGATTTGTCTTCTAATCATACCCCTACGGCATTATCCCTATCCCTAACACTAGCTAATTATCTCTCTACCCCAACTTTCACATGATCTCCCTATCCAAATACATTATTCCAGAGACACAATCACCAACCATCAATGATAAATAACCTTCCAAAACTGCACCACCACCACTACCTCGTCTACCCCTTCTGATTTCTTTCTGACCTCTAAACTATTCTACAATGTATCCCAGAGAAATAGTGCAATATATTATACTGTATACACATTCATTTCCTGGATCCATCTGATTTCCTGACCCCCACACCACCACTAGACCCTTCATCTTTCCACCCTCAACCACCTACATCACCAACCACAACTATCATTCCCCACTTGGTCAACCTACCTCTTGAGCTCACTAAACGTACTGTCAAGCTATAGTTCCTATATATATAGGACTCACATAGTAATTTCCTTGAATAAATTTATCTAAGGATCCCTTTGTTGATCTAGTTTCCCAATTTACAACCTCAATATGGATCAACACCTTAACTAATCTATCCTTCTCCAATATTCATGCCATTACCACAACACTTATTACAGTGGTTGATACTCCACTAGCCACCTCTATTGATGAAATTTTTAATTACCCAAAACCATTATCAACAAAATTATAGTATTATAATTATTTTATATAGTATAAACACATAAAAACACATGTAGAACACAATAAAGGCTTTATAAATAAAGAATTAATGAAATAAAAGGCATTTGTTGTAGTTAAGGTACATATACCAAAGGAATATTAAATGTACCTTTGAAATAGTCACATTACCCTAAAAAATTATAATCTAGAAAATTTAATAGAAACATGACCAATAAAATGATAAAGAAAATATTTGTATCTTATAAATGGTAATATAATATTATTATATCATAGTATAGGTAAATGAATATTTCATAAACTATTAATTAATTATTGGTATTTTTGTAATTTATAAATATTTAATTAAAATTTGGTAAATAAATTAATAATAAGAACGAAAATATATTTCATAAGGATTATTCATATGTTAGTATTTTTATTCCTTATTATTATTATAACTTTTATGAGACATTGGTTATATTTTCAAACTATCAGAAAAGCAGTTTAAATTTTAAAATATTAATTTTCAAAGTGTTTATTTTAATTAAAAATTATAATTTTCATGTTTAGAAAATTATTTACATAAAATGGAATAAATATTTGAATTCTACAGGTAAAAAAATGGTTAGGGTGAAAGGTTTTGTATTTTTTAGAAATACTTTAATATTTGGTGCATATTAAAATACAATAATTTGTGATAAATGCTAGATACTTTAAATAGGGAGTTGTATGTGATTTACTGATTATGTAATCAAATTATTTCCAATTATAAATGTCATGTTTTTGTATTTAGTTTTAATAAACAACACTATATATTTCATGGAGCCTAATAATAAAATAATGATTACAATACTCAAAACACACCCCCCCTCAACCACTATAAACATCACCCATCACCGCCTCTTCTCTTCACACTTATCAAGCCTTTTTTGTTGTAAAATATAATCCCAATACTCTCTAAAACCCTCTTCCAGACTTCTAAGAGACTTTTGGTCCCAAAAAAAGACCAATACCAATTACCAATGGAGGTTCTCAGGAAGAAAGAATCAAGAGGTAAAACCCTCTTCCATTTTCTTTCAATTTCTTTTCATGTTCATTTATATTCATATATTATCCCCACATACCATTGTTAATGTAGAATGAAAACTATTTTACCTTATATGTACGATATTTTTATCTTTTATTATGGAATAATTCTTCATCACAACTCTTCCACATGATTTTATTAAAAAAACATCGTTTGTGAGGTGTTGATTTACCACATACATGGACGATCTGCTTTCATAATTCAATTATTACTCCAATACTAGTCATGGAACTATTTTTATGGTTTAAAATAATTATATTATATGTATTAAAACCTATTTAATTTATTGGAACTAGTAGATACACATGATATATAATAATATAAGAAAACAAATTAGTGATGATCAAAAAATGCGAAATTAATCTAAACGATTGGAATTAATGGTTTATCTAATAAATAATCCTCAATTTAAAAAAAAATGGTATTTTATTATTATATAATTTTATTAATAAAATATATTTTCTACTCTATGAAACTATCCTAATTATACATGAATTTACATACACATGTACAAGTAAACTGATCATCGAAACAGAGGGAAACTAACTCTCCTGAACGATGAAATTGTATTTCATAACCCATCAAAAGAGAAATAATTGAACATATTAAAATTTTAATAATTAATATAAATTCAAAAAGGGTTATTGATTAATTGATTAATGTATTTAATTTTATTATTTCGGATATTAAGATAAAGTGCATAATCATTTCTAACAAAAGGTAAGGAATTCTACCCGAACCTCTATTATTCCGTCCTATTATTTTTTATCTCTTTTTACACAAATTAAAATATATTTTAATGTTATTTATATAATATAAATGATTATAATATGTTCAAAACTCATTTATCAAGATCCATTCATCCTTATTTATTACAGATATACATGTTGTTAAAGCTTTCATACTCAATACTTCCCTATAAGCAAGACCGATTTAAGGGAACTTCCTAAATTCTTAGCCATTTCCAAATTTCCACCATAATATGTTATAATAAACAATTATCATTAAAAAATTACATATTTATTCATTAAAAAATACCTTGGTTCAATTCTGGTTTTATACAAACAATTATTCTTTCCCATTTTAAATAATATTGACTATTTTCCATTAAACCGTACAGAAATTTTTTATTTCTAAAGATTCTTAAAAAATATTTCCAATTTATTTTAATATAACTTATGATTATATATTCATATATTCTCCTATGAATGTACATTTATTATTAAAATCCATCATTTCATAGACACCACTATGATATTACCTTTTGATATTCTTTTTGACATAACTATGATACCAAATTCATTCCATGGGTAACCCTTATATTTATGTTGGACTTCTTATGTATGATTCTATACATGGAAAATATATTCATGAAAATGTTATGATGGGTGATAATATATATCACTCTAATTAATTGGTTATTATTTAGTCTCGAGGGATTTTATGTATAACAGTCTTGGTGGTTAAGCATGACTCGTGCTCCTCTACGTGAAATGATCCTTGACTTGTGCTCCTATATGTGCAATGAACCTTGACTTGTAATAAAGTCATGCTTTATGTTTCTTACAAATTACTTTGAATTCATTATTTTATGATCCCATGTTATGGTTCCTTATGTATAATAATTCTCTGTTACTTTTTACATCATAATGTTATGCATTCTAACCCATTAGATATGATTAATTTTAATGTTTATTAAATTACTTGGATTTTTAGTACATTAATTTGTTCATTTTATCGACATGTTATCAAATTAATATGTAAGGGCTCAAAGTAATGTCAGATCTTATAATGGATGATAAATAAATAAAAGTTTTATTTAGTTCCATGTTTTCAGTTTTTTGTGCATAGTCTACTAAGACACAAGACTTCACGATCCTTTCTATGTAATGTGATGTTTAATTTTGATTAAAATAATTTAATTATGTGTGTTAACGGGTAGGATTACAATAGTTGGTATCAAAGAAAAATTTTAGTCATTTTTTGGAGACTAGAAATTGATATATTTATTATGTTCCTTATGGTTTAGGCTATGTCTAAGATGCATCCCTATATTTTGGAAATATAGATTAAATGTATTACCAAGAAAATACATCCATGTCGGGATATCACATGTGGATGTGGTTCTAGAATAGATGTACCTAGGAGTGAGAACTCTAAAATGTTTTTCTGGCACTAACTTATTGAAACATTGTATAAGACCACAATCCTTACTATGCACCTAGTTTGAAACTCTCAAGGGATATGCTTTGGTAAATTCATATTCTCATTACAGAACATTACTAACGGCAGAAAGAATATTTTGTTGATAAAATATATTAAGAAAATGATCACAAATAACCTATATTAAAACCTAGTGAATCACAAGGTAGAATATACTTTTTCATTACAAGTTTATCCCTTTTTATCATAGGATTCATTTTATTATGACCATCAGTTAAAATATTCAATCCCCCATAATTTCTCTTTAATTTTCATAGATAATGGAGGGAAATATAAGAACACATTCCCGCAATCAATGTAATAATTAATGTGGTGATTTACCAAATAAAATTCCAAATATTATTAGAACGGGTGCTCAAAACATTATAAAAATACTTGAACCGTTGGATCAAGTTATGAATAACAATATGAATCATGTGGAATTCCCTCTTTCTCTAATTTAAGAGAATTTTGTTGTCGAATCATTCATGCATAAGATAGCCTCCCATGTTTAGTGGATCATTTGTACCCCTTCTTCTGTAACATTGGATTAACTCCACTAAAAACATATTCTCTGTCCTCCGATGCTCAGAATAAGATATTTTTTTGATGGAATTCTTTCTTTTTCATGTATAAGTTGATCATAGATGGGAGTTAATAATAAATATGATGTCCATAGAGGAAATTGATTCCCTATATTGGGTGGAATTCAAGAAAATATTTTGGAATAAATATTTTCCCTAAACCCTCCATCTCAATAATGAAAGAGAGTTCCTCAAACATAAGAAAATGGAAGATGAGTCTATCAAGGCATATGAAGAAAACATTACAAGGATTTTAATATAGGCCCCTAGATAGTTCATGAACACTGAAAGTAAAGAGGGTCTCTTCTTTATAAGACCAAATGTGAGTGAAAAAAAATATTGGTGATTCGAGACTTTGATAGTTATGAAGAGGTTGTCCATTTTCTCATTAAGATTGAAATGAAGACCAGAGACTATGAGTGGTCTCATGGACCTAGTAAAAAAGGTGGAAAATTGTGTCTAATATCAGAGGTTCTATAAATAAATCCCTTTATTAAAATAATAGTAAATAATCCATTAGATAAAATTGAGGGAAGAAGAATCCATGGATCTCTCTAAAGGGATCCAGGAAATTCTTACAATAAGGAATAATATAGAATCTGGATAAGTACTGTCAAATGCATATGAATAATCCTAATAATGTGGATGTTTAAATGAAGGTTATTATCAGCACTAAACTATAAGTGCAGTATTTCAAATACAAGGAACATGTGAATTTGGGGAACCAATTCCCTGATCTAAAGTTTGTCGGAGTAAATCAACAATGACATCCAAAGAAACAGGAAAGGACTTATGCTATAACTACATCTGAGGTGGTTCCGAAAAATGATGTGGTGATAGGTATACTCGTTATTCCTTCAAAAATATGAAACATTCTTTTTTATTTTGGTTCTATGCATTCTTCCATATCTTAAATGTTTATAATAACTATTCACATACCACCAAAAAATATGTAGGTTGAGTTATCAGTGATAATAGTGAATGGAGAAATTACCACATAAAATGTATATAACTACTCCCCAGTTATTGCTTTTGGACTGATGCTCCCAGAAAATATTTTCATACTCCCTTCGGTGGAGGTTCATGCTATATTTGGCCTTGATTAGAAATTCATATATAAAGAAAACTCCATCTTTAAGGAAATGGATATCACTCTTCACATCCCGAAGCATCATCCAATTAATTACAAGTGTAAGGAGGAAGATGAACCATCTTATAAAACATAATCTCATGAGTGGATATTAATACCATATGAGCAAACATATTTTTCTCAAATGATGGATACAAAGGAGGTGATCAAGCTCAAAGTCATGCCCATCATGAGTGATTACAATACTATATTCACTGAATAGTTTCCTCATTACTATATAAATCTCTTATTCCAACATAAATTTGGTGAAAGATAATATATTTTTTGTCATAATTGAGAAACTCCAAAAGATATTAAATTTTATTGGTATTAAATTCAAGTACTGACAATTATTTGTAACAACATATAAATTTATCGTTATTAATTACTTTATACCAACATAAATTTTTTTAAAAATTAAATCTTTTATTATCATATTAAAAAAATAGTTTTATTTCCAATAGATAAATATACTATTATTAATAATTATTACAAATATTTTTTTTCAACATATAAATCAGCTGCTTGTATTTATTTAGTACTAGTTAATCATTTAATAATATTTTTCATTACCTTCAATTAGTTTTTTAATAAACAAAATGTTTATATTAACAATATAATGACAAATACTTTGAATATATTAAAAAAAATATCCATGATATATTCAATTTTAAAAAATAAAAAGTATATTTTCAATATATTTTATTAATGAAAAATTAATATATCTAAGAATGACTTTCAAAACCATTCATTTAATGTTTAAAAATTAAAATTAAACCTATTCATTTTGATATAATAAATTGTCTAAAAAATGAGAAAAAGTAATATATATATATATATATATATTCCCTTCCCTAACTTCGTTGTCTCCAATATCTTCTATCTTCCTAGTTTACCTCCTGATTGACTTCATTCTCATTCAATGGTGTTGGGATATCAAGCTATGCTGAAATAATTGGTTCTTCACCATCAACCGCACCCACATCCATAACCATACCCACACCCACTCCCACACCCACACCCACACCATCGATTATCTAACATATCCCACACCCTATTGGATTACATTTATCTTTAATGAGGTGTTGGGAGAGGTGTGGACATAAACCCATTTTTCATCTAATCATTTGATGTTTGGGACTCTTATTAGGTACATACTTATTCTCCTGCTGTTTTAGGCACTTAAAATCATGGTTATATTATTAATGAATTAAATTATAGCTAGGGTTCTTTGAGAAATTTAGATGAAACGATCTTCCATGTCCTTATTAAGGATAGGGCACTGCTCTTTTCCTAGATTATGTAAGAACTAAAATTAAATACGAAAATGATAAGGTGTACTATCATTACAGTGATGATGATATACCTTGAAATCGTAAAGAAGTAAAGGTACACTTTTGGTCAATTTTTGGGTTATTATGTCAGTTGATTTGATTTTGTGGTGGTATGGGAAAAATTATCATGGAACTCTTATATACCCTATTGTTTAATATGGACAAATTTTTATTATTGAAAATATTGAAATTAATTACCTTTTCCTTGCTATTTCATGCCATTTTATTCAGGCAGATCTTTTATTTCCAACCCCTATTATATTGTATGTTATCTAATACTTAGGTTCACTTGTTTTGATGATTTTTTTACTAATCATCTTACCTTTTTCGCACTGATCATCACTGAGGATATGTTTTTTGTCTTTCCATTTTAGTTTTTAATGTGTTCCATGTAAATTTATCCTCATGTTTGTATTTTTCATTCTATGTTTTATTTGTGTGTATTTGATAGCTGTTGTATTGTTTCAGATAGAAATAATCACTTCTACAAATGTTGAACCCCATGAGCATAGCATAAAAATATTTTTTCTATATTATGTTTTACCATTTAAATTCTATTAGATTGCAACATGGGGATTATAAACTATATTTTGGAGGTACGTCTCTATAAAACTATGGGTATTATTCAATATAGGTCAAACATTAGTTGGTTTGATGCTTTTGATGGAGAGAAAAGACTTGGATAGTCATTATATCTAGGTTTTCACTTTATGATTGCTGGTAGATTCAATCCGAGCTAGTGCTTATAGTCATTTCTCATTCTAAATTCAAATGAGATATAAATAAACTACGATAGAATTTGATAGGTGAATTGGATGTTGTTAAGTGGAGTTTAGTGTCGTTATTAATGAATTCTATTGAATAATAAACCTAGATAAAAAAGGGGTGAAAATTTGAACCAAATATAAGGAGTAGGAGTTAAGAGAGCTCAGCCATAGTCAAGGATGTTAGACATGGTTGGAGAAAAACAATCAACCACGTATGTGACTGTTTCCCCCGGAATTCAAGGATGACCTCCTGGATGGGAGATTCAAACATTCCGATCGGTTTCTAACGGGTTTGTTCGTGGAACCGGAAACATCCAATGATTCCACATCCATTTGGACCTACATTCCAAAGGTAGGTGCTCATTAGCTTGTGGACTGATGAGGCTTAGGAATTTGCATTGGTCGAGAGGATGGGAGGTCGGACTCATCACACCTTTTTGAGGGGAATTATTGTCTATTCTGGGACTCTCTTTATAGATTTAAGTTATGTTCGTGAATCTTTATTACATTACCAAGTATAAAATGAGCTTTCCTTTAGTTTTGACAATCAATGATTAAATATGTAATAAATTTAGAGAATCTTTTATATGTATTCGAGGTTTTTCATCAATAGAGAATCATCTATATCTATTTAGAGATTCTTGGTCAATGGTATCCTTCAAAACATTTATATAAAAGTCTCTTGGTCATTATGATGACCAGGCTGGTTTTAAAGCCACTTAGTGGGGCACTATAAGTGTATTGTCATTCAGAAGGACATGAATTATTTCAGAATTGGGATCAAACCCGTAGATGGGCTACCTATGTATCCTTTGTTTGGGAAAAGGAATCAGAACCCACGTAGTTCGAGTAAGGGAGTATGATGTTTATGATTGATGGCTCAAAGTAGGATTTCATAATTACTTTTACCCTCTAAGCTCACGTGAGTCATGCTCGGTGTGAGAAACAAGAGGTATTGGTAATGAAATAGACAATTGGGCCATGAAATATGTAATAATAAGAAATGGTTTGGGGATTATGTATGTATAACATCCCAGATAAATGAAGGTTAGGATTTACTTTAGGGAGAAAATCCAGGAATAGGGTAAATAAAGGTATATGTGCTTCATGGAGATTTGAATACTCTAACTTGGGACTTATTACTGAAAAGGAAACCCAAATTAGAAGAGAATTGATAACTAGGTTTTACTCCTGGGAAGGAATCCCAGATCAAACGTAAATTTGGATTGGTCAATGAGAAATTAAGGGACTTGGGGCTTACTCCTGAAAAGGAAGCCCAAAATTTATGACTGGGACTTATTCCTAAAAAGGAGGCCCAGGTTAAGGGATTATGGTTGGGACTTATTCCTAAAAAAGGAGGCCCAAGTTATGGATTAGGGTTTTGGGATTACTCTTGAGGAAGATGCCCAAATTAAAGGACTTATAACTGGGCATTATTCCTGAAAAGGAGACCCATGTTAAGGATTCAGGTTTGGGGCTTACTCCTGAGGAGGATGCCCAAGTTTGGAGGACTTATGACTGGGGATTATTCCTGAAAAGGAGACCCAGGTTAAGGATTTAAAGAATGAGGTTGAATGAATGAACTCTCAATCTTTAGTGACATAAAGATATGTAAATCACTAGGTTTTGAGAGATATTCCACCGAATTCCTTTCAGATAAGGATGTCAAATCAAGAAATCATGCCATAAATGGCTTCGAAGAGTGTCTTGAAGACTGAATCTTAAATAGGAAAGGAGTAATGGCTTAAGAGGGGTATAATGGGCAAGATGGGCACCCAAAAAGGAAGGGGCGTTCAAGTCTTGGAAGACGCGCAAGTATTGCGTGGGCGCGCAAGTATTGGTCGCGCAGGTATACCTGCGCGACATGGGTGGGGTACTTGCATGATGTTCAACCAGCATTGAAATACTTGGGCGACTCTTTATTAAAGCCTTTAGAATCCTCTTGAGGTTCTTCCAGAAAAGGGATGCGCAAGTTCTATCGAAGGAGTAAGGCGGCGCGCAATTGTGACCCCTTCCCTTAAGGGCTGGCCACTCAGGTGCGCAAGTGTTGAGGAGTTTCAACACTTAGGCCTTCCTCCCTCTCTTTAAATCTTCCGTTCTAGGTAAGAAATTACCTTAGAAGTGTTCCGGAAGCTTTGAGAAGAGACTTGGGCGTCGGGATCTTCAATCCGAATTTCTGGAAAAAAAATCCTCTCTAATGGGGGGCCCACAGGGTCTATTTATAGGCAGGAGAAGACCCCAGGCGGTTACCGGGCGGTTATCAATTAGGTTGCACAAGTCACTTGCGCACCAAAGTTCGTCGCGCAAGTGGACTTGCGCGACCATGAGGAAACTTGTGCGGCCTATGGGAAAGGTTTTCCTTGTTCATCCCTTTGTCGATTTTTGATGTTTTCTTCAAAGTTCGAACCATTTTGAGCTCAGATATTCCCCTTTTCCAATCTTTAGATTCTGTGACGAAAGGAGCGTCAACAAAAGTCCCCCCTCAGAGTTGGATCCGGAGAGAAATAGAGGATTTGACTCTGAGGAAATCGAATATATCCAAAGGAATAATGGCGCGGAAGTGTTCCAATGCGTAAAGGGCGGTGCGTAAGTTCCCGTCGCACATGCCTCAAGTGCACTAGGTACGTTGCGCAGATAGGCTTCCTGGCCTATAAATACATGGCCTCACCTCCGTACAAAGCAGCTGGATTTCTGGACATCAAACCTCTCGAGCTCTCGTCGCGCAGGTCATCTTAGCCACGCAAGTTGATCTGTTTTCCAATATTTTCTTGATGGCGTTCTGCTGTCAAGGTATCTGGATTTGCGTGGTTTATACTTGTACGTCAAACACTAGAGCGGCACACGAACACTTGCGCCCCAATTTTTAGACCTGCTCGCCTTAATGCCTTATCCATTTTTTTCAAATTTCTTCACAAATTTTATGAAAACATAAACCCATTTAATAGTTAGTTTATTCATCTTTTGTGCAGATTCAGTGATTCCCAAGGGAATTGGAATTGCTGATGAACTGGCTAGAAAGCGGATTGATGACATGATGAACATCATTTTCCATGATTACTACGATATCTATGACAGCACTCTCCCAGATTTGGCTATGTACTTGAAGAAATATCATCCTAATTTTCCACAGAGCATCTATCTGCCTCTGTGTGGTCATGGTCATCTGCAAGGAGTCAATGTTCCAAATGCAAAGAACTATACACTTGAAATGCAGCTACACTACTACTCCTCTATTTCGGTTATGTTGTGCATTAAGAGCAACAACAATGGTGTGAACTTTCAAGTTCTCCTTCCATTCCATTTCCTTGCAGATATGAAAATGGAAAACCCATGGGCTAAAATGTTTTCTGCTGTAAGTTGGTGGAGAGAAAACAAACATGGCATTAGAACAATATCTGAAAAGATTACTCTCTCCAAATGGATCTTTAATTCCAATGCTCCATTCTCAAATCCATGTATCCATCTTCCAAGTCTCTTGGACAGAAACAGAGTCACTATTTGATCAGCAGACTATTTTCTCAAACCGCACTGAAGAACATTCTTTTTCAATTGTTCCAAGAAGAGCTGGTATCACTGTGTCTCTTATTGTATCTAGTTGAATGAATGAACTCCAGGTGGTTGCTGATGAATCTCGGGGTTCCGTAAATCAAATGAAGAGTTATGTTGAAATCCTTTTGAAATTCTTGACAAAAGAGAAGAGACTCCAGCCTGTGGATGTCATTCTAACTCTTGTGCATCAATGAAAAACACTTTCACCTTCACTTATTTGTACCTGTATCCTCTTTTTCTATATGCATTAGATTTTACCTAAGCCAATGGGCCTAGTAAGCATAGTTTGATTTTTACTAGGATTAATGTAAATAACCCTTCAAACTTCGAACATTTTTAATTGCTCAATATTACCTAAATCATACAAAATGTATGTTTACTGAGATAGAACTTGACTTTTATTCAGATTTCCTTTGTCTTTTGTGGGTAGTTTAAAATCATGCATGCCGGATATAAAGGGGCTATTGTTTAAGGTCAAAATATCCTTGACCGAAATGGATTAGAATTGACACAATTCCTAGAAAATTCATCTGAAAACATACTACCATACTCAAGTATGAGGGAAAATATGTAAGCTATAACTTAAGAATATTTGAATCTGAGGAATGATATGAAAAAGAGCTAAAAGGCACTAGAAGAAGTAGTTTCCAAGAATGAAGTTACAATTATTTAACAAACCCGTTAGGGGGTTGAATTATGCAGGGCCACCTAAGGGCATTGGCTGCATAGTTAAATAAAATAGTATCTTTTGGCTAACAAGTCTATTATGTAGATTGTTTATGCAAGTCCACCTATGGGCACATGCTGCATAGTCAGGCAAAAATAATTCTCAAAAATTTACTTTCCTAGTGCTAAAAGCCATTGAAAGTTTATGGAGATTCAAATTTTTTAAAGTATAGAGTTTGCTGTATGGAAAGAGGTACTTGAATATGGAGAAGATATTTCCAGACAAGATTATCGAAGAACTGGATGAATATCACTCCTACGAAGGTCTGACCCAAACGTAGGGAAGAAGAATAAACCATAGACTTGAATACTTTCAGATCATGAAAAAGGTTATGGGACAAATATGTTAAGGATGGCTATTTTTTGCGGATCCCTACATACTGTCGTTTAAGACAAATAAGGAAAAAAGAGGCATTCTTCCCAAGAATGAAGTTACCATCATTTAACAAACCTATTAGGGGGTTGAATTATGTAGGGTCACCTAAGGGAATTGGCTGCATAGTTAAATAAAATAGTATCTTTTGGCTAACAAGTCTGTTATGTGGACTGTTTATGCAAGGCCACCTATGGGCACGTACTGCACAGTCAGGCAAAAGAATTCTTAGAATTTTGACATTTTTGTGACTAAAAGTTATGAAAAGGGTTATGAAGATCTGAAAATATTTAAGGATAGGATTATAACACATAAAGATGGGTATTTTCCAATGTATATAGAGATACATAGGTCAATGATAACCATAAGCATGTTGTGGCTGGGTCCTGAATTGAAATTTTAGACTTCACTACGTATCTCATAAGAATGAGAATCAAGCCATACATAGTTCTAGAAATGCAGTTTAACATCGTGCAGGATGAAAGTATGAGAGATCTTAGTTTAGGTTCATAGATTTCAGACCATAATAATGAATACACAGTGTGTGTTTTCATGAGGACTTTTCAGCCAATGGATTGAAAGTGAAATTTGGGGTTAGGCCCAAAAGACTTGGGACTGGATTCGAGGGACACTCGAATGTTCCTACGTATCCCATAAGGATGGGAATCAAGCCCACATAGTTCTAGAACTACCCTTTGTACAAATTTGGTTCATACATGTGAAGGGTGAAAGGGGACTTTAGTGCAATGATGGTTTAACCCGAGATAAAAAGTTTAGGCATTACCATGTATGCACATAGTCTTTTGAAATGAAACATGATTGAAATATCAATTTAAATAATGGTTCCATCTCAAATGAGGAAATCAAAGAGTATTTTAGTTTATTGTCGTACCAGACAAAAGTGTTGTATAGTTTAACATCGTATAACAGGGACGAAAGTGAATCAAATGTAAAGATATTGATTCTAAGGGTGGTTTCACAGATCAACATCGTATGAGATGATGGTGAACCGAAGTGAAGAGATTGTTTTTGGGATTGAACCTTGGGAGGTTGCCTACGTACCCATCCTGGAAGGCAAGGATCAATGTCCATGTAGTTCAATTAAAGAATGAATTAATGATCAAGTTGTTCTTGGGGACAACGACCTAAAAAAATGTTGTTGGGACTTATACATGGTTAGCGGCCCAAAGAAAGTGTTACGGTTGAGGTTTTCTCTAAGCTCACGTGAGTCATACTCGGTGTGAGAAACAAGAGGTAACAACAACCTTAAAGATACATATTTTAATGTCATGTAGGTCATATAAAGGGACTATGCAGTTTAAAGTCTTGTAGTTAGGACTATTGGTGCTGCACAGTTTAGTGTCATGTAGCAGGGACAAAATATAGTTTAATGTCATGTAAGACGTATCAAGGAATTTCTGTACAGTTTAGTGTCATGTAGTTAGGACGATGGGGACAATACAGTTTAACGTCATGTTGGACAAAAAGGGGGACTACGCAGTTTAATGTCATGTAGTAAGGACAAAATAACACACCATTTACGTCATATTAGATGAAAGGGGGAATAGTTTAAGGTCATATATATGGACCATGGATGGTGCAGTTTAATGTCATGATGGACATAAGTACAGTTTAAAGTCTTACAGGACTTTTGATGATTATGTAGTTTAACGTCTTTCTGGACGTAAGGGACTTTCAAATAGTTTAGGGTCATATGCATGGACCATGGATGGTGCAGTTTAATGTCATACAGGACCATGGTGTAGTTTAAAGTCATACAGGACTTTTTAGGGAACTTTTTCACAGTTTAAGGTCATGTGGGACGATGTTGCAGTTTAAGGTCATACTAGACCATTGCTGTATAATTTAACGTCATATAGCAAGGACGAACTGGTGCTGCACAGTTTAGTGTCATGTTGCGGGGACATCTTGTGAATAGTTTAAGGTCATACTGGACCAAGGAGGGTGTACTTTAAAGTCATACAGGACCATGGTGTAGTTTAAAGTCATACAGGACCTTTTAGGGAACTTTTTCACAGTTTAACGTCGTGTGGGACAAAGTTGCAGTTTAATGTCATACTGGACCATTGATGTATAGTTTAATGTCATATAACAAGGATGAATTGGTGCTGCACAGTTTAGTGTCTTGTTGCGGGGAAATCTTGTGAATAGTTTAAGGTCATACTGGACCAAGGTGGATGTAGTTTAAAGTCATACAAGACCATGGTGTAGTTTAAAGTCATAGAGGACCTTTTCAGGAACTTTTTCACAGTTTAACGTCGTGTGGGACAAAGTTGCAGTTTAATGTCATACTGGACTATTGATGTATAGTTTAACATCATATAACAAGGACGAACTGGTGCTGCACAGTTTAGTGTCATGTTGCGGAGACATAATATGAATATTTTGTAGTTTATACAAAGTATTTCTTCAAAAATCTGGCATTAGTTGGAGTAGTAATGAGTTCTCCATCCATCAAGATTAATGAATAAGCTCCATTGGAGTAGACCCTATGTATTGAATAAGGTCCTTCCCATTTTGGCTCAAGCTTGGGAGGTTTCTTTCTTGGTATCATTGGAGTTCTGAGAACTAATACCAATTCTCCCTGAATGAATGAACGAAGATGAACTTTTTTGTTAAAAGCTCGTGCTATTCGATTCTGATAGATTTCCAAGTGGTGAAATGTGCACAATCTTTTCTCATCTAACCGTTCCAATTCATTCAATCACTTTTGGGATTGCTCATCTGTAGATAACTGATCACAAATGGCTACTCTGAGTGAGGTCAATTGAACTTTAATTGGCAAGACTTCTTCTGTTCCATATACCAATGAATATGGAGTTGACCGCGTTGCATTGCGGTTGGTAGTCCGATAAGCCCATAAAGCATGAAAGAGTTTATCAGGCCTTGACCTCTTATCTTTATCCACCATCATTTGCAGTATATTTGAAAGAGTCTTGTTAAAGGCTTCTATTTGGCCATTGGCCGCCGCATGATACCGAGATGAATGGTTGGATTTAATGTTGTATTCTTGATACAATTTCTTCACCTCAGAAGAACAGAAGTTGGTGCCGTTGTCTGTCAATATGGTATGAGGGACACCAAATCTAGTAATGATGTTAGAATTGATGAAGCTAACAATACATTTAGAACTGACTTCTTTGAGAGGTACTACCTCTGCCCATTTGGAAAAGAAATCAGTAGCAGTAAGAATGTACTTAAACTGCTTGGTTGTAGCTGAAGGGTAAGTTCCCACCACATCCATTCCCCTTGTGGAAAATGGCCACGAGTATTTAGATGTATGAAGCAACTCTGGAGGTTGATGAATGAAGTTGGCAAGTACTTGACATGAATGACACATCTTTGTAAAATTAACACAATCTTGTATCATTGAAGGCCAAAAGTATCCAAGCCTTCGAATTTGATCAGACAATCTATGTCCAGACTGGTGGGCACCACAGACTCCTGCATTCACTTCTTTCATGACAACCATTGTCTCTTCACCATCAATGCATCTAAAGAGAACTCCATCAAAACCACGTTTGTAGAGAATTTTCTCTAGGTGGTTTGGGCTATAATAAAGAGTAAAATTGACCTCACATCTCCGGATTTCTTCTTTCTCAGCTCTATCAGGTGGAAGTGTTCCATTTTGAAGGTATTACCTGATAGGTGACATCCATCCTGTAGTAGACCATACGGTTCAGGAATGGGACTAATTTCATTAATTTCCTCTGCTCTGGCTTGAACATAAGGTGAAATTGCATGACGGTGGGCAATACTGATGGTTGTCTCGTCCCGATTTGGATCTGCTAGAGCTATGGCTATATTAGCCAGCGCATCAGCTTGAGCATTTTGTGATCTTGGTACATAATAAAATGTTGGTTCTGAAGGGAATTATTCCTTTAACTCTCTGACGTAATCATACAAAGGGATTAATTCTTCTTTTCGGATGGCATAATCCCCATTGACTTGTTTGATTACCAGGTCTGAATCACCTTTCACCTTTAAGTTATTTACTTGTGCTTGAAGCGCTAACTCCAAGCCTATGATAAGAGCTTGGTATTCGGCTTCATTATTGGTACCACCTTCCCACAATAAAAAGGAATAAGGTAACACTGCCTTATCTGGAAAAATGAGCATAATTCCTAAACCAAATTTGTTGAATTTAGGATTTTCCATTTTCTTCCCTGTTGGACTTTTGGAAGCACCATCAAAATACATTTCCCATGTTTGAAGACTCTCTTGAATAGAGAAAACTTCCTCATCAGGGAGTTCAATATCTGAAGACGTGTCTTCCACTGAAGGATGTTCAGCCAGGAAATCAGCTAGAGCTTGGCCTTTTATTGCCTTTTGAGATACATACTGACTGTCGAACTGCTGTAAAATAACTGCCCACCTTGCTAGACGTCCTGTAAGCATTGGACGACTAAGGATGAATTTCAGCGGATTATTGCGAGATACCAATTGGACCTTGTGATGTTGCAGGTAGTGTCTCAGTTTCTGAACTGCAATGATTAATGCCAGGCAGCACTTCTCAATACTTGAATACCAGGTTTCTGCTTCAAGCATAGTTCTACTGAGATAGTAGAGACTATTTTCATTCCCAGCATCATTCTTTTGAGCAAGAAAGGCACCTAATGATCGCTCTAGAGCTGTCACATAGAGGATAAGTGGTCTACCTTCAACATGTGGCATGAGTACCGGTGGACTCAAGAGGTATTTCTTGAGTACATTAAACGCTTCTTGACATTCATCAGTCCACTGGTAAGTGACTCCTTTTTTCAATAATTTGGTAAAGGGTAAACTTTGGCCTGCCAAATTGGCGATGAAACGCCGAATATAGGCTAAGTGTCCTTGAATTCCTCTTAATTCTTTCAAATTCTGAGGAGGTGACATACCAAGGATTGACTTGGTCTTCTCAGGATCGACTTCAATACCACGATGTCATACAACAAAACCGAGGAATTTTCCTGAGGTTACCCCAAAAGCACATTTTAAGGGGTTCATCTTCAAATTATGTTATCGAAGCTTGTGGAATATGACTTCCAAATCAGCCAAGTGATTAGAACATTGATTGGATTTAACCACTAAATCATCTACATAGCATTCAACAAACTTCCCTAAGAAAGGTTTGAAGATACGATGCATGGCATGTTGATATGTTGCACCTGCATTCTTTAAACCAAAGGGCATCACCCGGTAACAAAACACACCTTGAGGGGATCTGAAGGCTGTAGATTCCTCATCTTCTAGGGCCATTCGGATCTGATTATATCCGGAATATCCATCCATGAAGGAAAGTACTTCATAGCCAGCCGTCGCATCAATTAAGAGTTCTGTAATCGAAACTGGGAAATCATATTTAGGACAATATCGATTAAGATCTCTGAAATCGATGCAAACCCTAATTTTTCTGTTCTTCTTATTTACAGGGAAAATATTAGCCAACCACTTGGGATACTGAACTTCTCTGACGAAGTTAGCTTTGATCAGCTTATCCACTTCATCTTCAATTTTGGAAGCATAATTTGGGTGTGTTCTTCTCGCGGCTTACTTAAATCCTCGACTTTCTTTTGGTAAACCCAAATGATGAGTAGCAACATCAGGATCAAGCCCAGCCATTTCTGTATAGTTCCAAGAAAAAATATCTTTATTTTTCTTTAGAAAAGAAAAATACATCTCTTTCTCTTCAAGGGTCATGGCCGTACTAATTAAAGTGGGGCGTGGATCTTTTTTTGTACCCAAATTTATTTCTCTTAGTTCATCCACAGTGGTAGAGATACCCTCTTCAAATGCTGGAGGAGCATCTCTAATATCTTCCTCTTCCTCTTCATCATGTGATATTTCTTCCATTTCTACTTGCATAGTAGATGACAAAACGAAATATTCATTATCAGAAGAGATGTCAAAATTTGCACATTTTGAAGAAGAAGCTTCCATTTCCAACCCTATTGATGATAAAGGGCCTTCTTTGGGAAATAAAGAGGAGATGATGGATTGAGAATTGACATAATTATTCACCTCCGATGTTGCTATAACTTCTTCTGGCCTGATTGGTGAAGTATAGACCTGTTGGATTTCAGCATATTAAATGAAAACGTCACTACTTGTGTTTTCATCACTGTTTGGTAGGTTACCAATTTCTCCCATGTTGTCTGGCTCAATTGACGTAATTGACATTATGGATCTTTCCATAAGAGTATTTTGATTTCGTCCTATTTTTTCAATTTGACTGATAGGTAACACATAATCTGTACTCACATGTGTAAATGGATTTATTGGAATCTTCTCCAAACCATATGGAGCATTAACATTGGTAATTTCCTTTATTGTAGATTTCTCTCTTCCCTTCATGTGATAAAATTTTGCCTCAATGTATTGAGACTCACATGTCTTGAACGGGGCCTTATCACCATAAAATGTTCCAACTTGACCATTGAAATAGTATTTGAGACATTGATGGTATGCTGAAGGGATAGCCGCATGCTGATGTAGCCAGGGTCTTCCAAGCAAGACATTGAAAGCTGAGTCTTGATCAACAATCATGAAGTCCGAATTGGATACAAGATCTCCAAACTGAGTTCTGAGAGTAACTTTTCCCAGTGGTTCTTGTTCATTTTTATCATATCCTTGTAACATCATGGTAGAAGGAGATAAATCAGATTCTGTGAGGCTTAATCGATGAAGTGTATGAATGGGCATGAGGTTGACTCATGAACCATTGTCAATGAAAACTCTTCGGATATCTACACCATTAACATTTCCAGATAAGTACAGAGGATTTATGTGCCCATGTAAAACATCATCTTCATCTTTATCAGTAAAAGATATCCCTGCATGGCATTCTGCAGGATTATTCTCTATGTGATAGACTTCAACGGCAGCTATTTCAGCTTCAAATTCCTGAGGACTTGACAATGCTTTGATGAGTGCTTCCCGAAGATCTTTTGACAGCTTCAAAGCATTTAAAATTGATAACTTTACTGGTACTTGGGCCAAGTGTTTCAATATATCATACTTTTGATCAAGAGGTCTGCATTTCCCAAGAGGAATATGCGGTTTAGCAGGTACCTTGGAAGCAGATGCTTTGGAAGCTGATGCATCTTGTATTGGGATATAAGTTGGCAACATCCTTGGTTTTGGAAGATTAGACTGATTAGATCCATTTATTTGCTGAGATAAAGAAGATGGAATCTTCAATCGGTCTTCCAAAATAACTGTGCCAAGACTGAGTTGACTATTGGCAGAAGAACTTACTTGTTCTTTTTGAGCTCGCTGAAGGGCTCTACCACGAGTTTCTGCTACATACACAGTGCTAGCAAAGGTAGAATTGGAGTAGTGGCTTCGGAAAGATCCACGTCTTCCCCTGTAACCTGAACCTCTGGAACTTCCTCGGATTCCCTTATTTGATACAGGGAATTCAGGCTCATCAAAATTGAAATTATGACTGGAATACGGATCTGTTAATTGAATCATATTAACAGAACCTAAGATTAACTCTTCGTCTAATAAAGACTCTGCCTGACTAGCCTGTTTAGGTTGTTCCGTTTGATTGGGTGGTGCCCGTGTCTTTGAAGTAGATGGCATAAAGTCTGCCAGAGTCAAAGACAATTTAGGCTTTGACACATACTCATATTATTCGGATTCTTTTTCCTTCTTTGAATCAAACTGTTTCTTTGAGTACTTTCCCTCTGACGAAGAGGGTTTTACCGCAATATTCCTGGCATAAGACACAATTGGTTTCTTTAATTGTGTTCTCAAAATGGAATGAGTCCGATTGATTGTCTTTCTAAACATCCAATCATCATACTTCTGTGCATTTCTGTTTTTGACTTCTTGCCATTCACCTTCCTCCTCTGGAACTGTAGCAGTAACACATGCTACCTGAGTCAAAGAACCTTTCAACTTGACTTGTCCCAAGTCGACCATCTTTTGCAGGACGTCTTTAAAGACAAAACACTCCTGGATGGGATGCCCCAACATTTGATTAAAGGGACAATAATTGGGATGGTCTTCATCTCCTTCCTTGTTTGGCCTCTTGGGCACTGGTAATTGAACCAAATTATTTTCTAGAGCTAAAATGAAGTATCCAGGAACTTGCTCATTTTGGAAAGAGTATGTTTTACTCTTCAAATCCTCAAATTCTTTTCGTCATTGATCTCTTTGATTAATTGGACAAAACGGCCATTGTTGTTGGTGTTCAGGAGGCGGATCCCTTTGAGAAGATGATGGTTTTGAAGTAGAAAAAGGTACAGGCGCTTGTTTAAGCATAACTGTAGCAGTTTCTGCTTTACCCATTCTCCTTCCTAGAGCTGATGGAATTACACGAGATTTAGCCTTAGCCTGTATAAGGAAATCTTCAATCTGCTGAGCGATTGAAGTAAGGTCTCGAAACCCTCCTGTGTATTTCACAGGGATCAATGGCGTGCATAATTCGTCACGCAAATTTTCCACACAGATTGGCAATAGCTCTTCCTAAGGGAGTGCTAAACTCAGGGAATATGTTAATCCCTTCCAGCGAGTAATGAAATCAGAGACTCTTTCATTCTCCCTTTGCTTGCAGTTTGTAAGATCGAAAACTGTCGTTTTTGGAAAAGTTGAGTTAAACTGAAGAAGGAATTTTTGGCGAAGATCCTCCCATCCGATGATTGACCAGGATTGCAAGCTTGTATACCAGACAAAAGCTGGTCCATGAAAGGTTTGCACGAAGCATCTGAGTTTCAATACTTCTTGCTGCTCTGGAGTTCCCATCATAGGATCACAACAAGACACGTAATGTGTCAAATGTTGTTCAGGGTCGCCTGATCCATTGAAAGTAGGGAAAACAGGGTTTCCAAAACTGGATGGAGGAGAAATTGAATCTACCCATTCAGGATAAACTTTCTTTTCTGGTTGAACTTGGGCCCGTTTCTCTTCCATAGTTTCTAACCGAGCTGTTAATGACTCAATAGTAGTTATTAACTTTTGAGAAACATCAGGTTGAATTTGGTCTTGGGTATGTGCAATAAATGGAGCTTGGACAGATGTGGTGATTGGTGCTGCAACTGATGGTAGCACTGCCAACCGTTGTTGTGTTTGAACCATAGGATTAGACCTCTGAGGGTGTACTGATAAAGGAGGATATTCCTGATCCATCTCAGTAGCTGCAACAAATTCCTTTGGCTGTCGGACTTCAGCATTCTTAAGAAGAAGACTACTCTGAAATAGTTCTGCATTCAACCTTATTAATTCTTTAATTTCTTCCTCATGTTGTGCAAACCTTTGCTCTAATGAGAGCAATTGACCTTCTCCAGAGGAAGGATATGTAACCTGATTCTTTCCCCTCCATTTGTTGGATACTTTTTGGAGAGAAGGAATTGGATTACCTAGGTTCTGAGTAATCCTTTGACTTCGTGTACGCACACCTTCTTCATTTGTATCGGCGCGTACATTTTATTGAGCAGGATGCTCTTCATCTGAGTCCCCTGAGTGAGTCTCCCCTGGTGGATTAGCAACAACGGAATTGATGACATTGATTGATGCATAATGCATCACATCCCTTCTATCAACATTTATGTGATATTGCCTTCTTTCATGTCTTTGATGAGACATTACCTTTTGTTGATTTAATCCTTTAGGAACTTCTTGACGAGCTATAATTTGGAGGGAATCTCTTGATAATTTGGCTCTTCATTCCTTATGGTGATTCTTCCCCAATCGAGAAAAGACCGATATTCTCTGAGAAGGGGATTGATGATTTGAAAGAGTCCCCAGTCTCGTAAACTAGGGATGTTCCTACTGCTTCCGCTCAACTCCTTGAATCCCATTTTTTGACTTTGAGGGTTGGGTTACAGGAGTCCCCAGTCTAACAAGATGGGGTGGCTCTTGACATGCTATGTCTGATACCTTCTTAAAAGCTCTCTTGATCTTACGAATCTCAGTTTGGAAATTAGCTGGATGCATTAACCTGTATCCACTTTTATCACCTGGTTTAACAGACCGTTGGATGATTTCCGAAACTTCTGTCATTTGATGATGTGTTTTCTCCATACGAGAGGATTGTGCAATATTCTCGCCTGCTTGATGTAAGAGAAATTCAACGAATTGTTCTCTATATGCTTGATTTTGAGAGGAACTAGTTGAATCCTGTTCTTGATCAAGCTTTTGATTACGAACAAAGCCCATTGACTGTGGTCGGTCGTGGGCAATAACATTGCATGAGACCATTTTCGGCGGGCTTTGCTGACTGGAAAGAACTATGAAATGTAGTGCTCCGTGAACACCCCATCCTCTGATATGAACACCAAATGGAGCATTGGCAATTAACTGACTCAATTTTCTTAGTGCACCAAGGCATGAACGTTGAAGGGTTCTCTGCTGCTTTTCAGCCTTTGGATACCGAGAGACTGATAGAGATGCCAAATCAATCTATCGTTGTAGCCCTTCTATTATCTTAAGATGATTTTCATATTCATCATAAGATAATACCTTCTTCTTCAATTGACAAAGAGTTTTCCATATGTTGAGACGAATATCATGAACTTCATCTTCCGTCAACATTTTTGGAATGTCATAATGGGAGTCAGCCAAAGGACAAAACATGACTGGTACCTCACTTTTTGTCTGTTTTTTCCTCATGTTTAGCATTTCCTCTTCATCATTAAATGAAGATTCTTCTACCTGTTTTGACCAAAGTTGGTGTTTCCTTGTTGTTTCATCGGATTCAACAATATTGGTAGAGAGATCATTGATCAAACTAGAAGATGCATGACTTAGGGATGGTTCGGAGAATGACCTATACCCTAGGCTATCTTCTGATTGAGAAAGTATTTCACTTGCTAGAGATAAAGCATCAGACGTGACTGGTTTCGCATTTTCAAGTGCCTCATAATAATAGGGCTTTCTCGGCACTACATTGTCCACTAGAGTATTTTCCAGGCAATGTGAATCACTACTGCGGAGAGGACTTTCTCAGAAAAATTCATCATCATGGGGAGGACCACCATAATGGGTTACAGCAAAAGATGAGATCTCCTGCTCCATGGTCTTCTGACCACACAGAGGGTTCTTGTGGCTCTCATCTGAAGACGAAACTTCAAGATTGACCGAATTTTCACGAAGCAAGCCTTCATGAGGAAGTGTCTATTGAAGACCTTTGGAAATAATGCTCCCGTTATTGGGAACTGAGGGAGTAGAATCTTGAATTCCAACAGATAAATGTCTGAGGGCTTCAAGAACTCCAGCATCGAGCAAGGCCTTGTTACAGATTGGCCTTTGATCTCCTGACTGTGCTAGGCGGATCTTTTTCTTAGATGACTTCTTACTCTCTTTGGAAACCACTTGTTGATGAAAGTGGTTGCTCTGAGCAGGTGTATGTGCCTGATCAGGAAAGATGGTCAGGTTAGGCTGATGGTCTCCACTCAAATCAGGTGTATGTGCCTGACTTGGTTGTCTGTATGATATGGGGGAGTATGCCCCATAACCCTCTTGGACTGGAATAGATGTGTGTGTCTGTTCCGGAGTGAATCGTTGATGTGTAAATCCACTGCTAGGGATAGATTTATGTGTCTTTCCCTGAGATGATGCTGAAGCTGTGTGATATCTTGGCAAGCATCCAGAATATGAGCAGGAATTTGCTTCTGATCTTTCACCATTGACAGAATATGATTGGTGACTTCAGCTACCGAAACGGGGATATATGTACATTCCGGGCTTGGAGTAGGTGTATGCGCCTACTCCTGTCCTCCTTTTCCTGTCAGTGAATCCTGACAGTACTCAAGTGTGGAGGCAGAGTGTTGAATCTGCCTCTTGTTTGTCATCGGAGCTTTCTGACTGACTTCTCCGTGCACTATGAAGCGAGACTGTTGGTAGGCTTGATTAGTACTAGCAAGTGTATGTGCCTGCTGATTACACTTCGCCAAATGCGGTTTACAAGATCCATCATATGTAGTCAGGCGAGCCTGTTGACTAACTGATGATGTATAAGCAGGTGTATGTTCCTGCCTATAGTACTCCGCCGGAATTGCCTGGCGGGATTGGCTTGATGCTGCCAGACAAGTCTGCTGGACAGCGGAATTAAAACGGACAGGTGTGTGTGTCTGCTCGTTGTTTGCCACCAAGTTAGGTTGGTGGAATTTTCCGGAGATGGCAGGGATGAAAACCTGCCCATTGTTAACAGGATTCCATCTCTGGCGGTTCATCTTGCTTGCTCGGGTTTGAGGAACCTGAGCCGAATGCTTGGAGTTGGTACCATCATCATGTTGAGGGCACACTGCAGCACGAGTCTGGCGGCGATTGTTGATGGGAGCCCTCGGGAAGGACTCCTGTCTTTTTGAATTAAGTCCCTAAGGGACCTGCTCATTCAATTCCTCAGAGTAAGGGAGCGAATAGAAATTGCGTTCTGGGGATAACAACTCGAAACGGTTGGAGACGGTAGTCAGCACTGCCTGCCTCTTGATCAATGGTCATCATTGTCTGGATGACCTGTGTGAGTTTTTCACTTGGAGGGTCTGTTGGGCAGCCTCCAGAGTTGGGATGGTACCGTGTTGACAGTACTCCTTAACCAGCACATTTGATACCCAGCATTGAAGACGTTGAGTAGGTGATGTCATCCTCAGAGTGGATGACGATCCAGTAGGAATAGCAGCAGTGGTATTTGCAGTAGCAGTATTCACAGGTGTGATTTTGAGAGCAGCCATTATGGAAATACAAAAGATCATGGAAAAGAGTGCATGTTTGATATAACAGACGTAATCAAGATAAATTCAGCTACTTCATCCTTTGGATGAGCACACATGTCAATGATTGTTTTTGTTAGACCTCGTATTGAGTTTTAAATAGGGTCTTAACAAATAGGTAAAATATCATTTTAACATGGTTAAGAATTCACGTTGGGTTCACCATTTTTGTTTCCCTCGGAATTCGGGGATGACCTCCTGGATGGGAGATTCAAACGTTCCGATCATTTTCTAACGGGTTTGTTCGTGGAACCGGAAACATCCAATGATTCCACATCTATTTGGACCTACTTTCCAAAGGTAGGAGCTCATTAGCTTGTGGACTGATGAGGCTTAGTAATTTGCATTGGTCGAGAGGATGGGAGGTCGGACTCATCACACCTTTTTGAGGGGAATTATTGTCTATTCCGAGACTCTCTTTATAGATTTAAGTTATGTTCGTGAATCCTTGTTACATTACCAAGTATAAAATGAGCTTTCCTTTAGTTTTGACAATCAATGATTAAATATGTAAGAAATTTAGAGAATCTTTTATATGTATTCGTGGTTCTTCATCAATAGAGAATCATCTATATCTATTTAGAGATTCTTGGTCAATGGTATCCTTCAAAACATTTATATAATAGTCTCTTGGTCATTATGATGATCGGGCTGGTTTTAAAGCCACTCAATGGGGCACTTGATGTTTATTGTCATTTAGAAGGACATGAATTATTTCAGAGTTTGGATCAAACCCGTAGATGGGATACCTACGTATCCTTTGTTTTGGAAAAGGAATCAAAACCAACGTAGTTCGAGTAAGGGAGTATGATGTTTATGATTGATGGCTCAAAGCAGGATGTCATAATTACTTTTACCCTCTAAGCTCACGTGAGTCATGCTCGGTGTGAGAAACAAGAGGTATTGGTAATAAAATAGACAATTGGGCCATGAAAGATGTAATCATAAGAAATGGTTTGGGGCTTATGTATGTATAACTGCCCAGATAAATGAAGGTTAGGATTTACTTCAGGGAGAAAATCCAAGAACAGGGTCCATAAAGGTATATGTGCTTCAAGGAGATTTGAATACTCTAACTTGGGACTTATTCCTGAAAAGGAAACCCAAATTAGGAGAGGATTCATAACTGGGTTTTACTCCGGGGAAGGAATCCCAGATCAAACGTAAATTAGGACTAGTTAAAGAGAAATTAAAGGACTTGGGGCTTACTCCTGAAAACGAAGCCCAAAATTTATGACTGGGACTTATTCCTGAAAAGGAGGCCCAGGTTAAGGGATTATGACTGGGACTTATTCCTAAAAAAGGAGGCCCAGGTTATGGATTAGGGTTTGGGGCTTACTCTTGAGGAAGATGCCCAAATAAAAGGACTTATAACTGGGGATTATTCCTGAAAAGGAGACCCAGGTTAAGGATTTAGGTTTGGGGCTTACTCCTGAGGAGGATGCCCAAGTTTGGAGGACATAGGACTGGGGATTATTCCTGAAAAGGAGACCCAGGTTAAGTATTTAAAGGATTAGGTTGAATGAATGAACTCTCAATCTTTAGTGACATAAAGATATGTAAATCACTAGGTTTTGAGAGATATTCCACCGAATTCCTTTCAGATAAGGAAGTCAAATCAAGAAATCATGCCATAAATGGCTTCGAAGAGTGTCTTGAAGACTGAATCTTAAATAGGAAAAGAGTAATCGCTTAAGAGGGGTAAAATGGGCAAGATGGGCACCCAAAAAGGAAGGGGCGCACAAGTCTTGGAAGATGCACAAGTATTGCGTGGGCGCGCAAGTATTGGTCGCGCAGGTATACCTGCGCGACATGGGTGGGGTACTTGCGCGATGTTCAACCAGCATTGAAATACTTGGGTGACTCTTTATTAAAGCCTTTAGAACCCTCTTGAGGTTCTTCCAGAAAAGGGACGTGCAAGCTCTATCGAAGGAGTAAGGCGGTGCGCATGTGTGACCACTTCCCTTAAGGGCTGGCTACTCATGCGCGCAAGTGTTGATGAGTTTCAACACTTAGGCCTTCCTCCCTCTCTTTAGATCTTCTGTTCTAGGTAAGAAATTACCTTAAAAGTGTTCTGGAAGCTTTGAGAAGAGACTTGGGCGTCGGGAGCTTCAATCCGAGTTTATGGAAAAAAAATCCTCTCTAATGGGGGGCCCACATGGTCTATTTATAGGCAGGAGAAGACCTCATGCGGTTACCGGGCAGTTATCAATTAGGTCGTGCAAGTCACTTGTGCACCAAGGTTCGTCGCGCAAGTCCACTTGCGCGACCATGAGGAAACTTGTGGGGCCTATGGGTAAAGTTTTCCTTGTTCATCCCTTTGTCGATTTTTGATGTTTTCTTCAAAGGTCGAACCATTTTGAGCTCAGATATTCCCCTTTTCCAATCTTTAGATTCTGTGACAAAAGGAGCGTCAACAGTGACATGTGGACACTAATAGTGCATCAATGTACATTTTTATTTTTTAAAATAGATTTTAATATTTATAGATTATTTTTTAATTTGGGAATACTCTCGAAGGATTATTTTTTAATCTATTATATATCTTTATTATTCATTTACACTTTACTAACTTCATTATATTCTTATTTAATGTTCTTTGAATAATTATTTTCTTAACTATAGAAGTAATTTTCCTTAAACATTAATTATTATTGTTAATTTCCCTTTTTTATTATCTAATAATGAATTAGTAATCTTTTTTGGTTAAATTTTATTATGACTTCATTATGTAGAACCACAAAGCCATTGGACCAAATGAAATATTTCTTAAATTGGATTCCAATTCATATCAACTTTATTTTGTGTTCCTATTTATTTAAACATAACAATAGAAGACTTTTTTATTGATATAGTCCTTCTAATTTTTTTAAATAATTCAATAGTAATCATTCTTTGTTAAATGTCATTAACACTTACTTATTTAGAACCATATTGGATTATACTAATTATGAACAACAAACATTTGATAGGTTTGCACTCCTCAATACTATCACAGTGGTATGTATTTATAAACACATGTTTACATCAAGTGGTGTGCATATGAATCAAAAATAGGAAATTAAATTTAAATGTTTTAAAAACAATGTCTTTGGTTTTTAAAGGTATCATTATTTTTATAACCGAAAATAATTTTAATATTGACTAAATGGTAGATGAGTGATCATGGAAATCTTTTATGAGTAGATGTGTATAATATGTACAAACAGATGAAATATTACATAATTTAAGCATGTGTATATGTTTTATAACCTATAATCTAGAATATAATTTTTATAATGCATTATTTTCATTATAATATACAATTTGGAATATATGTATTACTCAATATATATTCATTAATTATAAATCCTTGTTTTACAATCAGTAATGTAATATATATTCTATTTTTTATAATATGCACACACACAAATTACATGTTACATAATCTAATCAACATTTCCATTTTTATCATGCTTTGTCTGGTGCTATTTTTGATGTTTGATTGTTTCTTGTTTACCCTACCAGTTATTTTGTATAGTAAAATTAATTTTATGTCAATTAACGACATTAAATTACATTGGACTAATAAAAATTGTTTTTTAGAGTTGAAGAATATTATTTTATTCAATATAAATATGCAATCATGTAAATACTTTAGTGAACAATAACCATGTGTAATTTTTTATATTAAATCTTTTGAAATGAACTACTGTATAAATAGTTTATGATTTAGTTTTATGATAGTCAAAAAGAAGAGATTATATGGTGTAATAGAAAGATATGTGAAACATACCTATAAATGAATATTTTCCTAAAAATCATGCTTAGTAATTTCAATTTCGTATGTAAGATGTTTTATAAAATAAGGAAAAAAAATTTCATTGACATATTTGAGTATAATATTCAATTTTATAATTTGATGTGCTATTTTATAGCTTGAGATGTTTTATTTTTTATACATGTTCTTCATTATATCAGTGTGAGATTCTGGATGTACTACAGCCACTCATAGGTGAATGAATGTGGGCCTACTTAGTTCATTAGGGATAATAAGATGCTTTCATCCACCTGCATTTGAAGGTTGAGATGACCCACATCATTTTTCTAATGAGAGACAAATGTAGGTAGCATAAAATGCATGTGTGGATTCTGTCACCAGTGTGAAAAATTGCAATGAAAAATGATGTGTGAGATCAGGTGGTTCATGTCACCCATGTTGGTCATAAATGCTTCATTCATTGTTCATGTTTACTACATGGGGAGTTTTGTTTGTTTAATTATCCTACATATTTGTAGGTGTGAACACAAATAAGAAGAAATCCACAAAGATTTATTCTTGTTAGAATAGGTATGGATACTAAAGATGGATCCATTTTTGGATTGTTTAATGTTCGGTTGCAGGCTATTTCTTTTTTCCTGCTCCAATTGTGGGTGCACATATATTTTTTATGAAATGATAAATGTAGGTTCCAAGATGATGACAGCCTTGGAATTATCAAATTTCAAGACTAATAATCATATCATGACTATCCACGCCAAAATTAAATCATAAAATAAAGGATCTAATGGAGGCTACCACCTAGAGTAAGGAATCCAAAAATTCCTTGATTCTCTCTATCTATAAATGATGCATTATAATGACTGTAAAATAATTCCCCTTTGAGGGATTTTTTTCGGATGCTACAATTTTTTCAATTTTTCTCTCACAATAACATCATGATCGTGGAACTCTATGAGCCAATGTTTATAGTATAACATTTACTTGAGGTATCTCACTGGTGTTGGAGCTGCCTCACTGGTCCTAGGAATGGATGGGTCACTGGTGATTGTGTGGTGAATGATATGGTGTAACTGGAGGGTGATCACTATTTCTAGGGCATGAATGGGTCACCAATGCTGGAGCTGGCTCACTAGTACAAGGGAATGGATGGGTTGTGGGAATGGATGGTTCATTTGTACATGGGTTGGTGGGGTGATTGATCTTATGTTTTTTATTTAATTTTTCATTAAATATTATTATTAATATATTTATTTTTTTATATGTTTGAACATTCTCATAAATAGTCATAAATTTAATAATTAAAATAGATGAATTATATATGATAAATTAATAAATATATTTCGTAAATTTCCTCAAAATAAATTTTTTTAATTTTTATTCTAATATAATTTAGATGTAGATATTATATATTTTTAATATTATAATAAAAGAAAACCTTTTAAAAATAATCTGTTACTAAACACTCTAACCAATATATATATTGTGTGTTGGTTTGATTATAATTGTAACTAAAATAGATTATCTTTTACCAAAACATTTAGCAATAGAGTTTTTCTAGATATTTTAGTGATAGGGACATATGTGTTGGTAAAAATTTTTACCAACAAAAGAGGTTTTGTTTCCAATAGATATGTCCCTATTATAAAAAGATATATATTTTGTATTTATGTTATTCCTTTTGATCAAGAGGTTGAGTTATCTATTGAGCTTATTCTAGGATATCTACCTATATAAAATTCTCATTATAGAATGTTGACTATTGAGATGGAATAAATGATGAAGTAGTTACGAGATAATTGGCATAAGGGTGTTATATGCTTGAGTTCTTCACCATGGGGTGCACCAATCTTCTTTGTCAATAAGAAGGATTGATCAATGCACCCATATATTTATTATCGTGAGCTCAGTAAAATCATAATAAAGAAGATGTATCCCCTGCCACAGATAAATGAATTGTTAGATTTGCTACATGGAGTCAGTTTTTTTCAATGGTGTACCTTCTTTCAGGATATCATCAATTGATGTTGATTAAAGAAAATATTCCATAGGATTATTTAATATATATATATATATATATGAAAACTTTGTGTTCATAGTGATGCACTTTGGACTCACAATTTTTCCATCAATATTCATGGACTTAATTAATATAGTCATTATGGATTAGCTCAAAAACAATTTGGTTGTCTTTATCTATGATATTATGATTGAATCCAAGAGAAAGTGGGAAATGGGGAGAATTTGAATACTGTGTTGTTGGATTTTTGAAGGGATAATATCTATGTAATGTATAGTAAATGCGAGTTTCAGATGGAGGGGGTATCATACTTGGTTTATAATATCACCAGTAAAGGGATATCTATGTACCCTTCTAGGACAAAGGCAATCAAAGAGTTTCCCAACAGACTTCTGTAATGTATATTTTTAGATTCCATGAACTCGCAAGGTATTTTTCGTGAGTTTTGAATAACCTATCATGATTTCCAAACAAAATAACCATGTTGAAACTGAGGAGAGAAATGTTTTTCTGGACTTATGAATTTGAGGAATGATTTTTGGATCCAAACAATATGTTTATCTCCACAACAGTACTCACACTCCTGGAAAGGGGAAAACTCTTTGTGGTGTAAAAAACTCTTCTATGAAAGGATTTGGATTTTTTTTGATGAAAAATGAAGAATTGATTTCCCTAACATAAAGGAAGTTGAGAACTCATGATAATAAAAATCTTATTAATGATATGGGGTTGAAAGCTATGATCATTGAATTAAAAATATTATGGCATTTTCTCTCTAGAGAGAAATGTGAGATATATACTGATCAAAAGAGTCCCAAATATATATTCACCTAGAATGTGAATAATATTTTCTAGTGAATATGGTTAGATATAATCAAATATTATGATTTCTCAGTCCTTTACCATCTTTATAAAGCCAATGAGGTGAAATATTTTATTTGTAGAAAGGATCACACATCTTTATCACTAATGAGAATTTAGAACGATCCAATATTCATATATTTTCAAAGGATATAAATGGGAATAATTAAGGAAGGAAATTCATTATTACTTTATCAAATGACTTGTCAAACATACCATATAGATTATACAAATTATTCTCAATGAAATGATGTGGAAATTAAGGAAAGGGTGGGAGATATCTGAAATGGGAAATCCACCGAGTTCAAGATCAGTCAATATGGATTCATAAGATTTGGGTCATATTATGTGTACCATCTAATTGATAGATAAAGAAAGATCTTTTGAATGATGTACATATATTATCCTTCTATATTCAACTGGGGAGAACAAAGATGTCTCGAGATCTCTAAGAGAACATTTTGTGGGAAATTATGAAAAAGTGGTCACTATATATACATAAAATTTCTTAGTATGTAAGAAACAGAAGGATTAAAGGAAATTTTATAAAGTGATGTTGTAATTATTAATAATTCCAACATGTAAATGGTAATCAATCCTCATGGAATTTTCCACTGCACATCCAAATACATTCAGAGGAAACAATGTTTTATAGATTATTGTGGATCATTTTACAATGATAGATCACTTTTTATGTCAATTTGGGAGGACGTCTCAAAGGATAAACTGGCATGGATATACATCAATGAATCTATAAGTATTCATAGAGTACCACTATCTACTGTATCCATTAGATATCCTAGATTTACATCCATATTCTTTAATAGTCTTCATCATTCTCTTTGTACTAAGATGACCTTCAGTATGGCTAATAATTCTCCAATTGATGGCCAATCTGAGAGGACTATTTAGGCACTGGAAGAAATGTTTAGAGAATGTTCTATGGACTTAAAATGAGGCTGGGGCCAAAATCTACCACTTTTCGAATTCTACTTAAATAATAGTTTCCACTCTAGAATCCAAATGGCTCTTTAGGAATCCTGTTATAGGAAAGGGTGAAAAATACTAGTATGTTTGGATGTAGTTGGTGAACAGAATCTAATAGGACCAAAAATGGGTGATAAAATGGCGGATATATTGAAAACTATTCAGAAGCATGTCAAGGTATCCCAAATACCACAGATGAGTTATACAAACAATCTTTGATGACAACCTGAGTTTAAAGATGGAAATATGACATCCCTAGAAATATTTTAATGAAATAATGTAATATGATTTGGGAAGAAATGAAAGTTGTGTCCCATGTTCATCAGACCTTCGGGATCCTTGATCATGCTGGAGCTCTAGCTTATCGACTAGCACTTCAACCAACTATATCCTTAGTATATGATGTATTCCTTTTATCCCACTTGAGTAAGTACATACCAAATTCATCACATTTGATAAATTTAGATGTGGTACAGTTGGAGAATGATCTTTCTTTTTAGGAGCAGCGATTAAAGATCTTGGGTTATAAAGAAAATGTTCTACGTAACATGACTACCCACTAGGTCAATGTACAATGGTAGAACCAAAAGTATGAATAAGAAACATAGAAATAGGAGGAAATGATAATGAAAAACTACCCAAAACTATTTTCAACCAATAATGTAAATCAAAATTTCAAGGGAGAAATTTTCTAAGTGGGGATGATTATAATGACCCAATACCTTTGCCAATGAAATTCTCTTCTTACAATTATTTCATATTGTATAGTGAAATAAAATCACATTAACAACAATTTAAAAACATTATAAATTAAGTATTATTGAAATTAAAGGATTTTCTAGATGTTAAATATCAAGAAAATGGAGAGTAACATGACCATTGGAATAGTAACCTCACAAAAAAAAGTTTAAATAAAATTTAAGTATCTCAAAAATGGTATTAGGATATAATTATATCATATTATAAGTAAATAATTATTATAAAAATTCATATTTATGTCTTAGTATTTTTGTATGTCATAAATATTTAATTACAATTTAATGGCTAATTTAATAATTTAAAATAAAATTTATCTTCATAAAATGTTTTAATAAATTATTTTTTTATTAAATATGATTATGAGATATTTTTATGAGAACTTCCTAAAATTTATAATGTGTTAGAAAAGTAATTTCAAATTTCAAATTTATATTTTCCAAGTAAATGATGATTTTAATATAAAATTAAATTTATCATATTTATAAAATTATTCTCATAAAATGGAGTAAATTTTGGAATTCCTTTTGTCAATAAATGGTAAGTGTGATTTTTTTGGATTTATCTGAAATACTTAATTATTTTTTCATGTGAAAAATACGATAGTTTATGATAAATGCTAAAAACGTGAATTATGGAGTCATAGGTGATGTAGTGATGATGTAAGCCCATTATCTCAAAATTAAATGATAATTTTATGGTATTTAGTATCAATAATAAACTAAATTTAATTTCTTGAGAAAAATAATAAAATTCTGATTTAAATACTAAAAAAACTTCCCCTCCCCCACTATAAATACAACCCATCACCACGCCTTTCCCTCAGGAATATCATGCATTGAAACATTGTAAAAATTAAGTCAAATACTATTCTAAAACTCCTCCCCCATTCCTATGAACTTTTTTCCAAATGAATCACCCTAAAAAATTCACTAAGGATGTTATTAAAAAGATGTAATCAAGAGTTAAAACCCTCTCAATTTTTATTCGATTTCTTTTCAAATTATTTTCTTTTATTATCTTTCCCAAATCCCATTTTAATTGTTTAATAAAAAAAATTATAATCCTATATATAATGTAATTATATCATGTTTATGGAGTAAATATTAAACTAATATATTTTCCACTATTTTATTTAATGAAATAAAATATCATCTATTAGGTACAGATTTACCACCTATGTGAACGACATCCTTTTATCTTTCAATTCCACCTTCAATGATGGTCATGATTCCATTAGTATTGATGAACTAGATTATATTAAGTTTATTGAATAATTCTTAATGTTCTATAACTATAAAATACTTATGATATTTATTAATACATCAAAAATAGTTTGTGATGATAAAAGAAATGAAAAATTAATCTAAATGATTTTCAATAATTATTTATCTGATAAATAATCCTAAAATATAGAAAATGTTATTTTAATATTCTATATGATTATTAATAACATATATGTTCATTTCTAGACAACAATAATCATTATACATAATATTCAAAAAACATATACAGGTAAATCACTAATGAAAACCAAGGAAAACTAACACTCCCAAATGATAAAATTTAACTTAATAACCCATAAAAAGGGACATAAATGAACACAATAAAATTATAATAAGTAATATAAATGTAGTAAAATTTATGAATTAATTAATTAATGTATTTAATTTTATTATTCATGACATTAAGATCATGTGAAGGATCATTTCAGACATAATGTAAGGGATTTTACTCGAACCTCCATTTTCAATTTGAGTTATTCTTTCTCTCTTTTACCCAAAAAAAATCTCTTTTTTGGAATGTAAATTTTCTAAATGATGTGTATATTTTTTAAAATCATATATAATTATCCCTTTATCATTAATGTTTTTTGGGTATACACATGCTCTTAAAAGGATCCCTACTCAATTTTCTCGATAAGCAAGCCCGAGTTATGGGGAAATTTCGAATTCATACCCATTTCAATGTGTTCTACATAACCGAGTTCAATAAAAAATATTATTCTATAATCACTCATTTTATCATGAAAAACTACCTAGCCTCAATTCTGGTTTGGTAAAAATAATTATTCATTTCCCATTTCAAAATATATTAAATGTTTCCCGTTAAATCGTAATAAAATGTTTTATTTCTATAATTTATTAAAAACTCCATTCACTTCAGTTTGAAATAAATCATCATTATATATGAAAATATTCCCTTATAAATTTACACTTATTATTAGATCCATCCTTTCATTGACACCACTATGATATTCCTGTTTGATATGGATTTTGAAAAAATTATGATACCCAATATTTTCAATTGATTACTCTTTTATTTATATTTGATTAGATATATACGATTCATTACATGGAGAACATATTCACGAACAATTTATGATGGATGCATCCTGACAGTTCTCCAATGCATTGGGTAATCATTAGTTTCTTGAGATTTTTTGTGCAATGGTCTGAGTAGTTAGCCTGGACCCGTGCACCTCTTTATGGAATAAGCCTTCATTCGTGCTCAAATATATTTAATGAGCCTTGACTCGTGATAAATCCCCATTTTATGTCTCTTCAAAATTACCTAAAAAACTTGATTATATGATCCCATGTTATTATTCGTTATGTTTAATCATTTTCTAGGAATTTTTATATCATTATATTGTGTATTTTCACCGATGTGTTAAGACTTAATTTAATATTTATTCCATTAAGTGGAATTATAGATCATCCATTTTTTCATGTTTTTTCCAGGTCATCCTATTCAGATGTATGGGTTCAAATAATGTTAGGATATCACAATCAATGATAAATAAACAAATGTTTTATTTAGTCCCATGTTTTTAGTTGTTTGTACCTTGTCTTCCATGACACTATACTTCAAGATCCTTGGCCTGTAATTTATTTTTTATTTATGCATAAAATAATGTTGTGATATGGGTAAAAGGAAAGGTTCTATATAAGATAGATTTAGAATATCTACTCTAGAGCCCCACTATTCAGAGGGAACATCTAATACATCATCTCATGAGCACTCCCTTACTATTTTATATTTTAAATGTATGCCTCCCCTAATGTACTCTGTCAGGGTGTCTTTTTTTTGAATTCTCATTATATCTCATTTTCAATTATGTATTATTTCTTATATATGTGTATGGTATAATGTTTTTTCATTCACTCCATGATGGATTATTTTCATTTTAACATCTACATTTCTTTAGCCATACCAAACCCATATTCATCCTCTATGGTCATTTATTGACCTATAATAGCAAAATATGGCCTACCATATCGATAAATCCATATTTGGATGACATTGAGAGACAACTTGAGAGGATCTGGCCTCATATTCTTCCTTATCAAGATCCACCTCCTTGATTATCATGAAAACTACTAATTACACATGTCCCTCAAATGAAACCTATTTCAATGAATATTATTCATTTCATTTTTATCTTTTATCTTGATAACATTTGCACAATTTATTTTAGAATGTAGTGGAGCTATGAACCAATATAAAACATTATTTGATCTTTTTTCCCTTTCATCTAGAAGATGATTTCATAGTTAGTGATTTTTGTGGGACTGCTCATATATGTTTCCTTTATTATAATTATGTTATTAAGACCCTTTTCCCTTTCATATTATTTTTATCTATCAACTATCTTAATAATCTTTGTCCCCACCTATTACACTTAATATTGTTGTTTTATAATATTATTAATTATTTCCACATACCTATTTTCTAACTATATTTTGGTTAACCCCAATGTCCTAATGTTTATCTAGTTTTGGTATTTTTAATATAAAATAGTATGCTTTCTCTAAAATGGTATTATATATTAATAAAAGTGATTTTTCTATAGGTAAAATGATTTACCAAAAAATATTTTCCTATCACTGAATTGAATATAAATAATTTATTGCTAAATGATATTGTGATGGATAAAATAGTTCTGTAACTATTATAATAATATGAGCATATAAAATATATATTGGTCAAAGTGTTTATCAATAGATTAATATGAAAAATATAAATTTTTGTAAAAATATTACCACCATATATTATCTTTTTAAAAATTACATTTAAATAAAAATTTCAAATTTTTATTTCTATTAAAATTTCATATTATATTTATTAATTTATCATATATAATACACCTATTCTAAATATCAAGACGAAGAATTTTTTACATACTTTCAAACTTATAAAAAGATTAATTATATTAATAATGAAATTTAATACAAAATGAATCAATACATAGTTGAAGTTGATTGGTAAAACCATGAAAAACACAAACATGTGATGTATATTTATAGTTGTTTTTGTCATACCTCCACCACCCATGTCATCTCTTGGCAATAGGCCTCCATCACTATTGTCTCTTGACTACAATCCTATAGCACCCATCATGGTTGAACTATAGTTACTTCTTCCAATGATGTTTTATAACCCCTATGTATTTCACTAGAAGTAACAAACCATGTTAACTGTAGTACCATTAAGGAACCTCAAGTCGATGTTATTCCACACCTTCCATCTCCATGATCTACACCATGGACAATGAAAAATCATACCCACAAATCATAGAAATATATATGTATGAATTCAAACAAAAAATATAAAAAAATGAATTCCACATATTTATGAAAATGAGATGGAAAAAATGGGATATAAAAAAACAAAAAATACCCCCCTTAAAGTATATAGTTTCCTCTTCATTGAGTCAACAAAAACATTAAAATTTATCTTAAAACAAATAACATATTTTCTTACATAAAATCACCTACACAATTTAGTATTTATGAATAATTAATTGTAGTAATAGAATTTTAATAAGGGAATGAAACAATGATGGAAATTAATGGGAAAAGAGAATCTAAAAAGATCCCAGTAGTATCATGAAATTGATCGTCATAGTTTGGATCATCAGATCGATTACACAATTCTTATCCAAAATAACAACTTTGGTGTGGATTCCTCTATTATTCCAATGTTTTCACAGTAAAAAATAATTTTTTATTTTTGTCACTTTACTAAATGGAATAAATCATTCACTACAATAATAATGAGTGAATTTAGTTCCAATTAGAAAAAACATATTAATCTATCATTAATTAACTAAAATATTTAATCTATACTCACTATTATCAGGATTTATTCTCTTGAAACTGATATTTAAATACTGTTTAAATGTTTCTTTAACTTTACACTCTTTTTTTAAATCAATCCATTTTATAGGAATTAAAAATATGAGATGGAAAGAGGATTATAACATAGCAAGAAACTGCATTAATTCTAGACAACAAAAAATTCATTATTCACAAAAAACAAAGGAATAGATAATAACAACCAGAAACTAAAATATTTAATATGTGTATTTATATTCATGGGTTTGGGATTGGTCAAAACATATATAGATTAGAAAAACAAGAAGATATTATAGTGTGAGGGAATGTGAATGTTGATAATACATGTGGAGAAGAAAAAAAGTATCACTACCATTAAAAGAACATCATAAGAGAATAAATTTTATATAATAATGTAGTTAGAATAGAGGGAGGGAAATATATAAAATAGTTGGACAATAGGTAACAATGTAGTAATAATTTCCTATAATTTATCTTGATTAACAGCTTGAGCACACTTTGAATTAAATTTTAATGACTTTTATCTTCCATTATTGTCACATTTTCATCACCCTATAAACAAATTACACACCTAAACATGCTTCCAATTAACTCTAGATTAGTAAAATCCTATCCATGTTTCTTATCCATATTCACATTATTAGATTTCAATTACAATTTGGTTTAGTAAACCATAGATTATTCACCTCTTATATAAAAATTCTAATTCAACAACATACAACATTGGCATTAAAAACATAAGAAAACTGTAAAACATTATCAACATCATGCCTCCAAACAATAGGTTGTAGTAAAACAATTAAATCATGATGATATAATAAATAATATCTCAAATATTCATGTTAGTAAATGTATTTACCTTTCACTAAAACATGGTATCTTTACATGGGCCTTGAAAATAAAATTCTCAGTCTAAAATTATATTTTTTGCAACATAAAAAAATAAAATTCTATATATACCTTGTCTGAAAATTAATGATCACATGAACAATAAATATATCTATATTACTGAAAAATATCCTAAAATACGCAACCACATATGGCAGTTAACTACAACATAAAATAAGAATTTGAACCCCTCTGATGCACATATCTCCATTATCCGAATCTAGATCTGAAAAACCAAAAATAACAATGTAATATTTACCTCATTAGATAAACCACATAATTATACATATGAAAAACTAGCCCAAAATATGGCTATGGATACGAACTTTAAAATGAAACCAAACCAAAAATTAATCCTTTTCTCCGAATCTTAAATGTATTAAGCTACATATCTATAGTTGAACCGATCACATCCATCTTCAAACTCGGATGTAACATACAGAAAAATGAATTCTGAAATTCATCCAAATCAAGTACTTTATCTCTTTGAACATCAACGATCAAGAGATGAAAAAGAACTTCAAACTCTTGGATCGAATCTTATTAGAAGAAAAATTCAAATCTTTTCCTAGTGTTTAACAAACTTTAATCATATATCGAACAATCCTCTTCGACCATGTCTTAGAAATTCTCTATGCTATTGCTATGTGGATTTTCATTGATGATCAAAGCTTCACATTTCCACTACTTATGCAAATAAAGGAGGTAAAAATTTCCCTATTTGCATTATATTTACACTTCAAGGATGCCTTCATGGTGGCTAACATGGGTAATAAGACAAGTACGTGGTAGTCAAAAAGGCCAACATGTCTTCCGCCATCCTATTACTAGAATTTAATTTTAGGGTTTTTGGGTACCAAATTAGGGAGGCTTAGGATAGTAATTAGAAGCGGGTAATGTATTTTTAATTCCATTAAACGAATAAAGATAAAAAATAACAACATATAATAAAAGTTTTTTAATATATAAATATATATAAAATTTGTAGGCATCCATTTTATTTTAATTTTAAAATTTAGAGATGGTATTGTTTTTTCAATCCTTTATTAATAGTTGAATATTCTATAAATTTATTTCATGGAACATTACTCAATTAGTAATATTATAATTATAGTTATAATAATTTTTACAAAAAAAATACGTTTTACAAGTAACGAAATAATATCTATATATTTTATAATTGATGAATGATTATTGGTATTGGATAATTTATTAAAAACTCATTTTTCTAGTGGTAAAATATTTGTATCCCAACCATTAATGTAATTAATATAATTGAATTATTTTTCAATTAAATAATTTTCTATATTAAATTAAAAATATATATATTTAATTATTTGAAACATATTTGTTTGTGTTGAATTATTAATAACAAAATATATAGTTGATAGTAAATACAATTTTTTGCACCTAAACATAAAACCAATGAAACATAAAATATATTGGAATTACTCATTTTTACTAGAAATTTATTATATGTCACTAAATTTATATTGTTATAAGTTCATTTTTTTAGTGGTTGTTTCAAAATCATTCTTCATTTTGTTAAAATAAAATCCCCATCTGACAAGTTTACCCATGGTATGACATTCACTATAGGGAGATCTTGAATAACAAATTTTATATTCTAAATTAGAAATTTAAATTTTTTTCTATGCTATAAATTCTATATATTCACAAATTTTGTATATTAAAGTGTGGAAAATGTATCATTTTATGTTTTGGGTGTCTTTTTTGACCATTAAAATCAATTCACATGGATTATATCCTCTTTTCAAAAGAATGTAATAAATTTGTTCATTGAAATCAATATTTAAACATGAAATATCATTACTAAGATTTAAATAAATGAAAATTTATTATGAAGAATATTGAAATCCAAGTATTATTGAAATTTATATTTGTATCATGATTATTTTTTTATTAAATTAATTTTTATTATATATTATTCTATCTTCTTTTTATTTACTTTTTATTGGTTATTATGCCATTAATGATTTGTATTATTTTTTATACTCTAATTATCAATAGGATTATAGACTTAACTTGTAATATTCCTTTCTATTAATGTTTCTCGAGAGATACATGGTGGATTTAAACACATAAAAACATTTATTGAGATCTTATTGAGACTAAGATTGAATATATACACTACTAAAATGATTGGGACAATCATTGTGAGCCATTTTCCCCAATTTTCCACACTTACATATTCCATTATTTAGCCAATATTATCCCTGAATGAACTTGTAAGGATGGATCTGTTTCAATACTATTATCCATTCTTACCCTACTCTTAGTACAATGCATGATTTTCTTTTGAAAAATAGTTTGGTATTTTTCGTCAAGTCCATACACGTGATGTAGATACCAAGGAGACATACAATGGCATTATGACAAGATTTATTACATAAACTTCATGATTAATTTTTTCATTTTATACACTTACCCATTCCATTTATAAAATAAATATATAAGATGGGTTATGTATTAGAGATTTAAAAAAATAAACAGTACCATACTGATGAATCCTATCGTGGATCATATATTGTTAGGTGATGGATGTGAGATATTTCATTGACATGTCATTTAAAAAAATATAAAATGAAAAAATAAAGGAACATAAAATATTATTTATATAATCATTACACATTCATGCACCTATATTGAGTTTTTTGGATCATGAAAACATTTAGTGTAAGGGTATTTACTTTATTTCACTTTTAATTATTATCATTAACAATAATTTAGAGATTGCGCACCTTTTTTCTTGATCTATTTTTTATTTCTAACCCACATAATCCTTAAAAACATTGGAAAATTATTTCTTAAGACCTCATATTTAATTTTATAGTTTTCTTTATAAAGTATAAATGATAGAACTAATTAAATCATATAGTAATGAAAATTTATCAATGGTGTGATCATAACTAATGTTAAATTGTCTATGAGTGATGAGAGAGAATTCATTGTGAGGTAAATTTCAAAATGGGTAGAGCATTTAAGAAATAGTTATGAATTATAATTAAAAGAATAAAGAATAAAAATAAATAAATTTACTATAATGGATGACCTATTATCTATATAGGGTTGATTCTGGATGACTTACATATTCTACTTTAATATAGTTGTATATTCTTGGGTGAAATTACTGTTTATTTCTGTCAAAAAAATTATTTGGAATCCCTATATTGATGTTTTTTTCTTAAGGATAAGAAATTGTTAATGTTTGGGGGGATTTGAAAAGACAAATTTACATACAAATTTTGGATACATTTTGTTATGTTTTAATATTTTTTATTTGATAATGCACTATGTTATAGTTTGTTTTTTCGGAAATTGGAATTTATGAATCAAAATAAGAATTGTTGAAAATTGACGAAAAATCTGGATTTACACATCATGAAGGGAATTCATGATGTGTATTGCTCATTATCATCATGAATACAGAGCCACATTCTATCTCATTAATACCTACATGATTTAAATATATTACATGATGTGTAAATGAATTACATGTTTTTGGTTTTTTAAAATTAGAATCCTGTAATATGTAAAAAATGTGAATCATGTATACGACATGTAGAATTTAGAAGATGTGAAATGTTCATGATATCAGCCTATCAATGATAAAACCTATGTATTTAAAAATATTTGATATTTTTCAAGGAGGAATATGGATCTATCTTATATGGTGCAAAATACAGCAACACATCACATAGATATTGATTAAGAAGTGACCTAAATACATTACATTGAATAAAGAATTTACACATCACAAAATATTTGAGCCTATAATTTTAATAGCACCTTCACCACACAAATAAGATATAATTAATGAATTTTCGTTCATTTTTTTTCCAATTCTCCTATTTTTAACTTTTTTACTTTATTTTAATGTAGTTTCAATTCACTATATTATAGTTCTTATTTATTATATATTCATTTCATGTTTTTATCTGTCTGTTCTTTTCCCAATTTTCTTCTACATTCAATTTCAATTCCCACATTCCATACTGGATTCCATTCAACATAATTTCTATCTCTTTATTTCATGTTTCGTCATTCAAAGAATGATTTTGATTATGTTTCATTTATATTTTTTGTTTTTTTGTTTCTAATTTTTTTTAATGTTATTAAAAGCATGTGTTCCACCTTCACATTTTAATTTAACCCCATCATTCATGGGAAATATTCTTAGGGTTAGGGGTCGATTATAGAGGTGGTTTAAACCTAATGAATTTCTAAAATAGACTCTGGTAACCCTATGGCTGGTAAATAGGTTTATTTTTTTATTAAATATCACTTGATTGTACCTACCCTAACTATCTGCAGTATAATCGAATGACCATGGCCTATTGATAGTTGATTAGGCTAGTACCAATTGCCTATGATTATTTATTCTTAGAATACAACAATCCTATTCATAGGTTTTCAGTTACCCCAGAACAAGGTGTTGTTTCCGTCATAGGCTGATCCAATAGGCTTGACCAATATCAATTGGTATCTTTTTCATAACATTAAATCATACGACATAGGTTTTTCCAAGGTTAGATTTATGATTATTCATTCCCTATACCATGAATTTGACCATGAACCCATATTTTAATATTATTTAAATCCCAAGCTGTATTGTTTAGAAAATTCAATATAAATAGAGTGAAAATTATAAATCATAATCAAAAGGATCTTACCATTAAGTTTAGTGTTTTTATGTTTTCAATGTGTGTTCGACCTCAAAATGATACTTTAATATTCCTCAATGTCCAAGTCTAGTACAAGATATAAAATTCTAATTTTATCTTAGTTGGAGGATTTAACCACATCTTTTGGGTACATCAATTTGAATTCCATTGATGTTTCCCAAGATATACAAGAAAAAATGTTCCCTTAAAGACATTCACCCTCATTCTATTTAGTCATGGAAATGATGGATTGATAGTATTCTTACTCAGTTTTATCTACATTGTTTTCCTCATCTACAAATACTACAGTTTCTAACTATATATGGAACTTCTTATCCATGATAAGGGAATCATAAATATATATTTTTTGGTGGAGTGCATTGAAAAATGAGTTTCATGCCAGAATACCAAAATTTTGTTTTAGAAAATTATATTTCAGGTAAATGGGCATATTCCAAATCTCCAATGTCCTATTATTAATAAGGAGCACAATAAGAATATATAATTGAGGTGCTAGGACCTGACCGATGATGGTCATGTTCCAAAATAGCCTGTATATTATGGGTTGAGCATTGAATGGATAAGTTTGGGCTCAGCTAGACATGACTGCAAATGATTCTATTATGGTTGAGTCATATGTTAAACAAGCACAGTTGGTTGAGGTGGTATAACTAAGGGTATCCCTTGAGATAGATATCCATACTAAGATTTCTATTAGGATTGTTGTCTAGTATCAATGGTATAAACTACATAATTTGGAGAACCTTCATAGATGATTTGCAGGTTTTTATTGCTTCTAAACCACCTCAGATGGTGTCAGGTAGAGGTACTTCATGATATAAAGGGGTTTTTCTCATCACTGAGTACCACACAATGATTTAACAGACATATATTTTTAATGGAATTATATTACTATTTTCCAACAGTATAATATTATCTAACAAGATGAATCATGGGGATATCTCCCAATTTTGGGTGAGCTAATGTCACTAATAGTGAATAATTTATTTTACACTAGTTAGAAATTTGATTACTATTTATTCATTTTAAGATATTATTCCCTGACTTGAATGAATACAATACCGATGGGTTGGAATGATTGGATACAGATACCACATGGGTGAACCATTTTCTCAAATTGGAATTTATAGTTAGATGGGAATGAGTGAATGTCTTGAATGAAAATAAGTCATTATAATTTTTTATACCTTGTCTTATAGGAAAATTCCATTTTTTGAGTCTTTTTCACTCTTATGGGGGTTAGTAGAACCATGTGTTACCAATTCAAGGAAATAAATAATTGTAACCTGCTATCACTATAACTAGTAATAATGATAAATATTGAAGATGATAAATAAACATGATGGTATGCCCCATGACACTTTGGTATGGGAAAATTTGGGAATGGTTGGTGATGTTATCCACCCCATGAATTTTTCATTGAATGTTCATAAAGATGTTCTTCTCAAAAGGAAAAATAAAGTGACCCATGACATGATAATATTTAATGGAGTTGGTATTATAATGAATATATATAAAGGGAATCTTGGATGAATATAACTAATATAGGTAATGAGTGGTATTCCCATAAAAAATATTCTCTTAGTGAGGATACAGATTAAAAGTCATGTTTGTATGATTGGAAATGTCTGGATGATGAGGCCTGTCAAGTAGAAGTAACTAATGGTAAACAACATATGGGGTCTCAATCTGAACAATAATGGTTGTTTCTTTCTTAATATAATTTCTCATACGAGGTGGAATAAGTAATGGGAATGATCATTTCCTGTTATACTTTAAGTATTCCTCTAGAAATTAAGAAAATTGCTAGAAATCTCAATACCCATTTAGATATATAAGAGGGATGAGGGTAGTGACAAACTCATCTTTGACATTATTTACACATGTATTCAAACATTATTCCTAGGAAATAAGTATATCTTTGAGTACATGAGCTTCTTCCACTGTGAATTGATGTATAAACATACTCATTATGCTTTTCCTTATATTTTGAGTGGTCTAAAATATTGTTATTGCTCATGGTGGAGCTAAACTAATAGAGAAATTACCTACAAGGGTCCTGCTAGCCAACGATAGACCCTGGGGGAATCTGACTATACAAGAAGAAAAAATTACCTTCCAAATTTAGTATAATTTTGATAATATTGGATGCTTAATATTTCTTATATTTCAAGAGCATTGGTTCTTACCTCGCGGTGATGTGGTGTAGGTATTACAGTAGATAAACTATAATATTAAATGGGTTAAATCATTGATTACATATATTTTATGTTCATTGAACATGGTCAACCCATTCCATAAAAGGATGTCCCTTATCTGTAATTGAAACAAGTTATATTTCTATAGCTTTAATATGTGTAATAATAGTAGTTATTTTGTCGTATTGTTGATGGTTATTGGTCACAATTTTTATAACTTGTATGCTATATTGAAAGAAAAAACATTCATGGGTTCATGGTTGGATGTTTCATTTTTCATATTCAGTAGATATATTATATCAGGGGTGCTTTATCTTTCCACAGGACTTAATCCAAATCAAATACACTGGGGGCCCTATCTCATCCCTGGGTTAGTGGCCATGAAAAGATGTCTTCTTGGTCAGAGGAGGGATAGGGTTCCATTGAAATGATCATGTGGGAGGTTTTGTCCTAGGATGAGATTAGAACTGAGCCTCTTGAGACCCCGTTGATGTTGATGTAAATAATCCCATTTAATATGAATTGCTTTTTTTCATACCAATTCTAATAATATTGGAGACCCATTTTTCATTCATCTAGGTTCTAATACGTAGGTTATAGTACATCATTAGTGGGACTCTTGAGCTTTAGCGTCTACCTCTACTGATGAGTTTTGACACTTATTAGATGATATACTTGTTACTATGTCACCACTAGGGTTTATTTTCTTCAAAATTCCCTATTTTGGCCTTTTTTCATCTCTTATCATGCATGATATTGATCCTAAAAAATTTCACAGTGGCATTTTTTGTAGGAGTTTCACTAGTGTTAGGATTTTCATCCTAAAGGTCATATTGTTTCTTGATATGTGGATTAACATGGTTGGTAGGTTAATATCCTTAACCAGTGATCAATTCATGGTATTAAACCTTGTTCATGATTCAATGGATCTAAGTGAGGCCCCTATATTTGGTTTTCTAGAAGGTCTGACAGTATCGATACGAATCAATGTATTGATTCTCCAAAAATAATACGGTGTGAACCCTCCAACACTTCTTATTGATTTTCTTATGGTGACTGTGGCTTCTTGGGTAGGCTAATTGATGACCCTGTAGGTGGTTTTACATCACCCAAATATTCTGGTGGATACATGAGGTCTGACAATTAGTGAGAGACTCTTGGATGGTCAAGCCTAAAGATTCATGTAAAAAAATAGGTAGTAATTGAAAACAAAATATTTTACAAAAATAATCCTCCCACTATTCATCCATGGGTATCTACTTCTAAATAATCCCAACCTCCAATTGGTGATGGATGGTATACTAGGGGTGGAACTAATAAGGACCTCCTCTATTTCTGATTTTCTAATAGAGGTAGTTCTACATAGGTCGACTATCCCTATAATGTTGGATTTTCTTCTTATGCTAGGGATAGATTTATGACCACATCCTTGTAAAAAGATGAATTAGTGTCCAATAGATGATCCAGATAGAAAAAATACACATGTGGCTTAGAGAAATATCCACCATCTTCTGAGGGTGAAATCCTTGATCCAGATATATTTCCCACATCAAAGATAAATGTTCATAGAAGGGATGAAGATGGTAGTAGGGATGGAGGAATAGTGATCCCATGAAAGGATTCCACAACTACATCTAGGTTTTTTTTACATATATTGATATCAAGGGAACTTATGTACCCTAGATTTTGGGATTTTCAACTATCATTGATAGACTTTGGGCCCCATCTCTAGTGGTTGAGAATGTGTTATCATAATTAATTCATATGTAGACCCCCGACTCCAAGAGGTTGATGGTAATTTTTCTATTTCAACATTCCTTCACCAATCGGCTGGGGAGGCCCACATGTTCCTATCCTTTATGGTTATGATAATTCATTATGTGTGTGATATGTTGGGATCTCTGGCTACATCCCCATTGATGATTAATCATGTTCCAGCATTGGGAATGACCTTTGGGGTTGGGAATAGATGTGGTATAGGTATGACCCCCTGTGTTGATTGGTAATATTTTTAGCGACTGATTTGGTAGGTTTATTCATCATTTGGCTACCCATGATGGGTTTTTTGCAGCTACCATGGTGGAGATTGTCATCCTGAATCACTCGGCATGTTGTTCGGATATAAATCCTAATGAAAAATAATGGAACCCATATATTAGTTATGGGAGTGCTATGGGATTAAATAGTTTTTTCTGGGGACACTATAGCTGACAGAGATTATTGAAGATGGGAAATGTTTGTGAAATTCCCATGGAATCAGTGTTGTCTATTTTTGAAATAGGCCATTAGAGAATGAATATGGTTTACCTTATCATTAGACTATAGAACCAGTTGTTGTGGTCTTCATTGTTGGTTGGGATCAATCTTCTAAAAATATATAGTAGATGTAGCTATAGTCATGCCCCACACATCTCCTGCATTCATGGAATAGGGGAGTGATCCATTAGACCAATCCAATGAGAGTCTCCCCATAATATTTTCTTATAAAATAGTGGGTTTTTCCCTTTTTGTTTCCCATTTGGGAGGTGGTTCTGGTGTGGCATCTGGGCATGAAGGTCCCATCTATCCATATCCCATGTTGGGATTACCCGTTACTATTTATATAAATAAATATTCATGATAATTACCACACAATAGATGATATCATAAGAGGATATGGGGTGATAATTCCCAAGTTTACGGGAAGTGGTTGATTCCATGGAAGGACTCTAGTTGTGTTGGATTTCAGCACCACCAATTTTTCTACCCCATTCCTGTAAGTAGTGGGATTTTGAACATTTTTTGTAGACTGGGTCCTTTATCATGAATGAATATAGTTGTGAATATAGGTCAAATGAATGTGGTGACCAATTTTCACAACATTCTCAATTCACTACAAGGTGATGGAAACAATCCTCATCGATAATTCCTTAGGTCAATGATTCCCACAAAATTTTAGTTGCCTCCAGTTGTAGGACATGAATTCCATATTTGTCACACCATTTTTTTGGGGGTCCTAAAATCAAATGTCTAGATCTGGTTTCATATAACTATTATAGTGTCCAATGATACTAGTATACTCACAGTTGAATAAAAAGATTTTTAACATCAGGTCGACCAGTTTTTCAATGATTTCATTTTGGGGGTGTGAAATGGGTGTGGTGAAGTTAATTTTTGTTTACTTTTATTTCATAAATTGGTTCAATTCCATGTATTGGTTGAACCTCCTATAGATTGGGTGGTTGGTTTCGATTCATTCCATCATTTCAATTGAAGTAAACCACTACTCCAATTGTTTGTGGTGTTATCTCTTGAATCACAACGATGTTATGTCAGTTCCTCCATCCATGGATTCTCTCATGGTGTCCATTTTCTCAACCATGACCCCCATATTTATTTGATTCATGTTAATGAAGTTCATTATTAGGGATATCTCAAGGTGAATGTGGATTAATTACACTAATTATATTATGTCAGAAAAGCTTTATGTGGTTGAAGATGATGGTGATGTTAGTCACATATAGACATTGATGGATGTTGGGTGTTTTGGGAACATATAAATACATCATCCTTTGAGTTCAAGAGAATATTTTTAAAGAGGAATCATAGATGTAAAATAGAATACATCCACTATCCATCATAGGGTAGTTTGTTCCCAGGGCTTATGATGTCTATTGTATTTTACATTGGGTATCTCATGATTAATCCTTGGGGAATATATTCTAAGCAATATTTTTTGTATTATAGGTCTTATATATTGTTAGGATAGAATGTTTATATATTTAACAAATAATGGTAACATCTAAGTCACATATATTACATATTTTTGGAATAGGTGGGATATACATCTATCTTCTTATGAGGATAGGTTGGTCACAAATTTAATATCATGTAAGGTTATTTCATTATGGATGAGTGTGTCCTAGGGGGAGATGATCACACTTCCTAGTTGTATATTCTCAATTAGAATACATAATGATTTTATGGTGGACGTAAAGATTTAGGATTGATCCTTATATAGACATATAAGGTGTTTTGGATTGAACCTCATGGTGGAATCCCATGTACCATATTAGGAGATGAGAACATAACCCACATAGTTCAATGTAATAGTTTATGTTCATGTGATAGGATATATCCTTGTTGTCATTCATCATAAAATATTGATGCTCATGTCATTTAGTGAGTGACATCAAGAAATGGTATGGGGATTAAAAATATGTGTTTTCTATTGTAGTTGGCTCATCCCATTGTGCAGAAGGATGTGTCATCCCATTATGACCATACATGGGGCATCATTTTTTTATTCTATAGGGTCAAAGATGTGGTTTCATCCCATGAAATTCATACATAGGGAAGCCTTGGTTCACCGCATTGGGAAGGGTTACTTTTTAATATCATATATTAAGGTCATTGTTGTTCATTTTAATTTCATGGGACTTGGAAATTAGGTTATACTATTTTACGTAAAGTATATAAGGTGTGTTTGGGGTCTACAAAAAAAGAGGTAATTTTAAATTAGGAGAGGATGATAAAATAATAGTTCTCTTAATTGGAAAATGTGGTCAGTTTTCCACGATGATTCAATATTTGGAGATAATTTATTCCCTACACATACACCTCTTGGTGGAATATGGAATTAACCCTACGATGGGGAACTTGAAAATATTAGTCATATAGGTAGGGTTCATATGATTAGAAAAAATGGGGATATAACTTTCTTGTCCATACATTATGAAATTAATCAAGAGATGAGGGTTGATGATATCCATCATGCAGAAATTCAAACAATTGATGTACCATGTTATAGTAAGTGTGGGGAACTTTAGAACTCAACTTGCACACAACTACATTTGACGAAAGGAGGAATTGGGATAGAGAATTGTATTTTGTTGGGAAAGAATATATAGTATTTCACACAAATTGGTCTTTGCTAACCATAGTTTCTAGCACGAGTAAATAGAAAGGATATTGAGGAATGTGAATGTTCAACATTTAGATTCATTCAAAGTTTCTTCTTCTGTAATGGGAAGTCATCTTGTGTGCACCAAACCCATATTTAAGGGTTGTTTCATGAGGACAAACTAGGTCCCATTTGATTTTAGTCACATATGTTATTTACAAATAGAGATAAAAGGAGGTATTGAGTCTCACAATGTTGGGAAATGTTGATTTGTGTGAACAATATCTGACCATTAAACTTATCTTGTTTTATCCTAAAATTTGGGGGGGTGATTATCTATTTATAGAAAAATTAGCGGATTTGGGGATGGAAATTATCTAGTGTAATGCAAAATAATTTCATTATCCACATTCATTTTCATCCCACTAATGTTCACGCAAGGATGCGTTCCATTGGAACCCTTTTTATTAAAAGGGATTTGGTAGAAATATCAAGCCTTTTCACATCGACCCAATGTTACATGACACTACACTATTTGTTGTGTGGGGAGTCTCTACAACCTACGAATCATGGATTTCATTCATCTACCATTGTATAAAACTGTATTTTACAAAAGAGGTTATTTGTGCATAACCCATGAGTTTCACATGCTCAATCTCTTATCCCTAGAATGGTCCCTTGGGGTTGGTTGTGTTGTTGTTTATGAGAAATCCATCCTTCTGGGTCTGAGCCACATTTTCATTATGTACGTTATTATTCCATAAATGCATGAAGTACTCTATTGGCATAAATGATGGAATGTTATGTGTTTATATCCCCCATTTAATCATTGGAATCCAAATATGCTGAGGTAGGTTTATATAAGAGAAGAGTAAAAAATAGATAATAAATATCGAAATATGTGCTTTACACATATATTATTAGATACTGCCCCTATATACCATTATATATTACTTAATAATTATTTTGTGAAACCTATAAACCTGATTGTGTTTCCATGATTTGATACAGTCATCTAGCACAACCGAAAATTTTTAGTGACCCAGGTATTTATTGTATAAAGTATTTCAATTAATATAGGCTCTTTGAGATCCATTTCGGTCAATTTCATGAAATAGTTTCCTCCTTTTCCATCAGTAATACTTTAGGGGCTTCTCATTCGACAGTATGGATTGAATAATTTTCTTTTACCATTCGTGGAAGGAGAAGACTCCCCTATAATATCCCATATAATTGAGGATGTTAATGTTGCTTATTCCTTTAAATATAGTAGTGAATATGGAGAGATTCACGTCATTCCTCCTTGTTAGGATACACATTCGCTGGTACTGTGAGTGAAAATGATTTATTTCGTATGCATTAAAAAGTAATGGGACTCTCCTGTACCATCTACCTTCCATGTGGACACATCCACATTCATTGAGGTGTAATATGATGAATATGACCTTAGGTATGTATCCTCATCATTTGAGGAATGTGTCTCTACAACCGTAAATGAGATTTGATTGGTAGATATTATAATAGAATTGGATACATGTCCAGTATTGATTAATAAAATTATACCTCTAGAAGTGAATGAGGTATATATACCCTTCCTAAAATAAAATATTTATGTATTTGCCTATAATTAGACATAGATTCTAGTGAAGGATCATGATGTGACCACCCATTGCCCGACCCTGCTAGATGATCATAATAGATTAAATCATGTAGTTAAATGAATGCATCCCTCACATGATATTATATTATATTGCAAAGATTAAAATATCATTAGAGACAACTTAATTCATGTGGTGAAATACAAAAAATTGAATTCCAATATAATCAATTATCAAAAATCGAATTCTAAAAGCATCATTGTTATGAAAATGTATTGATATATAAGGGTGTTCATTGATTTGAGGGATATCAATCAGTGTTATCCCAAATAAAGTTTCCCAATTTTGATCATAGAAATCCAGATAAATTTTATTATAGAATTCCAATACCATTAATTTATGGATGATTAATTCATGTATAATCGTATCATGTTGGACCCTAATGAATCGGATTACACCACCATCATAGATTGTCTAGAGAAATTCTACTTCCATATACCACCCATGTGTAAAATGAATACCCACATCACCAACAAATAAACTAGGCATCAAAATTTGGAATCTTTACTGGGATTAATGACAAATATATATGTTAATGATGTGGTGAAAAAGTCTTGAATACACTATAATTATTTCATCGAACACAACCGCATCATCAATAAATCACATCATCAAAATATGAAATTGAACCCCATGAAATGATATTCTGGGGTAGCATCTTAAAAATTACATGGATTATTGGTGTTCCATCATGAAATTTAGTTTGACACTAATAATAGTAATGTGATTATAAATATACGATATCATTTAATAATTAATCTTTTCAATTGTTTACATGGATTCCTCACATATATTTTGAATTTCATAACCAATTTAACAAGAATGTTCCTCCCATTCACAATGTTTATGAAGATTGGATTCACTTATTGATGGTATGGATATATCTATGAAGACGTCAATAACCTCAAGTGATATATGATGGATCCAAAAATAAAAATGTCACTAGTTGAAAGAAAATACATATATTTTATATGGACATAATAGACTATTCACATTGTGACTTTAATACAGACAATAATGTTATATCTAATCAAAATAATCAACATTATATTTACTTGATATTTTCTTATAGTAAGTTTAAATATTATAATACACCAATGTAATGTATTTCATTCATTTTTTAGTAAAGAGGATGAGTAAGAACATGAATCACAAAAAAGTATTTTTTTTCTCTCACATAGAACTACTCAAGTAAGTTCTCTAATGTCATATTCTGAATGGGATCATGGAATATTGGAATATTATAATGTAATAACACAACACCCAATTCGTATCATATAAGGGAATTAAGAGTAATTTACTGACCAATTCTATATTAGTGGATACCACCTCAGAAGGAAAGTCAGTAAATAAAAAATTGAAATACAAAGAAGTTCTCTATAGACATGAAAATACCCAAACATGGGAGATGTATTTTTTATGGATCCAATCAATGAATGATCAAGAGATGAATAAAAAACTAAATAATGATTTTTATGGACTAGGAATTTCAATAGTCTCCCTACAAATTAAATTGCTTCTTATTCCTTTCTACTATCCATACGGTTTCACCAATAAGGAGGTGAAATACCAATCTATCATTGGATGTTGGTATGTATACTTTTAGTATTTATATTTCATTTGAATTAAAATGGTCATTGGAAACTACTGATTAGGTAGATCTAAAGTAAATATACAATCATTAAGGAATAGTTAACCCCTATCATCAGCTATGTGTGGGGACTGATGTAATAATTCCCTTTTGAACTAATGCTTAATCAGATCAATCATTAAATGGAATAATCAGGTTTATATACATGAAAATATATATACAACTTTTTCCCACATTGACAGGGATTATACAGTCTTCTATATTTCACAATGAAGGGTATTTTACAAAATCATTATCAATGACATGGAATATTTCTATTATAGTAGCGCTACACAGATGTGTGATGTGCCAATGTCTATTATTGTATAGACTGGCCCCATTATTTAATACATCTAAAAAATTATCCTCCCATGAGATTAAGTAAAATAGATTAATGAATCTTTCCATGAACCTAAAAAAAATGGTTCCTCAAGCCAGTTTTCAACAAAGCCTCAAAAATGCCTCCCAATACAAATGGGGAAGACAGCTAGAAGTGAATGTCTAATAGAGGTATGGTGTGGATCCTATAACCTCATGGCAATGTGGCACACTGGTACACAATAAATAAATCAAAATTGAAATTAGTATAAATGGATGTTGGTTGAAATAAATTTCTGTGATAATAATATATATCCCAGGCCACAAGCAGTGTTATATACAACATGATTTCATGTCAATACTATGATTAAACTGGAAAATATGGAAGAGGATATATAATACATGCATAACCAAAATAAATAAATACCAAAGTATATCTTCTTGATCATCATAAAAACAAGAACATTCATATTCTTCTAAGCTTCCATATCAAAGTGTATAACACGTAGAACAATATAGATTCCCATTCCTACAGCCATGATGACTATTTTAGTAGAAAATGGATGCCCGAATAAGTTATGAGATAAAATTACTAATCCACCACTAGTTATATTTAATTTTATATAGTTAATGAATATGAAATAAAACAGTGTGTACATATAAATAATAAATAAATGAACAAATAAATATAACAAATCAAGTATCAGGTTCCTAAAAGGACGCCCGACCAATGCTACATATTTTTTCCTATGATGGAATTCTTTTAAACAAGTATCACCACATATATATACATATACACACACACAAACAGACACACACACAGAGACATATATATATATATATGTGTGTGTGTGTGTGTGTTTTTTTTTTGTGTCTGTGTATTTATATATATGAATTATATATGTACATGCATATATAGTAACATATATAGATATGAAATATATCCATGGACCTGATGTGTAACTAATGAATCAATTTAAAATATGAATAATAATATAGTAGTCTCTTATTAATTTGTATGGGTAAATGCCCATTCAATTTATAAGGGATATAGAGATACATTCTAGAAAATCCAATTAATTATCTGAACCATCATGTCCAACACCCCTATAACAGGCACAAAATGTCATGTCTAACCACCAAAATGGATATGAAACACCATGTACAACATCTCATAACAATGGGGATGTGAAATTTCATGAAAAGAAATTCTAACCAAGGACACACATTAATAATCTTGTATAATGTGATCTCACTTTCCATGAACCCTATACCATGGTGCTCTATAAAGTCGAACGCAATATCACTTAAGGAACAATATATCCAATCTGACCTATGATCTCATCCAAGAAATTCATACTTGTGAATCATAGGTTCACTCAATTCATAACAAAAACATGTATGTGGTATAAATTTAATAGTTAATGATAGTCCATGATAATTCAATAACTACTTTTAAATATGATTATTTTAGTTTCTTCAATTGGTAATTATATTCTTATAAAATATAATATCCATGTAGACCAAAATTTAATGATACAACTCATTTTGAATGGTTTTTCATGTTGGACACATAAATCATTTCATTTAAAAAATAGTTATCAAAGAGGGTATGTCCTTGGCTTAAACGACCTTATCGATTCAAATTGGACACTTATTTTATAAAGGATGGATCTATAATAAAAATATTAATGATCAAAATATAAGTGGGCTATCCACATCACTACTTGTTCATTTAATTTAATTTAAATATTTCATTTTAGGAAATGAAATATAACATTACAAAATGGTGATTTCAATTCGAAAGATAAAGTATTAGGGTCATTGAATATAAGAGACACAATGAATGGGTCAGTTCATTCCATAGTGGAAACCCTTTGATGGTCCAATTTAGCAAATAAGGAAAAAATTATTTTATGTAACTAATATTTACATAATTAATATCATATTTAAAGGGTGATGCTTTGAAATTAAAAAAACATAGAACTATAAATATTTTAATAATCATTATAAACAATAAGGGAAACCCACCGGCCACCAACATCATGATTAGGATGCTTAACTCATCTTATATCAGGATTTTATTTGAGTTATATTAATAAAAAAATAATGAACACAATACATAAAAATAGTACCTATATGCTTACATCGAAATACCTTTCCCTATAAAATGAAAAACTGATAAAGGTAGAATAAGGTATTATGATATCATTATTTTCCCTCCAACATAATGAATAAGGGAGGATTGTGTGTCCAAACCAGGGAGACCCAAAATTCCTAGAATAGTGGATAAGTTCTCCTCTTGAGTGAAGTTAATGTGATATTTGATGGAAGAAAAAAGAGCGGAGGAAATGAATTAGTGTTGGGGGCATATTTTTATTACTTTTAATGAGGATCCAGTTTTTGATGCATGGTTTTCTAAACCATAGAACTACTATTCATCACCGCTGGCTCAATGTGGATCCCCTAAAATGGTTAGGTGGGTGGTTTACCCAACCATGTGTGGCCTATGAATATTTCTAATGAATATTTTTAAAAACCCTTTTTGTGGATGTGTATCCTTAGTGGAATGGTTTCACAAAATATGTGACACCCTCTTGGACATTAATTATTGAGGGAAATGGATATAATTAATGGTGTGCCTCCCTATCAATATTAAAAAACTATAATTTCAAAAAACTATGCCCTTAAAACTCAACAAAATACCCGATATAACTCTCGGTCCTTAAACTCGAATTAAAAAATAGCAATTTTATGTGTTCAATCTCTCGAATATAAACTCTGATGATTCATTTAAAATTTCTACCATACAATTACTGAAAAAATAAAAATCATTTGTAAAAATCCATGCTTTGAAAACATATGAAAATTCAATATCCCAACTATAGATCATAACATCCCTGAGAATCTTTTGAAAAGAAAATAACATCATATAAACCTCATAGGTCATGGTGATTATACAGAAATGTCTAGGATTAATTAAAAATACCCAACATTAATATAAGAATCACTTATAAAATTTGATATTATCCCACTAATACAAGATCCAGTGATTATATCGAAATATTAAACATCATGTAGATTCTTACACGAGCCTGTGTAAATTGAAGAAAAATCATTTCATTGTCAACTTTTTAATTTTACTAATTTCTTCCCCACACAAGATTCCTAGTTTTGATGGATAATTCTTAGTCAAATTATAACCACCATCATTATTTTCTAAAATGATATACCCTTTTTCTTATAACCATTCTCCATGAATTATCCACACCTTTATCAATTGGTAATTTCTTAATTGAACTCATTGTTCCTTTATGTTCAAACAATTCCATTAAAATCCTCATCTAACCATTTCACTACACTCATCTCATCTCAAAAACATGTTTGAAAATGTTTCTCACTTATCTACATCGAATTAAAAATGGAATAGAGTTAAGACTATTTATAGTGACTATTTTCAAAAACAATATAATCATTGACAATAAACACAAGTAAAATCTGATTCTGATGCATTTAATCTAAATCCCACCGAAGGATTTCTCTAGGTATGCTAATTGAATCCCAAATCCATATTATAGTGATATCTCTAGTAAAAGTGATAATTTCATTTTTCTTGCTACATTATGATCATTAGTGACTATCCAATCAAGCACCCCATGTACCTTCACAGTCTAACCATATCAACCAAGTATAACTGTCTGTCCAGGTTACCTTAGAATAGACTATTGGAGTCTAAGGAGATCATCAAAGGTAGTTTATACACCTATATTTATAAGTGATAAACCTTTATATTGATTATATTTCCACGTAACAGGAACATTTACTTATCCATCAATGGTATATCACCTAGAAATCAAGTTATTGAATCTGATGTTGTCTATGAGTCCATCCAATTAATTATTACATGAGAATCCTAGTACCACTAACGATAGTCCCCAAATCTCTGTCTATCCATGATCCCAAAGTAGAATTCTAAAATATTCTATTTCTAAATCCAATTAGGTGTTCCATTTATTTCTTTATCTAGGAATTTGAATCTCACTCCCTTATTTTACCATTTTTGATGTATGGATAAGGAAATTATCTCCACTACGGAAAGAGTACAATAAGTGGATATAGATAACTACCAATAAACCGTGAGACAGTCCAATCATATAAACGATGAGGTATCTGACTTCATTTCTAACATGAAATATCCAACTAACAATAAGAGGTGTAACCCAAAAATAAATGTCTATCTTCTATTAATAGTGATTAGCTACACCTTCTAATGAATCATCATTACTCAACAATATTCCTTATTACAAAGGAACTCCATTATTTTTTCAAAAATCCCCACAAATGTATATCATCAACTCATGGTGTTCCCAATGATTTCATACATATCCCATAACTTTGTCATTTATTTCATTTTTATGGACACAGACATGTTAAGAGTGTCACATTATTGGATCACTCATGCATGCTGATTGTGAATATAGCACCACGAATCAATCTGAAACCATAACCCAACTAATTATTAGGAATCATATCAATGTCTAAATAAACTGTACAACATGACTTATGGGAATTCCAAATTATTTATTACCATTCCAGAAATAAATTTTATATTTATTCTCCCTATATTTTGGTAGAGACGATTTTCCATGATTTACATGATGCTCCCTCATCATAAAAGTGATACAGTCATCATTTATAGAGAATTATTACTCACCTCACATTCCATGGTTTCCCCCAAAAAGTGGATCATGGACATAGACGACATTCTTATACTGTGTTACCACATGAAATGAGAGGTAAAATAGTTTTTTCATAAGTTCAATAGGTAGGTTTCATCTTAAATAATTCATGATGTTCTTTTCAACGACGTTCACACATTAATGTAAAATACACATAAAATCCAAAACCAAATAGACTTGTAGTGTTAAGACACCTAATCAATTTACACTGCATTGAAAATAGTCATAATAACTGAATTACAATAAATCATATGTCACCCACTTGAAATATATCTTAAAAAGGTATAACAAAATCTCATGGATTAAATAATTTCCAACTAACACTTACGGTTCATTGAACCATTTTAGATACACTCTGTGTACAATGTGTATTGACTTGTACCCCCTAATATTTTATCAACCAAATGAATGATGATTTGATAATTTCTAAAAGCCTATTTTCGATATACATCCAAGTATCTGATGGATCATACACAATATTTATCAAATATCAATAATAATTCATATGACTATTAATTTGGATTATAACCACCTAAGACATCCATCATTGAAGAAGATGGGTCACATGACCTACTAATCAGTTGACTATGCCCTTGGATTATCTATCCAAATTTATCTGAGAACTAAATGATTCTCACATCTATAACAATAGTAATTTCATCATTTAAACATATATTCATCCTTTGTGTTGTTTTATAACTATGAATTGTTTGAATGTTAAGACAAAATAATGAGGACATATCTTATACATTTAACTCAATTCCAGCAACCAATGGTAATTTTTATTTCTATGGTGCTACCAAAATTAGACAGCCTCCTCCAATAAGCATTTATTCTAAATCATGGACATTATAGAAAAATTACACTACGATTAAGGACCTAACTTATATATCGATATAATAAAAAATAAAAATAGATCCATGTATAACATCCAAATCCCCATTAATGGAAACACTAAAGAAAACATTTAAAGTATCCTTATATGAGTTTTGAAGCTAAATATCAATTTTAAGGTTTAGTTTCCAAAAATTTCATTGATTCCCGTATATATTAAATATTAAAAAATCCCATACATATCCAAATCATGTAAAAATTATAAATTTAAATGTACATGGAACTTCATTTAGCTAATACCATGAAGCATGATAGGAAAATTATCTCACAATTTCCGCATTATCCATTTATTGATATATAATGTTATCATAATTGGAATTAGTTTATGAACATTTAAATTCCAAGATATAGAGGAAACACCCAATAGGTTTTGATTATTATTTTAATTAACTAATGCCTCCCATAAGAATAAGTTACAAACGTAGACCAAAATTTTAAAGCATTATAAGGGAATTTATCTAGTAAGATGACGCTATATAATTATATATAAATCTATATCAGTGGATGATGGGACTAAAAATAAAAATCTATATAAATAATATGTGTACACACATGGTTTTATGTTTTATGTAATATCAAAATAAATGACACCCATGAGGGTCCATCCATTCCAACCTTGTACAATTTAAATGTAACCTAATAATATTGTAATATTAAAAAATAATCACAAACATAGTGGGATTTTCATATAGACATAAGATACATAAACTCACCTATAAGTGTTGAGTAAATCATATTATTATTTCTTTACATGGGTAATAATTTAAAATTTATGATTGTCCACACCATTTAATTTTCTGGTGTCACCCATTTATCTAATATACATTAGATTTTTTTTTAATTTATCATGTCAAAAAAAATCAATGAAGTATTAATTCATCCATTTAATTTATATTTATTAATTGATAAAATATATGAATTTCAATTCCAATATTATAATGTACAATTTCATTAAAACTTAAACTTTCGTTTATGTAACTATAACTAGGTTTTCACCTTCAGTCTCATAATACAACAAGTTTGTATATAAGGGTTTGATTATGTGGGTCACCGTTTCTCAATATAGAATGGCCAATTCTGTTTATAAATTGTATTTTTTAAATATAAATTCACCCATTATTGATTCATCCCCTTAAAAAAATAGTTCAAGGCTAAATTATATGGTAGTTAAAAAATTAATGTTCTTCAATAAATAAATATAAGAAAAACCCATTTAGGTTTTCGAAGACAAATTAATAACCGGCTACATTATAATTATTATAACAAGTCAATATTTCTATGAGAATTAAATATATGTAAACCTAATGTAATGTAACAGAAAAATGGTGTTTAGGTAATCATGATAAATAATTACCTAAAAATGTTACATAGATAATAATTCTACTAAATCAAACAATGCCAATTAAATATGTTTTAGGTAGTCAATGAATATAATCTATATGGCCTAGAATATTCATGGAATGGGAATATCTATGTTCCAATAAAAATGAATGTAAATATACATAATTTATTTACTCTAACAAGGATAGAATACTATTAATACAGTATATTAATATCCAAAAAGTAAATTAATCACTCAATGTAAAATAATAATCAAATGTAAAAAATAATAGTATAGACAAATGTATCATCCTTGGCCACATGACCATTCCCTCATTAGTTGGTTGATCATCCCTAAACATGTGATATATATCAAGTACCAACACATTTTTATTCTCTTTTATATGGGCCTAAAGTAGTATTTCAATGTAAAGGAAACATGTGATACCACTCTATAATTCCACATCCCAAGATCTACTAAAATAGTTCCCAAGTAAGTTCGTAATAGGGAATCAAGTGTACCACGTTAAACATTAGAGGCCACTAACATGCAGTGTGGGACTAATGGTTGTATGGTAGGGATAATGCACCCACATGATCCATGTAGTGAAATTGTACACTATAATTAAATCAACATTGGTAGCATAATAATGGAATAGCATCAGAAATAAATCATCTTTATAAGGATAAACATCGATGTCCATAAATAGTATAATATACTAAATGAAGTCATGCTTATTGAAAAATGAAAATATAATCTCTTGTAGTAAGAATAAAATACATAAAATATGATAATAACTAAAGTTCAAAGGCTATTCCCATGACCATCCAGAACAACAACTCAGACATGTTATCCTAGGATCTAATATCCATGGGTACAACACATTGAAAAATCCAAAATACTAATCTTATTTCCTTGATTTCAATGCATGTAATGAATAACAACCAAAATATGGTCTAAGATAAACTCCTTAGGCCACCAAAAGTGGTGTATATTTATATATCGTTTGGAAATATTAAATAAATCAGTGTGAAGGTATAACCAATAAGGTACTAAATAAATATCCATAACCAAGTTGGGATCATGTAACTCAATGGAGACTTGGCAGAACAATACCTAATTCAGCCTAATTGTTAATGTATATGAACATATGTTACCATATGTATATATATACAAAAACAAAGACCCCAAAACACACAATCATATACATATATGTATGTATAAATATGAAACATATTTGTAAATTCTTAAAAAATTGTATATATAGACACACAATAATTTCTAGGACTTGAGGTGTAACTGTGGAATATATATATATATATTAAGAATAGCAATATGTTAGTCCCATTATAATATATAAGGATGAAATACCATACATCTAAGAGTGGATATAGATCACCACAATGGATAATACCAACACATGATGTGAGACATCAAGTCAAATGGCACAATCATGGGTGTGAATAATAATTTCATACCACAAAAATCGATTTTAAATTAATGGTCCAATATCCTTGACCAAAGGGGTTCTAAAATGTTTTTTCCAACAACCCTAACTGAGTTTTATTAGTAACAATAATGAATAAGGTGATCCCACATTCCCTATATTCCCTTAACCAAGATGTTCCACAAGGAGACACCTAGTACCACTGAAAACACAATGTATCACTTATGACCAATGATCCCATCCCGCGTATATCTACATGAGAATCCATGGTTTTCTCAATGATTAATATTGAAAAGTAGGTAGTTCATGTTTAATAATTAAAAATAGAAAATCATAGGTTAATTATTCCATTTGAATATGATTCCTCAGTATTATTCAATTCAAATTGGATTTCTATAAAATCAGTTGTCTTTGTAATCCTATACACCAGGATACAAATAATTATAATAGGTTTATCAGGTGTAACAAGTAATGAATTAAACTTAACAATGTATTCATGGACAAGGATAAATACTTGACATTATCATCCCACTTGATTCTATTATCCACTTATTTTATAATCTATGGATGTAGAATGACATTATTAATGATCATAAGCTTAGTGAGTCATCCAACCAAGTATTTTTTTCAATTAATATCATTTAACTTTTTCATTTAAACAAAGGTAGGTTGAAAATCCTCAACAATGATTTTAATTCCAATTCTATAGAAAACCGGTCATGGTACATTAGTTAGATTCCCAAAGGGGTGGTTGAAGTTTATGTAGAAAACATAGATCAAGGTTACATGTTTAAAAAATGATATACTTTTTTTAAGAGAATAGAATATACATAAATAATATCATCCTTAAATGGAGATGCATGGAATGTATGGCACATGACACAACGACACATTTAATAAATAAGTGATTCCTTAAGGGAAAGTATATATAATACCATTATTATGAATATGATTATTAACTCTTCAATTATCAGGATTTTATTCCATCCAGATTGAGATGTGAAAAATAATAAACATAAAAACTGAAAATAGGGTATTTTTTATCACATTAAAATATGATCCACTGTGGAAAGATAAAATGTGAATGGTGGAAAGAGGAATCATATACCCATAATTGGATATCCAACGTGATGAATGGTGCCCTATTTTGAGTGAGAGTGATAAAGATCCCACCATACCTAGAAAATAGTAGATGTTATCCATGCATGGGAGGATATTGTTTGTTCTGAGGGGAAAAAGGAGGAGATGTGTTAAAGAAGCTAGGGGTAAAATTTTAATTTAGCACCATTTAATTTGGTGAAAACATTAGACATGTGATTTCATAAACAATGAACTATCTATGTGGAATCACTACATCATGGTGGCACCCCTAGTATGGCTAGGTGGATCATTTTCCAAACCATGTGTAACCAGTGAGGATCCACTTTGCAACATTTTACATACATCTATCATGATTGTGAAACCTTAGATAAATCATTTGATAATCTACGTGACACACCCCTAGAGATTTATTGTTGATTTGAATTGTTATTACTAAATATTTTCTAACTATGTGCCTCCCTATATATTTAGGACAAACCAGGATTTTGAATCCCAATGCTCCCAAAACTGACCACACACCCAGGAAACCTCTTGATATTTAAAATCAAATTATAGAAAAAAAAACATTTAATTATTTCAACTCTTAGATGAAAACTATGAAGAATAAACTCATATTAACCCCATCCATTAAATGAAAAATGATAATTCCTTTTGAAAATTCAACTGTTCAAAAAAATTGAATTTACAAAAAGAACATATCAAATTATAATTTATGGAATTCACCATTCTAGATTGGAAAAATGAATAACAATTATTCTACAAATTGGACTTTTAGGGGGTCCAAAATAGATAAATATAATAAGGATAGGTACTTGTAGAAATGTATAAATCACATTGATGTTCATGTGGTTCACATCAATTAGGATTATGGATCTCCCACCATGTTAAGAGTAATAGTTTTTTCTTGCTACCAATTCTCGAAAACTATATGGATTTTACCATGAAATGTCATTCCTTTTAAATACATGTCATTTTCATCCATCAGGCCTTGTATTTTCTAGACACAACCAAATATCCTTCGTCATTTGTTGTATGAGGAATGGCTATCATGGGGCTATATACCCGAGAAACTATAATTTAATTTATTTACATATTTTCTACCACATAAATCTTTTCCAAATAGGTTTAAACCATGCCCCTTGAGGAAGAAAGAATGAATAATAGCATCAACATTGTGAAGTTAAATATCATCAATAAAATTATCTCATTTATATTAAAGAACTAGGATACCAATTTAAATATTTTATAATTGAAATAGATATAATATAAGCACAACATTGAGTTTAAACATTGAAATCACTATAATGTATTAGAAAATGTTTTAATAGAGGCCTTCAATATGACTCTTTGAAATATACTTCATAAAGTTTTTTATAGACAAATAAATCTTAACCATTCAAAATATTGAATTATTTATGGCACAATAACACCATAATACTCACTATAACACAATTGGTACCATATTCACTTTCCTATAGAAAATGTACAATACTACTTTTCTATGACCAGTTTCCCTAACATAGAATCACTATTTTCATTCATCTCTCAAAATATAAAAAAAATCATTGAAGTGACTTGATCAGTTTAAAAAAAAGAGAAGATATTTCAAACGATTCACAATATAGAAGTCTAAAAGAATCCAATTTCATTTTTCGTAAACCAAAATACCATCTACACTCATTAAATTAATTATATTTAGTATTGGATGTAATAATAATAATGATACTATGGATGAATATTCCAATGTTATAACTGATTTGGTAAGTACATTACATAATACATAAGGTCTACTAAAATGGACATTAATCCTTAAAACTGATGTATGGGGAACACATCAATCCCCAAACAATTTATTGTGTTTTAAGAAATACTTTTCATAATCCCTTTATCAAAATCATTGTCCTTGTTGTATGGCCTTAAAATGAATGAAACACAAGACATGGATGAATGAATCTAAAATACTCAACATCTTTGGATCTGTAGAAAGACTCTAACTACATAAAATCTAGGTCATGTTGGAATGATACTAAACACCACAACATCTATGTTATGTTTGAAACAATATAAATAATAATAAAAATATTTTTTTTCCAAAAAACATAAAACTGAAAAACAAATCCAGGGACATGTGAATATAAATTAAACTATATATCACTCCAATCCTCATTGAAAAATGTTAAACTAAATGGTCAGCATTATCTCCACATAATGTGATAGTATGATTTGTAATTATTTCCCATATGAATCAAAACTACATTGAATATACCATTAAAAATGGAATATTTCCCTTCTACATGATAGGTCAATCAATATTGCATTCATTTACAAGTAGTAATCCCATGATTTAGATCTTTGATTTACCCTATTGTAAATCACCTAAATCAATGTAGTTGATCCTTCTTTTTATAAATTACATGTTTCTTGATTTCTTTTTCTTCTATATATATTGTTTTTTTGTGTGTATATTGTAATGGGATTAGTCCTAGATTAAACTCCATCATCATAACTCTTTATGTTTTGCGTATATCCAAAGTAGTAAATCCCTATTTTACTTAATGATAGTGAATGTTAACCCAGATGTGATAGCCTTTCATGACCTAAGACCCCTTCATCTTCAAAATATAATCAACATGCATAGACCATACCCCAAAACATATTAAATGAACTACATATGACTAGAAACATTATTCATGCCTGATTTGTATTGATTCCGTGATTTTTTATTGTGAGCCCAGCCACAAAATCATATCCTGAAAATCGTAACAATATTATATGAATTTTACATTTTAGAATAAATACCATTTCCATTTCATATGATCTAAACATGTACATGGTACCATCAATTCATGAACTATATGTGTCTTTATTACTATATCTATAGGACACATAGTGACACCCACATATCCTTTACGAGGTCCAAATATAATTTCTATAAAATAAAAATTCACTTAAACCATTGTGTAAAATTGATCTACATAGATGATTTCGTTTCAAGAATAACGTGTTGTTTTATTCTTATTAACATAGTATACATTGTTACTTTCAGATGCCAAATCATAATCCCAACCAAAATGAATAAAAATCTCCCATTTCCCACATATTTGTGTCAGATCTATATAGAGTACATTTCACCAAGAACTGTGTGTGGTTTGATTATAAAAAATATAATATACATAGGTATTGTTAAGTCTTCTATCTTTGGAATAGAAAACAATTTCCAAATAATTGTCAATTTTCAGATTTTTTTGACCTTTCTAAAAATATTTCATTTCAAAAGGGAACTAAAATAAAAAGAGGTTAAAATATATTTTTTCTACGTTTTAGCTATGTTCGCGAAGAGGAGGCATAAAAAATAATTTTTTATGAATTGATAAAATCCCTCATCATATATATGATCCTTAGTAACAACATGTTACTAGATTGTTATTATCACATTATACATACTGAAACCAAGATCACATATCATTGTCCCAACTATAATTTCCCACAAAAATTACCCTCTCACTACATACGATATTCACCAACATAGGGAAATTATTTAAGAACTACATGTTTCTTGATTCCTATTATCACGAGATTTGTATTGACATTGAGATAATTTTGTGGTTGGGGTTTGGCTGAATGATAAGAACCCCATAATCCTATATAAAAATTAGGGGTTCAAAACCCATTGGGCGTAGGGTACTATAGCAGTAACGTAGTAGTAGTGGTACTCTAGCAATAATGGGATCTGTATTGGTGGCAGGTCATTGTAGCAGCAGCAAGGTACTATATTGGAGGTAGGGTACTATGTGGTACTATAACAACATGGTACTGTAGCGTTACTATTCAAAGAATGGGCTTTGGGAAAAAATTTACGCCTACAAGCCATGTAATGGGCTTAATTCCCACTATGCCTTAGGGATATGTAATGGGTCTCCCTCTACCCAGTTAAAATTTGTATTTTCTTTGATTTAATAAAAAATGGGGCTTTAGCCCCAACCTTTAAAAATAAATTAAGATCCTTTATCCTTGGACTTGTTGAAATTTCCTCAAAAATTTCATTTCTACCTGCGTATGACAAAGATCTTTGTAGGGGAAGGATTTTTGAACTACGTATAAATTTATTTTTACTTATATAGTATATAAAATTATTCAATTACTACCTTTCATTAGTACAACAATAATTTTAAAATACATTGAAACTTAGAAGATTAGTATTCTAGATCTACCAAAATACTATTATTCTTTGGATAGAGTTATACTTAGGCAAAACCCAACAATATTATCTTCAAAAAGTACCTGATTAGTTCATATAAAAAGAAATACCTCCTCTCTGACATATGATCCCCATCTGTATGGTGTAATGAAAAATTATTTTATTAATTAGATGACACTGATTAGGTCCTTGCCCCTTTATATGAAACTTATTTACATAGGTAATTAAACCTATTTGTTGATTATGGGTTAATTATTTTTCAAAAATTATATATAGGAACACCAAGATTGGTCTAGCCATTGTGCTCACAAATTCCCCAACCTCATCTTGAGGCCCAATCTGGATACATGTTATTCACAATGGTTATCTCCAGTTCTCCAAAATATGAAAAGTTTCTTTTACCTCATGAATGAATCAAATCAATAAAAAATAGAAACCAAAAAAGGAACCCTTTTATGTATGATCTGGATTACATAGGATCCTTCGACATGGGTTAACTAAATTGAACACTAATGGAACAAATATTTATCTTTTCCCTGCATATGAGTATGATCTTTTTTGGGTATTATATTTATAACTACACATGGCTTAATTATTGTAATCCCATGATATGCCTATATCCCTTTTTCAATCCTAACCACATGTTTTTTACAAAAATTCTCTCATATATTATACATGTGACCCATCCATAGAATTCAATCATTTAATATATATTGGGGAAGCAGAGATAATAGAAATTCCCCATTATATCATTCCTTGAATTCTATTAAATGAATGATTTGATATGGTGTGCCCTATTTTTCTTGTATATTCTTTTCATGGACCCCTATTGAACATTATTTATTTTATTCTTCCACCAACTCTAGTGCATCACACTATCCATGAATAACATGGGACTATAGGTCTTCGTTTTTTCATGGAATTTAATGTAACTAGAAGAATTAAGACTAAAATATAGAGGAAAATGGTATACTATGAATGTCTTGAAACTGATCAAGAATGTTGTAGTATTGGAGACCGACATTACATAAATATGAACTAGATCTACTTAAGAACCCCCCCAACATATATATTTTTATCCATAAGATTATACAAGGATTAAACTGACCCCATAATATGTCTTAGCTTCATGATGTCAAACCATATAGCATGATGTCCACACGGTATGACCCTAAATAATAAGACATCTTATACATTTCACAAGATGATAATGTGCACCACTATTGTGTCCTTGTATCATTACATTAACTATGTTGGAAACCATCCATTATCACTCTTAATCAAATGACAAAAATATTCATACTTTGGTGAATTGAGGATTGAGGTTCCACTATCACATTTTACAAAAACCTCTATAAATAAATATCATGTCATTAATTTAGTTTCATAGGTTTCCTCAAATTATTCATGGTTATTAGAGATAGGATATACAGGTCCAAGGTGTACCCTTATTTGTGTGTTCATTGATACCCCATGTTTGCTTATCATATGCACACTAAGTGTGTCCAACAAACTAAAATAATTTTATCCTTGAAAACAATTCTTATATTACCCATATACCCTAAAACATTATAGAAAATTAATTCACATTTGTGTGCTTAATAGTTATCCATGACATGTTTGAGTAATACTAGTCCTTAGGATCTAAGAACCTGGATCAATGATTTAAAATATCATCATCCACTATTCCATATGGATTTGGATTTTTCTCTAACATGGGAATTCTAATTGGGTTATTGTGTTACTCATTCCATTTTTTAAATTATGTTAATCATGAGCATAAATTGGGTTAATTTTGGTAAAATATTTACTAACTTAACAATTATCCCTAGATGTTCAAAAAATTTGGGCCCTAAACTACAACTAAAAGATATGTAATACTTTTCTGGCATAAGACCCTAAGTCGGTGGTTTGAAATCTTATCATGTCATTCTTTAAGATGATACACTCTTTTTGTAAATATAAAAAAAGATCATAACTCAAATAAGAACAATGATTTCAGGAACAATAGTGTGACCCTAGAATAAAATTAGCCTCTCATTATTGTTTTTTTCCATGTTGTAAAAAGGAACAATACTGATTTTTCACATCCCTTCACCTTTTTAATATATTTAGTATGGTCCAATTCAAATTTAAAGGTTCTATAAACTTCTTTTTATTTCATTTTATCCCCAACCTAAATCATTTGTCAAGTATTTTAATCTTTATAAAAAATTTATATCCATTAATTATGGGCATATCCAGCTTCAAGAGATTCTTCAACATGAATACATATACATTCCCATTGTTGGTTCCTGGGTATATGCCCCCATTTTAGCCTATGTTATAGAGTAATTTTCACCACGAAAAAATATCCACTAACCCCAATGTTTCAAGATAACATCACAATAGAACATTTACTCATAAAATGATCCATGATCATCCTCATCATTTTTGTCTCACATCATCATCATTACATTAAACTCTTTTAAATTTTATTTAAAAAACCCATAATACTACTATTTAAATGGATTAAATATCATCAATTTTATGTCACCATATACCATACCCATTCTCATTGTATGCTTGAAGTACATTATTCTTGATTATTTTAATGGTTCTCATCAAATGACCCTAAAACACATGATATATTTTAAGACATTACTAACCAAAAATTGAATGACCCCCCATCTTCTATTTAGTATATACTGAGAATCATTCCTCAATTCAAATTGAGTTTCACTCGTACCTTTCTATATAATTTATCTCTAGGGCACCCGAACGTTTCTTCAATTCTTATCTATAATTAACTAATCCTTTTCATGGGAATTAGAATCCCCCAAAATTATCTAGGGTTATCGTTTTCATGTTTTTTGAACTCTAGGTGACACATCATCTTGACTATGCATACATGATCCATGTTAGCATCTTCATATGAGACCCGATATGGTTTATCGACTCGGACAATCTTCTAATTTTGAAAATATTCCTTTAATCATAGTGTTCCTAACAACATTATAAAAGAACTTACCACACTAGTGTGAATTCTGATGATTTCTAACATATATATTCCCTATCATTATCACTGATTCTAAATAATTAAGAGGTAATTTTCATATTCTATATATAAATCATTTGATTTCCTTAATATCATTGGTATCATGAGTTCATGAATCATACCGATTGGTAGATAAATGTAGTTGAACCTAATTCTACATTATTAGTAACACTAATTTAAAATTTATGAAAAATTGATCCAACATAAATAATCCATAACTAGAAAAGTAATGAGACATAGTACTCGTCATGATGAAAATATATAAAGGGAAATATTGGCAAATTTTTAGTGCCATATTAATAGAAACTCGCATTTTTTGATCAAGCTATATTTTGGAATTTAATATTTTTTTTAAAAATACATAAGCCTTATTTGAGAAATAACCCATAAATGGAATTCAAATAAAAATACATGTCACTTCCAATTAAGATTACCTCAAATGAAGCACAGTAAAAAGTAATCCAAATAAATAAAAAATCCACAATGATTGTGGGACACACCATACAATCACAAAAATGGCCGAGATGTGATAACTAATCCCCCCACATAGGAAAAATATTTATAATTATCTACTGTATATATGATGTTATATTTATACATATCCATCCATGAGACATGTCCAAGAGGATTTCAATATGTATCAAATATTTTAATTCATATTTTTGATGGACTAATATTTTAGTGATTCTTATTCTATATCCGTGATTTTTAAGATATTTGGTAATAATGAAACTTTGAATAATAATAGTTAAAAAAATTCTCATTCTATTCAAATTATTTTATTCATTAATAGTTTCTAATAAGGTAGGAATCACTACATCTCAAATTCTCTCCCATATTCCCCTAAATAAAGGCATCTTGCAATTACCAGAATATGAGAGCATGTGTTTAGATGACTCATTGATATCATTAATAGGTAGTCCTAGATAGATCAATGATTTTTGAAAGTGATATATTATGATATTTTTCTTCCTTAAATAAAGTAAAAATGTATTTCTTCTATTAACAACATCTAATTTTTCCTTTTCAATATCATCAATGAGAATTTATTTTCATTTTCCAAATTTTAAGTAGAATTAAAAATTTATTGTGAGTGGTAAAAAAACCTATTTAATCTTTTTAATTTTATCCTTATATGTGATAACCAAATTTTTGTTTTTCAATAGTTTCCTTACATATTGGGTGTCTTCGTTCAAGGAAATATTTTTAAATTGCATGTTTGAAGCTGAGGCCTCCTCTATTGATACTCTTAATTCAATGCACCTATAATTCTATGTAATAGAAACCACCTCCTTCATCCTGGAATGGATAATGTGATAGTAAAATTCACTATAGTTGAGGGTTATAAACAAGTACTCATGGAAGCCTAATTGATCATTAATCTATATAAGTGGAACCTCTATGATAATGCTCTACTTTTCACCATACAATCTTCACATCCATTTATTATAAAATGTAGTGAGTTCCAAGCCACAAAATATGCCTTTTCCAATAACAAGGATTTTTTCTGGAACCAAAAAATAGAGAAATGGAATTTTACTCACATATCATAAATATCATGATGCATAAGATGCATAAAAATATGTTATTTGTACTAGGAGAAATCGTTATGAAGAAATATTTGGGATCATTGGGTGCTGATGTGGAACTAATTCAGTTATGTGAATATATATATATTTTTGATATATATAAATAACATCATAAATAATTAGTAAATATGGTAATTAATTAAAATATACCTTCATTGGAAAAAATAGTAGCAGATATTGTTACCAAAACCTTGACAAGGTAGAAAATTAAAATATCCTCCCAGGGTAAAATACCCTAGGATGTAGATGGTGTCCCTATAATCAATAATGTACACATTGGAAACATGATATGGTCATCGCCATGAATCATTAAAACCATAAAAAAAGTTTTGATAATATGATATCACATAAATTGTATACTCAATATCAGGAGAAATATTTAACCTCACCCCATGGTTCATAAATCATAGAATGGTAAAAAAAGAAAAATATTATTGTTCCAGGATCATCTAAAATAACACTCACCCATGCCAGATCAAATGGAATGGGGTCCAATACATTCACATCATATATAGAGTATGACCCTGTCCGGGAATTGGATACTTCCACCCATGAACAGACCCATTCAAGAGATAGAAGTCCTAATAGAGGGTTGAAAGGTGTATCATGATCATCCATAAATTATTGTGTCCTTTTTTATTATCTAAGATAATTTATTAAATCAATTAATTAGGTATAATATTATGGATAAATTTAATAAAAATGTATGAAAATATACTACATACTTCTTAATTCCAAATGTGGTCATTTAATTGACTAAAAATCTGGGTTTATGTTCATGATATTTTCCTAGGGAATAACTTTATATGGAATTGGTTGTTGTGGTTTTGGTAGTTACACTAGTGAATTAATGGACATCATTGCTTCTAAATACGAAATTATAACTTCTATATGCACCCTTTTACCTAGAGATCCTAGATCATCAACTTCTATATAACCATTTGAGATAGCCAAATTACTCAAATAACTCAGGATAGTATACCATATATATGAGTGGTGATAGAATCTACATAGACTCCTAAAACATCTGGGGGATATATATATACCCCCCTCATCCTGAATCCTATAGCCGGTGAATTTTTTATTACATTGAAATGATTAAAAGAAATCAAATCCAGAGGAACCAATCAGTTTATAAATTCTTTAAATCCATATTACATACATGATACCCATAATACAATGGAAAATGAAAAAAACATGATACAATCTAAAATGAAATAAACTATCTCATTGATAATAATTCAAATGAATTTTCTTCATAGAATTAGGAAGAAAAACATAATAATGGTGAGCTCAAATGATTCTTAATGGTATATGAAGAATAATAAATAATGAATCCATGAAAATAATAAATATGGAAAAGTAAATTGAACAACCCCAGGACACCCTGAGAGGGGAGGGGTGAATCAGGGTGACAACTTTTTCTTTTAATGTGGTGGATCTTGTTCCCACATTGGTAGAAACTTGTTGAACCTGTATGATGAATATGATTAGAAAGCAAACATTCACATGCACAGAGTGGATGCATCACTTTTTACTTGGTTCACCACTAAGGGATACGTCCAAGGAGCATACGTTGACAAGTTGTCGGTCATACCCGATTCCACTAATCTTCACTAGATATGGATTACAAAGGTTTGGGCACAGACACTCTGTCCCAGGCTCACTGCCTTTACAAAGGTTCAGGGATAGCTCGCTGCTTCCCTCGGGTCACTCCCGTTGACTCCCCTTGGCTCACTGCCGTTGTTGGAGTCACACTCAGTTTATAGACGTGAAGGTCTCTTCATCACTGCATAAGAATGCATCCTCTATTGTATGTAGATGCTCTTTTGAAGTCCAATTCTCACCGGAAGATGAATATCAATTTTCCCCAAATGTATCGGGTAATCTCTCGGCTTTCGTGCAGCTCTAAACAGACCGGCGGGCTTCAGCAATACATGACATGCTTCACCAAGCCAGGCATGCAAGTCCCAATAGGGTGCCTAAGTCCAAACATGCGCACAAGTGTAACCAAAGCACCTACGCGACGCTTCCTTCCCCAACTACAAACTTGCGTGGTCCACTTCCTTTCTCTCCCAAACAGCCTTGGGCGCGCAACCAACAACCGGCGCACAAACTCTACTTGCACGACCCAACAACCACTTGCGTGTCTCAACCACCTGCGTGAAGAGATCTTGAAAAATCACTAAGTCTTGAACTCCATGAGAAATAAGGAGGGGAGGTCCAGTATTTATAGGCAATTTGACCACCCTACGCGACGGCGCACAAGTCCCTCATTAGCACGCATGTCTCGTCTCCCTTAACCTCTTTCGCGCAACTCACTTGCGTGACCTAACCAATACTTGCACGAACTTCTTTCTTTAGCCATATTTTGAAGTTCTGTTCTTGGAAAACAATAGTCCCACAAGTCCTAATCCTTCTAAGTACCAGCACACAAGTTCTTTCGTAGCGCGCAAGTCCACTTGCGAGACATAACCAATACATACACAACCCTTATCCCTTTGCCATATTTTGATGTTCTAATCCTCAAAAACATATGGTGCGCAAGTTTCCTGTCCTCTAAGACCTCAGCGCGCATGTCCCTTTTCCAAAAAAAAAATTCTTTATTTGTCAATTTTCAGACCCAAAAATTTGGCAAACCCTGGGAAATGGCACCACCTTCACTATTGTTGTCTGCTTGAATGGTATGATCTCTTTGCTGATACACATTCTGAAATTCCACTAAGGATTGAAAAAAAACACAAATTGTATGCCAAATCATGCTTAAAAGACCCTGGTTCCAACAATCTCCCCCTTTGGGTTTTTTGGAAATCAAGAAATAAATTCAATAGATCTCCATCCATGTGGAATTCAAAAACGCGAGAATCAACTCAGCCAATAGTCTAAGTCTACGTGATCAATGCTCGGTGTAGAAAACAAGAGAGGAAGCTTGAATTGGGTTCCAGTGTTTTTGGAATTCTCCATGACGCCTGATGTTTTCCTTCTTATATTTCTCATCACAGAAGCATTACATGCCCGCATTGAATTTTTCTTATATTTCTCATCACATAAGCATTACTTTCCCACCTTGAATTTCTTCCTTTCTCCCCCATTGACAATAAACCCAAAGACCGATAAGTTGTTCAACGTTCAGCTCAAACCATACTCCCCCTGGATAGTATCTCCCCCATAAACCTGCATCACATCCATAAACAGATAAAAACAGTTTTAACAAACGGGGAGAGGGGTTTTTCAGAGCCTCCTAATGCAGTAGAAGGTGGTTGAACACTAAGGTTCAACCGATGCTTCTCAAACACAGCCGCGGATAGTGGCTTTGTCAAGATATCAGCCACTTGCTCATCAGTTCCAACATGGTCCATTCTAATCACGCCGTGTTCAACTTTTTCTTTGATAAAATGATACCGTATTTCAATATGTTTTGTACAAGAATGCTAAACCGGATTCTTCGTAAGATCAATTGCGCTTTTGTTATCACAGAAAATCACCCTTGGTTGCTGCACCTTATCACCAATATATGTTAGTTGCTTCTTCATCCAAAGAAGTTGAGTGCATGCCATTGTGGAAGAGATATACTCAGCTTCAACAGTACTAAGAGAAATACTTTCTTGTTTCTTGCTCAACCAGCCAACACGTTTCTTCCCAATATAGAAAGCTCCACCACTAGTGGACTTTCTGTCTACTATATCACCAGCCCAGTCAGCATCAGAAAACGCTGATAATTCACTGTCCCTACCTGCAGAAAAGAATAACCCGAAGTTATGTGTACCTTTAATGTACCTCATGATTTTTTTTACTCCCTCCATATGCTCATCCTTTGGATTACTCTGAAAGCGGGCTGCAAGGCATGTGGCAATGAAAATATCTGGGCTTGTCACTGTCAGGTATAGTAGGCTTCCAATGATCCTTTTGTACAGGGTGGGATCAACAGAGTTCCCATCCTTATGCTTTCCAAGTTTAGTTCCAACTGCAATCGGAGTTGACATTGGTTTGGAGTCTTGCATATTAAACTTCTTCAGTAGCTCTCTTGTATATTTTTCCTGAGAAATGAAAGTGTATTCCTTCTTTTGAATCACTTGCAGCCCCATGAAATATGTGATCTCCCCAATCATAGACATTTCAAATTCTGATTTCATGTGGTTGGCAAATTCATCCACTGATTCCTGCCTGCTGCCACCAAATATGATATCATCAACGTAGACTTGAACCATGAATTGATCTTTTGGATAATTATTCGCATAGAGATTGTGATCAAATCCTCCGCTTTTGAATTCCAACTTATTGAGATATGAATCCAGCCGTGAGTACCATGCCCGTGGGGCCTGCTTCAAACCATATAGAGCTTTCTTCAGTTTCCAGACCTTTGTTTCATCAATACCCAAAACAAAGCCCACGGGTTGTTCAATGTAGACTTCTTATTCTAGTACACCACTCAAGAATGTTGTCTTAACATCCATTTGATATAATTTGTATCCTCTTTGGAGTTCCATGGCAAGGAAAATCCTGATTTACTCTAGTCTAGCCATTGGAGAAAAGGTTTCTTCAACATCAATGCCTTCAATATGGGAGTATCCTTTACATAACAGTCGTGCCTTATTTCTGATGACACTTCCATTATCATCAAACTTATTTCTGAAGATCCATTTGGTACCAATCACATTGTGACCTTCGGGTCTCTGGACAAGATCCCATGTCTGATTCTGGTCAATCTGATCTAATTCATCATTCATGGTATACACCCAAGATTCATCTTTTGCTACTTCTTCGAATGAGGATGGATCTACAACTGATTGAAATGTAGATTGCGTGTTATTCCTCATCCTTCTTGTTTGAGTGGGTGCACTCCTGTCCCTAATTATGTTGGATGGATCAATCTCAGCTCTTCGATTTCTCCTGCGAGGTTAAGTAGTATTCTCTTCAGCCGTAGTTTCTTCTTCAGATTCTTCTTCCGAGTCAACATCATGATGTGACTGCTGAGTGTTTTGAACAACTTCCTCTACTTCCGCATTTGTATTTTATCCACATTGACTTTATTCTAGACTTTCTATCACATCATCATATGACGTCCTTGAAGCATTTTTGGTTTTCTCTTCAATTATCTTAACATCACTACTTTCCACAATCCTTCCCAAATGCTTGTTGAAACATTTGTAGGCTTTTCTGTTCATTGAGTAACCAAGGAAAATTCCTTCATCTACATTGTCACCATATTTCCCTTGATTTCCTTCTTTTTTCCTAATGAATCATTTACTTCCAAACACACGAAAGTATTTTAGAGAAGGCTTCTGTCCATGCCACAAATCTTATAGTGTCTTCATCTCACCCATATAAAGTCCTGTTTGATTCTGAATGTACATTGTAGCTTGAACAACCTCTTTCCAGTAATGTCGTGGAATACGACTCTCAATTACCATAGTTCGTGCCATGTTGTTCACTTTTCTATTCCTACGTTCAACAACTCCATTTTTTGTGGAGTTCTCACAGCAGCTACCTCATGCTGTATCCCATGCTTCTCCATATAATTTTCAAATTCAATGTACATGTACTCTCCTCCATTGTCAGATCTCAACACTTTGATTGTTCGTCCTATATCATTCTCGGCGATTCGCCAATATGTTTCCATGCAGTCAAGGACTTGTCGTTTCCTGTGAATGACCATCACACATTCCATTCTGCTATAATCATCTATGAAAAGGACAAAGTACCTTTCTCCATGAGTTCCAGCAACATTTATTGGCCCACATACATCAGTATGAATCAGATCAAGAAGGCGAGATTCCCTTTTCTTCTTTTGCCGATATGAACTGCAGACCAGCTTCCCACGAATACAAGCATCACAATATTTTTCACGCTCATGCTTCAGGTTGGGAATGTCCATGACAATTCTCAATTTTGATATTTTCTCCATGTCTTGTTGATTTATGTGTCCCAGTCTTCGATGCCACAAATTGTTTTCTTCTTCAACAGTCATGTAACATACATTTTCTTCACTATCAACCTGATACAAGTTTCCTTCTATTATGCATCCCTTCATAAGTGAATTTCCAGTCATTCCCTTGATAGTGCATCCTTTCTGATTAAAAGTAACTATAAGTCCTGAGTCACAGAGTTGACTCACGCTGAGGATATTATGACGTAGGCTATCTACGTAAAGGACTTTAGTCTTCTTTAGTTCTCCATTACCTAATTCGGTAATTCCACTCCCTTTGATTTTTAGAGCTCCATCATTACCAAATATTACTGTACCATCAACCTTCCTTATGATATTCGTTATTTGGCCAGCATTACTTGTCATATGATATGAACAACCACTATCCGGAATCTAGGTATTGTTGTTCTTTATAGCTTTGAGGGCCACATCTGCAAGGTTGTATTTCTCAATCTACTTCCTTTCCTTCCATGAGACATTAGATTTAGTATATAGAACTGATGGCCTTTCAATTATCTCTTTCACATACCCAGGTTCTTCATAGTCAAAGTCTTCTTTGAGAGGTGAAAACCTGTTTGAAAGAGAAACACTATCTTACTAATGAGACTTGACATGTCTTGAACTTCGGTATGAGGTGTCCATGTCCCTTTTCTACCTGAAATGAGCAGCCTTATGACCAAAGTTTGAACAATGAAAACAATATCCATAGAAATTATTTCTTCTATAAGAATTAGGATATGAAATTGTTCTCTTTTGTTGAGCTTCTATATCTTCTCCATTCAGATAGATTCTTGCCTCTTCATAATAAGAGATGGTATGGCCTACATAGCCACAAAACTGACACTTCATGAGAGGAAATGTCTTCTCACTTGAATTTCTCCTCATACCTTCTTCCTTGGGAGAATAGTTAGATTGTCTCTCATTTCTGAATGTTTGAGGATAATTTTCAGTTCTCCTTTTAGTTTCGATTGAGGGTTCCTTTTTCGGCACTCTAGGTAATGTTTCAACATGTTCATCTTACATCTTATCTTTCTTTTGGATCGTTTCACTTCCAGTAGTTGATGTCTCAGCCTCACAGCCAATTCCACTCTTTCCCATGCAAGTGGGTCTTTGATCACTCAAAAGTTTTCCAACCCCATCTGAACCACACTTGGATCTTGCTAGTAATTCTGCATCTGAGAATATTCCAAACTATATTTTCTTCCTCAATTCTTTTGGGACTGATTCAGTCTCCAGTTTGCTACTTAGAGTAACAAATTCCTCCTCAAGACCCTCAGTAGTCTTGGATTTTTCATCCAGTCTGGAGGTGAGGTCATTGATGACCTTTGCCTGCTCTTCAATTCTCAGCTTCAGTTCTATTACATCATCATTGCATTCAATTATTTTCGATTGTACCTTCACAAATTCTTCCATTCATTCAATTTTAACTTCAATTTGATCAACAAATTCAGTTGATTCTTCTACAATTGATTTCCACTTATTGCAGCTCTTACATTTAATATTAAGCTTACTAACCGCATCCTTAAGTTGCATCTCAGGATCTACACAAGTTCTCAGTTGTTTTTCTCCGTCAGTATCTTCAGACTTTTCAACAGTGGCCATCATAGAAGCATGGTTCCCAGTTTTCTATTCCGGTTCTTCTTCATCACCGAATTCATTATCATCTTCTTCTTCTTCATAGACAAAACTCTTCCTTTGCATTTTCTTACCAGATTTGAAGTCTCCATTTTTGAAGAACCTTCTATGAGGCTTATCTAAGTTTTCATCTTCACTATCTTCATCATTGATCTTTCTTAAGCACTAAGAGTCAATGTGCCTAACTTTTCCACAACGAAAACATGTGATAGGTAACTTCCCTTTGAATTTACCTTTCCCCTTCTGGAACTTCTTTGCAATGAGAGAAATAATTTCTTTTTCTTCGTCATCTTCACCGCTACTATCCTTTTCGATTTTCAGTTTATCCATGTCCTTGAATGCTATTTCCTTGCTCACCCGAGTCGTATCATCTTCTGGTTTGACTCTCATTTAATATGCTACCAAGCTGCTCAGTAGATCATCTAGAGAAAGTTTAGAAAGATCTCTTTCCTCAAGGGCTGACACCTTCGTATTATACTGAGGTGGAAGTATTCTTAATATTTTATTCACAATATCAATGTCTTTGATTTCTTCACCTAGAACCCGAATTGCTCTAACCACTTCAGTAATTCGATTGAAGAAAGAGTCTGCATTCTCGTCTAGATGCATCTTCAGATCATCAAACCGATTGTGCATCACTTGTAGTTTCACCTCCTTCACTTTGCTATCTCCTTCATAAATATTCTCAAGTTTATCCCACTTGGATTTTTCTGATGTTAAATTCATCACATTTAGGTAGATCTGATCAGAAAGGGATGCAGTGAGTGCATTCTGTGCTTTAGCATCTGCATCAAGAAGTTTCTTGTCTGTTTTAGTCATAACTAGGCCTGTTGGATCAGTGACTTGTATTCCTTGCACAGTAGAAAAGAGAACTTCCATTCCAATAGATCTTAGATGAGATCTCATTCTGTTATTCCAGATCTGGAAATTGCTTCCATTGAAGTGAGGGACTCCCCTGACATTGATCGCGTTTTCCATGACGAAAAAGGTCAGATTCAACACCAGCAACCTTTACCCTCTGATACCACTTGAAGGACCCCGGGACACCCTGAGAGGGGAGGGGTGAATCAGGGTGACAAATTTTTCTTTTAATGTGGTGGATCTTTTTCCCAGTTTGGAAGGAACTTGTTGAACCTGTATGATGATTATGATTAGAAAGCAAACATTCACATGCACAGAGAGGACACAACACTTTTTACTTGGTTCACCACTAAGGTATACGCCCAAGGTGCATACGCCGACAAGTTGTCGGTCGTACCCGATTCCACTAATCTTCACTAGCTATGGATTAAAAAGGTTTGGGTGCAGACACTCTGTCCCAGGCTCACTGCCTTTACAAAGGTTTAGGGATAACTCGCTGCTTCCCTCGGGTCACTCACGTTGACTCCCCTTGGCTCACTGTCGTTGGTGAAGTCACACTAAGTTTATAGACGTGAAGGTCTCTTCATCAATTCATAAGAATGAATCCTCTATTGTATGTAGATGCTCTATTGAAGTCCAATTCTCACCGGAAGATGAATATCAATTTGCCCCGAATGTATCGGGTAATATCTCAACTTTCGTGCATCTCCAAACAGACCGGCGGGCTTCAGCAATACATGGCGTGCTTCACCAAGCCAGGAGCGTAAGTCCCAATAGGGCGTGCAAGTACAAACGTGCACGCAAGTGTAACAAAAGAACCTGCGCGAAGCTTCCTTCCCCAACTACAAACTTTTGTGGTCCACTTCCCTTCTCTCCCAAACTGCCTTGGGCGCGCAGCCAATTAACCGGCATGCAAGCTATACTTGTGCGACCCAACAACCACTTGCGCATCTCAACCACCTGCGTGACGAGAGCTCAAACAATCACTATGTATTGAACTACATGAGAAATAAGGAGGACTGGTACTGTATTTATAAGCAATTTCACCACCCTGCACGACAGCGTGCAAGTCCCCCATTGGCGCGCAAGTCTCATCTCCCGTATCCTCTGTCGCGCAACTCACTTGCGCGACCCAACAAATACTTGCGCGACCTTATTTCCTTCAACAAATTTTGAAGTTGTTTTCTTGGACAACAATAGGCGCACATGTCCGAATTCTTCTAGGTACTAGCGCACAAGTTCTTTCACAGCACGCAAGTCCACTTGCGTGACATAACCAACACTTGCACGACCCTTATCCCTTTGCCATATTTTGATGTTTTGATCCTCAAAAACATATGGCGTGCATTTTTCCTATCCTCCAAGACCTCGGTGCGCAAGTCCCTTTGCCTAAAAAACTTTTCTTTATTTGTCAATTTTCAGGCCCAAAAATTTGGCAAACACTGGGAAATGGCGCCACCTTCACTACTGTTGTCTTCTTGAATGGTATAATCTCTTTGATGATACACATTATGAACATCCACTGAGGTTTGAAAACAAAAACAAACCGTATTCCAAATCATGATTAAAAGACTCTGGTTCGAACATAAATAACTATGAAAAAATTCCATTCAAATAACTATATAAAGAGAAATCAATATGGGAAGGTAAGAAGTTAAATAATATTCCATTTAACTAATGAACATAATATGAACATATCCATAAATATTGTTATGAAAAATCTCATGGATATATAATAAACAAATATAATTGAGCTAAATTATTTATTATTAGATTCCATGATTCCTTTTTAAATGTAACTATTTACATCAAGTCAATTCACAAAATATATTTTCAAATCAGGTAAAACAAATCTAATTTTTCCATCTACTTTATCTCATGAGGCTACTTTGGCATCGAGGGGCTATCTAAAACTGGACCCAAACTATTTTATGCATATCCAAATAATTACTCATATGTGAAATAATATTTCTAATAATGTTCATTATAAAATATCCTTATGGGGTAGAAGATAGATATTTATCAATAATTCCCTAGTTTATCAAATAACCTTTATAGTGAACACCTATAAAAAATGGTATATGGTTTAGGGAATAATAATATCAATTAAATGAGAATATGGTTATTTAAGTTAAATTTTATATAATATAAAAATGATCATAAATAAATATTTTAACTGAAGATAAATTTAACAATCAAAATACTAGGTGATATTTCAAAATTTATCATTAAACCCACTCTAGAAGAAAATAATCAATAAACATTCCAAAGCATCCCATGCGACTTTAAAAAATTTAAATCATAATCTCCATGAAGTAATAACATTAAATGAATTATTTTAATAAAATTAAGATAAAATTATTCATGATAAAATCTATTAAAATGGAAAGTAATACACAACTCAAAGGAAGTAAATGCTGAATAAAACATTTATCTCACAAATGAAAAAGTGATATTAAAATCCAATACCTTGTATTTCCTTTTGGGTGACCATACTTTAAAACCGTGTATAGTTTTTTAAGTGTGTCAATAAATTATTATATAACCATATAAATATTTATTATATCATATATGATAATATTATTATACTTCAATACCCATTTATTAGCATTCTTTACCTATTATCACTATTTTGGGCGTTAATTGATTAGTTTATGGAGTAAGTATTCACTTGTTATTTGTTGTTAACATTAGTTAGATGATGGTATAATAATCTATGTAGTTTAAAACATTATGTAATGATAATATATATTTAATACATATTCATTTATAGAATTTCATAATATTTGGAGATAATAAATGTAATTCACAGTTCATGGAGACTGTAGGCTGTATGTACGGGTTAATGCTACATTCATTTCCTTTCCAGGTTAAAAAATGATAAGTAGATAATAAGTATGTCCATTATAAAATAATTATAATATTAAATTAATTTATTTCATATATTTTTATTAAAATCTTCTACAATTTATTCTCTTTATAGCATGAACGAATCAGATCTTCTGGAGGAGACGGTAGTCCAAACTTCCACAAACGATGTTATCGTATTTACACAAAATGGAAATTATAATGATGTGTATTTTAAAATAATAATCGAATAATAAATACATAATAAATATCATATATTTCATATATAAATAATTTTATCATAATAATTCTCAAACATTAATGGTTATAAAGGTAAAATGAACAATCATCATTTCATGGGGAAATAGTTCACCTTAAACAAGAATAGAAAAATCATCAACCATTAGATGGAGGTGTGTGTATGTGATGGCTGAAACATTAAAATAAGAAAGTATATGTGAATCTAGGATTATTATTATGTTTTGTAATCATAGAATCATAAAATTTTATGGTGGAGGAGAATGATAATAAAAAAATTCTTGAGGAAAGATGTTACCTCTTATTCGAGTAATGAATTTTTTTCAACAAAGGGCTTCCAAGGACTGATTTTGCACCGAGATGAGGATTATAGGATTAGTGGAGGAATTTTTTGGAGCTATTTTGGATGATCTTGGTCCATCAAAATTTTCCTGATAGTTTCAAGGAAGTGGGAGGAGATTAGGTCTATTTAGAGTGGAGGAGGAATGATACCCATTAAATTTTTTGGAAAGGTAATCCCCCCAAGCATTTCCCATTGAAAGAGGATCTAATAATGGAAAAAAATTATCCATTGGAATATAAGGTACAAGTTTGTTCATAAAATTTATTTTTACAAGTTTTTAGGTTACGTCAGCCCTTATGTGTATGATTTAGTCCTTAGTAAAGACTAACTTCATTATAATCATGGTAATTAAATTTTATCACATTAATTAATATTATCAGTAACAAAATCATTTAACATAATAGAAATTATAAATTATTCTAATTCCAATTATTGAGTCCATTTTAACAAATTCTATACACATAATAGGAATGAATTATTTTAAACATAAAATCATAGATGGGACGATAATGCATGTTTTTAAAAGTAAACTCCTTTAAACATTTTCTAGGTATTTATATCAAATTTCAACGTGAGATTAATTCCAATGAGATAAATTTGTTTAATTAAAAAAAATTAATCTATTTTACTTTAAAACTAATATAAAATTTTATATATGATTATAAATAAATTATAAAAACAAACATTTTTGAATTATAATTTAGTATTTTTTCACTAATAATCAAAAATTAAAACTTCACAAAAAATACTAAAAATTCACCCTAACATAATATTTATGTTTGTATCAAAAAACATAATTTTATTCTGACCTATATGTTTTATAGAAGTTGAATAAATTGTATTTAGAGTTGTATTACCATTGAAAGATGGAAAGATCAACTTAATAAATATATACATTTTTATGTGTAATGTTGGGTTTGTTTGTATCCGATGTCTGTCAGATATATAGGATGTATAAAAGAAATATTGTTTTGGAATATATAATATATATATTACCTTAATTTAAACCAATAATTCTAATTAATTATATTTATTAGGGTTAAACATATTTGTGGTAATAAAAAATGTTTTTTATTAAAACACTGCCTTTATTTTCAATTTGTTTTTATATTAATTTATAATTAATTCTCACCCATGAAGTTATTTAATATTTTTGTAAACCATAAATTTTCCAAAGTTAGTTAACAGTATTTATAAATACTAATTAATTTATAGTTTATGTCTTATTATCTTAAATTATAATATTTTAATTATGTATTGTTGTTTGGTAAAACATAATCTTTCATGTAAAGAAAGACATTGAAGAAACTAGTTGTTGTGTGAAGAGCACACTAAATCAATATCTAATGAGTCACATGATATAATAAATATTTAAATTATTTAAAATAGAAAATATATTTTAAATTATCAGGGTATTATATTCCTTGATGTTCCTGGTGATGCATGTGATGCAGTCTCTCAAATAAAATGTTCTTAATATAGAAATTTGGGGTGTTACATTATCCCCACCATAATTAAATTGCACTATAACAATTTAAACATGCACTAGGTACTCCGATTTTTGATATTTGAAAAATTTTATATGGTTTAAAAATGAACTTCGTAAATAGGGTAAATATCACATCATCTTAATTAGAGTGAAAGGAAAGTATAATGATCACGTAACCAGGTTCCCTTGTAGGATAATGTATATGGGAAATGGAAACATTGTTACATAATAAAAATCCAAGAATTTATTTGTGATGGAGAGATCTATAAAACTTGTTCAGCTAAAATTTTTCGATCACAATACAATAAACCATATTTTTTAATAAAGGTCAATGATATCATAAAATTGATTATAATAAGACAATATTTCATTGGAAGGCCAGTTTTTTATAAAGTCATAAATTATTTCACTCTCTAAGAATATAAAAATATAGAGGTTTCTATAAAAAAATTACTACATTGATAATGAATTAAACTATTAATACATCATCTATATGCACAAGTTTTATTATAGGGAGAAGTAATACATCAGAATCTAAAACCACATCCAAATACCAACTTAATACATTTTATAAATGGATAAATTTTCCAAAAGATTATTATCATACACTTTTGTAGGAAGGTGACTACCATTCAAAAATTAACTTATCCATATCCTTCAATATACATGTAAAAGTAAATTAATCATCACATACTGAATGTGTAAACATCTTCATCATGTATTCTATTGAATATGTTAATAACTTCAATTACCATAATAAGTTATTGGGAATATGAATTATTCATTATTTATTATTTAAAACAAAAGATATATATATATATTCCATAAATATAAAAATGTTTTAAACTCCATCAATGATATCATAAACCACATAAATAAATCATTACTCAATTTGAAGGTAGTGAGTTAAAATCCAATTTTACATCATCAAAACCATTCATTTAATTATCCAAGCATCATTATATTAACATTAATAACATAGTAAGGGTTGTCTTTCCCTTAACCTTTTCTTTTATAAATGGTTTTACGTTCTATGGAAACACTTTTCTTGGAATCATTCATCATTTAATCTCAAATATTAAATGATGAAATATTGCAATACACTCCTTACATATTTCATAATTCATATAATGAAAACATCCACAAAAAAATACTTTTATAACATATTTCAATTATCCAAATATACATGAAAATTAATCGTTCCACTTCATTTTTATCAATAACATATGTTGTACCTTCATCCCTTACCATATTCTCTAGTAGAATCTCTTGATGCTTGGTGATTTCATTTCCACAGTTCCCCATCTAATTAGAGTTATAACACCAAATTATTCTTCATGGTGACCTTTCTATCGACAAAAAAGACATACTCCCAATCCTTTACCAGTATTTCATAGGGTGATTCTTTCTATAGTTATAATATGTGGGAAAATTCTCCATTCTCTTCTTCCCTTGACTAAAAAATATATTTGTATTATTCAATCACTTTTGTGAAAAAAGATAGAACCCTTGTGTTCACTCATAAAAAGAAATAAAATAACAATAAATTTATAGTTTAATACTAGAAGATTTAATCTCCCGAAAACATTCCTAGGAGATATTGTGTACCCGAGTATATAGTTTATCCTCATTATGATCCTCTTTTAGTGACATCCTTGTCATCCAGGTGGATTTTTGTTTACATGAATTAATTGATATCACTTGTTCAGTCACTTATTGCTTCAAGAACATAAAAAATTAGATTGATTTATTAATCACATCACATGGATTCCTCTGTTGGCGATAATCCTTAGAGGATATGTGAGTATTGGTGTAAACCTTCTTGTTTTTCAACATATTCACTTACTTGGTCTCCATTGGTTGTGGAAAAAAAATAATACTTTCTCTCTGTACAAATTCCTCTCTTACTCCTGCTTCTCTGTTGGCTTGGAAGCTTATCACCCAGTTCGTCATCCCTTATCTCACCTGAAACATAGCTAAGACAATCATCACGAGACTCATTCCCATTCATGTAGGGACTAATAGTTTATTTCTTACACACCTGAATGAGATCCTAATTGTGAAATTGATAGAAGTGATTTCTCTTCTCAATGGTCGGCACCTCCCTAGATTCGTTAGAGACCCTAGACTAGCATCTACCTCTATTTACAATCCATGGGCACACCATATATGTGTATGAAGCCCCAAAGGGAGCCATAATTTCTCCATCATATACCACATGAGACTCCAATTCAAATTTAAGTCAACTACCCACTTATAGCCCTCCAACAGGGGAGAGAAAAAATCCACAACCTCCATAACAACATATGATCCTATTTTCTTCAGAGAACCATTCCTATAATACCGAGGAGCCTCAATATACTTCATTCTTCAATTTATGATATCAGTAACCAAGGGATTAACTCCTTGAGGATTACTCTATACTACCTTGGCCACGAATTCCACACCTACAGGTCCTTGACCAGAATAAACATCCATTGTGGTGGTCATAATGACCTTAACACTACATAAAGATCCCAAATCCTATTACCTATCCAAAATTATATGCCTATAGGGAAATGATAGGTGACTCATTCACTTAAAAAAGAGAAAAAAATTATCCCATGATTCATAAACAATTTTATATCTCCAAATAAACTCCTCACCAACTGTAATCCCAACGTAGTCCTATGTAAATCCTAAGACATCAATTTCTACACAAATACAGGCGGTTATTATGATGAAAATTGAATTGTTTTGAATATCATAACTTAAATAACATCCCATTTGGTTCCCAATTATCTTAATAATCTATAGGTTTTGAAATCATAATGGAAGATGAGGAAGACTATCCGGAATCGCGACTGAAGAAGAGTCTCTATTCATATGGATGTCAAACATCCATCAGAATAGGATAAAACAAGGCCTATTATAATGTCCAAATTTACTACACTAAGATTTCATTTAGTCCCATTTTATAGAAAAGAGAATCATGATACTCTTATTATCAAGAAAATCCATGGGTTCCCTAGATTATAGATCCCATGAACCTAAAAAAATATGTCAAATGAGTATAGAAAATGTATAATAAAAAAAATCAAGTGATTAGCGTTATGTTTAGGAGGTATGAAGCTTCATTAAAATCAATGATCAGATTTGAATATTGGGGCACCCATCATAAAATTCCATAACCTTAGGGAACAAATAGCAAGGAGGAAATATAGGAACCATACCATGGTGGGAAAAGGGGGGAAAGGATAAATTGGCTTATGTCCTTCATTGAAATGATCAATCAAGTATTCCATGTTTCCTATGAAGTCTGTAGAAAAACTTCCTAACATAGTAAGGGTAGATTGAAAATTCAAAACTCATTATTCTTAATTATTCAATAAATTAATAACTTTATATTCTTATATATATTTTTTAATAATGGGGTATGTATTTATCAATGAATTTCTCCTTAAACATTTCTATATTACACGAGTTTTATTTCATATTACTCCCTAGTATTATGCACCAATGAACCCCATTAGTCAGTATCACCTTGGATACAATACACCGAATGTGTAACCTTTTCCTTTTCACAACATCCAAATTCCATTAATATCTTCTTCAAATACATAATCTATTGATCATACACTATTCGGTCAGTAGTCCCACTAAATGATGGGGGGATTCTATCATTTAATGTGATTCAACATCATATAATCACGTTGTTGAACAGGTTGCTCCATCTAGTAAAGGTTATGTCTCATGACCTAATTAAGTTACCCTAATTAATCCATAACTTTGTCAATTCAAATACAAGCTATGTTGCCTTTCTAACTGTGGTAACAAATACATTTTTATGAGTATTTATAGCATTATTCAATCTACGAACCATTTCTAAACATTGGAATATACTGGATTAGATCATATATTTTTGTAACATAATGTATCATCCAAAAACTATTGAAACACTTCACATAAATTGAAAATTTTATGTTTAGATAATCTAATAATCATAAACATGGTTTTTTGAGTATATCATTTATTTAATGTCATTTATAAAGAGATTTTAGTAAAATTAGAATAATCCTATGCATGTCCCCAGGTGTGTCAAATAATTTGAACAATGAGGCCCATTTTAATATACCAGGTTATGATGAGTATAGTCTAACAAACCTTTTCAGAGTTGTTAATCTATGGTATATTTGTACAAGAACCATGTCGACATGTATTATCAAGATAGATTTGTATTTCTAGGGAAACCAACATAATATCTATCCTTCTGAATGTTTATGATTTTATCATATACGTATCATTAAATTCTACCATAGGCATATGTTCTATATTTTATGTTTTCCTAAATCTACATTCTAAATTTGATTCTAAATTTCCATTGATACCAACTGTATTGCCCAGACCCCAAAATACAAGAGTTAGTGCATTATATTATCACATTCAAATGATCATGTGGAATAATACACAAAAGGTAAATTATTTTTGTAGTTTTGTAAATCTAAATTACATATATGATACCTATAATAAATTTGTAAATAATAAATATGAACATGATACAAATTAAAATGAAATAATAAGAATCCTTGAAAATCATTCAGAGGATTCCTCTTCAAAACCTAGCGAATGTAAATATAACAAGCATTAGATCATGTGGTCAGTAAGGATAAGTAAATAAGAATCAATAATGAATCATTGAGAAAATTAATATTTCAAGGTAAATAACCAATAGAACATTCTATTCAAATTACTATATATGTATACATTAATATGGAATGGTATTAAATGGAAAACACATGACATTTAATCAATAAACATAATTTAAAACACATTCATATATATGGTGATGAAAAATATCATGTATATATAATAAATAAAGGTAAATGATGTAAATGATTTACTTTTGTATGACATGTTTCCTAGGTACATGGAAATATTACCTTAATGACCTTTCACAAGAAGGGTCAGCATATCAGGTAAAAACACACCTAATTTGGCCAGAGAATTCATATCATGAGACTACTGATGCATCAGAGGGCTATATATAACTTTTTCTAAACCATTTCCAACATCTGTAAAAAATTAATAATATATCAAATAATATATTTAATCATTTTACATTTAGAATATATATATGTAGTAGAACATATGGATTTATCATCAATTCCCTAGTCAATGAAGAAACACTCATTGTGAGCACTGAATAAAAAATGGTATATAATTTATGAAATAATAATATCCATTAAATGATAATATAGATATTTAATATAAATTTAATGTACCACAAAAATGATACAAAATAAAGTTATTGTTTTAATAGGTAGTTAACAATCACCATAGAATGTGAGATTTCAACAGTGATCATTAAACACAATCTTGAAAAAAATAATGATTAAAATCTGAAAGTGTCCCATACTACATAGAAACATTTAAATCATAATCCACATAATGTAATAACATTAAATGTAATTTTTAAATACAATTTATATAATATGAATCATGATATAAAGCATCAAAAGGGATAATAAATACACCACACAAAATATATAAGTGGTGAATAAGACATTTGTCTCACAAATGAAAAAGTGAGTTGAAAATCCATTACCTTGAATTTATTTTTGGGTGATGGTCGATTAAAATAATTTATTTATGTATTAAGAGACTTAGTTAATTATTATTTTAAAAAATTAATATTTATTATATAATATATGATCATTTTATAATATCTTATTACCCATTTGATACAATTTTTTGCTATTTTTTCTATTTCGTGTATAAATTTCCTTGTTCATCGAGTATGTACTGACCTGTTGTTTATTGTTCATATTACAAATATAATTATTTCGTCATAGAAATAAGGAAAAACAAGATATAATTATCACATATATTCATTCCATATGTATTTTTAATAATCCATATTATTTAGAGATAAGAAACGAAATGAATTATTTTTGGATATGGTAGGTCATATGTATGCATGAAAGCTACATTACTTTATTTATCACATATAAATATTCATATATAAATGATAAATATGTATATGATAACTCTTTTATAATATTAATTTTCTATATTTCACATAGATTTATTAACATTATAGTTAATATGTTCCTTGTATAGTGTAAATGAATCACATCGCTTTGAGGAGGTGGTAGTTGACAATTTCACAAACGACGTTATCATATATACAAAAAATGAAAAGTAAAATGAAATATGTTATAAAAGAAATAAATAAGACTAAATAAATAATAAATATCACATAAATCATATATAAATTTGGTTTCCATCATTATTCTAAACAATGAAAGGTGGTACAGATAAAATGAACAATCATTATTTCATGAGTTGGTAGTTCATTGTACACAAGAATAGAAATTCCACCTCCCCTTAGATTGACATGTATCTATATTCTAGTCAAAAAATTAACACAACAACATATTTGTATATTTATTATAGATATTATATTATTTATGTACGTAATAATAATATTATAAGGGGTGGAGAATGAAAATAAATTGAAAGATATTGGGGAAGGATGTAACCTATTATTCGGGTAACTCCTTTTTGATCTGCACTAAATTCATTGTACTATATATTTATGCACATATTGAGGCTTCTAATAATAGTGTAAGGATGTGTAGGATATGTTTTTGTAGATAGTTTCTGATCTATAGTTTCTTCAGTTTTTTGAATAAGTGAGAGGAGATCAGACATTGTTTTAGTGGAGGAGGACTGGCACTATTTTAAATTTTTTTAAAAGGGAATTACACCAAACCTTTTCCCATTTAAATTGGATAAAATAAGGGAAACAGTTATATAAAAGGTATTAAAGGGTATAAATATGACCATAATATGTATTTTTTATATGTTTCTTGGTTATTTGGGCCATTATGTTTTGGGTTTAGTCTATTACTAATATTTATGTCATCTTAATCGTTGTAATTCATTATTTTCACTTCCACTAATTATTTTCATCAAAATATTATTTGAAATTTTTATAAATTATAAATTATGATGATTCTAAAAAAAGAATCCATTTTACCAAATTATAAATAGAGAAGTGGTAGAAATTAATTTAAAATAAATCGTACACATGGGATGGCAATTCATGTTTACAAATAAAAACATCCAAATATTTACTACACGTTTATATTGAAACTAAATTTATAGTTCACTATAATGAACTAAATAAGAGTAATTAATAGAAAATTAATCTCAATAAACTATGAGACAAAATTATAATATTATTTGACCATATAAATAAATTAGAAAAAATTCAGTTTTAAATTAAAATTTTGTATTTTTCATTATTCATCAAAAAAATGAAACATCCTAAGAAATTCCTCCCCCCCCCCGAAATTAATTTTGAAATTTATATATCAAAACTAAAGTCTATTTTGACATATATTGTTTACTAAAGTGCGAAAAAATATTTTTATTATTTTTTTCCGTTATAAGGCAATAAAAGTTCCCTATTAAAAATATATGTCATTATGTGTAATATTGGGTTTTTTATTTTCTTTCGTTTATCAAATATTTAGGATGAATATCAAAATCTTTTATTTAATATATAATATATATATATATATATATTAATTTAATTTTAGTAACTAATTATAATTAATATAATTTATTTGTGTAAAATAGCACTCTAGGTATAAAAATAGTCTTTTATTAAAATATTCTATTTATATTAAATGGGTTCTCATATAAATTTATAATTAACTTATAATATAAGAATTAATTTTTTATTTTTGTAAAAAATAGATTTTAAATTTCCATTTTACCCTCTTTATAATTACTAATTTCATTGATAGGGTTAGTCTTATTATATAAAATAATAATATTTTAATTATATATTATTGTTCTATAGAATTCGGTCTTTCATGTAATGAATTCCATTGAAGAAACTATTTGTTTTTTGTGACACAAAAAAACTCAATATCATTAGAATTCATAGATATATTATATATTTAATTTATTATAAATAGTAAATATATTTTAATTTCGTAGGGTATTATATTACCTTAAGCGCTTGGTGATGCGTGTGATTAATGTTATCAAATAAAATGTTTCGAATTTATAATTTGGAATTGATACCATATATAAGAATATTTTTAATAATAATAAAATATTTTTGGAGTATGTATGAAATTTATATCATCTATTCTCTTGAACCATGATTACCTCACTTTTTGTCACCCATTGCCATTGTACTGGGAATTATCATTTTCATTGTTCAAAGCATGTAATGGACCCATCATTTAGTAGAGGGTATAAAAACATATTAATCCTACAATAGTGTGTGAAAACCGAGATAATACTATTAATAAATCAATATTATAATTTATATGATTTCATTTTATCAATTTATGTTCATAAAAATATTACTAAAAAATCAGAGGAAAAAGAATTGTTTTATTTAATTGAATAGTTTTTCCATGAATTACATGATTTGAATTAAAAGATAAATTTATTGACTTAAAAAATCATTTTATTAAAATTAATAAATTTTTAGAATTTAAATGTCAAAAATAATTATGGATTAATTTTTGGCAGTTTTTTAAAGAACATTTTTTGATTAAATAGTGAATATATATATTTTTAGCATATATTCATTTATTTTAATTATATAAAATAATATAAAATTATTTTTCAAGTTTGTATTTGGTATTAAGGTAACATAATAGCCTTTTAATTAGATTATAATCAAACTAATTCTACAGAAATCAATATTTTATTTTATTTTGATATAAGTTCATTTTTATTCTTTAAAACATAATTTTTTAGATACCATTTATCATTGAGTTTTTCTCCTGGGAATTAATTGAAATATCTATAAAATTTTGTGACCATGTTGAATGGAGAAGCATGTTTGAAGAGTTATCTTTTGCAGAGTGATGTCTTTCGTTGTCAAAGAAGATAAATCAATTCACTTTGTAAAGGACTTGAAACTAGACGATGCTTTGCTGCTATGTATTTCACAAATATCATAAGTTTGGAGAACTTGTGATGCAAGACTTCTTAAAGAAAGGGTAATAAATTTTGATTCCAATAATATATAGTTTTTATTGGATGGAATGATGCAACTGGAAGATAGGGAAGTTTCAGTACTTACCGTTGTAACTCTGACAATACTAAATGTGATCTATCAAAGGATATATATCACGACAGTAGAGTTTGTGATGAAATCTGAAGAATGGTTATGGGACTTAGTGAAGATAGAAATGAAAAAGGAACTGGCAATCTAGAGGTGTCATAAAAGAACTGTTTAAGGTGGTGTCGTTTTCTAGTGATTTCCAAATTTTTGGGCCTGGAAATCGGGAGATGAACAAATGTGTTTTTGACAATATATATTGCACGCAAGATTGAATATGGTTTAGATTTTTGCGCGCTAGGCATTATTTAAGGTCAGAACATCGAAAAATTGTAAAGACATGGAGTGCGTAGAAATTTAGGCACGTTCCATGAAAAAAATTTTGTGAAAGAAAAAGTAGCGGGATGCATGAATTATCAGTGTGATGTGTGAAAAAGGGGTTGCATGAAATATTTGCGGGATGCGTGAAAAATAAAGCGGTGAACAAAATATATGTGTGGTGTGCGAAATAGAGGAATGATGTTTTTCACAAAAAAGGTTTTTTTGATCAAAAACTTGAAAATTGGCCGAGGCAAGCGGTGCGTGAAAAAATTGGAGCATTGTGCGAAATCTGACGTTGCATGAAAGAGGTTTTACGTGTGTGAAGAGGGTTTTACACGCTGATTAGTGTTTTCACACAAAGTTAAAAAGGGATATAAATACCAGGTGAACCCCTCTCATTTAGTGTGGATTGACAATTAGAGATAATATTGAGCTCTGAAGAGAATAAAATTATAGGCTAAGTTAGTTGCATGAAAAGAATGGAGTTTGCGCGAAAAGAGGACAGTTGTGCGAATAAGTGAGAAGTTGCGTGAAAAGTGAGAAGTGCGTGAAAAGTTAAAAGCTTCACAAAAAAGGGAAGTTGCGCCAAAAAGTTTTTCGTGCCAAAAGAAATTTTTTATGTGCAAGACATTTGAATTGTTCATAGGGTACCAAAATGGTTGAGTGATAAAATTGTGTTCATTGCACATATTAAGTTGTGCATATGGGAGTTCTTACTAGCTTCTGGGTAGGAAAGTGAAGATTTGTATTTTAGATAATACAACTTTTCAATTATAAAGAAGCATTGAAATACAGTAATTCCATCTTTTTCCTAAGAGGGTGCACACGCTCTTGCAGATTATTTTCCAAGTGCTACTCGAGCTTAAGGGTATATTCTACTCATTGTATTCCACATCATATGATTGGTTTCTAGTGGATTGTGTTGTAATGAATTATTTTTGTACCATAACAAGGATGTAGATACAAGTTTTGAGTAGTGAACCTTGTAAATCTTGTGTTATTGTGGTTGTGTGTGTTCAGCAGAGAAGAAACTCTTTAATAGGAGGTGAAGGTTGTTTCAAATAGAAGGAACAATAAAAAGAAAAAGGTATCACTGATTCACCCCCTCCCCCTCTCAGTGATACTTGGATCGTAATTGGGAACATAAAAAAATACACAAATTAAAAAATATAAAAAATTATTTCAACATTTTGAATCTTAATGATTGAATTTATTAGTGGTGGAAATTCCATTTTTGATCATTATGAATTTTCAACATGGTAAAAATTTGTTATCACGATAACGTCTTAATCTAGTTAATTAAGTTAGAGAAAACTATGTATCAAGGATACATAAAATTATAATAATAATTATTATAATATGGGATCTAGGGAATTATAACCTTATATTTTGAATTGGATATTTTTAGAGGTTCCTTCTTATATTTGTATTTTATAAGATTTTAATGTTTAGAAAAATTAAAAGTGTGATACTACCATCACATATGTAATATAACTTCTTATCCTACATTCCTCACACATTTTGTGAATTATATTTTAAAAAATTCATTTAAAAACTACTCTCCAACATCCCTCCCAGCTCCCTATAAGTTTTTTATTCCTCAATGGTAAATCCTTTTATAATTAAGGTGTAAGATAATGGGAGGTATATGAGATATTATTATAATTACTAACATACCCAATTCAATTTTATTTCATATTTAAAATACATCAAATATTTTTCTCCCATAGTGAAATAATAACTGTTATATCATTTATATATTTAAATTATATTTTTATTATTTTATAGCCATTATATATCTATTAATCCATCTTCTATGGAATGGAGACATTTCTCATTGGTACATGTGCACTACCACCTCTATGAATGGATGTGTTTCCTTATTCATTAATGAACCGTAAGTCAAAAAAATATGAAATAAATTAATATATATTATATATATAATAGTTATTAATCTATTGTGATAATATATTACTAACCTACTTTCTCAAAATTTTATTGGGAATTTATAACATCTCTCATGCGTATGTGTGGAATACCACCTTTATGAAGTGATCTGAAAAATTTAATATATAAATATTATAAGGGTAAAAAATATTATAACTAATGAAAGAATATTAAATTTATAATATAACTATGAATCATGAAAATTAAAATATTTTATATTTTATTTATTTTATACTAATTAGAAAAATGAAAATTTTGTTCATGTGAACATATTGACTACAGTCTCTAAAAAATGATTTTGTTTATTTTTTAATAACACAAAAAATTGTTTTTTAAAGTGTATTTAATTAATTAACATTATAACTATAACATTATTAATTTTATGGATATAATAGAATATATCCCCTTTGAACACAATCTATACACAGATGTTTTCTTAAGGTTATAAACTGAATGATGAAAAATGGTCCCACATTAACATAATAATTTTTGTACATGAATAAAAGATGGTAATAAATAAAATAATATTGATAAATATAATGAAAATGAATAAATTAATTGTTCAAGTGTAAAAGTAATATAACTTTATTATTCAAAATTTAGATAACAAATGATCCTATATTTTAATTAAGGCAATAGATTTTCTTTTAAAACATTGTAAAAAATATTTTAAATACTTTTTAAACTATGTTCATATTCATTAAAATGTTTTCAATAATAGTCTTGATACAAAATAAATTTTTTATAATGGTAATTTCTCAACTTATATGATAACCCTTATGATGTTTTTAACAGTATTTATTTTAATGTTTTCAGTATAGTTTAATGAATAAATTGTTTATAAATTGTAAATATAATGTTTTTAACTTATAAATATTGAAAAAATAAAATGTTTTAATACTGTTATTTGTTACCAATATTAATTTAAATTTTTAAATAGTTATTTTAAAAGAAATAATTTCTCTCAATGTTCTTGAAATTTTTAATTTAAAAAGTTTTCCTCAGGAGACCAAATTTTTTTCTCATATTTATGATAAAAATAAATGTTTTTATGGTCTTCTATTCCAGTTCAAATCAGATTAAGATTCAATATAAAATGTATATGTGTCTTATTTATCCAATCATAATTTAATATTTTACATGACTAAGGTTTTTTCCTAAAATTTCTCCATTGATAGCTGAGCTAGATATGTATCTCCATTGCATTGAATAAAACGATGTAGTTTACATATAATAGGTTAGTTTTATGAGATATAAGAATAATCTGTTTTGGGGATTCCATATTAAGGGTTAATGTAAATATGAATATAAATATATTATACCAAGGTACCTACATGATATTCTTGTTTGGGGTTATAAATTGAATTATTTGATTTAAAATGTTAAGAATATGAACCTTTGTTTTTATGGATAATTTAAGACTTTTTTAAAATAGTTGTGGAAGGATTATTTTAATGGAATTTTATTAATCAGTTTTCTTATTTCTTAATAAATCCTGATGATTTTAAATTTTATTTTATAATATAATATGAATTTTTTTATTCTTTTCATTAAGTAATTTTGTATTTTATAGAATAAAAAATATATATGTAGAATCCCACCCCGAAAGACACAAAGAGGTTCCCTAATATGGTTGGAAAAATGAACAAAAGTGTGTCTCACAATATGAAAGAGGTTACTGACAACCAGATTTTCAAGGCTTTGTCTATGGGGAGAACATGCCCCCATATATCATAATGAAACACAATTTTAAGAAAAATATGACTAGGGGTATGTTGGATGTAAATAAATAGAATACCAAAAGGGGTATCCGCTAACAAGTAAATCAGCCTAGGATCTGATTATCCACTAGCTCGAATCACATTAAGCATGGAGAAGAACTCAATTTATTTATTAATCATTATAGGGGTATCTCCAGAAATGGGTATCCCCTAACAAGTACATCAGCCTAGGATATGGTTATCCACCATCTCGAATCACATAAATCATGGAGAAGAACTGAATTTATTTATTAAACATTATAGGGGTATCACAAGAAAGGTCCTACATGTGGAACGCTGATGAAAAATACAAAATAAATAAACTAGATGTAAGAAAACCAGTCCACATACCTTAGGTTTTTTGTGCCCTCCTCATCCAATTTTACCCTGTGAATCAAGCTATAATGGGAGATATTAGAAGAATCCTAAAAATCCCCAAAAATATGGAAATTTTGGTTTCTCCATAATAGAAAAATATATGGGAAGATAAACTAAAATTAAAAGTTTGAGGAATATAGATATTATAAAGAGGGTTCTAACACATCTTACGGTGAAGGAATCCAAGATCTAGTGAGGGAGATACCAAAATCCTTACATGAGAACTGGAAGGGAGCTTCAAACTGTTGTTGATGGATAAAAAAAGAAGAAGAATGATTTAGGAATTAAAAACATTATTTGGAAAAGGGTAAATTCCAGTTTGAATATTCGGGTGAATGTTTTGGTTTCATGGTTGACCAATCCATGTACCAGCAGACCAGTATACACTATATAGGGAACCTCCTCACATGTGTTGTCTGCTCATTTTTTCTAACCATGTCATCCAAAGAAAAATGACTCTATGATTTTTCTAAGAAAAGTCTCATGGTAATGAATCCCATTCCACAAAGTTATAGAGAAATTATTTGGAATCATCCTACAAAGTAATTTCCTACATGATTATCTATATCCATAAACCTCACCCAATCATTCCAATTTCACATGATCTAGGCTTTGGATGATCCCAGAACACTCATGAACTACACCATACACAACAAAGAACTATACATGCCTAAATAAAAAGGTTTTGGACAATAAACTAATTGCCTATACATTTTCAAAAATCCAATATGTTACAACCACTCTTCATTAAAACAACATTTCCATAGTTTCCCATCAGATGGTTATAAAATATCATCTGATAATGGTTCTTACCACTGTGCATTTACATTGGCCTCCTACACCATGGTCTCATCCAAAATATGTTCACTCTTCCATAGCACCCAAACCTGTGGAGCTAACCTGCTTTATATATCCTTCATTCTATGATTATTTATATCTATTATAGTCTCCTTAAAGGATGGATCCATCTCCAACTGAATGTCATTAGGTTCAAATTAATGATATGGGTTAGCATAATATTAGTGAAACTATAATATGTGGATGATTTAATGTATAAAAAGTTACAAAAGAGGTATTTTCAACCAATATTATACCTATTTGACTCTCTCAATGTTCTAAAAAATCTTTACATAATATGGTTCTATATTTCCATATCATTGAATAATTCTATGACCCAATACAATAAGAACTCAAAGAATGACTTGATGTCCCACCTCAATCTCCGGAGGTCAACGATGATTATTAGTATAATGGTTTTTGCAATACTAAGATTTAGACATATGTTCCTAAAGTGGTTGTACATTATATGATGTGTCTGGAATGAGTTAAGGAACCAGTAATTCATCTTCACCTACCTTTAATATGTATAAAGGTGAATGGAGTAGCTTACCATAAAGGGCCTCATATGGGTAAATCTGAACCATTGTTTGAAATCTATTTTTAATGAACCAAACACCTAGTATCCTGGAGCAGGATCCTTTGTAAATTTTTTAATGATATAAGATAAAACTACTAAAGTATGAATCAATTTCTAAATTTTTGAAAACCATATTACATGAATAATACCAATTTTTTGCATTGGGAATAAAAAATGAAACATCATACATCAAAACATATAATAAACAGTATCCTTTAAAACCAATCAAAGAATTCATTTATATCATCAGGAAAGGAAAAAATGTAAGGGTGAGCTCAAATTCTTATTAAGGGTTATATATAGTGGAATATTTACTTAATCAATATGTCTAATCAATATGGAAAGGTAAGTGAATGTAAATTCACAACATTTAATAAATTAATAGAGAATATGATGAATCCATGTATTTCTTCATAGTGAAACTATCATCGATAATGATAGTTAAATAATAAATAAAGTAAATTATTAGTTATAAGATATAATGTTTCTCATGAACATGATACCTCTACCATCAATATATATCTTTAAGATAGTTCAAAACATACTGGGAAAAAACCCATCTTATTTCCCAACTGGTTTTCCTCAGGAGACTACCAATGCATTTATCGGCTTTCATTAACTTATCCCCAACCCACGTCATCAATTTCAAAATAATTCATCATATATCAAATTATAAATTTAATTCTCAAATAGTGTTCCTTATTAAATATACATGATGAGTAACAAATACTCATTTATCAACATTTCCCTAATTAATCAAATAACATTCAAAGTTGACAACATATGTAAACTGTTTATATGATTTAAGAAATAATCATATACATTACAAAAAAATGTTGATATTAATGGTAAGTTCAATATATGATAAAAATGATCAAAATTAAGTGGCTATTTCATGATATAGTTTACAATCATAAAAATATATTGAGATTGTAAAGATTACATTTTCACTTGGAAATTTTCATATAAAATACCTTATATGGGATAAATAAATATGAAAAAAATACCATGAATATGGTTCAATTATTATATTAAATGAGAAATGTGAAGTAAATACACTACATCATTGTGAATTGGTACATAATAACTGATTAGTCTCAATTGAATGTAAATTGAGAGGTGATCCCTTACATTATGATTAATATTGACTGAACAACCTTTATTCTCTAGTGTAATGGATATAATGATGTTATGAACTTATAATAGAGCCTTATTAATATTAATGATATCATATATGATCTATTTATAACATAGTATTACATGTCTGATAATAATCATTCATTATATTCATCTTTTCAGGTTTTAATTTCCTACTTTTTCGTGTATGACCCAATTTTTTATTTTTCATTACTCTTACATGTATCTTGATTTAATTATCTATAGAAGTGAATACATGAATTAATTATCATATATAATTAGTAGATATTCATTTAATTTTATCTCTAAATTTTGTGATAGGAATTGAAATGCACCATTCATTTAGACGGTAGGTCGTTTATGTGAAAGAATGGTCATTACATTTTATTTTCATAATAAAGAATGAAAATTAAAAAAAAAGTATAATATAATATTAATATATTATCATGTTTATTTCATATATTCCATATATGTTTATTAAAATTATCCTTAATACATTACATGTAATGCATGAATGAATCACATCACTTCGAGGGGGTGGTAGTCCACATGTCAACAAATGGTGTTATCATATTCACACTAAACAGAACACATTGGGGTAAGAGTGATATAATAATAATGAAGTATAAATAAATTATAAATATCAAAAATATAATACAGAAACTATAAATCCATCAATATTTCCAGCCCTGAAATGGAAGAAAGAACAACATCGATTCACGAGGTGGTAGTCCACTATAAGCACTAATTACGAGTGTGTATCCCATTTAATGGAAGTGTGTGTGGGTAGAGGTACAAAAAATTAACCTAAAAGTTATAAAAATATAAAATATAATTATTATTTTTTATTTTCAAATGATTTAATAATATTTTAAGGGGTGAGGAAATAAATAAAAAAACAACTCGTAGAATAATGTTACCTCTAATATGTGTAACTCCATTTGGATTATACAAAAGTCATTCCTTAAATTAAATTTATATCCATGAAAAATTCTAATTTGAGGGTTGGGATGTTGGAAGATTTTTTTTTAATTTTTTATTAGATAAATGGATTTTCATGTTGGAATAAATGATGGTTTGAGTGCTCTTTTATAGTGGAGGTGGAGTGGTGTTCTTGTAAATATAAAAATGTAAACACTATTGGGAGGTCTAACATACATCATTCTCCTGCAATAATGAACCCCACTTGATAAAAGAGGGTATATGGTGTATATATGTCTATAAAATGGGGTTTGGAAATTTTTATATGTCACATTACCCTTATGATTAATTTTTATCCACTACAAAAATTCATATTCATCTTATTCGTTGTATTTAATTTTAATTGTGTTCTATAATCTTTTTTTCCAAAAAACAAAGTTGGACATACATGAAATAATAAATTATTCTAATTAAAAATATTGAATAATTTTATAAACATTAAAATTACAAATCTTTAATATATTATTTTAACATAAATCCCCCAGACGGGATAAGAAAGTATGCATTTAAAGTAAAAATGATCAAATGTTTGAATTTTTTAAGTCGAACATCAATATTAAAATGTTTTAAAAGAACTAATTATATAAGTATTATTATAATTGGTCTAAAATTTCTTTAATATAAATTTAAAGTATAATCTATCACTATAATGTTTATTTAGATGAAAAATTAGTTTTCAATTAAATTTTATTACTTTTCACTTTTCATTAGAAAATTAAACTTCTCATAAATTGTAAAAAATACACCATAAGATAATTTTTACATTACGAATTAAAACCATGTTTATTTTTTCAAATTAATTTTATTATATTTTTGGAATTTATTTTTAAAACAAGTGTGCCATTAAAAGGTTGAAAATTTTCCTTTTAAAAAATATACAACTTTAATAATAAAGCTAGTTTTTTTATTATCTCTACTCTATTGGTACATTTTATAAACATGTGTAGACATAATATAGTTAGTCCTATTAATAGCCCAAAATATTGTTGATAGGTGATAACTAATATGATAAATAATAATTTAAATAGTATATTTTAGTTTAGTGAGACTTAGTCATGCTTGTAACATAAGATATCGAAGAAGGTTATTCTTACATATAACAAAATATAAATCAGTGCTACAGAAATTAAAACATATAAATAAAATTTAATATATTATAAAAGTAATATAATTTAATTTCATGGGGTGTTACATTCTTCCCACCTTTATAAAATTAATCATTTAAATTTCATGGGTATTACCATCTAAAATAATGAGGGTGGTTCGCCATCATAATATCTTATACTTCCCTTACTACTACCTCTATTTTGTGATTCCTCTAGAGTACATTTACAAAAATATTCATATAATTCATAAATACTTGATCTATAGTATCAACAATATTCATCGATTCTTTAAATTAAGATAGATCAAGTGCAAACTACATTTTAGTTGATGTGAGCACATGTGTTGGATCTAGCATGTACTACCTTGTAAAAAATATAGGGAACAGATCTGAAATTTTTCATAGATTTGGATTCATTTAAAATTGATAAGAAAAAACACCCAAAATCTATAAAAATTTAAACGATATGAAGTACAGAGGACTCAATTTCACTTTAATACCAAAACATACAACACCCATCCATGGAGATACTTTTCTAAAAACAGGATCCCACCCATGAAATTTCAAATATTTCTTCCAATTATTGGCATAAATAATTTTACTATATTTAGAAGCTTTATTGTGATCCTGAATAGTATTTATATTTTTTCACATCGACAATTTTAGGGACAATATTTTTACACCCACTGGAATTATCCAAACAAGTTGGAGTGTGACATATCTTTTCATATAAAGCTTCATATGGATCCATATGATTATATAAATTGAAAATATTTTTATATGAAAACTCTACTAAATTTGAATACTAATCCCACAAACATTAAAAGTCAAGTGAGCATGACCTCAGCATGTATTCCGCTTTTGAATTTTTCTCTCAGATTTTATATTATTTTGTGGATGGTAGATAGTGAATAAACGAAGATTAGTATCATAATATGTTTAATGACACTTCTGTAATTTCAACATAAAATAAGGATATCAATCTAAAACAAAATATATTTTTTCACCATTAAGATTCACGAATTCATTAATATTGAGCCTTATGAGGTTCTCAGGTTGAAAGTCATATCTTATAGAGAGTTAATGTGATGATTTGGTTTGACAATAAATGATTACCCATATGGCATAAGTCCATATAGGAGTATTTGGTAGTCCAAGGAAAAAGTCCATAGTAATTTCATTTCATTTTCATATAGAAATAGGATGAAGTTCTAGGAATCTTTTAGGATGATGGCACACACCACTCACTTGGTGAAAAAACCAAATATCTTAAAATATTATCAAAAATACCCTTCTTATGTTATTGAAAAAAAAATTCCATAACATCCCTATATATTATCATTCTACTAGAATTTATTGGGAGGTTTTAGATAAGAGCATCATCCGAGAATTCCCTTTTTAGATTAGTTATATAGGGAACACAAGATGAATTTATCTATATTGTTAAATCTATGTGGAAGTCTTGAGAATGAGAACGAAATTAATGTGATGGGTGCACCTAAAGTTATGTTGTTCTATAATGCATTGGGTAATGTTTGGTATCAGGATATGTCATGTCAGGACAGAGAGTAAAACCAATTCATTTATGGGACCTTTTTCCATAATGATATCTGGAAAGTCATACAAGACCTATGATTATGATGCATTGTTTTGTATTGTTTCGACATTTACCATGGTTCCTTTATGTTATCATGATATATCAGGACTCTTTGTTCTTTTTTATTACTCTCACTCCTTTCATTCCCCAATTATATGCATATTTTCAATAATGTATTAACTTATTCTATGTCCATTCCCTTACTGGTATTTAAAGATCACTCTATTCTTGTGTATGTCCCTAGGTTATTCCATGAAGTTTTAATTATGAGTATTTTATGGATGTTTTCAATAATTCTGATGTATTTATTTTTATTTTTTTGATATATAATTCCCCTAATTTCTAAATACACAAGATTTCTAGATCACCCATCTTTTATTTTATGTACTTTTACATAATAAATCAATAAATAAATTTTAATAAAGATACCTTTTTTATTGTTGGTATAAGAGGAAAATATTAGTTATTTTTTGGATTAGGATTAGGATACTCTAGAGAATGACATAAGGATAATACAATTTATAAGAAAACATATTTATGTTTTTTGTAAGTATAGATTTAGTGGTCTTTAATTAAAGTAAATCCTTGTTTAGATAATTAAATTGGATATGGACTTGGAAATAATGTACACAAGGGTAAAACTTGAAAACACTTTGTTAAGATAGACTCAACCAAGAACCAATGAATGAAAAAAGGACTTACTTCACACCTGGTTGGACACTCCTGGAGGTATAATTTGTTAACTGAATAATATCATTATAACCCATTATTAAGGAACAAAATATTTCCTATAAGATTATATGTTAGAAAATATATCACGAATAACACATATTGAAACCTATAAATTCATAACTTAATGAAATTCATTAATTTAAATTTCATCTATTTAATTAAATTGGATTCCCTTGTATATTTATAAACTGGTTAAATTAATCATCCTTAAAGTCTTCATTTATTCTAAAAATGGGCAAAAGTATGATGACTCAGGTAAAAAATTAGTGTGAAGAGTTATATGATGACTACCCTAATTATATGAACAACTTAGTGTGAGAGGAAATTGAAAACATTATGATGATGTTATCTCATCTAACTTAGGTTCAGGATGGAAACCTAGATAAGTAGGAGATCCCAAATCCCCTTAATAATGGACAAGGTTCATGTATGATCTATGTGAAATAAAGGCCCCCCACATTAAATGGATCATTCTATCCCTTATTTAAATAAAAAAGGATCAACTCCAAAGAGAAAATCTTCTCCATCATTCAATGTTTTGACAAAGAAAAGGTTCTACACTCTGTTGATCATATGGAGGGAGAAACTGATCAGTGGTGGATGTTGTTCCAGAATAAAAATCATAATGAATATATTGAAGATATGGGTTTTAGAGAATAATAGATAATGTTTCATGATAAATATATTTCTCACACTCACTATCTTCAAATATAATGTATTTTCTTTCCCTCAAGAAAAATAGGATTAATCTATTAGGGGGTACGAGGAAAAAATCACCATAGAGTATTGATATGCCTGTAGCATTGCTGTTACCCCCATGTGTAAGGTTGAAAACATACTTGGGGGGGGATTTTTCTAATAAAATCATTGTAAATATGATGTCATAATATCTATGTGGATATTTTCATGATTTTCCCTCAATTAATAAATAAAAACAAAAAAAATCTCAATGGTGTCATGGGGATAACAAGTAGAATATGGAGTTCATCTCTGACTGTCTATAAATTAAATCTAATTTTTCTATGAAAATTTAACATCCCACTCATCAACGGTGAAAAATAAACACCACCAAAGCTTCTTAAGGGGATTGTGGAAATTCATTTGGTACAGGAAGGCAGGAACCCTTACTAGAGATTTCCAAAAGGAGAAACAATCCAATGAATCATGGGAAATGAATTATCTAGTAAACCATAAATTAATTGTTCATTAACTCAATTGGAATTAATTGGGGTACTTTTCAATCTAATTCACTAATACATGCATTTTCATAAACAACAAAAAAATTCAAAGGATAAATGGGTGAGACTTTGGCCTCAAAATCGCTAAGCTAGATCATGTCAAAGAGGTGGTGAAGGGTTTGATTGTTATTCATTCAAGAATAGATGATGTAATTTATGATTATGGTTTTATATATTCCTCCATATTTTTAATGTATAGTTGAAAATTTATATACCACCACAAAGCATGGAAGAAGAGTTGTCGACGGAAAAACAAAATGGGTAAATTATTGCATTCAGAGTATGTAACTCCTCATGTGTAACAATTTATGGGATGAACATACAAGAAAAACATTTAATAGTCCCTTTAGTATAATTTTATTTAATTTATGGAGTGGATTGGATTTACTTAAATAGACCCAAAATTAATTTCCATGAGAATGAAATAACTCCCCGTATCACAAATTAATACCTGATTATGTACAAGTGCAAGAAGAAGGATGAATATTCCTTGAACCAACATATCAATCATTGATATTATTACCAGATTATAATGTGTATCTAGATGAAATTATTGATTCTATGTAAATAATCACCCTTTAAGAAATTCCCATTATGAGTGAATACATTGATGTGTTTCCAGAGGGATTGCACCATCTTCCACCAAGCTGAGATGTCGAATTTTCAATTGAGCTTATAACAAGGGAATTGAAATTATCTATGAATCCATATATAATAGAAATTGTTAAATGTGAAAAGACCAAGAAAAAACTACGGGGTAATCTAGAAAATTGTTTCATATGCTCGATTTCTTCATCATGGGGTGCACTAGTCTTCTTTGTTGTGAAGAAAAATGGGTTAATGTGCCTTTTAATTAAATATCATAAGATCAATAAGATCACAATAAAAAATGTATCCTATACCATTGATTTATGAGATATTCGATCAACTACATAGGGAACAATACTTATCCAAGTTAGATATACGTGTGAGGTATTACCATGTTTGGGTGAAGAAGGAAGATATCCCTAAGACTTCTTTTAAAATAAGGTACTCACACTATGAGTTCATTTTAATCTCATTCGGACTCATTAATCCTCCATAAATCCTCAATGAATATATGAATATAGGCTTTGTATATTACAATTAAAAAATATTGGTAGTCTTTGTAGATGGTATTATAGTATTATCCAATAAGTAGGAGGATCAATTGGATTATATGAGCACTATTATAAAGGCCTCACAAAAGGAGAATCATTATTCCATGTATTAAATTACAGGTTATAGTTAAAGGAATTTTCATTAATATGGTATACCATTAACCAAAATTGAATATTGGTTTAGCCTTCGAAAAACATAATCAATTAAAGTATTTCTATGGCCAATTTCAGTTATCGATATCCATAGTTTCCTTGGATTATCTAGGTAATATCAAAATTTAGTGGGAAATTTCTAATGATTTTCAAACCCTCTATAATTGATTACATGTAAAGGAGTCATGTTTTTGTAGAATGATAACAATGTAGATATCATACCCAATTTTTAAAAGGAAACTTATATATACCCTTGATCTCACACTACCCACAACGGGATAAATTTTAATGGTATTCACTGATGCTTCGAAGAAAGGATTCTATTGTGTGTTATTTAATAATGACAAAACCATTACCTATGCCTCAAGGTAGTTGAATGTTCACCATCAAACCTACATAACGCATTAAATGGAGTTGGCTTTAGTGAAATTTTCTTAGAATATATGGTGGTATTTTCTCTATTGGATGACGATTGAAATATATAAACAACACAAACACATGAAATATATGTTTTCCCAAAAAGAGATGAATACACACTAATGAAGATGATTAGAGATGATCAAAGACTATAAATTCTTAATCCACTACCATATGTGGAAATATAATAAATTTGAAGATTATATATGACGAACATATAGGGAAAGTATATCACTGGTAAGAATGTGGAGTGATATTATCTTTATTTAATTTATAAGGATATACATGGGAATCATAAATGAAGGAACATCATCAAACCATTCAAAAATTATTTCGCAACCATCCTTTTTTGGGAGGAAAAAAGGATTCTCAATGGAATGATATAGGAGTTCAATAAAAAGTAGAAAAAATAAGAAAATGGAAATCTTCGGAGTTCAATGTTGATGAAGATGGAGTTATGAGATTTGAGTAATGACTATATGTACCATCAAATACGGTGTTAAAGGAGTTTTTGGCAGACTCACATAGTTAAACATTATCCGTCCATCCTAGAAACACTTAGATGTATTGATTTATCTAAGAGAAATATTGGGGGACATTATGAAGAAAGAGACAACTTCTTAAAAATAAATATATATTGTATGTCACCTAGTGCTGGGGGAAAGGAAAAAATCCATGAGGATGAGGTAAATACCCAAAACCCACTAGAATAGAGTCACTATCTTTCTTTATTAATTTGGTACTATAAACTAGCATTCACATATTAATGGAAAAATAGTTTATTTGATTTGGGAAACCACATACAAATATAATTGTTACATTAAAACATGAATGGGAAAAACAAAATATACTTTAACACCCTAAGGATTAAAATAAATAAATGAAATGCATGAAACATTGTTTTATGTAGATATTTATTAATATCCTTTAAATATAATTTTTTTACATCTATTTTTTGAATTTCAAAAAATAGTTACCTACAATTATGTTGAGTATTTTATTTGGAGGAGGATGGAACTAACTTTTTTTACTGAATAGAAACATAACCTTATGAATAGTAACATGAATAGTAATATAACACTAATAAATAGTAACTTGTATTATTATTTTGTTTTCTTATGTCTTGAAGATAATGACATCTTGGGTAATTTTTCAATGTGATATAAAAAGTGTTATAGAATTAAAATTGTTAATTTTATAATTAAGCATGATTTTATTTAAAAAATAAATTAATAATATTCCAAAAATTATTTTCAAAAAATGGAATTCATTTTTGAATTCTAAACGTCCAAAAATGGTTCGGGTGAATATTTCGGATTTTCTGAAATATTTGAATTGTCGATGAAAAGTAAAATACAATAAAATAACGTATATTCAGATTATCTGTAAAATAAACTATTTATGACAACATAATTGATTTAAAAACACTTAGTTAGAAATCAAGTTCCATTATAACTATTTGGGTCACATGAATTGTGATTATTCATAGTGTTCAGTAAATTTATTATAATAATGATTTAAATATTGTAAAATACCTCTTCTCCTCAACTATAAATACGATAATAATTTCCCTCTTCCTCCCACACCTCTCAAGCCTTGAAAATTGACTAATATCTACCACATTCCCCCAAAAATATCCTTCCCCACGTCTATGAAAATCTGGTCTCACCCAAAGTTTAAAATAAAAGGCCTTATGGAGGATATCAAGTAGAAGAGATCAATAGGTAAATACCAACTTTTTCATTCTTTAATTTCTTTTATTTTCTGTTATTTTTTTTAATTCAATTTGTCTTATATAGGGATATTCCATTCCGTATACCCACTTACTTCAAATATTACAAAATAATTATCATATACCCCTTTTCTCTCATCGAAATATTTTATGGAATTTAATGCAACGCCGTTAGGCTGCCAAATTTCCATAAGGGATTTCTCACGTTTCCTTTTTTTTTGAGTTCCTCAATTTTCTTCTTCTTTCCCCAAAACCCCTTATCCAAGAGGAATTAAATATTTATAAATATTTTATATTATGTATGTTTTCATGTTCATTGAAGATTCATCATTATTCTTCATCTCCTCTCCCACTTATTCAAGGAATAGAAACATTATCTCTGAAGTGTCGAATTACCAACATCACGGGAGATGTGATTTAAATTTGAATTAATAATTTCATGTAGGGTCATGAATTCATTTTTATATTTGAAATAGGTTATAATATATGTATTATGTCTCATCCATGGTTTTTAATTCTTGTGTACACATGGTTTTATGTATAAAACATGTTGAGGTCGTTATTATCAAAGAACGACAATAATGATATAAACGAACATCATTAATGTTTTATCTTATGAATCATCCAAATTTCAGAATTCATATTGATAAATGGCATAATTTATGGTTCTGTAAATATGTAACTACCATTCCATTCCAATTCTGGAGTTTCACATCTAATTGAAAAAAATATCCATCATGAAACGATCATGGAAAACATGTATATAACACACCCAACACAATATAAATAATAATATATTACTAATTAATTTGTCTAATGATGTTGTAAAATGATCATATAAGGTTTTATAAACTTTAATATTTTTCATTAAGATGTTAATAACAACCTTTTAACCATTATACATGTGGTTTAAACACATTTTAAGTAATAAGAAGTCAATGTAAGGGAATTCTTAACCCAATTTCCATTCATTGGGATAACCTTCATATTTATTCATTATGTTGTATTTTGATTATTGGTTTAATGAGTTTTTTGTATTATGTTGAATCATTTATATTTATAGTGTATAAAAATTTCCTTTCCATTCTATTTATTTCACTCTATTTATATTTTAAGGGACTTTCATTTTAAAATCCTTTCAATAATATCTTTAATAAATTTCAAAAGATTGTTTTTTAAATGTTAATGTAATTAGTGGTTTATCTTGATTTAATGATACATTGTTACAAAGATATGTTAGTTGGACTTTATGTATGTAGGGTTAATCCCATAATAGCTGAATAAGTGTTGGGTTTAGCACATTATTTCTCAAGATAAGATGGGTGAGCCCCATTATTGCTTTCCAATGCATTGGGTACTCCAGAGATTGATGTTTAAAAAAGGTTATTCCATTTTTTATGTTGAATATTAGACTGATATACTAAATATGTCTTGAAGAAACTACATGATGTTTCTCTACATATGAGTTTTTATGATTATGGGGTTTAATGGTTTTTATGATATCACATCACTAAAACATTCTTTATTTATATACCTTGCTATGAATTATACTCATCCCAAGTTTTTAAAAAAATCACTTGATATAAGGATGGGTAAGAGAAATAAGGGTGTCCAGATGATTGATATGGAGTTTTGTTAAAGAAATAATGCTTTAAGATTTAATGTTTTATATTTTGAAAAAAATGGATAATGTTTTAGTAGTATCCTCTTGTATAAATGTGGTATGTCGTGTATGTAAGATATCTTAATTCGTCAAAACTCAAAAACCAAAAATATCATCAATGTGTACTAATGTATGGTTCTATGTAAAGTTCAATAATATGTACCATTTTAATTTTGGGTCATTATAGTTGGTATCAGAGGATAGTTTTGATAAATTTAGGGGTTTGGATGATGTTAATAGAATACCATAAATGAATTTTACTAAATGATTAAATTGAAATGATATGGAATTTAAGGTTTACTATGTTGCTTCGACTAAGATATGTTTAGTCAGAATGGTTGTCTGTAGAAGAAATAGGGAAGCTAAAGTTTCAAAGAACCAAGAGGATGATGTCTTTCCGAATCTGCAGCCCGAAATAGTGGGAATCGGAATAGAGCATTTTGTGATAGAAATACATCAGTTGACTAAAGAAATAAATGGGGGTGGTATCCATTCTAGAGAGAAACATGATCTACCATGAAGAAACATGTCTTCTTCAGAGCATTTTATGAGGTAACATCCTCCAACATTTACTAGAACCGCAAATCCAGTGATAGCTGAATGATGGATCTGTACATTAGAAAAGATATTTGATGTCATGGGATGTTTATAACATCAAAAGGTAATACTAATCAATTATTTTTTTGATGGTGAAGCTAATCAATGTTGGTCTCTATTTCAGAATACGATGGAAAGAGATAATCTTGATAGTCTAAAATGGGATGATTTTATGAGTCTTTTTATCGAAAAATATTTTCCCAAAAATGTTTGACTTAGAATAGATATAAAATCCATGGAACTGAAGAATAAATATGGTGATTATATGGTAGTATATAAAGCCAATTTTACAAGACTGGTTAGGTATGTACTTGGTTTTACTTAGGATTTTGAATGCAAAATTAATAGATTTTACTCTAGTCTGAAACCATTTTTGTGAAGATATTTTTCTTCACAAGAGTATAAAAGCTATGAAAAAGTTTAGATGGAGTTTTCTGACACATATGTTCCTTGAGATGACATGAATAAGATGCAGTCAGGTTGGCAGGCAGTGTGGAAGGACTCATCAAAGATGTTTTGAGGTAAGAAAATGAATTTCCCTTCTTGTGAAAAGTGTGGTAAAAGGCATCCTGGTGAATGTATTGTAAATTCTAGGACATTATATCGATGTGAAATGATTGTACACATGTCTCGTGAGTTCAATAAAAATTATCCAATAATTATTGAGAAACGATGGTGAGATAATTTGACTGTAAGGAATTGGGTCATTTTTGTAATGTTTGTCTGAGGTAATTTACTCAAAGTAGGGAATACGGAATATTGGAAGCAGAAATGTTTATTAAAATCATTTTCAACCACTTCAGCAGATGTTGTGTCATGACCCGCCTCCCCAGGACATGAACCTTGTCATCTTACCCCATGGGTCTCCTGTAATACCTTGGTCACCTTTCTAGCACACTATAGGCTATTACTCAGTAGGGTCGCTTATCAGACTAATGACTGTCCCTAGAGTCCAACACATATTCTTTAAGTGTGTTTTATCATCACCCACACACACCCTGAGAATCTTCCCAGAAGGTCACCCATCCCGATTACTGCTCCAGGTGAAGCATGCTTAACTGTTGAGTTCTAATCAAGTAGACTCCCAAAAATAAAGGTGCACCTTGTTGACATGGGTAGTATCACTTAGCCTTTTAAGTCTCACTTTTCCTAGGTTGTTAAACTATCCACCCCTTTAAATCCAAACACCCTCGTTGTGGACCCCATGCCTCAAACCCAGGTAGTGCCTAAGAACTTTCGGCTGGGTATTGGCTCTGATACCATTTGTCATGACCCGCCTGCCCGGGCCATGAACCTTGTCATCTGACCCCATGGGTCTCCTATAATACCATGGTTTCCTTCCCATCACACCATAGGCTATTACTCAATAAGGTCACTTATCAGACTAATGATTTCCCCCACAATCCAACAAACATTCTTTCAGTGTGTTTTGTCCTCACTGACACACACCATGGGAAACTTCCCAAAATGTCACCCATCCCGATTACTACTCCAGGCCAATAATTCTCAATTGTGGAGTTCTAATCCAGTAGTCTCCCGAAAAGAAAGATGTGCCTTGTTGACATGGGTTGTATCATTTAGCCTTTTCAGTCTCACATTTATTATGGTGTAACATGTTGAGCCTTCAAATGAGGTGGTACCAGGAACATTTCCTGTTTTTATAGATTTTTCAAATTTTTTGTTTCATTAAGGGTCTACACATTCCTTCATTTCGGTGAATTTGTTTGAAAAATTTGGAATTAAACCTCCTAAAATGAAACTAGATATCATGTTAAACACACCTGTATGAAATATTATGTCAAAAAGAAATTATAAGAATCAGCTTATACTTGTCCGCAGAAATAGTTTATCTCTAAACCATGTTTTTCCTCTAGTAGTGTTTTTTTATTTTGGGTATGGACATGCTTTCATTTTATCATGATAAGATATATTACAAATAAAAATAAATTTTTTTCTTTAATAATTTCAGTTTTTGTACAATAATGAACCCATACCATTAATAACATATTAAGAAACAAAGAAACTGATAATAAATGGAAATGATTGCTATCTTTCTCAAACTTTTTTAGATAAGGGAACTTTGTTGATTAATGATATTCTAGTGGTAAATGAATACCTAAATGTTTTTCCCAATGATTTTCCTGGTGTTATACCCAATGGAGAGGTGGAGTTTACTATTGACTTACTTCTTCATGCTAAACCAATTTCTAAACCTCCTTATCGAATGGCTAAAATGGAACTTCTATAATTAAAAAATCAGTTCAGTAATTATTAGATAAATGTTTCATCTGATATAGCACATCACCATGGGGTTATTCTATCATATTTGTAAAGTAAAAATACATTTCAATGATAATTTTCATCGATTATAGAGCCATTAATAACATTAATATTAAAAAAAAGTATCATTTTCTGCAAATCTATGATTTGATTCATTAGCTCAAAGGAGCACAATGCTTTTCAAAGGTTGAACTAAGGTTGGGGTACTATTAGCTGAAAGTAATGGATGAATACATCCCAAAGACAATTTTCCATACTAGATAAAGTCATTATGAATTTTTCATTTTTCCTTATGGGATAAATAATGAACTTGATGTATTTATGGATCTTATGAATAAAATATTTCATGAGTTCTTGGATAAGTTTTTGGTTGTGTTTAGTAATGAAATTCAAGAATATTCTAGATGTAAAGGGGATCATGAAAAACATCTATGGGCTATTTTGAAAACTATAAAAAAGAAACTATATCGAAAATTCAGTAAGTGTGATTTTTGGCTTCTACAGATTTCATTCCTTGGGAACATTTTAAATAATTCCAGAACAATAGTTGATAATGCCAAAATAGAAGTGGTTAATGAATGGAAAAGACCAACACATTTCACATAGATTTGTTGTGTTTCTGTATTAGCAGGTTATTACAGACGATTTGTTAAAAACATCGCACAGTTATCAATCCCTCTAAATAAGTTAACACAAAAAGGTTCAAAATTAGTTTTGACAGAATAATGTGATGTTTGTGTTCAAGAACTAAAGAAGATATTGGTGAATGCCCTAGTTTTGGACTTTCCTTCCCAAAATGGTCAGTTTGTAATCTACAATGATGCTTCATTGATGGGACATAGTTGTGTGATAATGAATAATGATCATGTAATTGATTCTATATCAAGACAACTAAAACTTCCTGATTTAAATTATCCCACACATGATTTGGAATTGGCAGTTGGGGTTTTTTCGTTGAAAATTTGGAGGCACCATTTATATGAAGCCAAATGTCTGATATATTCTGACCATAAAAGACTGAAGTATATATTCATTTATTTGGAATTAAAAATGAGGAAATGAAGATATATTGAATGGATAATGGATTATTACTTCATGATCAATTACCATCTTGGAATAGAAAACAATTTAGAGGATGTCCTGAGTAGAAAACAACCTGAATCATTAACCATGTTACGTTTTCTACATGATCCATTGATTAATGATTTGATGAATTGTGGCTTAAAAGTTTTTGGTGCTGGGAATACATCTATTTTCTTTCATGTATTAGTGAAATCATTATAATCAGACACAATTAAGTAATTTCATAAGGATGACCGTGAGATACAGGAAAAGGTAGAGTTGGTTAAAATCGGTATATGTCCAGAATTTAACCTTGGTAAAGATTGTGTTCTATGATTTGGAAAAAGGTTGTGTGTGACTTTTGATTCCCAATTAAAGAAATATTTGTTGTGTAGAGCTAATCGTTCTCCATTTTCAGTTTATCTTAGAAGTACTAAGACATACAGAGTCCTTCAGAAGTATTACTGGTGGGATGGAATGAAAAGGGATATTGCTGAATTTATTGTGAAAAGTTTGACATGTAAACAAGATAATGCCTAGTGTTACATACCTAAGGGGTTGATTTAAACTTTTATAGTTCCATATTGTAATTATGAGAATATATCTATGGAGTTCATGGTGGAACCATCTAATACTTATAATGGTAACAATGTGATTCAGAAGAAATTGGGAACCGAATTAAATTATACTACAGCTTTTCATCCTCAATCAGACGAGCAATCATAATGAACAATTCATACCTTGGGGGATACCCTTCGAGCTTGTTTAATGGACTACTAGGGAATTTGAGATCAGTATATTTCTTCAGTTGAGTTTTCTTTTAATAACAGTTTTCATTACAGTGTAATGAAGGATCATTTGGAGGCATTGTATGGGAAGTGGTGTCTAACTCCTACTTTTTTGGATGAAGTCGGGAGAGGAAATTGAGGGGACCAGTATTTGTAGGGGAAGTGGATGAGAATGTGAATATTATCTAGTAGCTCATGAGGAAAGCTTAGAGCATGAATATAATTTATGAAGACAATAAAAGGAAAGACTTCTTTTTCAAGGTAGGTAACCATGTTTTCCTTAAAATATAACCTTGGAAAAGTGTGAAGCGTTTTGTTATGAAAGGAATTCTATATCAACAATACATCAGTTGTTTTGAAATCTAGGAGAAAGTAGAACCAGTTGTATACCGAGTATAATTGCCTCTGAGTTTATCTCTGGTACTTAGTGTTTTTCATGTTTTGATGTTGAGAAAGTATGTGCCAGATTCATAACATGTATTGAGCATAGAAGTAGTTCAACTATAAGATAATGTTTCTTATGAAGAGAAACTAGTTCAGATTATTGATTGAAGGGAACATGTATTAAAGAATAAGGTAATCCACCAGTTAATGGTTATGTGGAGAAACCACATTGTCGAAGAAGCAACACAGGAATCTGAATATCCTATGTGGTAAAGGTACCATCACTTGTTTAATGAGTAAATAAAAATGTGAGGATGCAATTTCTAGAAGGTGGGGATAATGTAACACCCCAAGGTTTAAAAAAATAAATTAATTTTATGAAAAAATGTTTTATATAGATATTTCTAGTTAGTCGTTAAACACAATTTTTCTTCTTCTAGGTTTGGAATTTTGAAAAACATCGTCTATAATTATGTTCATTGAGTTATTTTCATTATGATGGAACCAACTTGTTTTTTTTGTGAATAGTAACATACCCTTATGAACATTAATAAGAATAGTAAAATGGCCATAATGAATAGAAATTCTATAATTATTTTATTTTATTAGTTCTTTAAGATAATGACATATTGGTTAATTTTCCAATGCGATATAAAAGTAGTTATAGAATGGAAATTGTTAATTTTTGAATTAAGTATGATTTTATTTAAAAATTAAATTAATAATATTTAGAAAATTACATTCAAAAAATGTAGTTTACTTTTGAATTCTATACATAAAAAAATGGTTAGGGTGAATTTTGGTAATTTTTCATAAAATTATTCAATTTTCGATGAATAGTGAAATACGGTAAAATACAGTATATTCAAATTATCACTATAATACACTATTTATGACATCATAAATGGCGTAAATCCACATGGTTGAACTCAAATGCCCTTATTACTATTTTTTCACATGAATTGTAATTTTTCATTATCTTGTGAAAAAATATTATAACAATGTTTTAAACAATATAAAACACCTCCTCTCATCCACTATAAATACCACTATCATTCCACTCATCCACCCACATCTAGAAAGCCTTGAGCATTGGCTAATTTTTACCAAGATTACTCCCTAATATTTTTCCCCATGACTAAAACCATCTGGTCTCACCCAAAGGCTAAAATCAAAGGCCTTAAGGAGGATCTCAAGGAGAAGAGATCCTGATGTAAATATCCCCTTTTATTTTCTTTAATTCCTTTAAATTTATGTTATTCTTTTTTATTTTATTTGGAATATATTGTTATATGTCATTCTATATGAACCTAACATCCCATATTATGTATGAATGATGAGAGACCCATTTTATCTCATCAAAATGATTTATGAAATTTTATGCGACATTGTTAGGCTGCCAAATTTTTATAAGGGAATTCTTAAATTTTCTTTTATTTTTAGTTCCTTTATTTTCTTCTTCATTCCTAACCTCCCCTTATCCAAGACGAATTAAAGCTCAATAAAAATTTTATATTATATATTTTTTCATGTTCATAGAAAATTCATTATTATTTTTATTATTCTTTCCACTTATTTAAAGAATAAAAACATTGTTCATGACGTGTCAAATTACTAACATCATAGAAGATGTGATTTAAATTTTCTTTAATTATTTTATATCTTGTCATTAAATAATTGTTATAGTTAAACCAGGTTATAATGTATATATTATGTCACATCCATGGATCTAGAATTTCTTTTACTCATGGTTTTAATTTATAAAACAAAATTAGGTTTTTATTATCAAAGAACCACTAAAATGATCTAAACGAATGTCATTAAGGTTTTAACTTATTAATCATCTGCAATTCAGAATCAAAATGATAAATAGATTAATTTATGGTTCTGGAAATATGTAACTACCATTATATTAAAATTATGCAGTTTCACTTCCAATCATCAATAATATCCATCATTAACCTATCATAGAAAGAATGTAAAAAATGAACCCAACACAATGTAAATAACAAAATGATACTAATAAATGTGTCGAATAATGTTGTAAAATTAGAATATATGGTTTTATAAACATTAATATGAGTCATTAAGACAATAGTAACACCCTTTTAACAATTAAACAGGAGGTTTGAACACATTTTAAGTAATATGAATCTGAGGTAAGGGAATTCTTAACCCAATTTCCATTCTTTGGATTAACCTTCATCGTTATTCCTTATGTGGTATTAAGATTATTGGTATGATGAATTTTTTATTATATTATGTTGAATTATGTTTATATATAGTGTATACAAATATCTAATCCATTCTATTAATTCTCACTCTAACTATATTTTAAGGGACTTTCCATTTTAAATAATTCTAATAATTTCTTTAATTAATTTCAAAGGATTTTTTATATATGTAAATTGAGTTAATGATTTCTAAGGATTTAAAGATACTTTATTACCCTGATATGTTTGATATACATTATGAAGGTTTTTTTGAGCCCATACTAGCTCATGATATGTTGGGTTGAGCCTATTTTAGCTCATGATATGTTGGGTTGAGCCCATTATAGAACAAGATAGGACTGTGAGCCTCATTATAGCTCCCCAATGCATTGGGTACTCTGGAGATGGAAGTTGACTAAAAGGTCATTCCATATGTAAGAGTGAATTTATTTGTGATATGTTAAATATTTCCCAAGGATACTAAAATATGTTTCTATGCATTTGAGTTTTTATGATTATGGTTTTTGATGGTTTTTATGTTCTCACTTGAAAAACACTTTCTTTATTTATATCCCTTACTATGTTTTATACACATCCCATGTTCTTAAAATGTTTTTCATAGTATATTATGAGGGGTAAGATAAATAAGGAAGTCTTGGTGTATAATATGGAGTTTTGTTAATGAAATCTTGTTTTTAGATTTAATTTTTTATATTTGGAAAAAATAGAAACTTTTTTAGTAGTACCCTCTTATATAAATGTGGTATGTCATATATCTAAGATATACAAATTATTTAAAACTCTAAATTCAAAAAGATCCTCAATGTGTATTAATGTATGGTCTTGGGTAAAATTCAATATTAAGTAACATTTTATGGTCGGTCCTATATATATACACTCTACATAAAAGACCCAAAGACTACTAGATTATCCCTAAATATAATTCATAATACATAGATTCTCATCCTAATGAAAAGAAATGGGAGAGGTGAAATTATTAGTGAGGTTATAAAAAACAATAGAAGCTATAATAAACATAAACCATATGCCAAGGTGAATAACTAAAAAACACATTCCCTTAAAACATAATCTTGAGTTTGATATGGAATGAATTAAATCAAAATAAATAATTCCATATAAATAATCACATGACAATGAAACTTAACCATGGATATTATACTAGTCAAATAATCACATGGATTATCAATTAATAATATTATAATGAGGGAATGAATAATTCTCCACATCATAAACATACCATCAAGACTTAAACCAAGAAACAATACATAAGTGAGTAAAAACCCAATCTAGTTTGTCTCATGAGACCAACTATTGCATCAAGGGACTATTGAGGGCACCAACCATCACATACAAAGACTAATGGATTCCTAATTTGAAATGGGTAAAAAATAATCAAGATATACATTTATATTGGAACTGGAATATGAAATGTAAATAATATTCCCCAAAGAATAAACGTTATCGAACACTATCCAACATAATGTAGAGAAGGGAATCAATATAGTACATCCCCCAAAAATTTGTCATAAACCATTAAATAAAATATTATTGATGGTATAAGAGATCAATATAAATAAATAATAATATTTAATAGAGGGTATTTAAATAGATGAAAATTCTATAATAATATCATTGATGAATCCTTGAGAGAAATACCCCTTTACCTTTGGAATTTACAGTTCTTTTGGATACTGATTTTTTATTTTTCATAAAAGCATATAATAAACATGTACAATAATAAAATTATTAGGGAAGGATAATAAAAACATGTTTGAGTCATAAATAATGTTCAACTGAAGTGAAAACTTGTAAAATAGTGTTTTGATAGACTTTTCAAATTGAATTTTTTAGTGAGGTTTAAGATAAAATATATACGATTCTATAAAATAGAAAATTGATTAATTGGATATAAATAACTAGAAAAGATCTGAGATTGTTTTTCACGATAAAAACAGTGATTTATGAAAACAAAATTGTGCATTAGAATGGATTGTGGAGTGTACAATAAAATGGGTATGAAATTTGGTTGTACCTATTAATTGGGCTTTCTTATCGAATATATTGTAGAATTTTACATTATAAAACAACTATTCCCCTATAAAAAGATGAAATGATATGGATAAATGATTTTGGAACATATAAACATGATTTAAACAAATTATATAATAATAATAAATAATTTCACTATGGTAAGGATAGAGGGAATGCATAACACAAATGAGAAATAGAGGTTCATGGAGAATCCCTTACTTTATGTTTTAAAGTGTTCTGCACTTCCACATAATTTAATGGATAATAAATTTATATTTGTTAATAATTTAATTTAGAAACGAGTCAACATTTAATTTATTTATTAAGAATTATTATGTTCATTTTTGGTATTTTGATGAGTTATAAGATTAAATTTCATTATTCTAGAGTTTTCGTTTCTATCATTTTAATGATCGGTCCACTTATATACGTATGTGGAAGATCATTTTAAATGAGAATAGTTATCCAAAATTGATATTATATGTAATTAATGATCATTAAGAAGTTTAAATGGTATTATATATAGTTTTTCTTACAGATATAAGGATGATTAATTTGATAAAATGTTAATGATAATATTTTAGATTAATTTATTGTTTCATTGATAATCACACCTTATTTTTGTCATATTAATTAAAATTATGTACATGTATGAGTTCTTGTATAAAAAAATTTTAATATAAATTTAATAATATATTTTAAACATCTTAATGGTTTTATCACTATTATTTACATAGGTATTATAAATAGACAATCATCTTCCATGAAGGTGGTGAATCATCACCCCACGGATGATGCTTTAATTTATCAAATAAAAGTGAAAAGATAATGGATTGGATGATGAATTTTCCATTAAAAATAATTTATTTTAAATATAAGATTCTATATTTGTCCTTCATGTTTTGATAGAGGATTTAAGTAAATTATACGAAAATAAATGAAATTAAAATTAAATTAAAAGAATGAAAGGTGATTTACCTCTTTAACTCTTCCATTTGATAACATCTTTAAGGAACATTGAAATGTTATTTTGGCTAAGAACAATAATACCATAACATGGAGGATTGGTTTCTGGGATGGAATGGAAAAAATTGGACAATATTCAAGAATTTTGAGGTGTGAGGAGACGAGGTGGTGAGGGGTGGCTTATTTAGGTGAGGAGAAGGGTGTTATTTGTTATTGTATTATTTTGTTTATTATTTTGGCTCTAGATAAGAAATAGATATAATTATTGTGACTAAATAAAGTAAATAAAGAATGTGAGTTTAAACCATTTAGTTATTAGCTCATCCAGACATCATATATGACTCTATAATTCATTGAATTACCTATAATGTTAAACACCGTAAATTACCGTATGTAACTATTATCAAAAAATTAAATTACATCAGAAAAATCCCAAATATTTACCCAAATAATTTTCCAATTTGTAAAATTCAAAAATTTAATTAAATGATTGAAAATAAATGTCCAAAAATGATAAAATTATGTTTTATATAAAATCATCATTTACTCAAAAACAAACAAATTTTTATATTATAACAATTTCGTGCCACGTTCAGAAAATAATTTAACTCTCATATAAATATATTATAAATATAATAAAAAAAAAATTAAAAAAATTGGATATAAATTTTCTTTTATATACTTTAATTATTTAAAAAATTATAAATAAACATTAATTCTTCATAAAAATAATAATACTGAATTTAAAATTTTAAATATATTTATTTACGTATTTCATGTTATAAATATATCATATTTTCATTTATACTATTCCAAAATTTTATAAATAATTTTATAGGTGAGGAAAAATTCAAATCGTGAAGATACTTTTAATGTAATGAAAATGACTATTTAATATAAGTAACTATTTTTCACTGTTATGAAGAAAGTAAATATTTTCATCAAAATGGAAAAATTACACCACAAGATAATTTTGACACTATGATTTTCAAAATTAAATTTATTTTTTCTCCATAAAATATTATAAAAGTGTCAAAATTTAATTTCAAACCATGTGAACCCTTTAAAATAGGTAAAACTATGTTTAGAAAAATATATTCTTCCATGCATAAAATTATATTTACTCTTATTGTATCGTTATTAAAATCATGTTGATGAATTTAAAAATATAAACATTATATGTTGTATGTATTGTTCATTCCCACTGATTTAACGACTAGTTTATAATGGTCATATATTAAATTGTCTATTGTGGTTTTAAACATGGTGTTGCATTCAACATAAGCTATCAATGTTGGTAAATATAAAAGAGATGTTCTGTATAATATTAGAGTGTTATATTTTCCCCTATTTCAATAAATTTTTTCATTGAAATTTAATATTTTTTTTTTAATCATGGATTTTTCATTTTATAATTCCCCTATGGAAATCCTCGATTGTAAAAAGGCACAGTAAAACATCCCCAAAAAGGAGGGAAAAGACAATATGATAGTCACCACAAATCTATGTTTCCCTATAGGTGAACAATAGTGGGATGTTAAAACATAGGCATAGGATAGAAATATGACTATCAAGTTATGATAGATAGTAATAGAGAGCACGGTAATCAGAAAGTTAATCTTAACCAAATCATAAATCTGTGATTGGAAGAAAGACTAATGATCTCTCAGAAAAAATGTAAACGGATAACTTTTTTGTTCCAAATAAATTTCCAAAAAGTTATGGGATTCCTTTACAATATAGATGGTAACATAGGAAAATAAAATTACTTGATTTATTTCCATTTATTAATCAAATAATTTAGTTGTACATCGATATATATACAATTCATTTCATAAATATAGGGCTGGATACTGAAGACATATTTCTATGATTGCAGCACTTTTATGAGTCAAAAGATACACAAGTCATTCCTTTATCCTTTAAAATATTTGTCAATGCAATAATTTTAGCCCATGTTATCAATGGAAAATGATTTAAAAAGTTTACCTTGATCTATTCTACAATTATTTAATCTCAATTATCATCTAAATCAAGTATATCGACCTTCAATGAGAAAAAACATAAGGAAGGTAACTAAATTTTAAAAATCAACATAACCTTAATAACAAATATATGAATAACTTGATCACATTAAGAAATTAATAAAAACATGAATGATTATAAATTAATAAATAATAAGTACCACAGTACATTCATTATATATTTCATGATTTATTGACAAAAATATAATTTTAATAATAATTATTGAGTCAAAAAACAGTAATACTTTAATTATTACACTTCGAATGTAGTAACCACAAAATCATGACCTTGATCTGTTTGATTCTTATAATATATATTCACATGAATATTGGTTCATTAATTTGGGTAGTTCCTAATCTCCTTACAATTAAACCATTTGACATAAATAAATTCTTCAATCCATTTCAATTATGAGCCTCATGGACTTTCTATCCATATTTACATAAAAATATCATTCCCTTAATGATTGTACCATGGTGTTATTTCCCAAAATTATCACATGGTATAAAAATATTTCTTTCTTTTCTTCTCATAATCCAATTTTTTCTCTTACATCTACCTCTTGTACTTTTTACCTTAAAAACAGCATGGCTTGTAGAATTATTCATCTGTCTTGATCTCACATGATACTATTTCCTTGAATTATTTGAATGTTTGGTAGATTAGTTCACTTTTTAGAATTGGTCTATGTTCATCAATGAAATGTTCTATATTTCCTATTGTATTACATATGTAGTTTTCAAAATTCATTTTTATCTATGTAAATTTGGTGTCATACTTATAACAATTTCATCCTCTATTTCTATATAAAACTCATTAATTGTCTCTCTATATCTACTCTATGTTCTCTAGGAAAATATTATTTCAAGAAAGGTTCCTTAGAATCATTCCATTTCAGCTTTAAAATATCCTCTTCCTCCTTAGTGTTTTTAATAACTGACCACCAATGATATGCATTTCTTAATAGATGATAAACTACCATGATAACTTTCTCCCTTCAATTACATCACAAAGAGAGATATATCCTTTCTAATTAACGTATCAATATTTCATTGGTAAATGGATTATTAGTCCCATAAAATAATGCCTGTTATTATTTCATGAAGGAATCCGACATTTTTATACCACATTATAGAACATGTTCACCCATAAAGGTAAGGTTATTGCTCATAACTTGAGTTAGCTATCCCAGTATAGATATATGTTATTCATCCCCAATTGTAACTCCATCTACAACATCATTCTCTTGTATAATATGGAAATTAATACATGATATGTGAACTATCATATTGTTTCCATTCCTTCCACTGGGATCCATTTCTAACAAATTTAATCAACCATATTAGATCATAACATTATGAAAAATAATGTAAAAACTCAGATATAGTAAATCACATAATCCAAAATTAATAATTATTGTATAACTAAAATGTAAATAATATTATTGGTTTCATTGTGAATATTTCACAATTATGTCATAGGGATTCATTCTCTATCTGATTTTTTCCTAAATCTTGTTTCCAAAGATTATACAAAACATTCGTTGATACCAAATATAAATACCCCGACTCCAGTAGCATACAGCTAGTTCCAAACCTTATTCAATTAGTATTAAAAAAAGTTAGATTCCCAAAGGAATGAATAGTCTTGTATATTTTTAAAAATAAATACATACATTATTGTACATTACAACATGAAAGAAAAAAAACAATATAATAACTCCATTGGAAGCTCCAAAAAACTCCTAGATTGTCCGTTAAATTCAATGATAATATACATATTCATATCATGGGAAAAAATAAAACATAAAAAATGGGTGGGATCATATTCTCAGTAATGGTAATCAATATTGAATAAGAAATCATACGCATAAACATTATTGGCAGGTGTGTAATTAAAAAAACATGACATTAAAACATAATATTGACTATAATAAAGAAGGAATAAAGGTTGAACAAATAATTCTATATAAATAATCATATGAGACTGAAATTTGACAATGGATACTGTACCAGTGCAATAATCCCATGGTTTATTCATTTATAATATCATAATGAATGAATTCATAATGTTGTAAATCATAAACATACCATCACAGATTTTTCGAAGGCACCATACATAAATGGGTATAAACCTAGTCTATTTTTTCCCATGAGACATACTGATGCATTGAGGGGATATATCGGGCCCACCCTTCACTTACTACATCAAATGAATTACTCAAATGAATAGTTTTAAGCATAATGAACATATAAATTCATATTTAATCAATCATATGAAATGTTTAAAACTTTCCCCAAACAATAAACACAATCATAAACTTTCAAGAATAATATAATGAATTTTCTGAATATTGTATATCCCTAGTAAAAATAATCATAAACCATTCAACAAAATATAGTAGATAGTAACATAAGAGAATAATTTAAATAAATAATAATATTTGAAAGAGGGTTTCAAAATAGATTAATATACTCTAATAATATTATTGAAGAATTATTGGGAAGAATACCGTTTTATTTAAGGAAATATGAGTTCCTTTGGAGAATCCTTTTTTATTTTCCATAATAATATTATAAACATGTATATTTAAAAAAATAATAGAAAAGAAGAATTGAATTATGTTTGTGGAATAAATATTGTCTAACTGAAGTGAGAACAAATAAAAATAGTTTTTATGATACTTTAAAAATATTCAACTTTAGAGGGGTTTAAGAAAAAATATAAAAGAGACTCTAAAATGGAAAAGGATTAATTATTTATATAAAAAAGTGATAATATATTTTTTAATGATATAAATTGTGATATTATAAATACATATGTTTCCTAAAAAATATTATGTTGTGTTCTTCAAAATGGATAAATAATTGGGATGTAGCCTTAGTGAAGATCTCTCATCGGGAGGAATCGAGAAGATGACATTATAAAACATGAATTTCTCTATAAAAAAAATAATCTGATCCAGATACATGAGTTTTTAACATATAAATATAATTTAAAATAATTATATAATAATTATTAAGAATTATGTTTGGGTAAAGAGTGAGAAAGTGTAACCTGAATGAAAAATGAGGGTTCTGGGAGAGGTTATTACATTATGTTCGAAAGTGTTTTGCACATTAAATTAATATCCTAGATAATTAAATTAAATTCATTTATAATTTAATTAAGAACCAATTCCACAAGTATTTAATATATTATAATTTATTATTTTCAGTTTTGGCCCTTTTAAGAGTTACAATATTCATTTTTGTCATTTGTGGTTGTTTGTTCCCATAGTTTTCATGATCTATTCACTTATTTAAGTGTATGGAGGATCATGTAAAATTAGAATATTTATATAGAAATTTAATTATATTCCATTAATGATATTAAAAAAAGATAAAATTATCTTATATATCATTTTTACGGATATGAGGATGATTCATTGGATAAAACATTAAAGATATCTATTAAGGTTAAGTTAGAGTTTCTTCGGTCATCATACAGTAGTTTGTTTAATTAAATAATATTATGTATATATACTGGTTCTAGTATATAAAATAATTTTTGAATAAAAATTTTAAATCTTTTTTTAAAAAATATAATGGTTTTATGACCATACTCGATAGGGGTATTATAAAAAGAACAATCATCATCAACAAATGTGGTCAATCAACACCTCGTGGATGATGTTTTCATTTTTAGAACAAAAGTGTGGGGAGAAGGGTTTTCATGATGACTATTAAATTAATATAAAAAAATTCCATTGTATATTTAAAAATATATTTTTCATGCATGTTTGGATATAGGAGGTAAGGGAAGGATAATAAAAGAAAATAAATTAAAAAAAATAAAAGAACGAAATGAGATTTTACCTTTTGAATTCCTCTCCTTGGAATCCAACATAATGATCTTTGAAATAATATTTTGGGTGAGAAACAAATACATGAACATGTGAGATATGTTTGGTTGACTTGTTTGAAACAAATTGGACATGCTTAATGATTTTGGAGGTGTGAGGATAAGAGCTGGTGAGGGTGGTAATTAATATGGAGGAGTGGTGTGTTTTTTTATTATTTTATTCATTTGTTTAATATTTAGGGTCAATAAAATTAATTACTTTGATTCTAGTGACTAAATATAGTTAATAATTAAATTTAGTTATAAAAAATGATTTATTACCTCATCCATACATCATCCTGGAATCAATCAGTAATTTATTTACCTATGATGTTATATACATTAAATTAAAGTATTTCAGTATTCACAATAAATTCAACTATTTCAGAAAAATCCCAAAAATTCACTATACCCATTTTACAACATGTAGAAGTCAAAAACAAACTCCATTTTATCAATATAAATTTCTAAAAATGAAAATATTTATTTTTGAATAAAATCTATATTTACTAAAAAATTATTAATTTTAATATTATCAGAGTATTTATGACACATTGAAAAAATAATTAAGGAGTCATAAAATTATATTATAATCAATAAAAAATAATATTTATTCATAAATATATTTATTAGAAATAAATTTTATTTAAAATCATTAAACAAATTATAAAATTATAAATAAAATTTTCCAGGTCACAAGAAATTCAAATACATAATTTATTATTTTTAATACATTTATTTACAAATCCCATGATATAAAGATATCATATTATAATTTATGAGATAGCTAAATTATATATATAATTTCATTAGTTAGATAAAATTGAAATCATAAATTTAATTTTAATATAATGAAAATGAAAGATTTAGAAAAATATATATTTTCACTATTCATTGGAAAATTATTTTTTAAAAAAAATATAAAAAATTCACCATAAGATTACTTTGAAATTTTTAATTTAAAAACAATGTTTATTTAATTCAATATAATTTATAAAAGTTTCATAATTAAATATTAAGACAAGTTCACCATTACAATGCCGAATAACTACCTTTAAAAATGTATAGTCTTTTATGCTTAAAATTTGATTTATTCTTATGGTATTTCTATAAGAATAATTTGGATTAATTTAAAAATATAAATTTCAAAATGTGTTTAATACAATTTATTCCCACAAATTTAAATGCTAGGTTATAGCATATATTATTTTAATAGTATATCATGGTTTTAAACATGGTGTTTTGTGCAATATAAGCTATCAATGTTGTTAAATTTAGAACATGCGTACTATAAAATCTTGGGGTGTTACAAAAGATAAAAAAAATTACCCTTAAATTCCTATAAATAGGAAAAAATAACTATGGTCTTTGTCACTAGACTTCTAGAGACATCAAGATGAAATAATAATATCCGAGTTCTGGTGGATTGTTTTACAAAGGCAGTACACTTCATAGTGATTCAAGTGTACTTCCTACTCGATCAACTTACAAGGATATACATTAGGGAATTTGTTATTATATATTAAAGACCACAATTGATTATAACTTATCTTGATTCATGATTTACCATTATGTTCTGAAAGAGACAACAACATGCTATCAATATAGAGTTGAACTATATCACAACATTTCACCTCATAGTAATGTCCAATATGAGTGTATTATCAATATATTAGAGTAAATGTTGAGAGAATGCTCAATAGACATCAAAGGTGGATGAGATCAACATCTTCATATATTCATGTTCTCAAACAATAATAGTTTCCACTAAAGCTTCCAAATTCCTCCCTATTAAGCCCTTTAGGGGAAGAGGTGTAGAACACTATCATGCTAGGATGAATTTAGGGAAAACAAACAACTAGGTCTTGAAATAGTTGACTTAGTGGATGAAAGGTTTAATACCATTTTTCCAAAAATCTATGATTCTAATAGTCAATAGAATATATATGATGATAATTTTTTATGAGGGCTAATTTTTTATGTTGGATACATGGTATTCCTATACATATCTCCATGTACAAAAATGATTTGTTTTGATAAGTATGAAAATCTTAGTTCAAGATAAATCATCCCTATTAATTTCCTTGATAGCAGGAGAGAGGAAGCCTACCAACTATAACTTCCACAAATCCTATCTCATGTACCTAATTTATTTTAGTATTCCCTATTAATTAAGTACATAGAAGACCCCTCACATGTACTCAATCTAGATGTGTAACAATTGAAAAATGATCTTTCATATTTATTTAAAATTATTAAAATCCTAAATCGTAGATTCAATGTTATGCGAAATTAGACTACACAACTAGAAAATGTATTTTGGAGAAACCACAATTATGAAGAAGTGGGGTGGGAAACAAAGGTGGTTGTGAAACATAGTTACCATCATCTGTTTTATTGTGAGACATTAAAATTTAATAAAGAAATTTCTGAATGGGGGATGATTGTAATGACCCGAACTATTACAAATAAAATCCCCCAAGTAGTTTAATTAAATGTATTATTATGTAATATGGTTATAGAAAATATATTAAATTATTATGTTTTATTATTTCCCATTTGATTTAAATGAACATTGAGTATAATTATCATTGATAATATAGCATTTAATTGTGGTCAAATTATATGTTTAAATATAGGGTTTTGACAAATCCAATTGACCTGGAAAAAGGAAGTGATGACCATAACTAGTAGGATAGTACCTTGTTAATCCCTTTTACCAGAGCATCCAAGGGAGATAGAATCACTAGGAAATTCTCTTGACCAATCCTAACCCATGCTCCAACACTATAAGCATGAAATAACCCATTTATAGGAGATGTTCAATCTCACCGGGATCACAACCCAAACTGTGTATGTCGAACCACTGCATGAATGTATTACTATTATACACCTTACTCATAGGAACCTTTCTAGTGTAATTAAAAGATATTTATTAATAAACTATCTATAATATCATCTAAGTTATTTTTTATAAAATATATAATATATTTTCATCCTATTAGTTATACTTTATAAATTATTTTTATTTTCGTATAATAAAAAAACAAATAGTATTTTTGGGTAATATTAAAATTAAATTAAGGAATATGTTTTGAAGAATTAATTTTTTTTTAATTAAATAATACTTTAATGAAATTTTATTAATAAAAAATTTATCAAATAAAATTGATCGTATAATTTTTAAGCAGTAAATTTTAATTTTTATATGGGTATGAAAACTATTTTTCTAAAAAACCCATAATTTCCTAATAAATATAAAATTTATTTTGATAGTGAAAGATTATATATTTATAAAATTATTTTGATAAAATGAATTTTATTTTTTGAATCATAATTTTTAAATTATCCAATGGTTAATTATTCTTAATTTTATGAGATAATCGAATTTTCGGGTAAAAATTATTTAATGTATAAATATATTGTGTGTATTATGACATCATAATGAACCAAATGTGATGTAATAAATAATATAAAAGGTATAAAAACCATATATATTATATCCCACTAAAATTATTTTATTTATGTTTATTGTATTAATTTTATATCGACTTTATGATTTATCTAAAACAATTAGCATATTTTATGGTTTTAAAATCATGTATTTTAGAGTATGACTCACATCGACATAAAAAATGAATTATTTTATAAGGTTTCACATTATAATTATAAAATAATTTAATCCACTCTCATATGGTTGAATCTATTTGTAAGAACCATGGTAATGTTTGTAGTTTTGTTATTTTCATTATATAGAGCCCAAAACCTATGTTTGTAAAATGATAATGAATTACCCACTCGTTTTCTATATAAAACCACCTTCAGTAAAATTTATCTTCACTAAAAATCGATGGATAATGTCTATACACATCCCTTCCTTAACAATAGGACTCTCGTATCACCCAAAATCTATCAATAAACTCCTCCAACTAATTTTGATTCACACACTCAAGTAATGGTTCCTCATATTCTCTTCTTTATTCAAAATATTTATCATCTTATTCCATATATGTCCAATTTCTAATGTGGGGATACTTAATTCCATTATTACACATTTTATTTTTAAATTATGAGATACCCATGTTTCTCTCATCAACCCTATTTATTAATTTCTATCTGACGTCATTATGTTGTCAAAATTACAACACAATTTTTCTTGCCAAAAAAATTGTGTAGTGAATACCATAACCATTTCTTATCTAGCATGTTAACCATTAAAAACATATAATTATAATAATAGGTAATTACATGTATGTATTCACCACTACTAGATCACGTAATATTATATGATGATGAATGATTCCATGTTCTATTATTAATGTTGCAAAATTAAGAATGATAATTAAATGAAAGTTATTCGAGCACCTGAATTATGTAGAACTAAAATTAATTGGTTAATGTTTAGTATAATGAGACATCATGTTGGGATATTTTTTGAACCATATTCCTTTATGGGACTTTTTAACATCATTATGTCTTTGTAGTTACCCTTGAATTATGTTCATGAGTTAGGGTTTTATGTTGTTGCCACATTTTATGTGTTTCCTTTATATTATAATGTTATATCATGTCTCATTGTTCATGATAAATATTCTCACTCCACTTATTATACATTGACCTAACTATATTGTAAAATGTATTAGAATATGTCATTATTATTCTTTTATTGGGGTTTATAGCTCAACTATTTTTATTTATGTTCCCTTTTTATCCCACGTAGTATTGTGTATGAGTATGTTAAAGATGATTTCAATAAATATGAAGTATTTTTCTATGATGATTTGTAATGTTTCTAATTCCCAAAAAAACTAGACTTATCAATATTTGATTTTTATTATGTGTAATTATATGTAATAAATAAATAATCACTGTGTAATTAAGGGAAGTCTTGTTATATTTTTCAACCTCCTCGCATACGAAACAAGTACATTGAGGAGAAAGAGTAAAACAATTTCTAAGTTCATACCTTAGATGAAAATTATGATAGATGGGAAAAGAAAAAATATGGAAATTACAGGTACAAAAACATTCTATAATGAGTCTCACTTCTTTAAAATATACCAAATCAGGTCTAAGTGATAATAATGTTTCGTTGCTAGATTAATGGATACATATTCTGCTACCAACTACTAATAACAGGTCAGGGTCAAGGACTCAGATGGAACAATTAATTTCCATGTATATGGAATATACAAGGAAAGTCAGTTAGAGGTAGGCCCCTAACTATTTATTAATGAAAAAGAAAAGTACAGCAAGAAGGTACCCCAAGTCAGAAAACCGATTACAGATCATAATCATCATACGCATCGCAACCCCCATGAGAGCCTCCTTCAGCAGTGGCTGACTCCCATTCCAAGCTTTCATAATGTTTTATGATCTTGGCATACTCTCTTCTAAGGTTCTATTTCTCCAAAGATATCAAATACGGTGGAGATTTTTTTAAAGAGGACATAGTGGAGAGAGGCTTTGGCAAATTAGAGTAGTCTTTCCCCATCCTTCTTCTTGTTGTGGTGGGTACCTCCTATCCAGACTTCCTCTTCCCATCCATGAGAACCTCTCAATAGGAGGGCCTAACCATCACACTATGGGTTTCTTTCTCCCTGTTCGAGACGTCCCCCCAATTTCTAGTAACCAGGGCATCATGAAAACCATCAGCCACCCACGAGGCTTATTAATGTTGCCTGTTACAGTCAATCACAACCAAACATTGTGGCTTCCCTTCAATGTATTGGCTAGCATCCACCTCCTTCACTGCATCAACTGAAACAAGCTGCATAGTGTTACCTTCATTCATTGAAGCACCCACCCCCACTAGATAAACCTCTTCATGCTGCCCTTCAATATCTTAGATAGCACCGACCTCCTTTGCTGCATCAACTGAAACACGCTGTATAGTGTTAAATTCTTTCATTTAAGCACCCGCCTTCACTTGATAAACCTCTTCTGGCTCCAATGCTTGGAACCGATTACATGTATCAATAGTACTTTCTAATACAGCAGGTTACAGATGAATCTTATACCCATTACTAGTTAGACATAGAGTGGAATCTATGATTTTCCCACAACCATATGAATTCAAAAGCATCCCCCTCCTTCGGACCAGCAAATTTATACCCAGCACCGGCAACACACCACCTGAGTCCACTATCCCCATGCCCAACATTAGTAACACACCCTCATTCAAGGTGTTCTACTACAGTATCCTTCCCAGTGCCACCTCCAGGAAAAGCATCATCCACATGAATCACACTAGACCTAAGGTCCTACCTCAGTATCTCAAATACCATATTAACAGATGGGTTTCCCAAGGCCGAGCCACCCACACCATTTATAGTCTTTGCTACATCAACAAAATTTTGTCCCTGGCCAGTATTATTACCCTTTCTTTTCACTGGAACTGAAATGGTTCCACTGTGACATTGTCCAGCCCAGTGACCTAGGCGATGACACCTCATATAGTAATCAACCCAGAATTCAAATACCACTACTTTCTTCCAGAAAAACTCCTCACCAACCGTAACCCAAATCCATTCAACTGGGGACTTCGAAGAATCCACCTTAGTGTAGAGTTGCGGGTTGACAAGGTGACTTACTGATGGAGCGCAGTCATCAGAGCAGAGAAAATTCCCCACCAGTTTCCATAACATACGGATAATAGCTGGATTCTGAAAAGACAAAGGAATGTTGGGAAATCATACCCAGGTCGCGACAGAGGGTGAGTCCCAGTTTATAGAAAGATCAAATGTCCATCAGAATAGAAAGAAACTGCATCCACTACAGCGGCGAGGGGCTATAGAACAAGAAAAAAATTAAATCTTCCTCCAAGGAAAATCATATCATCAGATGATTCTTATCAATCAAACCCACCACCACGCAATCCTGCAGGTCCCAATTACTAAACACAAATTTGTCAGAATCAACAACTGAACGTCTTCGGTGATTGAATCGAGCCACCAGGGTCAAATTTAGGAGACTCAAAGCTTATGAGAACACTAATAATGAGATCATAAGTTGAGGGTCCCCAAGATGCAAATTTGTATCCTTAAAACTCCAAGAAATCAATTGAATGTCAGGAATAAAGCTATGGTTTGAGAAAGGTACAACAACTGCCCATGGATTCGAAGGTCGTGGGAGAACCTTCGCCCCCTATCACCTCTAAAAGGGGGGAATCCATCTGTAATCATGAAAAAGGTCTTGTCACCAGGAGCCATCACCGAGCATCATCGCTTGATCCGTCCCCGAGGCCATCCCTTTGGTGTCCATATATATGGAATATCAAATGCCATGTATAGAGGATAAAAAATTTACTTTTCATCTTCCATCCTCAATTAGCTGTAATCATTTCATTTTAAGACATTAATATTATCTATATTCATTATTATATGTATCCGTATATATTTCAATCTATTTAATTACATCACTAATCCCATCATTTATATAGGCCCGTAGACTTTGTAAACTATAATTGGAATATTAAGTGACTATGACCAATCATTTATATGAGAAATTAGAATGCAGCTAGTCATGTATAATTATTTTATTTGATGAACCACTATTCTCATTTTATAGATGTAATTTATTTTTAAATTTACATTAGAAATGATAAATCAAATCAACTAATTTATAGTCCCATATAACAAATGGTTCCTTGAGAAAATGATAAATAACTGGTTAATTATGGTTTCATCATCAATATATGTAGGCAAACTCTATTTAGATTGATATTGGATATTTATTTTATCCAATTATTTTATTCCTGTAGAAACATTAGCACATTGATATATATAACAATCAATGAACACACAAAACCCACATAAAATACATGATATTCATGCAATAAATATAAATTTGGAATCAAATAATTTATGTCATTCATGTTCTATGGTTCCTAGTACAATGCATGAATTGATTTCCCCTCATTTCCTTGGCCCAAGGTAATTATATTTCATTATTAAAACATCCCAAATAATAACTCTCTGAGATATGTGTGTCACCTAATGTTGAAATGCATAAAACAATAATAAGTGAAATAAAAAACAACATTAACCCATCAAATGTAATATGGGTTTCCGTTATACATGGGTTATATTCTTCTATTAATAGTCTAATTACCAATCTTATATATATCCTAGTGTATTGTTTTAAACCCAAATAGTAAGGAAAATATAAAAGAGCTCTGATACCACTTTATTGTGTCCCTCGCCATAATCCACTAAGAGGGTCCCTAATATAGTTGTCCCAATGACCTCAAGCACAAATACACTTATTATAGAGGTTGGTAACTAGAACCAATGGACTAGGGTGAGTCATTGGGGGAACTACACCTTCATAGACTAGAAATATACATAGAGGAAATAAAAATAATATAAAAATAAATGTAATGACAATAAAACAACATGAAGAAAATAGCTGGAATCTTGAAAATAAGTATACATTGATGACAATTTTGATAATTTCGATACAAAAAATGAGTACATGGGAAAAATTAGAATCAAAAATGTAATACATGTTGTACAAAACACTAAATGTTCAAAATATTCTTCTAGAAGAAACATTAGAGTAGGCTTAGTCCTATTCTCTAATTATAAATCCTTGGAAACAAAATTGGTCATTTGAAGTTAGAAGTTTTCCATTATATATACATTTATCCATGATGTTTTCTTGGGTGACAAGGTATACCAAAGAATGGTGTGAGAGTGCATCGTATACCTCCCCCAATGGTATTTCGATAAATCCAGTTTGTGTATATATAAATAGTTGTGTGCTAATAATAATTAATGAAGTGTTGAAAATAAATAAATACATTGGACTATGTGCCATGTGGGATACCCATACAACTCTACACGAATCAACCTAACCCTGAGGTACTAGAACAAATTTTAACATATGAAACTATGAAATATGGAATACTGGGTTTTTTAAGAAAGTGTAGAAGGTGAATCATCTCCTAGAATGATATTTTTCTTGGGAATCACATCCATGAAATTTCAATTACACATTGATATTCTATATTTAAATATAATCATAATAAAATTAAACAGGCACCCTAATCCATCCAAGGAAATATTTAATAGGTAAAATGTATTACTCTAGGTAAATTCTAAATTCCCAATATCATAATAGTTTTTCCAAGGTGATCCATAAATGGAATCTTATGTGTTACTCATGTCATGGAATTGAAATTACTACTCAATCCCATTTTACGTATCTCATGTAGGTGACTGATCATTAGTTGTGACGTAGTGTAACCATATATCCATGATCCCATCAATGGTATATTCCATAGGGAACGAGTATCACTCATATGGTGGTATGAAAATTCATGGTGATTCTAACAACCCAAACTGTTATAAATAAAATTCCTCATTTTAATTAATTACATGTCTTATATTTTTATTTAAAATACTTTAACTTCATTGGTTTTATTATACTCAATTGGATTTAAAATACGGTAATGTATCTTCAATGTTTATAAAATATCAATTGAACAGTGATCGAGGGATTATTATTAATATAGTGTTTTAACATATCTAATTGACTCACAAATTAGATGTGATGACTATAGGTTCCACGCATTGTAGAAGTGCGAGAGGTTCATTTCCAAACTTTTATTTTTTCCATTATCGATTAAAAATCTGGGATCTAGCGATGGTGGATTCCATGATCGACAAAATTAAATCAACAAAATAAGACAAAGGAATAGAACTTTGAAACGAGAAGATATGCTCCACAAATTTTGTTTATAATTAATTTAGTTAAATAATAATTATACCCAAGAATTATTCATTCATTATATATGCATCTGACCATATTTATGGAGTGTCTCATCATTGTGTTTTAGAGATAAAGGGTAGATCTACTCTAGTGGTGATCTACACGTTCTCTACTTATCTCCACCTGTTAATGAAAGAGTCTCCAAGTGCTATCACAGAAGATCATTGTACTGGCGATGTTCATCGTCAATCACCTTGATAACCTCTTCAAAAGAATTCAATTTTATCCAGTGGAGGATGAACACTCTCGTTCTAGCGAGTATTCATGGAGAGGGATGAACTCTATAAGATCTAGAACATTTCTCCAAATCATTTTACAATGCACAATTGTTGTCACACATCTTTCCCTTGGCTAATGAGAGAATAATATAATCAAGAATTTATTTCACCATGGTAATAATAAATAATTTTAGCAAGTTCCTTAATTATTTCATTAAAACAATGGAATCCCCCATGTCAAAAAATAAAAATTTTATTATTTCCTAACAGAACATAACATACGAGTTGTAATTATATATTATTTAATCAAACAAAATTCAATATTATTTTTTATCACTACACCCTTATCTCCATCTACCAATTCTTCACCATATTTATTGAACCATGAATAATGAATACTTATTTATTAAATAAATATAACTTCACTATTCACTAATATGTATATATATATATATATCTATATTATATTCACTAAATATAAAATACATATTTATTAATTATTCTTCCCATAATATATTGTCTTGAATAACTAGTGTCAAAATAAATGAGACCGGGAATCCATTAAAAATTGTTAAAAATTGACTAGTAATAATAATTATTCATCATGTTAAATAATAAATAATATTATATTTATCTAAGATACTGGATACACAATGTTTGTGACCCTATAGGCCTCTTTCTCAGTGGAATTTGGTGGAGTTTCCAAAATTCCATGGTTAGTGTTTAACAAAACACCAAAGAACCCATATATAAATAATTTAATGAATTAATTACATGTCACCTCATACAAATTATAACCATGTAATATAATCTCTTTGTATTTATATATCCAATCAAGCAGGGTGATTGCAAGTGCGATCAACCATTGTGCTGGATTTCATATTATTTGACTTCCTAATAATTGATCATGCATATTAAACACCATGGTTTTGGATTTATTTAGGATATATCATTTCCATTAATGGTCTTGAGATATAAACATTCAATATGAATCATAAGGGACAAATCCTTTCTCACATTATACATTAATGCAGTATTACTCATGATGCACCCAACATATCCTACCTCATCATGAACATTTGTAGTCATAGTTGTGTCCAGTACATTTAATTATTTGAGTCATAATAGACATTAATAAAAATATTAATGTATAAGGACCAATACACATGTCCGTAGATAAGAACATGCAATGACACTTATAAATATGGATTTCTGACAAGCGGGTCTTGTTCTCATAATATTTTGCTCGAGATTTCCAAGGGAATACAACATGCGAAGGTTCCTCAAAGTCCTATGAGTCCCCACACCAGATATCATGTATCATTTGTTACCCTTACAATGATATAATCCTACTATAGAACATATATTCAAGAATAGTGTCATGTCACTTCTGGGTTCTCATCTTAGAGATGATCTTCTATGACCTTTTCAGGTGAAAACTACTCTTAAGAAATTCTCACATAAAATTACATATATAAGAACAATTGTGATCCAATAAAGATTTTATTAATATCTATCTAATGAATACAATGTTATCATAAAGTAAAAATAAGTTGGGTCTAGTAAACCAACTCTAATAGACTCCCACATTCACTAAATCCAATTACAAATAATATTCAGTTTTCTAGTTCTCACATTATATTCATGCTTTTGATGAGACAGGCCATTAGTCAATGGGTACAACACATTCTATTCCATGGATTCTATGGTCACTACAACATCACCCCATTGATATAAATCCCTAAATAGATGATACTTATTGATTATGTTCTTTTCCTACAGATGTGAACTTGATTCTTTTTCCAAAGACATCAAAGAAGTATTATCATAATACAATGTGATAGGGTTTTTACTTCAAGGTACCACATAAAGCTAATGGAAAAAGTTTCAAATCATGGAGGATACCTTGGATACATCATAATATGATATATACTCAGACTCTATGATGTAATCAATGAAAACTAGCTTCTTGGACTCTTCCAACACACAACTCCTGTATTATGATAAGAAAACATATACCAATTGTGACTTTAGACCATTATGACCTATCAAAAAACTAGCATCAACATACCCTCTAAGAACAAGCTCCTTGTCTCTTCCATACACATGGAACATATCCTTATTTCGTCAAATAAATGTAAGGATAGTCATAACAATAGTCTAATGTGGTTCTCCTAAATTTGATTGATAACTTCCTACCATTATCAGTATATAGGAAACATCAAGTCTATTATATAAAACATAATACATGAGAGATCCTATCACTGATTCACATGGGATCTCACTCATTCTATAATTCTCCTTAGGTACCTAGGGACACATTTTCTTAAAAAGTTGTAAACCGTGTAACACAGATATCAATGCCCACTCTGATTATTCAATAATAAATTTATTTAGTATATGATCAGTATATGTACATTGAATTAGTCTAAGCATCCTCTTGGATCTATCAAAAAGAATCTTGATCCCTAGAATATAGGATACTTCACTGATGGACTTCATGGATAAGAAATTGTTTAATCAGTTTTTAACTGATTGTAATAACAGTATGTAATTTAAAAGAAGAAATATGTCATCAACATATACTACTTGGATAATGATTGCATTCCCATTATACCATTTTTAAACACATGGTTCCCATTCATTCATAACGAACCCAAATTCCCTTATGGATTAATTGTATATAATATTCTATGTCCTAAATGCTTCCTTCAATCCAAAAATAGACCTTCTCAACTTTAAATCCCTTTTGGAATCTCATGGTGTCAAAAACCAATATGGTTGTGACGTATAGAAATCTTCCTGATGGTTAATATTAAGGAATTCAGATTTCTCATCCTTATTCCAAATCCAATAGTCATGGTATGCTTTAATGGAAAGTATGATTCTTATGGGTTTAAATATTGAAACTAGCTAAAAAGGATTCATTGTAGTCAAATCCTTGAGGCTTTTTAAAACCATTATCCACAATCCTTTATATATAGGTACTTAAATTACAACCCATGTCTAGTTTCTTCTTGAATACCCATTTACACCCAAATTCAATTACATAAATTGGTGCATCAACCAAAATCCAAAATATGTTATGATATATAGGATATATCTCATAATTCATAGCTTTTATCCATCATTCAACTTATATGCTCACCACTTCCACCTTGTAGAAGCGAGGGTCATCATTTTCGAAAAATAATGAGTCACCATACTCAGTGACTAGAAAACTATATCTCTTAGGGTCCCTTACCTCTCTTGAGCTCCTACATAGTACTTGTGTTTTGGGAACAACATATTCTATGGGGAAATATAGAATTTGTTACTGTACTATCTCCAATGTATCATGAGCATTAACTTTATAGAATTCAATATTTCTCCCACTATCGTTTTTTATTTTGTTCTCCCTCTCATGAAATACATCTTGCCGGTAGAGAATTACTCTCCTATCTAAGGGGTTTTATTGTAAGTATCAATTAGTCTCATTGGGATACCTTATAAAGATACATGTCATTCCGCAGGGTGTTAGTTTATAGCCTGACAAAGACATAAAACCATCCAGGCATCCCCATAGATGTATATTTGACAAAAAAGGTTTATTTCCACTAAATTATATGAAGGGAACTCAATTTTCATCCTTAGTTGGTACTTGATTTAATGTGTATGCCGCAGTTTATAAAGAATTTTCCAAAAAGGGTAATGGATGATCTGCTTGACTCATCATCAACCTTACCAAGTCCAAGAAGTTACAGTTCCTCCTTTCACTAATTCTATTCCACTACGGTGTATATGGTGAAGTGATTTGATATATAAATTAAAAATATTTCATAAAGTCAATGAACTCTTGGTTAACATATTATTCACCTCTATCTGATCTAATCTTATAAATATTCTTACCAAGCTGATTTTCCACTTCATTCTTTAATTGCTTCAATTTATAAAAGGACTCATACTTATACCTCATCTACTAGATATATTTATATATATTCAAGTCATTAGTAAAAGTTATAAGGTAACAATATCCACTGCTAGCGTGTACGGGAAATGGTCCATACACACAAGTGTGTAACAATCCTAGAAGCTTTGTGGCCCTATCACACTATCCAACAGGTGGTGGTTTCGTCATTTTCCCTTGTAAACAATCATGACATATATCAAGTGTTTTTAGCTCATAATATTCTAAATAACCATATCAAAAGAGATTTGTCAAATGCTTCTCATTTAAATGACCAAGACAATGATTCCACAACTGGGTGTCAAATGAGTCCTGTGAACTTGATTCATTATCAATTTCCAACATTTGGTTTTCATAATTTAATACATACATAAGGTTATTTAAATGTTACATACCATAAAATAGGTTTTTCATATAAATGAAATAACCTTTATTTCCAAACATGAGAATACACCCATGAATATCCAAAACTGATATAGAAATTACATTTTTTATTACACTAGGTACATAATAATATCCATGTAAAACAAAAACCATTAACATTAGAAATTTGAGTTGGTAGTCACAAATGGAAGGACCAGCTAGCCTTATACTATTGTTAGCTCAATGATCCACCAATCTCTAGAAATTTTCTAGAATCGACATTGTCCCAATATTTGAGTAAATATTTGATCACAATAAGATTTATCTAATACCCAATGTGTATAAATGAAAATATTTCACTCGATAACAAATGATCTGTTGGTTTCCCCTTGTATCTGGGTTAAATTACTCTTCTAGTGGCCTAACATGTCACATAAAAAACTAACTAAATCCTTTTTCTTATCCTTTATTGGGATCATCTTCATATTGGTCAGATGGTGCTCAGGAGCATTAGACTACTTATAAGTATTAGGAAAATTTTCTTGGTCTTTCATGTTTCTATACATCATAAGGACTATGGTGTTTTGATACCCCATTACCTTATCCACATGGAAAATTAATTAAATATGTTCTGATAGACTCTACTCATTATTTATCATATTATAATTGACAATAAACCTAGATATGATCTTCGGTAGTGATGATAGTATGACATCTATATAAAATCGATCTAGGAACCTAATCCAATTGATTTCCAGAAGCTCAAAGTAGCCAATAATATTAACTAAATGTGGCCTATCTGGCACAAACTATCTATGATTAGTGGTGAAAAAAACATTTGAGATATCATACCTCTCCTATATCACCTTATCTTTATAGAGATCTTGAAGGTGATACATCATACTATAAGCATCCATTTCATCATGTTTCTCCTAGATCTCATTGGCCATTGATTATAGTACAAGTCCCCAAACATCCATAACATCAATTAGGTGATTCTAGTACATTGAGAGCTTCTCATCACTCACCTATTTTCTAGGTGAAATTGGTAAAGGTTATTCCACCACATATAGTATCCTATCATGGACAAGGGAGATATGAAGGCACCTCTTCCACTTCTATAAATCAGATCTGTTGAGAATGTTTTTCTTCTCGAGTATGGATTACAATGATATGTTTGAAGACATTTTTAATTATGTTTCTACAAATAATATGAACAATGTTTTATTATATTATCATATAAAATTATGACTGATAAATAAAAAAATATTCATTTGTCTCCCACTATTTTATCGAAACCCTGTTTCCCTCACCATTGGCTTTAGAATACCATGTTTATTAGACATTATAACATAAAGGATTCATATTGTCCTTCTCATTACCCCATATTTTTCTAGTCAATATATTTAAAATTTTTAGGTAGGTATTCCAAATGCCAACTTCATTAACTCACAACTCCTTGATATGTTTAGTGGACCCACAATCCAAAAATCCTTAATTTTGGACTTCCACATTCTTTTATTCTTAGTTACACTATATCCTAGTTTGTAAGTTAACCCTTGATGTAATATATGTCAAGTAAACACAAAAACATCAAATTATAATTCCTCAATAATTTATAGCACCCCAACACTGGGTGGTCAAGCACTTTGAACTATGGTTATTTCTAAAAGAAGTAATAGATGGCTATACCAACTTAATATTTTATTGATGGATTGTATCCATTAAGAATAAATTTCAATTTATTATCTTTTCATATGCTTTATAATATTATGTGAGATTACATTAAGTGATTTACTATAAATTAGATAATATTTATTCATAATTCAATTTATTTTAGTTCCATCTTGCATTCTTTTTAATTCATTAAAAAATTGACTGTGAAAAAACATCCATAATGAATAACCACAAAACTAAAAGAAATAAAATAAAGGGGATGATCATGAGATTGTTCTAATGGTTAGTTTTTCTATAGGTTGATAAAATAACCCTTGACCAAGGGGGATAAATACACTGAACCAATTAGGTTATTGTTTACAACTTTCCACATGTCTATATTTTTATCTCCTTATACTGGATTCAACACATCTCTAAACATGAACCGCCTCCACTAGCTTGGGTTCTCCATCCATTACATATGATTTTAATCACATTCTTATGAGGGGTAAAAGGGGGTTTACAATCATGAAATCCCTACAAACTAATGAGGACTGCAGGAATGCAAGATAATAATTTAATTTAATAAATTTAAAGGAAACCAATCATGTACAAATGGTCTGGTCAAGCTCCTGATCATATACATGCATGAAAAAGTCTTACACATTTAATAAAACAAGAATTAAAATCTTTAATAGTTATTATTTATGATAAATCACATAATAATATATTATTTTTTATCATTAATTAATCAATCAATTTATCTTAATAATTTTTCAAATTTACTTGTGATTCTTATCTATTATAATTTTTAAATAATTAAAATTCATTTAATAATAACTTTCTACAAAACATGTACCTTGGAGGTAAGACAGTGAATACCCATCCAAAACTACCCAACATGTTTTATGCTCGTATACTTTTTTACTCTTGTGAATCTGGAATACATGACTTATCATGTACATTCATGATGTTTATTTCATTGACGATTACACAAACTACATGACTTTTCTTCCAAAAGTTATTCTTTATTCCACATAGAATAACAACCTCTAAAATGACATGTACCTGATTCGAAGATTAGAAAATTATGAAAAGATTAATGTTAAAATTATGCATAATTCGATAAATGATGGCCTTCGGGCCATTTAGGTTAGGTCTATAAAGTAACGGCATGTAAATCTTATCTACATGGATGGTACTACCTTCACCATCAATATGAAGTACATGCCTAGAGACTTTACCTGTGAGGCATCCTATGGAAATGTAGGACTACTCGTCATGTCCAATGGGCCACATGCCATGTTGACACCAGATTTGAAGATTACCAATCACATATCCCATGTATGGGTTACACGACCCGATGCTTACCCGAAAGGGACTACACACCATGTATAGTGGGAAATATAGAGTGTAGTTTGGCAGACCGTGCACTAGTCTACCCCAATCAACAAGTGGTGTAAGAATTAACTACACCACAATCCATTAATTCGCAAGGGTTGAGTTATTATTGTACTACTCTAGATGCATTGAGCAAAACTACATGTCCAGTAGATCAAACTACACGGCATGTACTGCTATGTTACCTAGATAGAACACTTTCCACCTCTGGACGAGTTCCTCTATTTAATTTTAATCAAAAAAATTATTTTTTTTGTTAGATCTATGAGAAATTAAATAGGAAAAATAGATATTATAATTCATATTAGAAGAATGATTAAACATGAATTCATAAACTAAATTATTAAAGAATAAATCATCAAAAAAATATTTAAATAATTAAAATAATAATATTGAAACTGTAATACCATTTGTAGGTTTTTTGCACAGAAGTAGAATGGGAGGTACGTTGCCCAAATTTTACTTTTTCCAATATCTATGAACAATCTGGTATCTAGTGACAATGAACGTTGTGATCCATGAAATTGAGTCAAAAAAATAAAAACAATTATTACTACCCAAAACCGAGCAAAGGGGATCGTCATGTTCTGTTTATAATTAATTTAATTATATAGAAATTACCTTGAAGTTTTATTCATTCTTTTTTAATGTGTATGGCCACAAATCTATAGTGTGTGGTAATTACATAGAAGATAACAAGGGTAGACCACCTCGAGCTACAATCCAAAAGTGCTCTATGTATCTTATGAAATCACCAAAAGAGTATCTGGGTGATAGCATGGAAGATCCTCGCGCTTGTGATATCTTCCTTTAATCTCCTTGATAACTGCTTCCAAAGTGTTCCACTTGATCTTGTGGAGGATGATATATCTCATTCATGGGAATTTTTTTTAAGTGGGATGAAATATATTAGATTAATATTTTTTTCCAATTCGTTTTGCACAATACAATAGGCATCTCATAGGTTTCCCATGGATAATGATAAAATAATATAACTGGGAAATTATTTCACCAAGGTAATAATAAATAATTTGAATTTTTTTTTATTATTATATTAATCCAATAGAAAAAACCCATTTTAAATAATAAAAAATTATTATTATTCATGGAATTTCGATTAAAATTCAAGTTATAATTAAATATAATATAATCAAATAAAATAAAAAATTATTAATTCTCACTGGACTCTTAACTCGGTCCCTCAATCCTCTTCCATATTCGTTGAACCTTGAATAATGGATATTTATTTTTTAAATTAATATCACTTCATTATTTTCCAAAAAATATATTTTAATATAATATTAACTAAATAGAAAATAAATATTTATTCATTATTTTTCCCACAATATATTTTCTCAAATAACTAGTGTCGAAATAAAGGATATCAAGAATCCATGAATCATTATGAAATCTCAATGAATTATAATCTTTATTCAACTTGTTAAATAATATATAATTTATTATTTAATAGAGACAATGGATACACTTATTGTGTGACCCTATAGGTTTCTTTCATAGTGGCATTTTGTGTAGGAGCCTAAAGTTCAAGGTTAGCATCTAGCAATGCACCAAGACACCCATGTATAACTATGTTAATGCCGTAACGACATGTCACCTTATTAAAATTCTTACCATGTAATAGAATCCCTTTGTCTTGATACTTCCAATCAAGAGGGTAGCATGCATGTTCCCTAAAACCATGATCTTGATTTCTCATTCATTGACTTCATGAAAATTGAACATACCTATAGAACACAATGACCAAGGATTTATTTAGACTATATCATATGAATCAATGGGATTGAGATATCAATGTCCTTTATTGATCAAAAGTGACAAATCCTTTATCAAATTGTTCATTATTGCAGTATTACTCCTGATGGACCCATCATATCCTACCTCGCCTTGAAAACATGTCATCAATATTTTCCCCAATTCATCTAAGTGTGAGATTCATAATTACCATTAATGATAATCATAAATTCTATGTACCAATACAAACGTCTGTAGATAGGAACATCCAATTGCACTTATAAATGTGGATTTCCTACTGGTGGGTCTCGTTCTCATAATATCCTCCTAGAAATTACCAAGGGCGTACACCATGAGAAGGTTCATCAAAGTCCAAAGGGTCTCCAACACGAATATATTATATCATTTGTGCCTTTTCAAATGAAAACATCCAGCTATATAACATATATTCATGAATATTGCCATGGAACATCTGGGTTCTCATCATAGTAGGGATCTACTACAACCTTTTAGGGTAAAAGATACTCTTTAGAAATTATTACATACAATTTCATGAAGAATAAGGGTCTTTATGTTATAATTAGTTTATTAATATCCATATAATAAACATATGTTTATCATAAAGTACAATAAAGATGATTCTATGGCACCAACTCCTCCAACTGCCTCAAATAGTAGGATCGTACGACATTAATCCCATTCATCCAAAAATATGATGGAGATAGAATCACTAGGACTTTCCCTTAATAAATCCCAATTTAATAACTGATTACTTAATCATGATTTACGCCATTTATTGGAGAAGTTTAATATAATCGTGATAACAACACAAACCATGTACGCCAAACCACTCCATGAAAGTCTCACTATCAAACACCTTACCCCTAGGGCGTTTTATAGAATATTAAAGGGATATGTTTCAAGGACCTATAATTATGAGTATTTAAATTATTTTTTATTAAATAAATAATATATTTTCACCATATTATGGTTACTTTATAAATGATGTTTTCAGATATAATAAAACACAAATACTATTTTTGGGAAAAATTCAAATTCAATTAAGGAATTTTTTTTAATGAATCAATATACTTTTTAAATAAATAATATTTTAATAAAATATCATTATTAAAAAATATTATTAAAAATAAACGGCCATGTAATTTTTATTAAGTAAAATGTTTTTAAATGAGGGTTTAAAAACATTTGTTGTAAAAAATCCCAGCATTAATCTATATATCTCAACTACTTTTTAAATAGTGAAAATTCACATATTTATAAAAATATTTTGATAAAATGAATATTATTTTTATAATTATGACATAAAAATTAGCCAATGGTGAATTTATAATAATCTTTTGTCACAGTTGAATTATTGGGTAAATAATTAAATAGCATATAAATATACATTATGTAATATGACTTCATAATGACTCAAATGTGATGTAATAAATACTATAAATTGAATCCTAAACCAAATAAATATTTTCAATTTAATATAATTTGATTTTATGTTCACTATTTTATAATTATAAGGAATTTGGGAATCCTCGAAAATGATTAATATAATTTATTGTTTTAAAATCATTCTATTAAGAGTATTACTCAATTAAACATAAACATGGGTATTAGTTTATTCTATACGGCCCTTGGACAGATAAAAAAACTAAATAAATCCAATTTGGTATAAACCATAGTTAAAAAACAATGGTAAGATTTGTGTTTTGGGTAATTTTTATATATAGAGTCCAAAACCTATGATTGAGAAATACTAAAGAATTATCCTCTCTTTTCATATATAAAACCACACATGATCCCATTTATATTCACTAAAAAATATGTATCAAATTTTTAATATTCCCTCACATCTCTAGGGTCCTCGCTAGATTCCCACCTGCTCTCATGAAGCTCCTCTGATGCATTTGGATTCACACTGTAATGTAAGGGATCTACCTCTGTCCTTTTTATTCAATATACTCTTTTATGTTATAAATTTTAATTACAATCATTTCATGTTAGGTTTAGTTTTTACATATTTCCTTTACTATCCAGTTGATGTTTAAATAATGATATACCCCTTTATGTCACATTAAATCACTCCCATGAAACCCTTTGTACACCCATTACTATTATGAAATTTATTAATGGATCTCACCTTCTTCTATTTATTTGAGTTTCATTATTATACAATACCTTATATTTTGAAATAAATATGTGGGGATATATAATTAAATTTTCATATTACTTTATATTTTATTTAAACAAGACTATAGACCGCATAATTTCCCATCACCTCATTTTATTAGCTTTTAAGTGACACAATTATGATCTTGAAATCTCACTGTGTTTATCCATACCAAAACAATTGTGTAGTGAATAACATACCCATTTCTTATAAATGGTGTTCACCGTTATGCACAAATATTTATTTAACATGCGATTTAATGTATTTATTAAAATGTTCATGATATTTTAATAAAATATGATGACGAATGAATCCATGTTGTATGATCTATGTGGTATACTTAAGCATGAAATTAAAATTAAAATTATGGGTGAACCCGTAATTTTATAGAGCTCCTATGCAATGGGAAATTATTAGTTTCATGAGATATCATATTGGGATAAAATTTTTGAAAATTTCATTTATGGGACACTGTCTTTCATGATGTATTGGCAGTTTTCATGGACCAATGTTTAATATGAAATTTTTGAAGCTATTTCTACATTTTTTATGTCATATTTATCATGTTATATCGTTTCACATTGTGCATGTTTATGATTCATACAATTTTTATGCCACATATTCCGAATTTCAAACATGTATCACCTTATATATTTCTATTTCCTCACAAGATTTATGGATCACCACTTTCATATGTATGTCACTAGGTTATCCCATGCAGTTTTAAAAGCCATGTAACTTTAGAAGAATGTTAAGGATGTTTTTAGTATTGTTGTAGTAACCCATGTTCAGGATCTTATTATTTGTACATTATTCCCAAATATACTAGAAATTTCAATATTTTGGATAGTATTATTTTTTGTTTTATATAATAAATCATCTATTTATGTGAAATAAATAACATGGTTGTTATAGATGGTATCCGTGAAAAAGATAAGTTATTTTTGGGTTTAGGATTAGAAAATTCTAGTGAATGGCATAGTAATAAGAATAATTATGTGAAAGAATACCTAAATTTTGGTAATTCTAGAATATGCGTTTCATCTAGAAAATACATAACTATTTGTATAATATTAGTAGACATAGTTCTGGGACTGATGTACCTAGGGGTAACAACTCTGATATGGTGTGTAAGGTATAACATGACGTAACCTAGAACACAAAAACATGCCTTTCTATGAACCTAGTTTGACACTCAGGAGGGATATTCTTTGGTAAATTAATATGATCATTGTAAACCCTTAGTATGGGTTAAAATTACCATATAATTAATTGTTAGGAAATAGATCATGGATAACATAGATAAAAGCCTATAAATTCATATGCCAGTAAAAAAATATAATTTATAAGTTTTCCCTTTAATTCCATTAAATTACTCTTCCTAAGTTTAATAGTTCAAAAAATTATCATTATTAATTTAATTTGATTATATCCAATGGATCAAAATAGTATGAATTTAGTAAATAATCAATTTGATGGGAAAATAGATGACTTCACTAACATGATTCAAAACCATATGGGAGGAGGAATTAAAAAAATTGTGATGATACTCACTCGGACAGCTTAGGTTATGAATAGAATCCTAGATCATTGGAATCTCCCATACCACCTAAGAAATAATAAGATGCAACTTAGAGATTTATTAGACAAGGGTTTTAAACTTTCAAAGATTCATCTGATTTCTTAATAGTAGATCAATGGATCATATCCATTGGTAAAATTGTCTCCATCCTTCAATTTTCTTAAAAATATAAGGTATTATTGGTTATTTAACATATGTATGTAGAATCGTATTAGTGGTGGATAGTGACCATTAATTAAAATATTGGGAAAGAGGTCAAAGTTAATAGGAGATGAAATTATAGAATAAAATATGATAATTATCTTTCTCATGGTCTCCCTCTTAAAACAACATTGTATTTATTTTCCCTCAACAAAAAGATGATGAATAAATCTGGTTTTATGAGGAAAATGTCACAACACTTGAATAATATTCCACTGACTTTTTTGTTTCCCATGAATGCATGTTGGACCACTAATTTTGTGGCATAAAACCAATTCTACGAAAAGACATTGACATATGTGACTTTGATTGCTATGTGAAAATTGTCTGATTTGGCCTCAAAGACGAAATGGACATTAGTGAATATCAAGGGTATCATGTGGATAAGAATATGAAAGTGGAGTCTAAATCTATTGGTCTAATAGATTAATATAATGGTGCCATGAAATATTATGATCCCACATGTAAAAGGTGTAGATATAAAAATTATATAAATTACTTATGGGGACAAGGAAATGATTTAGGTGATGGAATGAAGGTAACCTAGCTAGTGATTACTGATAGGAGAAACCCACCAATGTGACAGAGGAAATGAATTCTCCAGTCAACCCTCAATGCATTTTTCGTCACATAGACATCAAAAAACTGGTGTAGATTTCAATAAAATGTAGTAATCCAATGGTTTCCAGAGACAACTAAATTCCCCCAAGGCAGTAAGGGAGTTCATTTTCTATCACAACAACTAATTTGGATGTTGAGAGAGATGTGGTGATAGGTACACTAGTTATTCCTTAAATAATAGTGAATGTAATTTTTGGTGATATTTCTATGAATTTATTAATATCATGAATGCTTAGTAGAAGTGTAAAATCACCAACATAAAGCATATAATTGGAGGTGTTTGTGAAAATTAAAAATGTGGAAATTATTACATCCCATGTTTAAAATCCATCCACTGTCAATATTGGGGAGATGAAAATAAAATGAACCTTATCATAAATCCTTTGGTATAATTTGATGAACATTTTAGCATGGATTTGGTATACCTATATAGAGATAACATAAATTACTATGATAAGAAAATCACAAATTGTATTGTGAATTGACCATTGATTGCACACAAGTGCGAGGAAGAGGATGAATGTTATTTAGAACAATCATCTCAATCAAGGATATTATTTCCATATGATCCTCCATATCTCGATCAAATGATTGACTCTTTAGAAATAATTATCCTCAAATAGATTTCTATTTTGAGGGAATACAATTATATGTTTCATGACAAATTTCATGGTCTTCCTCTCAACCGAGAGGTTGAATTTTCAATAGATAAAATAACTGTAGAATTTCCAATAAACAAGAATATATATATAGAATTTATTTTTTGTATCATAATAAGATAAAGACAAAATAAAAGATAATATGGATAATGGGTTAATATGCCCCTGTTCTTCACTTTGGGGTGCACCAGTCCCCTTAGTCAAAAAGAAGGATAGGTCAATGTGCCTTTACATCGAATATAGTGAGCTCAACAAGATCCCAATAAAGAAAAATTATCCTATAAATTGTATTGGTGGATTATTTTATCAACTATGTGAAGAACAATACTTCTCCAAGAGGGATCTATGGTTGGGAATTTCCATGTTAGGATGATAATGGTGGATATACTCAAGACATCTTTTCATACAAAAGTAAATGCACTATGATTTCATGGTAGTTCCTTTCGGAATCAGTAATGCCCTAGAAATATTCTTGGACACTATGAATAGTGTGTTTATATATTACATCTTTAAATTTCTAGTAGCCTTTATAGATTATATTATAATATACTCCAAAATAGAATTGGGGAATGTTGAGAATTATAACACTATGCTAAAGACCTTAAATATGGAGAAGCTTTTTTCCATGAATAGAATATGAGAGTTCTAACTGATAGAAGTATCATTTGCTGGGAATATCATCATAAGAAATTTAATGTATGTGGACCCTTCAAAAATAGAATTAATTGATGGGTGGGAAATTTCAATATTTGTGACAGATATATTTAGATTTCATGGGTTGGCTAGTTTTTATCATCAATTTGGGCAAATGTCTCTTGATTTCCAAACCCTATAACTAAGATAACAAATAAATGATCCATGTTTGATTGGAATTATGAATTCTAAGAGAGAGTCATGGAGTATTAAATGAGGAGTATCACTGCACCTGATCTCAAATTACCCACAATGGGAGAACATTTAGTAGTATTCATTGATGCTTTAAAGAAGTGTTTGGGTTGTTTTTTTAAGGATAAATTAAAAATTGATAGACTATGCTTCAATTAACTTGAATGTTCACAAATAGAACTACCAAACAGATAATCTAGAGTTGGCTACAACAATATTTTTTTTTAAATCATAGAATTATATCATTGGGGAGAAGTTTGAAATATATATGGATCACAAAAACCTCATTTATATATTCACACAGAATGGGTTGATTATTTTTTAATGAAGATGGTTCAAGGTGATAAAAGATTTTGAATACTCAATTCACTATGATATAGGGAAAGAAAATAAAAAGTATGATGATCTATGAAGAAAGGATCCTGAAATTTTTTTATAGATGGTAATTTAGAAGGATCTGATCATCTTAGACTTGAGGAGGATTGACATAAGAATCATAAATAAAGGAACATCATCAATCCATTAATAAATGATTTCAATCCATTCTAATTTTTTTTTTAAATAATGGTTGATTAAAGGGGTGATGTGGGAATTCAGAAGAAATTATAAACTTTAAAAAAGTGGAAATCCTTAGAAAAAATCATTAATAGAAAAAGAGTTGTTAAAATTTTTTTAATGACTATGTTGATAATAAAATCCAGAGTTAAAGAAGGAACTTTTTGATAATGCACATAGTTCAAAATTATCCATTAAATGAGGAATCACAAAGATGTATCAAGATCGATGATATTATCATTGGTGGGATAATATAAAGATGTAGTTCATTGAATTTACATCAAATTTCCTGGTATATCAAGAAGTAAATGCTAAAAGGAATAATTCTAATGGGATGATGAAAACATTTTCCATATGAACATGGAAATGGGGAAAAAGCATCATGGCCATATTAATTGGACATAGGAAGACATCCATAGGAAATAAGTATATATGGGTAATGAATATTATTAAAATAATAACTCACTTTACTATGATCCAAAATAATTCCTCACTTAATCAGTATGCGTGGATATACATTAAAAGGTGGTAGGACTTCATGGAGTACCAGTAATCATTGTATCTAATAGAGATATGAGATTCACCTCTATTTTCTAGAGAAGTATTCAACATACCCAAATACTAAGCTGAAAATCAGAATATATTATCACCCCCAAACTGATGGCCAATATGAGGAAACAATTCAAAAAATGGAGTACATATGATGAGAATCATTTAGGGAATTTGAGGGCGGATGAGACTAACATATTCCCCTAGTCTAGTTGTCATACAAAAAAAAATTCCACTCGAGTATCCAAATGCACCCAATTAAATCCCTTAATGGGAAAATTTAAAGAACACTTTTATGTTGGTATGTTGTTTGGGAACGAAAATTGGTAGGTCCTGAAATGGTCGAGGAAAGGGTGGAAAATGATAAGATTATTTAATAGCACATCAATGATTCTTAGAGACGATATAAGATCTATAATGAAAATCATTGGGAAGACGATGATCATAATGCAAGTGACATGGTATTTCTATGTATATCTCTATGGAATAAAGTGATTTGATTTTGAAATAAGGTAAATATTAGTTTAGGATGCATTAGAACATTTGAGGTCATTGATCACATTAGAGAAGTGAACAACCAACTGTTAATCCCACCTAACATATCTTACATACATTATGTCTTCCATGTATACATTTTGAGATTGTATATACCAGACCCATTATTGGAACATAATATGGAGAAGGTACAATTGTAGAACGAAATTTCCTATAAGGGGCAGTCGATGATGATCTTAGATCATAAAGACAAAGTTTTTAAAAAATAAGACAATTCACCTTGCCAAAGTTCAGTTGAGAAACCACAAGTTTCAATAAGTAATGTGGGAACTATATGAAGTGATAAAATAGAGTAATCCAAATCTATTTTACTGTGGCAAATGAAAATATTGATTAAGAAATTTCTTTATGGGGAAGATTGTGATGACCTGAACTGTTATAAAAAAATCATTATATGATTTCATTAAGTGTTTTAAATGGTTAAATAAAGAATACACACTTTTTTTGTTTTATTATATCAAAATTAATTTAAAATACTTTTATTAGTCATTAATGTTGAAAGAATATCCATTGAATAGTGATAACATGACTAGTATAAATATATTGTTTTATCAAATCAAATTGACATGGACAACCGAAGTGATGTCCTCAATTAGTTAGATCATACACTGTGAAGCCCGTTTATTAGAGCTTCTGAGGTAGATAACATCATTAGGATTTTATCATGACCAATCTAAAGCTCGATCAAACCACTTAAAAATTATAGAAACCATTTACAGGAGAAGTTCAGTGTCATCAAAATCATGTCCCAAACTATATACATCGAACCAACCCTAGAATGTCTCGTTGTGGCACACATTACCTTTATAGAATTAGATGGTGTATTAAAGGGATACATACCAACAAGTTATCATTAGGAATATGCATATTATTTTTTATAGAATAATTAATATATGTGAATCCTATTATTGTTACATTATTAATGATTTTTATTTAGATATAAGAAAATAGAAATGGTATTTTTGGGTAATATCTAAATTCAATTATGTAATTTATTTTTTCGAATTAATGGATTTTTTAAATACATAATATTTTATTAAAATGTTATTATTAAATAGTTTTTGAACAAATATAAAAGTTAAAACTATTTTTATGAAGTCAAATATAATTTTTATTAGGTTTGAAAAATTGTTATTGTCATAAAAAACCACATTTCTCAAAAAACAATTAATAATATTTCAAAATTTAAAATCAATTTTTTTTAAGTTATTTAGATAAAATAAATATTATTTTTTAAATCATAATATTAATATTATCCAATGGTATATTTTTCATCATTTTCGAAGATAGCCAAAAATTTTAGTAGAAAATTAAATACCATATAAATATAATTTGTTTATTATAAAATCATAATGACCTAGAAGTAATTTAATAGATGAAATAAATAGTATTTGTGACCGAATAAATGTTTTAATGTAAAAAATGTGATTATATTTTTTTATAACATTTAAATGCATTTTTTAGTCCCCTAAAACCAGTAATATATTTTATGGTTTTAAATTAATTTCGTAATATTATGACTCAAAAACACATAATCAGGGTTATTATTTGTTTTATATTCATGACATCGACTTATAAAAAAATGGAAACAATGATCATTTGGTAGAAACCATGGGAAAACCTTGGTATGTTATATGTTTTTGGATATTTTATTATATAGAGTCCAAAACCAATGTTTTAGAAATAATGAAGAATTTTCCTCTCTTTCCCTATTAAATCCACAAAATCACCCGTTTATAATCACTAAAAATGCTTTGATCATGTCCTTACTCAATCAATCCTTTTATAAATTCCTCCCTAGGATCCCCAAGCTCTTTATAAGCTCCTCCAAAGCATTTGGAGTAACCATGATGTGATATATCTTTAAATGTCCATATTACTATCTATTTGATGTAAAATTGATAAGATATCCCTCTATCTCTTATCAACCCATTTTATGAATTTTTATTTGAATTCATTATGTTGTCGTAATTTCACCCAAAATTTTCATGCCGAAACAATTGTGTACTGAATATCATAAAATTTTCTATCAAGGGTGTTCACCTTTATAAATTAATTCTTTGTTAACATTATTCTTAAATTTATGTATTGGAAAATACTAAACAGTAGAAGAAAATTTTATGATGAATGAATCCATGATGGATGATCTAGGTGGCACACATAAGCATGAGAATTAAATGATAGCGATAGATTCATATTGAATTATATAGTAATCCAAGGAATTGTGTGATGTTTATTCTTTTGAGATGCCAAGTTGGGAAAGGTAGTAAACCAGATTCCATTGTTGAACCTTTTCAACCATGATGTCTTTGTAGTTATCCTAGACTTAGGTTTATGATGAAATTTTTTTGTTATTTCCACATTAACCATGTTATGTTTATAATTATATATCATGTGTCACTATTCAAGTTTATGACTCATTAAATTTTAATGCCCCATTTGAATTCCTATTTTCTAATATGAATCACATTATTACAATTTTATTCTTATAGTGTGATTTATTGATCACCCCTTTCTTATGTTTGTCCCCAGGTTATAATGTATAGTTTGAAAGTCCATCGAATTTTAGAAACATGTTAAATATGTCTTCAATATTGTGGTTGTATCCAATTTTCAAGATGTTATACTATATACCTAATTCCTAATGACACTGGAGTTATCAATCTTTCAGGGTATATTATTTTTAATTTTATATAATAAATAATGAATTAATGTATAATAAAGAACATGGTTGTTATAGTTATCCCATTCCATGCATAACAGATATCACTATTTATATGTATACAAACCATATGAAAACAATAATTATAATGCTTGATGATCCAATCCAAGTCATCCCAAATAGATCGACATATTTCTATAGGATTTTGGTTGAGATAATTTCTAGCTATCCCAAACCAATTCATTTAACAAGGAATGATATTTATTGCTCCAATTCATCTTTTCAATAATTTGGTCTATAAATAAAATTATGGAAAGGGCCATAGAGGACTAGCTCATGTCCGAATATTTTTATTTATTCATTTCATACGTTGAAAACATTTATTACATGAAAAAACAACCCTAAATGGGGGTTTTATATAATGGGATTGGGAAATCTATATATCCAGTAAGGGAGCACTCATAGGGGTATCCCACGATAAAGAGAATGAACTTGGAGACAATTCTTTTTCTAGCTAGGAACACATTATGAATGGGGAAAAATACAATTTAATTTATTATCCTTTTTATGGGCATATAAGAAATGGTCTGGAATGTAGAAAAAAAATGGAAAAAATGAAATCAATAAACTTGAGGGAAATAATATAGACCACATTAACTATGTTTTTTGCACTATCATTCTCTAGTGTTAGCCCATGAATCAATTGAAAATGCGATATATCTGTAAAATCATCAATGTACATAAATATAGGGAAAATTATGTGGCACCAAAATATTGAAATATGTTGGAATATAAACTAAATAGAAAACGATAATTATTTTAGAGCTTACTCAGAGGGATCCAAAGAATATAATATCAATTTTAACATAGAGAATACATGGGAGATACCAAAATTTGTACATAAGAATTGGGGGGTGATTTATGGGGCTGCCAGAGGAGAAAAATGGGGAGGAGGAAGGCATTATGGATTAAAAAATATCAACGAAAAAAGTGTAAATTTTCTTTTAAAATCAAGGTCACACAGTGTGTCCACACAGTTTTCCAAACATTGTTTTAACAGTGCGAAATTTACTACCCAGGGAACCCCCATACACAAGCTATCCGCAATATTTTACTAATCGTGCCCAATACATCTTAAAGGGATCAGAGTATTTACTGACACAAGTAACAGAATCATATGCCCCATAACACATATTTATATAGAAATTGTGTACCCTCATCCTATACACTGATTTCTCCCTTGTTTAAGTCACATGACTAGATCTAGTCATGCACTAATAGTGTGTCTCACCCAATCATTTCAATTTATAGAGATCTGGGCTCTGATTAAGCCATAGACTCCCATGAACCACTCTTTATCCTTTATATAACCTTGTGAACCTAAAAAAGGTAATTAAAAGTTAACTAAAATTACATACCTCTCCCAGTATATGCTACATTACAGCATATTTTTGCTCAAATGTTCAGTGTGAGAATGGAAAACATTCTTAGGGATTTATATTGTTTGAAAATGGAATATTTATTATTTTATCTTTTGTCCATTTATGATATATTTTTTCTCATCCCATGTTTTAAAATGAGTAATTATAGAAATTTAGGATGGTTATGGAATTTAATAATGTCATAGTACAAGATTTTGGTGCTGCCTTTAATGGAATTTTTGTGTCTTTATAAAGAAATTGTTTTCGAGGAAGTGGATACCATGTGGAAATTTAAAAATATTTATGTAATGTATTATATAATTATATATAGCATTTATTAAAAAACATCATGAAAATTTGATAATGTTCCTTTATTGTCATAAAAAATGTAATTATTGGGTTTTTTGGTATGTGATGTTGAAGTTTATATCAGACAAATTGTTTAAATAATTTTAAACAATAAGTGGATCATAAAATACCCCTTAACGAGCTTATAATTTTCTGTTTATATTATCATGAGGTATATTTTTAATATTTATATCTTTATTTATTTCTTCCATGTATATTTATAATGGGTTTTCATATATGAAACATGGAAACCGGGATAGAAATACATAAGTTTGATAATATCCTTCAAAATCAAAAAACTGGAATTATTGGAATCATAATAGACTAATTTATATCTATATTAAAGCAATTGATGTTGTATGTAGATGTATAATCTAATTAAATTAGTGAATAAATTCTTCATATAGGATCATTTCAATAGTAAACCATTTCATGAAAAAACACCCCATATCTTTTGGTAAACCTTCATACCTAGTGAATGATAAAGGATAGTTTTATTATCTAGAGAAGAAATTTGATGTTCTGAGATATTCATAGCAATAGTAGGTAACTCTATTTATTTATCAATTTTATGTTAAAACTGATTAATTGGGGTCTTTGATTATGAAATATAAGGATATTATTGAAATATATTCAATGTAATGGGATGTTTTAAAGCTATAATCTATAGAAATTATTTTCCGAAATTTATTCAATATCGTGTGAAATGGAAATTATGAATGTTGAAGGAATATTATGATATATCTTTTACAATAAATTAAGCCATTTTATCAAGATTTTCCAGGTATATATAGAATTTTATTATGGAACATGATAGTAAACTTGATCTATTTTTCCTAGGATTGATGTAAATATTATGTAAAATTATGGAAACACATGATTTTATATGTTATGATAAGATTAAATAGTTTATAGAGATATATGAGATGGATTTTTTTATATATTTATGAAAAAAATACTAATGGTCATAGGTGGAATTAAATAAGGAATAATTCATCAATTAAAGAAGAAAGTAAGAAAATTAAAGTATCCTACAATGGTAAATGTGGAAATAATCATTTTTAGGAATTTATGATGTGATATAGAAAGTGTTACCACTATGTAAAGGCTTTATATCTATCTCGTGCCTTCACGTAAAAGAGAAATGGATATTTTCAAACTGATATTTAATTTAAGGAAGTGAAATTTAATAATTTTTATGGGTTAGGTCATTACTCCAATAAATTTAAAATTTTTGTATATCAAGATGGGAATCATAATTAATAGAAAAATAAAGGTTCATAAAGGTATTATTATACTAATATGGTTGATGAAAGACCTTAAAATTATAATGTGATATTTACATTACCTATTTTATCAAACTATACCAATTTTTTACTGATCCAAGATCAAAAAATTCAATTATATCTATAAAATTTATAATTAAAATGGAAATAATGTCACTTGAATGGAAATATAATCTCTTTTGAAAAATACCTGGGGATAATATAATGGGAGGAACAATTTATAGAAATATTCCAATTATAAACAGTGGAATGGTTTTCCTCCAAATACAGTTTTCTTTCCAATTTTATTGTTTCATGTTATTTTGGGCTTGGATTGGACTTCAATTTAATAAGATAAGATATATTATAGTGGTAAATAATTTATTTCCATTAATAAAATAAAATTTCAATATAAAAATGAATAAATACCATCAGTCTGATATCGATAAGCTTAGAAACTAATAAAATATTGATGTGAGAATTATATTTAACATAATGTTAAAAATAAATAATATTTTTATATTATTGAACTAAATGAATATTTAGATAGATTTTATAATGATTTTCAAGGTTTTATTTTTGATCTCGATATAGAGTAAACTATGAAATCCATTCCTGATGTGGAGAAAATATCAAAACCATCCTTCTATATATATTTAGATGAGTTGTTATAATTAAAAATTAAATTTATAATTCTTATTGATGAGGATTTAATAAACTATATCACATATTATTAATGTCATCCAATAATGTTTTTAAATAGAATTATGGTTTTGTGAGACTTTTCATTAATTATAGATAACATAAAAAAATTACTGTTAAGAATGAGTATCTATATCATCATATACATGAATTATTTGATTATCACCAGTGGAAAAATTATTTTTCAATGATTGATCTAATGTATGATTATCTTTAGTTTAATGTAGAGGTGGATTAATTTTAAATGATGATGTTTTATACTTGGTATTTTTATTATTATGATTTTATTGTTATTCATTTTGTAATGAAAAACACACCCACTTCATTTATAGATATAACGACAAGTGTGTTATATTATTATTTGTATAAGATTATAATTGTGTTTATGAAATATATTATAGTATACTATAATTGACATTAGGGTCACGATAGAGACATAATTATTGTTTTATATACATTAAATAAAATTATTCTATAAGAAAAATAAAATAAATGTGAATTTTTTCTGTAATAAAATTATTTTCATGGGATCATTATATCTAATTATAAGATTATTTTTAAACTATCTAAAAAAATGGTTGATGAGTATCCAAACCCTACAAATTTAATTTATATTAAATTTTTATTGGATTATTGGGTGTATACTAATAGTTTTTTCAAGAAATTATCTAGTTATCTAACCATATAATAATGTTCATAGTGAATGGAGTTAAATAAAAATGGATAACAAAATGTGATTATTGCTTTTGATAAATGAAATTAATAATTGTTAATGATCTTATTTTGTCCTTTACATCAATAAATGGTGAAATTTTTATTTTCGGTGATTCTTATTTGGATGAACTTGGCTGTTTCATGATGCATAATGATATATTTATCATGTATGGATCTCATCAATTATATTCCCTTGAGAAAAATTAACCTACATATGAAATTCATTAGGCTATACATGTTTTCCATTAAATATTTAGAGACATCATTTATATAGGATTAAATATTATAATTATACTTATCATAAAAGTTAAAAGTTTATATTCTATTAAAATAATTTGAACAGGAGGTTGAAAGAATGGTTATAAATGATTATGTACTATGATTAAACAATTCATGAACATACAGGTAGACCAAAAAGGGTAGAAGATACATGGAGTGAAAAAGATAAAGTGTAATTAGGTATGTTATGACTATACTTGTTTATTTTCTTAACGATTTAATGAATTTAGGATTAGAAATTATATATTTAGAAGCATATTTAACCTATGATTAGGTATTAATGGTTACATGTTTTAAAAACAATTAAAGTGTCATAAAAGAAATATCCAGGATTGAATGAAATAATAAAATTGATCATGAAATTTATATTTCTTGATATTAAAGTTAATTAAGAAGGGGTTATAAGATTTGGAAATAGATTGTACCTTCTATGTGATTTCCATTTGAATGAGAAATTTTTAATTTAACTACACATATATCTATTTTTTCATAAAATCACTCTGATGTACTAAGACCCTCAGGGATAATTTCATTTTTTTAAAGGTTGTGACCGAAACCTCATTTTATTATTAAATCTAATCAAATACCTCTTTTTAACAGGGTAGAGGGAGACCCATTACATAGCTCGAAGGCCCAGTGGGCTTTTATCCCATTACATAGCCAGTAGGCCCACATTTTTGGCCTAATTCCCATTCTATGAACAGTAACCCGCCTACAAAAGTACCCATACAGTACCATCGTTGTTCCAGTGCCTTGTCATCGTAATAGTACCCGCCGATCTACAGTTCTACCGCTGCTATAGTACAACTACATTACTACTAAAATATCATCACCCAATGGGTTTTTAACCCCCCAATTATCATGTAGGATTATGGGGTACATAACACTAAGCCAACCCCCAACTACACCTTAGGGATACTTTCATTGAAAAAGTATGAATAAAATATGTTTTTGATTTAACAATGAAATGTTTAACATTTTAAAAATATAAAAATGATAGAAAACTACAGATTGAGATTCTTTAGAGTTTTCCATTTCGTCAATCGAAAAAGAAAATAATTCCATGAAATTTGTGTTGATATTACTAATTATATCTCAAGGTAACAATATAATTGGGGTTATTATTGATTAACTTGATAAATAAATTCATTTATTATATATATAAGACTCAATGTCATCAAGTCATCATTAAAGAAATTATCTCAATGAAATATTTCTATTACATGGATTTATTATCTCCATTGTATCTAATCATGCTCTCATATTTACCTTGTATTTTTCTAAAGGACATCAAATGTCTTTGTGTATTCAATTTATGTTGACTATGAATTTTCATCTGATATATGATGTAAAATAAAATCGTGGAATAAAATTTTTATTTAGAGGATATTATTGATGATTTATAATTGGATTTTCAAAGATGTAATTATTAGAATATTCATTTAGTTTTATTTTATTTAAATAATAGCTTTAATTCTATTTAAAATGACACCCTTTTAGAGATTATTTAGAAAATTAATTCAGACTCTAGCATGTTGGGATGAATTCATTGAGGGGAAATTATTGGGACTATAATTTGAATAAGAGATGGTTGTGAAGGTAAAGATGATTCATCATAACATGTGGACAGTTTAGATAAGGAAGATGATTTATTTATATCATTTGAGTAATGATACCTCATTTTAGGTAGGTGATCATGTTTCTCATAAAGTATATCAATTGAAAATTTTTATGCATTTTGATTGGATGGGAAATTTAAATTTGTAGTTCATTTATATATATGAAATTCTATAAATGTAATTATTTTCAATATATAGTGGCTTTAACACTATTAAAATCTCTATTACATGGTGCGTGTAATGTTTTTTTCAAAAAAAGTGCATCCTGATGTATTTAATATTTTGATCCTTGAATTGGTACAGATAAAAAGGAACATCTCTTACAAATAAAATATGCTTCCAATTATAGATTACATAGGTAATGTATTATAAAATATAGTAATTGGCCATGTAAATGGTTTGTTTAATAATCACATGATTTAGTAGGCAACATGGTAATCAAAAAATAATATGAGTGAAAAATTCCCTCACATGTTTATGTACTATATAAAATTGTACAGATTCAATTTTTTAATGGGGAATTAGTGTGGAAACCATAGTAATCAGTTAAATAAATCAATTATATTATTTATAAGTATTCATTTTATGTATTTAAATTCATCATTGTTTTATAATTAATTATATAAAATTATTTAGTAATAAAATACTAGTTTTATATAACTAAAATAACATTAAATGAATTAAATGGTTTTATCTTAAGTATAATTTTATTGATTTTAAAAACTGAATTTTCTAAAAAGGAATTTATTTTTAAATAATATTATTATATATAACTTATGATAAATATTTGGGATTTTTCTCCAAGGATTGACTTTTGAGTGTATAATATGAAATTGAGATTTTTTCAAATTTATCATTTATTTTCATTATATCATGTAATTTAAAAGTAAAAAAATCCTATTTAGATATTATTTAAAAGTCACATAAAATCCATTTTATTATAAATAATAAAAATAATTTCTTAGGAATCAATATTATATTTTATATTTATATAAGATCTTTTTCTTTAATTAAAAAAGATGTTTTCTATAATCTGTATTTTGTTTTGTTCTTTCACACATACATTAAAATTTATTTATTTAAATTATAAAAATTTAACAATTATAAATGAATTCAATATTCTTAATCAATATGATTTTATTTATAAATGATTTCAATTTCATTTTTTTCATTAAGAATATAAACCATAGTTAAAATGTGTCAAAACGGTAAAGGAACAATGATGTTAATTATTGTAAAAAACATAGTTATAAAGAAAAAACACATATAATAATTATTATTTTATTACATTAGTTAAAAATTTATCACCGTATATATTATATTTATTTTCACGGGTCTACTTTATAATAATTAATACTTGAAAATATTTAATGATTTATAAAAAATTCAACCGTGTCACTCCCCACACATATTAAAGGGACTCCACCCTACACTCTCCTATATATGGAGAACTCAAGTTATAAAATTAAATATATAAAATTACCTAAACCCCTAAACATATCCTAGTGTTTAGTTAATTCTAAAAATAAATTTCTAGATTGCATAATGAATAATCTAACATGAGATATTCGGGAAGAATGTTTAAGTCCTAACAGATATATTTCAACTTTATTTCTTCTTCTACTGCCATCAAATCTTATAAAAATTGGATAAATTATTAATTTATGAACCCTAAATATACATTGATATTTTTATGATTATTTCACAACTCTTTTACATATACTTTTCTATCATATTAGTTAATGAAACTTCACTCGTTTGTACACATGGACTACCACCTCTTTAAAGTGTTGTGTTTAATTTTTTGTAATCATACTATATAGATGGATAAATGATTGAAACAATGAATATATATATATACATGATACTTATGAAATAAATATGACTATTTACGGATAATATATTACTTACCATATTACCCTTTCACTATGTTGGAAATTGATAACATGACTCGTGCATATGATTTGAATACCAGCAAAAAAATAGATGTGATCCACTTCTCATATTATCCTTAAAAGGATGGTCATAAGGATAGATAAAATGAATAAGTATGAAATATCTGAAATATTTTAAATTAAAAAAATTAAAAATACTTTCTTCTTTATTTATTTTCACCATTTCTAAAAACTAAAATGTCTTTCATGTGTATGTGCTGAAAAGCATCGTTGAGGAATGAAATTGGTCATTTTTATCACCATCATGCATGTATGGATTTAGAAGTATATTTAATTAATGTATATAAAAATAATAACATTATATATATTATATGTGTAATTTAACTTAGACATATTTGTCCATGTTAAAGACACTAATTTTTTATGAGTTTATAAACCAAAGGACCCCAAAACATCAAACATGAACTTAACCAATTTAATAAATAAATAAAATATTGTCCAAATTAAATAAAATAAAATATAATAATGAACATAAAAATATTATTAAGATGTTATAAAACATATAAAATTATTTATTTTGGAGTTAGAGAACATATGAATCTAGAAGAGAGTTAATGTACATCATTTTCTAGGAAAAAAAATTTAGCATATTTTAAAAATATTTTCATATTTGAATATTTTCTTTGAAACATTTTCAGGAGTTTTCTTGTTTCTATTAAAATATTTACAGAATTTTATTTGAAACCATTATTTTAATGATATTAATAGGGTTTATTTTTAAAAAAATCATATGGTTTTATTTTAATATTATTTTACAAAAATGAAAATATAATTTTTTTAATGTATAGTAATTAACCTATTTGATAACGACTATAAAAATTATTAATTAATATTATTCTAATAAAATATTCTATGGGTATTCACCGTGAATTTATTTCTCTTATTTTTCTAGGATTTTTTTAGTTTTCAAATGATTTTATATGGAAAAAAACTTTTTCACATCGTTATAAGATAAGTAGAAGATTAATTTGGTATGGGATTGAAAGCCAATTAGAATGGGATTTATGATTAAAGCTATATATATGTGTGTTTTATTCATCCTATAGTTATTTTTTTAATATGAATTTACATTGACCATAAAATAACTCCAAATATAGGTGATCTCGATATAGCTCTCAAATTCTTTGGTTAATGTGGTGGAGTTTACTAGTGATAGTTTACTTCTATGCAATGTAAGAATGATCATTTTAGTTGATTTAATTGTAATTGTTTTTTAGATTAATTTAATAATATTCTCAAAATGTACCTACATGGTTACCATATAATGGTTAATAACTTAAATATTTTGATTTCAAATGGTAATGTTATTTTATTATTAATATAATGAAATGTTATAAAATTTAATTAAATTAATGGTGAAAGAATTTTTTTCATTTAAATTTTTTATGATATAAATTAATTTCAAATTAATGTTAAGGATTATTATTTTTACTTTATTATTATATATGAAATGTTTTATGAAATATCGTAAAAAATTATGTTTTTTTAGAAAAAAGTAAATTGATATATTTTTTCAAAATATTCATTATCAAAAACAATAAAATTCATATGGATTTATCAGGATTATAAGTGTAATAACTAGATTATTTCATATTATTTTCTTTAATATGATTTAATTTTCTAAACCAAATTTTTCATATTAATTTTCAAAGGGATTAAGGATGGGTAGAAAGGTTAATAATGTCAGAGTTCAGGACATGGGAGTTTTCATGAAAGAATAATATATTTATTTATAAATAAATTGTTTTTTAGAAAAATATATATTCTATTGAAAATATAAATTTTTAATGTAACAGTTTAATAAATTCTATAATATTTTGAAATAAAAAGTCCCATAAATGTATGTAAGTGGATCCTTTTCTATAAATCATGAAATTGTTGGATTTTTAAAGTATGGGGTGTTACTGAGTTCCCTGACTCGGGTTTAATATCTCTCTTATGAGATGCCTTTAGTATCAGTTTCACTATTGAATCCTTCAAGGTAAATATTTTCGTAGAAAAGAACATTATAGGCCATAATGGATAATGTATTTTATCTTCAATTATCCTAATGCTAAAAGATGATGAAAAATGTTATTATAATTGGAGTATGTTCCCCAACAACCTGAAATTATTTCATGGTGAATCCAACTATTTTTCATGTCCATAGGTGCTCCTCTTGATGTATAAGATTGATCAATGAACCCAACTCTCTTATAAGGAATCATTAGAGCACACCATTCAATGGGAATCCAACTTCTTACTAGGATTGTGTCCTTTTGATTCCGAATGATCCCCCATATTCTTATTTAAAACCAATAATGGTATATGTTACTAGTGTGGACAACAAACCATTATGTAATGAAGGAATCTAGGTTTCCTCATAGGCCTTGATGGGAATAAGACACACACTAACAGGAGATAAGTTCACACGGATCTGTGTTACATCCACATAAAATATAACCAAAAATATGTGAGATACCATGGGATGAAACAATGAATATGTTTTGTAAGGATGAGTATAAAACTACCTATAGATTCATGGAAACAACAACCTAAATTAGTAGGGTTCATACCACTCATAGATGATCTTTCCATTAATTAGAGTGAGAGGGGAACCCTCTTAGACAATTAACCGGTGATCATGATCATAAAGAACTCTATTTAAATTATCATTATTGAAACAAGATGAAACACCATCTGGAATGTATAATAACGGAGTGTGAAAATATAATTTAGATACCTATTTTTTACCTTATAAGATTTTGAAATATTTTTAAATATATTTTAGGAGCTATACGCGGATACGAATTCTACTTCTATGGCTTGATGTGCCCCGAATTTAGTTTTTAAAAATCATAAATATAATTTTTATTACGATCACATAGTTTCTCAATTAAAATGTGATATCTCTTAATCTAAATCTAATATCAAAAATATGAGACCACAGTTGAGTCTAGAAGTTACTTTTTGACGATGTGTGACATAGAATAGGTTTGTGTGGGGAGTTCTGATATTGAGAAAATATGGGAAGTGAAATTACTTAACATAAGTAATTAAATTTATTTATTTTTACAAATTAACAACATTTTTTCATCTATTATACCCAATTTATATAAAAAATTTCATGTTTATCATCATAAAACAAGGGAGGTTTGATATTCATTCTTTATCCTATCTGTTGGTGAATCAAAATCAGATGACGATGGGACAACAGATGAGGGGTAGTGAATGAAATAACATTTTTCCATCATTGGTGATCACGTTATTTGACAAATAATTATCCAATATATAGTTATGAATCAAATTTTATGGAGTTATCATAATTTTAATAAATGATTTTGTATAATGAATCGGATTTATAGTTCTAGTTCAATTAGAAACAATTTCTGTGTGCCTATATACCAGATCAAGTTTCTTTTTCAATTAAGTTTCTCCCAAGAAATCCTTTATTAGTGTTTTCAAGACTTGAAATATTGTTCAATGACTGTTAATTGTTTTTTATTCACTTTTATTCTTCATTTTATTTTCCAATTGGGCTATGTATCCTCGGTTAAACATTGTTGGGCGTTACAGAACCAGATCAGACCATAAATTTGCTAAAGATTCTTGTGGGAGGGATGTTTCAACAATTCAGGGGTAGATTCTGTTTAATTGTTGCAGAAGGGTGATTTATTTGATATTCAAAATCCTGATCAACAATGGTAGGAGACTAGATGTGTGTGAGGTGTGTAAGATACATGTAGAAAAGAACCAGATGTTGATTTACCACAATAGCATGATCTGGAATCACCATCCTAAGATATATCCACTCTTTTGGGAGGGAGTGAGGCCTAATTTGAAGTGGGAATTAGTAGTTCTTAATCATGATGTTTGGATCTATATTTCAATAAAAATCTCAACTACACATCATATAGTATGAAGAAAACACAACATGTGGGGACTTGGTTTTGGTAGCAAGGGTTTAATGGAATTATAAGTATCCTATTGGAACAATGAATTTTAATAGTGGGAAATAGAACCTTGGATATGTTTACTTACAATCCTTATTGTTTAGATCATGGTTTTTTAATGGAAGTTGATATTATAGTACAAGATGGATACAATTGTAAAGGTGACTTTATTTCTGGTTATTTACTTTCTTTTGGGGATACAAATCAGAAGGGAGGAACAATGATCATAAAAGGTGGTTTTATTGGATTAAATCTTCTAAAATAAAATAATGGCATGAGTTTCATGAAGTATGGGTTTCAATATGGTTGATCATCATGAATATGTGGAGCATCATGATCAAGTATCACAAACAACATGACATTATGACAATAAATCTTCACATCTATGAGATCTACATAATCATGATAAATTTTACTAAAGATCCAAAAATAGAGGATCATTGTTAGCATGAAATATGGGGTTCAGGAATAGGATGTTGGGATCGTGGGATCTTTAAAAAAATTTAAGGCTATAAATATGAGACCATGACCATTTCATTTTTAATGAAGAGAATTAGTAAAAAGTTTGAATCACTCTGATTTTATAATATTCTATATATTTAGAAAACTTTTTTGAATTAAGGATTCTTTGTGAGATTTGGAATCACGAATGTAATGCATAATAACTGACTGATGCTAACATATATATGAAAAGGTATTTTCAAAATGGATAGGGGTTTCAAAAAAAATTCATGTGCCCCAAATATTGAGAGGTTGGTTGAATAAGGGAGATTCTCAAGGTATAGAAGTATTGTATGATTTTAGATATTGATGAAGGTATGTTGGTTTGTGAACACATGAGTATTTTGATATATAATGTGGGTTTTGTGAAGTCTAGGGACCCGTGAAAAATCATTTTTCACATCCAATGTTAATGAACATTTCCTTAAAGTGCATCAAATTATGACTACACTACATGAAGGATATCCTGATAGTCTAGAACAATGAAATAAATTACCAATGTACTGAAGAAACTAGAATGTCAATAAACTTAGTAAGTCTTTGCTAGATGATGTGAGCTATGGGGAGTCCATGGATGTGTTCTAAGGGAGGTATTTTACTACCTCTAAAATTAATGTAATATTAGTGTTCCTAGAATGGAGTGAATATGTCTGAACCTCTATTTTCCACAATAACTAGTGATGCTTAGATGATTTATATACAACCAACACACTGTCAGCAAGTAATTCATTGCCTATCCCTTAGAGGTGAACCATGTAAATCCACTATATTGTCTTTCTTCATGTGAATTATTTATTACCTCCCAATTTTAAACAGATAGTTTTAACAGGTTCCTACCAACAGGGTATCTAGATCTATCACTTGAAAAGAAAATATTCACACCTGGATTCACCCCACCCTATTTTGTGTGTTCTGGGGTCTGACATATCACATGATATTTTGGAAATCATGCACTATGTGACATGGTTTTGTAGACTCAGTTTGTACTCTTGGAGTACATAGCTATGAGAACAACCAAGCATACACCATGTTCCGAAATACATATACACAAATAGGGATCATGGATAGGACCATGAGTGGATCAAAAATGCCTTTTCTTCCACTTACACACATTGTATTAGTGCATGGGTAATGATTCAAGAACCAATAGGCACATGTCCAAGCAATTGAATGGGATCACAAGACATTAATGTCCCCTTACATGTCATGTACCCCTTCTTTCCTTCTCATGAAACTTCATATTCTCATATATATGTCATTTGGATTCAGATTTCGGGCCTCGAGTAACATTTCAAAAGTGTTTTTTCATTTAGAACATGATGTTGGCCTCTATGGTGGATTTTGAGATACTATGAGAGATGTTATAGACATGATTTTTATTTGGGCATTACATGACTATGGCCATTACCAGGGGTGACTATTATAGTTGTACCACCCAGATGGACTAAGGCATGAGTCCTCTATCTATTTGTGGAGTAGTACCCCCTATTGAATTGGGTGAGGGTTCTCCTTACTCTAATTGGTACACCATTTGGATATAATTTGTGATTCCTCCTTATATTTTGTGTTACCCCATATAAAATTGGGGGGAAGGTAATTTATCTACTTAGTGATACCCACAAATAGATCAAGGCATAAGACCTCAACCCACCGAGTTTAACCCCCCTAATGGATAGGGAAAATGAAATCCTTATACTAAGTAGTACTCCTATGATAGACCGGGGTCTATGTCCTCTATCTGTTTATTATTCCCCCTCAAAAGTGTGATTAAATGGAAAGTCAAGGTCCCCACCTGGTTAGTTCTTTGAACATATGTGTCAGATTATAGGCATCATTGATGGACTTCTAGAACTATTGGAAGTCATTTCTTTTGTGATGAAATAGATATCTCGCTCTCCATCATTTGTGTTTATTTTTATTGAAAATATATGTATATTCAGTTATATTTTTCCATGTGGTTCGATTCCATTTACTCTATTATTTTTGGTTGATATTTATTTGATCAACATGTTCCAATTTTTTATCTTAATTCCCATCCATCAGCTATCGGGGTGTCCTACAAGGTATTTATATACTCACCCCTGCATGGGTTTTTCCCAGATATGTCATTTGTTCTGCAGAAAATGGACATGTAGATAGAGACTACATTTGATCATCAGAATACCAGATGCCTTGGACGCTATATGGTGGTCGTAGCATGGTGATCAAGAGTTAGGAACATTCATCACTTTTCATTCAAGTTTTTTTTAGGTATAAACATCCTTCAATCTAGGCACGCATTATTTCCCCAAACATTCAATTTTTTCTATGGTAATCATTTACACCCTAGACATTTGTTATATGCAATGTTATAATATAGATTTTTCATCTTTTTATTATTTTCCACTTTACTTGTGTATTGGGATTTTCAGGTGTGTATGTACAAGTACATTACGTAAATACCTCCCTTTTAAAACATGACATTCATTGTTTTTTTACCAACCCTGGATAATAGAGGTGGGCTTGGGGTTGATATATCTTAAACCCCAGTTAGGTCTGGTTATGAATGTTTGGTATTAGATTAGTTCAATATTTAAGATGGTTTTTGGTGTATTACCCATAAGATTATTTGGTTGTAATTAAGGGAATTAGTGTCAATGTGTCTCGAGTGTGGCTCTTAGGATAGGGAATCCATTGATTGTATGATTTTTTTAATGTCTCCATTCACCAATTACTTTACTAAATTCTTGTCAACACATCATATTGGCACATTATTTAGAGGGATCAATAGTTTATGCACCATATATGATTGAGCCTGTGAATTTACTTCTTGAGTTAGATCCCCATTATATATATATTCTTAACTAACGATTGAATCTCTCGATTATATTTCCATGATGTCTCTATGATGACAACCATATTGTTTGTTGATTCCATAATGTGAAGACAATCCAATGAGTGATGAGGCAATAGTTTAATGTCCAATCCCATTAGATACTTGAACTATGTGGATAGTTACAATCACCCACACATTTTAATCACTATATTCTTCAAGCATGATATATTAAAGATGGAAATAGTATTAGTGTACTCCACATGATCCAATGCCAGAGGCCGCTGATGTTTTACAGTGAGCTAGATCCCCATAAAGCCTATGATAGGATATATTATTGGGTGTTTCTTTTCTAACATATCACTACACCATAGGATTATGTGGTTTCACTAGAAACAAAAATTTTCCATCATGTAGCTGGGCTTGGGTGATATCTTGTTACATAGATGCACGATGAGTCGACACTCTCATGGACTAACATCCTGATGTTATTCCATGAGGATTACAAACCCTCCTTCATGAATTTAGTTTAGATTAATGATCTTATTGAGCTAAAATTGAGAGTTATTATAGTGATGAGTATGTTATGAGGTTCCCAAACCTTACGAGGTACTCTATTGACATGATCTGAGATGGATAATTATGATCAAAGAAGCTCATGCAAGATCTCCATAGAGTTATACATTCCAGTGTCATACCATTTTACATCCCCACCTATGACGGTGTGTTGGAGAATACCCTAATGATAGAGAGATTCCTTTTTGATGGATTCTAGTATGTTATAGGTTGTGGTGAGTTTACATGGATTATGTGTCTATAACATCTAGTAGGTACCCATCGATTAGATATAGGCATACGAGACCTCCCCATGATCAGATTCTGACACATTAGCATGAAACGTACGGAGAATATTGAGTACCAGGGAATATTATAGAGAGGTGGTGCTGTTATTATGATGGGAAAAGTCACATGGGGAAAGACTTCCTAACAAGACATGCTTAGGTGCTTAATAAGATAGGTGAAGGACTACCATGATAGAGGTACTGTTATGATTAGGGATCTCCTTTGAGTGGCCAAGGAGACCCCCTATGTTGTAGGGATAACAGAAAAAATGGTAGATATCTAGGAGGAATATATAATAATGGTGGATGATGTTATGATATCCTTCCACCACCATCACTAGGCATTCCATGTTAGTCTTATGAGGGTGGATTTTTAGGTCATGGATAGTTGCAGACTATGGAATCTTACATCCCAGTGACACATGAGATGATTGGAGGTATGATCTATTTTGATGATATTATTTACTCGGTAATAATAGACGTTGGTGTGAGTAATTTCATTATCTCAATACTCTTTGGGTTTGAGAAATTTCTCCAAGTAGAGGATTTAACCTAGAAGTTTCATATTGAGGTTCTTATGATGAATGATTCTTCTAAAACTTTTATCTACGGACAGTGGTATCTATCACTTGGTGGAGAGAGGCTCACTTAGAGAATTTTGGTCATCATGATGGAACCATATGATTTCATATATGTTATATTTTTCTTCCCTGGTCTATTCCTATATTTAATTCCACCACCAATGAGTCAGATATATTCACACTAATGGAATGTGATTCCCTTTTATGGGTGATATGGATCTCATGACTAGATAAGTGGGATCTTTGATCAGGATTATGCATCCCATCACCCATTAGTTGGAAAGTGTATTCCTTGGTAAAGTATGATCTTTTGGTATCACAATTATTTTATTCATGGAGGATTATATGGATAACTTCCCCAAGGATGTCCTGGGACAACCTTAGAGGCGACAAATAATGTTTTTCATCATCATGAATCCTCAATCGACTCTAATATATTTTTCTTTTTATCATATGTCCCCTAGAATTCTTTAGAAGTTGTGTTTTCAGTTGTATAAACATTGAGAAAAGTGTTTCATTAGGACCTGTGTTTCCCCCTAGGTAGTTGTAATGTTGTTCATAAAAAAGGTAGATTAGGGATTAAAACTTTTTATGTATTATCATCTTCTGAACTAGTCCATGATAAATATTAAGCTCTAATTATCAAGGATTTATGACCTCTTTGATTAGTGGAGAAGTGAGGTATGGTTATCAATTGTTGATATCCAGACCATCTACCAAAATATCAGGGTTCTCAAGGATGATAATAAAATTATGGCATTCTAATATAGCCACTAACACTATGAAATCAGGGTGATGCCCTTTGGGGTGACAAATGCACCTGCCATGATTGTGAGATAGATTAACATGATATTCAAGTCATACTTTTTCATTTTTTTTTTTTCATCATTGATGATATACTTGTCTACTCTACACCATAGGATTTGAATATAGATCACTTGAGAATGTTTCAAGATTTAGTTGTAGAGTAAAGCATTTTTTTTAATTTCTCAATGTTCCAGTTCTAGACTCATGAGTTTCAATTTATGGGGAATTTAATTTCTAATAAAGTTGTAGATATGGACCTGGGAAAGGCCAACATAGTTCTTTATTGGGAGATACCCTTGACCATGTTAGAGGTGGGGGGAAGCCTTTTCTTTTTGTGCATAATAATAGAGGATTGTGTAGACTTCTCTAGGATTTTATTTGTAGAAACCTAACCCAAATGACCATTAAACTATTAGATGGTATGTTTACAACATTGAATCAATTTCCCCACCCCATATACCAGAGGATTCCAACTTGAAAAAATGGCCTAACAGGGGAATGGTTGGGAGACTATACCCTCATGGTTAGAGACACATAGTTGTTTATTCGGTGAGATACAATGGACAATAGAGGAAGAAGAAATAATAAATAAAAAACAATGGTTGATAAAAATAATGACTGGATAAAAGTAAACAGTGAACACCAATATAAATAATAATGTATGATTGTCTTGAAGATAATACAAGGTACATGTAGGAGGTATTATAGGAAGTACACAACTATAAAATGAAAAAGGTAATAAATTATATCTCCATGATCATCTTCAGTACTAGATCAATCCTATGATCCATAGATCCCAAGTACATAACACTTTATAAGAAATAAATATATTGACCTTCAACCATGATCATCTTCTTGAATACCCAAATGCAATGGAATCCAATGCAGAGTGTGAGATATATTATCATTAGTCCACCACCAGTGGTGTCTGGATAAATATATTTTGTGAACTATTAAATGATAAATGTGCTAATATATGTAAATACAATAGAGATAAAAAAATAAATGACTCTTCTGTCCAAGTTTCTAAATTGATACCGTACAGATTCTACCTTATTTTTCCTAATTGAGATGTCTGTAGTAAGGAGACCAATGGAGGAAATATGGTATATGCATGGAATATTATATGAAACAATAAAAGTTTTCTAGCCCCAAGCTTGAGTTTTGGTTTGGCGGTAACACCCCTAGGACATCATCCAATCATTCACATTTAATAATCATAATAATTATAATAATAAGGCACTATAATTAATCCCTGAAAAGCCTTTTCAAAATATAGTAATAGAAACCTAAGACCATAAAAAGTGATCTATAATGTAATCATAAGGGATTCTATTAGTTCCCTCAATATAACCAATCTTCTATATTCCATCCAAGGAGAACCATATGATGTCCCTTGTATCACTCTTGGAATTTTATCCTCTGAGTCTATACTAGGTATCTCATATAGGGGACCAAGTATCATGTGAGGCATTGTATAACCATCTTTCTAATAGGCACATCCATGGTGTCTCCCATAGGGAACTATTGTTATATAAGAGTATAAAAATATTAAATCCATAAATCCATTATAAAGAACGCAAAGTGTCTTTCCCAACAAATCTTGTTATACTAAGCCAAGAACGGTGAGTCCACCCATGGTGTCCTTATGTTGAGACCCATGTTATATCCCTATCAAAAAGAAGATAATGTATAACGTAAAAAATGATACATAATCATCATGAATTTAAATATTATTTTCCAAAATAGGATACAATGTTATTTACTCAAGATGAACTATCATGGGGAATGAATTAATAATAAGGCACAGAGTAATAATTTTAATGTGTATGTAATATGGAATGTCATAAGCAAAAGTCGTGAGAAATGATGCACAAATCAGAAGTATTTGACAGATTTCCTATGATAATTGGAAAATGGTATAGGGAATAAGAAGTATGTTTTCTGGAAAAAAAAGTGCAAGAATAAGACAAATGGTAAAATACATAAGCATAATTCACAAGGAACTACATTAGTGTATCAAAACAAATTTAAAAAATTAATTTAATTCAAAGGGTTAAACCATGAAGTGAAGAACAAATTTTAATATTGACATGCTAACTCATGGTTAACAATTCATCTAAATTCCATTTATTAATATAAAGTATTTATTAATGGTGAAACATACCCTAAATGGCATTCAAACAAAACAAGGATCAAGGGAATTGGGTCTCAATGGAGTAAACACACCCATAGAAATGGATAAAGTCAATGTGGTCACCAAAACTAGTGATCCTATTCTATCTAAGACCATACCAGACCTAAAAAACATTCAATTTTGTTTCTTTAGAAAATTAGGGGCATCATCAGAATGGTCTACTATGTGGTATAGTGGTGCACCATTTAAAAAGTTAATAAACATGAGGCAATTAACTAGAACATATACCTTATTCCATGGATGACACACATGTAAAATATTAAATCACGATGGGGGTTTTTTGGTATAAAATTAAAAAAAATGACAACCAGTAAAATAAGGTGATTTGGTCACACAAAAATATCATTGAGGGAGATAATATAAATGAATAATGGATGCAATAGAGGTAATTGGATTAACAAGTTCTCTCCAAATTACTTGACGAAAATTGAGTCATAGGCTTGATAATGGACATCTCACCAAACCTAAAGGAGTAGTAGAAGAGGCTTTGTGTATAGGGAAGAGTATGGAACCCTAGAGAAATTGTAAGGGTTAAAGGAAGGGTTAAAATTTTATGTTCATTACAGACATAATTTTAAATTCACCCAAATAGATAAGTTAACATGTTTTGGTCACATGGTTGGAAAAACAGATTGCCAACCGTGCGTAAGGAACTACTGAAGAACCCCCTTTATAAGGGTTTTCCACACACTTTGGGGAACCATGTGTAGCCCATGCAAAATACCAGTAGCAAAAACCTATAGCAAGTAACATGGTCATGTTTCTCTTCCTTCATGATTAGATCAATCCATGTGGCGCCTCCTACTAAACTAGACCCGGTTGCATTGTTTCCCCTAAGGGTAACATGGGTTCACACAAATTGTTCCCCTATATATTTCTCCCTTAATGGGGGCATTACAGCCCAGTGCTCTAAAAACATGAAGAAGTGCCCTTGGGACCCCTCATTCCATAAAGAAGTCTATAAAAACACAATGAAGTTTTAATACTCATTTAATTAGATTTTGATGCCCAGTTTACAAAATTGACAGTCCACCAAATGACCCATTTCAAATTTCCATGGGAATTCTTCCAGTCTAAAAGCATTGGAATCTATAATATACCAATGTAAAACATCTTATACTAAAGAATAAATGGGGAAACGAATAGATCAATTAATATACTTGAGATGAATTATCACTGATGAAAGTTATTTTTTTCACACACCCAATGCTCCCTTAAGAACAACATAATCATACGATACAGAAGTAATTAAAACCCAAACCAATGACAACTCTTCCAAACGGAACATCGAGTCACAGATTTACTGAGTACATAAAATTTGAGACAAGACCACATAATATAGCTCTCAACATCAGGTCTATGGTGCTATCCAAGATAATTTTACCAAGAATATTCCCACACTGATCCATGGTATCTCCAACATCAGGTTTTCCCATTTTAACATTCCCTTAGCGGTCTAATTAATCTCTCTACAAGATTCCCAGATTGAATAAATGTTCAACTCCCAATAAACCTCAAAATCCTAGTCAAGTTGAATTTTTAAAAAACCTCCCATTCAATATTCACCTCAATTTCCACAACCTAAAAATGCTTCTTTTAGTGGTTATTTTTCAACAATGCATAAAAAGATAGCAAAAAAACGGTTGAACCCTCCTTCACCGACTTCCCTCAAAGAAGTTAGCATAGATAATAGACGAATTTCAAAATCTAGACATGATTTTCTAGACAAAGGAAAAATGTGATTAGTTTCAAGATCACTCACCAAATCCTATATCCATCTTCTAGTTACATTTCTTTTCAAATGTCTATTTGGAATATTGTGTCTCAGCACAAACATGGGTTCATGCCCGATCTATCCCACTATGATTTCAACACTTTTTATAATTCCCTTCTGAGCTTGATTGAGGTTTTCAGTAACCACATAATCATCAACAGGAGTCCCGAGAGATCATACTAGAAAAAATTTAGATGAAATTTATAAGAGATATGTCAGAACCAAGATGAAATTCTACTAACTAGAAATAATTACCATTCCCAATGTGGCATCCACCTAGTGATAAATTTGAAGAAAAATGGGTGGTGTACAGCAGTCCTTCCATAGAGTTCCATCTTGGGAACCTAGGTGTCACTCGGTACTAACTATGCCTATCGAAAAAACCATTGTTCTAGACTAAAATATTATGTAGAAAACTTATTAATATGAATGATTTGTAAATGTTTCATGATGTAAAATGGATGCTCTCTCAGTGTACCCATATGAAGTAATGTTTGGGGACATGATAATCATTATATTGATAGTACACCACATGAATTGGATTGTTTCTAAAAAGGACATAAGACACTCCCAGTACAATGAGGTTTATGTTCTCTACAACTCTATGAACATTTTATAACATACCATGGAAAAATAAGGACAATTGAATCACCATAGGTTGACTTCCATTGAAGATCTTGGCGACTTCCACCGACACATCTCTATTACCCAGTCATGATGCCTTTTAAAACTGGGGAATTATGCAATCCCTCAAGAACAAACACTATATCCCATCCCTAAATGAGGGTGTCTTTACAGGTTTTCCAAATAGCCAAAAAAATCCTTGCCATTCTCCATTGTCGACGCCGACTTAAATTAAATGAATCCTCTTTTAGGGTCTTAATGAATGGTCATCTACTTACAAAATATCCATTCCCTATTTTTCTCATTTCTACTTCAAATATAATTAATAACATTGATTGATGTGATCCTCCCACCTTATGAGTATCCTTAGTGCCAGATTTACATTGTAGAGAACTTATCCCTAAACACAAAATTTATAGACCATTTACCAAGATCTCAAGATGTTTCTAATAATAATTTTCCAATCATTAACACACAAAAAAGGTAACTGGCTTTTAAAAGTGAAATTGAATTTATTTTCTCCCAGTATTGGAGGGATGACCCCTTTTATCATAGCTCTCCCCTTCTCTCTCTCATCTCTTCCTAGGGATTCTTCATGAAACCCTCCACTACGGGGTCGTCGGTGTATTTGAGTAATGTTTTCCTCACTTTCTCCCCTCATTTCACCTCTTACAGCCTTCTTACCCTCTTTTATAATCATGGAGGTGCATCTCTTCATGTGTAAGTCTCTCATACAGTTTTTTTGTCAAGAAAAGGCATCTATAGGGAAGCCTTGGACACATTTAACCTGCTCTGACCTCATGTTCCACCACACAACTCTAGGTCGGAGCTGGTACAATTGTAGTATTTTGGTTTTTTAATACGGTTTAATGGTTAAGGTATTTTTAGACGACCGTATATTGTATTTATATGGTTTTTAGTTTTGGTTTCTTTCTCTCCATGGTGTTTTCATTAGGATATATTTTCTTTTTTATCCCTTCCCCAACATCAAGTTCCTCTACTCCTCTCCATGTTGGATCCAGAGTAGTGGTTGGACTGAGGTTTTTGGAGCTGGGTTTGGTGCAAGATAGTGCTCCTCAATCAACCTGTATTGGTTTTTTCATTACTATTTCATATTTTTTGACATCTTCTTAATATTGTCGTTAATGGTATAATTTTTCTTGTATGGTCCAGGTTATATTTTCTTGGTGTCTATAATGATATTTGATAGTTTTTGTGAGATTCAAAAACTGTCGGTGTTGTCGGTGCTCAGATGGTTATGTTGAATGATGTTTTTCATATGAATATGGTAACTATAATTTTAGGCTACATACAATGATTTTTTGGTTTGGTTAAAAATGTTAGTGTCGACGGATGATGATTGTGAAGAGAAGACAACATGGTTTTTTCTGTGATGGGAACTATATTGGGATTTTCTTAGGTGGTGTGGCTCTTTCAGGGATGGAAGAAGATGAAAAATATCTATTTTGCTAATGATGATGGTGGTTAGATGATGATGTGACCAGGTGAAGTGGGTGTCCCAAGGTTTGTGGACTCCTATGGTTTGGTGTTGGTTTTTTAAATTTCAAATATATTTTCTAGTTCTTTGTCTTGGATCTCACCTGATGTATGTGGTTACCAATTACCTTTTATGATTTTTTCTAGAAAATCAAAAAAATATATAAATTTCAGTCAGTCAGTTAGTCCTAGTGTACATTTGATGCTCCTTCCAATATATGTTCACATGCCCTAAATAATTAGGCATAATAGTCAAAATGAACTAATTAATGTATCATGACACCCAATCCTCTTCAATGAATAACACTGAAATTTTGAGGGATGTTGATTTTGAGATCTCCTAGGTCACTCTACCTTAACAAAAACTTATTATTAAATTGTAAAATCTCCATGACTACACATCTTCTGCCAAACCCAAACAGGTCATTTTACCACCAATTAACTTGATGGTATTAGGTATACCAATTCATATCACACCAAGATCACCTGATAAAATGTAACATACGTTATATTATCGAGGGTATTAACATCCAAATCCACCCACGTATCTAACGGAATAGATGAAATCACCAATTTAGAGTCAAAATACATTACGAAACTATCAACACAGCTAACATACTCAGGGGTGATCCATAATTTAAGATAATTAATATATGGATCAAATGACCATATTTTCAATTGAAGATGTATTAGGAATATCTAACATAATGAAACAAATAATTACATAATCATCGTGCCTTTAAAATGTCTGGAATTATTGAATGACAACCCTCATGAAAACGATGTCACCATTAAAAAACTAAGAGTCCTATAAGGGAAAAATGATACAAAAAAAATACCATATAAGAAAATCTACTCCTAAGATCCTAGAAGGGGATTTAAAGATATGAGGGCATGCCTACAAAGAGATAGCTCAATATCAAAGCATAAATAAATGACCCAAAATAAGGCCACACTTACAAAAGGTCACCAGGCTTAAGGGCCTATTATTTTGTTTCATGATATAAAATAGGGTGAGAATAGGTAATTCTCATGTTTCTATTTCAATTTTATAGTTAAGAAGAATTAAAACTACCCTCACCCAATGGTCGATGCTAAACACACTGCTGAAGGATTCATTTTTTGGAATTAAACGAAACACCATTAAATTATTTAATCATTTTAATGTTTAGTTATAATTAAAAAAATACAATTGTCTAGAAAGGAAGATGCTTAAAACTTATTTAAACGACATCCCAAGGAACACATGAATTTCATATTAAAATCCCTTTTTAAAATTATGTCTATTTCACTAATTTACCTTCATAATTACTGTCTTCATTTCATAAACCCCACTTTAACATAATTATTTTATCTAATAGACATAAAATTTGAATTAGTTTATGAAAATTTAAATTGAAATCTATATAGGAAAACACCCTTTATGTTGTAAGTGGAAAATTAATTAACAAGTGACTCATACATAAACACAAATCCAATGAATATAAAAGTACGTTTTATAATTAAAGAGGTATGGTAAAAAATCATCTACCTACTTTTTATAGGAAAACATATATTGGTGACTATGAAACTCCAAATAACCACCATATATAGTATAAACATACCCCCTTGGGGTTAAATTATTAGGCATATGAAAAGAAAACAAACCTAAAAATGTCTCTTCTAGCCATTGTAAGTTCAATTAAAAGAATCCAAATCATTTAAAACATTAAAATTTAATGCACCCTTAGTGGTTAAATTCATAAGAAACATTCTCTAAATGTCATAATTGGGTCTAGTTTTAAATTTTTAAAATTTTCAATAAGAGCCATTATGACTATGAATTATGGTTATGATACTTAATATGAAACAAAATAATTTTTTGTTCATAATTTTACAACATTTATATTTATAATAGTTTCTATGTATAAGGATCATAATAGATAGTTTGGATATATGGGATACTACATCACAATTTATAAAACACTTATACACTTTACAAACTATAGGCAGATTCTATCTAACAAAAACCATTTTTTAGTATTAAAATGATAATTCATCATACTTAACATTTATGCAATAGCCTTTAAGTAAATAAAGTGAATAAAAAATGGATTTATTATATTACTCACCCTATTCCAATTCATAATGCTCCAATAATATTTAAAAATTCAAAATTGATTCCCATATAACTAATAGAATAAATGCTTCAGAGGATGGAACCAATTGTCCATGGCTCAAATATGACATGATTTTTACTATCAATTCAAAATCAATCTCTGGGGGGAAACCCATTAGATAAATTTTTTCACCTTAATAACCAATTTATCATTCTAAAATTATTACTATTCATGTTAAAAATAACAAAATACAATTTTATATGGAAAGGAAATAGGGATGCAAGAAAATTAACTATGGATGGGTACTACATAACCAAATACACACAAAAACATGTTAATAATATCACTAAATTCATCTAATCATCTCATAACAATCTAGCACATCAAAATAATAAAACACATAAAACAATTTATACACGATAATGTAATGAAATTTACATGAATTTAAAACCTAGAAATATAATTAAAAGAACCTTATTTGGAATATACTTGATAGTAATGTAACATACAAGGTATATGAACAATTTCAAATAGCCTAAGACTGAAATATACATGGTAAGGAATATAAATGACATATAAATTCCTATGATCCAATCATGATGCATGCAATGCTAATCCCTTTCAATATTAGGCCATGAAAAAATTCTATAAATCCCATAAACTACTAAGAATCATAAAATGTACAAATAATACAAGGTGAATTCTTAATCAACAGTAATAGATATCAACAAGAACGGAAATACCATCCCTGTACACTTGGACTTTTCCCCACACGTGGGTTTATCACTCACAAGAACAACTATATAACATGTTCTAATACATTAATATTCCCATGTCCACCATCCCAAAATAGTATGAAAAAAGGAAATGAGCTATGATATCACTTTGTGGGATTCCGACCAAACTGACCATTAGACCAACAGCCAAGTCAGTTTTCACATGGAATTATGCATGACTCCTCACACACCAGAGCCAAAAAACGTCATGTAAGGTTCTAATAGTGGTACAATTGGGAGATATACCATAATGTATATAGTAGAACAAAATTATACTAGGTGTAAATAAATGTATAATAGTGGAAGTAGTAATAATAATTGAAAAAATAGTGGAAGATAAAAACATTTAGTGTACAAATGTAAACGACCAATGTTGATACAAATAGTAATGAATGCATGTCCAGATGATGATACATGGAACACGGAAAATGTATAGTAGGTACTCCAATAAAATTAAAAAAATAGGGAGTAATGGATAACTCCATGAGCATCATGAGTTTTAACTCAATAATGTGCTTCTAGCTCCCATGCACACAACACAACACGACCAATAAACCAATGGACCTGCAAACATGATCATCTTATTCAGTACACTAATGAAATGGAATCTTGAGTATGGTTTCATATATGATTAATGTAGGCTACCACTAACTCTATTTTGGTCAGTATAGTTCATACACTATAAAATGAAAAATGATCCAACATATGTGAATATAATTGATAAATAAATAAATAAATGACACTTTGGTCTAGGTTCCTAAATGGATACCCAAACTATTCTACCAAAATAGGCATATCATGGATGTCTGGTTGAAGGGAACCTTTATAATAAATATGATATTTAGATGGAATCTTATATGAATAAACATACCTGGGATGAACCCAATATTTTTTTCTACTTGGTGGTCACACCCCTAGGATATCATTCACAAATTCTCGGAATATAATCATAACAATGATAATATTAATGATCCACAAGTAATCCAAGGAATGAATCAATTAAATAGAGTAATAGAATCCTGATCCCATAAAAGGTGATACATAATAGAATCCTATGGGTAGATATATGATTTCTTTTTATAACCAATACCATAGAGTTTGTCCAAGGGGACCCATAAGATGTCCCTTGTATGACACTTGTCATGGTAACCTCTGAGTCAGTACCAGGTGTCTCCAATTGGGGACCGAGTATCACCCAAGGAATTGTATTACCATCTTTCTAATGGTCCTATCTATAGTTTCTCCCATAGGGATCCCGTGTCACCTAAGAGTATACAAATAATATTCCTAATGAGCCCTTACAAGTCAAGACAATTGTATCCCCCTACATATCATGTATTACCAACCCAATAACGCCAAGTACACCCATGAAATCCATATTTCAGGACTCTTATTCACTCTAAGACAACAAATAGATATTTTATAGCATTTAAAATGACTCATCATCATCATGAATTTTGATATAAATTTCCAAATTAGCATAGAGAATAATTTATTCAAGAGTAAAAATCATGGAACAATTCATTATGCACTAGGAATAAGCAGCAAGTTGATAGTGTAAGTCACATAGAAATGCGTAACAAATAATAATATGAAAAAAATGCACATATTATATGTATTTTACAACATGCATAAGATATATAAAACATGATATAGGGAATAATAATTAAGTTGTGAGAAATTAATCATATTCACAAGGGAAATGGTATAATACATAATCATAAAGAAAAATTTATTTCATTAGTATCACTCAATAAGTTTAGTCAAATCTATTTCTTTCAATTTGTTCAACAATAGAATTAATAATAAGCATTAAGGTTAAGGTCCTAATTTCTGTCCAATAATCCATATTATTTTCATTTATTGATATAGTTAATTTATTAAGGGTGAAACACTCCCTTAAGGGTTTTAAAAAAATAGGGATGAAAGGAATTATGACATAATGGAAGAAGAAAATCGATCAATGTGGCTAATTTCAAGGTAGTCTTCCAAAGCACTGATTGTCCACAAGATAGATTTGTTCCATACATGGAAACATATATAATTTTTTCTATTAAATAAAATTGTTGCATCACCAGTAAGGAAATGAATTCGAAAGAACAACAAACCATTTATAAAGTAAAATGACATACAGGAAGGAAAAAGACCACATACATTATACCATACACAAGCCACATGTCCAATATTGAGGCCTTATTTTTTCCAGTTTGAGTGAAATTGAAGAAACTCACGAAAAACCTAGAAAATGGGTGAATTAAGTTGCCCAAAAATACTGTATAGGTGGATAATATAATTTTATAATTGAATTAATAGGATTCATAGAATCACTAAGGGATCTCCAAATTACATGACCGAACTCAAATCAGAGGCCGAATAAGGGAGATATCTCCCAACCAATTAGATGAGTGGATAAGGAATCATGTGTAAGGAATAAAGGGGAACCTATTAGAAAAGGTAACATGTGTAGGATGAGTAAAAATATTATGTTCATTAATGTTATGATTTGATATTCACCCATAAAAATAGAAGGTACAGTTTTCCACACATTTTTCCAAATTATGACCCATCTATACTTGAGGAACATTCGAAGAACCCCCTTAACATGTACTAACCACGTAGTTTTTTAAATTGTGAAAAACCCATGTAAAAACCCACAGTAAAAACCTACAAAAAGACACATGTTCATGTGGATCCTCCCACATAGTATGATCAAATCTTATGAAACCTACTTCTCCACTTGACCAACCCGCATGGTTTCCTCTAAGGGTTGTATGGTTTCATAAAAACTATGTGCCATTCCAGTCTCTTTCATAAAGAAGACTTTATGGACCAAATTCCCCCAAAACATGAAAGAATGCCCATGGGACCCATAGATCTATAAATCAAATTTAAAAACAACACATTTAAGTGTCCCAACACACAAAATCCCATTATAATGATCTATTTACAAAACTGAACTCCCAAACCATGATACAAATCATAATTACATAGAAATTCATTCTGTAAAAAAACATGTTTCTATAATCTTTCCACCTTAAATTTTCACTACCCAGAGATTATTTGGGGAAATGAAGATAAAATCAACTGATTTAATCAGGTCAATTTCATGACCAAATGATCATGTTGTGTTTCTAAACACCCAACACACCTCTAACCACCACTTGACCATTTGTCACATAATGCAATAAAATCGTAACCATTGCTCTTTTATCAAACTAGAACACTGCGATAGAGCTTACCTGATACCTTCTAGTCTGAGAGGCGATCACATCATGTCTCCATCAGAAACATTTCTATGGAACATTCCACCAATTCTTCTACCATCAGATAGCCAAAACCGAGTCATGGAATCTACCCCCATCAAGCATTCCAATTTAAACACAACCATAATGCTCTAATGACACTATCTGAAAGATTTTTAGAATAAGGTAATGTTTTACTCTAGTCGGACTCAAAATCCTATTCGATATAAGTTTTCACAAAATGTCTTGGTAGACACTCACCACACTAACTAAAATTTAACAACATGCCAATGATCAGTTAATTTTAATCCACATACAAAAAAAGAGAGGGATAAAAAGTTGAACAGTCTTTGGTCGAAGGTCCTCAATGTAATAGTCTTTGATGACCGGTGCATTTCAAAATCTAGACTTAATTCCTTTTGTCAAAGGAACTTTGAGATTTCTTTCAAGCTCAATCACCATATCCCATAACCAGATTCCATTTATATCCCTAGCCAAAATGTCCTTCTGAGATATTTTTCCTTTACATGAAAATGGGTGCTTTCCCGATCAATCCCACTAGGATTTCCACCAGTTATAAACATCCCTTCAATACCATATTGAAGTTATTGGTTACCTCAGAACCATAAATAGGATCCCTACGAGCTCATGAAAGGAAAACATTAAATGAAATTTACAATTAATATTTTTGAACAAACATAAACATCCACATACCAAGTACACTTGTAACTCCTAATGAAGCATCCTCCTAGTGATATTGTCAAAGAAAAATGACTTGTTTCCATGAGTCCCCTCATCAAGTTCCTACTTTGGAATCAATGTATAAGTCAGGAAAATCCATGATTTTATGGACTACCATGCTTATAGAGCTCACTTTGATAGGGAACACTTATCAATACCAATGAATTTAAACTTTAGCATGATGTACAACGGATGATCTCTCAGTGTACCCAAATGATGTCAAGATAGGGGACATGATCATCATTAATCCATGAGTACACCCTGAGGATTAAGAGGATTTCAAAAAGGGTTTGATAAACTACTACAATAAAATGGTGAATTCATTAATAAGTATCCAAACTACTCATATCCAATAATGTAAGGAGAAGGAAAATGGAACTACCACATGTCAACTTCCATATAAGATCTCGAATACTTCTACTGACACATCTCCATCATCAAACCATGATTCCTTTATTAACTAAGGCATTTTTTGATCATTAAAACATAACACCAATGGCTTATCCTTGATGGAATGTGTCTTTTTATTTTTTGATAATAGAGATACACAACATAGTATTGGTCTCCTGTATGAAACGAGATAAAAAATATTTTCTTGTCCTTGGTCTCTTATAAAGGGATGACCTTTTACAAATGGTATTGAATTATTGTGATCCTCGTACTTGGAAGGAAATTCATGTCCAAGATTGAAATAACAATCCTCGCCTTACAGGTGTCCTTAGAGTCAGATTTACATAGAAGGGAACTCATCCATTGACACATTGTCCATTGACCATTGCTGATGTGTTTTGGACGTGGATAACAATATTTTTACATGTGTTAATGAAAAAATTGAAATAAACCTATCGATTAACAATTTAATTGAAAAATATTTCTCTATGTATATGAGTGACACTTTTTTGAGTTATAAACTCACACTCTAAATCATTAACCATAATATCCATAATGAACTGATAAAAATTTCAAGACACTCAATCTTCTTCAGAGTGTGACCCCAATCATTGGGGTGAATTTTATATCCATAACTCCTAGGTCACTCTGCCTCAAATATGACATGTGATTCAAGTGTAACAGATAAAGAGGAAAACATATTTGACTGAACCCAAATGACTTGTTTTTACATTTATCAACTTGATAGTATAATTATTACCGACGTACATTACACTAATATCACTGGAGAAAATGGAATATACCTTGTATTTTTCATATTATAAATAGACCTATGAATCAATGTATCTAATTTCCCACACAAAATAACTTGCTTAGACTCTCACTACACAATACAACTGTCAACATGGATGGAAACCTCCCAAGTCATCATTCACTAAATAGAAATAAGAGAAGGTTCAAACAAAATACTAAGAGACTGAACATGTCATAGGAATGTAAAACCCACTGAAATAAATAATTACATTATGCTCACACCTTTAACAAGTCTCTACATATTTATTAACCAAAAATAAATATAGGGGATACACTTTTTAAAATTTATGCATCCTACACGGGACAAATGGTACCTGAATAGTACCACACAATAGAAAAATCTCATAAGCATATAGAAAGGGATTTACAAATCTGAGGGCGCTACCTACAATGATCTACCACCATATTGAAGCACAAAGCATAGATCTAAAAGAGGCAAATCTTAAAAAATGTCAATAGGACTAAGGGAATATTATTTTGGATAATTCTATATAAGAGTGTGACAAACAGGTGACACTCATGTTCCCATTTCAAGGTGATAGTCAAGAAGGATTAGATCCACCCTCACTCCGTGGTTGAATCTAAGAAAAACATGTAATGTTTCATTTTAAGTGAATAAACCAACAATCATTTAATTCTATAAAAAAGTCAATTTTTAGTGTAAAGAAAAAACACCCTTCTTTAAAGGATGAATCAAAACACTTATTTAACAAAAACCACAAGGCACACATGAAAGTTATATTAACATTTATTCTTAAAACATAGTTAATATCACTAATGTCCAACCATAATTATGATATTCATTTCATAAACCTCACTTTATCATTATTCACTATTTTAATATGCTTTAAATTTGACTTAATTAATGAAAATATCATTGGAAATATATAGAGGAAAACAACCATTGTGTTCAAATTGGAATATTAATTAACTAATATGTCATACATAGATATATATCCCAAGAAGATAAAAGGTATTTTATAAATTAAATAGGTATTTTAAAAATTAATTGGCCTTATGTTTACCAGAAAACCCATATGGGAGGCTATGCCACTCCGTTTAACCTTCCCTATATAGTATAACCATACCCCCATGAGGTTATGTTTTTAGGATTATCAATATAAAGGTAAACTACAAGTGTCCCATCTTGCCATTTTGGTTTTCATTTAATATAACCAATGAAATTTAAATATTAATATATAAAACATCCTTAGTGGTTCACATCACAAGAAACATTCCCAAACTAGACTAATTGGTTCTATTTGTGCATTTTATAATTTTTCCCTATGAGCCATTATGCCCATGTATAGGGGTACAATACATAATAAAGAATGAACATTATTTTAAGGTCAAAATTTAACAAGCCTTATATTTATAACACATTCTATGTATATGTATTATAATAGATGGTTCAGTTATATGGGATACCACTTATCAAATTATAAAGTACCCATACACTTTAAAAATTGTAGGAAGCTCCCATCATACCACACCAATATTATCTTTTATAAAAATTAAAATTCAAAATACATAACATTTATTCAATAGAGATTAATTATATAAAGTTAATTTAAATTTTTTAGACTGTATGGGTCAACCTATTCTAATTCATAAATCACCCATACACTTAAATACATTAGAAATTGGATACTACTTAGTCACAACCATAAATGTTTCAACCCATTGAAGCAATGGTTCATGGATCAAACAATAAATTATTTGTTCATGAGGTTCCACCATCAATCTATGTGGGAAAACACCATTTAGGTTGATCTTGTCATCTGAATAACTACATTTTAATAATTATAACTAGGAAATCTCAAATAACAGTTATATACAGTATATGATGCTATGGAAATTGGGAATCAAGAAAATTAACACTGTAATGCTACTACATAACCAAGTAAACACAACATCATGCTAATCATTACACTAAAATCAAAAAAGAATGACATAACAATCAAGGAAAGAATAATAATAAAACACTTGAACATATTATACAAAATCATGAAACAAAATACCAACAAAGGTAAAAGATAATAATGTTACAAAAATGACACAACATGTCATATAATATAAAGGAAAATAACACACATGTCATATCTACAATTCCAAATAGAACAACCATTCTGTCTACATGACATGGAAATTGAATGGAATATTAATTTTGATGTTACAATCATGATGTAGGTAATGATACTCTCTTCCCATATCTATCCAAGGAAAAATTCTATAATCCTTATAAAATTTTATGAAATGGAAAAAATTCCAATCACTCAAAGTGAATTCATAATAAATCATAACAATGAGAAACATGAATGGATATCCCATACCTCACCACTTAGAAATTTCCCCATATGTTGGTGGATCACTCCTATGAAATGATATTTACTATGTGTTGAAACATTCTAGGTATCCTACCTAGCAACCAATAATCACAAGACAATGAAAAAAGGAGTAGTGATACCACGTTGTAGCATCACGACCTGACTAACCACTAAAATGGTATATGGAATGGTCTCCATGTGATCTCATTCGCACCTCCCTATATGCTAGAGGATACAAATTAGTAGTGAGGGTCTAATGATCATTTTGGGGGGAGACTATACCCTCATGATCAGAGTCACATAGTTGTATATCAGGTGTAATTAAATGGAAATTAGTGTAAGTGGAAATAAAAAATGGAAAAATATTGGAAGATGTGTACAATGAATGGATAAAAGAATATTTCCAATGAAAATATTTATAATAATGCATGCATGTTCAGATGACTCTACAAGGCATGAGAGTTATGTACACTAGGTTTTAAAACACAATAATATTAAAAAGGACACAAAGGATAACTCCACGAGCATCCTAAATACTAGCTCAGTATTGTTCTCCACAGATCCCAATTGTAATTCACAATAGAAGCAATAAATTGATGGATCAGAAACCATGAAGATCATCATGGGTACCCCAGTACAATGACAACACGAATTGGTTTTTTGATATAATCATAGTAGTCTGCCACCAACAGTGTCAAGATAAATCATGTTCATGTAATATAAAATGAACAGTCTGTCAACGTAGGTGAATACAAGGAAATAAAAAATGACACTTCAGCCTGGGTTTTTATATGGATTCCTGACTGTTTCTACTAACATGATCCAAAACTATATTTTAGAACCAAGGGAACCTATAAAGGAAATTTGGAATATACATGGATTATTATATAAAGAAACTGAAGAGGGATGAACCAATGATTTTGTTTTTTATTAGTAGTCACACAACTAGGTAACCGTTCAAGAATCATGATACTAAAATAATAACAATGGTAATAATAAGGAATAACAACTAATCCCTGAAAGGAATCTATCATATCCATTAATTTCATAATAATCCCATTCAAGGTGTTCCATAATGGAATCCCAATAGTCACTATTGGATCCCATGATATTACCAATAGCACAGATTCCATCCAAGGATACCCTTAAGATATCCCATATACCACTCTAGGCATGGTAACCCTTGAATTTGTACCATGTATCTCATATAGGGGAGCAATTATCGCTCGAGTAATGGTATAACTATCTTTCAAATGGACCATCCACAGTTTATCCAATAGGGAACCGTTGTCACAAAATATTTTAAAAATAATCCACCCAGAGATCCTAAATAAGAAATGTCCAGTGCCACTCCTCGAAACTCATGTAGTACCAAGCTAAGGACGGTGAGTTCACCCATGATGTCCTTAAGTCCAGACTTGTAATCTCTCCCAAAAAAAAAACAAATAACAAATAACATTTATTGTTACACAACATCATCTATAAATTCAATATCACATTATAAAATAGGCCAGATAAGAATTTATTAAAGACCAAAAATCATGGAATAACTCATTAAGAACAAGTAACTAAGAATTAAGAAAATGGTGTAAGGAACATGACAAGGAATAAGTAGTAAAAAATTTCAACGAGTAAAAAATCATATGTATTTAAAAACAATAATATGATATATTACACAAGGTATAGGGAATAAGAAGTAAGTTGTGAACAAAGAAGAATAAGAACATGGTAAATATTATAAGACATAAACATAACACACAAGGGATTACATTACTATCTCTCAACCAATTTAATCAAATTCATTTTAATAAAAGGGTTCAATGTGGGAATGAGGAATAAACATTTAGTATAGGGGACTAACTCATAGATAAAATTCCTTATTAATTATATTCATTAATATTAGTTCATTATAAAGGTAAAACACACCCATAAGTGTGTTAAAAAAAGAACAAGGGAATTATATCTCAAAGGAGTAAGAACACCTGTCAGAGTGGATAAGGTCAAGGTAGTTACCGGAAGTGGCAATCCTTTTCACACTAGTGTTATGCCAGTCTTGGAAACACATTCAATTCAGTTTATTCACCAAATAGATGAGTCAATGGAAAGGTCTGGCACATAGTACAATTAAGTACAATTTAAAAAGTGTAGAAACATGAGGTAATGGAATAGAATGCTTATCTTATACCATGGATGACCCACACATCCAATATTAAGTCTTTATTTGTCCAGATTGAGATAAATCAAAGAAGTAGATGAATTCTCTAGAAATAAAATGATTTTGATAATACCAAGATGGAATATATGATGTGATGACAAACTAATTATGGAATTAATAGGAGCTTTATGATTATTTATATCTCTATAACACACTTTACGACACATGAATCAAAGGTTAAATGAGGTTGATCCCACAAATCTTATAAGAGAAGTGAATGATGTGTTTTGAGTATGAAAGAATGGTGATCCAACAACAAATGGTATGAAAGGAAGGTAGGGTTAGAATTTTAGGGTCATTAAGTGTAAAATTGTAAAGTAACCCACATAGATAGGGACATATTATTTGGCTGCATAGTTTTCCAAATCATTCACTGACCATGCTTGAAGCACTTCCTAAGAACCCCCTTTGCACGAGCAAGCCCCATAGTTTGTATAATCATGCACTACACATTCTGAATCCCACTATCAAAAAAATACAACAAGTCACATAACCATACATCTCATTCTGTATTATTAGATCAAACCTTGTGTCACGTTTTTATCTATTGGAACTGCTACAAAGTTCCCCCAAAGCGCTGCACAGTCTCGAAAAAACTATGTTCCCTACCTGTATCTTTCTTAAAGTTGTATTTCTGGCCACAACACTCTTGAAGCGTGAAATTACACCTAAAAAACACTTATATCATTATAATATGTCTAAAACATTTTTAGTGTTCTAACCCATGGAATCCCATTGTGATTCTATATTGAAAAAATAGACCTTCCACCAAATGACACAATTCAAATTTCCCAGAAAATTTATCTGGTCCATAGAATTGGATTCTATTGTAGCCCCATTGATAGACCTGATGTGAAAAAGGAAGACATTTACCCTGTATGAGTAGTGAAATAGGGAATTTGATGAGTTCTTTTAGAGACTAATGAGTTCTATATTGTTGAGACTAACATAGGAGATCATGGAGTACATAGTGTATTATTATAGCATAGGATATAACATCAATTGACTATTTATCAATAGGTAGGATTTTATTGCATAAGGGTCGAGGTATTCAAGACCCCATGACAATAACTATTTGAATCAGGAGATAGATCTGGATGAAATAGTTTTTTCACTTATTATGTGGAGGAACTATCTTCTAGGATAGCACATTGTTGTTTATATTGACCTTCAGAGCCTCTGGTACATCATCACATACAAAGACATGAACCTAAGATAGAAGTGATTGTTGTATTTTCTACAGGATAATAAATTTTGGAATTCATATTCAATGGGCAAGGGAAATGAGAAATATGATTCTCATAGAAATATGTCTCATGATCATTTGGTGCTTAAGGAATCTGATTACTTGGATTCCCTACATCTACCCCTGGTTGAGTAGGAGTGTGCAACTTTTCTATAATCGATAATGTTAAATCATACTCGCCTTTAGTGTGGGAGAGATTCCCAAAAAATATACATATATTAAAAGTTATTTCATATCCATATAACCATAGTTGATTCAATAGATGGATATTATGATATAGGGAATCAGGATATCCTTTTTAGGGACAGACAGTGGTCCTGGTCCAAATGCGAGAGGAGGTGAAGTGGGATTTCACCACATCGACTTTGACTGTATATCCTAGTTTGGGGAATATGTAAAGATGTATTGAGGGGATTTTTTTGGGAAGACATGAGATATATCATGGATGATATCCTTTTATGGTGCCTCACCTATCAGTAAGTGAAGGAATAGAACTAAGTCTTTGTAGGTTTGTTGAATCCCCTGGAGATCCCAGAGTGAAAGTGGGATGACATATCCATAGAATCTGTTATATGCATTCCATGGATAGTGATTGGGAATGATAGTCTCTAGATGATAATTGAATGAATCATGAGATGTAACACTTCATTTCTAGTAGGTAGTGTTTATTTGTAGTGTTTTTAGAGAAGATGTTCTTAAAGGTGATTGGGGTACCCTCAAATACTGTATCTGGTTATGATGCGTGGTTCATATCACAATTTTTGAGGGAATTATATGAGTAATTTAGGACCCATATGAGGATGACTAAAACCATTTAGCACTAGGTATGAGGGAAGACTGAGGTCACTGTCAAGGTGATGGAGGTTCAATTGAGGGATTTTGTCTTATACTTCATCCGAAGCTGGGAGGATCACTTTCCCTTGGAATAGTTTGAGTACAATAATACCTACCACTATAATATCATCAAGGAACATTTTCAGGCCTTATATAGTAAACCATGTATGAAAACCTTTACTGGGAAATTACCAGAATGGAATCTCTTATGGGTCTAGATTTTGTGTAGGTGACGACCGAAAAGGTCTAGGTCATTCCCAAGTTGATGTGGAAATCCTAGAGTAGGAAGAAATCAAGCACATATCATTGTTATAGGACATTATATTTTGAGGAGGTAGACCACAATTTCCTCATAGACTACCTATGATTAAGATTATAAGGATTCTTATGGAGAGGCAAGCTATCTTTTAGGTTCATCAGTCCATTCAAGATCTTGTAGAGGGTTGGTTAGTATTCGTACCACTTAACCTTACTCCTGTAGTTGGATTGGTTTCATGATTTCATCCATGTATCATAGATGAGGATATACATGCATGACCCCATGCATGTTATTGGATTGGGAGATCTAGACATCATGTATGGTGACACCATTTCTTAGAACAATGTGTTCTTTGAGTGTCAACATTAGAGGAAACTATAAGAATTGACCATCCCCTTTGATCATGTCTTGTGGAAGAACATGAACGTGCAAGAGAGCTCCTATGAATGGGGGATTTAATAGTATACCTTTATTTTTTGGTAGTTTCATTCTTCAAGGAAAAAATATTGAAGGATTTAATGATTTAGAGAAATTTGTTTCCTCGTAAGACTTTGAAATATTCCTACATATATTCTCAGCACTAGGCACTAAGGTGGCATGGGATTGTGAGGCATAATATTCCTAGAGAAAATTTAATAAAATTATTTTATATATATTATATTATACTAATGTTGTTTCATATATAATATTGTAAATCTCTTATAAAAATACTAGAGAAAAATATTAGACCACGATTGAGTTCAGAACATGTTTTTACCATAGATGCAACCAAAAATAGGCCAATATAGTGTACTTTGATATTTAGACCATCTATATGATCATTCAGTAAATATTATATATTAAATTTAATAATTTTAAGTATTTATCATAATTTTGTATCATCTATAAAATCCATATTATAGTGATTTTACCATGTTTCTCTACATAAACCCACTGAGATTCAAGATGCATTCTTCATCATCTCCTTTGGAAAATGAATTCAGGTGACAAAAAATAACTAGATTAGGGTATATTGATATCAAATTAATCCAAAAAAATCTATAAATTGTTTGAAGACATTTTATTCCATATCTAATGATCAAATATTGAGGTATTACTCTTCATTTTTTGTATTATTCCTCAATTTATTAAACAATTGAGATTGATGTTTCTAATTCATTTCTCTATGTCAATTTGGAACCCTTTAGGTGCGTCCATGCATGTGATCTATTTTTTTATTCAATTTCTTCTGACACTAGATATTCATGCTTTTATATATTTTCCATGAACACTGGGTCAATTATTGTTCATTTTTTTACTATTTTCTCCCTCTGATTCTTAATGTTCTGCACCGATTAACCAACGGGGCCTCAGTTCATTGTTGTCGGTGGGGGGTTGGGTACCGATCCTATTTAGACCCCCTAACTCCCCAAAGATTCACATGTGATGTAGGTATTGAAAATTTTAAGTGTATTCAGTTGGATTTCATGTTGATAGTATTTTAATTGATATTCGGAATCAAAAATCAACGCGGTCATGTGACTCAATACAGAATATGTGTACGTGATACATGTGGGAAGAAGTGAATACTGATTTCCTACCAACATATTTCCATGAATTTATAGAAGAATATAGATCCAACATATTTGGTAGGATAAGAGGTCTGATTCTAATAGAGAATGATTGGATTTGGATTGTGGATTTTAGATCGATATTTGTAAAAAAACCCCAATTAAATGTCATTTTTTCTGAAGAATACATGGCATGTAGGGACATGAATGTGGTAACTAGGGTTTTATAGAATTATAAGTATTTCAGGACACATGGAAACCCCACATATTGTTTGACCTGGTGCTAGGGAATCATCATGTACTCTATGAGTACACAGTCACCAGCATGGCTTGGAATACATAATGTACCAATGTTTACGTATGTGAGAAATGTACATGGACATGGGTAGGGAGACTGGGTAGGAACCCTAGTTTCTCCAAAATTCTATATAGTTCGCCAACATACCATGTAAAGTTATATGGGAATGAATCCATGTACTGGATGGGACATGGCTAAGCAATGGAGCTGGACCATAAACTATATAGGTCCTCTCAGATGAATCATACCCCTTATTTCCATTTGAAGAAACATAAACCTCACACGTATCCCTTATTTATAATTTTATTTCAGGATGTGAGTGGCTTATGATGATTTTTTTTCATTTAGGACATGATTGTGGCATTCTGGGTGGATTTTAAGAAATAAAGTGATATTTTCTAAGCATGACACTTATTTTGGCCATGATCAATGACTTCCATGATCATGCATTATTATTAGTTTTGTATCCCATAACGAACTTGGGTTCTGGTCTTTTAGCTATTTATAGAGTAGTAACACCTACACAATACGGTGAGGTTCTTCATTACTATGATTAGAACACATATGAAATATGTTTGTAGGTCCTCTTTCAACTGATTGATAGCCACTATGAAATTAGGGTGAGGGTCCTCTATCTATTGAGTTGTACTCCCACCCTATGGAAATAGGATATGGTCCTATATATACTAAGTGATAACATCATCTATTGAATAAGTGTTTGGGCCTCTATCCACTAAGTGGTACCCCTGGTGAATAAGGGAATGGCTCCTCTACCCCTAGTGTTTTACCCCTTAACTAATTGGGTGATGTGGCAGCCCGATAATGGATTTTGTGTGGGTACTTTGTTTGGTATACTATGTGAATTGATGTTCATACTATGGTTTTATCTTGGAGATCATGATATCGACTCTATCATCAATTTTACTTTCCATTTTTATGGTAAGAACATATTTTGGGTGGGATGTGTATTTTTCCCCATTACTTTCATATTAAACTATCAAACTCTTTTACACCCAATAGGGGATTTCATAGGTATTTTTATATTCTAGATATTTCATCTTCTTATAATTTTCCTCTACCCATATACATGGATATGTAAGAGAGTGTGTGTATATAGGTATATTATGAATAGTTCTCCCGTATAAGTAATTAATTTCAACTATTATATACACCCCTTGGTATATGAATTCTGTATTGAGGTAGTTGATTCTCTATAATTGGTTGGATTAGGTCATGACATTTATTCTACTATTTATCTCACAATTCAATAATGGATTGGGCCTAGAACCATTGATACTCTTAATGAAGTGATTCAATTGCAGCTCAGGAATGACCTGATTATTGATAAACTCTTAGTTGCTCATGTAAACTTCCATCCACCCCTATAACACATGGGAGGGGACCAAATTCTTCTTATATACCTTACCATATAAATGTGGTTATTCTGGTTATACAATCCTCATAGTATAGGAACATCCAAGATGATGCATTTTCTACATTCCATTTTCACCACTGTCATGACTGTGGTCACCCTTTTGATTCATTTCTCTTGAACATATAATAAATTCCCTCGGAGGAACATCACTTCAAAACTGTACAACTAAACATTGTGTTCGACCTGATAGGTGATAGTCTATCACTAGCTATTGAATATTCCTTCTTTAATTTTCTTTTAATAATCATCCATGTCTTCATGATATTCACAAGAGAGAAAATCCTTGGGATTATTTTATAGTGGTTCATGATGGGTATTAATAGAAAATAATGTGTCCAAATTCTTAAAATATATGTCTTCTCTTGGATATATATGCTTTATAAGAGAACCATTACTGAATATAATGATTTCATTCATAATGAGAAGAGTTTTCTTGGCATCATCCATATCAGAAAAGGTGTTGGGGTTAGGAGGAATTATCAAATATTTATCCATGTATGATTGGTACATTTATAACATCAATACCAAAAAGTATTAAACTAACTTTTCCATGCATCAGATATACTTTTTGGAAATTTGGAATCCACTATCATACAAGAGCCACCATGAGACATTTTTTGAAACAAGATTGGGTCAGTGAAACCAAAAATATTCCTATAATCTTATTCACCTCAATTGTACAATAAAATCATTATTTTTTCACCACACCAAGAAATCCCAAACCTAATCCCTTATAAATCACCATCCTAATCGATGTTCCCAATTGGATGACCCTCAAAATTTCTGACATGATATATATTTAAACATTTGTGACATATTGAAATGGGTTTCAAATTAAATATCATTCTAAATCTATTAATTAAAAATTATAATAGTCCTCAACAAGTATATTTTAGATAAATATTTTTTAATAATTAGGTGACCCACATAATAAATATTCTCTCTAAATGTGTTGTTTATCATAATGATCCAAGATTTAGGGTGGATCTATACCTAATCTGGTGACATCAATATTACATTCCAATGAAAAAACAGACTAAATGATATCATGTAAAATATTATGTACTCTAAAACATTCTTCCCAATCATTCTCATAGTATGATAGTAAATAGATCAAAAAACCTTACATTAAATAGTCTCTAAACTATTATTGACATAATTATATTGAACTGTGCCTTATTTATCCTACATTATTAAATAAACATTCACCAAAAGGAATAATTTTATTATGTATGGAAAAGGAATGTCAATTTCTAAAAAAAATGTTGAATAAAAGGCTAGTCGCATGAATCTTTTGATTTCATAAAATTCTATGATCATAACTAGGTTATATGATCACATGATCCATAAATAATCAAGTGATTACATAAACATAAATAAATCATGTGATTTAATGATGGTAATAAATTGGGGTCCAAAGGTTTATCAACATGAATAGTATTTTTGTAAACCAGTTACAAAAATGTTTCTATATTAGTATAGAATCCATTAAATTAAAAGATTGAATATAGTATGGAGGTATCACCCTAAAAATATAGTCATATGGATAATTCAAAAAATACCAATATATTATTGAAAGACCAAATGATATATGGAATTATGTGAACTCAAGTGTGCATCGACATCATTAGAACATAATTTTCCCTTTTTATCCTATACAATTATTCTAAGAGGGGGAGGAAATTTATTTCTTCCTCTCAGAGGAACATTGGAAATCAAAAGTGGGAAAATACATAAACAACACATTAAAATCTTGTACAAATTGAACTTATATAGGAGATAAAACCTCAAGACAATATCTCATGACACCTTGATATTCATGCAAACTGGTTATGTGGCCAATGAAGCTTGATTTCATAATGTGAAACCAAAAATTCATTTGATTGATTTACTATGGATTCTGCGTATAATCGACCATGGAGAGGTCCATCTCTGATATAACCCTTTCACTGTCACCCTACATCATGTGACACTAAAGTGATATCTGATCTATTGAACAGAGACACTTAATAGAATCGAGATTGGAGGTGGATATCAAAAATAGAGGGATTTATAGTTTTTATGGATCAAATTATTCCCAAAGATATACAGTATTCTGACCCCAAAAAATTTAGGAAAACATATTCATAGAATATTATCTATCATAGAACCCTCTCATGGTTGCTCTTCATTATGAAACTTCCATAGGGATATAAAATATTATGACTCTTGTGGGACCACATAACAAGCATGGAAGAGGCAACCCATGATGAATCTCTTTTTTTGGTTACATTATATCATTTGAGGCATAAAATCCACCATTAATGTAAGAAAACATAGTCATGCGAAGTGCATGAGATGATATCATCTTATACAAGCATCTTCCATTTCCTCAAGACAACATATTGGGATACCTTTATAATGAATCAAAAATGATATTGGAATTTGATACCTATAACAATACATATCATCCATTTACAATGGAATGTTAGAGGTAATTGGTTAAAAAATTTAATGAGTGGATATTTATAGAAATTTACCAAAATTCGATGTCTCGTATTTATAAGTTCATTGAATAACTTTGAAGGATGTATATTTGAAAATGCAGTGTAATTTTTTAATTCATAAATATACATTCAAGGATAAATCATATTATCATGTGATGAAATATAAATATCATGGTTATATAATGACCTACCGGTCTCTGGATTGTGTGATGACCTCAGGGTAAGAAGATCACATGAATACCTTTTAGTCATATCATCACATATCCTAATATTTGTAACATGATCACTTAACCCCACATCCTCATGTAACCATGTCACCTCATGACCTTTATGTGATCACCTAAATTACATTCAAATATGATATGTCCTTCCATATAAGTATCTCCTAAACTAATTAAATTAGTATTGTATTATTTTCCTCCATTCAGCAATGTCCCTCATGGGAATCCACATTGATATAGGTCCCTGACTATTCTAGAACATAGGTTTATATTTCATATGAGTCCAATGACTATTACTTTACCACAAGTAGACCAGGAGTTATATATATTAGTAGACTCATGTATAAGACATAAATAATATCTCTAGAAACTATACATGCCAATATTATTGTTGAGTACCAAACAGGTGTTATTCCATTCCATGTATTGAGACAAATATTAAATATCTGAATACCCTCATATGCATATTTCTATATCCCCTATTTATTGTGGCTATATTACCCATGGAGTCTATAATGACCTCATGAATTTATTATCGAAATCTCCCATAATGATATATCATTTTAATATTCTACATGAAGTCCCATAATCTATCCCAAGAGTTATATTCTCCATGATATCTATATTACTAACCTCTAAAAGGTCATACGGCTTATGAAATAACCAATCCCTCATTCCGTAAAACCAATTTCCTATGACCTCTTATTTATTCCATGAAGTTTCATTCAGGTGGGATTAAAATTTATGTTTATGTATTTTATGTCTAAATTATTGTAACATATATTCCCACCAAACAATGTTAAACTACATGGTTAATGACCTTATTCCAGATTGATAAAATACACAACGTATGATATGTGGGTTATGATCCCTATTTCTAAAATGATATATAGGAAACTCATTTATTCATTGAACATGACACCATATTCATCTATATTATCATGATCCAACATTTTATGTTTCACATGTTCTTTTTCCTTGAGAAATATTACACATTCTCTCATAGAGACAAATTCTCCCTGGGATTTATAACCATGTTCGTTATAGTGAAAACTCTATGTTTAACAAACATTCAAATCTATTGTTGAGATTACATTAAATGTTCTTGATATTTTGTAATATCTTGTTTATACCACTATTCATGGACAACATGGGATTATAAATATATTAATATTATTTATAATTTTATTGAAAATCCCTCCACACCCTTTAACTCCCTCTTAGGTGTATGCCTTGACCATATCATTCCTTTCTCAAATGGTCCATCTTTAGAATGAAGAATTGTGGGGAATCCCCCATATGTGTAAGCCTCAAATATGAATCTATCCTGGAACCTTTGGGAAATTAACTTATTTACCAAAATATAATAAATTTTTTCATACAAACCAATTAGATGACCATAAACCATGTTACGTAAACAAAGTAGTATTTTACTCATGTGTCAATGGGATATGTAAGCCACCTCCCTTATGTCCAAAGATGATGAAAATAACCCTTTACAATTAGCCAAATGGGTCCAAAGTTCTCAGGAGATCCTTTACATCATCTCCCTAATTTTCTATACTCCCAAAATTCTAATATTCATGTCCATTAGTTTCATATTCCCTATATATCTTCCTCTCATCGGGAAATGTTCCCAATAGCGTCATTATCCATCATAGAGGGAAATATTCCTTCCAAATACTATAATATCATCCTCATGTTTCCAATCACTAAGTGGCATTCATCTTTATAGGTCCATAATCTATGGAAAATCAACTCATTATCATTTGGACATATTCCTAATGAGTTAAACTAGAAAGGGCCTCTCACATATATGTGTCACACTAACCATTTCTAGAAATAAAATATTCGAGTCTTCCTAAATGAATACCATTAAAATACATGGATAGGTCCTTTTAAAATGAAATTAGATGTTATAAAATGTCACTTTTGGATTCACTATACTATATGGGTTTTGATTCCTTCTAAAATTATTCCTATAAATCCTATTCATGGGCTTGATATTAGCAACACAAACACCCACTACATTTTTTAATGATGTAAGGCTAGAGAAACAAACTATGTGGATTTAAAAAATAACAATAAGTAAACAATCACCAGTATATAAAAATAAGTAATAATATGAATTTCATTTAATATATACATAAGGTGTCACCAATACATAACCTTCAAAACATATAGATATTCAAGTTGTAGGGATATCTATGATTTATAGAAATATTCACATTATAAAATGATAATAACTAATTATAATTTTCAGTGTAATATATCCTATATTGTGACTTGGGATACATTATTGAAAATGACTTAAATATATAATATAATCCCATAGTAGTTAAAAATTTACACCCAATATGGTGTAATTATCCTAACCTTGCATCATATCATACAACATGATTTCCTAAAAATAATTGTTAGGAAACTCCAATGACCACATTCCATTGGAAAATAGACAAAAATATCATCATAGTGGTGGGAACCATTGGTTGTTTCTCGTTCAATGAATATAATAAATTAGAAACCATCTAATATATGATTAGTAACCAAATACATGAAATAAACAATCATTTAAATAACATCACAAAAGGAAAACCTAAGGATCCACTTCTTCTAATGAAATAGATGGATTATCTGTTATGATTACTAGATCTTCCTAATGGTGGATATGGTTCAATAAGATATGGTTCAGAAGATTTTGGGATGAACTATGTGGGTTTTAGTGTGAGGGGAAATAAGGATTCAAGTTCCCATTTTATAAGTAAAAATAAATGAACTTTTTATAAATATGAATAATATTATTATAATGGGAAGTGGAATTCATGGAAAGTAAATCAAAAATTGAGGACTAATAGAGCAGTAGAGAGATAACAATGATATAAGGTCAAAACACCCATTCATGTACATTTTTAAAATGTTTTGATCTCATTAGCATTATATTTTTTTCAACTTTTTTCATTTTAGTTATTTATGTCGTAATTATTTTTTATATAATGTGACATATCCTTCTTTCAAAAAAAAATCCATTATTACATGTTTTAAAACTGCTAATTCCTTATTTTATATCCTTCTTAATTGAGAAATTTTATAAAAGAGATAAAAATATATTTTAAAATACTAAATGTGTTGTATATACAATACATTATTTTTAAAAAAAAATTAACATAAATTCTAAGATGGAAAATATTTTCTTCTAAATTAAAACCAAAAAATTTCAGATGTTAAATTAATTTATAAAATTATTTTTTTATTTGTTATAGTGCATATCATATTCCAATTATTATTTATATACTAATAACTTCATAAATATTATGTTATCTATAAAAATTTCAACTTCCCAATTCAGCTAAAAATAATTCTATTTTGAAAAATATTATAAACTCATCTTAATATAATATTACCATGAAAAATATAATAATGTATTTAATTTTTCCAAATTAGTTCTGGATAATTTATAAATTTTCATTTTTAATTAAGATACTAAAAAATAAAGAAAACTACACATATCGCCAAATGAATTTTTAGAAGTTATGTGTTCTTAATATAATATAACATAAAAAATTAATTAAATTATGATAAATATATTTAAATATCAAACAATGTTAATGTTTCACTATAATACATTTAGTCTCATAAAAAAAGAGAGCACCTGAATTTGAAATTTATAGAAAAATTCATATTTTTGTATTTAATGATCTTAACCAAAATAAAATTTTAGTTAATTATTTTATTAATAAAAATTTAATTTTATAAATATATTCATATTAAAATATTTCTTTTAATTTTAACAGACAATTAATTTTATAAAAAAAATTAGCACATAAAAATAATATATATGGTTATATACTATATTTTTTTGGGTATTATTATATCTAAAAAATATCACCTAATCTCAATATTGAGAATATGTAACAATTTTAAATCTATTTGAAAATTTTATTTAATATAAACATTTATGAAATGACTATATTTTATGTTACTATATTTTCAATGACCATATTACAAATGACCATATTTTAAACAGTCGAATTTTATTTATATTTTTTCTTACTAAAATCATTCACTTTATTCCCACATTTATAGTCATACTTTTCATTTACATAGTTATCATTTTAGATATCACGAAAATCTTTCTCCTTTCAATGTATTTTTTTCTCATTTTATATTTTCTTATATGGATGGCTATTTATAATGGAAATGATAGTAAGGGGAGTTTCATGTTTTAAAGATATAATTTTTTTAAATTTATTATGCCGTTTTAAATTTTCATTTTTAATGGATATAATCATATATGATATTCCGTAGTAAATTATATGAAATACTTGTATTATAGTCTTTTTTTCCTAATATCTAATAAAGTATTAATTCTTTTTTAGAGTTTCATTATTTATTATTATATGGAAAACATTATGTCTCCTCAATCTTAGGGAAATATAAATTTTTAGGGGTTTTAAGAATCCATTCTACTAGAATATTTAAATCATTGGATTTTATAAATCTATTATTGTTGAGATACCCTAATTTAAATAATATTTTGGATTCCATTTTTGATTAATGAATCTATAATGTATACAAATAGGAAACCAAGATGAATTTTATAATATTTTTTAATTTTTTATTAAAATGTAAAATAATTCCAGTTTAACATTGTGATCAAAATTTGAAAATGAAAATTTAATCTTGGGAATAATTATTTCCCAGAGTGGTATAGGTTTTTGGTTATAATATAATCAAATGAAAGGAAATTTTATGTCTTGGAGTCCCCATTACATGATGATCCACCTCAAGAGGAAAGTGAAGGTGAAAAAAATATTAAAAGAGACTCATAAATGATGAATTTGATGTTTATACCATTATGATATCATCAATTTCTAGTTTTTTTTAAATCAATATGATTACATGTATTATTACACCGTGTTTCCTCAAATCACACATGTAACGATGCAAATGTTTATAAATAAAATTAATTTTCTTTTAATTAAATATATTATTTTTATATAATACATGTGAAATTATCATATTATATATAATTCGATATATGATTACTATTTAGTATCATTACCATTGGTAATATAACTATAAAATAGTGATCACATGATTAGTATAAATATAGGATTTTAACAAATCCTTTTGAAACAGTCAACAGAAGTGATGGCCTCAACCAATATGATCATACCATATGAATCCCATATATTCTAGATTCTGTTGGAGATATAATTTCTGGGCTTTTCCCTAAACCAAGACCAAGTTGAGAACTAACAACTTATCCTGAGTGAAACTATTTGTGGGAGATATTCAAGCTCATCGAGACTACAGCCCAAACCATATTCACCAAACTGTACTATAAATTCCCCACCATTTTCACCATACTCTTGTGGTGTGTACTTTTGTAATAAATGGATATGTATCAAGACCCTAGTATTATTATTATTTATTGTATTATTTTACATAATTTTGTATATAATTTTATTCAATTATTGTTAATTTGTAAATGATTTTTAAAACACAAATTCTATTTTTGGTTAATAATAATATTCAATTAAGAAATATATTTTTAATTTATTTATTTATTTTTAATTAGATAATATTCTAATAAAATATTATTATTAAATTACTTTTATTAATAATAAATGATCATGTACTATTAATGAAGTCAATAGTAAATTTTTAATTTTTAAAAACTTTTTTTCCTAAACTATCAATTTTCAATTAATGTCCATTTTTAAAAGTGATAATTTACATTTTTAAACATTTCTTTTGATAAAAATAATTTTATTTTTGGAATTAGGATTTCAAAATTATCTAAATGTGAATTTGTCATAATTTTTTGAGACGACAGGATTTTTGGGTAAAAATTAAATATCGTATAAATATATAGTGTGTTTTATGACATTATAATGGCCCAATAATGATAAAATAAAAACTATAAAAGGTATATTTGGAACAATATATTTTTTCCATTTAAAATAATATAATTTTAGATTACTTTTAGTTATTTTAAAAAATCCATAGTGAATCCTCAAAAACACAAAATTTATTTTAAGATTTTAAAATCACTTCCTTAAAAGTATGACTCCCCTCCACACAAGAAAGGGAAATATTTTAATATTATAAGACTTTAGACTTATAAAATGATGTACACCACTACCCTATTCTAGAAACTATGGGAAACAACCCTGGGATAGTTTTTGGTTTTGAATATTGTATTATTTAGTGTCTGAAACCAAAATAATAACCAAATCCCCTTCCTTCCATATATAAACCCAACCTAGATCCCATTTAACTTCACTAAAACACTTTTATGATCTACCAACCTCTGATACCTGATCTATAAATTCGCCCAAATTCATCCCAAAGCTTCAATGAGGCCTCTCTCATGCCTTTGGAGTCACACATCCAAGTAAGGTATCATTCACTCTCTTCTTTTATCAAGCACTCCTTTTGTGATATGCCTTTTAATTTCAATTTTCAGGTGTTAGGATATGTTCGTACAAACTCCCCTTAATATCCATTTGATTTTTAAATAATTATATATTTATTTTACTCTAATTAATCCTTTCATGATCTTTTATATACACTCTTTACCATGCTGAAATTCTGAGCAATTTCTCTCTCTTCATTCACAATCAAGAACATATTTTATATTATGAATCTTAAATTTCATTTTATGTGTTGGGGTATATTTTTAAATGATCCCCATACTACGCATTTCATGTAAAAATTATGTGACACTCCTTTATGTCTCCTCAACCAATTTATGAATTTCTATTTGACGTCGATATACTACAGAAATTGTAATACGATTTTAAATCGTGTAATGAATACCCAACTTGTTTCTCTACCAGGGTTATTCACCATTTTTCTTATATAATTATTAATTTCTCAATTACAAGTATGAATTACACCTTCCTTTATCATTAAAAAATGTATGATGTTGAATGATTTGATTTCATATGATATATGTGGCACACTAATGCATGAAATGAAATTTTTGTGAAGGGTGCACCCTGATAGCGCTCTAATGTATTAGGAAATGTTTAGCATCATGATACGTCATGTTAAATGAGGGATTAATCATGTTAAATAATTTCTAATGAGTTTTTAATCATGCTAATTCATGCGTAATGGGGGTTTACTAATGCTAATACATGTGAAATGAGCCTTGACTCATGCTAATATCATGTTGTATGTTGTTGCCACATTTCCTTGTTATTATTATCATTCTTATCATGTTTTTTTCATGTTACTTTTATGATCCAATGATATGAGTATTGTTTAACAATTATTATCTTACTCGTGTAATTTCATTCTTATTAACTTACTATTATTTATAGCTCACCATTTTATTTTTTATATCATCAAGTTATTCGATGATGTGTTAAGTAAGAAGGAATGTTCTGGTCATGTAAAATATGTTTTCAAAAAAGATGGTGTATTTCAGGTTTTCTGTTAATATTTAATGCTTCTAATTTCAATATAAACTCTAAATCCTGATGTTTTGAGTTTTATTATGTTAATATTTATGTAATAAATCATTCAATAATATTAAATAAATATCAGGGTAGTTATAACAGTAGATTACTCAGATAAAGTGATGAATGGAACAAATAAGAAAATACACACACACAACATGTATATAGAATGATGGAATCATGGATAGTATTCATGCACTCAACTTGATAATGTGTACAGATCGATTGGATATATTTATATTCAGTTTTAATAATTATATTTAAATAAATATCATCCCCTTATCCTTATTGTACCAAGATGTTAGTTTTATTGAGAATCTTATAATGATTGGTATAGAAAAGACATATAATTATATTCTACAAAATGTTTTCCAAGTAGATAAAAACAAGATGACATATAAATATTAAAATAAATAAAAAATAAAGATAAATTCATATTTTAAACTATGATATAATGTATGATATAAAATAAAAATTTAAAATAGAAATATAACAAACTAATGATAGAGACGAAAAAAATTTAACAAATGGGTATTTTATTTTTATGTGTCTTGAATGGTCATGAGACATGAAGTTTCAATGAATTTAGGTGAAAGAATTAAAATGGTTATACAGTTGATATATTTTTCATTTCATGTAATATTTATATATTGCCTATTTGTAATTATATTCAATTTGTGATTCATTCATGTGTTTCAAATTTTTAGAATGAAGGATGGTTATAAATGTTATAACAGTTGAAGTGGAAATACAAATTAAAGAATTCTATTTACTTCTACTTAATCATTATAAGTCCACATGATCACATTCATTGTGTAAAGATTATTGTATTTCCAAAATAATTTTTTATTGATTATTAACAAATATTTGATCTCACAAAAATGTTAATGCATAATGATATTTTATTTTATGTTTGATTATTATTATGGTATGAAATACTCAATTAATTATTTTTTTATACACGAATCAGAGATATCCAATTTTTGTTGTTGATTATAAATTAAAAACATGAGATTGAAATAATATATATTTACAGATAGGTAATACTTGGTTAAATAAAACATGAATAAAATGTTCTAATTATGTTATATATGGAGGTTAGACTCTTTTCAGGTTAAAATCCTTGGTGTTTGATAATACAGTTTATAAGGGATTGTGACCATAAAACCTTTTAGTAATAAATTTTACCAAAACTTATGGGTTATATAATTATTTAAACATGATGCATGTAAATTCTTTGAAGCTAAATATAGTGGTAAATTCTAATACTCTATGAGATTATTATAAGAACTTTATTGAATATAAATAGACATACGAAATGATAAATGTAATAAGATAATAAATTCCTTGGTTAGGTGAGACAAATAAATAATCTAAAAAAGAACTCATTGATAATTATTTTCAATTGGTTATTATTCGAAAATTCATACTTCCATAAACATAGGGTGTTTATGATGTTCGTAAAAAGAGGAAATGCCCAATATTTTTTAGGGTGAGATTGATGTTGATTTTGTTTTCAAACCATCCATTATCCAATTTTTAAATGTTTTACAAATTGTTTTATCACCTTACCATATCCCAACTATAATGAAAGATGATTATCATATAAGTTATAATTTTATTTAAAACCATTATGTTAATAACTCCTATATTAATAATAAAATCTTTTATTAAGGATAATTATATTATTAGACTAAAATGAAGGAAAAAAATAATGTTTACCTCAATTAATTATATACATGTTTAATAATAGTATTATAAAAATAATACATATATAACTATCACAATAAATTTAAATAATATTTCTATAAGAGAAAACACGTCACTATTTTATAAAATTGGAAAAAGGTTAGCTTTGATTTTTTCAAGTCGAAATACAGATAAGAATATAGAATAATAAGGGATTTCATAAGTCCTCAAGGAAAATAAATGTTTTAGAGAATCATATTTTATTTGAAAAATAAATTCTAAATAGATAGTTTTTCCAATCACCAATGTAAAAACCAATGTTTTTACAAATTGTTATTATTATGAATAAATTAAATTTATTTTATGACTGTAATATAATTCAACACCATGTAAACCATTCATTAAAAGAATTCCATTTTATTTTTTTCTACACTTAACGATGAGTTTATCTTATGGAACATGCCACATCGAGTCCCTTTGATAGCTTGTGTTACCTGAAAGACCTAGATTTACCAATCTAAAAAATACTAAAAATATTATTATTATAGTTATCACATAGCCATTGGAATGGATGTTATGAAAAAAATATTAACTAAATTAACAACAAATGGTGTATGAATATTTATAAAATTAATTATTTGGAAATAAAATTAATTAGAAATGAATGTAAGAGCTATTTCAAAATAAAAAAATTCAATTTCATTACACAGACATGTTTAATCTAAATAAGTTAATCGAACCACTTTTTATAAATGATTTTAATAATAATAATATAGTAAATATTTATTAATGTATTTAAGAACTATATTTTTTTATCTAGATAATATATTAAAAAAAATCCAATTTTTCTCATAAAAGATATATTTTTCAAATAGGTAGTTTTACTGCCATTTAATGGTGTACTTATTTTGAAAATAAATTTTGATAGTTTTAAAAAATTTTGGTGAAATAAAAAAATTATTTTTGAAAGAGAAATTTCAAAATAATATTAGGGTTGATTTCATTATTTTTTTTAAGAATTTTCATTTTTTGATGAATATTGAAAACTACTAAATTTTAATTGAAAACAGACTTATCGTCTAATATGTTAATATAATTAAATTATATTATAATTTGGTTTTAAGGTTTAATTAGTTCAATTATACATCAATAAACTCATTTTTGGTCATTGGAATCAGTTTCACACTGAAATTTGATATAAGTACATTTCCATCTTTTGTACATGATCACATTGAAAACTCATTGTTTTGTCCTATATATAGGATTATTTTTATGTAAATATCTACCATATATGTGATTGGAATATTGATAAATAGATTCCATAGTCATAATCAAAATAATATATAATATATAATAATGTATAATTAATTTTTTAAAAACATTATTAGTGAATATAGTTAAGATTAACTATGATAATAAAGAGGAAAATAGGTTTAGCAAGGGATAAAAGTTTAAATTATGTGGTAAAAGGACCTAGAAACATGCCTAAAACCAATTGGATATCCATATATCGACCATATACCTTATTTGATAAAATATGGATCATTATTAGATGAAAATTGTGTATAAGATACCTCCTAATAATGTTTACCTTTTTTGTATTTATATTTTTTCGATTCACCTCCCTTATAAATGGACACCACCTCTCGCCAATTTTCATAGCAGTCAATTCATTTGGCACATCCAACCACTTTTCAAATCAACTCCCATATTCCATATCTTCATCCTAGAAGCATCAGGTTTTCCTAAATCCAACCAATGGGGTTCTTCAGTGATAAATAAAATGACATAACTAAATAATAGGATGATTTAATGTGTATGAAATAAGTCTTCACTTTAGGTAATGGAATTTGTAGTCCCACTTTAATTTTCTATATTCTTATGAAATATTCACCACTAATTACATTTTTTGATGTGTAGAATAAACTCTGAAATTCTAAATATTTAATTTATTTTTTTCATGATATTAAATTTTTAAATCAATGTTATTCTTTCACAAATCTCACGCTTCAAAAGTTGCTAATGTAATAAGGTATTTCTATCTTACATTTATTTTCCCTGAGTCACAAGCCATGTCACAACATAATTCATGTATATGGTGTTTATAATCCCCATGAATATATTTTAGGATTGTTCTAATAATATTTATTTATATTTATAAATTCATTCTAGGATCTATCCTTTTTTATGTTATATTCTTCGAAAATACCAAATTTGTAATGATGTTTCTCAATAAGTTAGCTTTTATGAGATTCATGTTATGATATGCACCAATAATCATTCTTGATGGGTTTGTAAAAACACCTTGACATGTAATATCATGATTTTATCTATCCTTGTCACATTTTATATCACACATTATGTTATTACTTCACTAATATTATTATTCTATGATAACAATGTTGTGATATGTTTATGTTACAATCACATCATTTATCTATATTATTTGTGATTAATCTTCCATAGATTATTGTGATAAATATCTCAATAAATCTCATGAATTTTTTATCCTTTGTTCAATTATGATAGTTTCATGTAATGGTTCCATTTTTCTACTCATTGGATCTTACGATAATTTACAAATCATTTTTAATTAAATCCTACCACATTTCTCCATTTGGTCAAAAATCTGTTTCATCCAAGAATTATGGTTTCTAAAAATGTTTTCAAAAATGTGTTTAAATTATATTTTAATCAAATTTTTAAGGAAAATTATTTAAAAAAATTACCTCATAATTTTTTTTAAAATTGTTTTAAAATAATCCTTTATAGGTTTCAAAAATAATTTTCAAGGAAAAAGGTTTTTCAAAATGTTTTACTCTTTAAAAAGACTTAATAAAATTAGATAAGATATATTCCTTGAGATATGTTTTTAATAATTCTTTTGGATTTATTTATAATATTTCAATGTTTTCTTTAAATATATAAATTTTTAAAAAGTAGTGTGATTTAAAAAAATTATTTTTAATTAAAGGTTGTTTTCCTTATGAAATACTGCAAGTGATCTCTCAATATCCTTCTCTGCCTAAGATAATATGATTTTATATAGTTTTTTTATTTATTGGGAATATAATCAAATTAAACCATTATTAATATTTCTTTGAATGGATTATGTCTATTACGACATCTTATTTATGAATCCAATTTATCTTCCAAGTGTTATACCATAATAAAATTTTGGTGAACCCCACTTCTTTTCATGGGTTATTCAGTGATGAAATGGTTATGAAAAATGAAATTTTTATAGGGTATAATATAATTAAAATTTTATGATACCAATTTCAATTCATGGGTTATGATTATATGGATGTTTTTGATCTTATGGAACACAAATATATGACTATTAGATGATGGTTGGGACTTTTATCACCATGAAATGCCTTGGGTATTTATAAATGATCAATGGGTGCATCGGAGGGAATCCCAATTCTGAAAAAAAAGGGTAAATGGTAGGGAATCCTAAAAACAATAAGGTACATGGGAGGTCATCCCATGTACACAATAATAGTTTATATGGGAGGTTATCCAATGCTCAAAATACGCAGTAAATGGGAGGTCATCCCAAGCCTAAAGTAGTTACAAAAGGCATTAGCCCAAGACTAACATGTTATGATGGACTTGGTATGACGGCCCTGGTTTTTATTACACAATTAAACATAATTTATTACATAAACGTCACTTGACACAACATAGAAGATCGAGAGGTATAGTGTATTTGGGGATTAGGATCATTACATAACAACTTAAAACATTAAATACAACATCTTTATTCAAAAATTTCTTTTCATGACCACTACATTCCCTCGTACTTAGTATTGCATAGGATAAACTAAGGACATGCATAAGAAAAGGGTGATCTATAATGCCCAGTAAGGGAATAATCATGGAATAACAGGAGGAATAAAATATATGTTAGACAAAAAGAATATCAATAGATCACAAGAGAATCATAAACATAAAGGCATGATAAAACATGATAATCATAACATGGAAATGTGGAAAAAACACTTAACACGGAATTAGCATGAGCCATGGCTCATTGCACATGAAGCATGAGTAAACCCTCATTTAACATGAAGCATGAGTAAAAAATCAGTGCACTTAAATTAGCATGAGTCAAAACCCATTTCACATGAATTATTAGGATACTACACTTTACCCAATACATTATATCACTATAATGGCGCACCCTTCATAAACATTTCATTTCATGCATAAGTGTTCACAAAGATCATATAACATGGATTCATATAAAAAATTTATTTATTAAATGATAAAGGAACGTGTAATTAACACATGAAACATTATAATAAATAAGTAAATGTGCATAATGGTGAATACACTTTATTGAGAAATGGGCATGGTATTCACTACACAATGACATTGGCTTGGAAAATCGGTGAAATTTCAGCAGCGTAACGGTGTGACGTAAGAATTCATAAAAATGGTTGATGAGAGAGAAAGGTGTGTCTCATAATATGTACTGGAAATGTATAGTAAGTTGGTCATATAGATAAATGTCCCAAAAAATTCAATGGAATTTAATTCATGATTCAAAATAATCGCTTGAATGCAAGTGAGGAGAGATAACTTTCTTTCGGAATTCGGCATAGTAAAAGGTGTACATAAGAGGAATTTATTGGGAGATAAATGAGTCTATCATAATTAAAACATAAATAGGATAGTATGGGGGGGGTGAGGAACAATAACCCAACATTTATAATTGAAATTAAAAGGGCATAACAACATTATGAAAATTGGACAAAATGAGAAAGGAAGAAAAACCTTTACTTGGAAGTGTGCTTCTAAAGGTTTGAGAGAGGATTGAGAGAGGATTCTTGGGAGCTTGGGGAACCTTGGGAGGATTCTAGAGAGAGGAGGGAAGAGGTTGTATAAACTCCAAAGGATTTGTGTGAGGAGGAAGTGGAACCTTGGGTGGGTTTATATAGGAATGTTGAGGGAATTCTTTATTATTTAGGTTTGGGACACATCATTTTAAACTAATCCAAACCACAAACTAGATCATGGTTTCTCCCATGATTTTCAGAAAAGGGACGTAAAAAGAATATCTTATAAGGACTAAGTCCTCACTTCTTAAAATAATGGGGTTGATTATGTGGAGGGGAGTCACACTCCCAAGGAAAAAAATTTCAAAAGACAAATTGTTTAATAAGTATTGAAGGGTCCACTAAAGATTTGTAAAATAAATATAACAAATCTAGAGTCATGTTATTTTAAAGGTAATACATATATTTTCCAAACAGAATGTTTATATTATTTTATTAAATTTCTTTTGGGACATTATGATGTCATAAAACACATTATACAGTTAAACAGTATTTAATTTTTACCCAAAAATTTGATTGTCTCAGAAAATTATGAAAAATTCACCATTGGATAAGTTCGATGTCATGATTCTAGTAATAATATTAATTTTATCTAAATAATTTTTTAAATATGTTAATTTTTACTTTTAAAATAAAAACTGATATTTATCGAAAATTCATGAGTTTTGTCAAAAAATGGCTTTCAAACTTTAATAAAAATTACGATTTCATTCATAAAATTATATGATCGTTTATATTTAATAAAAATTAATTTAATAACAATAATAATATTTAATTTAAATATTATCTAATTCATAAATCCATTATTTCATCAAAATAGATTTCTTAGTTGAACATTAACTAAAAATACTGTTTGTGCTTAAAAAACTATTTACATGGTAACAAAAAAAATGAATGTATATTCATTATTATATAAAAAAATAATGTAAATAACCATAGTGATAAGGTCTTGTTACATAACTACTTATAACACCCGCATTAGACTAAAGGGCAATGTGTGTGATGATGACAGACTCTTGGGGTGCCTCGAATAACATTGCGCGGATGGTAATCTCTATCAACTTACACTTCTCTCATAGGCAGTCCTACTCGATCTTAACATATTCAATCTTGGTTTTGGATTGGTAAAGAGAAAAGTCCAAATATGCAACCTCCTTTCTGAGTTTTGACAAATGGGCTTCGTATGGGGCACGTCTTCTGGATGAGGCAATCCCTTTCTTTGTCTGAGTAAATTGGATTTGTTAAAGCCCAATATTTATACTAATCATGTGATCATTGTTAAATGTATATATAAGCAAAGGTCACAATTCTTAACAGTATTTTAAAATCCAAAAACATAAAACCAAAGAAGATGAAATTTTATAAAAACATTTTTTATAAAAATACATTTAATTAGATCTATATGGATTTCAATTAATGAACGTTTGGGTCATTACAATCTTCCCCCCTTAAGAAATTTATCCCATGAAATTTCATTTTCCCACACTAAAAGAGATTTGGGTAACTCTGCTTCATAATTTCATCTGATTCCCACATCAGATCTTCAAATTTGTGGTTTCACCACAACACTGTGATGAGGGGCATTTTCTTATTCCGAAGAACTTTTTCTCTACGATCAAAGATCTTCCCTGGTTACTCCTCATAAGAAAGATCATACTCTAACTATACCACATCTGAAGAGAGTACATGTAAAGGGTCTGGAATGTACTTCAATAATAAGGATACATGAATGACATCATGTACTTTGCCCATGGTAGGTGGAAGTGCTAGCTGATAGGCCACAACCCCGACACAACCAAGAATCTCCAAGGGGCCGATGTACCATGGACTTAACTACCATTTATTTACAAACCTCAAGACCTTATTCCATAGAGATATGCATAGAAATACCATGTCTCCAACTTGAAACTCAAGTTCTAGTTGACTGTAATCTACATAACTCTTCTGTCGACTCTGGGTTTCCTTGATATGTTGCCGAATGGTTTTCACCTTCTCCCCCATTTCTTCGACCATCTCTGGTCCAAGCAGCTTACGCTCACTGACCTCGTCCCAACACGCCGATGTTCTAAACCTTTTTCCCTAAAGGGCTTCATATGGTTCCATTTAGATGAATGAGTAGAAACTTTTATTATAAGAGAACTCAACTAGAGGAAGTTGTTGATCCCATCCTCATTTAAAGTCCATTGTGCATGCTCGAAACATGTCCTCAAGTGTTTGGATAGTTCGCTCAGATTGGCCATCAGTATGAGGATGATAGGCTATACTGATGTTCAGTTCAGTATTCAGAGCATGTTGATGAATCTTCCAAAACATAGAGGTGAATCTTGGATCTTGATCGGACACAATAGATAGTTCTACTCCAGGAAGCCTTACCACTTCCCTGATATATATTCGTGCAATTTTGATCCAATGAGAAATCATATCGAATGGAAATGAAGTGTGCAGCCTTTGTATGAAAATCCACAATAACCCAGATTGTATTGTTGCCTTTGGATGTCTTCAGAAGTCTGGTGACAAAGTCCATGGTGATGTACTCATATTTCCATTCTAGTATGGGAAATGGTTGCATCATCCCATTAGTCTTCTGCCTCTCTGCCTTCACTTGCTAACACACCATGCACATTTATGTATATTAAGAAATCTCTTTCTTCATATTATCCCACCAATAATACTCTGGGATATCTTGATACATCTTTTTGTTTCCTGGGTTAATAGAGAAATTTAGACTATGTACATCATCCAAAAGTTCCTTCTTCGGCCCCGGACATGATGGAGCACATAGTCTTTTCCCAAATTGGAAAATTCCTTCATAATTAAGATTAAACTCTGAGGATTTCCCTTTTTCGATAACTTCCACTTTTTCATAAATTCACACATAATCATTTTGAGCATCCTTTGAACATTTCATAAGTGATGGTTGAGAAATCATTTGTGAAAGGTTGGATGATGTTCCCTTCTTTATGATTTCCATGTCCATCTTCATAAAATCTAAGAAGATTGGATCATTTTCAATTCTCATCAATGATAGAATCTCTCGGTCCTTTCTACTTAGGGCATCTACCACCTTGTACACATTGTCAAGGTGGTAATGGATTGAGAAGTCATAGCCTTTGATCATCTCTAACTATCTTCGTTGGCTCATGTTCAACTCTTTCTGTATGAATATATACTTTACACTTTTTTAGTCTGTATATATTTCACACTTCTACTCAAAGAGATAATGCTGTCTAATTTTCAAAGTGAAGACCACTACAGCCAACTTGAGGTCATGTGTAGGATAGTTTTGTTCATGAACTTTCAATTTCCTTGAAGCATTGGCAATGACTTGGTCATTTTTCATCAACACATATCTCAGGACCTTCTTCGAAACATCACTAAATACCACAAAAAGTTCTCCACTTGTGGGTAAAGTGATAATGGGCGTAGTGATAATCCTCCTTTTCAACTCCTTGAAGCATTCTTCACATTCATCACTCCAAGATAACATTACTCCCTTTCGAGTAAGCTTGGTACGAGGGTTGGAAAATCGTGAGAAATTTGTCACAAATCGTCGATAATATATAGTTAACCCCATGAAGCTACAGATATCTATTACCGATGATGGCCTCGGCCATCCCTCAATTGCATATGTTTTGGAGGGATCTGAAGATAACCCATTACTTGTGATTATATGGCCCAAGAATGAGACCTCCTTTAACCAGAACTCACAATTGTTGTACTTTTGATAAAGCTTCTCCTTTCGTAAGGTATCTAGTATAGTTCTTAGATGCTCCTCATCATCCTCCTTTGTTTTGGAGTATATTAGAATATCATATATAAATAATACAAAAAAAAATTCGAGGTAATCTATAAAGACTCTATTCATCATGTCCATGAAGATTGTTCGAGAATTAGTGAGTCTGAAAGGCATTACTATGAATTCAGAGTTCTCGTATCTTGTACGAAAAGTAGTCTTGAGGGATATCTTCTTTCTTCACCCTTACGTGATAATATCCCAACTGAAAATCCACCCTGGAGAAGTATTTTTCCCCATGAAGCTGATCGAACAAGTCATCAATTCATGGGAGAGTATACTTGTTCATTATCGTGATATTGGTAAGATCACGATAATCAATGCAAAGGCACATTGACCCATCCTTCTTCATGATGAAGAGGACTGGTGGTCTGTAACAACCAAATGTTTTTCAATGGAAATTCCCTTCTTATAATTATTTCATAAAATAACATGAAAACACAATATAATGAACTACTATGTGATAAGTGACATTTAAACATATGTGTGTCACTTCTGTCTTTGGAATTTTAAAAATCTGACATACACGGTTGTGTTGAAGATGTTTTTTGGAGTCTAATGGAAAAAATAATTTTAGGTGAACACCAACGTTCCCTTGTGAATAGTAACCTACCCTTATGAATATTAATATGACCCTTATGAATAGTAAATCATCCAACATAATAGTAACCATACCCATGAATAATTAAATAAAATTTAGATATCTTAGAAAGTGATAATTTTACCTTAGTAAATGTTTTGGAATTTTGTAAGTCATAAATAATTAATTATAATTAATTAATTAATTTAATGGGAAATTTATTTTCTTAAAATGTATTCATTTTTTATCAAATCAATTTTTTAATGTTTTTAGAAAATTTTATAATACCCTACATAATTTTTGAAAGCACTATGAAATCAGTTTTAATCATTCAAACTGTTTTTAAGTAAATTATGATTTTAATTAAATATTAAATTAAGAATATTAAGAATATTTATTTTTGAAAAATGGAGTTCATTTTTGGATTCTACAGATCAAAAAATGGAAGGGTTAAATTTTTGTGATTTTTCTAAAATACATGAATTTTTTATGAATATTAGAATCCGATATTTCACAATAAATGCTAAATAATGGATTCATTGAGTCATCGATGATGTTCTACTGATGTAATCCTACTTGGTTCAGGATCACAGGATACAATTACTATTATTGGTCATTCATGACTCACTATTCCTTGTCTTGTGAAGAAATAATAAACAAATGAATTTTATATTAAGGAAACCCCTCTCCCCTCCACTATAAACACCACCCTTCACACACAAATTTCCTCACACATATAAAGCTCCAATACTTCACTAAACTCTGCCCAAACACCTTCCCTATCCCCCCTCCCATGTTAAATAGCTTTTTTTTCTCATCCAAATACCAAGCATAGGCCCTTAAGGATGATCTCAAGAGAAAGATTAAAGAGGCAATTTCTCTCCCTCTTCTCCTTTAATTTCCATTCACGTTCAAGTTCATTTTTGATCTTTCCCACCAATCATCATCCAAATGGTATTTTAACTCCATTATTATAAATATACTGTAATTGTATGATTCTAATGGGATATTATATCATCCAAACCTCTTTCCCTCTTCCTTTTATTTTATTAAAGAGAACGTTGTTTGTGAGGTGTTAATTCATCACCTTCAAGAACGACGTGCTTTCTTCATTCATTTCTACCTTCAGATCTGGTCATTATACCATTTTTTCATTGAGCCAGAATATGTTATATGTATTATGTTCTATTTAATGTTCTAAAACTAACTTCTGTTCATATTACTAAGTGATAAAATAAAACAAGTTCGTTGTGATCTAAAAACCACCCAAATTAACCCAAACAATCCTCATTTAATTATTATCTAATGATACTTCCATATGGATCTAATTAATTAATTATAATACAATTAAAACTTTTTTAATTTCATTAATAACATTTAATATCAGTTCTGTATGTTTACCCATGTTCTACCCAAACTTCAAGAATACAAGTGAACCACTCAAGAAAACCATAAAAACAAACATTCCCGAATAATGTTTTTAAATTATATAACTCGTCCTAAGGAACATAAAATCACTTAATGAAACCATAATGAACCATATTAATGTAAAAATGTTTCTGTGTTTCTAATTAATGAATATAATGTCATTATATAGGTCATTAAAGAGAAGGAAGTATTCAGATACAACGTAAGGGGAAATTATCGAACCCAATATTCATCCTCGGGGTTCTCCCCCTTTCACTTCATTTTTGATATGGTTAATACATTAAGATAATTTATTCATCATTATCTTACCTTTTATGGGATATAAATGTTTTATAATTATGTTTATGTCAAACCAAATGTTTTCCAAAAGAACTCTTCTTTTAAGAACTCAACTTTTACATCTCATTCATGGTTGATGGTTCTTGTATCAAGTATGTTGTTCCCTCTTTCTTTTGGGAACCCAAAGCTTATGAATGTATTCTTATGAGATGAAACCCATTCCTTTACATGGTTTAGTTATTTTCATTTTTTATATCTCTTCTATTCTTCAATCATGATAATGATAATAGTATGATGTGACGGGTGTACCCGGAATTATATAGCACAATATGAATGTTTGAATGTGACAGGTGCACCCTGAATTATATAGTGCTCCAATGCATTGGGTAAAGTGATTAATCTCATGAGTAAATGTAAAATGATGTTTGAACAAGATTCTATCTTGGTTCACAAGTATGTGTGGTAGTTAACCACTAAGACATGATGTTTCATTTTTACGCATTTCCACATTTCAAGTCTTATATATGCTTCCTATCATGTTCATGATCTCTTTCCCTTGTTATGATTATGATCACCCCATGCTATATTGTTCTTATCTATCCTATTACTGGGCTTCTAGATCACCCCTTTTGATGTATATCCTCCAGTGGATACATGTACTAAGGAGAGGACAAGTTCTAATAAGAATCTAGTGAAGAAGAAATTAAATAAACGTTTATGCTTGATGTTGTATTTGTTATGTGGGTTCCTAGTTTCCCCAAGACACTAAAACTTTTGGATCCTCTATGTGTAATACTATTATGTTGTTTTTTTTAAATGATGTAATGGTAATGTATGAAAAGGCTCGGGTCTCTATAGTTGGTATTAGAGGCATGGTTTAGTTAATTTGGGAATTAGGATTAGTGAACCCCAGATGAAACCTATAGCATGAGACTAAGTAAAAATATGCACACAAGAATATTTACCTATAGATCCCATATGTTATGTTTTTGGAATAAATTTTTTAAATGAATAAGTTATTCATGATTTGTTTACTTGGGTTTTTTCTATCCTTTTCTATTTTAGAAAATGGTGGGAACTGGGAGAAATCAGGCCAACAACTCATGCGAGGGCCAATGCAATGATTTCCCGAACGACGTACCCAATGATTTGGGAGTTGGAGTTCCAAACATCATGGAGATGTTTAACCAATTATCCTAGGTTATGAATAATAACCATAATAATGGGGAATTACCTCCTTCACCAAAGAGGTATCAATTGTAAATTGAATGTTTTATGCGGCAACAACCACCAACTTTTTGAAGATCATCCGATCCACTAGTTGCGGAACAGTGGGTCAACTCTATGGAGAAGATCTTTTATATGCTTCACTGTTCTGAGATGGAGAATGTGACTGTAGGCGTTTATCATCAAGATGGAGAAGCTGATCAATGGTGGGATTTGATTAAGAACACTATGCCAATGGAGGAAATTGAAGAGATGGAATGGGAAGACTTTATGATATTTTTTCTTAATAAGTATTTCCCACGAACTCTTCGTACAAAGATGGAGAGAGAATTTATACAGCTCAAGAAAAAATTTGTAGAATCTATCACATCCTATTAATCAAATTTTACAAGGCTTTCAAGATACGCTTTGGGTTTTTTATCAACATTGATAGAAAAATTGATAGATTATTTAGTGGATTAAGACCACACCTTCGAATGGTTCTTGAAATTAGAGACTTTGGGAGTTACGAAGAAGTCATTTGATGTGCCCTCAAAGTAGAGATGGAGTTTGGAGAATGGTAACATGTCTATGGGGATAATAAATGAAAGATGAAGTTTCAATCCACTGGATCTAATGATTAAGGTCAGAAGAAAACTCAATGACCCACATTCCAAAAATGTGGAATGTTTCACCATGGGAACTACCTCAAAGGGATGTGGAAGTGATTTATGTGTGGGAAGGAAGGACATCATTTCCAAGAGTGTCGAAAAGACACCAAAATGAAGGAAAATGTAGCTGATGAAAGGAGAGAACCACTCATGGTTCAATGCTACAACTGTAGGGAGCTAGGACACTATGAAAACCAGTGCACTAAACCTCGAGATCTCAAGGGTAATCAGCGTCAGCAGCCACCGAAGCCAAAGGAACGAGGGAAGTCTTATGCCATCACTACTGTGAAGGTGGAGCTTGATAATGAAGTCATACAAGGTACAATTCCTATTCACTCAAGAATGGAAAAAGTCTTATCTGATTTTGGATCTACGCATTCATTTATATCATGAAAGTTTGCTAGAATATGAAAACTTGAAGTAGAGATATCTGTAAAAACACCAAGTGGTGAAATAATTGCAACCCAAGTGTTTGAATATTCTCCTGTTGGCATATGTGGGATGATTCTTCCAGCAAATCTCATAATACTTACTTTGGGGTAATTCGATGCTATAATGGGAATGGATTGGCCCTCGTTATATAGATCACATATCAACTGTCAGGAAAAGGAAATATCTTTTCCTATTCTGAACCATCCCATGCTCCTCTATAAATGCAAGGATGATCATGAATCTCCTTTAAAAAATCCATCAATGTTGTGGGTGTTGATTCCCTATGAAGAATCATACCTCGCCCAAATGGTTGAGTTAAAGGAAAGTGCCAACTTTGAGGAAATTCCCATCGTGAGGGAATACGACAATGTATTTCCCAAAGAGTTACCAGGAATTCCACCCGTATCGTGAGGTAGATTTCTCAATTGAACTCATATCTAGAGATACTTCTATCTCGAAGTGTCCCTATAGGATGTCTCCTATAGAACTAGAGGAGCTAAAGAAGAAGCTACAAGAGCATCTAGATAAAGGGTTCATACGCCCTACTTCATCACCTTGGGGTTCACCAGTCCTCTTTGTGAAGAAGAAGGTTGGAACAAAGCGGTTGTGTATCGATTATCAGGGACTCAAAAAGATCACCATAAAAACAACTATCCTCTTCCAAGGATAGATGACCTGTTCGATCAGTTAAGAGGTTCTCAATACTTCTCAAAGGTGGATATTAGTTTTGGATATTATCAGGTAATGGTGAAGAAGGAAGATATTTAGAAGACCACCTTCCATACAAGGTATGGTCACAATGAGTTTTTGGTGATGCCCTTCAGACATACTAATTCCCCTGAAATATTCATAGATTTGATTAATATAGTCTTTAGAAATTACCTTGACAAATTTGTGGTAGTGTTTATTGATGATATTCTCATCAACTATAAGAGAAAGGAGGAACATGAAGAACAAATAAGACTTGTTTTGGCGATATTGAGAAAGCATAAGTTGTATACCAAGTTTAGAAAGTGAGACTTAGGATAAAGAAAGTCACGTTCATGGGACATGTGATCACAAGTCAGGGAATTTCTGTGGATCCTTTAAATAAAATCTCTTATAAGGACTAGACTAGGCCCTCTAGTGTCACCGAAATCCGTAGTTTTCTTGGATTAGCTGGGTACTACTGACGTTTTGTGAGAAACTTCTCACGATTGTCATGCCCGCAAACTAAATTAACAACAAAAGGGGTAAAGTATGTTTAGACAGAAGAATGTGAGGGAAGCTTCAAGGAGCTAAAGAGAAGGCTGATCACTGCACCTCTACTCACACTACCAAAAAGTGGAGAAAGTTTTGTGATATGTTTTGATGCTTCAAAGAAAGTATTGGGTTGTGTACTCATGAAAAATGAAAATGTGATTGCCTATGCCTCACTGCAGTTGAAGATCCATGAGCAGAACTACCCGATGCATGATCTAGAGTTGGCATCCGTGATTTTTGCCTCGAAAATATGAAGGCACTACCTTTATGGAGAGAAGTGTGACATATACACCGACCAAAAGAGCCTAATGTATATATTCACACAAAATGAGCTCAACTTGTGTCATAGGAGATGGTTAGAGCTAATCAAGGATTACTATTTCTATATTCACTATCATCCTGGAAAGGCAAACAAGGTAGCTGATGCTCTAAGCATAAAAGAAACTGCTAATCTATCCATGCTGTTGATTGAGAAAGGCCCTATCATCATGGATATGCAAAGAATGGATTTGGAAATCATAAGGGTAGGGGAAACATCCTACCATGCCCAAATGTTTGCGCAACCATCCATCCTGGAGAAGATTAAGGAAGCACAAAGGGATGATGTGGAGATACAAAAGAGGATGAAAGCAGTAATGGAAGGGAATCTGCAAGAGATCCATATCGACAATGATGGCGTCATTCAGTTTGGAACGTGGATTTGTGTGCCTTCGTCACCCGGGATAAGGAAGGAGCTATTGGACAATGCCCATATCTCAAATTTCTCTATCCATCATGGGAGTACCAAGATGTATCATGATTTTTTAGAACACTTCTGGTGGGATAACATGAAGAAGGAGATTGCGGAATATATATCAAGGTGCTTGGTATGTCAGCAAGTTAAAGTTGAGCGACAAAAGTCTAAAGGTATGATGCAGTCATTGCCTATACCCATGTAGAAATGGGAAAATATTATTATGGACTTTTTCATGGATCTTCCAAATACATCAAAGGGAAATAATGTGGTATGGATTGTGGTTGACCGACTCACCAAGAATGCACATTTTATCGCTATTCGGGAAGACCTCTCGCTTAAACAACTTGCCGAGATATATGTGACGGAATTTGTGAGACTATACGATGTTCCCCACTCAATTGTCTCTGACCACGATCCAAGGTTCACATCTAAATTCTGGAAGATCCTTCGATGTTGGAGATAATGTCTTCCTTTGAATATCTCTATGGAAGAGAGTCATGCGATTCGGGATGAAAGGGAAGCTACGCCTAAGGTATATTGGCCCCTTTGAAATCCTTGACAGCATAGGAGCTATGGCCTATAGTCTTGAACTTCCAACAAATATGGATCAAGTTCATGATGTGTTTCATTTATTACTACTGAGGAAGTACATACGAGACCCCTCACATATACTAAACTCTGATGTGGTGAAGCTGGATGATGATCACTCCTATAAGGATCACCCAGTAATGTTTTTTGATCAGAGAGATAAGGTTCTTCGTAACAAGACAACCCATCTTGTCAAAGTGTTGTGGAGGAACCATAATTTTTAGGAAGCAACTTGGGAACCATAAGAGGCAATGAAGGAGAAGTACCCTCACCAGTTTTGGTAAAGTGAAATTTTGGGGGTGAAATTTCTTAAGGGGGGAATAATGTAACCACACAATGTTTTTAAAAGGAAATTAACATCTTATAATTATGGAATAAAATAACATGAAAACAAAAAATAATGAACTACTAAGTGATTATAGACATTTAAAAATAATTTTGTCACTTATGTGTTTGGAATTTCGAAAATCAGACATACATGGTTGTGTTCAAGAATATTTTTGGAGTCTAATGGAAAAAATAATTTTCGGTGAAGAGTAACATACCCTTGTGGATAGTAACATACCCATATGAACAATAATATAACCCTTACGAATATTAAATAATCCAACATAATATTAACCTTACCCATGAACAATTAAATAAAATTTAGACATTTTTGAAAGTGACAATTTGACCTTAGTAAACGTTTTGGAATTTTGTATGTCATAAATAAACAATTATAATTAATTAATTAATTTAAAGGAAAATGTATTTTCTTAAAATATATTCATTATTTATCAAATCAATGTCTTATAGTTTTTAGATAATTTTATAAGACCTACGTAATTTTTGAAAGCACTATAAAATCTGTATTAATCTTAAAAACTCTTTTTAGGTAAATTATGATTTTAATTAAATATTAAATTAATAATATTTTGAAAATTATTTTATAAAAATGGACCTCATTTTTGGATTATACACATTGAAAAATGGTGTGGTTAATGTTTTGGGATTTTTCTAAAATACTTGAATTTTTGATGAATAGTTGAATCAGATAATTCACAATAAATGCTAAATAATGGATTAATTGAGTCATCGATGATGTTATGATGGTGTAAGCCCTCTTGGATCAGGATCACATCATAAAATTACTATTCATGGTCATTCAAGACTCACTATTCCTTGTCTTGGGAAGAAATAATAAACTAATGAAGTTTATATTAAGGAAACCCCTCTCCCCTCCACTAAAAAAATCACCCTTCACACCCTAATTTCCTCACACCTCTCAAGCTCCAAGCCTTCTCTAAAATCTACCCAAACACCTTCCCTATCCCCTTTACCACGTTCAAGAGCTGATGGTCTCATCAAAAGACCATGATTAGGCCCTTAAGGAGGATCTCAAGAGGAAGATTTAAGAGGCAATTTCTCTCCCTCTTCTCCTTTAATTTCCTTTCATGTTCAAGTTCATTTTTGATCACTCTCCACCTATCGTCATCCAAATGGTATTTTAACTCTATAATTATACATATACTGTAATTCTATTATTATAATGGGATATTATTTCATCCAACACCCTTTCCCTCATCCTTTTATTTTATTAAAGAGAACGTTGTTTGTGAGGTGTTAATTCATCACCTTCAAGAACGACGTGCTTTCTTCTATCATTTCTTCCTTCACATCTGGTAATGAAACAATTTTTATGGTTGAACCAGAATATTTTATATGTATTATGTCCTATTTAATGTTCTGAAACTAACTTATGTTTATATTACTATGTGATAAAATAAAATAAGTTCGTTGTGATCGAAAAACCGCCCAAATTAACCCAATCAATCATCATTTAATTATAATCTAATGATACATCCATATGGATCTAATATAATTCATTATAAGATCATTAAAACTCTGGTAATATCATTAATAACATGTAACATCATTTCTGATTGTTTACCCATGTTCTACCCAAACATCAAGAATACAAGTGAACCACTCAAGAACACCATCAAAATAAACATTCCCGAATAAATTTTTTAAACTCTATAACTCGTCCAAAGGCACATAAAATAACTAAATGAAACCATAATGAAACATATTAATGTACACATGGTTCTGTATTTCTAATTAATTAATATAATGTCATTATACAGGGTTTTTAAATAGAAGTAAGTTTTCGGATACAAGGTAAGGGGAAATTTTTTCAACCCCACTTTCATCCTTCATGTTCTCCCTCTTTCACTTAATTTTTGATATGGTTACTCCATAAATATCATTTATTCATCATTACCTTAACTTTTATGGGATATACATGTTTTATAATAAAGTTTATGTCAAACCAATTGTTTTTTAAAAGAACTCTTCTTTTAAGAACTCAACTTTTACCTCTCATTCATGGTTGATGGTTCTTGTACCAAGTATGTCGTTCCCTCATTCTTTTGGGAACCCAAAGATTATGAATTTATTCTTATGATATGGAACCCATTCTTTTACATGGGATAGTTATGTTCATTAGTGATATGTTTTCTATGTAGAAATCATGATAATGATAATGTTATGATGTAACAGGTGCACCCGGAATTATATAGCGCAATATGAATGTTTGAATGTGATGGGTGCACCCAGAATTATACAACGCTCCAATGCATTGGGTAAAGTGATGAATCTCATGATTAAATTTGAAATGATGTGTGAACAATATTCTAGATTGTTTCACAAATATGTGTGGTAGTTAACCACTGACACATGATGTTTCATTTTTATGCATTGCCACATTTCAAGTATTATATATTCTTCCTATCATGTTCATGATCTTTTTCCCATATTATGATTATGATCACCCCATGCTATATTGTTATTATCTATCCTTTTACTGGGCTTCTAGCTCACACCTTTTGATGTATGTCCTCAGGTGGCTACATGTACTAAGGAGAGGACAAGTGCCAATAAGAATCTAGAGAAGTAGAAATTAAATAAATGTTTATGCTTGATGTTGTATTTGTTATGTGGGGTCCTAGTTTTCCCAAGACACTAAACATTTGGATCATCTATGTGTAATTATTTTATGATTTTTATCTTTAAAATTATGTAATGGTAATGTAAGAAAAGGCTCGGGTCGCTATATGGTACCCATGGCGAAGCACTTTGGTGCATAGACCCTTTATCTAGGTTCTCCTATAGTTGCTTCTTCAGCTCCTCAAGCTCCTTAACATCCATTATATATGGAGTCTTGGATATTGGCAACACCCCAGGTATATGATCAATTGAGAATTCAATATTTATTTTAGGAGGAAGACCAGGAAATTCCCCGGGAAACACTTCTGCGAATTGAATCACAATAGGCATGTCTTCTAGGATGGTTTCCTCTTTATAGTCAATCATCAGAGCTAGATATGCATGCTCATAGGATAGTAATATCCACACTTGATATGATGGAGAAAATGAAAATTCATCTTCCTACTTGCACTTGTAATGAATAGGGGGGTCAATTCTCTACATGGAGAGTGATTTCCCTCTCACGGAAATTTATGTTGGCTATATATTAGGAATGCCAATCCATGCCATGAATTGTATCAAATTCTACCAGAGGGAGTAGGAACAGGTTCGTCAGGAAGTTCAATCCACAGATTCTGATGGAGGAGGAGTTATATTCATGGGATGTAATGATTGCCCCATTTTTTATACTCACTGACATCTTCACTTCAATGATTTGTGGTAGTTCACCGATTTTTCTACTAAACATTCGATATATAAAATAATGCATTGAACCTAAATCAAAAATTACATTCTCTATACTTGAATTCATAACTAGTGTACCGGTCACCACTTCATAGTCGGGTTTCACATCAGGAGTAGTGATGGAAAAATATCTCCCTTTCTACCTTGGAGGTTGTTGGTTGCCGCCGAAAACCCTTGGCTTAGGGCATTGATTTTCAAGATGCCATGGTTCTTTGTAGTTGTAGAAATGAACCATGCTTTGAGGTTCGAATGGAGTATTCCTCTCCTCTATCACAGCTGCAGGTCTTTCTCACCGACATTTAATAGCCAGGTACCCTTCTCATCCACACCTAAAGCATTTCCTCATCCCCTTTAGGCAATTTCTTGGGTATTTGTTTCTGCACCTTGGCATGTGGGGTGATGGATCTTCTTAGCACCATCGGATTTATCCATAGGACCACCAGTATTGAAGTCCACCTTATGCTTCTGGTCCCCATGATACCCCTGAGATTCTCTGATCTCCATTTTGACCTTGAGGGCACATCAGACAATTTACTCATAGCTATCAAAGTCATGGATCGCCAGCACTTTTCATAGGCAAGGATTTATCCAACCAAAGAATTGCTAAACCTTGCATTCGGGGGTAACAACAAAACCAAAAACGTATCTTTCAAGACTTGTGAAGTTTTCCTCATACACTCCAATAGATTAATCGTCTTTTTTCTCGAGGGCATGGAAGTCCCTTTTCATCATAAGCTAGAGGGTGTGTAGAAATTATTTATTCAAAAACATCTTTTGAAAATCCTTCCCTTCTAATGCCTTGATCTCCTCCTCAGGCTTCATATTTTTTATCAACATCATCCATTGATCAGCTTCAACCTACATACGATAAGCAGCCAAGAAAACATTCTCTTGTGCAAAACATTGAAGTATGGAGAAGATATTTTCAATGGAGTTGATCTGTGGTTCAGATATTGAGGGATCAGATGATCCATTAAAAGTAGGAGGGCTTTGTATCATGAAGCTCTCGATAGAGACTAGTTCGTTCTTAGGGGGGTTGAACATTCTTCTTGACCCATGTTTCTATTAAAATCTTGAGTTATCTAAGAGAGAAGCATGACAAAGTTTATGATTCCCGCTTCCATTGGATTGGGAATCTCATTAGTACAGTCATCACATTGATCTTCACATCAGTTGTTAGCCCGAGTCCTCCTATTACCGGCCATTCGCTAGAATAAAAGGATAGTTAGGGGTAACACATAAAGAGTAACACAAGGAAAAAACTAATGAGTTATAAATACCTTTTATTTCCTTATCATATGAATCTATTAGCTTCAGTCTATGTTTTTAATGATCTACTTTCTAAGATATATTCTTAGGGCATTTTTCCCCTTAATATTGGTTCATACTAAGATTGTTAATTTACCAAATCATATCCCATTTGAGTGTCGTAACCAAGAGTGCATCAATCCCCATTGTCATGCCCCAGTTCCCATTCGAGTCTAGCTCAAAGCAGTGTTTTCAGGTTTTACCCCAAGGATACATCTATGCTAGAGCTGCCTCTACCTGCTCATATCCAGACATGGATGTATTTTCTTGATAAACCACTTACTCAAAACTCACCAAAACTTTGTGATGTTTTTATTATACTTATTCTTGTCTCTAAGGATTTACTAGGGTATTCTAATAATAATCCCAAAAATAACTAAACCTATCCTCTGATACTAACTATGACAACCCTACTTTTTGTTACACAATTAATAATAATTTATTAAATAAACATCACTTGGTACAACTTAGAGGATCGAGAGGTATTGTTTCTTTGGGTATTAGGATCATTACATAACAAATTAAAAAGATTAAATATAATATCTTTATTGAAAACTTCATTTACATGACCACTACATTCCCTCGTACTTAGCATTGCATGGGATAACCTGAGGATATGCATAAGAAAAGGGTGAGCTCTAAAGCCCAGTGAGGGAATAATCATGGAATAACATGATGAATACAACACATGTTAGAAAATAGTCATATCAATAGATAATAATAGAAGAATAAACATAAATTAATGATAAATCATGATAATCATAACATGGAAATGTGGCAACAACACATAACATGGAAGTAGCATGAGCCAAGGATCATTGCACATGGAGCATGGGTAAACTCTCATTGCACATGAAGCACGAGTAAACCCTAATTTCACATTAATTTTCATGGGTCAATACCCATTGAAAATGACGTATCATGATAGTACACTTTACATAATGCATTGAAGTGCTATAAGGGCGCACCCTTCTTAAACATTTCATTTCATGCATAAGTGTGCCACATGGATCATATAACATGGATTCATAAAACATAATTATTAATTCCACGATAAAGAAATTTGGAAGTAATAAATTAAACATTATAATCAATATGTAAATTTGCCTAAATATGAATACCCTTGATAGAGGAATGGGCTTGGAATTCACTATACAATGACATTGGCTAGGAAAACCGGTGCAATTTCGGCAGCGTAACAACGTGACGTAAGAATTCATAAAAATGGTTAATGGGAGAGAAATTGGTGTCTCATAATTTTTATATGAAATGGACAGTATGTGGGTCATATATATACATGTCCCAACAATTTTAATGGAATTTATAATCATGATACCAAATAATTTATTGGATGCAAGTGATGAGATAAAAATTCCTTTCAGAATTTTGGCATAGTAACAGGTGTACATGGGAGGAATTTATTGAGAGAGAAATGGGTCTCTCATAATTAAAAAATAAATTCGGAAGTATGGGGTAGTTTTAAAACCATACCCCAACATTTATAATTGAAATTAAAAGGGAAAAACAACATTTAAAAAATTGAAAAAAAAAAGAGAAAGGATGAAAAACCCTTACTTGTATGTGTTCTTCCAAATGCTTAAGAGAGGATTGAGAGAAGCTTTTTGGGATCTTTGGGTGACTTGGGAGGATTATAGAGATAGTATGGTAGATCTTGGATAAACTCCATTGGAATTTAGTGAGGAGGAAGTGGGAGCTTGGGGTGGTTTATATTGGAAGGGGGGTGGAATTCTTTATTATTTAGGTTTGGGACACCTCACATTAAACTAATACAAACCACAAAGCAGCCCAGGTTTTTTTACAATGGGTTTTGGAAAAGGGAAGTGAAAAAAAATATTTTATAAGGCCAATGTCCGAACTTCTTAAAATAATGGGGTTTCTTATGTGGAGGTGATTCCAACTCCCAAGGAAAACAATTTAAAAAGACAAAATGTTTAATAAGTCTTGAAGGTTCCACTAATGCTTTTTAAAATAAATAAAACAAATCCAAAATCATATTATTTTAATGGAAAAACATATATTTTCCAACCATAATGTTTATATTATTATATTAGATCACTATTGGGACATTATTATGTCATAAAACACATTATATATTTAAACGGTATTTAATTTTTACCCAAAAATTTTACTGTCTCAAAAAATTATGAAAAATTCACCATTGGAAAATATATACATCCTGATTCCAGAAATAATATTCATTTTATCTAATTAATTTTATTAATATGTTAATTTTCACTTTTAAAATAAAAACTTACACTTATAAAAAATTCATGGGTTTTTGACAAAAATGGCTTTCAAACCATAATAAAAATTATGATTGTGTTCATAAAATAATACGAGAATGTATATTTAATAAAAATTAATTTAATAACAATAATAATATTTAATTAAAATTTTATTTGATTAAAAAATCCATTAATTCATCAAAATAGATTTCTTAGTTGAACATTAACTAAAAATAATATTTGTGCTTTAAAAACTATTTACAAGGTAACAATAATAAAATGAAAGTATATTAATTATTATATAAAAAAATAATGTACATAACAATAGTGTTATGGTCTTGTTACATAACCCCTTAAACACTCGCATAAGACTAAAGGGTAAGGTGTGCGATGTTGACAGACTCTTGGGGTGGCTCGGATCACTTTGCTCGTGTGGTAATCTCTAACAACTTTCACTTCTCTCGTTGGCAGTCCCGCTCGAGCATAACTTATTCAAGATCATCTTGGGCTTGGTCAATAGCGAAGCCCAAAGACAGAACATCCTTTCTGAGATCTGACAAATGGGATTTATATGGGGCACGTCTACTGGATGAGGACATTTCTTCCTTTGTTTGAGTAAATTGGATTTGTTAAAGCCCTATATTTTTACTAATCATGTGATCACTGTTCAACAATTATATTAGCAACGGTCACAAATATTAACTGTATTTTAAAATCCAAAATCATAAAACCAAAGAAGTTGAAATTTTTTATAAACATTTTACATAAATAAATATTTAATTAGATCAAGTGGGATTTCCATTAATGAATGATTGGATCGTTACACTTGGTAGGTAGCCTGGGAATAAAGATTTATATTCTTATGTGTAAGCCAAATTTTCATGAATTATTCCTATATTATATTCTAATAGATTATGTTCAAGGATTGTCCTATGATTCATATCTTATGAATTATATATACATATTCCATGACTTGTGATTATGATATTTCACATACAGTGTATTATTTTCAAATGTCATGTTCATGTTCTCGTACACTTATTTTCCTGATATGCTTACGTATCTATTTCATTTACCCTTACTAATCATATAATCTCATCCTTTATTATGTTTCCCTTCTCAAGGATATGAATAATTGTATTATGTTTGAGTAATAAAGGGGAATATCTTTGGGAAAAAATTCTAAATCATTCACTAAACTAGAAGATAGTGTTATATGATTACAATGTCACTAAACTATTACTGTCCTTGAGCATCAATTTTTTTAATGTAATAAATATTCATCAAAAAAGATATAATACCCACATAAGTTTAGACTAGGTGAATACTATTAGTATCAAAGGAAAGTATCAGTTTGATTTTGGATACAAGTGTGATAAGAATTTAGTGATATCCAAAGGGATGTTTATAAGGATATGTCTATGGATGTCTCTTTGGATAAGTCTAAGGATGAGTTCTGAAATATCCTAGAATTGTTTTAATGGATTTAGAGAGAAATTTCCTAAATTTACACCCCTTATTGTTTATTATAGGTGGATGTGAGTATATCACATATGTATATAGGGTAAACAACCTTGAAAAAACTTTATTGAGATGGAATCAATTGGGAACTACTACATGACAGGGCATCTTATTGCACATTTGGTTTGACACTCCCTAAGAATATTATTTGAAAATTCAGAAAATATTTATGAGAAATAGAGATGGATTTAATTAGATGATGACTATGAAAAAACAATGATGAACCTAAGGTGTCCTATAATAAATAATATTTTTTCATGAATTAAACAACTTATTTGTGATTTTTAATGATTATGTGGTTTTATTATATGATATGTGTTTCCCACTCTATAATTTTTTGTTTTAGTCAGTGGATGTAATCCAAATAAAAAAGTTAATTCGGACTGTGAAAAATAATATGTTGATGATAAGTCAAATGGAATGATGACTATCATTAATAACATCTTGATTATTCCAAATTATTTTCAATAGAACATAATTAACAATGTATACCATAACCAACTCTTAAAATCACCATAAAAGATAAGTAAAGAGTTCTCTGAGACTTCATGTATTAGAGATAATGGAGGATAGAATATTTAATATTAAATGTGATGAGAATGAGGAAAGAAACACCTATGTGAATGTATTATAGGATCTTGATTGTGTTTTAACTTTTGAAATGAGAGGAACAAATAAATTATTCGAAAATAGAAAATAAAAAAGTTTAGTTAACGCAATTGATCAAAATATTGGTCTACCTATGATTTTATCAATGGATGAATTCTGCAAATACAGAAAATATGGGAATTATGAATATATACTTCCAAATGATAAATATAGATAGAAGAATCCGAAAGGAGGAATGATTAATGATTATATTTTTTATGATGAAGAGGCTAGAGATGGCATGTGAATGAAAAGAAGTATTAAAGAATAATATGATGAATCTTATTAAAATTTTTTGATGGAATTAGGATTAATAAAGTATTTATGTTTTTTAGTTGAAAGATTTTATTATCTAAATTATTAAATATATAATGATTTTTCAAAATATGTTTTCTTTAATGAGCTGAAAGAATATGCTGAATGTTATTGATAACCTTAATAATTTATTTAATTGTGGGTTTATAATTTAAAATTTCTGAAATAGGACACAAAACATTTTACTAAGGACAAGAAAATGAAATATAGTATATATAAAGTGATGATTATGTGAATAAATTAATTTATATAGTTTTTATAACGTCATAAATGATAAAGGATTTGTTATCAATGTGGTTTATGTTATCGTTGATGATGTTTATACTATTTTTTGGATTTAAGGAATATATCAGATAATCATTGGAATATGGAAGAATGCATGTTTTCAATATGGATTTCTGGTAATTAAAATTTTTACCATGTTCTAAGATAGAAAATGATTAGGCTATTCACAAATTTTTTAGGTGACATACAATATATAATTTATATTTTACGATGGATCAATTTTATTTTGATTTTGAGAAATTTAGGGACCTTATTTCTAATTTTTTGGTTATTCATTGTTCAGAAGTGTTATGATGATAAAAATTAATGGGATCGTTTATGTTAATAATAGTATGAGGTGTTAGTGATTAAATTATTATCTCACTATATTATGATTCATGTATATTATATAACCTTTTCAAACAATTTTTAAAAGATGTTAACTAAATACAAATGAAATGACTTATTGTTTTATTTATAGATCTCATGATGCTTTAATACATTAAGAAAGACATATTCACCTTTAGTCCCTCGAGTAAGAGATTATGTGGGAATTGGTCAAGGCACACCCAAAGGTTGTGCTTATGTCTATGGAATGGTATGAAATCAGGTAAGTATATCTTCTTTTGAACATTCTCAATGTTCAAGAAAGGGGACTTAAAAAAATTCCTTTTGCAATGAATTTCATGATATTAATTACATCATAATACCAAATTGTGTTATGGTTTAATGGAGACTAACATTCTATGTACCACCAAATTTCTTATGATTAGTGATCTTTATGATTCTATATAATTATTTATTCTCTTCTTCTATTTCCAAATCATAGCCTTCAACCTATGTTCTCCTATTTGGAAACCAAGTTTTTGTTACATTTGGTAACCAATATATTTCCATCATCCCATTTTTTAAGGGATTTTTAGTATTCATTTTTATGATGTGGATTTATAGGAATGAAATTTTCCATTATTAATACTTCAATTAACTATATTGTTTTTTATTAAATCATTAATTTTAAAAGGGATATAATGTAACACCTTGAGTGTTTATGAGAAATTTTTTCCAAAAAAAATTAAATTTATTTGATGGATTCTATATCACACAACACCATGTTCTGACTAATTTATATAAAACACAAATTTAAGATTTCACAACTTTAAACATTGATTTTAGCTAACGATACATGAAATACTGAGTCCCATTGATATCTTGTGTTATAAAAATGACCATGTTTTTGAAAACTGAAAAATTCTATTAAAATTATTATTAAAATAATATTATATTTACCACATAGCCATTGGGATTGTGGGTATAAAAAAATTAACTAAATTCTGAAAATATGATTAATCAATTGTTATAAAATGAATTATTTGGAAAATAAATAATTTGAAATTAATCTATGAACTAACTGATAACAAAAAATTCATTTTCTAAAAAAACTGTTTTTCTATACACAAACATGTTTTCTTCCAATTAATTAAAAAAAATCACTTTTGACTAATTATTTAAATGAAAATGATATATAATATATTCATTATAATATTAAGTATTAAACTTATTTTTTTAATATAAATGATATAATAATAAATTCAATCTTAGGAATAAATAGATGTATTTTTCAAAAAGGTAGATTTACTACATTTTAATGATACCCCAATTTTAAAAATAAATTATACAATTTAATTAATTTTATTTGGAAAAATAAACTTTATATTTGAAATCATAATTTAAAAATTAGATTATTATTAAATTTTTTTATTTTTATGGGAAGCTTTATATTTTAGTTAATGTTGAAAAATACTAAATTATAATTGAATAATGTCATTTTATCTAATTTATTTATATAGTAAAATTATATTTTAATTTGGTTTTTAAATATATTTATATCAATTATACATAAATAAAACCAATTTAGGTCATTGTAATAAATTTCAAAATGAAACATCACATAAAAACAAAATAAACTGTAGAATATTTTCACTTTAAAAACACATTGTTTTTGTCCCATGTACATGAATAATATTAAATTAATTAATAATATCTATGTGATTATAATTTTGAAAAAAATATTTAATATTTTGAAATCATATAGTCTATAAAATATAATAATATTAACTTCTTATTTTACCAAATTTTTTAGTGAAAATACAAAAAATTAATTAAAACAACAAAGAGAAAAATGAGGTCACCAAGGGAATAATCATTAACTGATGGGAAAAACGTACCAATAAACATGAAGTAAACCCATTGTTTGGAAATATTTATACCATATACCCTCTTTATCAAATAATTTCCATTATTTTGGGATCATTGTGTAAGGGATGCCACCATATAGTGGAGACCTTTTTCATACTTACAGGTTTTCCAGTCCCCTCCCTTATAAAAGGACACCACCTCTCCCCCACTATTCACACCTATAAATCCATTTAGCTAGTTAAAAAACATACCAAATATACTACTAATGTATTTAACATCATATTAGAGGCCTAAATTGTGGAAAAATCTAACCGGGGAAGTCCTTTTGTGCAATCCAAAAGGAGATACTTGAAGAATATAAGGTTTGAACATCTATGATGGAAGCCAAGACTTAACGTATGTGGATATATAGTGTCACTTTTATTTCTACGAGTATTATTACAGTCCAACACTAATTGTTTTTAGTTAATATACTAACCTATGACATTTTATATCATGAGATTCAATTATTTCATGATAATAAAAGTATCAATTATTGTTATTCTATCCCGGATCTCATGATTGAAATGTTACTCATGTAATAAGGGATTACCATATTAGTTTATTTTCTTTGAGATAGAATACATGTTCACCACCTATATATGTTTGTGTAGACGTTCCATGTATTTAAATTTTTATTAATATACTAATAATTATTGGTATTGATATATCCACTATAATATTTCTATTTCCTGGTGTTTTCTAATTCAAAATATATTAAATAGGTAAAGGACTTTTACCTAAAATTTTCTTCATTGAGATGTCTATTAATATATTCTGATATATTATTTTATAATGTTTATATAAAGAAACATTGAAATTTAATTTCATGAATTTTTCTATCATAGTGATATATTATGATCCATTTTTTTTACTACTTCATGGATATTACAATTCAATGTTACCAAAACAGAAAAAAAAATTATGTTACAATCTCATTGTTTATCAGTATTTTTTATTATTATTCATCCTTTTATAAAACATTTTGAAACTTATCCCAATAAATATCATGTATTTTCTTCTATAATGGTTATTGAGGATATATTCAACTAATGGTACCATTTTTACACATTTTAGTAATTATAATAATTAAAAAAGTATTTTAAATAAAATCGTACCATATTTTTATTTTCATTCAAAACTATATTTTAATCAAAATCCATGATTTCTAAAAAAATCTAAATTTTTTAATCATATTAATTTCAATATCCAATATAATTATTTTTGAGATGTTTTGTGATATAAAATGAGTAAATAATTGTTTTCAAAGATTCCTCAATAAGATATCAATGTTTTTTTTCAATGAAAATGGTCTTTTCAAAATGTTTTGTGACTTCAAAATCATTTATTAAAACATGAAAAATATTTGTCTTCATAAATAATTGGAATTTTTTTAAATAATAATTTATAAAAATTCAATTATTTTTGCAAGGAAATGTATTTTTAAAGTGTTTTTTGATTTATAAAATAGATTTTAAATGATTGGTTTTTTACCTTATGAAATGATCCATGTGATATTTAAAAATTATTCTCTATATTAGTAGAAGAAATTTTATATAGGTTATGATTTATTTTTAATACGATCAAAGGACGCCATTCTTATTATTTATTTTATTTATTTATGATAATGATGACATGTTGTTTATGAAATCAATTTCTCTTCCATAGGTTATACCATGATTAAATTATACTGAAACCCACTTCTTTTCACGGTGGATGAAATGATTAAATGATTATGAGTCTTGTCTCATTTTCAATAGTGATGATATAATTAATTTTTTTACCGATTTTATATCTTGGGTTATGATATGATAAATCATTATGATATTATCACACACATATTTTTGATTATTAGGTTATGGGTGGGACCTATATCTCCCTCCAATGAATTGGGTAATGATAAATTCTATATGAGCTCAAAGGTTACATGGGACGGTATTGAAATCCCACACTAAGGGAGTATACAAGATAGAATCCAAAGCTCATAAAATAAGGGCACATAAGAGGAAATAAAAGGCCTACAATAAGAGGGTACATGGGCCGTATCCCATTCCTAACTTATTATAATGGTCTCGGTATGTATCTTTGAAATTATATTTTATATAATTGTATGTATACCACAAATCCTCTATCTTATTCATCATTTATGATTTCTGGGATCATTATGTTTATTTCCTTATGATTCAGGTCTCATGAACTTCTAATATTGATCCCATTACTCATGTTTAGTATCTTTAAAATTACTGTTATGATCTCTTAATGTTATAATAACATTTTCATACCCCCTATAGTCATGTTTATTCTATCATATCTCCATTTTTTACCCATACCGAGCATCTGATATCACCCCGTTTTAAGTTTCCTTTCCCTTAATTATGAAGAATGGTTTTATCTACAAGTATTAAAGGTGGATATCTTTATGGGAGATTTTGATCATCATTCACCAAGATTGAAGAATTTTTTTTCATTCTTCCAAAGTTACTAAACTATCATATTCCATGGGGATGTATTTTTTCTAAATAGTAAATATTTTTCTAAAATTATTTAATACAAATGTATTCTAAGATTGGGTTGCTATATGGAGTTCTAGATCCCATAATGAGAATACTTAAGAGTGTGAGACACAGATGCAACCCCTAGTACACATAGATTTTTTTGATTTTTCCCTTATCTATTTTCATTATGATATGATATTAGGACATGGGTGTTTAATGAGATATTTAATTTTACCCATGATATGAGTTGTTTTTTGTGACATGTGATAATGTTCCAACATGATAAAAAGGGGAGACCTGATTATTAATCAATATTTATTTTTCTATGATGCTATGAAATCCATATGGGCAAGTTAGGGATGAAAAGAGAATGTAGTATATTGACATAGAGTATGGAATTTCCTAATTTATATGTTCATTGAAGTAGATTTTTTTTATGTTTTTTTTGGAATTTGGGATAACTAGATTTGTTGATTTTAGTAGTTTATGTTTAATGAGACCCTTGGTAGATATCTAGAGGAATGGTTGTTTATAGCTTTTCTCTCCTTACATCCATGTTGGTTTTAAATTCTCAAGTGCGATAATACATTGAGAGGTATCTGATGTAATGTAAAAAAATTTTAACCTAATACTTTTCCAAACAATCTGATAATTGAAGTGACATGGGGAACTCTGTGGAATTTTTAAGATCATTCATATATTTTTAGTGGAAGTAAATTGAAGTGGTAGGTAATTATAGGGGTAGTTAATTCATGTGGTAGTAAATTTTTTGAAGTAGGTAACTCTTGAGGTAGTTAATTTTGGTGGTAGGTAATTTATGGTACTAAAATTTTTGGACGTTGGTAACTCTAGTACTTTGTAAATTCTGGCGGTCAGTAATTCTAGTGGTAGGTAACTTGTGATTGTAGGAAATTCTTGATGTAGGTAATTCTGGAGGTAGGTAATTTTGGTTGTAGGTAATTTCAAGATGTAGGTAATTTCTGTAATGGGTAATTATGGTGGTAGATAATCATGGTGGTAAGTAATTTTTTTGTTAAGTAATTTTAGAGGTAGGTAATTTTAGTAGAAATAAATTTTTGATGGTATGTAATTTTGGTGCTTGGTAATTTATGGTGGTAAGAAATTATGGTGGTAATTGATTTCTAACGCTATGTATTTTCAATAGTTTCACATTTTTTGCAAAAAATTAAATATTTTCAATGATAATAACTTTTTTATAAAAAAGATATTGGTTTAATGCCTGAATCAAGGGGATTTATATCCATTTAAATGGTGATTATTCATATATTCAGTTTCCAAAATTTCCAGAGAAATTTTAATTTAATAAACTGGGTAGATTTTATAAGATCATTATTTAATGGCCAATCAAAACCATATCAAATCCCACTTTTTTCAAATATGATCATTCTAAAGTAAAGATACTTCATTTTTTAATATCTTATTCATTATTTTAAGATGGGATGATTCAAATAATTCTTATTAAATAGTTAAAGAACTAGTTTCTATATTTGTTTGGACTTAATTCCTAAGTAGATTCCTTCCTATATGAGGACCCTCAGTTTTAGAGCAGTGGATTTGGGAGAATTCTCTAACTTCCAGGTAGGGTTTTCCATCATTTCTTCTTTTGTGTATCATGTCAGATGGGTTCATTTATTTTATATATTTTGAAAATTGATTCTTATGGATTATAAAATATAATGAATCAGTTTAAATTGAATTTAAAGTGGAATAGTAATGTGTAGTATGTTCTTACATCTTTTTGATGATTTGATTGGATCTATTCTGAGTTGATATTATGATTGAATGGTAGAAACTCATCGATAGAAATTTTGAATTTTTGTGGCTTTATTAAGCTTATGTTAAATTGTATTGAAAAAATTCTCATTGTGATTATTTTATATCATGGTAAATAATAGACCAACCACATATTTTACAATTAATGGAAATGATTCCCTAGGGTAAATAGGATTTTGGGATATAACCCTTAATTAAGGAACTGAAACTAAACAAGTGACCATTTTCTATGTATAAAAACGTGTCATGTTGGGGTATATGATGTTATGTGTGGAATGGTTATGGTCTGTGTGTGTGGTACTGATGTAATGTGAAATGGATATGTTATGATGTGTGTGGGGGAAGTTGATGAGATGTGGTATTATATTACGAAACGATGGTTGTTATGGTGTAGTGGTGTAGTAGGACGGTGATGGTGGTTGTGTTCTGAGATTAAAAAGGTTTATTTGGCTGTAAAATGATGTGGTTGTTGGAATCAGGCTGTGTAGTTGTTCTTGTCCTTTTGGGTTGGATTTGTACTTTTTTCCCTGTATTAATTGAATTAATTTCCTGATAAAAATTTAAAATGGAAATCTTAATGATTGAACAGATGATGGGTTCAGTGATTTAAACGGATAATTTTTTAAAACACCATTAGATGGAAATATTGAACAAGGTGTCTTTGAAAATGAAATTTGATGATATAGAATTTTGAATACATAAATTGAAGAGGTTGTTAAATTCAAATTTATTAATAAACTGAGACCCTTGAAAATGATTAAAGTCTAAAATTAATAATAGGACCTACATTTTTCTAGTCTCATTTTTATACATTTAAATTTTTCTTCGATTTAGAAGATTCCATGAGGTAGTCTACTATTGTTTAAAACCCACAGTAAGGGCTTGTGTTCTTTGACTATAAATCTTTATACATTGTTTGTTCTTCTGTTTTCAATACATACCAGACCCTCTTTGAGAACAATGATTCAACACCCACATAGACATGTGTGATTTTTTACAACATACCAATGAAAGGATGGATGGGTGGCTACTATCCATCCCCAGTTCATCTTCCAAGAGATGATGAGGACATGTATGGTTTATGATGGCCGAAAGTCAAAAGTAATATTATTGAGATGGGATGTGATGATATATGATATACCAGCTATGTGTGGGTGAGATGTGATGTGTTGTGATTATACATGTGTGTGTAGGCGGGATGTGATTTGTTTTTATGGCCTATGTGTATATAGATGGGGTGTGATGTGATGTTATTTGGAGGATTTTGGAGCGATAATATGTACATCACTGTTGTGTGATATAATAAAATTCCTAGGAAATAATTTCAAGGTACCATATAATCAATGATTTGCATATTTTATTATACACTTGGTTGTTTTATTTAGATAGTGAGCCTTTCTGAGGTTGGGGATTGGGTATGTTTACCTGTTTTTGAGCTATTTGGTTTTTTAGATTTCACAGGGGTGAATTAGATTTATCTTTTTACATGTGCATTAGAGACTATTTTTTTCCTTCTATGTATACTTGTATGATCTCCCTAAATAGATAAAAAAAAATTTAAGGATTCCATATGGAATTTGTGAACTATGCAAGGAATGCATAGTTCGGACCATGGAGCTATTGATGTGTCGCTACCTTATCATTCATTCTTTCAGTGTTTCTATTTTGGATTATATTGCATGTATCTATTTTTACTTATCATGACCTGTTGGATGATTTTGGGTTTATTAATATTATGACATGGAGTTGATTGTGGTGGGTTAATTCTATCTCCTAATCTAGTTTTCTTAAATAGGGAAATGCCTCCAATATTGTGAGTTTTTATACCCATAGTTATATTTTCCAACCCAGTTCCTACATGGGATGGACTTTTGGGTATTTATCTCCCTTTTATCATTTCCACCCCAGTAGGGTGACCTTTAGAGGTAGGGGGCTGTGGAAGAATAATACTCAAATATGTAAAATCAAAATTTTTAGTGTATTAATGGTGAAAATAATATAAGGATTCATATCTTAATCCATAACATTATAGAATAATGATATATATTGTGAGACATAAAAAGTTAATGGTTATTAGTACAGATATAGTTCATCTAGGAGTGTTTTAAAACTAGGTTCTGTAGTCCTTAATTGTGTACTTCTTTTCAATTTATATATCATACAAATAGATAGGAATACATGAATTATTTAATGATATGTTTTTTATTTCATTTATATATTCCATTTTCAATGTAATCACCCAAGTGTATTTTTTTATATTAAATGTTTTTGATATTTTTCATTTGTATTTAGAACCTTGTGGTAGAATTTATGAAATTATTCCTCAGTTTTATATCATTTATTACATGATAAAAATAGTATTTTTGATCACTAAATATAGGAATATAATACATTTTTTCCCAAGGACTAGGATGGTGGTTCCTTTAATAAACCCATCTTTATGGTTCATAATGGAAAGTCCATCAAATAAATTCCAAAAAAATATTAACATGTTTTAAAAGGGTAAAGATACAATGTAAGAATACTAGTTTAAAAGGTAGTAAAAGACAAACAAATAATAGTATATTTTAATTTTTTGCAAGAGGTTATCATATATATGAATTATAATTAATATATTTAGGGAACATGATTTTTTTTAGAAACATATCATGGTCATGTAAAAAAAATTATCTATCATTTCAAATAAATTATATGACATAGTGTTTAGGGTAAAGTGGTTATTATGTACATAGTATGGTCAATGTCATAGTGTGAACTATGAAATGTAATTTTATAATTTAAATAAATTATATATTATTCATGCTTATAATAACAATAATTAAAATTATTTATCAAGATATTCAGAAGATATTTATATATAAAAACTGAATATGGGATGATTAGTTTTTTTGATAAAATATTATTTATTAAAGGTTTGTTAAAATAATTTAACAACTCTAATTTGAGCTAATGGATCTTACCTAATCAAGAGACATTTTTTATTTTTAAATGTTAGTGATGAAAGAATTACATGAATTATAGTGAGTTAGTTATAATTTTTATATCTAAAATTTTCAGTTTAATCGGTTTAAAATCTCCTAGCAACAAAAAAATCATGTGACGCTTAACCAAACTTTTTATGATCATTTTAGATGAATAAAGAATATACCAAACGTCTTACACAAATTTGGAGTTAACTATACACGTGATTAATGTTCTATAAAACAAAAAAATTATAGAAGGACCAAAATGATTGATTCAGCCTTAGGAGTCATATTTTTCATGTTCACTTGATAAAGGTGTATAATATAAAATTATACTCAATCATGATAGAAAATAAAGAATAAAATGAGAAATTAGGATATTCAATAAATCAATGGATGATCCTGATGAATCCTTAGTTGATTATTATGAGATAAATATCTATATATATTTATAAAATGAATTTACATAGTGTCAAAAATTCAAGGTACCAAATTTAATGTTTTATTGAATGATCATAATTATTTTTATTGTTATAAGAGAACTATATGATACCATGTGGGATAATGTTATATATCTCATGTTACCGTGAAGATCTAGTAGAAAAAATGAATTATTCTTTCCATAACGCCTCCTATAATCATATGTTCATTAAATATATATCTGTTAATAACTGTGATCATAATCATTACCATAAGGGTGGATTGGGAATAGTAACACCTAGTTGTCCACCTTACTATCTCCCCACATCAAATATGTTGGATTGTACGTGAGAAAATTATCATCATGTGGAGGTTTCTTAACAAATGTTTGTTTCATCACATTAAATTATATTATATATATATATATATGCTTACTAACTATCCAATTTCATCAATCTACCATCAATCAATAATTATCATACAACTCAGGGTGCACTGGATGTAGAGACATTCTAGTAAGATTCTAATTCAAAATAATTTCTTAATGTATTTTTATTTTAATAAGTCAATATAGATCTAAGAAAATCCTAAATATAAAACCACATTTTTCTAAATCAATATATTATCTCTACAGTGTTTTTAGTGGGAAATAATTAAAACTATATAATATATAGGGGTCCCCCATATAATGTAATGCAATGAATTAATCTAATTCCATACAATTATAATCAAACAAGTGATGGTTATTATGAATCCCCATTATTTAAATATACCCCTTCACCCCTATTCCTCAACCAAAAATGATACAATTTCTATTCTAGTGATTATTTAAAAGATTAAACAGTTTATAATCTGTAAAATATAATTTTCAATATCCCTCAACTAACCCTAAAACCATATTTTATTAATACAATAAGGATAAAATTTGGATGAAGAATACATGTTCTATTTTGGCATGAAACCATGTCGAATCTAATAATACGAGGATTAATTCCTCTAACTAGGAAATTATAGGTCTGGTGTTACTGACCCCAAAATTTATTAAAGAAAAATTATATTAAAAGATGAAATTGAGAAAGGGGACTTACATTGTTGAGACAGGGACACTCCCATCATGTCATCCTCCAATCAATAAGTACAATTATCAGGGGTCTGAAATGACCACTAATGGCCCACAGTTTAGCTTTATATGTATTTTTTTTTACAAAGAAATTTTTAATACATCTTTGGGTGAGGCCCCAATATGCCAGGAGGACACCACTACCACCCAATCATCCTATCCATCCAAATGTGACTTCATAAGCATTTGCTTTTATACAGCAATGAAGAGGCGAGATCTAGAATATGAGCCTGACCACGGGTGACTGCTTCGGCCAACCAGCTGTTCCCAGAAACTAAAGTGCCTAGAAGTCCATGTATGTGTTTTCCCTAGCACCAGTTTGTGTGGTAGAAGCAGCATATATGTCACAAAACATCAGAAACGAACCTCCATGAGTGAAAGGATCCATGGCACCAAATTGGAGGTCATTTTATGCTATTTTGATAGCAGGAGATTCTGCTGCTATAACAATAGAAAGCATGATATGAATCTAGTCAATCATTCTAGTTAAAATGGTACTGGTCACTAAGTCCTCAAGGGGAGTTCACAGAGGCGGGAGAGAGCTACTCCATGAAAGACGTCATCAATTAGTGATGCACATAAGCTATGGGATCTGAACAACCACATTGTACATGGTTCCATTATGGATCTCTTAGATACAGAATATTCCACCTTATTTTCCTCTCTATAAACATGTGAAATATGAAGATTAATCTTATTTTATTGATTTATGAATTCAATCTAAATCAGAGTAATCACACATGAAAAATTCTAGGTACGATTTATAACAATCATAACTGTGGTTTTAGAATCTCATTCAATCTCTACGTTGGTCTATTGATAGTTGGCAACATGCTTGATGAAAACCATCATCACCCAAAATTCATCATTATAAGCATTCCAAACTCCAATTTAGTGGAATAACCATACCTTCAAAAATCCATGGTAGGTTTGCAAGATACCTATGCACCCTAAGGGTTCGGGAAAGCCTAAGGCCTCACCATATAAGTTAACATTAACCCAAGAGACAATCTATGGGATCCACTGCACTAATTTTAGAACAAGAGGCTACTTGGGACAACCAGTAACTCCCAATAATCGAAGAAAAATCAGATCACTTACGGTGTTATTCATGGCCCATATTTTTAACTTGGCAGCAGCATACACCTCCCCATGATTATTGTGAATTCTAATGTGAATAGTTCGTATATGACCCCTAAATGTGCCTTCATTATTGGCCCCCCAGATCAAGGAAATCAAAGATACAGTTGCTACAAGAAAGAGCTGGTGCACCTATAGACTCTGTTCATAATGGTCCATGAAGTCCAGAAAGTGTAAGAGTTGTCTACCTGCTCCCAGATTCACTAAAAATCCTTGACTAGCATATTCCAATAACCTCCATGCATAATTATAGTTAATGAACAGGGGATGACACTCTCTTATTCCATAATGAAAATAATTCATGACAATATATTGTTATGTTCATCTTTCTTCAGTTGATCATGTAGCGATAGTTGGTTTTCCTAGATCCTCTATACCAGAATGTACCTTGAGGGTCTGATAAAATCTTCTTTAAACATGGATAGCCATACATATTTCATGTTGGTTTGTGCATTTTCAAATCAGTAGTAATCTTTCACATTAAATTGGCCCCTGGTACATTATTTCTAGACTAAACCACCAATATCAATAAAGGAATGATACTGAATTTTAAGTTTAACCTGCATGGGTTCAAAATCAAGAACACTATGAGTTGTTATGGGCTCACTAATAGTCATTTGTAATCATTTAGTAGGAATATTCAGATCATCCCTTAGCAGGGTATCCAGATATAAGGTGTCCCAAAAGTTCAAGTCCTATTTTTTGGAGACCATCCATTTGGTTATTCCCATAATCTCATTGAAAGATTATTTGAGAGATGACCACACCATTGACCAATCAATTATAATCATCAAACCGCCTCCACTTTAAACTGCTATCTAAGAAGCTACATGAGGGATCATTTGTGGCCAACTGGTTCAATGTAAATTTACCAATGTGATCATCTATGAAAATTCTCAGGTCTTTAATGACAATGCACCCCTATTGCAATGGGATTCAGGCATTCCCTCCATTAAAATTGGCTAGTTTCCTTTCGATAACTAAACCGGTCCAAAGGAAATTCCTTATTATAATTTACAAATCTTTAGGAGTCATCTTGGACATCATTATAAATAGAAAGAGTAAAAAAATTAGGTTTTATGACTGAGACTCACAAGGAACACCCTCCCGACTTGCGACATTGATTTCCCTTTCCTGTTGGCATGTTGGGTAAGAATGCTAGAGCTGATTCTTCAATGAAAGTATCTTTTGAATCTTCCCCCAAAAATTTGGAGACCAAGGTATGTTAAGGGTAGAGAACCTTTCCTCACTCCAGGATTTCAGGTGATTCTGTTCTATCTGCCCACCATGAGCCCGTCACCAAACACAATAAAGGATTTTCAACAAGAGATCGCCTTCCCTACCACTTCTTCATAATTGATGAAGAGGGAATAGATGGATCAAATGGAAATCTTAGATGCCTAACCAGAACAAAGAATTACATCCTTGTGAAGGAGTTGTCATGGAACAACCTCACCTCTACTAGCTCTGATTTTCTTATACGGGACAAACCTGGTAAGATCGTTAAAGCATCTCCTTAGATAATCTTACGCAATTGAAAATATGAGGCCCGAGAGTGGATCACCCGAGTGAACTCCCCTTGTACACTGAAAAAATCCCCTGGGCAACACATTATTGAGAATAGAACACCTTAATGATGGAAGAATGAATTTAATAATATTTAAGAATGCATCAAAATTTCCATATCTTTTTATAGCACTGAGTAGAAAATTCCATATAATGGTATCAAAATCCTTTGACATATAAATATTCAAGGAAAAGTTTCCTTTTGTTGCATTCTTCCACATTATTTTCACACTTTTTGAAGTTGTGAACAAGAAATCATGTATGCACTGGATAGGGAAAAATTGATATTTATTTTATTGGATGTGCTCCTAGATGATTACCCTCGTCCTAAGCATATGGATTTTGCTGAGGAATTTTGGGACAATGTTCCCCAGAGTAACCGGCCTAAAATCATTGATATCCACTATAATATTTTTCTTGGGGATTAAAGTAAAGAAGATTTAATTCATTCCGTGAGGCAACTAAGATTGAGTAAAGAAGTCCCATACCGCATTGAACATGTCAACTTGAAAAATATCCAAACAAATTATAATGAATTTACTTAAGAAACCATCAGACCTCACATATCATTCCATATTGAAGGAAAAGAGAGCCTTCCTAACCTCTTCTTTGTCTGGTGGTGAGGCAAGGAAGAAATTTTGTTTCTCATTCATGCATAGAGTGATATTTTTAACCATCCTCAAAGTGTAATCAGTCTCATAATATGTGTTCAACTTTCATAAGTGGTCAAATACAACTTTTGAGATGTCATTATAAAATGTATGAAGTTTCCCATTAATGCTGATGGAGTTTTTCCCCAGTTTCAGTATCCTCTCCCTGTGTAATCTATGGAAGAATCTTGACATTGTGTCTCCATCCTTCAACCATTTCAAGTTAATTTAATTCATTTCCAGCTTCTCTTTAATAGTGAAAGATCATCCTTCTTTTTTTGGGCATGAAGCTCCTCCAAAGAAAGAGTATATTGCATCTGATTTTTATCTTGGACATTAACCAGATGTGGTCCTGCTTCTTTAATATCAGCTTCCAGGTTGGAGAAGTTGTTTTTACTCCATTACCTTAGTAGCTTACTATTATATTTTAGTTTCTCCAAAAACCATTGGAGTGTTATTCCCACAGGCATAAGTGTCCGTGCATGAAAAATGGTTTCCCAGCATCCTAGAGATACAACCCATCCATTGTTAAAGTGAAATGGCAGGGGGCAAGCTTCATTATGGAAAATACATACACAATGTTGGAGTTATGGCCCAAATGGTGTCTGGGAAGCATGTAACCGGACAAACCATCTGGAGAACTCTTTTAAGGCAAATGAACAAAGCACCTATCAATCATTATTTCCGGTCTTCCATTCAATAAATTCCAACTCCATGTGAAATCAGACCCTGTAATTTGAACATCCACAAATTTTCATCGATCAATGCAAGAGAAAAAAATCAAGAGCATATGCTCTATTAAAACATGATCAAATTCATTCATCATGTGTCAAAATAGTATTTAAATCACCCAAAAACAATCTATTTTAAGTCCCTATTTAATGAAATTACATCCAGATCCATCCACAGATATCGTCTATTGAGATATAATGTCGAGGAAAAAAAAGGAAATCCGAGCATTGTGGCCTGAATTCATGATAAAGATAGTAATACATTTCTCTCTATTATCACATGTGATCACTTTGACAGTTTCATTCCCAATAATCCAAAGGTGATCCATACTATAGTGTTGATGATTCTGGGAGAGAAAATCATATCCCATAGATTTCTATTTGAAGCTCGTCTAAATTCTAAAAAATCATTTTATATTCAACAATTCCAATAAGCAGTGGTTTTGGGACATAATAAAGTTCCTAAGGGTCTTTTTCTTTGGGTATTCCCTAACACTTGAAAATTTCATTAGAATAAATTCTTCATTTGAGGTTCACGCCACTTGTGTTGAAATAGTGGGTGCCTTAGACCCAACTATTATGTGCTTTTGATTACCATATCGTGTATAGAGTAAACTATGCATGATGTCATCTTACCATTATAGTGTAGAATTTTCTGTGTCCACTATTGAAATGGTAATATCCAAAGATTAATTATCAAATCGAAAGGTTATATTTGTTCCCAGAATATAATGAGAACCTCTAGATACTATGACATGAATCCTAAATATATGTTCTATGGTATAAATACATCTTACTAATTGGACATAGTAGATGTCTGACAATCAGGTGTTGGGGGCTCATAAACATTGAGACTTCTTCTCATGAAGTTCGAACTTGGTGATCTCTAGTAGTGAGATCATGAGAACTGACCTGCCAATAGGAACTCTACATGTTTTGGGTGTCATTGTATGTTCCTATCTACGATCATATGTAATGGTCTCCTGACTTGAGATCATTACCAATGCATGTCATTTGATTGCATACTTTGATGCAAGACAAAAACCATGGAAATGAAGTCGTTCAAGGTAGTTTGTGTTAGGTGTGTCGTTGGGGGCATGACATTGGTTGAATGGTCAAGAAAGGATTTGTCGCTTCTGGGTTATGGAAGTAATATATCCCATCCCATGTTGATATGAATGGAAGTACCTTTATAAGACCATGGCCATGACAGTCAAGGGTAAATCCATCCAATTCAATCAACAAATTATAAAGCAATAAAAGGGCGATTACACATGAGTGCATCCTTCTTTATGAGATTTTACAGAACAAGAGATTATATTACATAGTGCATGTTCGTAGGTTGGTTGTCGCTGCTGTGACAATCCTTATTTCTTCAGGGGCGATGATGGGTTGTTAGGTCCCACTCTTAGTCTGTGAATACTATTCACGACTGTCAAAATAAGGGCCTAGAGGGTCACACACAATAGTGTATTCAAGAATCTGTCTTATTCAGTTGAATAGGAGTTTTGGATATGGCGGGCCCCGCCACAGGGGTCCGGGATTTGTCCAAAGTTAAACGATCACTAATGAAACAAATAAATTCATATTATTCAAGTATAGAATAATGAATGTTGAATTTATTTATTAAATTTATTTACGAGTTTTAGTAAATACATGAAAAAATATTAATTGATGAATATTAAATTATTCAAGGTTCAATTAATATTTATGGGAGGGGCGAGTTGAGTAAATGACTCAATTATTATCTCGTAAAATATTTTTATATATTAAAAGTAAATGATAATAATATTTATCACTCAATTTAGTCGTCATAAAATGTCATTGATAGTGCGTTAAGTATTTGGGGCCGGTGAGGAGATACCGGGTATTTTAATTGTGCACTATAAATAGAAGAGGAGGGGTATTTTCCAAGAACTATTCATGAAGCTTATCTCTCCTCTCCTCTATCCCACATTCTAGAGAGAGATGCTCTGGATCCAAGGAGCTCTCTCTCGGGCATCGCTAGCGATGTGAAGCGATGGTCATTGGAGCGTCGAAGGTATCGTCACAAATCCGTGGTAGAATCCAGATTATGACAGACGGTGCTTCCACGGATTCCTTGAAGTGCGTGTGGATGATATAGGGGAATTCGACTTCGGATTCCTCGAGCAGCTATCGCCTACGATGAGCAGACGTCATGTGTGGCTTCAGATTCAAACTAGGTATTTTACGGTTTAATTTTGTGTTTGAAATCCTCCACGCGTGGTCCTTGGCTAAGACCCGGCTGCTCTTCTCTGACGTCGACATGTTTACTTTGACCGTCGGTGGAAAAATTTTAAAAACCCACCTTTTTGGGGCTTCCGCTGCATGCTTAGTTCCAAAAAGTGGTATCAGAGGGAGCACATGTCGATTTTAAGTCAAAGAGAAATTAAATCTACATTAAACATGATAGAGGGAATCGATACGGTCCCAACGCCACTGACGGAATCCGAATCAGACATTGGATGACCAGTCTGCATCCATCCGAAGTTTCGAATTCAGATTCGACGTTGATTGCCAGTACGAAATACTCACCAGAAAATTAGTTTTGATTTGATATTAAATTATTAAAATTAATTATATTATTATAATAATAATATTATTATTATTATTATAATATTAATTTTATTTTTGCAAAGCCTAATATAGGCTTTAAAAAAATTAAAGGGGTAAGTCATTGTTTAAAAACATTAGTAGAGAAAAGACTTCAAAATCATGTATTTTTTTAAATAAAAATGGGAAGACCTGAAATCAGGTCAAGCAAGCAAAAAAAATGGGAGGACCTGCTTTTAAAAGTCATTAAAAAAACACAATTTTGGAGGGGGCTGAGCGGCCCCCCTGTCTGCTGTTCTGCCTGCCCCGAAGGTCGCCACGACCTGGTCCACCCACCACATTGGCACCATACTTCCACGCCAAACCCCATTCATCGCAGAAGCCACATGCCTCTTTCGGCATTCTCCCCTTGTGCATAGTAGCTCGTCGCACCCCGGCTACCCCATGCCTCCACCTCACCACCGGTATCCCTTCAGGCCAGCTTCCGCATGAGCCCCTCTCCCAGACGCACTGTCCAAAAGCCACAGCAGTAGGCCGCACCCCAGCATCCTCCCTCCCCGAGGACACAGCGTGCCGATAGCACTCCAGGAATTCTCCACTTCTCTGCGGTGCAGCGGACCTACGGACCTGCATTCTCCTCCCTGCCCAGCTGGCCAGGTCTTCTCCCTCGTGCGGAGCCGCCATCTCCCTAGTGCGTCTCCCCTGGCCACTATAGCTGGACCAGCTCCTTCTAGCTACAGCGGCAGCACCCGAGCAAGGCCATCCCTCACCTGAGCAGATTGGCAGCAGCTCAAGGAGGCAAGTCCCATAAGCTCACGGAGCTATAGCGGAGGCCAGTGCACCAGGCCGATACCGCCCAGCGCAATAGGCATGGCCTCCCTTCTCCCGCCCATCCAGCGAGCAAGCTAGGATAGCCTTCACATTCGGCAGACCGACCCACTACCTGGCGTTGCAAGATCCGCAACGCCCCTCCAGCAAGGTAATCCCTTACTCCTCAACACAGATCAAACCGGCTCTGATATGAGCGCGGGTCTATCTAGTCTGGTACGGAATTGAACGGACCTGCCTGGCTTAGTCGAACCGCCCTACATGGGGTCAGAACAGCACGGATTGGCCTGTGCGGGTTCGCCCCTACTCACATAGGCCCTGTCTGGGTTTTTCAAGGGCTCGGGTAATTTTATTTTAATAAAAAATTAATGAAACAAATTAATTTAATGTAAGTTGAGAATTAAATTAATTAAATATTAATTTTTGGATATTAAATTTTAATGATGCTAAATTAATTTAATTGAGATATTAAATAAATTAATTAACTAATTTAATTTTTATTTTTAAAATTACATTAAATAATCGGGACCGAACGATGTATTAATATTGAATTAAAAATAGAGTGAAATTTTAATTCAATAAAATTAATGCCCTCAAGTTTATGTTAATGCATGTTTAATTTTTATTCTGAGTTTAGTTTAACATATGCGAGTTTAAGGCGTATATGCTGGTCATGATCCATTCACCTACCAATGTATGTCTAGTGTTTATTTATTTCATTTTATTATTTATTTATTGCAATGGTTTGTAATAATTAGTTTGATTAAATAAAAGACGATCTGCGTGTCGTCTCAAGGGTCATTATATGTATACGGGTCTACGCGCCCATTCTCAGAGTTTTAAATTTATACCCTGAGACCCCCTCGCCTGCGTGCGAGTACATTTGTATAATGACGAGACGATCGGTGACGCATTTCGCGTCAAGTGACGGCGACACACCAGACATGAGTTGGATAAATTAGCTGAGCAGACATTTCTATTCAAGTTGCAAGCCACGCGGCAAAAGGTATTTACCCTTAGGGTTTCAGTTGGTCTATTATTCACTCAACGGATCAACCAATAGTACCGGCTCATGATCAGGTGTTCGTTTTATTTCTGCATGGTTTATTATTTTTTTTCATGTGTGATTTATTGCGCAATCAAATATTATAATAATAAACAAGCATGCAAGATAAAATGAACATGTGACACGATGAAATTTCTATTTCTATCACGGTTAGTTGTGAGTGCGATCACATAGTACGTTCTTTTAAAAATAGAAAAGGATTAATTTCATCACACTAAAAATAATAAAATCCTCAAAGATATATTATGTCCAAACAGCCTTCCGTCATTCATATTTAGACAAAACCAGCTCTTTGTGGTGCCGGTCATGCCTTAGCTGAGGGTTCCTCTTACTACTGGGGAGTCCTTATAGGAATGATGGGTCGACTTAACTAAAGTGCTAGTAAGGATTAGCAAAAGCTAACTTGCTATCATTTTAGAGGCAAACATTGAGTAAATAATATTTTGATTTTAAGAAGCTGAGACTTCACTCAACAGATCAAGGAACCACAAGTTAAAGCGGTCGGCCAGCCAAAATCATACCTAGAACCCTCCATGTAGTGGTGTAGCCTAACTTGTAGACTATGAGGGGTGGTTCCAGGATCCATACCACTAGAATACTCAAGCGACAGAGTATTCTGATTCTAGCATAGAGGGTTCCTAGAATCTGATAAAATAGTGGGAGACATTAAATGATTTAAGTAATTAATCAAAATGTCTAAATCGGTAATCTAGATAAAAGGCACTCATCTGCTAATTTTTTTTTTGAAAAATGGAAATTTATACCACAAGATTAAAACTGCGATAAATATTGGACAAAGTCAATGTCTACACTGACACAAGTATCCATGAATAGTACAGGAACGTGCGCATAGTACTATGATATAGGAAACTCAAGGTGTCGGTGCCCCCAACACTGTTAAACTACCTCAAGAAGTGAGGGTGAAAATTCTTACAGGATACTAATGTACTAAGAATATGATAGTTATATCATTATGCTCTCATCAATGTCCAGTGTTAGTTGCGGTCACTACACCAGGACATAGATGATATAACATAAAGTCTCATATCTGGGATGTTTGCAAGGAGAATGTGAAACGATGATATGAATAAGGCGAAGTTAGCACCTGCATGTGTAAATTGAAAGATCGATCATGATCATTAAATATCATTTTCACCAAATTACTCAAGTATCGTTTTAAGTTACAAAATGAACAAGTATTGAGTAAAAGTTTCATTACCAATTTAGGTAAGGTTCACCAAGTGTATAAGAATAAAAGACAACTAAGCATTAATTCTTATGGGGGATAAAGTGAAAGACAATGTAAAAAGGTCAAAGGAATTTAATTCCATTGACATATTCGCGACGACCATCAATTAATGAGGTATTAACAGAGGTTATTTGTATTACAATACTACGGATGTTTAAAAGCAATAAACTGATTTAAAGAAGCAAGTTGTCGCTTCTACATTAGGCATATTCATCAATGTAATGTTTCCTTATACTACTTGGGTATTTAATACTATATGCTTTTTAAATATGTGTATTTAAATACAATAACCAAGTATTTATAGAAACATTACTAGTAGTCAGGTGTATTCTCCAAGTGACTGTGAAAGGGTGATACCAAGGCCAGTGGTGAGAAGTACATGACTTCATTAATTTCCAAGTAAAAGATCCATGTTGAACTATTGTTGAGTATAACCACAAACATTAATCTCATGTATCCTTGGATACAAGGATACATTCTTTCAGTTTATGCAATGAATGTTGTTTTTGGTAAGCTCAATCACCAGTTCAGTAATACATGAATCATAGGCAATTAGGGATGAATATAAATGTAAGACTTATACCCAGTTGTGATAGTATAATTCTTTGTCGAGTAATACTAAAAACAGACATCACGAATATACCTAGTATCGTATTTAGTCTCAACACAGCTAAATACTTATGGTATTATTGATGTCTTTAGTTTGGATAATGGAGCCTTTAGAAATAAAGGTACATCACAAAGCATTTGGAAATAGTTCAACACGAAAGTGTGAACTATTCCATGTATAAGTAAGAGGTATATATACTTCATAATATTCTTTTAAGTAATTAAGGAATATCAAAGTGAAGTATTATCATGGTCAGGAGATATGAGTTGCTTCATGCATAGATACCAAAGAATATCTTAACCAATCATTCATCAATCATGATAATGTAGCATGGAGAAATTCCTAAATGCACATTACCTTATCGACAACACGACATTGATGTTAATGGGGAGGATTGAAGATGAATTCTTACATATCAACATTGATCAACAAAATGTAGCTTGGAGTAATTCTTAAATGCACATTTTATACATCAAAGTATTGATATAAGTAATATCAATGTTGGAACGAGAAGAAAAATCCCTTATATTTCATGAAATGCTTTACAAATAACATTGATATCCCACAACCATATGCCAAATATAATTAAAAATGGATATCATATGATTCATAGTATGATCCAAACCCATTATGTCATAAGAACATGTGTTTGGATGAAAAGAGTTTGTTAGGACATAAACAAACTAGCATCAAGACAGACACATTGTGCATTTAGTGTAATAATCATAACAGTTGTTTAGGATGTTACCTAAATCCATAAGATAGAATAGTAGGTAGCCAGGAAATAGACTACACTTATATATAAGGGTTCACATCTCTATTAGAGATAGTGAGAGCTATATTGACTTGTGTTTAGTCAATTCTCAAAATGCACAAGTAGTTGGAATGGGAACTAGATCCACAAACGCATGTGGAACAAAGTATGTTCTAGAGACACATACTGCTTAGGAAGGATAAAACCATGGTGATGGTTTTTATATTCACCACGGTCAGTGATCTAGTGTTCAATGTGAATAAAATTTCCTACAAGTAAGTAGTGTATGGAAATTAGCTAAAATTGAGAAGACCAACTAAAATTAAATTAATGGATTCCATGTATCAAAGTAAAAAAAGGGGCTCTTATTTCGAATGCTGCGGTGGGTATTAAAGTGAGTTGATACATGGATGGTATGAGCTTAGTACCAATAAGGCTCAATTGGTTTCAGCAAGTTGTTAGGAATAAATCCGTTAGAATTATACGTATCATAGCTAATATCTATGATCAATTTATTCAGCATTGGATGTCATGACCACCAATCTTGGGTAGTGTCTATACGACACAACCAGAAAGGGATGGTCACGTCACAGAATGCTAATAAAGGTTTCATGTTACTAAAATCCAATTTAGGATTAATGTAAGAAACATGATCAAAGTATATACATTTAAAAAAAATGTTTTCCATGTGTCTACCAGAGGTTAGTGGGAGCTCTAAGGTCTTCCAATAAGAAATATGTTCGGTAACATATCGAAAATAAACATTGGTCTCACAGTTAGTTAAGAACAAAATGAAATTTACTCTCCAATGATTAACTTAAAGTAGCAACCTAAGTTCTAGGGAACAAGATCTACTAAGGTAGATCTATAGGTTGCTTGGTCCTAATCAATCGTACATATAGTGACATTGTATTGAAAAATACACGTTGGAACAATTCAAGAGATGAATTTTTTCCTATGTCATAGGGCATAATATCTCCTTGTTGACCTGTCTGTGACATGGGAAGAGATAAATGAGGTGTGTTGAAATCCATACGTCGGAGCGATGGAACAATCACGTATTCCATGATATGAACAAGAACTGATCTTGCTGAGGAATATTTTATAATAGTAAAATATCAGTTATATCCAGGAGCACTGCAAGGGATGAAGTCAGAACAATCTAATTGAACATTTTCTAGTACAAAAGATATGTACCTGGTATGTGGAGAAGAAAGGATACTAGTTTTTGGGGGATATGAACTAGTCTTCCATAGATCAATGTGATCTAGTATTGCAGTTAGGCTAAAGGTGTTGAGAAAGTCCAGATCATATCAGCCAGTGGTGGCCATACCTACAAGACCGAGTACATTGCAGCTTCTAAGGCAGCTAAGAAGCAGATATGCAACAATTTGTTCTAGTTCATGGAATCGCACCTGGTGATAAAAGTATTATCATAATCTAAATTATGATATTCTCACTAGACAAGATGTCATGTTATGACAATGGAAAAAAGGGATATACTCAGGATACCATCTCTTGAGAAGTTTTAATCAAAGAGATGTGATCTCTATAGCAGAATAGCTACACGGAAGAACCGTGACAGACCCAGTATCTAAGGCCTTTACTCAGCAGAAACATGATGCTTATAATGTGAGTAGCTAACAAGTTTGGTTACCAAGTTCACTCCAGTGCAAGTGGGATTGTTTAAATAGTGGGTACCCTAGACCAAGATATTATGTTCTTTTGATTACCATATGGTGTATATAGTAAACTATGCATGATGTCATCTTACCATTATAGTGTAGAATTTTCCGCGTCCACTATTGAAATGGTAATGTACAAAGATTAATTGTCGTATCGAAAGGTTATAGAAGTTCCCAGGCTATAATGAGAAACTCTAGATACTATGACATTAATCTTAAATATATTTTCAATGGTCTAAATACATCTTAAAAATGAGACACAGTAGATGTCTGACCATCAGTTGATGGGGGCTCATATGAATTGAGACTTCTTCTCAGGAAGTTCACACTTGGTGATCTATAGTAGTGAGATCATGAGAACTGACCCGCCAATAGGAACTCCACATGTTTTGGGTGTCATTGGGCATTTTTATCTACGATCATATGTAATGGTCTCCTGACTAGAGATCATTACCAATGCATGTCAATTGATTGTATACATTGATGCAAGACAAAAATAATGGCAATGAAGTCATGGAGAGGTAGTTTATGTCAGGTGTGTCATTGGTGGCATGGCATTGGTTGAATGGTCAAGAAAGGATTTGTTGCTTCTGGGTTATGTTAGTAATATATCTTACGCCATGTTGATATGGATGGAAGTACCTTTATAATAACCATGGCCATGGAAGTCAAGGGTAAATCAGTATAGTTAAATCAACAAACTATAAAGCAACAAAAGGGCGATGAAACATGAGTGTGTCCTGCTTTATGAGATATTATAGACAAAGAGATTATATTACACAGTGTGTGTTTGTAGGTTGGTTGTCGCTTCTATGAAAATCCTTAATTTTTCAGGGGCTATGATGGGTTGCTAGATCCCACTCTCGGTCTGTGAATACAATTCACAGCTGTCGAAATAAGGGCCTAGAGGGTCACACAAAATAGCATATTCAAGAATCTTCCCTATTCAATTGAATAGGAGTTTTGGACATGGTGGGCCCCTCAGCATGGGTCCGGGATTTGTCCAAAGTTAAATGATCAACAATGACATAAATAAATTCATATTATTCGAGTTTAGAATAATGAATATTGAATTTATTTATTAAATGTATTTACAAGTTTTAGTAAATACATGAAAAAATATTAATTGACAAATATTAAATTATTCAAGGTTTAATTAATATTTATGGGAGTGGCGATTTGAGTTAATGACTCAATTATTATCATGTAATATATTTTAATATATTAAAAGTAAATGATAATAATATTTATGACCCAGTTTAGTAGTCATAAATGTCATTGATAGCGCGTTAAGTATTCAGGGCCGGTGAGGCGATACTGGGTATTTTAATTGTGCACTATAAATAGAAGTGGAGGGGAATTTTCCAAACAATATTCATGAAGCTTATATCTCCTCTCCTCTCTCCCACATTATAGAGAGAGATGCTCTGGATCCATGGAGCTCTCTCTCGGGCATCGCTACCGATGCGATGCGGTGGTCACTGGAGCGTCGAAGGCAACGTCGCAAATCCACGCTAATATTCGGATTACGACAAACGGCGCTCCCGTGGATTCCTTGAAGTGCATGTGGATGATATAGAGGAATTCGACTTCAGATTATTCGAGCAGTGATCGCCTACGATAAGCATACGTCGTGCGTGGATTCAGATTCAAACCAGGTATTTTACGGTTTAATTTTGTCCTTGAAATCCTCCACGCGTGGTCCTCGGCTAAGACCGGGCAGATCTTCTCTGACGTCGACATGATTACTTCGACCGTTGGTGGAAATTTTTTAAAACCCACCTATTTTGGGCTTCCGCTGCATGCCCGGTTCCAACACCTTGGAAAAGGTCATTCATTATGGGTCAACTTATTGGGGCCTTTCACATTCCTCTTTTTACCATTATTTTTTCCCTCTTTTGGGGTTTTTTCCATCCTTGGGCCTTCATTTCCAACTAGGGGATTATTTTTATCATTATTTACCTCATTCCCATTAAGTTTCATGGGGGAATTTTCTTCATCCACACCATCACTCTAAAAGCATCTACATAGCGGTGTGAAGTTGTTGTTGGATAGCATGGGTTTGGGTGGCTAGCCTTCTAGTGAAGTTCTTCTTGAAATTTTGGATGGGGAACCTCAAGGAAAGATTCTATTGATTTGGAGGTTTCAACATTCGATGAGAATACAGGACGAAATTGACTGGAGAGGGAACCGACACATCCATTTCAGCATGTTGCACTGCATTCGGGGACCCATGCTCATCTAGGGGATTAGGAGCATCCTCCTGGATTCCCACTACATAACAAGGATTGTTGTCCCCATTAAATGGGAGCACCTCTTGACCTGTTTTAGCTGATTCATGAAACTATGTGAGCTATCCAAAACCTAGTGGACAAGAAACGTGTACATTCCTATACTCAGATCCCAGCTCAGGTACTGCATCTTGCCTCATATGAAGGTTTTATATATTCACATCATAAATGAGATTATCAGGAGAATTAGGTACCCCACTTTTATGATGAGTTCCTTCTAGAGTAATTATTCCTTCATTAGTTCCCCTGCGATGCTCATCTGACTGGGTATGGCCTGCTTGGTCCTCATCACATTCAACAAGGATAATCCAAAACTTTCCCACTGGGTGAAATTGTAACTCTCATACGTCAGTGGTATTCTAAAAAATGATTTTCCTCATAGATCCCAGCCACAGTCGATCCCACATTCACTTTCCCCCCAAATTCCACATGAGAGGGGCCATGGGTAGTGAGATGTTCTGTAGCAGGGTGTTTGAAAGCCCTTTTCCTTTTATTCCTCCGAGAAAGAGCATTATTGTGACCCTTCATGTGGCAGATTCCACATTCCTTGTGTCTCACAAATTCATATAGGATATTCCCAAATAACATGCACTTCGTAAAAAATTTGGGCTTCCTCTCATATGGAATATTTATGTTGATGTTTTCCTCCCCTGTATTAATCACCACATCCTCCACAAGAGTGTTTTCTATGTTTACTTCTACTAGTATCCTTGAAAATTTTCTATTTTTGGGGTTGTATGTCTGTCAATAAATCATAATCTGGTTCCCCATAGTAGAGGCTATATCCTAGAGAATCCTTGGATGCCAATAGAGCTTGTTCAAGTTACAAAATCATATCCAGACTAGAGTGTGGGTGCTCATTACCATGTCTGGATCTAAATTTCTAACCAATTCATGAATTAAAAGGAATTCGGGTTTCAGAAAAATCGAGCCAAAATTCTAATATCTTTTCTAGAGCTCGATTGAGGGAAACATCACATGGTTATATCTATGACCCATCGTAGTCATATTCTAATTGATAAATCCCAAGAGCTCAATAATCCTCCTTTTGAGGTCACCTAACTTCCAGAGCCTTTCAACCTAATTTTCTAAGACCCTCAAAATGATAGAGTATCGACATAGATGAACCTACTCCTCCACGGCTTCTTGGTTTGCAGATACATGTGTTATCTTCCCTTTAATGACGATCCTTCCTAGTCGAGGAAAATCAAAATCTAAAAAAGAGGTATTCACAATAGATTTGACCACATATGAAAAAAATTCATTGGGCTAGCTAGATTTTCATGACCTGGATTTTCAACATTCGACTTCTTTGATGTATGACAGAAAAACTCCTTTTGTACAACTCGATCCATAGGTAATGAAATATTTCGATCCATGGCAGGATTCTTCTTCTTGTTATCATCTAGTGTAGAGGTGTTTGAAATCTCCAAATTCTTTCTTATATCCCTGCACACCTCTGTATTCAATAATTCCTCTTAATAAATAACTTATAAATTAATTTTTTTTATTATATCATTCAATTAGGTATAAAATTTTTAGTTTTACACAAATTATATTATATTACCACTGATTATCAATAAACTCTTTACTATATTTTTTAATTAAGTTTTATTTAATAATTTATAATATAAAGGACTTCCAAAAAATGATAACATAAAATTCTTTATAAAAAAATATGATATAAAATGTACATTTATTTAATTATATTATTAGATAAACATAAGGGAATTGTTATTCACAATTAATGGAAACTCCATTGGTCTATTTCACCAAATATTTTTGAAAACGTAAATTATTTATTAATTTAGGAGATAATTTAATTTCTCAAAAATATCTATTAATTATATATATGATCCAAATGAAATCTTATTTATCATTGGACCCCATAGATTCAGAAATATCATAGATAGTGTGATGAAAGTATATTATATAGATGATCTAAATCAATAAATTCATGTATTATACCGACATAGACAAAAATAATTCAAATTTATAAAAATAAGGCTTTATAAATCAAGGGATATAGAAAATTTTAATTTTCATATCATAATCATTTATAAAGGGAATGGGGAAAAAGAAAAACTGACTATGAAGATATTATATGCCTTCTTGTTCACTATGTATTCAATCATTTTTCAATTCCAAAGGATAAATTATACATGATTTCTACCTATATAAAATAATTTGAAATCACATTTAAAAAATTTATCAAATAACAAAATAAAAAATAATATTATAAATATAGTAATAAAAAAATACCAACAATATTAATATAAATATTACACTTGAAACCAATGATATTAAATAGTTCAACCATCATATTTCTTTATTTTCATAGAGATTTTGTAAGATACCATTAAATATAGATTTTTCACCTAAAATTAATTATTAGATAACTAAATAGACTATAATAAGAATACATAAAATACATGAATATAAAATTTTTATTTCATACAATGTGATAGATTTCGCAGAAATTAAATAATATTGTCAGTTGACATTATAAATGAAACAGATTGGGGACTCCTTTAAATATCTCGTGATTTTTTTCATTAAATTAAATAAAGAATAATATAAATTTAATTTTTTAAAAAAGTTATATAATACATAGATTAAAACCAAAATAATAATTCACTAAGTTATAAACCTATACAGAAAACAAATTTTTCATATAACAACTAACAAATTTGAAATTAAATTTACTTTATGAACATTATAAAAGTACTATTTTAGAATATTATATTTTGAATATAAAAAATAAATAATTTACATTAAATAAAGAATTAATTTTATATATATGTAAATTAAAATATAAAAAGGTTAAAAAATATAAAAACTAAACATATCATTAGTTTTCATAGATTAATATGAAAACATAAAACCTATTTGTTTAAAAATAAAATAAATTAGGGATAAAAAGAGGCTTGAAATTATTTATATAAACTTTATTATTTCTGAAATATTAAATATTTTAAATAATTTTAAAAATATAAATATTTATAATATTGATTCTTGAGAATTAAAATTTAATCACTCTTAAAAATATAATGATATATGATAATACGGTAGAATTTGATAAAATAATTTAAGATATTTTTCATAGTTAAATTAGAAAGTGATCATCAATATGATCCTGAAGAAGACTATTACGATAACTTAAATAACGTAAATGATGAGGAAAACAAAGAGGGATATAGAAATAGAATTATGTGGAAATTTATGATTAAAATATGATGAAAAAAGGATGGATATTTTGATAAAAATGTGAGTATGGGTGTAGAAGAATATTACTTCATAGTGATAACTGTAAATTTTGAAGGATTTAGATGTAATAATTAGATAAACCATAAAATCCCATTAAATTTTGGTGAATTAAGGAAATATAAACACATTAAAAAAATTATATAAAAATATGACTAGTCAAATATTTAGATTTTAGAAAAAAATAATAAATTATTTATTTATCAATTTATTATATCAACAAAATTTAAATTTAAACAAGTGATATAGAATAAAATAATTATTTGCGAATTCATGTAGAACGAATTATTTCTAGAGAACGTTATATGATTTAAGAAAAACTCATAAGAAACATAGTGTATTGAGATATATTATAAAAAAGGACTAAAAAAATTAATACATGACAATATAATATAATAAATTAAACCATAAATTGATATCGGTGGATTTATCAAAGAGGTTAATAAGAGTTAAAATAAGTTTTTACCCCATATATATATATATATATATATTATATTTTGTAATATATTGATTAACATGTTCCATTTTCTTCTCTACATTTTCAAAATGACTACCACCATATAAAATTATGATTTTTATTTTTCAAAATAATTGTTTTATTTAGAGGAGTTACAAAACAAAAAATATTGGACAGTAATTAGTTAAATTTTATCTAATCTCATTGGTTCAATAAGCACAAATTATTGAACTTTAACATTATTTATGTATCAAAAAATTTTATAACGATTATTTAAATTATCTCAAAATAATCTATCATTAATTGATCTTGTTTTAAATAAGGAAATTCATGTGATAAGTCTTTATGCTGGATTATTAGTGAACACACATGTATTAAATTTTGGTTTTATTTTTTATTTTATTTCGAAGCTATAGAAATCCATGGAAATTTGTTAAATAATTTTTATAAGATCTGAGATACCTATAAATAAAGGATTAACATATGTTTCATGAACTATTTGATTGGCACTGATAATGTGCAAGTAATATAGAGAAGAATTTCATTAAACATATCATATGATTGTAAACTTTTATCTTTTTTAACTAATGACTATATATTTTTATATTAAGTTTTATTATTTTTTTTATTCAATATTATTTATTGTTCATTATTTAAAGATTAAAATATCATCGATATCTCAGAAAAACACCTGAAACATTATGAAGGTAAGAATGTGAAAATAGAAAAATATGAATAAATTAAAATATATTTTATCATTTCTATGTAATGATTTTTTATTATTTTAATTTTTAGATATATCTATGAATTTATGGATAGATTTTTGTTTTCATGAATATATTTTCTTCATTTATAATTTCTATTATAATAATCTTATATCAGATCATTTTTTACATAACACATAATTTGATGATTAAATGAGTAGACTCATATAGATGGATATGAGAATAATAGTCTATTACTGCCTAATATTGTAATGTATACAATAATGAGAAACTTTATAATGAAATATTGATAACATGGAATAATATTTTTATGATATAAAAGTAATTTAATAGTTATATTGGAATGTAATATTTTGATTGAAAACTCATAGTTTTGGTATCCATGTGAAGATGTTTTGATGAATCATAAGAAGATTTTTTTTGGAATTATGGAGTTCAATTCAACACAATGTATCAATTTTATCTCATAGAACATGTTTTGTTGATCAATATAAACATGCACAAGATATTTCGTAGTATACAACATTAAATGTATCTAGATGGATAATGAATGATATGTATTGTTATGTGTCCATTTAGTTACGTTATTTAAGATTATTAGTTTTCCTAAATCACTATGTTCATAAAATTATAATCAAATGAGTATAAAAAGTCTAAAATCATAAAATTATCTATTTAGAAAATATTTTGTGCAGATCAGGGTTAACCTACATAGAATATTTACTGATACATTATTGATTTAGGATTTAAATGAATAGTGGAATGTATGAAAATTTAGTTTAATATGTAATTAATGTAATTGATTTATGTGGAAATATTAACCATTATGTGAGGGATATAGAGAGAAAAAAACTTTTTCCTCTGAGACAGTATGTGATGTTCACAAAACAACAGTTTAATTATATAGAACATTTAGTTTAAGTAATTAAATGGCTTTTAAAACCATATAAACTAAACATGGGATTCATTAAAAGGTTTTGAGAAGAATATCTATAAAAAAATGGGGCCTAAAATCAATATTTACCTATAAAATAGACACATAAAATTTTTTTTGTCAAAAATTTAAAAATTAAAATAATTTATATCACATTGTACACTAAATTCCAGTTTTTAAAATAAAATTGATAATTGTTTTTTCTTCATGAGTCTATTATATTTAATAAAATAATATAGTCAAATATGAAATATTTTAATTATTTTAATGATATAAAAAATATATTTATGGAAATATAATCTAATTTATAGACCATATTGTTATGGTTTTGGCCATTCTATGGTCTTTCTTTGGATGGACTGTGACACGGTGACCGTTACCATTCCTTAGTTTCATGCATGAAAATATTATATTATATGTGATATCATGTATTCTAATATTCATATCTTACTCTATAGTGTTATATTTGGTTGATTATATTAGGATGATAATTAATATAAATATTTATAATATTATATAAATGTTTTTGGATGAAATCAATTCACTCTTCATGAAGGGTTGATAAAGATATTTTTTAACATTTAGGATTATTTCAAAATAATAATAAATTTTTTGGGGTATTTTGAAGTCTCATTGGTGGATGATATTGTGAGTATAATTACTATTATAGAATTATTCACAATTATGAATGGATATTTAACTTTTTTACTTTTACATTAGGTTAAAAAAAATTAGAAATATAAAAGTCTTCCCAAGTGTTGGGAGACAAATTTTGATCATGTATAACATATTAGGAAGGATCACAATGGATACTTATCATTGATCACTATCAATCTCATTTTTAGGAGCTTAGGGTGATTCAGATCAAAATATAAAAGTTATGGAATTATTTATTTTTTATTTCTATCCAAATGAATGAAAGATCATGTGGTTTATGTGTTTTTTGTGATGTTTTATGGGAGATTTGGAAAAATATAATTTTCTGTAAAAACTAAACCGTGGTATTATAACCACTCCCACATCATTTTAATTTAATTATATAAGGGATTAAGAAACATAAAAAGTGATGCTTCTAGAAACATGATATAATAAATATTAAAAATGTTATTGATTCGATATTTTAAAAGACCACTATTAATTTATGATAGAAAATGTATGTGGTTATATATTTTTTTATGTCTATAAAGATTATAGTTTTGGTAAAATGATAGTTGAAAATTTTATGAAAACATATTAATGTAATACGATTAGACTATTCCATGATCTACTGGCCAAAATGTTAAGGGTGTAGGATTTTTTATGATCACTGAGATGTTAAAAAATAAGTCTATGCCACAGTCTCATGAGTGTGGCTTTTTAATTTTCTTACCAAAAATATTCGCCCAAAAAATGATCTTGATGATAATCATAGGTTTGGTATAACCCTTAACTGAAATGGATTGGATTTTTTGGAAATGGTGATGGTTTGTTTGAAATATGATTTTATAGAACCACTATGATGTGTCCACATCCACCATGGAATTGTCTACCCAAAATAGCTATAGTGATCAAAGGATCATTCTAGATAATGAAAATAAAATAAGAATATAAAAAGGCCACATAAAAATAAATTATAGCCCATATAAGACGAACTGTCTAGCAATAGTAGGTCCACCACCACATTCTTTCCTAAATCCAATAATGGGTTTTTTGTGTGAATAATTTTAAATATATATTTTCATTAAAATTGTTGAAAAAAATTTTCTCCACAACCCTAGTGGCCCTGCACTAAATCTGAGTTGGGGCCTTAAATTTCTCAAAAAATAATTTTTTAGTTGTGATTTATGTTTTTTTTGTATTTATATGGTGAATAATATATAATTTGTTTTATAAATCATAATTTAATGATAAACATAAATAATTTTAGATTAACTCATGATTTTTCCCTAAATGATAATATAAATTTTTATATTTGAATACCAAATTTTTGAAGTATGTGATGCATTGTTTATGTAATGTCTTTACATAAAAAAATAATTTTTTATATAATTATAAAATATTGCATAAATTTGAAAAAAATCAATATGTTGGATTCGATATTAAATTACATGTAATTAATAATAAGAAATCCATCATATTAAAATAACTATAAATTTCTCTTCTCTGTTTAATTTATGTAATGTCCATAATGTGTGACTTAATTATAAATTCAATCTAATTTTTTTTTATTTTTTTACAATTCCAAAATAATTATAATATGTCTATATTTATGATTTTTTCATTTATTTAGCGTTATTATCTAATTTTTTGAGACAAATAAAAACAAAAACACACTCAAATTATTTATATTATATGTTGTGATACATTTTTAAATTTAAATGTGTTTAAACTATTTATTTAAATGACATGTATTTCATGAATTACCTATTTTGTCAAACAATTAATTTGGTTTTCTTTGACCATGATATTGGAATATAATATGATAGGATATTAAATTATGAAGTTAATTATAGTTTATATGTCTATGGTATTAGAATATTGATGGAAATGAAGACCCTCTTATGTAAAAAAACTTCTACAGAGTGACTCTGTGTAAGATTTCTCTTAGGCTGATTGCTTAGGATCTACCAATAAATGTAAGGGTTGGTTACATGCTGCATGTCATTTACTCTTATAGGGACTATTTATTGCATATTTTCTTGTAATTTCTATGATATTGTCTCAAATACATTATTCATGTGAATATTTGTTTACATATAGATAAATTGTAAGTAGATTCGCAATATATAATTTTTATAGTGAATTAAACACAAAAAAATTAAATATTTTAAATTTGTGGTAGTAATTGATACTCAAAACTAAATAATTAAAATTTTGAATTAATGTAAGTAAAATACACTAAATATGATGGTTAGATATAAAAATCCAATTTCAAATACCATGTGCCAAATTCCATCCAATGACACAATGACCTAAATAATACAAACTGTTTGGGAATTATAAGGTTATTTGTCGATGGATTATATAAATTAAGGGGGGAAATTATGAGTGATATTAATGGAATTTGGTTCGTGTATTTGGTATATGATTTGGGTTAGACTTCTTGGGGAAACCATCTAGGTAATAACACTTGAGAAATAAACTTTTGTTAGTCTATATGATGGAATGGGTTGGTGTAATAAGCTCAAATATTTAAGAGTCATATTTAATATGATTGACATGATGAAGTAAATAAAAATATAGGTTATATATTAAACATGAATGGGATATGATTATTAGTGAAATATTATTCTTATAAAATCCATGGATATGAAGTATAAAAAGGGGTTCATAATTTTAATTGGAGAATTTTTATAAAATTTCCATTTTAAAATAATTTAAAACATTATATCTGTCAGAAAGAATATATAATTGTAGATATAATTAAAAAATAAACATTGAACATGATATGTAGATCATCATTTTGAAATAATAAAATTACTCAAGGAAACATTGTAGACCTGGGTATAAACATAACAATATATCATATGTAAGAAATAAATTTCAACATATTCTAGATAATCCATCTAAGTAAGATAAATATTAAGTTTGTTTAATTAGAGATCATATAGTCCTCCTTGATGTATATAAGGATTAAATCATGGTTTCAATGTCCTTAAGATAGAAAATGATAATATGTAGTTAATTCCTCACTCATATACCCAATATTATTGGTTATATCAATGACTTAGAGACAATGTGTTTTCACAATGACCTAGTCTGTCTATGAAAAAAAATTTGTATTATTTATTATATTTTTTTGAAGTAATTATTGATTTTAAAAAGAGTTCTCTCAAAATATGAATTTTAGTGATGAATGCTCAGTGACTGACAGAATGAATATTACTTTTTTTATTTTATTGAAAAGGATGACTAAACCTTCCAATACAACAACCCTCAGGGTGGGAGAAAATAGTGTACCCCAAGAGAATCCTTTTCCAAAAAAATTTCACAAGCCTGCAAAAGTGATCCTAATCTGTCAAAAACGATAAACCCATATCCTGACCGCCCAATACTTGCAAGAGTATCCGTAACAAAGTTAGTTGCCCTCCAACTATGGTGTAAGCTTTGACCTGATGATGTTTCAACTGAACACCTTCTGATAATATAGGCTAGGTCCCAAGGAGTCTCATTCCTACCTTGAACCATATTCAATAGGGATTCAGAATCTACTTCCACTTCGAACACCTAGAAGCTGCACTCCCGGCAGACATGGATACCAATAAAAAGAGCATGTCACTCTTCCCTCATAGAGTTATCTAGACCATAGAATGTGATGAATGCTACAAGAACTGAACCATGTGCATCAAAAATTAGTCCTCCATCGCTCATGAGTCCATCTCTAAGAGTGCTATCAACATTGCATTTCAGCCCGCTACAAGGGAGACTCCATCTGACCCATCTACCACTTAACTCCCAAGAAAAAAATCCCTCTTGAGTAAGTGACACATGAGGTCCGATTGTTAATTTTCTTTTAGGAGTTAAATAAGTTCATATATTAAAGACATAGCACTCAAATGAATAAGCGAAGCAGTGGTCCAATTACCAAGTCAAGTACAGTTCTTTGCCTCCCAAATTGTTTAGAAGATAGAGGTAACAATGATGGCCTGCACTCTACATTCCATTCTATTTCTCTCTACACCTTCATGCTATGAGGACATGATATCATTAAAGGAGGATTTATGAAGGCCGACCCTTGGATTTGGGGAACAAAGAGACCAGAGCTGCACCCACCGCCCACTCAATCTGCGCAAAAATATGATCAGTAGATTCAATCCTTGAGTTCATGTAACAGAAGCAGCATAAGGATAAAGATATACCCCTCATCTGAATGCACAAGTCCATAGGTAAGTCCTTGTTATTAATACGACAAACAAGAAAGTCCATTTTGGTGGGGATTAAATTACACCAGTACTTCATAGCCCCCTCTTATGAAGTGACCCCTACATGCCCGCTCCTCCTAAACTCTTGAGTGGAGAAGTTTCCCAGGTTTGAACCCGTGAAATAACATCGATCTTACTCATCATCCATGCAAATAATATCAAACACCATTTTCTGTTCTTCATTGATGACTACCACAAGGAACTTGGGATACTTGATTGCTTATTTGAAAGAAATATCATGGGTAGGGCAGCCTGAGAAAAGGAGCCTTTACCCAGCACAGTTATCCTTCCAAAAGCCAATGTCTCCTCTTCTAATAATCCATCAAGCAGCATCACAACTCTCATCAAGATATCTGAACATGCACTGAGACAACCTAGAGTATAATTCTCTTCTTCCTTCTCCAAATCTCCAAGAATAACCATATCTACCTTTGAAAAACGAGTCCCACAATGATTTTCCTATGATGATGTCCTATATGAATCGCCCTTGCATGCTCTGCATGCTTTCAGAAATATCGCATAACCCCACACCCTCTTCCTCCACTAGACATGCCATATGCTCTTAGGATGACCAATGGAAATGAGTATTCTAGTTGGAATCTCATAGGAAAGTAGAAAGAACTCTCCCCGTTATAGCCATGGTCCCCTTCGGTGGTTGAATGATCGACAGAACATACAGAGTGATGGAGGTGAGGACATTGATAATAAGTGAGACATGTCCTCTGAAGCAAAGAAACCTGATTTTCTAGTTCATGATTCTACCCAAAAATTTGGTTTATAATGTCATCAAGGTACTTTTTTTACATGCCCTAGGGAGAGCGGGACGCCCAGGTACAACATAGGAAGTTGTTTTCATTGGAAGCTGAGGATCTCTTGAATAACCCTACATCGCCTCCTTGGGCACCTGTTGGAGATGTAGATATGGATCTTACCTATATTGATAATTTTTCCGATCAAGGTATAAAATACCAAGAAGATACTCATGAGTATAGATAAGGATATATGTCTTCCATTCGTGAAATCAATAATGTCTTCTGCAAACATAACGTGGGAAATAGACTCAATTCTGCTCCTATAAAAGAATGTCTCAAGGTTCCCGCTTTCCATGCTCCTCTGATGATTACGAGAGAGGGAATATTGTGCCAAAATGAAGAGGTAGGAGATAGAGGATGACCATGTCGAACACCCCTCAATGATTTTAAGAATCCAAAGCACTTCCCCTTCAGCGAAATTGACAGCAACGGGGATGCGTAACACTGGAAACAAAGATCACAAAGCCTTTCCTAGAATCTGATCCTTCGCATCACCTGGATGATAAAACTCCATTACATAATTACATAATCTTTGTCAATGTCCACATTAAGGATGTAATTTTATCCAATCACCCTTCTAATGATATCATTAAAGAGCTCGCTAGTAATTCTGACCGCCCCATAAATGCTTCTCCCTTTGATCAATCCATGTTGTTCACTAGAAACTAATCACAGAATGATCCCACTCAACTGTCTACTAATAAATTCTTCCAGTATCATATAGGACATGTTACAAAGACTGATGGGTTTGAAAATTCTAATAGAAGATGGGTCCTTAACCTTCAGGATGAGAACCACTCTAGAAGCGCTCACTGACATACTTAGCTCACCTCCTCGGAAGAAGTCACAAATGGATTCCACCACCACTTTTCCCACCGCATCCCATGTAGCTATATAAAATTCTCCAGGGAAAACATCTGGGTTGGGTTCAATGCCATGAATAATTGCTAAGATCAATACCTTAATCTCATCTTCAGTTGGCATAGCTGATATAAGTTCATTATCAGAGTAGCTACCCATAAGTGGTATCCCTTCCCAGAAATCCTCTGCATCTGATGTGGTTGGGTTACCCCCATGTCATGAATTTTCCCTATCTAGGAGGCTTTCATAGTGCTCAATATCCAAGCATTCGACAGCCTCCACATCCGACTTATTGACCCCATTGCCCAAATGGAGGTTGTGCCTCGTGGTACACTTCTCTTCCAGACAATCATGGAAGGAAGCATTGTCTCAGTCCCCCACTATAAGCCATATAACACAAGATATTAATTTATAATACTTCTCCTTTTCAAACAATTTATCTGTAAGAAAAGTGTGTTTATCACAGAGTAAGAGGAAATTTCTCTCATCCCAGTCATTTTGAAGACCTTCCTCAAGTCTTCCAATAGCTTCTTGGATGTCTTCCCCACCCATATCGTCGATGTGTTGATGTGAAATACATTCTAGTAAATAATTTTAAGCCTTTTGAGTCGACTAGTAAGACCATGCCAGGCCCAACCCCCTCCTCACCTCCCCACGAGCTTCTGATCATCGACTTGAAGTCATTCTCATAATGCTAGTTACATGAATAATAGAAAACCTTGTGATTATACACATACTAATGGAGCTCCACAAGATGCAGATATTGGTCAGATAGAGATCAAGGATGATGGGTGATGGTCATCTGCCAAAGGAGTCAATACCTCGGAGGTTCATGAAACATCTGTCAAGCTGACACCATAGTCGATCGGTTCCCCTGCGATTCCTGCACTAGGTGAAGCAGTTACCCTTGAAGCCAAGGTCAAAAAGACCCCCATAAGTGTTAAAGTCACCGAAGTCTTGCATTCCAATATTGAAAAAAATAGAACCGCCATTCTTTTTGGAAGGATCATCCATCTCGTTGAAGTCACCTCCCATGAACCATGGAATGGAGTTCATCTGGAAGGAACCCAAAAAGTTCCATAGATACAACCACTCAATACTACTATTACTGGCGTAAATAAAGGATAACATTATCTAACCACCAGAAAATAAATCTTTGTATTGATGAAATGGTCCATAATACTAACAAGTTCCACCTTTATCAACTATTTCTTGCAAATCCAGATAGATGGATTAATGGGAAAACCATGCATGCATGAAGTGAACCCCATCTTCCTCACAATATTTGGGAGGTTAGGAGTGCCCTGCTTTTGTTCAAGAATGACCACCACATATTCCTTGTACGTTCATGATTCCTAAGTAAGGATGGAACTCATTACATGATACCCCATACCACTCACAATCCAAATGATCAGCGACACCATTAATTCTTTCCATTGTTGGTCTTATAACCAGCAACTCCAGATGGGGAAAAAGAGAGGTCGAACAAGACTCCTTTGATTTAGAACGTGTTACTAGACCCAGAATCCTCTCAACTGAGGTTCCAAGCATGGGAGAGAGTGTATTCTTCTTTACCCCTTCTAAGACTTCAAGGGACGAAAGTCGATCCAAAGATATGTGCGGTGGAGAGAACCCCTCTAACTCGACATTAAGAAGAGAAACCAGAAGAAAATACGGAGGGGACCCCCGAGAAGACTCCATCTCCTTCAACACACCTATTGAAAATATTCCCTATGAGGAAACCCGTAGGAGGATGGTGACCAGTTTTGAAGAAGGGATCTTTTGATGAAATCCAAGGACAATTGAGAGGATATTAGAAATAGTGGGGGTGGAATTGTTAAAAACATAGGAGGGTGATGAAGGTAGAAAACCCAGGAATAGAATACCCCAGAATCTCCCAAAGGAGTCAGAGTTGGGTCAGCCATGTCAGAGCCCCCATAGACTGAAGGCGACAGGGAAATAAATTTGTTTTGTGGAGAACTAGTCCTGAGAGGTGCTGAGGCAGACAAAAGGAATGCCTTGGAGGATGACATGTGCCGGTGGGGACCACAATTTGAATTTAAAACATCTGCCGAAACAGTCAGAAGCTCAGGTGTCTCAAACGTTGGTCCTGATGACCCAAAATCCCCAAATCCACTATACTGAGGACCTGGTTTCCCCTTTGCTAGAACCCACACTGGAACTCCAATTTCTATAAAAAACCGATGAATGCCCTTGGAGACCACACGCTGGATAGAACCTCAGAGTAGATTTATACAGAATCCTTTTCCACCACTGAAAGCCATCACCGAGCCTTAAGAGTGACTACTCTGGAAGCTTTGACGAGAGGTCCATTTCCACACAAATCCATGTGCAAGTCATAGAATGGAAGCAAGCAGTGCCCTCATCGGAACAAAGAAACAAGCCCATGGAGTCACCTTTTGATTTCAAAATCATCGGATTGAGGAAAGGAAGTAAGAGACCATGGATGTTAACCCAGATGGCCTCCAAGGTGATTTATCATCCAAAATGGTGGTCCTAGGATCAGCGAGAGTGGGGGAACCTCCACGAGCCACACATGTGATCCTCCCTGGACCAAGAATGTGCAATGTCAGAAAAAGAGGAGCACTACATTCGGAACACAACCCTAGAGAACTCGGACGTAGTCACCGGTCACCAAGGCCCCCAGGGGTCCAAAAAGAATATGAACATGCTCATCTCGGGTGTGTTGAAGCCAAACCGAGCTATCAAGGTGAGATCATGGAAGGCCAAAACGTCCTGGAGTTTTTTGTCAGAAATCTCCACCACATGAAGACCATCCACCTTGCATGCATGGCGGGAACCAATCTCGATTAGAGGTGCATGAAGAGGACCAGGAGAGGGGCCATCCCTATCCGGAGCCAGAGGCGCCAGTCTTCCATGAAGAACTTCTTTGAAGGACAATCCCAGTGGGCCACCAAGCTTCACCCCATCCTCCCTCTGACAGGGAGACGAGACAACCACACTAACTACCTCACGAGCATGAACGAGAGCAGAAGCGAGTGGGGAAGAAGGAGTTGGCATCTTTTCCCCCTTCCATCTTCGTTATTTCTTCCAAACACCATTCCATTAGACAATGTTCAGTGAGAAATTGAAATTTTAGGCATTTTCACTATAGTGATAATGTAAAGGATAATCATTTTAAAAATAATGAAAATATTTGATGATCTCATAATTATCCTTAGTCACTAAAATCTATAGGTTGTTCCAAAATAGATGATATATGATTCCTATATAAGATGGAATTTTCCAAAATACATTAATGTGTTCTTTAATATCCATGGAGTGTATATATAATTTATTATTGTTACATTAATCATCATACTATATAACATGATATGTAAGAAACCTAAGAACCACCAAATGTGGAATAATTTTGATAAGATATAAAATTGAATGACCCTCAATTTAATGTTTTAAAATTGTGAAGAAAAAAACCCCCAAAAATGGAATTTTCATCATTCTATGTTTGTTCATTTGAATACAATAATCCAAGAAAAATAAATACAATATAAAAAGTATATATATACTATAAATTAAGTATTCTGGGAATTATAGTACTTAAAAAGTGGAATACTAAAAACCATTATTAATAATATAAGAATAATAGGGAAATGTATGTTACAATAACCTAAATTTCATATTTCTACCAAAATATAATGGAATTAAAAACAAAAAAATTCACATCCCTAATAAATTGTTCCCAACCCATATATATATATATATATGGATTAAAATTGAAGCATCTATGTCATTTCATCAGTTCCACTACCTCCCAATAATTATTGTTATCCATTTCCTAACCAATTCCATAAATATTATCCTAATGGATGAACATAAATCACATTTTACATCAATAAAATATCGGTGATTTTCAAAATATGTTTTTTAACATTGTATACTTTCATCTAAAATGTTTCACCCATCACTATGTCTATTTTTTGAGATTGATTCCACTACCACTACCACCATTGGGTTCCATTTCATTGTTATTTAATCGATTGTTTTAGATGTTTTTTCACTTATATGAAAACAATATTTCATAAACCAAGATTAAAAATATCCCCCATGAATAATTTTTTCAAGTATTTACCAATTACACAGGGATAATTCATTAAATATAACTTATTATCATTTTTTCGTTACAATAATATATTATTAGACCATGAATTCAATCATCCATGTCCCATTGAAGCACCAAACTGCCAATAAATATCTCAATCATTGAAATTTATAAATATATCATTTAGATTTAAATTTACATTGACCAATTATAATGTGGGAGAGAATAAAATGAAGGGTTATTTGATTTACATATGATGTGAATGGTTATTTGAATAGGAATTTCAATGAATTAGAGAAGAATAAAGAAAATTACCATGCATTAGGTATGTTCCTCATTTAATGTAGTATTAATATTTTTATCTTTAATATTATATAAAATTACTGATTTATTTACTGGTTCATAAATATTAGAATAATGGATTTATAGAATGATTATAAGAGATGAAGAAGGTGTTCTGGTTAAATATGAATATATAATACTACATCAGTAAAATAAAACCACATTATCAAATCAATTATGGAAATATTTTTGTATTTGATAACTATTTTTTATTAGATGTTACAAAAAACATTATCCCTATGTTCATGTTATGAAAAAATGATTTTTTATTTGAAATTTGATTATTTTTATGGCACAAAGTACTCAAATAATATTTCAAATAAAAAAAATTAGAACTATCATATGTTTTTAGAATATGATAAATATAAAACATAAGAACCAAATAATTCCTAGATGTTGAATGATAATACACATATTTATAATACCATAATAAATTTATAATTTTTGGATTAATGTGGATTTTATACTATTTTTAGGTAAAACTCATTGGTTTATGATATTATTGTTTATAATTTAAAATTTTAATTGGAACGTTTAGTATTAAAGGAGATAAAAATAAATCTTCTCGAATTATTTCAACATGATACCTTTTTTATTCTTTTAATTCGTATCTAGTGGTAAATTCTCATATGTTATTATATTTCTTAATGATATTCAAGGAAAGTATATATAATTAAAAAATGAACATGATAAGAAGATAAAATATTTTTGAGGTAAATTTAATAGTAAATATAATAACCATGAACAAATTAATAATTATATTTGTGTGAATATTATTCAAAAAACAACACTTACTTATACAAATGAAGTTAATAATGTTAGTAAAATTAGGAAACACATCATGCTTGTTTGGGTGAGATTGATGATGTGTCATCTATGTTTTCTAACAGTCTATTATTCCATTAGGAAATGGTTTACAAATTACAATGTTAACCCTTAATATATACCACAGTTAATAAAAAAATTAATATCATATGAGTTTTAATATGATATAAACTCAATATTTCATAAATTCATATGTTAATATTCACTTAATGAATTAAGGATAATTCTAGAAATATACTGGATTTTAGGTTAAATACAAAAAGTATATCTCTTAATTATCCTCAATTATAATCAATATGATACAAAAAAACCTTTGATAGTATTTTTAGATGTAGGTGAAAAAAATATTTCTATATGAGGGTAAACTCCCCAATTTTAGAAAATATTAAAAAGAAAGGAATTTATAATTTCAAATATCATGATGCAGAGAAGGTTAACCTAGGAATATATTTCATAAGAGATTTTATAAAATTATTGTCAAAGAGAAACCTGTTTAATTGGAATTTTAAAAACCAAAAGATATTTTTTCAACAAAAAATTTATGTGGAATATCATTTGTTGAAAATAATGAATCATTACCATATGATAATGTAATACATGACAATAATGGATTGTTTATATTAACTCAAACATTAGATTACAAGTATTAAAATAAAATATATATTCATAGTATTTTTAGTTGATGAAAAATAAAATATGATTAATTAGATATTATTGAGGGATCTAAACATAGATAGTAATGTTCATACCTATAAATATAGATTGGTATTTAAAGATTTATAATATGTCAAAACATTTTATGTAAAAAAATATTCACCAAAACTGAAATAATAATCTATTTAAATTCAATTATCTATAAGTAACATTTCAGGAATTATACATAAATATTGATAATAACAATGAATTGATATTTGTTTAATAATAGATCATGGAATTATATTTTCACAATGTCTCTTTAATAGATTAGTGAGAGCACCATGGTATTGAAATGGATATATGTAATTAACATATAGAAAACAAAACATTCTCATAATTTGATAAGACTATGTAAAACATATTTCTCCGAGAATGATTTAATTTGAATGTACAAAATTTCAAGAATATGATTAATCAAAAATTCAACTATTGGTTTGGTAGAAAAATTCAACAACAAAAATTACATGGTTCTAAAAAATATGACAATGAAAAATTCAATATGGAATAGTATACTAGGCCACATTGTATAAATCATTTAAAAATGATGTGTTTATGATAGTTATAAAGATTAATATTATGAACATAACTCTAAAAGCATTAACATTTGGGTTAATAATAAACTTCCAGATATGTATTTTAATTGATATTCCCATTATATAATGTTTGATGAAAAATTACAAAACATTTTGAGGAGAATTTCATAATGTCAGAGGTTATATATATTGAATAGTACATTATAATGTATAATGGGAATCTCTATAGTACATGGAGGTGATATAGATTTAATTATAATTGGGACATAAAATTGATCTAATATAATTGTTTTGTTATGTAAATGTGTGGTAGAAACTTTTCATAATGATTAATAGAAAATTCAGAAACATTTTGATTATAATTTCGATTCAGATGTAGATAAAGAATCAAAATAAATGTCGAACCATATTTCAATTCATCAAATAGTACGAAGAAAGGGAAATATTTTTATACATCATATTGGGAAAATACTAAAAAATTAGTACTACATAATATGTGATGGATATGATAAGGGAAAATGTATAATTGGGAAATGTAGTTTACTGAGGGATAATACTAAAGGGGATGAAATCATGGTTTATAGGTTAGAATAGGAATAAAATTGAAGGAATAACATCTATATCCATAAATCTAAAGAACTTATTTTTATCATTTGAGATAAGGTTAAGGGTTATCATGTTGGATCTATTAAATGATGGGGTGTTTGGAGGGTGGGTTCCCTAAGCCAAACCTGATTAGCTATTTTCAATTTCTATATCATAAAAATAGATTGTAAATTATGAAATGTGTTGGTATAGTTTTTTATAAATTCAATATAGTTTATTTACATGTCAATGTATGTGGATTATTTATTATATTAAAAGTCTATAATAGTTCCTAGTAAAAAAAAGAACCTAATGGTAGTTTTCATCATGTGCGTCATTAGCGGTATGGCCATAGTTTCATTATCGAAAAATGATTTTCTATTATTAATATAGTAATAACATAAATTTTTTCATACTATTTTAACACCTGGAAAATTTATGATATAATTCTTTTTAAATAAATTTATTCCATTAAATTTCCTGTGATTCATGCAACCCTAGGTTAAAAACAAAACATGACGCCCTACAAATTTTTTTTATGTAAATAAGAACATTATAACATATATAATAATATGGATGGTATGAAAAAGAATAACTAAATTATGAAAATTATTTTTTTTAAAGTGTAAAAAATAAATTAAATAATTTTATATTAATTAAAAAAATTTGAAAGAAAATGAAATGTCTTTAAATATATATATATTTTTTCCCAAAAGTTAGCTTCATATAGCCTTATCCACATATTTAAAAATAAATTTCTAAAACTTTTAGAAAACTTATTATATAAAATGATCTTACTTTCTGATTGCATCATAAAAATATTTCATAGGGTTAATTTTATGGTTTTTTCTGAAAATATTCATTTTGTGATGATCCTTGAAAAATACCGATTTTATTGAAAAATTTAGTTTGGATTAGGTAATTAATGGTTCTATTTCCATTAATAAATATTTTAAATGTAAAATTAGTTCAACTAAATTATAATCAATACAATTTAGGTAACTAGAATAAATTTCATATTCAATTTTGTATGAAAATGTTTCTGTACTTATTCAAACATTCTGTTTGGATAATAGTTTTCATCATGAAAGAAAGATAAAATTTAAATTAAATATTTCTACTTCTATGACTAGAATTTTATAAGTTGGATTCGATATTTGGATCTAGAATATTTAAATGTATATAATCCGATATAATTTATTTTTTCTCTTAGTCAATAGAAAAAACAATAATTATTCATTGGCACGATCAAAGATAAATTGAGTTTACCTTGGGTTTAAACTATAAAGATCAGTGTTAAAAATGAAAAAAAATACTTATCCAATTCCTTTATTATATCCATTATTTGAAAATTATATCATTAATATCTATTTTTATGTTTTTTTGGTAGACTTTTCCTTGAATGTGACATATCAAATATTTTATGTGAAGAAAGGATTAATGTCACCCTCTTGCTATTAAATACCAATAATGTGTTCACAAAGGGACAAAAATGATGTATACTGACATGGATGGTAGTTTTTACAGTAATGAAATTAATTTCATGTGTATACTTTTTTTTCTTTTTTTCTAAACATATAGTTTCATTAAACTCTTCAGCAATGCTAATGCCTTAATTGTTTAATAAATTAAATAATAAAATTAATGATACTAAAAATATTAAAAGAAGAATAAATTAGATGAATTATTGTGTCCCGTTAATTGTTTAAATGACTATACATTTTTATATAGGTGTGAACATACTATGTTTTAATTTTATGTTTGACTTGATATTTTTTAAATCCATATAAAATAATTGTGTCAAAATTTACATTAAAGTTATTCAACAGTCAAATATATTTTTTCAAATAATTTTAGTTTCCTAAAAATCCTAACTTCCACTGTGTCATTATAATTTTTTTTATAAATATTAATTATCTTATATTATTAGAACAAAATTTATTCTATATTGGTAATATTTAATCCTTAAGTGTGAAAACGTTTTTCCTTTAATTAATGTTAAAGAGGATTTTTTCAACTGACATGAACTTCTATAACATCCTAGTATTTAATTGAATAAATTCTATTTAAATAATTTTGTATAACATAAAAAATATTGTTTACATAGTACATAAAATAATAAATAGACATAGAATTTTATATAAGGACATCCTACTCAATATAAGACTATAACAATTTAAGATGAAAACCATAAACATAAAACATCCATTTGTAAAAAATGAGGAAGATGTGTACCAAAATAAATCCGTAGTCATAACTAACATATTTAGGATTATCCATGAGTAAAAATGCACCAAATCAAATTATAGTAAGAATAAAAATAATTGAATAAACATGAATCATCATTACATGTGAGAAAATTTCCAACAAATAGAGTTCGATTTTTAAAAATGACTTTTAATATAGGTATTTATCAGATAAATATGATGTCCATTAATTAATATCCATTTATAAATTATTGAATGAATTTGATATTAAAAAGGAAATAAAATATAAATAGAAGGGTATTTTTATAATATATATATATATATAAGTAATGATTTAGTTTCGAATATAACATTATTGTGTAAAATTAATACAAAAAGCACCATATTTATAATAATTAAATAAATAATTAGTAATTTATGTATGTAATTTTTGTTCTTTAAATAATAATTTGAATATTTTAATAATGATCCTATATTAAAATATTAAAATTATTAATTCTTATAAGTCTCAAACTATTTTTAAATACTTAACAAGAAATGATAATAAAATATTAGTATTTGAAAATATAAAGGGAACAATAAATAATAAATATATCTTTTGTTTTTATAGAATATTTAAAAAATAAGTACATTTATGATTAGACAATATTAATTTTATGTATAATTGAAATTTAATTGTATTAATATTTTAGCCATCCAACATGGTATTAAGGGCCAGCTAAATAATGGCCTTCTCGAAGAACACACTTCTGTGCATGGGAACCATCTCTAGTCAGCCATGCTTGATGAAAGGGGATGATCAATCACTAAAAAAGAGTATATTTTGTTCATATTAGTTCCAAAGAGACTATGAGGTCCACTAATAGGAAATCAATGAGTCCAGCGGCTCGTCTCATCCCCATATTTATTTTTATAGTGTATCTGAGTGTCGTACATGATGTCGCCTTGAGAATTTATGCTTGTAGTACTAATATTATGCACTTCTCAATCATATTAATGTTCATTGTTGGAAGGGATTATGTGTTACTATTTTACCATGGTTTACATTGTTGTCCGTTTCACATGTTTCCAGATAAATATTGTCACGACCCCCTCCCACCAAAGATGTTGTAATGAAGGGAGATAGATAATGACCCATAAGTCTCACCTCCAATAGCCCCAGAGTTGGAAAAGATCACCATGGGTATAAATATCTCACAATAAGGGAGGAATTACCCTTTATATGAATAAAAAGATCAAGAGATAGGATAAATCAACCATGAACAACTCCATGACATAATATAAAATAAAGACAAACAATCCCACAATGCATGTGTAAATAAAAATTGATACATGTAAATGATTAAAAATGAAATCCCAAAAGAAAAAATGATAAACTAGTGACACCAAAACTATCTAAAGGTATGAGCTAGTAGTCGCCATCATTGTTCACGTAGTCCTCATGGACACATGAAAATATTTTTTATATATAAAGTGTATGAATAAAGTTATACCTAGTAGGAAAACCAAAGACTCACATGCACATGGGGAAAGAGAATACTAATGCACTAGTGTAAAATTAGTAAAACCAAATAGAACATGAATAGGTATAGTAACAAAAACTCCAACCTTATTTAGAATAATTATCCAAAAAATCTATCCATGTATAATAATATTTAATAGGATGTACTTCAATGACATGTTTCCCCAAACTACATTCTTGTAGATTAGCCTCTCTCACACCCCAACAACAAATGTCATGGCACTCTCACCTCTTCTGAATAACATGACATCACATCACATCCCTCCCAAAAAAACCCAGTCCATCACAATAAATAACATCCCACTAACACAAAATTGGTCCATCACAACACATCACATCAATACCACACACAAATGGTCAATAAAAACACATCACATAAAATAAAATCCTTGAGCACACACCTAGGACACACAACACATCTCATCATGAAGACAACTGGGACAACACACGACAACTCAACTTGGATAAACCTAGGATCACATAAGACAATTTGTCTGAATTCACATGGAAAAATGTTTCCCAGAATATGGTGTAGGGGGAGAAGGTGGCCAACCGTCCATCTTCCCATTGAGATGTAGGGTAAGACACCCCTTTGTGACTATTCATGTGTCATGACATAGTGTTTGACATGGGTGGGGTGCCTATAAAAATCACAACATCATGTGGGGTAAATTCACATAGATTAGTATCACAGAGGTCTATCCAATGGGTTTACAACAAGAACTAACCATCACATTGAATCCACAAAAACTCTACTACCTCTAAATGCATAAAAACACACAAACAAAATAGAAGCAATGATTTATATTTTAGAACATAAAACAATTTCAAGAGTCATTGTTTTATTAATAATTTTTTTTATCAGCCTCTTCAATTTATGTACACAACATTCATAAGCATCACATTTCATTTAGATAGACAAATTCTTTCATTTTCTCACCAATTATTTTTCATATAAGCATTCACTGTTTAATACAAAAAGTCCACCATCAATTACCTTAATAAACCTAACCATTTAAAATCATTATCATTAATTTGATTCAACTAACACTTTGGTAAATATAATATATCCAAAGAAATATTCAAAAGAAAAAAGTCCCAACCCAACTTCCACTTCTACATCATTTTACAACCACATCCATTTTCATAGCCTCTCAAATCAATCACACCATAACCAACATCACTACCCCATTAAGCCACCGCATCTCATCCACTCTCCCCACATAAATCATAACACATCCCCCAAGGATTACATCTATCACACACACACACACCAAAACCATTCCACACATCATTGAATATATCACAACACTACATATTTTTAGATTTAGCATGGGGGATCTTATTCAATTCCACTTCATTATTTAAGGGAGTCATCACACAAGCCATTATATCATGGGGATTCCATTCCTACTTGAATGGCCAGAAGGCCTTCTATTTTATTGATTTATTTATAACCCCCCATTATAGGGATGAGGGGGGAACCCTTATAAGGCTGGTATGATTTAGATATTACATTATTCAAAGGCTTAATAGACATTACATGAGTCAAAGGTCTTAGGGAATTCATCCAGACTATAACTATGAAGAACTTCCCCTCCCCAGTATTTGCATCATGATGGTAGCCCTCCACCTTCACATGGTCATCCGACTAAGCATCCCATCCATGCATTGGTTGTTTTCGATGGCATTTCCATACCCTCTAATTATTTCAAATCTATTGGTTATGGACTGATGAGTGAACCTACTCTGAATCCTCCTCCGAGGATGCTCTTTTTTTGTAGAGTCAGTTTGGGGAAACGACATAGATCGGGTGTCTGGAAGGCCTTGAGGTGGCCCAAAAGACTTAAGGTGGCCCAAAGGCCATGAGGTGGCTCGAAGGCCTTAAAGGTGGAATAAAGGCCTTACTTACCAGAAGGCATGGGTCGCCTGAAGGCCATAAGGACTCCGAGCCCAAACTGGTGGCCCAAGGTGAATAGTTCCGGCTAATATAGTACTGAACTATGCCTACTATTGTAACTTCTGCAGTACCTACTACAGTACTGCTATAGTACCTTGATTTATGCCTCTTCCTGGTTTAGAACCTAGGTCTTGTGGTTTCAATTAGAGAGACCTCACCAATTGGGATGTGGCTCATGTGCATCGAGATTCCATTCAATTAATAATTTTTTTTGTTATCTAAACATTTATGATGACACCAAAAAATAAAAAATAGGATTTAGATGAAAATTCAATACAGTATAATCAAGCTACCAAAAGATATGATCTTCATCAAGGATTCACACCCATATATTCATAATATTAAATTAATTAAAATCAATTCAATCAAAGGATGTAATATTATACATCACACTCCATTAAACAATTAAATTCAACGTAAATTGATTCATTATCATTATTAATTTTGATGCAACAATATTAACAATAACTGAAATAATAAAAAAATCCTACATGATACGCATAAGGAGAAACAAAGGAAAAACCTAATTAGAAGAAATAACCCGTTCACCAACTAGATGCATCGAAATAGGTGGTGCATATAGAAGTGGGAATTTCATCAGGGGGGACTCAAACCAACTACATACACTTGTTCTACGATTTCAAATGTATAATATCAAAACAGTGTAATCCCAAACGAAATAAAAAAATAAATCCACTTTAAAAGGAACAAGTATGATATTAGTGGAGGAATTGGATATAGTTTTAAATAACCATTAAAGGATTATCTCATCAATCAAGATGGTTTACACATCTAAAAGTCCTCGATAAATTTTATAAATTAAGGATAAATTAATATCATTTGAAATAATTTTAAACCCAAATAATATTAGAATTAATCCCATTTTCATTATAAAAGTTTTCAAAAATTGTGAATCATAATTTTTGTGGGAAATAGGGATATTTTGGAAAAATGGAAAACTATGGGAAATCACACACTGTAAGAATTAGTCACAACCAAGATGAGTCACCACTAGGATGTGTCAATACAAGGATGATTAACCTTTAGAATGATTCACTGATACCATCAGTCAATGCCTGGATGAGTCACCTATATGATGATTCACCATCAGAATGAGTCACCACTTGCATAACAAACCCCCTGGATAAGTAACCACTAGAATGAGTCAGCTATAGGATGAGTCACCAGTAAGATGAGTAACCTCATGAATGAGTAATTGAAATGATGAGTCACTTATAGAATCAGTAACCTATATGATGAGTCACTACTAGAATGAGTCACTTCTACAATGAGCCACATCTAGGATAACTAACTTTTCAAAAACTATAAATTTGGGAAACTGTTGGAATGATTAAAAATAGGTATATCTTACATGTCCCAAAACACCCCATATTTCCCCTAGACGCCTATGTTATTAGATTTTTGGTATATTAATCGTCCAGAAGGTATGGGATGCTAAATAAAATACCTCTCAATCTATTTTGTCCCATGATAATTCCAATCCAACCGGGATGGAAGAATAAGAAGGTTCCAAATAACACCCCCTCAAGATACCTCTTAATGACCTCATTACACCTGAAACACTACCATTAACCAAACCTTATATATAAATCTACCCAAATATATTAAAATACAATACACTACTAAAAATACAAAATAAGGTAATATTATCATCCATGTCATGAGATTACTTATTGTGGTTGGTATTGACCCACTAACATTAGTTTAATTTCATCTTAGTAAAATGTGTCTTGATTAGGAATCAGGTCTTCCTTTTTTCTCAGGTCTTAACATTATCACACATCACATAGTACACATCACATTAATGGGATAAAATTATTTAATAAAAACAAAATGGTCCAAATAGCACAATACAAGGAAAATAGAGAAGATAAATCTCAAAACAACTCTAGGTAATGGAATTTCATGTATGCCTTATGATCCCACATTCTCCACTTGAGGACACTATTCCTCTATAAAAAAAATTGGTGTAATGTTTCATCTTTTAAATGAAAAAAAATCTGAGAAGAAAAATGAGTGGTGGTTTGAACAACCAACCCATGAAAAAACAGTCAAGATTCTTAATATATTTGGAACACAACAAGCACTTGGGAAAAGTGGTTAAATTTTATAAAAAAATTAAAAACAATCCCCCAGCCTCAAGGAGATACCTCTCAAACCAAAAAAGGCCACATATATTATCATTACAAACAGGCCAAGAAATATAGGTCAAAGGATCCCATCCACGCACCATGATATTTTCCGCTTTGGGAGGCACTGACTCGCCTGCACGGTTTTAAAACATGTTGTAATATAACACGTCTTGATATGGGAAATATTTTATCCCTCTTCCTATATTTGGGGTCCTTACATGCTTCATTAGTATAAAATATACCAATAAATAATATAGTAGTAAAAAATTCAAAGATATTCCATTATTAAACATTTACACATGGGAGGAATGCCAATTTTAATTAATTTCATGATTTTGTAATTTACCATTTCATTTTATTAATGACTATAAGTGATAAACATTTTTGTGGGAGGTGTGGCATTCCATAAACATAATTACAACACAATATAGGTAATCATACCACAAAAAGCACACATATTTTCCACCATACATCACATCCACTACACAACACAATCAATGGCCAAACATACTTTCTAATGCAAATGTTCACAAGACATTCCGTACAGCCACATCACCTAACCACTTTACAATAAAAAAGAAACCACACATTCACATAACCACTGATCCACATCATCCTCAATAATTCCCCAATAAATGGTAACTATTATCATTACATAATAATCCCCAAGGGCCAAAATCAAGGATATCCCTCTCCCATGTCATGATATTATTCTCTTTTGGTGGAACTAAATATCCCTCATAGTTTTAATCATGTCAATGTATAACACATCCCTATTAGGGATCAAGTTTTATTCTTTTAATATGATTCACGGTTTAAATAACATGTCAAACAAGGAATTATAACACGAATAATCACTTATGATAACAATATGTACCATCATCCATAACCATTAAGGGGAGTGCATTAATTCACCTCATTTCTTTTCATGAGTATTCTTAAAAAAATTCCAATTTTCTATAAAGAACGTTTATTAACCATATATATGTGTGATTATCCATTTAATACAAGTTTATCATAATCAATTAGTCACATCTATGGTCTCATAATCCATGATAATAATTTATAAAGCAAGGATTAAAAAAAACTGCTTTTTGAAGGTCTCATCAACACTTCAATGAAGTGATAAATATGCAACCACAAACAACGGTCATCATTTTTAGTTTAGTTCCTACAAAACAATAGGTATTTAGTTTAAATAGCTCAAACATCCATCTAATATAAAGATGAATCTTTACACATGTTTTCTTCCACACAAGGTTTAAAATGTTGAACAATATATTATATCTTCTTCTTGTTACCAAGAAAATAAAATTCCAAAATTATTTGAAAAAATATACCTGTTATGTTCTTGTGTTCAATTGAAAAATTATATTACATAAACAACATGTAGTCAAAATCATCAAAGTAAAACATTATTTCTAACAAAAAAATTAATACTAAACATGTTGTATTTGTATCTTTTATGATTTATTATTTTCTAACTAAACATTAATGACTCATTTAAGGGCTCAAGAAAACATTCTTATATATAAAATTATGTATAACATATTTATAATTACATATTTATTAATAAAATATCAATTATTCTACATTCTCAATTATCTCAAAGTAATATTTTCTTTATTACCACTCAAATGATTTCAACATTAGACAAGCTTCCTATAACTAACTACTAATCACTTAACATATGAGATAAGGTTATTTTAGTATGTAAAATTATTAACATTCATAAAACAATATGTTGAATCCCTTAAATAGTTTTAGGTCTCAAAAAGTTACCAAAAATAAGTATGATCATTTTCATAAGAATTAATTTAAATATCAAATGAATTTTTTCCCAAAATTTTTTTTATATAGTTATATCAATACTTTTGAACTGTAATAAATTGGAAATAAGGAGAAATTTATTCTTTTTGTGGTTTAAAATTTCAATGTAATTATCAATTAAAATTATGGTAACATTCATAAATTTTAGTGATTAAATTTTAAAACCATCTTTTAAGAAATATTCATATCACATGCTCAATAAAAATTATAAGAGGAAAGAAACTCCAGACATATTAACTCACATAGAAACTAGAATACTTATAAGAATGGTTTTGAACTAATTTATTTTATCATTTTATTGTAAAATCTACTTTGAGGTAACATGATTTTTAAGGGAATTAAAAATTATAGTTGATCACAAAAAATTCGCTAATAATGTACTATAAAAATTTAAAACATTAGTAAAACAAGATATAATTCTATATGATTTATAGAAGGAATACAAAACCAATTCATCAAGAATCATACTATAACAGGAAAGGAAACAATGCATTTAATCCATGAGATGGTTTCAACAGACAATCCCGGCTAGTAAACCATTATTCTAATATTTTCTTTTAGGTTATTTGAATAATTGAACAAATGAAAAAAAATCATTAGTAATAATATCATGTGAAAAGTCAATGAAATACACCTAAAATAGAATGATTGGTTTAATTCGTCTTATCTTCCCAAGATCACCTAATATAAATAAGGACAAAAGTCACCATGATACGTGTACCTCACTGATGTATCTACCCTTAAATAGTTCCATCTGACATGGCCATTCAATAATTATAGATTATATGTAATGGATCAAGGGGTGATATAAAATCACATGATCTAGCTTGTCTCCCTGGCCAATACTATGCACCCAGGAAAACTATCATAATTTCCAAATAAACCAAGGCAATCCTCACCGTCCCTAAATCTAAACTCCATCGTATCTCTCAATCATCAAATTGGATACCATTATGTCTTGAACCATTCTAAAAAAAGATTCTATAATGAAGTAAGAGAGATAATGATCCCCCGAGTCCTGCCCCCAATAGGACTCGAGTTGTTCACTAACACCAATGGTATAAAAATCTCAATATATTATAGGAATTACCCATTATAAAAGAACATGATCGTGAGATAGGATTAATCAACAATGAAGAACACCCTAAAATAAATCCAAACCATGCCACAATGTTTGTATAAATCCAAATGGATACATATATAATTTTAGAAAATTCATTTCAAAAGAAACATTGCTAGTGCTGCGACATAGAAACTATCATGTGGTCCTAGCTAGTAATTCCCATCATAGTGCACATAGTCTTATAATAAACTTAAAAAGATTTTTTATATACACAGGGTGAGCATATAGGTATTCTAGTTAGGAAATAAAATTCTCATGTTCACATGTGAAAAATATCATAGTAATTCACTCGTCTGAAAGTAGTAGAACCAAACAAATCCAAAATAGGTATAATAAAAAAAACACAAACCTCACAAAGGTTCAATCACCAAATACTGCATCTAGGTATAATAATATATAATATAAAGAACATCGATGATGGGTTACCCTACACTACTTTCTCATTGATTAGCCACTCTCACACCACAACATCAAAGACCCTAGCACTCCTAACTCTTCTAAATGACCTATCATCACATAACATCCATCCGGCATACGGCATGACCATCCCAACACAACACATCACTCTCGAAAACCCATGTGACATCACAACATATCACATACCATCCCCACACAACTTTTCCATCATAAAACATCATGTCACATCACATCTCACACACACACACACACCCACACATCAAATATCATCATAAAGAAATGTGGGACACCACACCACAAATTTTTCTAAAGAATCTTGGGACCACACATCAAAAATCACCTGAAGACACCTTGGATACTATCACCTGGAAGAGGTAGTAGGGAATAGAAGGTGACCATCCATCCGTCCTCCCACTATGATATTTGAAAATACCTCCTCCCCAATGATTATGCGTGTGTCAGCACATAGTTCTCAATGTGGGTGGGATACATATAGAAATCACATGAAAATACAGTGTGTATTCATATATATTTACAACACACAATAACACCCAATGGGTTTACAAAAAGAATTAACCATCTTATAGAGTCCACAAAAATACTTTCTCCTCTAAATTATTATAAATACACAAACAAAACAAAATCGATGATTCATATTTTTCTCCTTAATACATTTTCCAAAGTCTCTATTTAATTATTAAAACCCACATTATGATCCACAATAATTTATGTAGAGAACATTAATTAGAATTCTATATTATTTTTGTGGATAACCCATTTCATATTTCCATCCAATGACTTTGTTTATATACCTTAACCATTCAATTAACACATCCCATCATCAATTACCATGTTAAATCTGCCAATTTAAAATCATTATCATGCATTTAATTTGGATAATAATATATTAAATTGAATAGAATGAACCAAAAATCATTATTAAAACACCACAACCCAAATTCCACATCCACATCATTTTACAGCCACATCAATATTCACAACTATAAAAAATCTTGATATTCATACCCTAACATTACATTAATTTTGTGGAACACTTAATAAATTACACAAACAAACACCCAAAAATTGTATTAGTCTAGTTACTATGGAAATGTGATAAAATAAAAACATGTACATTGGGATACAGTTTCTCTATTTAGGTTCTTTATAACTATAATCCTTCTTAGACACATCAAACATAATATATATCTTTATGACCTAGTTGAAATGAAACATAAAAATGGGTGAGCTCATATACTTAGTAAGGGTAAACAAAGAAGATATGCAAATATTATCTAGAGAATGAGGCTCTGATAATATGATGATAATAATTGTATATCATACCATTCATATCAAAGATAATATTCAGGAATCATGGTATAAATATTTGTAGGAAATAAGACTTGAATCAGTCAGAAATAAAAAAATTGAGCGATAAAATCATATCATGGGAATAAAAAATATAATTTTATAAGACACATAAGTACACATTAATGATTTACATAGTATCCAACACATCACTACAAAGGCCATATTTCTAGAATTTATTAACTTAAAATATCATTTTGGAAGTCAAAGTTCACTCTCATGCATATCTTAGAGGAAAAAGTCCATTACCTCTATCTCCTGGGATATATGTCATTACCCAATTAATTGCGGGAGAGATATGTCCCACCCATAACATAATGAAATAATATATATATGTTATATAAGAACAGAAATCATGAATCATATCTAAAGATATGGAATGAAATGAGTTTCATATAAATCATGAAATCCTAACATAACCCATGGAAAAAATGGGTTACATGAATACCATTCCATCTTACCCATAACCATTCATAGAAAGAATAATAATTCCAACAATGGATGAAATACCAATTAAAACATAAGTAACATCATATAATGTCATATTAGATGGAAAATTATTTTGAACGAACTCTTGATAACATTTTTTAAGAAAATATCATTTCTTCTTTGAACCCGCCTTCTTTTCTTCAAATGTTGCACAATTTTAAAAGATTTTTTTTTTTTAAATTTCCCTATAAGATTTTAAGGAATTATTGAATAAAATAAGACTTAATTAATTAATTAAAATTCATTTATGTTGTATTAATTAAAAAAACATTTTTATCATACTTTTCCTAGAAACATGAAAATTACCTCTTTTAAGAAAAAAATAATATTCCTTTAAAAGTGTTTAATAAACATAATACAAGGGTAAAAACGACTTCACCAAATTGTAGTATCATAGTAAAAATATTCTCAAAAAATTTTATAAAACATGGACATGGATGATATGTATACCCACATAAATACTTAAGTATAAACATTCTCATTAAATAATGAGATTTTTAAAATTAACCATACCATACGTTTTATATCCTTTTTATATATCGAAAACACATTTATAATGGATTAAATAATGTACTTAACTTATTCCGTAATCAGATTAATATGATATAACATTTTATCGAATTATAACATGTTTATTAATAAATTATCATTATTACTCGTCTTTTGGGTGTTAACTACTTCCTTTTCTTATGGATGTTTTTCCATATAAATCCCAATTTATTTGAATAGGATATAGTTCTATATTTTAGGGAATAATATTAATCCAATGGATAAAAATTTTATGAATTATACACATTTTATATAATCATTCATTTATGGTGATCATGGACAATGAATCACATTGTGTCATGGAGATGGTAAGTTGTACGTACACATGAGTGACAATATCATTCCCTAAATTGTGGAATGGTATGATATTGGATGGTATATTTTGTTTTTGAAGAATAAAAATCATGATATATACATATATAAATTATTTTAATCATCATAGACATCTGTGTAAAGTGGTGATGAAAAGTATATTACACCATGGTGTGGAGATGTTGGGATGTATGAATGCACACGTGGTGATTTAATTTTTCATCAGGTGGGTGGTTGTTCGATAATCATAATAAAATATCAAAATATAGTTTATAATAGATTTATTAATTTATAATGGAAACAACACCTGAAGAATAAGTAGAAGAAGAAATACTGTTGGGAGAGTCGGTAAAGGAGATTGCCACTTCGTCGAAGTACTCTATATAGATCATCCCCTAAGGACACAAGAGTTGGAATTTTGATAAGGACAGAACCTCTAAAACATTGATATGGATGTAAGGAGGTGATATGATCAAGGGTTGGTTGAACTACAAGGGTAAGTTTTCCTGAGGAAGTGATGGAGGATGTGCTTTTTTATTACAGAGTTGATGGTCACTCTTTGAATCTCTAAAATTATTACATTAAAATAAATTTAATTTCTATTAAAAATAGACCCAAATTGATTTATTTATATGTTAATACTTGGATTGAATGAATAAAATAATCCAATAAAATTTATATATGTTTTATTATTTTTTTATCCCTGTCTATTTTCTACTTATTTTACCTTTTCTATTTTTACCACGATATCATGGAATTTAAATATTATGAGTTAATATAATTACTACAAAATAATAAAGTGACTAATGAATGATTAATTGTTGAAATTATAGGAAATACCCCAATTAGTTGGTAAAATTTGGTATTTTTATGAATTTTATAAAATTTTGTATTATATATTTTATTTTAAAATATCAATAGTGCCAATTTTGACACCATTCATTAGTTGACTTTATAAAAATATCATAACAACAATATAAGTTCAATCCAATTCTATTAAATTATCAATAACACATAAAATTAATCAATAAAATCATTTTACGACATTAATTATATAAAATTATGCGTATTATAATAATTTTTAATATCATTTATTTGATTCATCCATTAATGAGGCAATTATTGCATCATTATTGTTTCACCATATTATTTAATTTTTTTCTTCCTAAAAATTATAATTAAATTACTATGATTTTTTTATCTTGTTATATTCGTAAAAACTATTTATATTCAAACATATCAATTATATAAACCCATATTGAAAATAAATTACCTAATAAAAACAAGGGGGTGAAAGAACTTGCCTTTTATTTGAAAATAATATTATAAATGTATTAAGGTCAAACAATTTGCTCCATGTGTGAATAAAATTGAACCAAAGAGGTTATTGGTCATAAATACTCATCATGTTAAATTATGATATGTTTTATGGGTAATTTAATTATATTTATAATATAATTGTTACATTTAATTAGTCGATTTAGCCTTAACCATTGTAGTATAAATTATTTCTAAAGATAATATTCATAATGTCAAAAAATAACAGGAAAATATTTAAATAGTTTTTATATTATCATTCCAAATATGTAATATATTTTTAAAAATTTTAAAAAATGAATTTTAAGAAATTAGTTGAAAATTAATCTCATTGACGGAATGAGAAAGTCAATTTTTTAAGTAAAACGTTCAAAATTTTTCCATGTTTTGTATATAAAATTAAAATTTGAAATTCATTCCAACGAACTAAATTAAATTATTAGATAAAAATTATCTAATTTTATCATAATATCAATAAAATATTTAGTTTTAAACTATAAATTATTTCTATGAAATAGTTGTTTCAGTTAAAAAATGAAATATTTATACACTATTTATAAAAAATTGAAAATCCTCATAAAAATAATAATAATTCACCCAAAGTAAATTTGGACATTCTAAATTCTAAAATACTATTAATTTTATAAAATTAAATTTCAAATAGTGCCCAAAAATTAATTTCATTACTTTTCATTGAAGGACATAAAAATTAGTTCATTTGGGAAAATAGTATTTTAAAATATATAAAGACTTTTCTGAAAATGATGTTATCCATTATAAAAATGTTTTATTTATATAAAATCATTAAAAATGTTGTTTTAAAATTATTTTTTAGTATCCATATTACTATTTTTAATGGCAATGTGATAACTATCTTAATTAAATAATTATAATAATATAGTAATTTCTTGTGGAGACTCGATGTTGCATGTAATGTACGCCATGTCAGTGTTGAATGAATAGAAAGAAAAATTGATTCCATGTTAAATGAATGTTTTATTTAGGGAAATGAAATAAGTTAATTAATAATAATTTTTTCCAAGAAAAAAATTCACAAAAAACTCTGGGTGTTACATTATACCCCCATTAAAATGAATATTTCTATTGAAATTTGTCATTATTATGAAAAAATGAGTATAATTATTCCTAATTATATCCTCATGTTCCAAAGTATCTTCCAATAATTGATGTCTTCTCCACAAAATATTGACCATGTTAGTGGTATTGTTTTCAGGAACATTCTCTATACGATCCATAATTTCAACTAGTAGTTCTTCATAAGAGAGATCATGATCCAACGTTATGAAATCTGAGTTTAGAATATATAATGGGTAAGGTATTTACATTTTCAATAATGAAACATGCATCACATCAGGAAATTGAGATTTATTTAGAGAAATTTCCAAGCTATAGGCTATTATCCTAATATGATCAAAAGATTAAAAGGGACTGATATATCTAGGTCTTTGTTTTTATTTCTTCCCAAATATCAAAAAAGTCTTCCATAAATAAATTCATAGAAATACATTCTCAACAACATAAAATTATATATCACACATTTAATTATCTGTATATTTTTTCATTAAATGTTGTGCTTCCTTGATATGATGTTGAATAGTTCTAACCTTCTCAACCATCTCTTCAGAAATCACAAGTCCGAATAGCTTTATTTCTCTAACATCATTCTAGGACATTGGAGATATAAATTTCATCCTTAAGAGGTATTAATATGGAGACATATGAATTGTTTAGTGAAAGATACCATTGTAAGAAAACACAACTAGGTGAAGGTGTTGATCCCAACCACATTTGAAATCTGGATAATAAGAACTCAACATATACTCAATGGATTGAATTAATCATTTAGACATAAGATTTTTCTAATGATGATAATAAGTGATGAAACATAATTATGTATCCTGTTCATGATAAATACATCACTATATGTTTGAGGTAAACCTCACGTCCAGATCAGATATAATAGAATGTGGTAATCCATGCAACCTTACCATTTCATTAATGTATATCCTAAAAAGTTGATATGATGAGAAGAATTATATGATTTAATTGTGTACTAACTTAGGAACGTGATTGACTACCACCCATATTGCACTAAACCCTTTATGTATTTTGGGGAGTCCCACGAAAAAATTTATAGTAATGTTCTCCCATTTCCATTCTATTTTGGGTAAGGAATGAAATGTCCCATTAGTTTTTTCCATTCCTCCTTAAGTGGTTGGAAAACCAAGAACTGAGATACAAACTCAATAATATCATTGTTTAGGTTATCCCACTATAAGTATTCTTTCAGGTCTTTATATATATTCATACTTCGATGAAGAATAGAGAATGAAGATATATGAGATTCCTATAACAACTCTTTATTAAAAACGTGTACCAAAGGAATATGTGATTGATTCTTAAACCTTTTCATTCAATTTTAATCAAGTATTAACTTAGTATCATTTATGAAATTCATTTACAGCTCTATATCTTCCTTATATGCCTCCTTAATCTTCACATGGATTGTGTGCTGAATATTCAAATTAGAAAGAACCAATTTTTACCCCATTATCTATATTTCTAGGTTTATTATTTGAAAATTTGGAAATATTTGATCTTTTATGATCCTTATCATGGAAAATATATCACAATCCATTCGACTTAAAGAATCTATCACCTTTCTTGATTTCCCATGTTGGTAATGTATTGAAGATTTATAATCATTTATCATATGTAACCATATTCTCTGGATCATGTCACCTCTATATATGTGAATATATATTTCTTAATTTTATGATTGGTGTATATATATAACATTTGACCATAAAGATAACTAATCAATATCATTAATGAAAAACTTACCATATTTTACTCCAAATCATGAGTAGGATAGTTTTTCACATTAATCATCAGCTATAATGAGGAATAATATAGAACCTTGATATTATTTATAAGAAAACATCCCAATCCAAATTTGTATGAATCACTATATATTAAAACCCATTCACCACTATAGGGTAATGCAATCACATGTGCACTGATTAACCTTCTCTTCAGTTCCATGAAATATTCCTAACGTTCATAAATCTAGAGTAACATGGTACCCTTCTAAGTTAACTAGGTTATATGATTAGATAATCGTGATAAATTCTCAAAAAACCATTGATAATATCGAGTTGTACCATAAAACCCATGGATCTCAGTCCCCATGGTTGGTCTATGCCAGCATTCAATAGACTCTTTCTTTGATGGATATACTGTTATATCTTTTCTTTAGATTATACGACCGAAAATGAATTCATTTACAACCAAAATTCAGACTTTGTAAATTTTTCATATAGTTTCTACTTCTTATGTTCATTAGTAAATTTCCCAAGTGGTGTTCATGCACTTCCTTAATCTTTAAATAAATAAGAATTTAATCTATAAAATTTACCACTAACTAATCAGGTTATTCTCTAAATAATCAATTCATCAAATACAATAAGAATGCCGAGGTATTAATAAGACTGAAAGGAATCACAATATACTCATAGCATCCATAACATGTACGTAATATTTCCTTGGGTATATCCTCACTCTTTAAACACATTTTAAAATATCCAAAATGAATGTTAATATTATAAAAGTACTGAGCTCTTCATTTTTGATCAAAAAGATCATTAATATGAGGAAGAGGATACGTGTTCTTGAATGTGATCTTGATGAACTCCCAATAAACAATGTAGAGTCACATTGATCCATCTTTCTTATTTATAGAATGAATAGGTGTAACCTATGGTGAAAACATTGGATGAATAAATCCTATAACATTGTTTTCATGGAGTTTCTTAATCAATTCCTGCAACTAAATGGGTTTTATTCCATAGGGAGTCCTTAAAGTTGGAGTAGACCTTGGTATGATCTCTACAGAGAACTCAACTTCTGCTTTTAGTGGTAGACTAGGAAAATATTTTGTAAATAAATCCAGAAAATCACAAATTATAGGTATATCATCTTTTTTAAATTTCTCCCTAACCATATGAGATATACAGTTCATCTGAATGGGAATTAATACCAATACATAGGATGTAATCTCCATAGGAAGTTCATAGTTATTGTCACAATGATTTACATTCATAGGTTGGGATGAAACTTCAAACATAACTTCCCATCCATGAAAATTCATGTGGTATATATACATATAGAAATCCAATCCATGCCTAAAATGACATCATATTCAACTAGATGAAGAATAAAAATATTTACAGGAAGCACATTCCCATAATCTTCAACTGAATATGAATAATATACTTGAGATGAAATCATCTTACCAGTAAGGGGTTTCACTACTAGCTCTCATATAATCAATTTGGAGGAATCATTTCACCCTTAAAAAATTCATTAGATATGGATGATTGGGCAGATAAATAATCCAATAACACATTAGATGTTCTACAGTGGATGGTAAGTCTACATTTCACTATATAATTATCGAATCCCTCCTCATAAATAGTTATCATGTGAGATTTATCTTTTTCCCTCATTTTAAGAGGTTTATGATATAGATCATCATCACTATCCGTAGGTTTGGGAACTGGTTAGAATAATTTCAATTCTCTATACCCTTATAAGACTTAAGCGTGGGAGGTGTATTCTATTCCACTTTCTCTCCATTCTCAGCATTAGCTACTTTTTTCCTATCACTTCAGCAATCGACATCTGGATCACCTTCCCTTAAACACTTAAAAAACATTTATTATACCCTTTAAGAGAATTTTCTCTTTGATTTTTCCCAAAATGAAATTCTAAACAAAATATCATCTTTTTTCCCTCATGGTTTTTAGATTTCCCTTTAAAATTTTCATTCCTCTTTTTGTTAAAACCATGAGATTGTTACGTGACTATAGGCTCCATTTCATCCTTAATTGCAAAACATAAAATATCATCGTACATACTAAGGTCTCTTATGGAAAATTATCTTATTATACATCTATTAATATACTAAATATCATATCAATTTTACATTAGGGATGTATGATATTTCATGAGTCGTACCTCGCATGTCACATGAAATTAGCCTCGTAGGTACCGACAGATTCATCACCCATTTTCATGAACTTGAGGATTTTTTTATCTATATTAGTATAAAGAATCAAATGAAAATACTTATTGAAAAATAAATTCTTGAACTCATTACAATCCATGGATTTAATTACATATTTTTACCTCTTATTCTTAATTATATCCCAAAATGGATCCACTTCACCTTCTAACTGATAAACAACCAGAATAAATTTCTCATGCTTTTAACACTAGAGAAAAAAATTCATTTTAGTAGTACTGATTTATCTTTTAGAAAAAGTGGATTAGAATACTCACTAAAAGAGGTGGATGTTTCCTCATGAATGACACAAGGTAATATTTTTCCCCCTTCTATTATTTGGAAGACAACTAGGATCTAAAGCTGGCGAAAGGTGATTGAGTATAACAATATGATTTTTCATTCCATATCCCATAATAGTTGGTTTCTCTGGAGGAACTTCATTTCATTGTCCATCAAAATCACTATTACCATAGTTCCTTTATGTTACATCCATTGAATAAAACCAAAAAAATAGAGTAAGAACCAGTTATAATAAACTGGAGCCCCAAAATCATGAAATGTCAAATATATGCTTTCTAAATTATGACACCATCCATAATCTATGAAACCTCTAGTAAATAATGGGTTATTCATATACAACCAATATTTAAATCATTCATAATGGTTCATAATGAGTTTGTGAAAGGAAACATTAAAATGGGTGAGATCATATGCATAGTATGGGTAATTAAAGGACATTTGTAAAATAATCTTGAGCATAAGGTTATGATAACATGATCATGAGGATAAAAACATTTTAGACTGCATATCAATGATAAAAAACATGGATAGCGGCATAAAATTTGTCATATCATAAGACATAAATCATGAATAAATAATGAAAATGCTCCATGAAACTATATCATAGGAATAAAAGATAGACCTATGGAAGATACGTAAGAATATAATAATTATTTCAATATTATCCAAGGAATCAATGCTAAGGCCATCTTTGTATTATGGATTCACCCCCAAGTTATCTTAGTAGTCATTTTTCACTCACATGACCATCTTAGTGGCTAAACTATTGTATATATATATCATGAGATATAAATATTTTACCAATGCATTGGATGGTGATATAGGTCAAACCCATCTCATAATTAAATCATATATATATGTTCTACATGATAACAAAGCATATATCATATCAGAACTAATGGAATGAAATTGGTTAATAAACATCATTCCATCATAACACAACCCATGGAAAATAAATTGGTTTAATGAAAACCATTACATAATAAACATAACCATTCATAGAAAGATTAATTATGGAAACATTGATCATATCCTTAGTAGAATATGAGTAACATCAATGAATGTTATCATATATGGAAAATATTTTTTTATGAACCGTGAAAAAACAATTCTTGAGGAAAATATCCTTTCAACTTTAACAATATTTTATTTTCATGCAATTCAAAAAAACATTAAAATAAAAAAATTTATTTGAAAATAACATTCTATGATTTTAAGGGAATCTCCATGAAAATATGGAATCAAGAATGTGTAATATTTCATTTTGATGTATATGTTAAAAAACATTCTTCTCATACTTTCATAGAAAAGTCAAAACTACCTATTTTAGAATAATAAAAAAGGATTCCTTTCAAATTTTTTATTACAAATAATACATGGGTAGACATGAATTTTAAAAAATTTAGAATAACAGTAAAAGTATTTTTTTGAAATGATTTTATGAAACATGGACATGGATGATAAATATACCACAGTAAATACTAAAGTAAAAATAGTCTCAGTAAATAATGAGATTGTGTAATTTACCATTACCTTATATATGATTTCCTTCATACATATATGAAAATTTAGAAAAATTTATTAAATAATTTTATTAACATATTACATAATACTATTCATATTATATAATATGTGGTAATATTATTACTGATTTATTAATAATATTTCATTATTACTCTTCTAACAGGTGTTGACTTATTCCTTTTCTTATGAAAGTTTTTCCATATAAGACCCAGTTTATGCTGATAGTATATAGTTATATAATTGAAAAAAATAATATTATTATAATAGATAGATTTTTTATGCATTATATTAATTTATATAGTTATTATTTATTGGTGATCAGGGAGAATGAATCACATTGCGTCCTTGGGATGATAATCCATTAGTATACACGAACGATGATATATTTCCCTAAATTGTGAAATGGTATGGTAGTGGATCGTAAATTGTATTCCCTGATTCAAAATCATGTTATTACTATATGTATATGTTCATTATTTCCATCATTACAACCATGAATTTTAGGTTGTGATAAAAACTAGTTGACACCACGTCATGGAGATGGTAGGTCGTACGTATTCACACATGGTGATTTCATTTTTCATAGGACAGATGGTTTTTCGATAATCATAATAACATATTAAAATATATTTCATACTATAATTAATAATTTATAATGGAAATAACATAATAATTGGTTGTAGAATATGAAATACTCTGGAGGGATTCGTTAAAGGATATTACCTCTTCATTAGCAAGCACATTCTAGATATTTTATTAGGGACACTAGAGATGATATTTTGAGATGACCAGAACGTACAGAACATTTATAATGATTTTTGGAGGAGGACCAATCAGATGTTGGTTAAGATATAAGGCACATGGTTATTTGTGCAAGTGACGGAGGATATTAGTTTTTATAAGAGATGGGGTGGGTACTCTTGGAAACTCTAAAAATATTAAATTATTAAATTAAATTTCATTTCCAAATGAACACTAATATATTTACATAAAATATAGGATGATGATGGGCTAATAACCAATCTCCCAATAAATAGTAGACATGTTTTTATTATTTTTTATAACATTTTTTACCTGTATTTTACCCTTTTAATTTTTATTTTGATATCATGTAATTTACAGTTTTTGGGTTAATGAATAATAATAAAATTCATAACGACTAATTAATGAGTCATTGAAAAAATATATATAAATATCACTATCAGTTGGTAAAATTTGATATTTTTTTGAATTTTATAACATTTTATAAAATATTATTTATTATAAAATATCAATATTTTCCATTTTTTAGATTATTAGTTTGATTAATTTTTAAAAATATAATAATAGAAATATAAGTTAGATCCGACTACATTAAATTAAAACAAAAATGTAATTTTAATCCATAAAATTATTTTATGATTGTAATTATATCAAAATTTATTTATTTTAATATAATTTAATATAATTTATTTGTTTTTTCAATTAATGAAGAAATTATTGCGTCAATATTATGTCACCATATAATTTAATTATTAATTTCTTATAAAATATAAATTGATTACGATGATTTAGGTATATATTTTAGATTCTAAATAATATTTTTATTCTAACATATAACTTATGAATCCCCATATTAAAAATACATTACTTGACAAAAAAGGGTGTGACAAACTTTGTCTTCTCTTCGAATATAATATTGTAAATTTATTATGGTCATCCATTTAGCTCTAGGTTATAAGTAAATCAACCCAAGGATTTTATTGTTCATAACACACTAATCCAATAAAATTAGGAAATATTTGAAGTGTAATTTTATAATATTTATAATATAACTATTATATTTTACTACCTTATTAACCCATAATCATGGTAATTTTTTTTTTCTAATTTTACTATTCATAATGTCCAAAAATAAAAGGGAAACATATAAATAATTGATAAGTTATTATTCCCAATATAGAATCCATTTTTTTCAAATTAGAAACACATATTTTTCAAAAATTTATGAAAATTAATCCAGTTAGCAAAACATGAAATTGATTTTTTAATGTAAAAACGTTCAAAAGTTCACTATTTTTTAATATCCAATTTAAATGTGAAGTTGATTCTAATGACCTAAATTTTATTATTTGATAAAAACATAATCTAATGATAATTTAAAACCAATATAATATATAATTTAACACAATAAATTATTTCGATGAAAAAGGTGCTTCGATTAAAAAATTCATTAATTTTCACCATTCATCAAAAAATGAAACAACTAAAAAAATACTGAAAATTCACCTTAAAATAAGAATGAAATTAAAAAATAAAATAAAATATATATTTTAGTAAATGAAATTTAAAATAGTTTCAAAAATTAATTTTAGTGCATTTCAATGGAGGGTATGAAAAAAAGTTCATTTGAGGAAATAATATTTTTGAACATATATAGACTTTAGAAAATATTATGTTTTCAATCAGAAAAATGTGTTATTTATATAAAAACATTATAAATAATATTTTTTATGTCTTTATTACTATTAATATTACACATTTTAATGTCTAGTGCATAACCAACATATTTAAATAATTATAACTATAAAATGAAATTTCATGAAAACTCAATGTTGCACGTAATATAAACCAAGTTGGATTTGCAAGAAGGGAAAACCCAGATGATGAAATTTTAGTGGAATGTTTTATTTAGTGAAATTAAAGGAATAAATTAGGATTCATTTTATTACCGAAAAAAATTTCATAAAAATTGTTAGTGTTATTACAGCCTTGCTGCACAACCAGACCACAACCACCATCGCTACCCCACGACACCAACACATCTAATCCGCTATCCCCACACACTTAACATCACATACACCATACATAACATCTATCAAATAGACAAAGTCCACAACTATTACACATAACAGAAAATATATTGCAATATAACACTTTTTAATATTTACCAGGGGAATCTTATTCAATTATAAGTCTTTATTTATGGGATTTATCACCCAAGTAGTTATATAATGGGGAATTCATTATATTGACCATATATATATTATTATCAAGTTATTTATGATGATTCCAAACAATCACAAAAATATAGGTTTCAAAATAATAGTTAATAAAACATAATAAATCCACCAAAAGAAATGATATTCATCACAATTTCACACTCATACAATCATAATATCAAATAAATAAAAATAAAATCAATAAAAGAATGTAATATTATACATCACATTCCCCTATCCATTTTTTGATCAATTTAAATGGATTAATTATATTTATTAATTTAGAAGAAACCATTTTCACTGAAGGAGAAAATTATAATCATATCCCACATGATACACATAATAAAAAATAAAGGAAAAACTATCATGGATAGAAGAATCCTTTCTCCATCATGTTGCACCAAAACTAGGGGTGCACATATAGGGGGAAACTTATTTTGGGTGGACTCAAACCAACTACATTCACCTGTTTTATAACTCCCATAGAGTGTCACAATAAAAAGTCATCTGGAAGGAAAGAAATAATGATATCCTATTTAGAAGGAATTGATAGGATATTAGTGGGGAATCTGATATTGTTTTAATTGAAAATTAATAGAGGATCCCATCAATAATTTTATTTTACACATTTAAAAGGTGTCATGAATTTTTAGAAATTAAGGATATTAGTAATATCGTTATAAAAATTATAAAATCCAATTAATTGAGGAATTAAACCCATTGTTTTATAAAAGTCGTTGAAATTGTGATTCTGTATTTTTTTTGGAACATCTGGAAAATTATGGAAAATGGAAAACATTTGGAAATGAATTACTATCCAGATGAGTCATTTCATGGATGATTCACCTCTCACACAATCTACCACCATGTGGAGTCACCACCAAGATGATTCTTCATAATAATGAGTCACCACTAGAAAGAGTTTCCACCAAGATGAGTCACAAACATGATGATTCATCGCCTTCATGAGTTACAATAAGAATGAGCCACCACTAGGATGAGACACTACCCTGATGATTCACAACAAGATTGATTTAATTCTAGTATAATTCATAAAAAATGATGAGTCACCACTAGGTTTAGTAATTTATAATCTTATTCACCAACAGTTACAGTCACTACGAGGATGAATCATATCCAAAATGAGTCACCAGTAGCGTATGTCACAGCAGGAAAATTAGTGATTTAGAACATGGTTGGAATGACTCACAATTAAAATGTCACACATGTCCCAAAACACCCCATATTATCCAACATACACATAAATTATTAGATTTTTAGTAAATTACAATTCTAGAAGTGTTTCTCTGATACAAATATTATCTCAACCATCCAATTAAATCAATTTTTATCTTCCTTGTAGATTATATTATTTATTCTCCTTCCTAAACATGTGAAACTTGAGCAACTAACCTCACAATATTTATTGACTCAGTCTTCTCTAACTAATGAAATAATCTTCCATATGTAATTACTATAAGATGTCCATTTATATTCTACATTACCTTCACTATCAAGTTTCAATGTGGAAAAATACAAAACCTCAGTCGGACCAATGTAGGTATTTGTCTCTTGAATTCTAATTGAAAGGATCGATTCTAGAGTAATCATAGAAGGACTGGGATTAAAAATAATGAAATAAAAATAGAAAACATCAAATAAAACCTATTAGGGAATAAATATATATATATATAAATACATACTTATAAATAAATATGTATGTGTTTTCTTGAAACATCCAAAACAACAGCTTTTCCATTATTGTTACAGTTCGAGAAACACCACGAAGCCTCTAGTATATAGATTATTGGTACAGAGTGTCCATTGTTGCAGATGTCTCCTTCAATCATCTAGCTTCTTCCACAAGATGAAGCCACACATATTAAATGTGTGTATTTTAACCTCTATAAATATATATATATATACACAAATTGACCTCTTATCGCCCATTGTATGATATATACCAAAACACCCCACTTCTTCATTCTATACTATCTTTTTCCATTTTTTTCACAGTTACTAGTATCCTTTCCCAATATAATTTTGGATTCCAATTTTTTGTAAGTGGAATATATATATTGAACAATATAGATGTTATTATAATTTCAAAATTACTATTTTATAAAGGGATTAATTATATATTAATTTAATTTTTCAAATCTATATTTATTTTTTGAAAACCCCTTTTTATATAACAACTCTATTTTTTAAAATTATTTTAATATGATAGGAATTTATTATTTTAAAAATTAAGATCCATGTTTATTTTCTTGGAAAACCCAAATAATTTGAGTGTAAATTTTTTTTTATTTAAATATATTATTTTATTTTAAAAACCTCATTTTTGGAATGTTTTATTTTTATGTATTTGAATTATATATTCAAAACTATTATATTATATAAGGTATTGAAATTTAAAAACAATTTTCTATGTAAGTAATTTATATTTAAAAAATTATAATTTCATGTGAAAATTCTTTATTCATGGTAGAAATCATATTTTTTTTTTGTATTTTATGATTTGGAAAGATACTAACAAAATAATTTCATTAATGACTACTAAATTGGGGTTCGAAATTATCATAGGTTTAAAATCTATTGTTTTATGCAAAAAATATCCATTATAAGTTATAAATGTGATACATTATCATTTTTGTGACTATACACTATATTTGTTCATTAAATTTCATATATGTTTTTTTAATCATAGTAATTTTTTTAAATTATTCCTTTACAATGGATATTTTGTAAATCATTGTCTTCAAAAAATTGATTCATCCGGTTTTTTTGAAATGATTGAGCTTTAAAAAAGAGATTATTTTATTATGTTAATAATTGAAAACAATTAATTTAATATTTGAAAATATTTTCTATTGTTTTTGAATAATATATTAATAGTATATTAGAGTAACATAAAACATACAAAACATTATTCATTAAAATAAGCACATAGGTGTCAAACATTGTTTTTATTAGTAGGAATTTAACCCATAAACTCAAGCGGGTAGTTTATAAAAATCAATAAAACTAGTAGGAACATTCATTATTATGGGTTTCAATATATTATTTTATTACATAAAATGTTATTATTTATAAAATATGGGTTTTATTACTTAAATGAGAAATCCATGTATTTTTAAAGGTTATTACATTTTGAAATAGAATTGGGTTTTCAATGAATCATCCTGTTCAAAGGTTCATGAAAATTATTTTAATTGTTAATATATTTTTAAAATAATTTTATTATATTATTGAAAAATATGGTTTTATATCAAATTCTTATATATAAAGGGAACGTATTCTCAAAATAAGGTTTTCAATGTGATATTTAATTTCACTAGTTTTTGAAAATTATTTTCTCTGATCATATATTTTGAAAAACCTATATTATTATTTTTGAAATGAATTTATAGAGTAATTTAAATTTTATATAACTAAATATAAATATTTTTTTTATAAATTATTTATAAATTGGATATTCGGTAGTTTTTAAAACACCATAATGTGAAATGTTATGTTCACCCTATGATTGAATTTTTTTTCACAGTTTCATTAGAATTTTCAAATAGGGATGCAGTTTTAAAGAGATAGGGTGATTGATGTCATGTAAATGGTTTTGTATAATACATATTAAACTCTTATATTTGAAATGGGTTATAATTGTCCTCTAAAACTAGAATTGAAAAGTCTATCTTCTTATAAACTATAATATATTTTTCAGTTATGTTAAAATAAATATAACACGTTTTCACTAGATCTAGGTGTGTGGATCTTAGACCCTCACACAGGGTATCAGAGAAATGTTTTAGGAAACATTGGATATTATAAAATTTTAGTTAAACATAGGTTCTGTTTCCATGTATGATTCTTTTTAGTAAATCCCTTATTCCTTATACATTCAATTAGGGAGTATTTTTAAAATGGATAGAGGAAGATCATAAAAAACTATTCTATTTCATCTAGAGGATATGATTTCATTGATAATATTCAATTCCTGTTCATATTACTTCAAACCATTTATCAATATATATATATTATCAGAAACAAATATTAAGAGGCATCTAATACATCTAATATTCCCAGTTTATTTTGAGGATTATGGTTTATATATCTATACATCTTATGTTGTCAAATTTCCGACAATAATAGTTTTGAGATGTATTACCAGGGTGTTTTTGAACTCTTAATCACATATAAGGCATATAACAAATCTATAAATAGAAAAGTATATGAAGAAGATGGTGACCTCTATATAGCATATTTGTATCATCTTTTATTTTTTTAATTTTTTGGATGTATTAATGAAAATTTTGAATCTTTTGAGGAAAACTATTCATGGTTATTTATAAAAAACAGGTTGAAATATATTTCATGAAATTATATATTAATAATAAAACCATTTCATGTATTTTCCAATTTTTTCTTAAATTTTATCCACACTATACTTGTTTTTTTTATAAATGAAATATAATATTTTGAAAATTCCTTGAGGTACCATGGCTACTCTTGGAACCTAAAAAATTATGAGTGACACCGACATAGAAGACCTTGATGAAGGTATTAGTTATTTCTTACAAATTGTAAAATACAATTGTCATGGATTGGTGAAAACAATAATGTTATTTTTTAGGGACTGTGAACTAATTTATTAAAGCATGGGAAATGAAGGATAGAGTGTGAAAGAATTGTGGGGTGTAATTCCATTAATGGTGTAGAATGTAAAAACACAGTATTTTATTTTACAAATTACATTTGGATACATGTTCATAGGTAAAAACAAGATAGAGTACAAATTATTGAAAATAATATATCTATATAGAATTTAATATAAGGACACCAAATTCTGAATAATACAATAACTATTTATGATGAAATAATTAATCCTAAAACACCCATCAATAATAAAATATGGCACCATATATTGAACACGACATAACCAAAGTCCTATATTACATCTTTAGGATTAGTCATGAGAAGAAATACCCAAAATCGTAAGATAGTGAAAATATATATTATCAAATAAACATGAATCACCTTTACAAGAATGAAAATTTCAAACACATAGAGTTCTGTTTTTTATGCAACTTTTAAGTTAGGTATATATATGAAAAAATAAGATTGTCATTAAAAAATTGTCATTGAGAACATCTTAAATTAATTTTATTTTGAAAAATATAAAATATAAATATTTTTATCGTTAAATATTTAGTTTGTTAATACACATTTATATATATATGCATGATTCAGGTTATAAGGTTACTCTATGTAATTTAATTAATATAAATATTATCTTATTTATTATTGTTCTATAAATAATTTCTACAATTTAGAAATCAATTTTTTAAATATTATAAAAGAAGGTTATTATTTTAATAATAAACATATATTTAAAATATCTATTTCATTATTTCATAAAAATTTAAAAAAAATCAAATAATACGCAATTTTGGATAATAAATAATTATTATTAATAATTATAAAGGAAAAAATAAGTAATAAATATATTTTTGATGTTCATAACTAATATATAAAATTGGTACATCTGTGTTTATATAATATTAATTTTAGGTATAATTTAATTTTTTAGGCTATCCAACTAAACAACCAAGGATGCTTCAATGATATCTTTGTGGGTGTAGGCTCTACCACATATGGGAACTAGAAATATTGATTTTAGAATGGTGGAAGGGGTTAATTAATTCCAAACATGGAGGTTAGGTTTTGTGTAGTTGTCAAATAGAGCCTTAATGGTGCACATGAAGGTGTGCAAGGGGACAGGTTGGTCAGTATATCTTAATTTATGTGTCTGTAATGTATTCAGGTACTGACACATGTGACGACATGAGCAGTTTTTATAATAGTTATAATATTAATCTCTGGTCAACCAAAAAAATTTCTATTTGGTATGGGATGCTAAATTATTTTTCACCTAGGGATACAAATTCCTCTTATAACATGGGTCATCTAATCCAGATTATCTTGTCTATAATATTACTGAGATCACTGTCTTCCTCACAAATGTAACTCTTTATTTATATTCCTTGGAAGAATAAACCTAGTCACCCACTATTTCCATCATAATGTACTCCTTATACTTCCAAATAATGACATAAAATTTCATATGACCTACTGATAGTCAATAAATTTTCAACTCATTCTTCACTACAAAGTTTCCATGGCAACAAATAAAAATCCTTAGTTTTCACTACATAGGTGTTTGGCCCATGAAGACCGATGGAATGCTTTTCTTCCCGATGAAAACTATAAATCTATGCATTAAGAATAAGATTATAAATATATATACCATCAAAAATAAACTATGTCCCTTATAATTATACATAAAACTAAATATATATATATAGGTTTTAACTCATCCAACCAAATTAATCGATTTCCTACTATTATTCTAGTTCGAGAATACCCATAAAGCCTCTAGAATATATATTATAGAAATAATATTCTAATTTTAGTGTTTTTATTTTTCAAAAATTTGTCTTATTCCATTATATAAATGCACGCATATGAAATTCATTTATCTGAAAATTCATATATATATATATATACCTTGAGTGAACTCCTCTAACTTGTTGAATTTTCATTGAACATGATCCCTCTTCTTCATTAAATACCTTATTTTTTACATTTTTATATAGTATAATGTAGTCTTTCCCTATTTGGTTTTTTCTTCTCATTTCATGTAATGAGAATATATATTTTTAGGATTGTAAATATGATTGTATTTTAAAAAATTATATTTTATGATGAGAGATATTTTAAAGGATTTCTATTTTTTCAAAGCTATATTTATTTTATAAAAAATTATTTTATGTAATTGATCTATATATTCAATATATTATAAAATGTAAGGGTTATTTTATTTTTAAAAATAATAATACATGTTTATTTTATTTTATAACCTTTATTCTATAATGGTAATTTTATGAAAGCAATTATGTCGTATAAAAAAAACTTTTTACCATATTATAAAATTATACAAGGGGTATATTTTTTCAAAATTATTATATTATATAATGGATTGATATTTAATAATTATTATTTTATCTAAGGAATTAATTTTTCATAAAATTATGATTTTTTATACAACTTGCATATTTAAAGAGAAATCATTTTAAGAGTATTTTATTATTTTTATGAAAATTAATTTTATAATTTCATGTAAAAATATAAAATTGGGTTTTGAAATTATTTTGGGGTTTTAAACATGTAATTTTATTCATACAAGCCTAATTAAAAATTATATATGTCAAACATGGTAATTTTTATGGTCATACACTATATTTGTTCATGAAATCTCATGCATGTATTTTAAAGAATATTCTTATGTTTAGTAACTCCTTCACATAATATATTTTCCAAAACATCATTTTTAATCTATTGGTTTCTCCAAGATTTTATGAAATGGTGATGTTTTATAATGAAAAATAATTGTAACGTTTAATAGAAATAAAATCTATTTTAATCTTTAGAAATAATGTATATCATCTTTAAAAATAAAATGTGTTATTGGAATTTATTTGGGATAATAAAAACGTATAAAATTGTTTTTATGAAACTCAATAGATAGGTATCAAATTTAAATATGAGGAATATAAATTTGACTCAACTCCCTAAGTAGCTGTTGTCCAAAAAGTACTAATGTATGTGGCCATATGGATTTCATAAGGCTTTCTATGTATCATTTTATTACCTAAAAATGATATTATTTCAACATGAAGGTTTTTATAATATAAAGGAGAAATAACAGTATTTTCAATGATTTTTATATTTTTAAATAAAATTTAGGTATCAAATAAATTATAATTTCAATAGTTTTTTTAAAATAATTTTCTACAGTTATATATCCTGAAAACATTTGTTTTATATTTTTGGAAAAATATTTATTATATCGAATGCAATAAAATAAATGGAAAATGATTTCAAAATAATTTTTCAATGTGATATGTAATTTCAAGTGTTTTTAAAATTATTATCTAGGGTTATATATTTTGAAAACCATATAATTATAAATTTGAAATGTATATATATAATATTTTAAATTGGATATAAAAAACATTTTTAGAAATAGTTTATAAAAAGAATATAAGTAAAAGAGGATTTATTTCTTTTTAAAACTCTTTACTGGGAAACTGTATGCTCACCCTAACATTAAAAAAATCATGGGTACGTTAACATTTTCAAAGGAGTATTACTTGTGTATAGAACTAGCACGAGTGAAGTAAAATAAATATTTATGTATACTTCAGATTGAGATATGATATATTGTAATGGGTTTTTATTTTCCCCCAAATCCAATTCCAAAAAATATATTTATTTTTAAAATAAACCATATATTAATTTGTTATATTTTATAAAAAAATATACAAAAAGATTTTCATTAGATCTAGGAGTGCGAGTCCCGGGATCTTACACATGGTATCAAATTAACGGTTTAGAAAAAAATGGATATTATGATGTTTCAGTTATAATTTGTTTAGTTTTCGAGTATGATTCCATTTAGAAAATCTATCATTCCTTATTTTTATCATCTAGGGAGATGTTTCGAAATTAAAGGAAGTATATCTCTAAAAATTCTTCTATTGGGATGTAAAGAACGGAAATTTCCATGTAATTTTTTTTAATTAAATGGGAATTTTATGGGTCCACGAAATCTGACGGCGCATGATTCCAAGGCCCGGAGTGCCCGGAATGATTCATCGATGTTTTTGTTAAGCTTAAGTTAATGTGTGTAAGAAGTTTCCTGAAATTTTTTAATAACTCCAAAACGGTAACTCAGATTAGAAATCTGTGTGCACCGTTACGCTCAGGATGACGGGTTTACCCTTGGCGTGACTTTAGATTAGTCGATACGGGCCTCCTGTGAGAAATCCCAAAAATGTCATAACCGTAAATAAAATAATCAAATAAATTATTTTATTTTTCAAATTCTTATAACTCACAAATAATAGCTCAAATTAAAAATCTGAGACCATTGCTAAACTCATGAGGGCATGCTCTATTTAGGAAGATACTAACTCTGGCCAGCGCGTGCCACTAAAAAAAGTTAGTTTTTTACCGCAATTCAAATAATTAAGTGACAATTATTTTATTGTAAAATTCATATCTTCAAAACGGTAAATCAGATTGAAAATACGAGAGTACCGTTCGGTTCGTTGGGGCGTGTTTCACCTAGGTAGAGCCTAACCTCAACGGCAGCTGGTCGAGGGTGACTGATAATAATTTTCAGAACTTTATTTCAGGTACGTTCAGTAAATGCACGACCATCATTTTGTAACATTTGAACCGGTGCTCAGAACTGAAATCTGATGGTACCATTGAACTCGAAGTGTCAGTAATTGCTTAGTGAGACGTTCACTGCAGTTTCATTCTAACGAGAGTGGAAGTTAGATTTTGGGGTTATTAGTTAAGTTAAATAAAAATATTGTGTTAGCCTTATTTTTATTTGTTAGTGGTTAAAACCTCCAAGTGAAGGTTAGGGGTGGGGCCCACCGACACATAACCTCCCTTGTGACGGTATTTTTTTACAGGGGCCCACTTTAGCTTCTTAACCCCTTTAACACCCCATTTAAGAGTGGAGACCCTTGGACTCCGCATTTACGGAGCCACCACCCATGAAACCTTTGAACTCCCTTAATTAAATTTTCCCTTCACACAAGAATTAATTAAGTGGAGCCACACCTTAATTAATTCCCCTTTTTTAATTCCTTATACCATCATTTTAATAAAGTGTGATATTTTTTATTATGGTTGGGTTGGCATAATCTTTTTTGGGACGATTAAGAAGAGGAGGAGCTTTTGATAGAACTTTATCCTCTCAACGAAGAACACGAGGAATGCCCCTCACCATTGAAGGACGACGAACATCTCTGTCTCCCTTTATAATCGGGACAAGAAGAGGAAAAACCACCATCCTTGAAAAACGCCGACAACTTCATCTTTCAACCTTCTTCTCCAGAATCTTCCTCCCCCAACTTTGACGGAACGACGTCAACCATACTGTGACTTCGTCAAATGATCACTGACAAGAGAGGTAGTGGGATTTGAATTGCTTATATACTCGTTATACGTCATTGAAGTTTTGGTTTTGGAATCACCAATTTCTATCACCATAACTTGGAGGGCTTGGGCTACACGAAAACGGCCTGGCCCTCTCCCCTTTTCATGTTCATGATTGATGATGACGGTGGTGGTACACGTGGAGATGGCGACGAAGACGGCGAACAAAGGCCGCGCTAACTGCAGCCTCTGTGAACTGTGCCTCCCCCGCGGCGCCCTGGCATGCTACCCGTGACCTCATGCGCTGCCCCGGCGCACTGCCTATGCCCCAGTGCGCTACCCCCTCCACCTAATCGCATGCCCAGCGGCCAGCCCGTCCCCTGTGGCGGCCTGCCCGGTGCCCCCCGCGCCCTGTTGGCGGCCTGCCCGGCCCCTACCGGCGGCCTGCCCGGTGCCCCCGCGCCCTGCCAGCGGCCTCCCCGGGCCCACCATGCCCTGCCAGTGGACTTCCTGGAACCCCTTCACCTTTTAGGTGGTCCTTCTGGTGCCTCAGTTCCCTGGACGGTTCCCCCGTGGCCCCCAGCCGCGGCCTGTACACCCCCCCTGGCGTGCTGCCCGCACCCCAGCGCGTTGGCCGGACGCGCTGCCTGGCGCTGCGGCGCCCTGCCCTGTGCGCCTGCAGCCTGCCTGGTGTCCCGCCGACCTACCCGTGCCCCGCACGGCCTGCCGCTGGCCTCCCAGTGGACGACCATCCGAGCCACACCCCTCGTGGCGCTGGAAAAACCGGCCCTAGCCTTCGTGCCGAGTCGCCTACGTGGTGACCTCCGGGTCGAACCGACCCCACTGTCCACTAGGCCGGGCCCATCGGACCGGGCCTGACATAGCAGGCTGACCCACCCAACAGGCTGGGTCAGACCCATCAGGTCTGTCCGTGTTGACCCAGAGTGGGTCGGCTCAAATTGTGTTGGGCCGAGTCGGTCCAACTGGGTCGGACCGGACCTGGGCCCACTACTGACCCATTTGCTTACATTGGCCATATCTTTGGCACCGGACGTCCGTTTGACGTACCGTCAGCGGTGCTGGTAATCTCGTTGAGAGATGGTCCATTTTATAATACCACACTAGAGTTCAGGGTATAGTTGAGATACAGTCGGGTTTGTTCGTACATGAATCCCACCGGGCCCTTGGGACTAAAAGGCTAATAAGTCACAGACCGGGCGTCCGATTGACGCTCCCTCTGTTGCGTTGAGACCTCTATGATGTGGAGGACCATTGGGATACTTATATGTGAGACTTCATGACACTTTGAGTATTGAACAGTAGATCGTGGAGAGGATCCTATAGGATACAAGCAGACAGGGTGGAAAGACCTAGTAGCTGACAGGCCTAAGGACTACATGACCGATTCGACTCGGAGTGATTAAACTTGCCCAGTGGGGAGTGCTTGGTATTTGGCGGCAGACCCATGGAAGAGGAGCGCCAGGTATTTGGCGGAAATCCCATGGTACTCAATAGGAGGAGTACCTCTATAAGCTATTAGGGGGAGCGCCCTCTATTTGGCGACAGACCCACTGTAGAGGAACACCTGGTATTTGGCAGTAGACCCGCGGTACTCGACAGGAGGAGTACCTCAGAAGTCTCAGGTTAGTGAGAAGCGCCTTGCTGTCATGACATGCCCACTGTTTTCGATAGAGGAGGAGTTCTTCAGCAGCTGTGGTTTTGATAATGAAAATCCTGGTTTGAGCTGATTCAATGACTTTTGTGTTTCCTCATGATTGAGATGGGTTACTAGATAACTTAGGTATATGTATGGGCATACACCTAAGTATGGGTTATCCGTTGAATCCTTTAAATTTTGGTTTATCCTTGATGGATATTGTGAGACCTTGTGGGTATCCGGGTCCATACTGAGTATCTTTATACTCACCCCTGTATAGGCTTTGCCCACACCTCATTGTGTTGGATGCAGACGACATATAGTGCTGACCGAGGCGGAGTGTACGAGGACTGGATGGTACCCAGAGTTGGACCTCACGATGAGTCAGTACCCGGATGAGACAGATGGACGTGGAGTACTGAGAAGGCTATCTGTACCAACCGTTCAGGTAGGATCCATGGTGGACGATCCAGGAGCTTCTAGACACCTTCTAGATATTTGTCTTTTTGTTGTAACTTTTATTCATTTCCTTGTTCTTTACTGTTAGGATTGTATTTCCGGCCCCTTTTACTTTCCATCATATCTTCTATATATAGTTTCTATTTATTTATTTTTATCCAGTGGTGTACTTTGTTGTGTGTGTTTACTTTTATAAAATCAATTCCTTCCCAGCTTAGGGATTTACACTTTTGGTGCTAGTCGCCAGCCCCTGGACTATGGAAGGTGGGCTTAGGGTAGTCACGGCACATGCCCTGAGGACGGGTCGTTACAAAATGGTATCAGAGGAGTTGGTTCTACTATAGATGTTAGGATTATGTTATTTCTTTTCTTTGAAGCAATATTATTAGGGTACTGAGTGTGGTTTCCAGTTCAAGGAGTCCAGTGTTGGTGTTGCGGCCGATATATCCATACACCAAGACCCTAACTATTGATTTATGAATCAGCGCACAAAAACACTAATTGCGTGTGTGTTTTAAAAAGTTTTTATTTTAGTCATCTCAACTAGGTCAGCTCACCAGGTATAACTTTTGACCGTGTCGCATCGGTTTATGATGCCTCCACGCAGACAAGCAGTTAGAATTTTGAGAGATTACACAATGACGGCCCGCCGAGCAACGAGGCTTTGGTGGAGGGCCCTCTTACTATGTTGGCACCTTCAGGTGGTGTACCAGCAGCACCACCACCCGTTGGGTAGTAGATGAAACTGGTCGCATTAGAGGACGATGCACGCCAATGGAGCGTGTTGCACGAGTTTCAGCAGTAGAGGCCTCTAAGGTTTTGAGGCGAGACAGATTCCCACAAAGCTGAGGGCTGGCCGGAGGTAGTTGCTAGAGTTCTCCACCTAGTTGAGACACTCATTGAGCAGATATTGATATTAGTTACTAGTGTTTTCCTGTGAGTGACCATGAGGTCGGTCCTTATATTGTTGGGGAATCAGTATGTGGAGCTTTTCCCGAGATTTTACCTTCAGGTAGTGTGTTAGCTATAAAATTACATGTTGGTTTGCAGTTACAACCGGCAGTACTGGTAGATGACACATGTAGTCTTGGTGCCTTCGACATGTTTTAGCATCAGATACCCCTCAGGTTCCGAGGCGAGCCAGACTCACAGGCGGCTGAGGACTGGCTTGAGGAGGTTTCTAAGAGTTATCTAGAGCTTTTACAACTTTTTCAGGATGAAATGTCTGTAGCTGAGTATACATCAAGGCGTACCGATCATTCATGGTACTCGATGAATAAAATTCGATCAGTGATTTGGGGCTCGGAAAATCGAGTGAGGTGTGTTTTAGGACATCCAAGACAGTACCTTTTCTCTAGATTCTAGAGAGAACCTTAGTGGTTGAATGTTCCTTGGCTGAGCAGATTCATCCAGTAAATGTTAGCAGTGGGAAAGCATGAAACTGGTGCCAGTCTCAGAGACTTGAGCCTGTAAAATGTTTCGAGAAGAAGAAGTGTTAAGGACAGATAAATATCCAGGGCAGCCGAGGTGGAAGCAGAGTTAGGAGAGCAGCATGAGGTGGTGTACATTTCAACATGTTACAACCACCCGCCATTGTAGTCCCCACTAGGCTCAGGGAGCTGGAGGGTAGGGGAATAGAGTAGCTGCATGCAGTCCAGGAGTGTCACCCAAGGGCTCTAGGAATGATTCGAGCTATAGTCTGTGTCTACTACTAGATTGTGTATCAATAGACATAGGCTCCAATCATTCCTTCCTTCCACGAGTCCTGTCCCAGACCTAGAGTTTCCAGTTAAGTCGTTGAATTGAACCTCACATCTGGATATACCTTTGGGAGGAGACTCGATAATCACACTTACACCAATGGTGTGATCTTACCCTTGAGGTGAGAGTTTCGGTTGGAACATCTTTGTGGCATCGTAGAGGCCTTAAGAAGATAGTTTGGGTATGGACTGGGCTTCCAAAGTTCATACACATATTGACTGTATTAGTCAAAAAGATTGTGGTTTATTTAAAATGTTGACATGAGTTTTTCCTTAGTCGGTAAAAAAGGAAACACAGGAAGCATAGGTTAAACTCATGCATAGGAGGGTGCAGATGATCACTCTTCAGTCGGCCAGACTTACCCTTGTGGCCACAGAAGTTTTCAGTTTTTAGTTCCAAACAGAAGGGTCAGAACATGGGGCAACCCTTTGTGTGGTCGGAGAGATGCCATAAGAGCTTTCAAGAGCTGAGGCAGAGTCTGACTAGTGTCCCCATTTTGAGGCTTCCAGAGGAGGGTGTAGGGTACGTAGTTTACTGCAACTCATCAGGGAAAGACTTGGTAGTGTTCTGATGTAGGATCAAGCAGTGATCACATATGGAACATAGAAGTTGTGATAGCACGAGCATAACTACACTACCCATGACCTGGAGATAGCAGTAGTGGTCTTTACCTTGAAGATGTTGCAGCAGTATCTTATAGTGGAACGTTTTACCATGTACTATGAACACAAGAGTCTCAGGTATATATTCTCTCAGAAGGGCCTGAAGGAGAGACAACGATGATGGTTGAGTTCCTCCAGGACTACGACATCAAGATTGTATATACTACTAGGAAGGGGAACATTGTTGCAGATGAACTCAGCAAGAGTACTGGTATACAGATTCTAGTAAAGGTGACAGATCAGATGCCTTCCATACAGATATACTTTGTGGATAGATATGGAGAAACATTCCTAATGTCTCTTATGGTCAATCCCCCACCTCTTAAGTGAGTCAGGGATGTACAGCATGGGGACGCTGACTACGAGACACTTTGTTCTCAGATATCCATAGGGCATGCACTTGATGGATTTTCTAAAGGTGGGGAGTGCGTCTTTCTCTTAAGAGGACATACTATGGTGCCAGTGTCACATCAGAAGGAAGTGTTGGGCGAGTTCCACACGTCCCCTCTAGTTGTACATCTAGGTGTGGTGAAGAAGTATTAGGACCTCAGACGGCAACACTGGTGGCTAGGTATGAAGAAGGTGGTAGCAGAGATTGTCTCTCGATGCCTCACTTCTCAGCAAGTGAAGGCGAAGCACTAGGTACCAGAAGGCTTGGTACAACCTTTAGGGGTCCCAAAATGGAAGTGAGAGGGGATATACATAGACTTAGTGATGGGTCTTCCACGTACATCCAGGGGGAATGGATCGATTTGGGTGATCGTCGACCGACTCACCAAGTCGGTCCACTTTCTACAGACCAGGGATGGTACGATCTACCACTAAGAAGGTGCAGATAATTCAGAAGAGGATAAAGACTGCACAGAGTAGATAGAATTCTTATACTGACAAAATACGGTGACCTTTGGAGTTAGAGGATGGTGACCACATCTTTCGACGGGTCTCACCTTGATGAGGTCTACGGAGATTTCCCCAAAGAGGCAAGTTATCTCCGGGATTCATCGGACCTTTTCAGATCCTCAATAAAGTTGGCGAGGAGTCATAGCTCAAAGCTCTTCTACCTTAGTACCACTAGGTTCATGATTTCTTCCATGAATCCCATCTTAGGTGATACGTGCATGACCCATCCCACATAATTGACCTTGGTGAGCTGGACGTTGCAGATGGGGTGGATTTTATGGAGGTTCCAGTAGAGATTGAGGATCGATAGAAGCGAGACCTTCTTGTATGGTCAATTCCTCTGGTGTGTGTTTTCTGGCAGCACGGTATCCTCCATGAGAGCACATGGGAGTGGGAGGCTCAGATGCATGCTCAGTACCCCCACTTGTTCCCTTAGTAGTGAGTTGTGGCTTACGGGGACGTAGAGCTCTGAGGTGAGGATAATGGAAAGAATTGGAAGTTCCATGTAATTTTTTTAATTAAATGATATTTTTAGGGGTCTGTAAAATCTGACGGTGGACGATTCTGTGGCCCGGAGTTCCCAGAATGATCTGTGAAAGTTTTTGTTAAGATTAAGTTAAAGCACGTAAGTAGTTTTGCTGAAAAAGTGGAATAAATCTTAAATGGTAGCTCAGATCAAAAATCTGAGGCATCGTTATGCTCAGGATGTCAGGTTTACCATTGGAGATACTTAATATTAGCCGGAGTGGGCCTCCTGTGAGAAATCCAAAAAATGGCAGAACCGTAAATAAAATAATTAAATAAAATATTTTATTTTTCAAATGCTTATAACTCACAAATGGTAGATCAGATTATAAATCTGAGACCACCGCTGAACATGCTAGGGAATGCTTTATTTAAGAATATACTAACATTGGCCGGTGCAAGCCACCAGAAAAGGATAGTATTTGGCCGAAAATAAAATAATTAAGTGACAATTATTTTATTGTAAAATTCATAACATCTAAACGGTAACTTAGATTCAAAATCTGATAGTACCGTTTGTTTCGTTGGGGCATGTTTCACCTAGACAGAGCCTAACCTTGATGTCAGTTGGTCGAGGGTGACTGGTAATAATTTTACGAACTTTTTTTTGGGTACGTTCAATAAATGTGCAAGCGGCGTTTTGTAACTTTTGAACCAGTGCTTAGAACTAAAATATGAGGGCACTATTGAACTCACAGCATTAGAAATTGTTTACTGAGACCTTCACTGCAGTTGTGTTCTAACGAGAGTGGATGTTAGATTATGGGGTTATTAGTTAAGTTAAATTAAAATTATATGTTAGCCTTATTTTTATTTTTTAGTGGTTAAAACCTCCAAGTGGAGGATAGGGGTGGGACCCACCCACACTCAACCTCCCTTGTGAGGATATTATTTTAGTGGGGCCCACCCGAGCTTCATAACCCCATTAACACCCCATTTAAGTGTGGAGACCCTTGGACTCCCCATTTATGGAGCCACCACCCATAAAACCTTTGAACTCCCTTAATTAAATTGTGCCTACACAAAAGAATTAATTAAGTGGAGCCCCCTTAATTAATTCACCTTTTTGAATTCCTTATGCCAAAATTTTAATAAACCGTGATATTTTTTTTATTATGGTTGGGTTGGCATAATAATTTTTGGGCGAATTAAGGAGAGGAGGAGCTTTTGAGAGAACTTTATCCTCTCAACGAAGAAACCGAAGAATGCCCCTCACCATTGAAGGACGTCAGAAATCTCTCTCCCTCTACAATCGGGGCAAGAAGAGGAAACCCTGCCGTCCTTGAAGAATGCTAATAGCGTCATCTTGAACTAGTCTTCTCCAAACTCTTCCTCCTCCAACTTTGACGAAATGACGTCCTCCATACTGTGACTCCATCAAACGATCACCAATGAGAAGGGTAGGGGTATTTGAATTGTTTCTATACTCATTCTACGTCATTGAAGTTATGGTTTTGGAATCACCAATTTCTATCACCGTAACGAGGAGGGATCATGCCACATGAACATGGCCCGACCCTTTCCCCATTGCTTGTTCTTGATTGATGATGACAGAGGCTATACACGCGGCGACGGTGACGAAGAAGGAGAACATAGGCCACGCTAACCGCAACCTCTGCGAACCACGCCACCACCGTGGCACTCAGGCACGCACCCCGCGCCCCAGCGCGCTTCATGCGACAGGGCCCGCTACCCCGGCGCGCTGCCTGTGTCGCCTGCCCACGGGCCCAGCGGCCTACTGGAAGCCTGCCCGGCACCCCCCGCGCCCTACCGGCGGTCTCCCCGGTGCCCCCGCGCCATGTCAACGGCCTGCCCGACACCCCTGTGTCCTGCCAGCAGTTTGCCTGGGGCCCCGGTGCCCTGCCCGGCACCCCCGTGGCCCTCAACCGCAACCTTCATGGAACCCCGGCGCGCTACCCACGCCCCAGCGCATTGCCCTGGCGCGCTGCCCAGCGCCCCAGCGCACTGCCCGGTGCACCCGCGGCCTACCCGGTATCCAGCCGGCCTTCCCACGCCCCGCATGCCCTACTATTGTCCTCCTGGCGGCAGACCTTCCGAGCCGCGCCCCTCGCGGCGCTGGCCGAACCGGCCCTGGCCTTCGGGTCGGGTCGCCTACGTCGCGACCTCCGGGCCGAACTGCCCCCGCAGTCCATTGGGCCAGGACCAGTGGTCCGGGCCTGACATAGCGGGCTGACCCACCCAATGGGATGGTTCAGACCCATCGAGTCTTTCTGGGATGACCCTGAGCATTTCGGCTCTGACTGGGCTGGGCCGAGTCGGTCCGACTGCGTCGGACCGGACTTGGTCCCACTACCGAACACTTTGCTTACATTGGAAATATCATTGGGACCAGACGTCCGTTTGACAAACTATAAGAAGTGCTGGAGTTTGTGGTATATTTGATATACGGTCGGGTTGGTTCGTAAACAAATTCAACTGGGGCCCCGAGACTAAAAGGCTAATAACTCACAGACCGGGCGTCTGATTGACACACCGTCTGTTGCGTTGAGACCCCTATGACATGATGAAAATTTGAGGTACTTCTATGTGAGACATCGTGATTCTTGGAGTATCGACCAGTAGATCATGGAGCAGATCCTCTAGGAGATGAGCAAACTGAGTGCATAGACCTCGTAGCTGACAGAACTAATGACTGCTTGACAGATTGGACTCAGAGTGATTCGACATGCCTAGTGGGGAGTGACCGGTATTTGGTGGCAGACCCATGGCGGAGGAGCACCCGATATTTGGAAGCAGAACCATGGTACTCGACAGGAGGAGTACAACTGTAGGCTATTATGGGAGCACCCGTTATTTGGCGGCAGACCCACAGCAGAGGAGCACGTGGTATTTGGCAGTAGACCCGGGGTACTCGATAGGAGGAGTACCTCAGTAGTATATGGTTAGTGAGATGCGCCTCGGTGTCGCGACAAGCCCACTGTTCTCGACAGAGGAGAAGTTCTCCAGTAGCCATGGTTTCGATAATGATAATTCAGGTTTGAGCTATGTCTAGGACTTTTGTGTTTCCTCATGATTGAGATGGGTTACTAGATATCTTAGGTATATGTATGGGCATATACCTATGTATGGGTTATCCGTTGAATCCTTTAATATGTGGTTTATCCTTATTGTATATTGTGAGACCTTGAGGGTCTCAGGATCCCTACTGAGTATCTTTATACTCACCCCTGCATGGGCTTTGCCGACACCTCATTATATTGGATGCAGACAACGGACAACGCTGATCGAGGTGGAGTGTACGAGGACTACACGGTACCCGGAGGTGGACCTCACGACGAGTCAGTAACCGGAGGAGATGAATGGACGTGGAGCGCTGAGGAAGCTATCTGTACCTACCCTTCAGGTAGGATCCTTGGTGGACAAACTAGGAGCTGCTAGACACCTTCCAGCTATTTGTATTTTTAGTTTTACCTGTTTGTCTTTTTCTTGTACTTTACTGTAGGGATTGTATTTTCGACCCCTTTTACATTCCAGCATATCTTTTGTATATTGTTTCTACTTAGCGATTTTCTTCCAGTTGTGTAATATGTTGTGTGTATTTACTTTTATAAAGGCTATGCCTTCCCAGGTTAGGGATTTATTCCTTTGGTGCTAGTCGCCAGCCCCTAGCCTATGGAAGTCGGGCTTGGGGTAATCACGGCACGGGCCCCGAGGACAAGTCGTGAAATGGCAGGAACATAGGCAAAATCAAAAAATAATACTATAGTAAGATAATACAAATATTATCAAATTAAATAGGGCACCATAGTCTGGCAAATACTATAACAATTTATGGTGAAATACTTAATCTTACAACACACATCAGTAATACAATAGGGAACCATATGTTGAACATGACAACCCCAAAGTCCAATATCTCATCTTTAGGATTAGTCATGAGTAGAAATACACCAAATAGTATGATAATAAAAACATATATTATCAAATAATCAAGAATCAACTTTATAAGATTGGAGATTTGAAACTCATAGAGTTCGGTTTTTATGCATCTTTTAAGTTAGGTATTTGTAGGAAAAAATAAGATTCTCCTTAAAAAAAATTCATTGATAACTTTTTATATGAATTTTATTTTGAAAAATATAAAATATAAATAAATTTATCTTTAAATATTTAGTTTGATAATATATATATGTAATGATTCAGGTTAGAATGTTACTCTAAGTAATTTAATTAATTTAAATATAATCCTATAATTTATATTTCTATAAATAATTTCTTAGATTTAGAAATTAATTTGTAGAACATTATAGAATATGGTTAATATTTTAATAATAAAAATATATTTCCAATTTCTGTTTCATTATGTCATAAAAATTTATATTTTTTTAAATAATACAAAATTATGGATAATGAAAAATTCTTATTAAAAATGTTAAAGGTAAGAATAAGTATGAAATATATTTCTCATGTTCATAACTAATATATAAAATTAGTACATATTTGTTTATATAATATTAATTTTAGGTATTATTGAAATTTATTTAATTTATTATTTAAGCTAACTAACCAGCCATCCAAGGATTTATTAATGATAGCTTTGGGGTAGCATGATCTACCACACATGGGAACTAGAAATAACCATTTTTGCATGGTGGGAGGGGGTTATTTAATGCTAAACAAGGAGGACAATGTCACGACCCATCCTAGTGGGGCCCGTGACATGACTCCCCAAGCACGCCTCCAATAGGCCAGGGGCTGGAGACTAGCATCGAGTAGGCATACTACTAACATGGGAGACATTAACTATGTACATGTACACATGCACACATCTCTAAGCCCACAAATGATGAAATGTAAAAAACACTAAGGGAAAAAAACATGCATACAACTAAACACAACCAACAGAGTACGGAGAAAGGTAGAGTACTATAAAAGTAAACTGGGCCAGAATATAAGCCCACCAAAAAAAAGAGTCTGTAAACTGTAAAACCCAACCTGTAAACACAAAAGGTACTGGGATTGCTGCTCGTAGCTGTAGGAACGCCTCGGCCTGTAGGGAACTCAGAAAGCTCGGTCATATCCTAGTCAGCCCTAGACTCTATCAGAAGGCTGCTCATCTACATAAGACACCAGAAGTGTGGGAAAGGATCGTGTAGGGGTGAGTATAACAATACTCAAAAGAGGACCATGAAAACCACAAAACAGTGCACAAAGTAAAGGTACAGTCAGCTATGCACAGTATATGTCTACAGAACATATATAACAAACTAGATATACTCATAACCTAGACCCATGGTCTAGATACATGTCCCACAACCAAAAACCCCCGTTAGGGATTCTGTTCAAAGATTCCGTGATGCACTCGTTCCGGGAGAACACACTCCACGAGTCTTATAGCTCCGATGACATTCGTCTGAGAAGTACTGTTCATTGGGAACTATCACGAGAGGTAGCTACACTCATTATGGGAGACACACTCTTGAGTGGGAAGGTTGCAATAGATATAAATTACTCATTACAAGAGACACACTCCTGAGTGGGAAAGATCACGATACACAGTTGAGGATCACTCCCACAGCCATGGAGGATGCCGCGACACATCCGGATTCACCAGTTAGGAGATACACCAGCTAGGTAGAGGATCAATGCCTGATATATTTGGTCATGTCGATGAATGACACTAACTAGGGTCAGGAATGGATTGAGGATCTCGATCCGGGCCTCTTGGATGGATGCCTGACTCTATCAAAGAAATAACTGCTGAAGGGATCATACTCCTGTGTGAGGGAATGATGCCTGACCTTCAGGGGAACGAGAAGAAGGGGCTCTAAACCAAACGAAAGATTTCAAGATACGATGAACAATAGGACCATGCTATTTTTCAAAAATTACATGGTGTGTAGAAAAGATACACACCGTGTCGTCTGACCTCAGGTACTGCCCGTGTACAACGGCCCGTGTCATAGGCTGTTCATGTAGAACAACCCGTGTCATAGGCTGGTCCGGTCAAACTTGGTCAGAACAACTAGAGTATACCAAAAGGACCTCCTCATTGATAGGGTCCCAATTTCATATACGGTGCCTCAAATGGGAGCCCGGTCCAAAAGACAGACCTCTTTTTTTGAAAGGGAGGGTGTAGAATTGGTCTGGTTCCGATCCAACACGGCCAGACCGACTCGACCCGGCTTAATTCACCAAGTTAGACCAAAACTGATGGGCCTGGCCTGCTAGGCTAGCCGGCTTCCATCCTGCAAGAATAACCCGACCCGTCTTGGCCCTGGCCGGTCCATGTATAGCCGCTCGACCACCAAAGGGGTAGTAGGATGCTCCACTTGGGATACCGCAGGGTTTCGCGTCCTTCCCACTAGTCAATGTGGCAAAGTGATTCATTGAGCTCCCACCCCTGTGGTCCGCAAACCTTACCATTGCAGTGCGTGGCGTATTTGACGCAGCCAGGTGCCTGCGACCGCCAGCCCCTGTCACCGCCACGATGCACTATCCTTGTGCCACCTACTATATGCTAGTAGCGTTCTTGTCAGTTGATCCTCCTACTTCCACAGAGCACCTTTGACATGTGTCTCATATCACTTACCAGTCACCAAAGGTCACTACTGGTCACTAACATGCCAGTGATCTTCTCCACGTGTCACCGAAGATGATTTGATGGTCCGTTCCCCAATCTGGGAACTATCCTGGGCTCCTTGGGCTGTGTAGATGTCTCCAATTGGATCCATATCACATTGTTGTCGCTCTGGGGAATCAGAAACATTTTAAATCACCCATCAAAGGCTTGATGCGACCCTAGGGGTCCTCCCATAAAGAACACAAGAGAAAGGGGGGACGATATCACAAGGAACACCCAATTCAATGAATGTCAGCCCGGTTCATTTGGCCTTCATTTGTCAAGTTAGAAATGATAATGGTATATGAGATAATTAATCTCCTTTCTTCCAATCCTTATAAGATAAGATCCCATTCCACATGAACGATCGATCCACATGTTAACATGTTCATGAGTTACCCCATGTTTTTCATTTAAAAGAAATAACGAGGAATATAAATTCACTCAAGAAAGCATCAAACCCCCCACCTAAGAAGATGGAGAGTTGCTGAGGATGATCATTCATCGATCTCTAGTTTCGAATCATTCCCCAAGGGTGTGTCTCTATTTTCCTATTCAATGAAATTCATCGTTGGAGTGGATTCTTTCATCATTTTTCATAGGAATTCATAGGTTATTATTCAAACCTAAATCCATTTTTAATTAAAGAAGGAATAAATTAGGCATGTTGAAAAATCACCACATTGATTCATTAATGAGGCTCATTAATTCATTTAGCATCCCCTCACCACTATACCACATCACCGATGAGTCGTTGTGTAATGAAGAAGATAAGTTAATAACATAACATTTTATGTTATTTTATTTTTCATCTGAAATGTTTGTAAAATATCTTTTTCATTCGACCTGTCCCAGTCAATTTTAGGGCCTTTAGAGGTTAATAATAATGTTCAAAGTTTAATTATTCCCTCAAATTTTTTATCAGAGCAATGTCTTAAATGTTAGAAAACCGGCTCACACGATTATTTATAGAAATTTCATTAATAGTTCAAAAATACTTTCAGGCCACTCTAGTCCTTGGAATCAAATTATATCTTATGGTTTGGTATAGAAATAATACCAGGTAATTTGAAAAAATACAAAGAATGATGGGACATTACATTACACCTACATTTAAAACTTTATGTCATTGTTGGCCAAAATAAGGGCTAATAAAAAAATAGGGGTACTAAGAACAAATCTCAGCATCCCACTCCCACTTAATATCCTAGATATTCCCATGATTCTAAATAACATAAAACATAGGAATCAACCATCCACGGAGGATGCCCTCCAGTCAATCCTCTACCTCCACTGGGTACTCCGTAAATGTTTCCTCGTCACCAAACTCCAGTTCACTGTGGTCGATGGCGATAGAAGTTTCATGCACATATATCCTCAACTGGGATACTTGGAAGAAATCTTGCACCCTCTCTAACTATAGAGTTATATCTATGAAGTGCCCCACCTCGCCAAGTTTATGCAGATTTAGGAAGGGTCTAACGAACCATAGAGATAACATGACGCCCCGAAAAAATATCTATATGCCAAATTGAGGAGAGACCCATAAAAATATGTTGAACCATCCTCAAACTACAAGGGTATCCCTTACCTATTAGTATAAGAATTATATAGGTTCTTTGTAGTCTTCATTCACTCTCAGATGACCTGTGCCTTTTCTTGGGTAGCCTGTACCATCACTGGACCCATAAGTGCTAAGTCCTCTGGGTCTGTCCAATATAATAGTGACCTGCATAGTCATACGTAGAGTGCCTTGAATGGTTACATACTAAGGGTGGTTTGGTAGATTTTGTTGTACAGAAGCTCCACCAGTGTTATGAGGTCCTCCCAACTGTGACTAAAATCAAGAATACAAGCATGAAGCACGTCCCCCATGGTCTGTATGGTCCGTTCAATCTGACTATCCATCTGTGGGTGAAAGGCTATGATCATGCACAACTCAGTCCAAAACGCCTCCTGTAATCCCTTCCACAACTGTGTTATAACGTGTGAATCATGATCTGAGACAATTGTAGATGGGAATACATGGAGTATAAAAATCACCTGCACTTAGAGGCATCCAAATATTTCTTCAGAACCCTTATACCAAGTGGGTAGAAAGTGGGCCCGACTTGGTAAGTCGTTCTACGAACACCCAGATGGAATCATGCCCCCTATATGTACTTAGTAATCCCATCAAAATGTCCATTGATATCCCATCGCATTTCCACTCTCATACCTAGAGTGGTTGTGTCGGACCTGCTAGAAACAAGTGCTCAACCATCACGTGTAGACAGGGGTGGTATCTTGAGAAAAACTCTTCCACTTCCATCTTTATCCTCATCCACTAGTACTAACATTAGAGGTTCTAGAACATCTTCGCCACACCTGGATGTACTGCCAAAGAGTATGTATGTAACTCCCTCAAAACCTCCTCCAAAAACTCCACTGGTAATATGATGTGTCCTGAGAAAAGGTTGACTAGCTCCCCACTATTAGAATATCCATCATAGGCATGCCTTGTCAACATCTGAGCACATGTTTTCTCGATGCGAGAATCTCCGAGTTTCACCTCCCTAACTAACTATAAGAGTGAAGGATAAACAATAATATACTGAAAAAAAGAAATCTCCTCTCTATCCATGAAGGATATCTAAATTTAGTCTAACAACTTGGAGGACTCGTTCAGCAGATATGAACCCAATCTTCTATTGAGAGCATCAACCATCACATTCCCCTTCCCAAGAGTATAGATGATCTCGAAGTCATAGTCCTGGAGAAACTCTATTCAACGTCGTTATCTCATATTAAAATCTATTTGGAAAAAGATATATTGGAGACTATTGTGGTTAGAGTAGACAACGAATCATTCACCCATAAGGTAGTGTCGCGACATCTTCAGTGCGAAGACAACTGTTGCAAACTCAAGGTCATTAGTCATATAGTTCTACTCATGTGTTCTCAATATTCATGATCCATATAAAATCACTGCATTACACTACATCTGGACACAACCAATATTTGTTCAGGATGCATCATAGAACACCATGTAGTCAGTGCCCTCCTCTAAAAACCTCATGATATAAGCACTCGTCAAGCTCTGCCGCACGAGTAGAAAGCTCTACTAGCATCATTCTATCCGCATGAAGGATCTTCCATTATTTTTCAACATCTTCATTAATGCTTACAATTTGGATAAGTCTGGTATAAACCTCTTATTGTGCCTTGTCGAACCATGGAAACTTCACACCTTTGTAACCCTCTTGGTTGGATCCCAAGAAAGCACCACCTCGAACATTATTGGATCCACCACTACTCCAACATCAAAGATGAAATATCCCTGGAAGTGGACATTTCATATCAAGAACTCACACATCGATATATTTTAATAAACCATGTTCTCTTGGAGTGTGTTCAGTACCATCCTTAAGTGTATCACGTTCTCCTCCTCAGACGCTAAATACACTAAGATTTCATTAATGATGACAATTACAAACCAGTATAAGTACAACTGGAAGATCTTGTTCATGAGTACCACGAACACTTCTGTAGTGTTAATCATGTATAACAAAATAACTAAGTACATGTAGTGGCCATAGAAACATATGAAATCCATATTTGATATGTCCTCATCTCATACCTGAAGCTAGTGATAGCCTAATCTAAGATCTATCCACGAGAACTATCTCGCTCCCTTCAGTTGATTGAATAGGTCATCAATCATCAGTAGTGGATTATTATTCATCATGGACTCTTGTTTCTTGTTCCTAAAGTCTACACACAAACTCAAGTTTCTATGTCCCTTCATTGAAAACAACACTTGGGCTACCCACGGTGAAACGTTGCACCTTACGAACCCATTCCTCTACAAATCCTCCTATGGTACCCACTACACCTGGAGATCTATTAGAGACATCTGATATGTATGTATAGATATCGGTGTTGTACTAGGGTATAGATTAATGCATAAGTATACCTCTCTGTGACGATGTAGTCTGGGAACATCTTATAGAAAGACGTCCTTATACTCGCCAACCACTGTAGGAATCTATGGACTCATATCATATTTTTCACTGAGGGTCATGCTAGCCAACTAATGAGTGATTGAATTCACCCTCCTGTATGTGAGTCCATCCCGTGCTAATCCATTACCCTTATCGAAAACAAAGTAAAACTGGTTCCCATCTCTCCAGACACACCGCACTGTGCGCCCAACATAGTTGATTTAAGCATTAAATTTTGTTTGTTAGTCCGTACCCATAATGACTTCATAATTATGAAATTCCACTACTTGGAGATCCCATCCAAATATCTCACCTACAAGAGTAATCTCACACTATCAGAACTAGAGTGTTATCATCTAATCACCTCCTGTAGGAGTCTCTAATCATAAGGATGGAGCCAATGACTCGATTGGAATCTATGAGCTTCAAACAAGGTCTATGGTAGGGAATGATTAAAAGGGACACATGTCTATAAATATTTAAGATAAAATGTAGAATTCATAGATCATACAACGTATCATCTATGGGTGTTGGGACTGTAGGCCGTGATTGGACAAAGCTAAGCCCACCCATATCCACCAACTCTTCAGCCCATGGAAGACCACATGTCGGTGGTGGTGGTAGTACTTCATACATATACCCACCTCCTACCACTCATACCACTCCTTTTCCACATCCTCTACATTGAAAATTGCACTGTTTCTATCTCTACCACTACCTCGGTGGTCCCACGACCATCTTCCAGTCATCTGCACAGTGATTCAGGAAATCCTGACCCATGACCCCTACCCACCACAAGTGTAGCATACTCTGATACTATAATGAATCCCTCTACCCCAATAGCCTCATGTAATCAACCATGAGTCCTAGGGTCATCCTACGAGTGGTTTGGCCCATTTGGGCCTCTACTTCATCTGTCAGCTACCCGACACAGATGACTTGACCACCCATCACCCAGTTGTAGCTCCCATCGTCGGTGCCTTCTCTGTGAGTATGATCTTCACTAGTAGATATTCTTCTATATCCAAAACCTATTTTGAGATGATGAGGGAAATCATTGATGCCCTGATCCTCCTTCGGAGTCTGTAATAAAACATCCATGCCTTGAAGAAAGATTCTCATACCATATCTGTATAGTAACAGGAGAGGTCTGTGAACCTCATTGAGTACTAAGCCACTATCTGGATCCCCTTCTATAAGTGAAGAAGATATTGTATGCTCACTAAGCACAATGTTTCGGGGAAACCACCTCCCTGAAAAGTCTCTTGAAGTCTGAAAACATGAGGGTAGCCTCTTTATGCGTCTGGATCTTCAAACTCCGCCATATCCTTATCAAGACCTATAACATGCTCGCTTCTTGAACCAACATCTGTTCATGTGGTGTCCTCACTAAAAGGAAGACTCACATAACTGATCCCTGTAAATCCTCAGTGACATGAGGATCTATCCCTCCCCTAAACCTATGATTTCTATATATCTGGAACTCATGTATGTCACATATCCTACGTGCATCATATACTGGTAGCTCTAGTAGTAACATTGGACCAAAGAGTGGTGGTATCGTTGGGACATCGCCTGAAGGGACCATCTTGGTAAATGGTCCATCTACCAATGCCTTGTCACTATATAGACCATCCTCATAGTCAAAAACTAGAATCCTAGCTGACAGTCTATGTGGAAGCATCCTGAAAGATATCTTGATGAATCACAATTAATAGATTATACCCTGTGAGCTGACTATGACTCTTAAAAGTCATGAGAAAACATTCAAAAACACATGCAACTGGCACTTTAATGTACCTAGTCAGAAATCAAAATTTAGGGTCCCGGTGTATGGATACTTCATACGCTGCACCTACACTGGACTCTCTGTCCAGAAATCCGATACCGAAACACTTAACATTGAATCCCCATAAGTTCTTCTGGTAGAACCGACCTCCTCTACTTCCACATTGTCACGACCTGTCCCCCAGGGCCCATAACTTGACTACCCCTTTCCTTCTATCCCTAGGCTAGGTGTTGGAGACTAGCACTGAGTAGGCATATCCCAAAAAGGGAAGGCATTGCCTTTAAACATTTACACACACATAATTCTAAAAATATGGAAAGTAAACAAAATATAAACCAAAACATTCACTGAGACAACTACATAGAGTAAAATTTAATCTCAATGAACAATGGGGCCTCAATAAAAACCTAAAAATACAATTTAATGCACCACATCCACTTTCCCTCCACTCAGGACCCTACATGAAGGGTAGTTGTAGGGTTGCTGTATGTAGTAGTAGAAGTACACCCTTCCATCACATCACACAGAGCACCACCTGGTACCAGACCACCAAGGTCATTGTCAAAGCATCAATCACCTGCACAATACACGACATGTGTGGGAAAAGATAATGCTTGTTTGAGTAACACAATACTATATGGGGACCCCAAACCACCAAGGTAATACAAAAAAGAAAGACCACACAGTAAACTCAATAAAGCAATGCCAGCTCACACCAGATATAACATAGAGTATAGAATATAAAATTATCATTCGTAAAGCTGAATCATCTTATATTGTTGAGGGAATCATCCCAGATCAGTAACTGAGTTTCTCTCAGCTATAGGACCACATAGGATTGTTCTACTAAAGAAACACCAAGGCCCTCTCGGCTATAGGAACAATGAGGTCTACATGGATACTGGACCACTGAGGACTACCCGAATACTAGAAAAATAAGGTACACTAGGCTACTAGACCAATGAGGTCACCTCGTCTACTGGACAACTCAGGTCTACTTCACTACTGGCCCACCAATTTCCACTCTTCTACTAGGACACAGAGGTCTACTCTATTACTGGGAAACTGACGTCCCTTTTGTCATATCTTTCATGTCACACCCGGTTGTAGGATTCTCCCTCTCTAGTGTGCTTGACATCATGATATTATACTCCTCAATACATTGAACATATATTTTCTTCCATGGAATCTATCTTAGAGTACACCCGAAGGACTATGTCACAGTAAGTATTCCAACGCCACAGATGGCGCATCACTCGGAAGCCCGGTCTAAATATTATTGGTGTTTTAGTGAATTGGGATTGGTTGCATGTAGGACATGTCTAAATAGGTCATACCAATAGAAGTATACCAAAAGGACTGCTTCATCACAAGGGTCCCAACACCATAGACAGTAATTCAAATAGATGATCGGTCTGAAAGATACTCTACTTTTTGTAAGGGTGGAGGGGGTCTAATGGGTCTAGATCTGGTCTGAACCAGCCGAACCGTCCCAACCCGACCCGATATGTCAGGTTCCAACTGACCTAAGGGGCCCAGCCCGGATTAGATGGGTCTGGTCTGACCTACCTTCCCAGCCCGCCAGGCCAACCTAGCACACCTAGGTGCATGCTGTTCCATGTTAACCAACCGGACTGCCAAAGGGGCAGCTGGCTGCTCCACCTAGGATGTGGCGAGGTTCCACATCCTACCACCTAGTCAATGTGGCAATGTTCAATGTTGGCCTTTCATCACTATTGTCTTTGGACCAGGAATTTGGGCCACATGGTGCCTACGACACTGCCAGGTGGCCTTTTCCTCCAGCCTCCGGCCCCAACCCTCATCACAACACATATCTAGAGTGCCGCCTCCCACATGTCGTCGTCCTTTGTATTGGTGGATCCTTCTACAGTCATGGCGTGCCATCAGCATGTAGCACCACCCACTACCAAGCCTCCGTCGGTCCACAATGGTCGCCGCCACAGTAAATAAATAGAATTTTTCCATATTATTTTTCTTAAATTATTTGTTATTATTCGACTCTGCAAAAATTTACGGTATTTTATTCTGAGGAACAAAGAGCCCAGAACAGAATTTTGATATTTTTATAAGGCATGTTCTGTAAATTTGTGAGGGAATGTTTTTATCTTTTGAAACTGTGATCAGATTAAAAAACTGAGGGTAGTGTTGAATTTTCAGCACCAGGATTTTCTTAGGAAAATATTAACATCGACCGACAAGGGTCATACGAAAAAATTAATTTTTGGACTTTACAAAAAAAATAACTGCATGAGTTATTTTATTCTCTTCTCACTATTTTGCGGCTGATGGAGGGATCATTGTGTAATTTTAGGCATGAATTGTAGTTGTTTAATGAAATAACCCTTGGGTTGCGTAACCAAGTCATTCATTGAATTAATGGTACATTAATTATGGTTCATTAATGAAACTCATTAATAAAATTCAATGTTGGTGGTTCCTTTTCTTCTATTCAAACAATCCTATGGAATGGTTTTTGGGGATCTACGGGATGCAGCTCTGACGAAATTCCGGATGAAAGCTACTCCAACGAAGAATGAGATACGAAGGAATGCCGACAAACATCTATGAATACAAACTCATATTCCTCATCCGCAACACCTTCCCACAAGTTCCAAGTAGGGGTTTGTCTTTATTTATTTCTAATAAATTATGAATTCATCCTATCGTGATGACATTTCAACTCTCCCGTTGTTATAACACTAACACGGAGGGCATGTACCAAACCAAACAAGGCCCAGACCCTCCTCTATTTTTGACTTGGTTTTGTTATTCTTGGGTGACTGAGCAACAAGGTATCAAGGCAAAACGCAAGGTCCACGCAGTGATGGTAGGATATCGGGAGGCCCGTAAGCGCATTCGAAAAAGAAAATGTGACTATAAAGCTTCACTGGAGGCCCGCGAAAGCTCTGCCGACATAGCGACGCCGACGACCAGAAGAGGAGGAGGTAGGATCTCACCAACTGTGTGGAGTTGGGCACCCAATTGATCCTTAGAAGAGAGGGGGTGGATGGCCGATGCCGGCGACGTTGACGTTGGAAGCGCACATCGGCTCCGATCGCATCGGAGGAAGACCTAGATCTCATCCCACCATAAACTGGTCCATGGGACAGGTCAGATGAAGTGGTAGAGCTAGCCTGGTGCCACCAATTTATGACCAAATAGACATTAGACCATTCAGTGGGAAGGTGGGTCTAGAAAAAGCTGGAGGGCCACACCCATTCGGAAGACAGGGTCATGTCCAATCGGTCCGGGTTGGGTCCAAACAGCTTGGGATGAGGCCAGATAGCTCGGTCCTGGCTGAGTCTGACCTGGGTCAACCCGTACTAGGTCGGGATGACCCGTATCTGGTTGGGTGGACCCTGACCAGGTGAGGTTGGGTTTTTCCTACCAGGCTGGATCGGACCCAGTCCCATTTAGGCCCAGTTTTTCTTAAAGGGGCTTATCCCCTAAACCATATGAATGTTTACAAACGGTCTATGAAGCAGCAATCCTAAGGAAGAGGGAGTCCTTTTGAGATACACTCCATGGGTTTTAGAGAATTATAGAGTACAACCATGTTGGATCGGTCTCGAATTCATATAATCCCCCAGCAATAAAATTCTTATAAAATACCGACCAGACTTTCGATTGATGCGTTTTCTATTGCATTAGATCCATTATGAAAATATGGTTCTTCGAGTACTTTTTCGTGGGACTTATTGGAGATTGAGGTACGACTGATATCTTGAGGAGTGATTTCTTGGAAATACAAGTTCACTATGTGTGGGAATCATGTGACTAACTGTCAAGTAACATAGAACCCTTTGTAGATTGGAAATCGAATGAACCTATGTGGATTTTATTTATCTAGAATTGATGTGTACCGGCTCTATAGAATCATATAATGGATTAAATACATATAACCCTATGTGTATCTCTATGACCCTATTTGGATTGATAAAATATGACCCTATGTGGATCACTGACTTACGACCCTGTGCGTATCAGCCACTTAAGACCCAGTGTGGATTGACGAATTACAACCCTCTGTGGATCGAAGACTTACGAACCTGCGTGGATAGAAGAATTAAGACCCTATGTAAATTAGAAATAACATGACCTGAAAAAGAATAGCATTAGAGCGGCCTGTCGTGGATTAATGACTTACGACACTGTGTGTATCGACGACTAACAACCCTGTAGGGATCGACAACATATGACCCTGTGTGGATTAGTGACCTAAAACCCTCTATGGATCGGTGACAGAGAGACTACTTTGTGGATTATCAGTTTAACTTCTCAATGTAATAAGATGAATTAGCTTTACAATTAATCATCATTATTCAAGTTCATTATGTTATATACCTATTTTGAGATGAGTCTTTTACTTGTGGTTTATGATTTGGTTCAAGATTTGTGGTTTTTACTTTTTTGTATTCTGGGAGACCTTCGTGGGGACTTGGGGTCATTACTGGGTATTATTATACTCACCCCTGCATAGGATTCGCCCACACCTTTATGTGTCTTGTGCAAATGATAGACAACTTTGACCGAGTTTAGGGAGCCAGGACTAGATGGTGCACGGAGGTGACCAGTTGACGTGGATAGCCACAATAATGAGTTGTACCTACCCATCAGGTGGGATCCATGGAGGATTAATTCAAGATCTTTTTTCCTTTTTTCTGTATTTTCTTTTATTTGTATTTTTATTCTCTCCCATTTTTCTTCAGTACAGACTTTTACTTTTAGTATTTATACTATGTGGTTTGTTCTTGTGGTATACATGGTCTCAGAATTAGCAGGTTTAATGGTAATGCCTTCCAATTTTAGGAATATTCCATTCAATTTCTAGTTTCCAAACCGTAGCATATGGAAGGTGGGATTGGGGTAGTCATGAAACGGGCCCTAGGGTATTGGCTGTGAAAAAGTGGTATCAGAGGAGTCAGTTCAACCGAAGAACTAAGACTGTAATCTTTTCAATGGGGAACTACTGTTAAGTGTTTTGAGTACTGTTTTCAGTGTAATGTGTCTAGTGATGGTGCAGAAACCAACGTATCTATACACTAGGACCCTGAGTTCTTATTTCTGACTCGATAAATAAAACACTAATTGTGTGTGTCTTTGAAATATTTTTCTTTTAGATCTATTTTGAGTCAACTCACAATGTATAAACTTATTTATCATGGCACATCTATTTCATTATAGGATGTTTCCGCATATATATCCAGTTAGGATTCCTGAAATATTTTACAATGATGTCCAACCGAGTGATGATTCTTCAATGTAGGCGCCTCTTACGGTGATAGTTCTTTCAGGTGGTGTACCAGCCGCACCACTACCCCTAGGGAAAAAGTTTCCACTAGCCCCACCAGCGGACGATGCACACTAACATAGCACACTGCATGAGTTCTAGCGGTAGGGGCCTCTGAGGTTTCATTGTGGGATGGATTCGTAGGTGGTTAAGGACTGGCTTGAGGCTATGGATAGAGGTTTCCATCTTGTTGGGACACCAGCAGACCAGATGGTGATCCTAGATGCTTGACTCTCCGAGGGAACGACATAGAGATGGTGGATCCAGATGCTCCAGAAGCACGATGAGGAGACCCTCACCTTGTTGGGCTTAGAGAATCTATTCAGGCCACAGTTCATTCCAACAACTCTATACTCTGTGCATATTCAGGAGCTCCTGCACTTACAGCAGGGTAGCCTGACAATATCCCAGTTCTCGGCGAGATTGACATACCTCTCTTACTACTCCATAGACATGGTATAATAACCATATTTGAAGGCCCAGACCTTTGAGAAGAGTCTCCGATGGGAGATCAGAGAATCAATGATATCTCTCAACATAAAGATTCAAGATGGAGTGTAAGACTGAGAACATCTAGTGGAGGTATTCCTAGATGAGCAGGCATCGACATCGAGAGCCACCACAAGATGACACTTGGTCGATTCATCAGCATCAGGCAGTAGGAGGATGGCACAATGGACCATGTAGGCCAGGCCATCTGGTGGAAAACCCCAGGATGTAGGTTCAGAGGTGTAGAGCTCACGAGAAAGAGAAGTTTAGTAGAAGATTATATTGTGATACTCATGTGGTGGGCTTGGTCACTTGGCTCACGACTGCCTGACCCGCCGTACAAACGATCAACACACGATTGAGGTACTGCTGAGGAAGAAGTAGAGATTCATGTGGGGAGGTCCGTAGGGTGGAAGATATGGCAGAGGAGCATGTTGTGTAGTAGACAGTGGGAAATATTTTGAGGTTCTACCTCCCCCACCTCTAGGTGGTCCACCTCGACCTAAGGGAGGAGGCACACATGGATGAGATCAGCTTCAGGCAGCTAAGGACTGCAACCATGGAGATCCAAAGATGTTTCAAGGTCTGATCTATGTCTACTCCACCATAGCTAAAGTTCTTATAGACACATGATCCATTCACTCTTTTATTTCCACAACTCTTATTCAGAGATCAAAGATTCTGCTAGATCCATTGGCTTGATCATTACGATTAGAGACTCCTAATGAAGAGGACATGAAGATTATGCACTACTGCATGTAGTGTGAGCTTACACTACGAGGTGAGAGATTCAGTTGGGATCTCTTAGTAGTAACGTCGAGCCATTACGACGTAATATTGGGTGTGGATTGTCTATCCACAGTCCATGCAAAGATTAATAGGTTTAGCCACAAAGTGTGGTGTGACTGTGAGGATGGGACCAGGTTTTCCTTCACCAATGAGAAGGGAACCTTTGTTGACTTGGATGGACTTTCTCAAAGGAGGGTGTATCCAATCACTCATCAGTTGGCTAGCCTCACCCTCGGTGTAGTGGATGAGGGGTGTTTGGCTATCCTATTATAATGGACTAGTATGATAATGTCATTCCTAATGATACTCTGGGATTACCTCCTCATATAGAGGTAGACATTTAAATCAACATGTACCCAGAGATGGCACTGATATCTACACCAATACATCAGATGTTCCGCATAGAGATTCTTGAGTTTAGGGTATAGCTATAGGACATGGAGGGTAAGGGGTTCATAATTCCTAGTGTTTCTCCATGGGAAGCCCCGATTTTTTTGCAAAGAAGGAAGATGTGATTTTGAAGCTTTGCGTGCACTATCGGTGCCTAAACTAGGTGACCATGAAGAAAAAGAATCCACTATTGAGGATTGATTATATCTTCAATCAGCTGAAGGGATCTTGATGGTTTTCAAAGTTAGACCTCAGATCAGGCTATCATCAGGTCATGGTACGTGATTAGAACGTACCAAATACAGCTTTTAGATGCCGGTATGTCCATAATGAGTTCATTGTGATTCTTTTTGGTGTGACCAATGCTTCAGCAGTGTCTAATGCGCTTATGAATAGTATTTTCTAGCCTTTCCTTGATACTTTCGTGTTGGTTTTCATTGACGACATCTTGATATACTCAGCGTCGGAGGAAGAGCATGCTACACATCTACAGATAGTTCTCAATACACTCCAAGATCACTAACTTTATGGAAAAATCTAGAAGTTCAAGTTCTGGATATGGTAGGTCCACTTTCAGGGAAACATTATCTCGGATGTCGGAGTTTCAATGGATCCAACAAAGATAGATACGGCGCTTTCTTGGGTGCTACCCAAGTGTGTGATCGAGGTGCAGAGTTTCCAGGTATAGGTTGTGAACTACTGGAGATTCTTACCGGAATTTTCTAAAGTCTTAATACCCTTTTTATCTTTGATAAATAAGGGAAAAAATTTATGGTGGATAGAGAGATTCCACATATGTTTCTATGAGATGAGGCAGAGAATAAGGAGTACCCACATCTTGATGCAACATGATGTGGGTGTTGGGTTTGTAGTCTACTGCGACACATTAGGGACCAGACCGGGATGTGTCTTGATGTAGGAATAAGAGGTAGTTTCCAACGGCTCCCAGAAGCTGAGGAAAAATGAATAGATCAACGCTACCCATGACATGGTGTTAACAAAAATGGTTTTTCGTTGAAGATGTGGTGGAAATACTTGATGAGAAAACAATTTACTATCTACTCTGATCACAAGAGTCTCAAGTATATCTCCTCACAGAAGGACCTAAACCTGAGACAATATTAATGGATAGAGTCCCACCAGGACTATGAAACTGAGATAGTCTACACTCTTGAGAAGGGTAATGTGCTGGAAGACACACTATGTAGGAGGTCTATGTTACAGTTGCTGAGTGAGGCGACATGGAATCTAGAAGCTTTGCCGTTATCCTTCATGGATAGAGATGGAGTAGTAAATTCCAATCCATGACTGTCACTCCCCCACTCCATCAGCGAGTAGGAGAGGCAGATCTCAGGTACATTGACTGTAAGGCCTGACGTGCTCAGATATCCTTAGGGTGAAGTCATGAATGATTTTTTTGAAGGTGGGGAGCATGTCATCCTTTTTAAAGGGCGCATCATGGTACCAGTGGCACTATGAGAGAAGGTGTTATGGGAGTTCCACACATCCACTTTGGTAGTACATCCTTGTTTGGAGAAGGTATATTAGGACCTCTGGCGTTAGTACTGGTGGTCAGGAATGAAGAAACCAATGGCGGAGTTCATTTCATGATGCCTCACTTGTTAGCAGGTGAAGGACGAGCACCACGTACAAGAAGGCTTGACTCAGCCTCTTGAGGTGTCATAGTGGAAGTGGGATGGCATCTCCATGTACATCGTGACCGGGCTATGATGTACTCCCAGGGGCCACGATTCTATCTGGGTGATCATTGAATAATTCACCATGTCAGCTGACTTACTACCCATCTGAGAGTAGGGATCAGTAGAGGGATTGTGATGCCTCTAAGTACAGAATATTGTACAGCTTCACAGGGTGCCATCGACTATTGTCTCGGATCATGATGCTAGTTTTACATCCTAGTTATGGAAGGGATTATAGGAGGCATTCGGTACTCAGCTATTCTTGAGCACCTCCATTCATCCTCAAATATTTGGTCAGATGGAGCAGACCATACAGACGCTTAAGGATAAGCTTCATGCTTGTGTCCTAGAATTTGGTTGTAGTTTGGAGGACCACCTATCCTTAGTGGATTTCACATACAACAATAGTTATCACTCCACCTTCGACATGGATCAATTTGAGGCCTTGTACAAGAGACCATGCAGATCACCTCTATGCTGGACAGACCGAGGGGAGTCATCACATATGGGTCCAAAGTTGGTGTGGGCTACCACCGAGAAGTTTCATGTCATCCCGGAGTAGATGAGAACTGCACAGAGCTGGTAGTAGTCTTATGCTGATAGGAGAAGGTGGCCCTTGGGGTTTGAGGAGGTAGACCATGTCTTCCTAAAGTTCTCAACCTAGTAAGGATTATGGAGATTTGGTCTGCGCAAAAAGCTATCTTTGAGGTTTATCCAACCCCTCCAGATCCTCATCATAGTAGGTTAGGTGGCTTACTACCATTCTCTTCCCCCAAAGATGCATCAGGTGCATAATTTTTTCCATGTTTCATATATGAGGAGGTACATGCATGATACGTCAAATGTTATTGACTAGGGAGAGCTAGACATTGAAGATGGGGTCACGTTTACAAAGTTCTCAGCGAGGAAAGATAACCGACATGAGTGAGTCCTTTGTGGGTAGTTGATTCCACTAGTATGAGTTCAGTGGATGCATGGGAACATCAAGGAGAGCACATGGGAGCAGGAGGCTCAAATATGTGCTCAATACCCCCATTTGTTTCCCTTGTTTTGTTGTGGATTTTGATCACATAAAGCCTAATGGTGGGGTTGTTGTAAATATTTGTAATTTTCTAGATCATTTTTTTAAAATTATATGGAATTATTATAAATCTGTAAAAAATGAAGGCACATTTTTCCATGGCCTGGAGAGCCTGAAATGGAAATTTGATCTTTTTTAAGGTACCTTCAGTAAACATGCAAGAGGAGATTTCTATCATTTACACTTGTGCTCGAATTAAAAATCCAAGCGCACCATTGATTTCTTAGGGTGAAGATTCACTTAGGAAAAGCATAAATTCAACTAGAAAAGGTCTGATGAAAAAGTTAATTTTTTGAATTTACAAAAAAATAACTCCCTAAGTTATATTATTCTCTTATCATCATTGAGCGGAAGATGGTTGGACCATGGTGCAATGTCAGGCTTGAATGGGAGTCATTTAATTACACTCCCCTTGGGGTACGTAACCAAGATGTTTGTTGAATTAATGGATCATTAATTGCAGTTCATTAATGAACCGAATTAATAATAAAAAATGTGGGTGGTTTCTTCTTATCTATTCAATCGATCCTATCACATGGGTTTTGGGGATCGACGCGAGTATTATCTGACAAAATTTTAGTGGAAACCTACTCCAACGAAGAACCAGGAATGAACGAACAATGATGAACATCTTCAAATGCAGACCCTTATTCCTCATCAACAGCGCCATCCAATGAGTTCTAGGTAGGGGTTTGTATTGATTTGTTTCTCATAGTTTATGAATTCATCTTCTCTTGATGACATTTCAACTCTTCTCTTGTTATAATGAAAATGTAGAGGGCACGTGCGAAACTGAACAAGGCCCGGACCCTCCGCCATTCTTGATTTTGTTGACTTCTTAATGGGTGTCTGAGAGACAAGGCAAAAAAGCTAAACTAAGGGGCCACATAGTGATGGATGGGTCCTGGGAGGACCGTAGGCGCAATTTAATAAGAAAACGGACCTCTGGAGCTTCACTGGAGGCCCGCAGAATCTCTATCAGTGGCCGGAGGAGGCAGAAGCCAGCTCTCACCAACTACGAGGAGGGGGTGGCGCATGAAGGCGCCCCAATGGAGAGGGGGAATCCGGTCAATGATGGAAACAATGATAGTGGTGGAACGTTGTGATAGCATGCTGCAGATGAGATGTCTCGGTTCCGGCCATGGCGGAGTTGAACCCGGACCGCGGGTCATGCCATTGACTTGTCCATGAGACCGATCAAGTGAATAAGCGACACCATAGTGGTGCCACCTATTATAGATTGAATTAACATCAGTCCATTTGGTGGGGAGTTGGGTTCATACCCTGCTGGCGGCCCATGCCCCACTGGTGGAACGGACCTGGTCCAGCCAGTTCAGGTCGGGCCTAGCCGGTTCGGTCCGGGATAGTACGGGCTGGGCGGGGTCAGACCTGGGTCAAATCTAACTGGGTCAGGTTGACCTAGACCAGGTCAGGTCGGGATGGTCCGATCGAGTCGAATTGGACCTGGACCCATTTAAGCCCAGTTGCGCTTAAAGGGGAAAATCTTCTAAATTAAACATTTGTTTATTGAACCGTGTGAAAAGCTGGAACCTCAAGATGAGATTGTACATTTGAGATACATGATTTTGATTTCGTGACACGCCAAATTGATTATTATTTTAAGATTTATTTATAGTCTAGATAAGATCCTTGGTCATCTCTCAAGGAGTGTTGATAGGATTTGAGTATGTATTTTTAATAAGAATTTCTAATAGAGATGAGTGTTTTTGAAAACAGACTTGAGTACATTACTTAATTAAAGAGCTTAATAGTTGTTAAATAAAAGTGTATTTTTAGATTTATGAGATAAGCAGATAATTTCATGTTTACTACACATATTTGTGAGTTCATCATTCTGAAAAATAAAAATGGTTTAATGGAATCCTTCGGTTGAGGGTTGTCAAGTTCTCAACTTCCCTCCTGCCTCTAAAATGATGCTCAAAGAACCACCCTCTGACACAACAATCGTGTTGTCAAGGTTTGGGTATCAATCATAGTGAATAAATGCTACCAAAGAATACTGAAATATTATGTATGTGTGGGATAAATAGTACTCTGGTCTTTTCCAATCAGAAAAACCCAAGATTCCCACTTGAAATCTCAACCCAATCGGTGTTGAAATAAAAAGTGTTTCACTAAATTTCAACAATATCAATGAAATCAGAGAAGAATAATGTCAAGATAAGAAATAAGTGAAATATATATCACAAAAATTATACAAAAAATGTAGAAGTACATGTTCTAGAACTCCCTCCCATGTTTTTTTAGCTCCCTCGAAATGATCGTCCACCGTTTAGTTCTCCATCGAGAGGAGGAGGAAGCTCGTGTGGAAATTCGTCTTCATCCTTGACCCCCCCCTATGAGGATAGTTGACTCAATAACTCCTTGGATGATGAGAGGAATTCTTTGGGTCTCCAAAATACAAGATTTTTTCCTCCTGGTAGAACATTCAAATGAAGATCCCAAGGTTCTATTTTATAGGAAAATGGGAAGGTGGTTTTGAGCACACAGAAATCTTAAAACCAATTTTCATAGCTGTTTTGACCTCCAGACATCCTTATATCGATTTGGAGAAAATATAAAAGTTTTATCCCCAAATCTTGGATATCTCCACCAAATATGTGGAATTATTTGGACATATATAGCATGAGATATGGATAGATCACAACACACCACTTTTGAATTCGTGTAGATTTTCTGTGCATGATAGATCAGGTCTGTTGGACAACTAGATGGCCGAATGAGTCTTTGGTTCCTTAAAATGAAATGTATCCCATTGAATTTTCGACCAGCCCACAACATTTCAGCTCAATTGTATGCATGGTCTAGTATCAGTGTGCAGATTAATCCACATGTGTTCTTTGATCATGCACAATTTGGACCATTTTTCTTTGACATCATCACGGGCCCTCCAAATCACCTCCTCCCGCAATGGAATCAACAAAACAAGTTACATTTCCTTTTTTTTAATATTTATAGAAACAAAATAAATGATTCAAAAATTGAATGAAACTTGACATTATTTTTATAATTTTCAATATAAAACAATATTAGCATAGTGGTGTAAAGGTGAAAATTATACTATGAATCATGGTACGATCACACCCCCACACCTAACCATTTTCACTCCTTAGAAAATTGACATATCCAAAAAAATTGATGCATATATATATTCCCAACATCATTATGATTTAACAATTGAGGAAATTTTAATCAACTAAAGTAATGCGATCAATGCACGAATCTCACAAAGGAGTGCTTCCTAGTGAATATGGAAAAAGATTTCACATAAATCATATCACAATGAAATTCATATAGATTCATGACTCCAACATGAGAAATTAATTAAAAAGTCAACCATTCCACTAACATTTCATGTGTGTGTGAAAACTACTCCATGCTATTCATCCCACTTTCTATCTAATAAATATAAGTTATTTTAAAATTATCCATCTTTAAATAAATTTTCACCAAAATTTCCCTACATCCTTTGAAATCATATTTCAAGACCCACTCAAATAAAAATTCCAAGAAGACAAACCACAAGCTCCTGACCTAGATATCCCCATATTTTTTACATTTCTTCACTCCCCTCATTTATTATCTTTTTAGATGTGGAATTTGGAACAAATATCACACTCATCCCTCAAACCTTGTTTGATCGCATCATGACACTAATTGAAATAGTTATAACAAGATAAAAGGTTATGGAGGAGTGGTTATTGACCTGGCCAAGACAGAACAATTTTCATTACGTACAATAGTCAAACATTAGGTACACATGCATAGGTCAATCTGGTACAGTAATGAAACAGATCAGAAAATTAATGGAAGTATGAAAATATCATGTAAAGCTTAAAAATATTAACCTAACATATATTTACCTTATATTACGTAAGAAATATTCACACATCGTGGTTTGGTGAAAAAATGTATGGAGTTATTAGTGACAATGTTTTCCCAAAAGCTACTCACACAAGGGGCATCAATCATCTGAAATGTTTCATAGTGGTACAACCATTTATATCATTGATTGAAAACCAATTCACTAAAAATCACTACCTGATGTTAACCTCATTCAAATATTCATTTTCACCATTCTTTGTGGTACTTTTCCCCCCATTATGGTCACCGAATCATGTAACTTTAAAATTTTTGATGGGGAAAAAAATGAAAATACCATAAAGAAAGTGAAAAGGAGAAGAAAGAAGAAAGAAAATGGAAATCCTAATGAACTCAAAAAGATGAGGAAAATTTAAAATACCATAAAGAGTGTGATAAATAGAAGAAAGAAAGAATAATAAATGAATAAATTTTCTATCTAACCCAGAAATTCACTCATTCCCCACACCGAGAATGTGCAGTGTCCTCACCTTAATAATTAAGATGGTGAGATATTAGGAAAAAATATGGTGTGTTTCACTGGTATGTTGCTTCTTGAACATGGAGTTCCTCTACTAGGAACTCTTAAAGGGCTTCGTGGAAGTGGCGCAGCCGTTGTCCATTGACAGTGTATGTTTTCTTGGTTTCTTCAATTTATACCTGAACAACACCAAATGGAGATACATTAATAATAGTGTATGGGAAAAACTAGTAGGATTGAAGCTTACTAGGATGAATCATAAGCCTTTCATTATAAATGAGGGCCTTCTTCCCAATATGGAACTGATGACGAAGGATAAGACGGTAGTGGGCCGCCTTGGTTCACTCCTTATAAATCCTAGAGTTTTCATATGCATCTATTCTAATTTCCTCCATCTTTTGAATTTGCAGCTTCCTTTGGGAACCCACACCAAAATGATTTGAATTTCATTGGTTGATGTCCCAGTAGGCCCGATTCTCAATCTCAATAGGGAGGTAACAACTCTTTCCAAACACAAGACGATAGGGTGACATTACAATGGGAGTTTTGAAAGTAGTACGGTAGGCCCACAATGAATCAACAAGTCGAAGACTCCAATATTTTCTATTGTATTGAGATGTTTTTTCAAGAATCTATTTTACCTCTCTATTTGACACCTCGTCTTGACCATTGGTCTATGGGTGATATGAAATAGACACTCTATGACCAACCCGATACCAACACAAAAGTGAATGCATTGTTCGGTTGTATAAATGAGAACTATGGTCACTAATTATGAATCTAGGTAAGCCAAACCAACAGAAAATTCATGTTCTCAAAAATTCTATAACTACCATAGAATCATCAATCCTTGTAGCTCATGCCTCTACCCATTTTGACACGTAATCAACTACCATAATAATGTAAAAGTTTCCAAAGGAATTGGAAAATGGACCCATAAAGTTAATTCCCCAAACATAAAAATTTTCTAGAAATAAAAATGGTTATTGTGTCATTTCATTTATTTTAGAGACATTCCCCATCCATTGATAATGAGGACAAGATTTCCAAAAATCATGGGCATCTTGAAAAAGTAATGGACAAAAGGGGCCAGAATCAAGGACCTCGCAGGCAGTCCGTTGGGGACCAAAGTAGCCCCAAAAAGCAAGAGTGTGACAGAATATAGGGACAGACTGAAACTTTCTATTGGGATGAAAACACCTAACGACATGATCTCTACATGTGCGCCAGAGGTAGGGGTCATCCCAAATGTACCAATGAGACTCATGTTTCAGACAACTGGCTTGGTTTTTATTGAAATAAGTAGGAATGTAAGATGCTACCAAATAATTTACTACTTCAGCATACCAAGGAATAACATCTTGCACTCAGTAAAATTTCTCATCGGGAAACATATCATTTATAGGAATACATGGGGATGAGTCAATGTATGAGGATGGTGTAATCCTCCTAATATGATCAACCACCACATTATCTTCTCCTTTTTTATCTCTAATTTCTAGAGTCAATTCCTGATGGAGGAGCATCCAGTGAATGAGTGGTGGTTTTGCTTCCGGTTTCATAAAAAGATACCAGAGGGTTGCATGGTCCGAAAACACAATGACTTTAGTCCCTAAAAGATACGACCTAAATTTATCCATGGAAAATATAATAGAATGAAATTATTTTTCATTTGTGGTGTATTTTTCTTGGGCAAAGTCCAATGTACATGAGGCATAGGCTATGACATGTGGAGATTGGTTGATCCTTTGTAACAAGACTACCCCAACTACATAGTTAGAGGCATCACACATGATCTCAAACGGTAAACACCACCAGGGTGGTTGGATTACAAGGGGTGATGTGAGACTCTATTTTAACTTATTAAAATATCCCACACATTCTTTATCAAAAACTATTTCATTTTCTTTTTGTAGTAATCAGGAGTGGGGGATTGCAATTTTACTAAAGTCACAAATGAAATGAAGGTAAAATCTAGCATGACCGAGGAAAGAACTCACATTCCGTACATTTTTGGAGAATGGTAAGGATTGAAATGAAATCCACTATTGATTTATCTGCTTGGATTCCATCCCCAAGAATTACATCCCCCAAATCTATACCTTGTCATTCCATGAAATGGAATTTCTCATTATTTAATACAAGATTATTTTCAATACAGTGACATAGGACTAGGCCAAGACTACTCAAGAATTCATCAAAATACTAGCCATAAATAGTGAAATCATCCATGAATACTTCCATGAAATTCTCTAGGTAATCTGAAAAAATACTAACCATGCAACCATGGAATGTACTTGGAGCATTGCACAGACCAAATGGCATCTTTCTATAGGCAAATGTGCCAAAGGGGCAAGTGAAGGATATCTTTTCCTGATCCTCTGGGGCAATATGGATATGAAAGTATCCATAATACCCATCAAGGAAGTAGTAGTGGGACTTACCTGCTAGCCTCTCTAGCATTTGGTTAATGAATGGTAAAGGTAAATGGTTCTTCCTAGTGTGTGGGTTTAGTCAGTGATAGTCTATACAGGCACACCAACTATTCTGCACATGAGTTGGATCCAATTTGTTGTTTCCATTTTTGATTACTATAAGGCTAGTATTTTTAGGAACTACTTGAATAGGACTAACCCATTGGCTATTAGAGATGGGGTTAATGATTTCAGCAGACAATAATTTTGTAACCTCATTTTTCACAACTTCCAGGATGTTTGGGTTCTGTCGACGTTGTGGCTGCCTCACTGATTTAGCCTCATAATTTAATAAAATATAACGTGCACAAATTGATGGGCTAATACAAGGAATTTTATCAAGTGTCGATCCAAAAAATTGTTTATAACCCCTCAAAAGTTCATGAAGTCATAATTCATGATCAGGGGGGAGTGAACTAGAAATGATGATAGGAAACTTGATTACATTCTCAAGATATAAATATCTTAAATCTTCAAGAAATTGCTTCAGTTCCCATTCAGGTGGATTTTGGATTTATGGGAATGTGTGTGAAAGTCATAGGTCATTGATCTCATCTAACTGCTCAATGGTATCATCCTCAAAAGGGTAATGAGATTTAACAAGCTTTGCAGTGTCATCGATGGTCAGTGGATCCTCAGTGTTCAAGAAATCACCAATTAATAAACATGCAAGACATTTTTCTAATCCACTACAACAATCAATGCATGAATCGTTACCTAGAATTTAAATCAATGAATAAAACATAGAAAGGGGGTTAGGGGAATGATAAGAAGTATTTTTAGGGGAATAAAGTGCATTAATTAAATTTACTGAGAGAGAGACAAATGTTCTTCTGAGGGGTGCTTCATGGAATCAAGGATGTTGAAATGGACTATGTCTCCACAAAATTCTATAGATAATGTACCATTATGGACATTAATTATGGTTTTGGTAGTTTTCAAGAAAGGAAACCCAAATATAATTGGGGCATGTCCATTAATCCTATAATTTTCCATTTTAAGCACCAAAAATCAGCAAGAAAATTTTAATTTTTTACCCTCACTAGAACATCCTCAAACACACTTGTGGTGTGTGCAGTACTCTAGTTATCCAATTGAAAAATAATTCCAGTGGGCTTCAATTCCCCGAGCTGCAATGTAGAGTAAATACAATGAGGTATCACATTTATAGAAGTACAAAAATCAAGCATAGCATTTGAAAAAGAATACTCCCCTGTGGTGCACAGAATTGAAAATGTTCCAGGATCATTTAGAAACATGGAGTACCCTGTAATTTTTTTCACAACATAAATCAATGGAATGTTAATATAAGATTTCTTGAAAATATCCAATATTTCTTTATCATGTTCAGTTTCCTTTTGTTTTCTTGGTTTGGTGGCCCATTGAGGAAATGGAAGAGAAATGGTTGGGCTAGGTGACTCATCAATATACACACACTTTCCTTTGGAATGGATTCTCTTAGGAAAAGGTTCTTCAACATTTGGAACATTCTTAATGGTTGGGATGGAGGTTTCTTTAGGAGGGGATGACTCTAATAAAGGATTCATTTTACTTTCTAGTTGTATTCCACTCTTAAGGGTGAGTCACTAACATTTCCTTTATCCCAAGGGGTAACTACTGATTGAGAGGGAAGTTTACCAGATCCGTGATTTTGAATTTCACCAAATGAGTTGGCTTGTTGACATAATTGGGTTTTGAGGTCTTTTATAGCTGCCTAATTGGTTTTTTGGATTATAATATTTTTGGCATCCATTTGTTTGATCATATCATCTAGGCTTGGATCGGGATTTGGAGGGGTTTGTTGGAAAGGACTTTGGGGTGGTTGGGGATTTCTAGGAGGTGGTGATAGAGGACTACTCTTCCTAGGTTGGTTCTGTTATTATTGAGGTTATTTTGAATAACCCCTATACTATAGGCTAGGTTCTCCTTACACCCAGAGTTTGATGGATAGTATTGTTCTTGTCTAAAGGGTTGGTTATAGGGGCGTCTTGTGAAGATTGCCTCACAAATCTCAGAATTTCCACTCAATTGGGGGCATTATCAAGAGTAGTGGGTGTCAAGAAGAACATATACCCCAATTGATGGGAGGATGAGATTGAGATTTCCCTTGGGAGAGATCAAGTTTTCGTAGAAGGGTACTTACCTCCACAAACATCGTGTCCACCTTCTTCTCAAATTTAGTACTTTGCACCTCATGGACACGTCGAATTGGTACACTAGACCTTGTACTGAATTGTTGAGTTTTTTGTTCCATGTTCTAAATTAACTTCCTTACTGAAATTTAGGTCTTATCTACCATCGCACCACCTCCAACAACATCAACCATATTTATATCAATACAGATTATACCTTTATAAAAATATTTTATTAAAAGTTGGTCACTTATTGGGTGGTGTGTACAACTTGAACATAACATTTTTAATCTTTCCCAATATTCATGAAGAGTTTCCACTTTAGATTATGTTATAACACATATTTCCTTCCTTATTGTTGCATTTCTAGAGGCTGGAAAATATTTTTCAAGAAAAAGGCGTTTCATGTCTGCCGAACCTCTTATTGGTGAATTAACATTGCACAACCAATCTTTCGCAGCGTATTCTAAAGAAAATGGGAATTCTATAAGCATTAATTGTTTCTCATCCAAATTATAAGGTTTTAATGTTGAAAAAATAGTATGAAATTCTTTTAAGTTCTTGTGTGGATCTTCTCCATGATTTCCATCGAATCTTGGTAATAGATGAATTAAACCAGATTTTAGTTCAAAATTGGGCGCCTCACCTTGTAATTGAATGTATGTGGGATGAATATCAACATCATATGAGGTTAGTTCTTTTAGTATTCGATTTTTTTCTTTCTTGTTATTCACGTTAATTTCTGTTTTTATGTTAGTTCTAAAAGAAGATGAAGGGTGATGAAGAGTTTTAATATTTGGTGTGTCCTCCTTAAAAGTGTTGCCTTGTGTGTCTCGGTGTCGTTGACATAGGGTCCTCTCAGGTTCAGGTTCAAAAGTTTCTAAATCTACCAAAGTAGAACACGTCATGCACCAAACCTACACAACAAATTGATCATAATAAAAAGGGATTGAAATTGTATAAGAGAAAACAACTAAATATTCACAAAAATTACAAAAACCTTATAAAAACACGCACTAAAAATCAAAGCTCTCCCTGGAAATGATGCCAAAATTTGACCGCACTGTCATGACATGCCAAATTGATTATGATTTTAAGATTCATTTATAGTCTAGGAAAGTCCCTAGGTAGTATCTCAAAGAGTGTTGATAGGTTTTGAGTATGTATTTTTAATAAGAATTTCTAAAAGAGGGTAGAGTTTATGAAAATAGACATAAGTAAATTACATAATTAATGAATTTAATAGTTGATAAATAAAAGTGGTGTTTTAGATTTACGAGATAAGGAGATAATTTCATGTTCACTACACATCTTGGTGAGTTCATCATTTCTAAAAATACACATGGTCTAAATGAATACTTTGGTTGAGGGTTGTTAAGATCTCCACTTCCCTATTGCCTCTTAAACGATGTTCAAAGAATGACCCCTTGACAAAATAACCGTGTTGTCAAGGTTGGGGTATCAAGCATAGAGAATAAAGGCTACCAAAGCATATATAAATCTTATATATGTTAGATATTAATAGGAATATTTTGTTATCCAATTAGAGTAACCCAAGATTCCCACTTGAAATCTCAACATAATCAGTATTGAAATAAAAACTGTTTCACTTAATTTAAAGAATAGAAATGAAATAAGATAAGAATCATGTTAAGATAAGAAATAAACGAAATATTTACAACACAAATTATACAAAACCTGTAGAATAACATGTTGTGGAACTCCCTCCTATGATTGTGTAGCTCCCTTGAAATTATCGTCCACCATTTAGTTCACCATCGAGAGGAGGAGGAAGCTCGGGTGGAACTTCACCTTCATCCTTGATCCTCCTCTGAGAATAGGGCCCCCCAAAACTCCTTCTATGATGTGAAGAAATATTAGGGTCTCCAAAATACCGGATTTTTCCCTTCGGGATGAACTTTCACATGAGGATCCCATTGTTCCACATTATAGGAAAATGGGAAGGTGGTTTTGAGCATACATAATTCGTAAAAACACTTTTCATAGCTGTTTCAACCTCCAGAAATCCATATCTCGATTTGGAGAAAATAAAAATGTTTTAACCCCACATCTTGTCTATCTCCACCGAACATTTTCCATAATTAGAACACTTATAGCACAAGATATGGACAGATCATTGCACACTACTTTTGACTTCGTGCAGATTTGGTGTGCTAGACAGATCAGGTTGGTTGGACCACTAGATGACCGATTGAGTCTTGGGTTCCTTCATATGAAATTTCACCCAATGAATTATGGTCCAGCCCAAAAGAGTTTATCCCAATTGGATGCATGGTCTAGTATCAGTGTGTGGATTAATCCACTGGTGTGCTTGTATCCTACGCAATTTGGTCAATTTTTCGTGGACATCATCATGGGCCCTCCAAATCACCCCCACCAGCAATGGAATCATCAAAACAAGTAACATTTCCCTATTTAACAGTGATAAAAAAAATAAATGATTTAAACATGGAATTAATCTTCTCATTATTTTTATAATTTTTAATATAAAACAAGTTTAGCATAGTGGTGTAAAGGTGAAAATTACAAAGTGAATCATGGTACGATCAATACTCCACATGGGATTTGGAAAATGTTTGAGTATCGATAGGTTGGATCGGACTCAAATCCAACTGGGTCCCCAGAACTATAATGATAATAACACATAGACCAGGCGTCTGATTGACGGGCACTCTGTTGCGTTGGAACCCATATGTCATGGCAGTTATTCATGATACTTTTACATGGGTCTTCATGGTAGTTGAGTTATAACCAAGATCTTGACGAGCTGTTTTCTCAGAAACTTAGGTGAACCATGTGTAGGAATCCTATGGGTGGTTTCCATGTAACATATGGCCCTTTATGGATCATCATCAAAATGACCTTGGGTGAAACAACAGTAGCGCTACCCGATGTAGAACAACCATAGAGAAACCCATCATGGATCAACGACTTATGACCCTATAGAGATCAGTGACTTATGAACCTATGTGGATCGATGAATTACAACCCTATGTGGATCACCGACTTACGACCATATGTGGATCGAAAACTTAAGTCCCATTTTGGATCGACGACTGACGACCTATGTGGATCTGCAGTAACGTGACCCGATGAGGACCAGCCTAAGAGTATCTCTTCGTGGATCAGCGACTTAAGACCCTTTGTGGATTGACGACATACTACCTAGTGTGGATCATTGAAAAATAAACTACTTTTTGGATCTATAGTGGAACTTCTCAATGGAATAAGATGAATTATCTTTTTGACTAATCATCCTAATTCTTGTTCATTAAGTTATATATCTGGTTTGAGTTACGAATTTTACTTTTTCTTTGTGATTTGGTTAAAGCCTTGTTGTTTTTCCTTTTTTGAATTCTGGGAGACCTTTCGGGGGTCTTGGGGTCCCTATAGGGTATTTTTATACTCACCCATGAATAGGATTCACCCGCACCATGTTGTGTCTTGTGCAGATGACAAAAATCCTTGACCAAGGATAGGGAGCTAGGACTAGACGGTGCACAGAGGTGTCTGATTCACGTTGACTGCCTTAGTGAAGAGATGTACCTACCCTTCATGTGGGATCATTAGAAAATGACTTTTGGAGTTATTTATCTTTTTTTCTATATTTTATTAAAGTTTGTTTTTTATTTTTTCCCACTCAGTTTTAGTTCACACTTTTACTTTCAGAAGTTATATTTCGTGGTTCATTCTTGTTGTGTACCAGGTTTGTGTTTTAGAAGGTTTAAAGGCAATGCATTTCCATTTTAGAGATATTCCATTCTGGTGCTAGACAACAACCTATATACTATAGAATGTTGGCTTGTGGTAGTCATGGCATGAGACCTGAGGGTCAGGTTGTGACATCCAATAGCACCGGTGCACCTGTTGTCTCTTAAGTAGTCCACCAGACGTGCCTCAGTGGTCCTTTTTTCAATTCTATGGTTGTGTCAGACTCATTGGGCCATGTAGATGTTTGTGATGGGCTCCATATCATTCTTCTATCCCTCTTGGGAATCATCCAAATTCTTCATCCCCCAAAAAAGGCCAGATGCGACCCTGGGGGTCCCCCGATGAAGAAGGGGAGAGAAAAAAGGTGAGATCACAAGAAACACCCAAGGCGACGAACGTCTTCACTGTTCATTAGGACTTCATTCATCATGTTAGAAATTAAGATGTAATGTATGGTAATAAATACCATTTCTTCTAAATTCTAAAAGATGAGTTCCCATCACGCATGAATGATCGATATGCTGGTTAACTGGTTCGTGCGTTAACATGTTTTTTTCAATTAAAAGAAAGAATGTGGAAAAGAAATTCACACAGAAAAGCATAAAAATCCTACCCAGGAAGAAGGGGAGTTGCCAAGGACGAACTTCCATTGATATCCGGTCATTAATATTCTCTCCATGAGTTTCGTCTCCATTTTATGATTCACTGACCTTTTTTATTTGAGCGGTTTCTATCAACATTCATCAGAGGAATTCAAGATTTGCTTTTCAACCATGAGTACCTATTTAATTATAGGAGGGAGACGTGTTTTGTGTTGTCGTATCACCATGTTGATTCGTTAATGACTTTAATTATTTGATTCAACATTTCCTTATAACTACACTGTAGTGCTACTGAGTTGTTGCCTAATAATGAATAAAATTTAGTAAATTAACTTTTTATGTTACTTTTGTTTTTATTCTGAGAAGTCTGAAACTATATTTTTAAGATGACCCACGACGGTTGATGTTACTCCTATTCTACGTGAATCCCAACTCTATGAGTTCAACAGTACCCTAAAATATTTGATCTGGAGACCAGTTTAAAAGATATAAAAAACCTTCTTGAACAATTATTCAATAAACATTATAAATTGTTCAAAAATAAACTCCCCCACTCCATGCCTCAGATTCACATTTTAACTAAGTGCTTGTATCAAAATAGCCCCATTTAGTTTTTAAAAAAATTAAATGTAATTATAGGACGTTACACCATTGATTTATTTAAAGGTATCATTATACAAATTAGCTATCTAGATAAGACATGTTGGTAAGATAAGACATGTTTCTACACACATTTTTAAACTATCTAGTAAAAGGTTTTGAAAGTATGTTTCAGATGATTGGAATTATAAATTTCCATATTATAAAAAATAATTATTTATTCCCACATTATTAATTATTTTGTTAGAATATTGATGGATAAGTTTAATGGTCATGTAATGTTTTATATTCATTTTCTGATCATTATTTGTTCCTATAATATTATACTCAGGTTATTGTTTAAATGTAATGTGTTTTAGTTATTCTCCTTACCTTATTTTTTATTCATATTTATTCAATATATATTCTACAATATTCTTTCCCTTGCCAAGCATTTGAAGTCACACCATTCTTATGTTTCTTCCCCAGGATACCAAGACATGTTTTGTAATTGATATTCATGGATATCCTAAGGGGAAATATTGATTTCCCAATGAAAAATCTTTATGTATTTTATGTTTTCAATTTTAATGAGAATTTTAAGTATGTATCTAGTTTACCTGCACTAATAAGCTACATGGTCTTTTAGGATGTAGTTCATTATATCTATGGATAATGCTGTAATATAACCACCACATCTAGGTTACTGGGGATGGGGTCTTTAATGGTTGTATCAAATGATGTCTAGAATAAACATCTTGAACTAGATTTAGGGGAAACTTTTTTAGGAATATTCCCCTATAACCTAATTCAAGGATAGATCTTAGAATATGATTATATTATAATGTTGTCATTATCTAATGATTGTTTAGTTTTCATAGAAATATATCCTCATCTATATACTATAAGTGGATCTGGTTATGGAATAGAATTACGTATGGGTAATAGCTCTAAAAATGGCATGTCAATCTGGATTGAAGTGTAACTTGGTACAAGATAATGATCCTTAATGTGCACCTCATTTCACACTCATGTGGGTTATTATTTGATTAATTAACTTTTTCATCACAAATAATTATGAAGTATTTGAATATATTATTATAATTTTAAAACATTCACAAGGAAAATGCTTTTGTGATTATGAGATTAATGATGCATAATTGTTTTTAATTTATTATATGAATTTCATTAGTTTTTCGACTGTCCATTTTATTTCAAAATGTTATGATATAATATAGTGTATGTGATAATTCTAAAATTAAACATTGTAGAATGAATGGGAACCATATCAATGCACTAAATTTATAGAGTAAGAATGACCATTTCAATGAGTGGAAGATTCCAATCCTACAATTGTAAATAGTCTCCAAAACATTACTATAAAATTATAACATAATATCATGTTCTATATGATAGTTAAATAATTCCCCAATTTGTTTTTATTAAATGGGAAGAAATATAATAAGAGTATTATAGAGAAAAATATAGATAATGTGAAGAAGGGAATGGAGTATTTTCTCTGATTTGATAATTATGGAAAGAAACATCATCTTACATTCTTGAAGGGAATGCGACTTTTATATACATGTAGAGAGAGAGGACATCGTGATTAAGATTTTCGGGGTAATAAAGATAAATATTATGGTAAATGATTTAAATTAATTTATATGGTGAACAACATAAGGGAATTCCCCAAGCTTCAAATGGATATACCTTAGAATAATCTTTGTCATAATGGTCAATATTATCCTATTACTATGACTTAATTGGAATGATTAAAGTGACTGTGTCTTTAGATTAATGAATTATATTGTATTATTTTTCTATCAATAATAAGAATCATAAAACATATTTAGATTTTAATATGGATCTTTTCTATAATTATTGGAAGTTATATATTTAATGGTACCAATAACCATGAAAATTGATAAAATCGTAAGTTGATATTGTTGGAAATATAATGATCGAGGTAGGATAACAATTTTTATGAGGCCGATGTACATATAATAATGATAAAGCAAGGTTTATGGGATAATATTGGTATCCTTGGAATTGGTTAGAAATTTATGTCATCTTTTTTCAATTTTTCTGAATGATAGGATTTCTTGAATTCATTCGAGAAATTGAAATTTAATTTTTGGAATCATTCATCTTTTCATTATTATTTTATGGATTTCATGGTATTGAAGTATTTGGTATGTGAAATAAATTGAAACATTATTTTGTTTGGGGAATATAATTTTATGTTGATTTATATAAATTTACTAACATTCCTTTTAATTTTTTGGATTGTGAATTTGGAAAAGAAATATTTTAGAAATATTAAGCATAACTATTTATGAAATGAATTATGATTAAATTTTGGTGTTGTTGGATAAATCATGCTAAATTTTTTGGTTTTGTTAAATACCTAGTAAAATAAATAATTTCGTGTTAGTCTTTTATATATCTTATTACATGATAAAAGTAATTTTTACTTCTTATGGTAAAAATCATCATGGGTATTCATTTATTCAATAAATAAATGATGTGGGAAATTATCAAATCACAACAAAAAGATAAAATTGTACCTATGAAAAATAAATATATTAACTAAGTATATATCTTTATGTGCATAGTATTGATAGTAAAATAAACCCTAAAATTTATAAAATGAAAATGAAATGTAAATATAATCAACTTACCTTCATTTCCATCATATATTTATAACATTTTTATTGATTAATTTATCATTATCGTTTACTTTAATTTGATCAATGAACTCTTCGAATGTCTATAATTTTTTACACTTATATTCAATCTCCATATTTTCACATGTCTCTAATGTCCTCATATTTGGGAACATATTATTTGTCATTATAGATAAACTTATTACTTATTTTTCTCTATTTTGAAAAAGAAGTTTTATTTTCAATTTTTATGACGTGGGTGTCTAATAAATGTATTTTCAATTTTTGAACCCTTGATTAAATATATAAATATTAAATTGCAATGAAACAATTTATTCAAGGTGGTATAATGTAACAAAACATGAATTTAGTATAAAATTTGGTTTATATAAATTCAATCTCATCGATAACTTACAATGAATATAGGTTTAAATGAAACATGAAACCCTTTTAATATATTATTCTTTGAACAAGACCACAATGACATAGCCTTTAAATTTTAATGTATGAATTAGAAAAACTAAAATATTAAACATAATTGGTCTACAAATCTATAAAATAAATTAAATTCTTAAATATTATTTATAAATCCAATAAAAACATTTGAATGAAAAAGAAATATTTCCTGAAAAAATGATATATTTCTAAAATAATACATCTCGTCTTGAGAACATATTTTAAAATAACATTTTATTATATTTATTTGGTAAACTTATCTTAATTTTTTAAATCATAATTTCAAAATTATCTTAGAGTGAAATTTATTATTTTTATAAAATGATTCATTTTTCGATTAATAGTGAAAAATACTGATTTTTAATAAAAACTGTGTTTTCGTTTAAATTATTTATTGGTTATATTATGATATAAATGTTTTTTGATTTTAAAATTAGTAATATTATTTTAAAATCAATAGAATTTATGTTTCTAGAGTCAATTTTATATTTATGTTTGATATATTAATTTATATTCTTACGAACACATGTCTTTGGAAAATTGCTTTTCATACCATATACGAGTATAATTTCAAATTTAATATCATCACATCATTGAGTTGAATTTGAAAAAATTGATTAAATATTTTAAATGAAAGTAATTAATATTTTATAAAATTCTATACCAAAATTTCCCTCTTAAGTATTATTAAAAAATTAAAAATCAATTTCCATTGTAAATGTATAAACTAGTTTACTATGGAAATAAACAAAAAATACAAGCATTTTAATATATCTAATAGTTGTCAAATCAAAATTGGATGGAAATATTTTATCTCTTATCATCTTATTCTATATTTTTATGAGTTTATGAGGCACGTTTCCATGATGGTGTCCAGTGTAATAATTTAAATGTGGAAAAGAAAAAATGTCAGCTGCCTGATTTTAAGTTTCAATAATTTATTCACATATGGAAAAACATATGTGGAATAAAGTTGAAGTTAATTTTAAGAATAATAAAATTAAATTCATAAGGATTATCGATTTTTAATATATTTTAATAATATAATTATATTAAATTCTTAAGCAACAGTAACATAGTAATTCATTAATTAATAGAAAAATAAAATAAATAGTACAACAAATATTAGAAGTAAAATAATTTTAATGAATTATTTAGTTCAATTAATTTCGTAGATAAATATATCATGTAATATAGGTGTTGAAATAATTGCTTCAAATTCCATAATTTCCATAATTTTTTAAATTCCAATAAATGAATAATATCAAAAATGACATTAATGCAATTTTATAACAAATTTTATTTCATCCAATCATTTAAAATTTCTAAATTAATTAATCTTTAAAAAGGAAATAATTTTTTTTTAAATAATCATCTACATTCAATTCACGAAAGAAAATTTCTTTTATATTGACTATATTAATCTCTATAAGTAAAATATTTGTTACCATCATTATGGTAAAATCATTGTTTTTGAATGTTACATGAGCTAGTGTTAAAATTTATTTTCATCACACATATAATTTTTATTTTGATAATTTTATTAATATTTCTTATAAGTGGTTAAGAATTATTTAATAAGTCTTATATTATTTTATGTTTAAAGGATAATTATCTGGGATAATAAGCCTAGGTACCATAGTGGAAAAATTAAAATTGTAAAAGTAAGTAAAGAATGATGTTAATAAAAAACAATTTTCAAAAATGTTTTTTATGTGTGTTGGAGGTTTTAATCGAACATATAATCAATAAAAAAAATAAATTATTAGTTTTTTAGAATCATAAAGGGTGAGTAACATCCCATTATTTGTTAGTTTTTGGTATTTCCAGATATACAGATCCTCCTTAATTACAAATGGAAACATTATATGCACGCTTTTTCAATCCTCTCAGGCCATTTGAATTTCAAAAACCCAACAAACACTATAAAAAACCTTATCCTAATAATATAGCTTATGTTAATCATAAAACAAAAACCCTTGGATACTTAATAAGATATCTAAAAGAGTTTTTTTAAGATAATATAATTTTTTCACAAAGCACATTTTTTCATTCTTATTTCTCAATAAAAATGTTTTCTTAAAAATAATAATTCAAATAAGGCTAGTATATACAATATATTATAATTTTATTATTTTTATTTATTAATATTTATCAATCTCCGCACACATAAAATGGAAGCACAATCACCAACCATGTTTAGGATGGACTATCGCCTTGAAAACTAATGTATCTTATTTTCCATCACACTTATCATTGTTTAATTTAATAATGGTTTTAGGGAATGTATGTAAAATTTATTATTTATTTTTATGAATTAAGTTATAATAAAACATATATCTTATCACGTTATATTCTTTTTAAAACATAATCATGTCTCTTGTGTGTACGAAGAACTACCACCTCACAAAGCCATGTTTTTTACTTTTAACTGACACAGTACATGGACATTATTATAGATTAATTTAATGAAAATATGTTATATATATTAAATTATATCAATTAAATAAAATTAAAATATCATAAAATACCTTACTATTTACACCCATTAATTGAATTATATCATCGCTCATGCATACGTACGATATATTGTCACCATGAAGCGGTGTGATTCAATATCTATGTCCAATTTTAAAGAAGAGTTATAAGGATGTATATAACAATAAATAATAATATTTATAACATTAATGTAATTATTTATGTGATGGAACTATACCCTTTATACATAATTTGGATTATTCATGGAAAAAATGATCATGAGTAAACTAGGAAACTAACACCGAAAAGAATGAAAATAATGAAATATTAATAAAAAAGTGATTGTAACATTCTATAATTAAATCATATATTATATGATTTGTATATTTTAATAGTTATTTAATAGATTTATATTAATCATATATTTATTATATAGGTTATTAAAACACATATATAGGGTGTCTAACCTAAGGTAATTGACGTCATCTTCCAAACAAGGCCCATTTGGATTTTACAAAAAAAATGTGAATATAATATTTTTCATTAAGGTGCATAGATTATATGAAATTTCTTATATTCAGGCCCAATAAATTATTTATATATTAAGTTATAATTTTAGAAGTATATTTTAAAGAAATATATATTTAAAATAATTTTTTATTTTTCAGTTTTAAAAAATATATTTTCAATGTGAAAATGTTATTTTCCTCGCGAATGTTTTTAAAGACATTATTAGGGAATTTGTATTCATTAAAAACCTAAAAAATTTATTATAATTATGATCCATTGGGGAAATTTTATATTAAAATCATCTTTATTCAATATTTTGATGTTTTATGATCATTTTGACCAAGGATATAAAATTTGATTACCATTCACCAAATTACTCTTCATGTTTTTTTATAAGTTTTATATAATTTGGGAAATTATTAAAATTTTCTATTTTAGTTTTTTTAAAATTAATATTTATGTTAATTATGCTTCATTCCATTCATATGTGGAATGAAGTTTTAGGTGATACAAATTATATATTACACATCAGTACTTTGATAGGTCTCAGGAGAAAAATTTGTTGGTCAAATTAAATGGATTTCAACCCAATGATTTAAACTGTATTCTAAATGAATAGATAGTTTGTATCAGATATTATAATTAATAATTCCCTTATCATGAGATCATTTATTTATTCCCATTTCATTATTTGGTTTATTAGAATATAAATTTATAAATTCCAATATCATGGGATTATTTGTATTTCTTTATTTAGTAATCATTTTCATTTCCACATTATACTAAAGTTATTGTTTTGATTGAATGTATTTCAGTTATTCACCTTTTGATATTGATTTTGATTATCTATTCTTGATTGTTTTTACTGTATTCTTACTCCCACTGATAATATAATTTCACCACTCTCTTTAGTTTTTTCCAATGATACCATGATGTGATTTGTAATGGATATGAAGGTATATGTTTAGGTGAAATATGGAATTCTCAAGGAAAAAAAATTATATACTTTTTTATTTAAATTATTATTTTAATTTATAGTATTTATGTAGTTTACCATGACTACTAAATTATTCATTCCTTCAAGACATGATTCCTTGTATCTAATGTTAATTTAATAATGTAACCACTATCTTTGGGGTATAAGGGTCTATGTGTTTACATTAATGGGATTGTGGTTCCTTCAATACATTAGTGTATATAGTAAATTAAGGAATGTAAATCCAATACATTCAATAAAAGAGAAATAATGTATTAAAGGGATACAATACAATGTATTTAGCTGACATATTTTTATATTACAATACAAATATATTATATTACATGGTATGTGTTAACTTGAGGTTATAATAGCAATTAATTATACTTATATCTTTATAGTTTTTGATTTGGTACTAGATAGTGTGTAAAAATTTGTTTCATTCATAAATGAACTTATTGACCCTTGATTTGACCATGTCTTTGATTGGGTCTTACATTGGGGATGTTTTGGGAGATTTAAATGGATTTTGAGATCCATTAGTCCTATGGAAGAGTGGTGTATGGATAGGGAAAACTATGTAATTTGGTACATGAAACTGTGAGGATAATCATGGTCTTCTAGAAATGGGTGCCATGTTTTTCAAAATAAATATGTCACCCCTATATACTGTACACCCCTAGGAAGAGTGTTTTTAAACTTTTAGAGGAAAGTTAAGGAACCCATATAGCCAAACTATGCACCCCAAACAGAATATTTGTATATGGTTCGTGGTTAAGGTTCGTGGTTACTGCTAACTAGGAAGCCTCTCCAGCGAACAATGCATACTGACTATTATTGCTCCAAATATTTAATTGATAATACATGGGACCTTGGTTTAACCTCTTACTACCCATAATATAATTTTTCATAATCTAATACTTCCCCAAGTCTAAAATTCCATATTCCTTTCGATTCTAGGAATGTTTCCTTTATTCTTGGTTGATCAACTCAAGGAATGTTGGGCTTTTGATTGAGTTTTCCATATTATTATTAGATCCTCATTTGATATATTCTCCTCTATGTTTTTGGCCTTGAAATGTTTTTTTCATGTTAGATCTATGGTTTTTGAAAGATAATTAAGGTGTTTCTTATTGATCTCAGATCATGAGTACATGATCTAATATTCCCTAGTCTCTAATTTAAAAATCAATTAGATCTAAATCCATTAAAGAGAAAAATGTTTATATAAAAAGTATAATTATTTGAATTTATTATTTTCCTCTAAAATAAATTTTATCATTAATTGAGATGAATTTATTTAGGATTAAAATGAGTTTTTTAGAAAATAATCATATTTTTAAGGGGGGTTTCTTGTAAAAATGTTTATGCACATTGAGTTTTTGATTAAATGATTTAATATTGTTTTTTTCATGAAAATGGAACTTAAAACAACTGCAGGTATTAATATAGATTTAGAAATGTTTTATAAATTCTATTCAGGATTTTTATATTGATTTTAAAGAACATGGAACTTTGGGAAACTTTTGTGGATTGAAAACAGACATGTAACTCATAGTGTCTATAATGACATTAGAAGTTTTGTGATATTAATTTACCATGATGGGACACAATATAATGTTTGATAGACCATTTTCCTAGTTTATGATAATTTTATATGTAGTACATATTCTCCTAGGATAGGGCCTAATGTCATGTGTTTTTTCTTTTTTGATATTTTTTCGCATAATTAATTTTTTCTGGTTTATTTTATATCGTGATTTGATATGAGGTTTCATGAAAAGGTTTATAATGGTTAATTATTTCTTGTATATGTGTTTACATGCTTACTATAAGGCGTATATATATACTCCATTGTCTTATCACTTATACATGTCAAATTCTTATCATTGTGAATATGAATGGAATTTATGGAAAATAAAAGGAAATAATTTACAAATGTTCTTAATTTGTTAAAATAATACAAACTATATTTGTTTTAATTATAGGAATATTAAATTATTGATATTATTTATTTTATAGATTCTATTATGGAATCTAAATGGGATTTCTTCATACAACCTACTTTTTTTCTTTGGGTTGATGTAAATGTTAATTTGTTTCAACAAAGTAAAGGGAAGAGAATATTATTGCATGTATTCATCTACTTTTCTTTATTACATTATTACATTATGGATTAATGGTGATGGTTAGTCCTATATAGACTTTTTGTTCTATTACTCTCAACATTATGGTCTGTATAGTTTTGAATTGGTTATATGGATTTTTTCTGTATCTTTTTATTCTATATTTTACTCTAGTTGTTTATCAAATTGTTCTTATATATGAGACTTTTTTCCATTACCCTGTTTCACCTCACCATTGTTATAGAATGAATCAGGTGGATTCTCTAGTTTAATGAAGATTTTTCATTTTAGAATGGTAGAAGTGGAAAATATCTAGTTTTAATGTCTGAAAAAATTTCATGGATTTGGATGTGTGTTTTGGGTAGATAAGGGTTATGACCACCATGATTCAGAGAGTAATTGTCTGTGGAGGCATTAACATCTCACTTCCATTTGTGAAATTTATTTACCAGTGATTTTCAAAATTTTTATTTACCAAGTATGATACTTGGAGTTTTAGGTAATTTGAATGAATTTGATATGGTGTTTTTTAAATGTACATGTTCCTTTTTAAATAGTCAATTTTATATGATAGTAATCAATTTTTTTTAAATTATCTATGTTTAGTGTATTGAACTTAATTATTAATGTTGGAAACATAATTTCAGATTTCTTTCAAAAAAAAAATTGGTCACTGTCTGATTTTTACTAGAATCTTCCTCCTATAATATCACATCCAAATATGGGTGAGGAATCTATGAGACAAGATCCACATGTAAATCTTGTAGTTCACCATTCAATTGATAGAAATAAAATTTTCACAATCTAGGATCTATGATAAGTGAGGGTTAAGAACCCTGGATGTCTAGTAGATCATTAATGATAATTTGATATGTAAAATACACCCATCGTTCATGGCGGAAAATGCCCCCATGAATTTAGGGAACCACATCAATGTATTGATATGGTATTTAACATCTTGAAGACTAATTAGGACTACTAGGTGTCATTTTTCCATGTATATTCTCAAGGGACATGGAAGGATATAGAGCGACTCTATTCTATAAGATATGTTGCACAAGGATCTTAACTATACTTCATTAAAGAAAATACACAATATTGAGTCTTACCAAGATACATTACATATTATAAAAAATACATAGTTTCTATCCTTGGCGCATGGGGATAATACCATTCTTGAGTATTCGACCCATTTTCTTGAGTTGGTGCATTTGGTATAAGGGATATTAAAAAATGAGTAACTAAAGGTTTAAAGGTTTTAGTTTAGACTAAGTTATGTGATTCAGTAAAAGTTGATTCCCATTTTCCTTCTAAAATTTTTGGTGGAAATTGATAAATAAGCATTGGATAAGACAAAAATAGCTACAAATATAGGTTTTGGTGGAGTGTTCATTGGTACCATTATGATCCATGATGTATCTTCTAGCCAGAAAATAAAGCACAAGGGTTGTCAGTTTCCATTGGGACTAGTTTCAGCACATTTATTTGTATGGAAACTCGTCATTTACTACTAATGTGTATTGTGTGTTCATACCTAGACTAACTGTGTAGATGATCCAAAAACATTTCATCGTTTTGGAGAATTTTTTTCATTTGAGTGGTGTTTCATGTTGTAACTTATGCTTGGGTAATCTATATCATTTTTTCAAAAATGGTTCATAAAGAAATTGATCATTTTTTGGGGTTTTGTACATTCTATAGTGATGTGTGCATACCTTGATGTATTTATAAATGATTTTCTGGTGTATCACCAAAGATAAATGTAGAGTTTACAATTGGCTAGCTCCCTGATACAATTATAATTTCTATACCATATTTCTTAATGAATATTTATGAGTTTATAGATATTAATTTCTACCATGAACACCTAGAGGCTCTGGGATTTATTAATCCTAGCATGTCACAATGGTGTCCCCCTTTGATATTTTCCACGATGGTATAAGGGAGACTCAGAATTTTTTTTATTATGGAAAGTAGAATTGGGTTAATGTTAAGAACTAATATCCTTTACCCAATATTATTGATCTATTTGAGAATATTAGATGTGTACAATGGTTTTCAATGACTGACCATTATTAAAGGGTACCACATGTTGAGTGTTAGATAATCAGATATATCCGAGATAGTGTTTAGGATCCTGTATGGATATTTCACGTTTTATTTAAGACATTTTGTCTCACTGAATATCCTACAATATTTATGGATTTGATGAACCAAATAATTCATCATCTAATAGAATATTTCTTATTGTTTTTAGTGATGATATTTTGGTGTACTTTTTGTTAGAAGAGAATATGTGTCATTTGAATATCATTATTCGAAAAATGAAGGAACACCATCTATATGGTAATCCTTCCAAATGTTTGTTTTTTATTAGTGAAGTGAAATATCTAATGAATTTTATATCATATAGTTGTGTCTCATTAGATCATGTAAATATTCAGATAGTTTTTTCCTTGCATCAACAAAAAATGAGTTGAAGATCCCGAGATTCATGGGATTTTATAGATACTATAACTAGTTTGGTTAGGATTTATCTATGATCTGATCATTAATGATATATTAAACCCTGTTGATGTAATTATTGAATGGGATAAAAAATTTCATATATATCCTTAGAAACTAATTGTTAGGTTATCTTCAAGACCATTTCTAATTTTTCCAAATCCGGGTGCGGGTTATGATGTTTTCTATGAAGCTTTTGGTATGGGTTTCAGATGTGTCTTGATGCAAGGTAAATAGGCAGTGTCCTATGACTCTCTGTAGTTACCAACTCATGAGAGGAACTACCCTACCCATTATCATGAGTTGTAAGCAGTTATTCAACCACTCAATGCATAGATTCACTATCTCTTTGGGGAGTGGTTTATAGTGTATTCTAATTACAATAGTCAAAAATATATTTTTTCTCATAGGGATCTAAATTTGAGAGATAGATGCTAGGTGGAGTATCATTAACCTTTTTACTTGGATATTTCATGTACTATTGGGAAAAAATGATTTTTTCTATGCATTGAGTAGAAAATTTCTTGCCTAAGCCGTCATGGAATCAGTTGAGAAGAGGTGTTAGATAATTCTGTTTGATGAGATAAGCTTGGTAGTGGGTAAGAATAGTGGATATATGTTATTGTACATGATGAATGAATAATTTTCTTTTGAATATGTATCTTTCCTCATGAATGTTCAATAAAATCTTTCCAATGCATTAGTAAATTAAATTATGGTGGTGAGACCTTGGGTGATCTCTCATAGTGGAGATTTTTTCTTTTAGAGAAGGATGTTTGTTCAATTTCTTCTAAGGAATGAGTTAATGGAAATTGAAAACCAATATTATAAATCTGTCACTATAGAGTTACCTTGATGTATCATGGATTGGGACATCATAATTGGTGTCTATGGATATTCTATTTTATTAAATACTTTTAGTCATAGTTTTTCACTTTTCTAACAATTACGGAGGGGCACCAGAATCCTATTGGTTTCTTGTAATCCTTACCCATTTCAGTATGGTTGATTGATGATATTTTACATGAATTTTTATTAGTTTTTCAACAAAATATTATAGGGGTAAATGTGACTTAGGCGTTTACACATCAAATTAAAAAATTAGATAATTTCTTACAGATTACTGAGGCAAGGAATGTAGGAAATCTTGGAGACTTATACATCTAATAGATTGTGATACATTATGGGGTTCCATCTATGATTGATTCTTACAGGGAACTAAGGATCACATTTGGAATATGAAACATATTTTTAGTAATTGATGGATCCCATGTTGAAATTGAACATGGCTTATCATCTATAGATGAATGGATAGATAGAGAGAGATATCAAATTTATTAAGTATATACTCCAGGATTGCATGATTTATATTGGTGGATCATGGAATAAGAATTTTTCTCTTGTGGGGTTACACTATAATAATATACACATTGATTTTGTTAATATATAACTCTTTGAAAATTTTTATGGGTGGCTTTGTAGATCTCACATGTGAAAGGAAGAGTTGGGAGAGCGATCCATGATTTTTCCAAGTTTCATATAGGAGATGAAGAAAAATGAGTAGTTGAATAGGAAGCGATTGGTCACAAAAAAGATCCACCAAAAATAAAATTTGTACATTCATAAATAGCCTCTAGAGTATGTGGCATGTTATCAGGTTTTTTCCTAGAGTATCATCTCGCATGGGACATCGTTTGTTGGGTAATTCGTGTAAGTTGTCACCATTGTTTGTTGGCCCCTATGAGATGGTGTATATAAATGGATAGGTGGAATATATATTTTACATAATATATCCCTTTAATTTTATTCATGAAGTGATTCATGATTCCTAGCTAAGGAGGTATCAACTAAATCGTTCGCATATTATCAAATGGGAGGATATTGATCTTGATCTTGATACAACTTATGTTGAGAAACCTATTAAAGTTACAGATCTCCAGGATAATATACTACTATGAGAATTTTTTCCACTACTTTAGGTACTATGTTACTAGTTATAAAATATAAATTGTACGTGGGAGTAAAAATAATTTATTAGGAATGTATTTCGTTCACTTTTTTTGAGTCTAGAATCTTGACATGTTTTTCTCGATAGAAAGAAATTATAGTGAGTAGATTAAAATGTTATATAACATTATTAAAAGTAATTCATGACCTATTTTTAATATTATTTGGTTGGGGTTATCTTTGGGGTTTTTAGGTGTTTTTTTATAATTTTGGGTTCCCTTGGTGATTTTTACGGTTGGATCATGGTTAAGGAAAACCGAGTAGTGGGAATGAGGAAACTGTAGATCCAAGAGAGGCTTATTGGATACGGTGCACCATTACCCCATATTTTCTAACTAATCCTCAAAACCATGAACCCATAGTAAGAGGGATTATAAATGGTTGGAAAATTGTTAATTTAATATTTAATTCTAACTATACACCCCAAAAAAAGCCCTATATAGGGCACACAATTAATGTGTAAGGTTACACCGAACCGTGGGACCTATCCATCAAATCATTTTCATAGAATTTTAATATTCATTATATTTAATTAAAGAATATTGGGACCTCATTTTAACTTTTAATGACTACATAATCTCATGTGTTCTGAACTGAATCATTTCCCAATTCTCAAGAGGAGTATTTCATAATATTATTAGAATATTTCCTTCATTAATGATGGATCAACCGAAGTAATTTTTAGTTTTTGATCCCTTATTTCCTTTTCTTCTAAGATCTTTGTAAAATATCTTCTCCACTATTCATGTGGAACCCAAAGTGATATTTATTCCATATATAAGTTTTTTAAGAGTAATTATGTATTTATTATGGATCTAGGATTATGAGGATCTGATCAACTCTTCCTCTGTCTTATATTTTGAAGGTAATTATATCTAACTTACTTTTTGCGGTATGTGTTTCAACAAAAATGGATATTTATATGAATTACTTGTTATTCATGTAAATTACATTGGGTGGTTCATTAAATTGAAATTATTTGAAATTAAAATAGATTTTTTCATAAAAAATTTGGTATTTAAAGAAGGTTTAATTTGAAAATAACTTGTTCACACCAACTGTTTCATTTAGTACTTGATCGGTGGGTTTTTCTCAAAAATGTGGTTTCAAAAACCAAAGTGGATTGTATTTTGTTTTAAAATTATTTAGAAATTGTTAAAATTTTATTATATGGTTTTTAAAAAACATAGTAATTTGTGAAACATGGGTGTGTCTGCAATTACAAGTTACACAAAATGTGCATAATATAATAAGTTTTTTGTAATATTTGAAGACCATAATGGGAAACAATATTGGGATGGATCCACTGTATGACTAGTTTTGGATTCTATTATATCAAGCATGTATTCCCTTTAGCTATGGAAAAATATTATGTGTTTTTCATGTATGATCTCATTATCACACTATGTATTTTTTATAGATATTTGATCACTTATTTCCAAATGAGGATGTATGGAATGGTATTTCATGATGGATTATATCCTATATATCCATTTACATGATAAAATTACCTTTTATGGATATGATACCACATTTTATCAATTATATATTACCGATTATTGGACTCATGAATATTAAATTATGTTATGAATATCTAAAGGTGATGATTTAAAAATATTCTATATTTATAAAAATGATTTTAAAAACTGTATTTTTTTTAAAACATGAACTAATTAAATCTAGATATTATATTTTGTTTATATTATCCAGCAGGACCCTCAATGGATTTTTTCATACACTCTATGATTTATTTTGGGTGGTTGTATAATTTTTTTTGTTGGACCAAGGTGATGCAAAGTGAATCTTGTATCTTCTCATCTTCTCATTTCATTTCAACCTTCATAGAATAATGGTTTAGATGTGTTGGTTTATCATAGGGAGGCTTGTTGGTTTTTTATTTTCACACTTTTTGTTTTGGCTGGGTTTTCATTTGTATTTTTGACATTGGATGTATCTTTTACATCCACATTTCACTATGTTTTATTCTTATTTTTATTATATAAAAGGTTTTTTCCTTTAACCTATTACACCTCACCACCATTGAGAGCTGGATTGGGAGGTCTTTCTAGTTGACTCGGGCTAGTTAATTACATTGTTATCTTTTTCATGAAAAAATTATATCCATAAGTTTCACAAATTCAGATTATTTTGATTTTAGGATTATGTGGTCAATATATACATAGTATAGTAAATTTATTAGTTTGAAATAATTCACGTAATTAAATAATTAAATTTGATTATATATTAATCATATTTTTAATAAAAACAATTTAATTTAATTTTCAAGGTATTTAGAGGATATTTTAGACTAAAAATTTAAAATTATATAAATAGTGTTTCCAACAAAAATATATAATTAATGGGTCATTATAATAATATCTAATGAATTATTTGATTTGATGGATCATATATCATATCACACATGTTAGATTCTTAAAAATGAGTGATGAAATATCAAAGACACTTATATTGAGTTAATTATGTTCTTTATGGCGAAATTTTTTTGTTTAATGGGTTAATGTTACCAAAGAATCAAAATAAAATTTTGATATGTTCAAACAACCATTTATGCTCCTTTTAGACCCATTAGTATTATATCAAATCACTTATATTAATTTTGAGTTATAAATTAATTTATATAATGTTTGATTTTGAGAAATAGAATGGATGAAAATGAATGATTAATCTAACATCATAAGTTAATATATTCAAATTCGCACAATCAAAGGTGCATCATGAAACTCCAGATTCATTCATACCGGTAATAAAACCATAGATGAAAAAAATGTGAGAGTCGATAACTGTATAGATGATCAAGAGAGTTCTACAATTAATTCTTTTGAGCTAAAATATCATGAGATAAATTCAATACATTTTGATTATGTAAAAAATCAAGGTATTCATTATTACTATTTTTTTGAATTATGATCATGATTACATTTTTTGTATGATATCTATATGTGATTGAGCGGGCTAGTATTCTAGATTTCTTGTTTCAATAACGATCTAGTTGGAAAATTTTAAATTAAAACTATCATTAAGTTGTTCATTAAAAAAATAGTTATTCTATTAAAATAACATTATATATATATAATAATCCCAAATAACATTTACTTAATCTACCATCCATCAATAATTATTCCAATTCATGTGGTACCACCACAGTATACATGTTATAACATGGTTCTTTTTCTAATTTTTTTTTAAAGTTTTTATTTTTTTAGTCTGTATAGATCTTTGAAAATGATAGAAATTAATACACATTATCCATTATCTAGAACCAATATAATGAGTTCCCTGAGAGAAATATAATTCCTATTATATAATATATCAGGACCTATAGTAAAATATAATCTATTAACGTAATTTTAATAATATTATTGATAGCTATAATGAATCAACAATTTTTAAATGTACCCATGTATTTCTATTTCTCCAACAAATATGTAAAAATTACCATTAACGTGAATTATTTATGGATTGAAGAGTTTAGAATCTATAAAAGAATAATTTACATCACCCATCTACAAACTAGCACAAACCCTTATATTATAATCATAAGGATATCATATGTTGGCATTACAACTATGAAATTTTATGATGAATCCATCTCAAATTACATGATCCAATGTTTAGTATCTCTTAAAAAATTGATAATAAATACATATTTTTATGACAATAACATTAAGAATTTAATAAATATGTTATTTTTCTCACTTAACATTCTTTGACCATTGATTCTCAATACATTATTTACAAAACATATTATGTATGATTAATTATATAATATAAAATATAAGGTCATTTTAATGAAAGACAAACATATGAAACATGTAAAAGATAAAATTTTATTGGTAACATGAAATTATTTTATTAAGTAAGAAGTTGAATGTAAGATAAAAAAAGTTTTAATTAACAGAAACCCCACTATGGTTTTTCATTATAGATTTATTTAAAAAATAAATTTATGAATTATGGAGAAAAAATAAGTAAACTAAAATATATTTTATTTATATATAAGTTCCAGAACTAATATTATTTTTTATTGGAAACCAAATATTCAGACTCATTAAAAATTTAGTGAAAAAACACTATTGTGTAGATGAAGAAAATTAATAAATTAATGTAATTTAAAAACAATGAGCCAAATAATCCAAATTTTTAAAAGGATGTATTTGTAACAGAATGGGGTTTAAAAACATTTAAAATCAATGAAACAATCTAAGATAAATTAAAATAAAAAATAATTGTTGACACTCATGAAAAAATATGTCTTGTTGTTTTCTTCCCATTCCAACTTATCATATTCCTAAATGATAAATTATACTTGAGTATTAAAAATATAAAATTAATTAATTAAATCATTGAATAATTTATAGAAAATAAAATAAAATATTATACATATAATAAGGATGCAAAAACATATCAAGGAACTTTGTATAAATATTAAACCTAAAACCAATTAAACAAACAAGTACAGTAATCATGTTTATTTATTTTCAATTATTTTAGTTATGCTTAAAAAAAACTGTAGTTTTTAACTAAAATGCATTGCTTGATAACACAAAAGGCAATAATCAAAAGATAAAAATTAGATAAATATATATATTTTTTGGAATAAATATATTTATGAAAAATAAAATAATATTATTTGGAGACACTATAAATAAAATATATGGGGCAATAAATTTAATAATCAATGAATATATTCTTAACCATGAATAAGAATTATTATTTAATAAATTTGGTTAAAAATTAATATTTTACATAAATTAAAAAGGAATTACATAATGTTAAGAATTCATTAATTCATATATATTTACAAAAAATACATACTTTTTGTAACAAATAGAAAATTTTGAAAACTCTTATATATTATATAAATTATAAACATAATTATTGAGAAAAAAAATTCTAAAATTCTAAAATATAATATTTATATTCATTATAAGAATGTATATAAAATATGAAAAATAAAATATAAAAATGTAAACGAAAAATAATTAATAGTAAATTTAACATGTTTTATGGTGGAAAAAACACAATGAAACTTAATATATATCATTTCAAAAAAGAAAATTAAAACAAAATAAAAAAATATTCTCTAATATATTCATATAAATGGTATTCATTCTGGTAATTTTAAATATTTATCAAAAATATATAAATATATATAATATATATTTAATAAAATTAAATTTTGAAAAAAATTATAAATAAATAGATATGCTAATACTATACAATATGATGACATTTTTATTGAAATTATTCTATGAAAATTATAGTGAGATGACATAAATGATTAATGTGAGGATAATGATAATGACCTAAATAACATAAATGATAAGGAAAACTAGGTGGGAAGAAAATGTAATGAATATTGATGTTTGAAAAACATTGAAAAAGTGAAGGATAATTAAACAAAAATTAGATAGAGGATTATAAATAAGATAAATTCACCAGGGTAAATGATTTTATAGAAAGAATAATGTTATCAGAATTAGAAAAAACTTGAAACCCATTTAAATTAAGTTGAAATATTGAAAACGTGTCGTAAAAATTTTTTATCTAAATAAATATTATTATAGGTTGATATATTCAAGAAAATAATTAAAATATTTTTTAGTTATCTAATTTGTAGAAAATTTACATAAATTACAAAAAATGGACAAAAAATAAAATAATATTTTATATAAGTATCTAAAAATAATTCTTAAAATAGAATATTTATTTTAGAAAAACAATGAAATAACCTTCAATGTTAAAAGGTTTTATCATAATATCTTAATAAAAACATGGACAAATTATATAACAAAAGTATAAATAAATTTATATTGGTGGAGTTCTACCCAAAATACATTGTAGTTAATATAATTATTAATCACCAAAATTTATATTATATTATATAATAGGTTGATTGATGTGTTAAATTTCATTTTCTACATTAAATAATTGATTACCTAAAATTAAAAATAATATTTTTCTTTTAAAAAATGGCATTATTTGGATATTTTTTTATAAAAAATAATGAATTTAAAATTAACGAGTCTAATTTTACCAATGATCAGTGGCTCAGTGATCACATGTTCTAGAAGTTTAAAACATGATTCATTCCTCTCATATGTGTTTAGCGAATAATTAATCTCATTTAAAATTATATTTTATTTGTTGATATAACTTTGTAAAATAAATTACATTTCATAAGTATTTAACCATGATTCTTAGTGAACTCACATGTATTTCAAAATATTTTTTATATTCGTTAGAGTGTATAAGTATTATTGTAAATTGGTTTATTAAATTTTATAATATCTATGATTCATATATATTAATTATTAAAATAGGTTATGTGAAAATATTATTAGCATCAACAATTTCTGTTGAACAAAAAGAAGCAGTTCACTAAACATATTGTAATATTTATAAATGCTCTCATTTTATTCACCAATTACTCTACTATTTAATCTTATATTTTGGTTTTTTACTTTAAATTTTATATGGTTTATAATATACCTAAAATTATATCATTCATAACATAAATAATCTATGAATAAATTTTTAGCCTGAGGTTGTGAAATCCTAAAAAAATTGAATATGTTAAACATGTTGTCTTCTTTTTCAAGGAATAATTTACTATTAATATTATGTTTGATGTATCCATAGATTTTATGATAAATTGACATTCCCAAGAATATATTAATTTTTTTATTTATATCCTAATAATAAAATACTCAATTTTTTGAAATATAACCCATTAGTTAATGAATAAATGATAAGGCACATACAGATATAGATGAGAGGAGGAGTAAAATACTCAATAAGTTGAAAATGTATCCAATAATTTGAATCTTATGAAATTGGTGCACATAACATAGAATAAGAATTTATTCTATACAGATGCTCTTTATTAATAAAAAAGGAATTAAATATTTTCATTGGAAAATATTATTTTTTGATTCCATGTTAATATTTTTTTATGAAATATTATAATTTTTAATTATTTTTTAGAATTATACATTGAAGTTAAAGAGGATATAATATATTTATCTCATATGAAATGTGTTTTATAGATCATGGTTAATATGGAAAATATATTCATTATCACATCACATTAAAGGTGTTCAATTCCTTATAAGATTATATGTATTATTATATTTCCATTTAGTTCAGTGAAACAAGAGTTTTGGAAATTATCAATCATTCTATTCATAAAATTATAAATAATGGAATGTAAACATTCTAACACAATAAATTTAATAATTTAAAAAATATATTATATAAATAAATGAGAATAAAAAAAAGTACATTTTTTGATACACTATATAAAACAAATTTAAATATATATTTTAATTTATTAATATTGAGTTTTCTAGGTCTGGACTGTATTTGATTCATGTGGTAGTGAAGATTTTCAAAGGAAATTTATTAGAGAGTATAAAATGTATTGTTCCCAAGATAGCTTGTGAAGTTCTCAAATCATTTATTTTACTATATATAATGTTGAGTTTAAGTAAGGAAATGAAATTTCAAACTATAGAAACTAAAATTTTAGTTGAGTATATGGTACTAAGAAGATGATATATAAATTGAAGTGGGAATAAAATTATTCAATGACTCTGAATATAGGCACAAAACATGTTTCTTTCCATTTTTTTAAAACAAATATCCCATTTTGGCCTAAATTTTATTTTTTTGTACAAAAAATTGATAATATATGTTTTTTATTGAGTAAATGATATTACATTATAAATATAGTAATTTATCAAAACATTAGATCAATTTAAAGATGTATGATTCATTTTAATTGAAATATGAACTAAAATATTGACTATGGTGTATTGGATTAAACCATGTTGTGGTATGAGCTACAATATACTACATCATATTTAATGTCACCATGTCATATGGTCATGCATGATAATGTAGCATAATATTTGATATCATGTATCCATATAATCCTCTGTTATTTTATGATATTATGTTTGTTTGTTTATCATATAATTATAATTTAGAGGTGCCTTGATTAAATAACATCAAAGGATTAAGGATTTAATCACTACACAATTCAATAATGTTGGTATATATGTCTTTTATTAGATATAATCGTTTTCTGATATTTTTGAAATGTATTGGTTATTGAAGAGTCTCGTTAGGGAATATATAAGTAGGACAATTCCATGAGATAGGGAGTCTGTTTTCTATAATATAATTTTATTCAAAGGGGAATTTCTATGTATATATTTCTATTTAAAATAATGTTTTTTCATGTTTTGAAGAATATAGGATTATTCCACAGTTTTGGGAGATTCCATAGATCATGGATACCATATGAGGAAGGATTCCCATGGCTATTTCATAGTGGTCACTACCAAACTTGTGTGGATGTGTATGGATAGATTCTGATCAACAGAGAAAAGTTTTTCGATTATATATATATATATTTATTTATTTATAACCATAAAAGTGTAATATCATTTGATTTGAGGGTTTTGAGTGATGTTTTGTAATTAATTTGGATAATTATTATTTTTCTAAAAACCCATATGTGGAAGAGACACTCCCATATATCTGAAAATGAATCATAAATATGATTTTGAATGATAAAATGGGGTACTTCTAAAATAGTGATATAATAATTTTTAAAATGGTTATAGATTATAGGTTTTTAAAAATATGACTAATATATTTTTCAAAATGAATGTGGTCATATTTTTTTATATCAATCAAAATCAGAGTTCATATATAATTATCATAAAAAACACTAAAAAACATAGTATAATAAGATTATTAGATTATTCTACCATCTAACTATTAAAATTATCATCATAAATGACTCTATATGAGAAATACAACATAATAATAGGACTATGCCCTAATATGTGGATTATCGAATATTAATGTTATAGTAAAACTTAATTGGCTACTAAAAAGAAAACTATCAATATAGCCATGGTCTTGGTATTACCATCAACCAAAATATATTAGATCCAGTTGAAATGGTCATAGTATTTTTTAAATAAGACTTTATAGAAAATTCATGATGTATCCATAGACATCAAGTAATAATTTACCTAATAAAGGCATAGTAGAAAAAGGGTAATATTAGATATAAAAGGAAATATTTGATAATACAAAGTACATGCAAGAGTAAAAATAATCCCTTGTAAGAGTAAATGTACAACCTTTGAAGTTCTTCCACAACACCTTGGTCTTTATCCAAAAAATAGTGGGGTGTATATAATATTAATCATTTCTTTGTTTATATTATAAAAACATCTTTTCATTCGGACCCTAGACCTACCAAAATAAATTAGATTTGTTGATTTTAACCACAACAAGAAATATTCAGTATATGTGATCTTGTTTTAAATGGGATATACATGATAAATAATTATAAATTGTTTATATATTCTAAAATAATGAAAAATATTAATTCTTTTAAATTTATTTTTGTAATTTTCATAAATGGGAATATAAATGTTTAAACTAGAAACCCATATAGGTAATTAATGTGTTGTTATGTGTAATCATTGTGTTTATATGAGATATAAATTGATTACATGATTAAAAAATGATTTAGTAATTATAACTTATTTTATATATTGATGGGTTTATATTATATTCCTTGTAATTTATTAAAAGGAAAGGTTTCATATTAAAATAAATATGAAATTTTCCTATTTCATTATTTTATGAATTTTTTCCTAATTTTTGTATAAATTATATACTTTTTATAGTTATTTTATTTGAGTTTTTTTATATATTGTTATATTATGTCTACATTTATGAATTTTTTTTCATTTATTTATTATTATTATCAAATTTAGTCACAAAAACATACACACACATAAACAGAAAATGTTTTTATATTATCAAGTGGGATACATTCTTCAATTTAAATGTGTTTAATTGTTTTATTTAAATTTTATTCATTCATTTATTAGGTTAATTGATTAGTACTATAATTAATTTATTTTTCAACTATATTGATTTTCGATTGAATTTTTTTGTGATGTAGAATTAATATATAAATTATAGAGGATAAATATTAGGTACTAGAATTGTTATGGAAACTAACACTCAATAAAATAAAGATCTTGGGGGTAGAGAGTCTGAAGGGTATATTTCTCTGTCGAATGAGATATAAGGCTCTACAAACAAAAGTGGTGATTGTCTATTTGTCTCTCTCTGGTGGATCTTCATATATTTATTTATTTCATATGAAACTAATCATTAAAATTATGGGGTTTTATGTACCATATTCATGTGATGCATTTGGATATGTATATTTATATCTAAATTTTAATTTAATTCGGCTTCAAAATATACTAGAATTGTAATTAATTACACATCGAAATGTTTAAATGCATTGATTAGTTAGAAAGAATAGGGATGAAAAAATATATCTCTATTGGAATTTACACATGTAAAAGGAATACATAAAATCAGTTCAGATATATTAAAATCCCCTAATTATAGAATGATTTATATTCATTCATAAGAGAAACAATTCATGTCCCTGATAATCCAACATGGTAGTTCACACTAAATATGGATTTTAAATGATAATCAAGTGTAAAGGAAAAAATGGTCTATATTAATAGGAATATGTTATTTGATTGGGAATATGAATTATGTTACACATATGTGGAAAACCATAAAGGTTATAATATAATATAAATAAGGATATGATAGCCTATAGGATTTATTAGACAATGAGCAGTATGATGAATTATAAAAGAGTAATATATATTATTGATGTGACGAAAAACCAAAATAGTAATGATATAGAAGAAAATGGAATCTGATCTAATGAGTAGTGAAATATAATTCTTATACAATTAATTAAAATGATTGTTTCTAAATGGAACATTATTTTTTTGAGATCATATTTAACAATAGACCATACTAAATTAATGGTAACCGTTATATTCATATGAAAAAAATATTTCATTTGCTTTTAAATGGATCCATCCTCATCGAACCTAAATTAGATATAAATATTAGAATCAGAGAATCTTAATGGAAGAAGCTTATTTGACTGATGAATATATGTAATAATCAGTCACAATAAATAAATAAAATACTATGTATCAGATATGAACCTTATTATGAAAATAAATGTTAATTATTTTTAAAGGAATGATCAGATTCTTATGAGTTGAATATAATGATTCACCAGAGGTTTTAAAATCCTTACAATACTATATTATTATAAGAAAATTAGTTTCCACTCATATAAGAAATATGTTTTGGTGTATCTATTACTCTGCGAGGATTAAGTTTTACTAATTTCATGATTATGAAAAAGAATAAATTTTGTAGAAATTTTTGGAATTATTATGAAAGAATGAATGATTTTAATAAATGTTATCTCAAACTCCCATGTTTGGTGAGGAATATTTATCAAAGAATGAAATGTATAGTCTCTAGTGTTATAGTGATCATTCAAATTGTAATGGTTTATATAAGATGGAAAATATTTTAAAGTACCATAGTTGTACTTGGTCATTAAAATATAGGGGAGGATCCACAAAGGAGGAGAAATGATTAAATATGAAATGGATTTATAAAAAATACATAATGTTTTTGTAAAACACTATGGAAATTCTACATAATATATTGGTGTTATAAAAGTTTTTTTCCATATATCTTGATTTGAAAGAACCCTATGAATTATAAAATGTGGAATAAATTCACAAAAATCCAATATTTAAGGACACTCAATATAATTTGTCCAAATTAAGTTGAAAAAAACACCATCCCAACATAGGATTTCCCTAAATATGGATATGTTATTCAAAAATAAAAATAGATCAAAACAAACAAAATCAATATAAAACAATATGAAAACACACTAATTTCAGTGGTGTGGGAATTATGCTACACCATAAGTGGAATAGTTTAACCTTTTTTATGTAGAGGAGACCCATAGTAAACTCCAAAATATAAGAAAAAAAATTAATGAATGATACTTATAAATATTTGAATACAAAATAGAATAATTATCTTCCCAAAACAATTCACTCCACTAATGAATTAGTGAATGATATTCACAACAACTATATGGTTTCATAATTTTCACCACCTCATGATCATCACAATTATTAATTTTTTAATAAAAAACTATTATTGAATCCCAATGAATAAATTGAATTTTATTGAATTCATTTATAAACAATGAATGTTTTTATAACATTCTTTTTAACTTTTCAATTTTTTTTAAAAAATTATTGATTATATGGATTTTTTATTCACTGATTTTATTCTTTAACAACTTCATCCATCGTGTCTTGTTTAAAATTTTTGTACTCACTTCTTATTTATGATCCGATACATATCCAAAAAATTTATTTATTATTTATGACTCACAATTACTCACATTAATGATTTATTCATGGATTCACTGTGTCCAATAGGAAATTTTTACAACACTAACTTCTCTATATTGTTATCTTATAATAGTATGGTGATCCACAATGAATTTGATCATCCTTTTACCTTTGAGGAATAATACCACCCCATAATTTCTCAAATAATGTTAGTCACAACTATATCCACTAGATTTAAATTTCCACCAACCATCCATATCTTTTGAATTGTATCCTCTAACAACATCTAGATGAAATGGTACATCAAATATATATGATTTACCAGGGAGTTAAATATTAGATTCTCTTTAAGACAGATCACTATTAAAAAACATGTTTGATTTCCATTATTTATTTTTAGATTAACCAGTAAATCCTTCAAGAATATACAACCATACCATGATTAAATTATTTATTTGTAGCATACTTTTCATTTTAATTCGAATAACAACTACTTGATGTCTAGTAATATTACTCACTATTTTTTCTTTAAAAGTAAACACAAGGATAATTGTACATCTCTATGTGACCATATATCCACCAAGGTTTACTAAAAAAACTATGTAATTGATCATACATTCTAAAATATAGTTAATGATCTGTCAAACCATTGAGATACCAGAAATTCCAATTCACTACTTTAATGTTCATTTTTTTAATATTATCTATGATCCTGCTCAGAAATCTCATCATATTCATATTATTTTAATATATTCAAATCATTGAATAAATTAAACATATGACTAATAATTTGTATATAACCCATTACTTGTAGTAGAAAAATTCATAAATTATTAGTTGTTTTTCATTGGATTACATGAAATTCCACCCTAGTAGGGCCAACAAAGATCAGAGTCTCTCAATTAAAGTCATAAAAATAACTTTTAGACATACTAAAATAAAGAAATATACACATTTTTATACTTCACGTCCCATATTATCACTACATTAAATATCCAATTTACTTACTAAAGATCATTCATGTAATTTTTTTAGAAAAAAACAGTAATATCATCATTGTAAACACTCTTTAGACATTCAATTAACATTTCATCCACATACAATATAATAAGAAAAAATATTCATCATCAACAACTTTATAGCATAAAAATTTTCCCACATGGATTTATAAAAATATATTATTTATTCTAATGATATTAATCTTTTGGTTCTATTTCTTGGGTATTAATATCAATAAAAACCAACTATGTTTGTGGTGAAACAATGTCCTTCCATTCTTTTTTCCAAAAAACATTACAGTTTCTTTATAAATATATCCTTCTTAAAAACACTATGGGGGATTGTTCTCTTATTATAAAATTGAATAATAAGTAGATACTCTAAAGAAAAAAACTAATTTACTATTAAAATTGGTAAATTAGTAAAAATATGATAACTAATAACACTAAATGTAAAATTTTAATTATTTGAACAATTTTTAAAACAACACCCACCTTGAACTATTTAAAACTATCATCTTCAACTTTCACAACGTTATCAAAAAATTTATCATCTCTCTTTGAAACGTAATATATATCAATATATAACATGTTCTAAAAATTTGTATGTTATGATTCTCCACATTTTACTATGTCTCTAAAAATGTCCAGTCACTATAAAATAATACCACTTATAGAATCTTGTATTCTACACCATTCAAAAGAACAATTTAGTGCATACCACTTTTGAAACTCTGAACTAAGCGGTCATCTTAGAACACCCCATTAAGAACAAAAGTGATTCCTCATTTTAGGTTTAATCATTCCATTATTTCATCTGTTGAGGATCTACATTGAATATACAATGTTATAAAGAATTTTTTTATGTCAATCCTTACCAATAATGATAAAATTTAACATCCATATGAAACATCCTCTAGGACACATGGAATATACGAAATTAGTATACTACTATGACCAATAAGAACTATTTTTATTATATCTAGGTATTCTTTGGTCTGTATCAGTTAATTTTTCAAAACATCTTCATCCACTGTGTTTTGTTCTTTATAAACAATCCCATCATTGAACTGGATAATATAGATATTGAAAAAATTTATTAATCCAATTACGCAGTGTTGAAAACCTATTTTTTTTATAACCACAACCTACACAGAAACATTTCCATATTTTTCCTCTAACATTTCCTTTACATAGAATTTCTATATATATGGTTGATACATTTCAAAAAATTAGATGTGAGATGACAACATTCCTTTTAGTATAAACTACATATAGATGTTCTTTACCTATCTGAGATTAAGGACTCTGATTCATAATATAGACTGCACAATTGAATGAATTCACAGAAAACTCCTTTGGGGAAATAAATATGTAGCCTCAATATTTTTTCTTACTCATTAATCACTTGATTTATTCAATGAAATTAACTATTATATTCAAGTATTTTTGATACAATCATCTCAAAATATAAATGATTACCTAAATAAATCATCTATAACTATCCACTTTCATAATCACCACCATTTTTAGACCTCAAGAATTTGAGCTCCATTTTAGTCTCATATTATACAGTTGTTATATATCTGGTGATAATTATGGAATCCTCAAACAATATAAAGACTATGATTTTCCTTGGGCTGGACATAACTTATTTGGGATCTCCCGAGACTCGTCTACTCTATAAGGTTTCAATTATAAATTTACCATAGCCATCAACCTCATAAAATAGTTTGATATGTCATTTGATCCAAATTTATGTCATTTAGACAAGGGTGGAGCATTAGTGAAATTATTATAAAATCCAAAATTATGTAGTGTTTTTAAAATATTGTTAAGTAAATTATCATCCCATGAGTGTGGAAGGTGATATCTCACAAAAATAATATTTTATGAAAATTATAATACTAATTTGAGGTTCAAATGAAGGGGTTATCCTTATAAGAGGTGAAACGTTCACCATGGTTATTATCCTTGGATTGATACCTTTTGTGTCATCAGAAAAAGATCTCAACTGACTCCAAAATGAGTTATAAATTCTTATCTTTGGGAATTTATCTAGGATAATTTAATTTTTATAGTGATAAACCATAGAGATAACAAATTTTATTAGAGAATTTACATTGTGGTGGGCATACAATGGATTTTATGGTACATGAGAGTATTATATTCCTCACAGCTATAATGACTAAATTTGATGACATTGTCAAATCATTAACGTGATAGATATTCACTATTGGTATGGTATTTGATTTAAAATTTTAACATGTTCAATATTAAAATTCATGTCTCAACTTATTTATTGATATTGATTAATATAATTTTGAAACTATCAATCCACATTTTATTTTTTCTGCAATGATTTAGAGGTACTAATTCATTTTATTGTGATCACCATGTTAATTATTCAAATAATTTTGTTCAATGAAAATTCCATATGACTTATCTATTAGATGGATTAAATCACATGGGTACAAAATTCATTAATATTTAATTTCCAATGTTTCTTCTTTTTGTGAAAATTCACTACTAGGATTCTAAATAACTAATGATTCAATATCACATGGCCAATTTAGAAATAAGATCTCTACGTAGAGAGGGAATGGTTGTATTGGGTTCTATAAAAATGTATCATATGGATTCAAGTAATGTAATGTTCATGGACGATTTGTCTTGGTTTGGAAGTATAAGGAGTAGTGATGGGGTTTGGATTTATAAGGATCACATAAGCAGATTCTTTTGGGTGCATTATAGATGAATGAATTTCTATGAAACATATTCAGTGACCTGGGAGAGTTGTGGATGGTGGGATCAGAATATTTGAGGGAAAATAAAATTAAAATACGTTTATAGACATGAATCATGGAGGATATGTTTAATCATGAATATTTCATTGTCATATGATATATAATCTCGTGAACAAACATCGTGATTATTTGTCATGTTGTAATGATTTGTTTTCAATAGTTTAAAAATATCTTGTGGAATGTGACATAAAAACACAAACATATGGATTTTTTTTTTCAATTTTACACAATATAGGGTCTTCTAGGGAACATAGATCTACTACCAAATTGGAATACAAATGATATTACATCTAAACAGTACTTCGTGATGTTCTGTTAAAAATTAATTGAGGTTTGACCATGTATATTCACAATGAACCTATTTAGAGCACTTATAATGTAGTTTGAGTAAGTTATACAGACATGGAATATTTCATTGACTGGGACATAATACCTTCACATACATAAATTTGTGAATCATACACTGTGTGGATGTCAAAATACATTACATTTTGAGATGGAATATATGATTTTGGAAATTGGAGATGCATAGCGAGTATATCTCTTGTTTCACAAAACATATATTGTTAAGGATATTCAATTCCCGATTACCCTTATATGATAGTATAGATGAGTTATAATTCATGGATATTTTATATAGTCTGACATTTTTCCACCTTCCTATAATGTTGTGCAATATCTATCCTTATGTCTTTATTCATTATTTCTTACCGAGGATTTTGATTTGGTCGCATGAATCAACCATTTTGAGTGATTTCCCATATATAGCATGATTATATGATCCTTATAGTTATAAGAGATCATATTTTTGAATCTTTAGAATCTTGGGGAAATTTTCTTTATAATGAGTATGTCTAGGTTCAAGTGAGATGATTGGGGATGACACAGGATTTGCTACCTCCACATTGTGCTGTTGATTATAGGGGGTGTGTCCCTTATATTATTATTAGAGTTTTCTATATTACAATAATAATGGGTTTTGGTCCTATATAATGGTAATTTTATCATTACTGGTGTAAAATTATTTAGGTTGGGGTTCCTCATATAATAGGTTGGGTTTGGAAGATCCACACTCATAATAAATAGTTCAATTATCTCTAGTGTTATGTACTCACTCTATTGAATTTCACATTTCAATGAGTTGTGGGAACTTTGTTAATGATAAAATTTTCCTTTAATAACATATATACATTATTGACATATTGGTCCCTCATAAAATAATCTATGGTTTTTGAAGTTTTATGAAAGGATTGGTATTCATGGTAGATGGAATCTGTAACCCCTTGACTGATAACATTATTTGACAAGGAGACAGTTCCAAGAAATATTTGTAGAATGGTAACATGGTAGTTACACTATATAAAAATTTTAACCAATTTACTAAAAAATAGTAAGTGTAGTGAGGTGTGGGTTTTCTATATTATGGTTAGGATGATATAACAACAATGATAAAATGTGAGTAATTTACTCCATACAACTTTATTTGAAATTATAGTTTTGACGATGATATAAATTATTACATGGATATAAAATTCAAAAATTTTGAGACTTTAGATACTCATGGAATCCCTTTTTTGATCTTTATATTTTACCATACAAATAATGTAGTTGATATCATTGGTTTTTTTATATATCACCCTTTTATTTCCAGTTATAGTGTATATTTAGGAACAATTTATTCTTTCTAGATAATAATTTGTTCCAATGTTTGAGAAAACAAAGATAATTGAATTTCATTCCTGATTTGGGAACCCTAATGATTTGATTTATACATATACTCATATAGGAAATGTTCCCTAATGTTTCATGTCTAATAGTAAAATACAAGATATGGAGATGTTGAGTTTTTTAGAGTTGATGCTTGGTGGGGCATGATGGTTCATATCAGTATAGGTTCATGCTGTAGATGGAGATTGTTCTACGTGTCTGTACAATGTGAATGAGCCTGAGAATATTTCTTATTTCAGAATTTAATAGTATTTTTATAGGTATAGTTACTATGTTTTTTCCCTTGATTCATTATATTTATCATGTGAAAATTCATACATGCATTTTATACCGTTCAATTGTTTATATATCTAAATACAAGTGCTTTTATTTGATAAAATTCATATATTGAAAATGGTTTTTTATAAGATGATATAGGATAAGTAAATCAATGTATAATGATACCATCATGTGTTTTCATATCAAATTAAAGCTTTGGGAAGCACACTCAGTTTATTACCGACATAGGAGGGGACTCTGTGGGTTTTAAAAAGGAAACTCGAGCATCACTTACATAGTTATTACCCTATTTTAGATGAATATTAAATACAAATAAAAATATTACACACCCATAAATATATAAATATATATTGTTTTTTGTGGTAAGACACATTATCAATTAATTATAAGAATTATATTTATACTTTCCCCTAAAATTTCTTCTCACAGACAACCCTTATTTGAAATTTATTATGTAATACCCTTATTTAAATTTGGGTTAATTAAAAACATAAGAAAGGGGTGATATTAGATGCACAGAAACTGTAAATATGTGAGGTTAAAATAAAATATCCTAAGTGATCATAATATAAGAATAAATGAAATATAACATGACTGAAACCAATAAAAAACCCAAAAAGATATAGATCATAAATCATGAGTCATGTCAAAGTGATTTTTCAAAATGAAATAAATGAGTAATAAGAGTGATGAATCTTTATGATCAATCAGGAGACATGATGAAAAGTCATAATTATAGTACATATGTTCATGTAATATATATGATCATTGAAAATCATTTCCTTACATAATGATAACATACCATAAAATCCTAACATAATAGACAAGTTTCTATAGTAGATTAAGTTCAATCCTTATTGCCTTTTATATTATCTCACAAGATATAAATCTTTTCAAATTTCCATAGAAGGAAATATAATTTTGGGCCCTCCCAATTGATAATGAAAACACTACATATGTTTATGTGATGAACATAAAAGCATTCATTATTTCATCATATGTTAATTAACTCATGAAAAATAAATGTGTTGAATAAAATATTCTCAAAATGTCATAATAGTATATGTAAGGTAATTCAGTGGATAACATCATTTGTCAGAATCAATAGTGAATAAAATTAATTAATTAATTAATTTTAAATATTAGAATAATACTTCTATAAAATCATTTGATATTTTCATTTAAAATTGCGAGAAAATTTATTTTTATTTTTATTAATACTATAAAAAACTAAACAATTTTCTAAAAAAATATTATATGATTTTATACGAAAAACTAAAGAAACATATTATGGATTCCCTATAAAAATTATCAAAAAAGATAGCATAAAAACCAATTAATTAGTAAATGAAAAAAATATATTTTTCAAAATTTTGAAATAAATAAAATATAATCTTTACAAAAAAATTGTAATGATTATTTTTAAACCTATAAAATGAAAGTAAAATTCTGTTGAAAATTGAATTACACAATAAGTGGATTATATAAAAGAATATTAATAAATTATTTGATTGAATATAGACATAGTTGAAATGATTCATGAACAAAATAAATAAATAATGTTAACTTTTATTTTTTTGAGATCCAAAGAGGTTTTAAATGTGATAAATAATTACATATAATTTAAAATACCATAGATTATTAAAATATATAGGGATTAAGATATTAATAAAATATAGTTTCCCACATTAAAAATTGATACATAATCAATCTGGATATAAATTGAGATTCTAACATTAACCCTTTCCTCTAGTCCTGATATTATTTTTACTTATTCTAACCTCCTATATAATATATTTATATTTATAATAAATTTATTAAAAACTATATCTATAATTATCGTACTATATAAAATTTATTGTATTTTAAAAATACATATTTTTTAATAATCATTAATTAAAATAATTTTTTTCATGCCAATTGTTTTGTATTCCACTTTTGTTTATATTCAAGGATTTCAATGAAAAATGAGATTCAACATTTATGGAGGTGGTAGTCTGTAAGTAAAAACATGTGAAATTATCTTTTTCCAATAGATTGGTGGGAAGGAAAATATATGATATATTATACTTCAAAAATCATAATTATTTCATATATATCACATTTAATCAATAACTTTATTTTTATAACTATTTGTTTGATACATTGATGAAAAATGAAATGCATCAATACATGGAGGCAATAGTCCAGATGTATGCATGAGAATCATTATAATTTCTATTAGTTGAATGAATATAATTGTTTTTACATGATATTTAAAAAATATAATTATTTAGTGATATTGATTCCAGATTTTTTTTGTTTTTTATGCTATATTTTTGGGATTTAAATAAATAAATATATTTATTTATTTTTTAGTAAACATTTTATTTACTTATTTTATAAAAGTGAAAAGAAAGTAATTTGAATGATTTTAAAACCAAGATAGAATGGATATGATTTTGTTTGATTGGAAATCAATTTGAATAAGGAATTTTGGGATTTGGAGTTTGAGGGTCTGTGTTAAATTGAATTTTATAAATTAAATTATTTCATAGTATAATTGTAGGAGTGGAGGAGAGGTTGATCCAATGGTAATGGTTTCTCCTATTTAAATCATAAATTTCCTCTTTCACTTGGTCTAATAATTCAGGGGTTTTCTAAATGATGTTATTCATAATACCATATTTAAAATTGATTACATGATGTTAAAAAATAATAATGCCTCAATTTTGGTACTCCAATTTGGAATTTATCAAGGGCTTCCTTATTTAATTCAATGATCATAAAAATAATAAAAGGACTGGAAATTAAACTTAAACTACATCAAACCAAGTACACGAATAAAATATAATTAAATTAATCAAACAACACCTTCCCTCTTCAACTACAAAACCCAATAACAAAGAGGGACTTTCCACCTCGTCCAAGTGATGAATGATTAAGAGTTAAGGAATGAATTAAAAGAAAAAATGAAATAAACCTGACAATAAAGTAGTGGAAGATCCTATTGTAGCACATATTCTCTCCTCATACATTGGTCTCTGGATATATCTAGTAGTAGTAGCTCATATCCCTATTTGAAGAATCTAAAAGGGATGTTTTAGCATTCAAGGGTGTCATAATGGGTCATGATGTGATCTCAAGTGGTCCCAATTTCAAAAACTTGGTCTCTGGTATGGTAAATATTATTATAGGAATTCTTTTTGGTCTGTATGACACTTTCATGTCATGTAATGTGATTACCCAATGTGTAATTATTGAGGACATAACTTTACATCCATTCTTAGTTTCATGACCTATAATGGTTAAAATTCCTATCAAATTTACATATATTATAATAATTTATTTTTATGTAAAATTATTACGTGATGTGAATATTAAATATCCTATAACGGAAGCCATATTTTTCTTGGGTTCTTTAGTTTCAACCCCGAGATTGCCTCATAGGTATCCTTTATCATGGGAAGCCTTATATTTTTTTTGTATCACAATGATGATTTACATCATCGCTTAAATGGTTTATTTGTCCTTATATTTTATACTTTTTGTTCTTTTCTGATTGTTGGTTGTATCCTACCAAAGAAAACTTAACATGTACACTGGTCCAAAATTTTCCGGAATATCAATTGAATAACAAAAATTTCTATATTGAAACACTATAAAATAAATTCAATAAATAAACATATCACCCTGGGAACTAACCAAATTCCAAATCTACCTACCATAGAAAAAAAAGTTACCTAAATAATGGAACTTAGAAAACCTAGAGGAAAAGACTCAAAAACCCACTTCTCTCCACCATACCTCAGAAACCACAAATGAAAAATGTTTTAAAACTAAGTGACCATACATTTAATAAATCTATAACAATTATCTTTATTGAGAATCAAAACCAATCTCAGTGAACGATAAAGAGTCCATACAACCTCCCAGTGAGATACCTTCATGTATATCCTCAAATATAAAATACCACCACCATCCAAACATTCCAAATGAAATATAAAAAAATTATATATCGCACAACCAAATTAACACAAAAAAAATTGACCACAAAATATGATAATGGTTGTAATTCACCAAATAAGCACCTTCACAACCATCAAACACACACACATCCCAAACAAAAAATATCCACAACTAGAAAACCACAATGTTGAAAATAAGTAAATGAAAGAATTTCACCATCCATGTCAGGATATTATCTACTTTTGGCAGCATGAACTCACCCACACATGCCTAATTACTTCGTAGCATAATGAATCTCGATTAAAAATCAGGTCCCAACAATTTTGTATTTCAAAACTTTTACACACATCATACGTCAAGAAACAAAACATCTTAAAAATCAACAATCTCCAAAAATCATATCATCCAAAAATAAGGACAAAAATGACAACCCCAAAGAAACCTATGATACTATGAACCAATTTACTTCTCATACTCCCATGTATTCTCATTTGGTACACCATTATATTACAAAACATTAACCAAAAGAATGGTCTATCCTCACAATACCTTCTACTAGTGATCATATATCACCACAAACCACTACAAAAACCTCACATCATTCTCAATATCTGACTCTTACTATTCAATAATGTTGGATTCATTGTGAAAATATCAATATATTTGAGAGTTTTGGAAGAAAATGTGGATGAAATCCAATCATTTTATAAGTTTCAATCAATAATGCACCTCTATAATGTGCCACAACACCTCAAAAGGTCCAAAAAATGGGTAACATGATTACCCCTTCCAATCCTCTAATGCATGCATCAGGGAGATACCTTCAAAAACACATGGTGTCCATACTCATACTCTAAGGGACTCATCATTTGATCAATATAAGACTTCTTACAGTCATTTTATTATTTTAACCTCTCATAAACAAGTTGAATATTCTCTATTGAGATTTGTACCACATCAGGAAAAATTACTGATGACTCTCTAACCATGGTCCATCACAACCAAGACAAAAAATGACAATCTATATAATGCCTAAAATAGATCCATGTAAATGAATTAGTTATAGTTTTTTTATACACAAAATCAATCAAGAAAAATATGTTTTCTTAGGATCTCATGAAGTACATAAAAATTTGTCGCAAATGTCCTATCGAATGTGGATAGTTCACTCTATATGTCCATCAGTTTGAGGATAGAAAGTATTATAGAGGAAAAATTGAGTATAAAAAGAATGATGTAATAAGATCTACACAAAAGAGGTAAAATGATCTTACCCATCATAGAAGAATCACCTCAGAACTCCACGAAACAACACTAACTCATCTATATACCTCTTCATCAAAGAATTTATTGCACCTTACATTGTGATTTTTAAAAAGTGAGTGTATTTAATAAATTGATCCTGGAATACTCAGATAAAATCCAAAATAACAAGATCCCATGGTAATCCTGTAATAAATTCCATAATGATATCATACCATTTCCACTCAAGAATGTCCAAGGGATATAATAAACGATTGGTATAATGATTCATAACATTTACCAGGAAGAAATTTATGCACATCAACACAAACACTAACACCCCCAATTTCATCTCGATCCACCAAACCTCATCCATAAGCCATAATAAATTTTGTACAATCCTAACTATACATCCAAAGGTGATATATGAAACAAATTATTGACTAACTCATGCATAACTATCCTTATAAAAAACCTTCCCTGATAAAACATCCAGTTATGACAATCCCTTTGGACTATCACTATGGCCCATAAGATCACAAATCTCATATACCATTATGTCTCCCCAATAAAACTCCTCAACACGCTGGATCAGATTATACTACACCATCATCTGAAACTATTAACATCCATCATAATCCACCCTCACATCTATGTATAATTCTTATATCCCCTCTATTACTCTCTAAAAATTCTCAGAAAAATATGAAATATCCTTACCTGAATTCCTTGTCAATGTATCAACCACAAAATTCCACATTCTCATGGTGTTGGAGATCAAAAAATAATAATCATAAATAAACTCCATCCACTACTACATACGTAGATTTAGATCACAATTGGGATAGATAGACCATATTATCTTGTGATTCATGATGGTCCAATGCACTCCCCAATATGGTAAAATTTCCAAATCACCAGCACAAACAGAACTAATTACAGATCCATATCATGGGTAAAAGGTTATAATAATGTGATTAAATGTCCTAGAATGATAAGTTATCTGCACTCTCTACTGTATCAAAAAATACCCCAATCCTAGGCAGGATTTTCCATAGAACACATCAAACAACACACCCTCAAGAAACTGACGTACTGTATCACTGAACAAATTATTCTTCAAATAATCAAATGCTGGAAAAAATTAACCCTTCCACACAAATTCTTGGTTATTAAAGTTAATATTTATCAGTGGTGATAAAAATTAATAGAAATCAAAATGACACACCTGATAATAGTTATAATGACCCATGACCCTACAAAACTCTACTATATTTTTGGTGATTTCTATGAAATAGATTCCTTGTACATGAACGATTCCACAACCAAAAACTAATGAGACATTATAATCCAAATTAAATACACCAATCTAGACTAAAAATTATAGTTGGAAAATAGTCCATAGTGCTCGTAATGTTGAGGAACCTATTATATATCACTAAGATGATTTACATTTTCCTCCTTAGAATTCGAGTTGATCAATATGCTATTGAATAAAATGACTATGAACATGTTTAAGAATCCACAATACATAGATTTTATGATCCTAATGAAAATTTCTTGTGTTTTAGTAACACCAAACTATATGACTACCAACATTAAGTTCCCATACCTGTACTTGAAGGTAGTTCTCTGGATATATCTTTCCTTTCATTTCTACTGGTGATATCTATACTATATATTGATCAGAGAAAATTAATTATTCCCTCAAAACTGGTTCAAGAAATTTTCTATCCCTAAGACGGGGTAATGGTTCTTTCCCATCACTTGATTCAATATTTAGAAGTCTATACGCAAACTTAGACTACCATCTTCTTTAATGATGGCCAATACTAAATAACCCGACAATGATAAACTAGGTTGGATAAAACCCTTTTTAATCCAAATATATTTCGAAATACTCAACACTCATAACTCAAAAGATGACATCCAATAAGGAACTGTCAATATCACAATAGCACTGGGTTGTAATTTTATGACAATCTCAATATCATATTGATGTGGTAATATCTAAATATCCTTGATAAAAAACGAGAAACCTCCCATAAATATCTTGGGATACTTCCCCATCCTATAATATAATAAATCCATATAAAACTCATCCATCAAATAATGGGTGGGCATCACACACTAACGAGAAACCTAGAAACTCTAATCCTCAAAAAAACAACAACACCCTGGCCATCCACATATGAGAACATGACTGTCATAAAAAATAGGTCAATAATAGAACAAATAAAATAAAAATAATCATTTCCATGGATTAAATAATATGGGTACATTAACCGTAGGAAACATTTCCCACTAAACACACGTATCCCCTTCATTAATCTACAACCCAGTAAACAACAAACAAGATGGTCCGGCCTCCAACTAACATAGTCAACACCATGGGACCATAAATCTTCTCAATGTCTACCCATAATGCAAAATATAGTGTGGATGAAACAAAATAGATTGAATATATCGAATGAAAAAAATTTCAAACAAGAGTAGACATCATGATTAGTATACCTTGGATGATATCTAGCCCATTTGGTAATATTTCCATTACTATGTGAAACTGACCACACCAATATTTTACTATATCCCTACTGATAGACATCTCCCATCCATGCGTTATTTGAGGAACTGAAACATTTGGAACATCTAAATCTCATCCTATTCCCACTCTTTCACCCCTAAGAAGAAAATAAGCTTATTTCCCATGATACTGAAATGGGTACACTAGAATCTACTATGGAGGCTAGCATTGAACCAGACTACCCCCACCAAACTGATCCCAATGTACCATTGAGAACTAGTTCTGGATATGTACAAGAACTCCAAAGACCATGAAAATTTGGTTAAAGTCCATAACAAATGCATGAAAACCAATTACCATATTAGAATGTTAATAATATTGTTGGGCTCTAATCTCTACTAGTCAAAACCATGAACTATTTTGACCATGATACCTTTCACATGAAACTTTTACCAATGAATAACCCTATTGGTTCCCCTCTCATAGTAAACCTCCTTATGGTGCATCTTCTCAATCACCCATGCCTTCTACTGAACGTCCAGATACATTATAAATGTAAAAGGAGTAACAACATATTCGATAAAATGATGGCTTTCCTCCTCAATATGTCTCATTAGACACTCCTTATATTGAATAATATTTTGGTAAAAAAAAATAATTTAATTAAACCTGATTCCAAACTCCTGCATAGAAACAATCCCCTTTGGAATGGAAATCAACTCATATCACTTCACTGCCTTTATCTTTGAATAATGAAACACATAATAGATATATTTATCAAATTCTAGCCATGAAAAATCATCCTCCTTCAACTCACCTAGAAAAAATGGCCACCACTAATGTACAACTACATGCATCTGACAAAATTCTAAAGGGAGTAAATATTCTAATGAGTTATGGATCAAACTAAAGGAAATCCCATGATCTTTAATAAAACCCTATTTTTCCACATCAGAAACACTACTATTGTAATTTACCAAATCTTTTCATGAAAATGTTCACAACTTCCTCTTCCACCAATATTTTTCTTTGACTAGTTCAACCCTCTAGTGATGAAGTAGATCATCTTATTAAAAAACTACCTCCTAAACCACATGCAAATAATATACACTAATAATTATTGAAAATAAAAATATTTATTCCTAATATCTAGTTATATGGAATTTTTATAAATATTCATTCTATTCATTTTAAATTATTTTAATTTTCCCCAAAACAAGACCTACCATTTATAATAAGAAAAAATTCATCACAATTCATTTACCCCACATATGTCTCTACCCATTAAATATGTACACCTAAATTAGTGATTTAATAAGATTAGATTTTGTGCACTGGGTCATGGGGAGCCCAAAAATATCATATCCTAGCCAATGTCCACAGCCAATATGACACATTAATATAAAATGGATCTATAGATATTCCAACCATTACAATCCTTAATATTCCTAACTCCAAACATAATCCCGCGTCTTAACCACGAATCATTAATAACACTTTTTCATGAACCCATTTCAATAAAGATGTCATAATTATGGGAGAGAGATAATAACCCCCAATGTCCCCCCTCCATTAGTCCATGGGCTGATGACTTGCACCAATGGTATAGAAATCACATAAACTGAATTCATTTCCATATATAATAAAATAATATATAGAGATAAGTCAAATCAACTATATGATACTCCCTCACATAATATAAAATGAAATAAAAAAACCACCACACAATGCGTGTATAAAAAATATAGGTACATATAATTATCTCCAAATTAAATCCCCTAAACAATAGAAAAAGTATGAATACATCTACTATCTAATGTCTCGAGATATTAAAATTCAATATGGTCCAATTAGTCCTATTGGGAACCTAATGAATCATTTGATATATGTTGGTTAATAATACAAGTTACAATCTAAAAAATTATTGATATTAATAATTCTATACAAAGTATAAGGTATATAGTTAAAAGATGCATCATATGGATGAAGGCTTATCAATGCAATCAGAAAGAGATAACTGCATAATATCACCATATAAAGAAATGATTTAGGATGTATTGGATGAAGGTCAACTAGATAGAAAATTGAAATATCTAATATATGGAGTATCATGATGACAACAAAAAACTAATTGTGATGATATTAGATGGAGGCACTGCATATAGAGAATGATATACAAATTTTGATATAGAATTGAGTTTTACTAGATTGATATATGTTGAGCCCAAAGGATAATGGGTTTATAAAATAGTGATAATATATGATGACATATCAGAACAATATTGTTCTTTTGATTCCATCAGTTAGATAATGTTGAATTTGTACCATGAAGAAGAGGATTTATTCCAATTTACATTAGTCAAACATACCAAACTAAGATATATAAACCATTACACAAACATTGTAAGTCCATTAATAATATTGATACTATGCAGTTAGTTTAATGGTTGTTATCATTACATTGTTAAGGGTGTTTGGATATGTTCCTTAATATTTAGGTAAGGGTCTTTCGGGAATTTTTTTAACACCTCTAATATTCTATTAAGTCTCAAGATGACTCTAGATGTATGTAGTAATATCGTTTGAAATACAATAGAGTCAGAGACCTGAAATTGGGTTTTTTTAGTAGTAAAATAGTTTAGGGTTCCCACCTATTCACCTAATAAGCACACCTTTTAAAAGGGTTTGTAACATTATTGGTGTGGAACAATCATCACATGTACAAGAGAAGCTCTCTTAAAATAATTATTTTATAAGTACCCAACCAAGGATCTACATGTTTGATAGAGGAGCACAAAGCCAATTTGATTCAATATGAAAAAATTATATCCTGATTCATTGGGAGGGAAGAAAGTATCAAAAATTGTATCATTAGTCAAATAATTATCATGGTGATAATTTCAGATTGGTTTCCTACTCAATGGAATAGTATTCATTATGTGAATATTCCTCATATGAACAAGGAAGGAAATATGACTGATCATGCGTAATTGGATAGAGAAGTAACATATATAAGAAAATCAAATAGAGGTTCATTGGATTGAGAACACCATACAAAATAAAATTTATTTTTTGATTACTTGATAGAGACATACTCGATAGATATTATGACAAATCATACAAAGAGAATGATTGGTAGAGAATGATTTTATGGACTTTTTCTATGGTATATTTCCATAAAATAATTTTTTAGTATGACATTTATTTATCCAATTTATTGTATCATATGAATGCATTTTTGAGACCAAAAATATCCTAATATAGTTGTTAAATATCTTAAAATTTATACACTCGTGAATGTGATCCAAATTTCATGGGGAAAAAGAACATACCACGAATAAGATCATTTTTTAGTGTATTAGAATAGAAGATGGAAGATCGTTTTATAGGTCTATAGAATGCATTGATGAAAAGATTGTATTAGGTGTCTATAAACTAAAGGTATGGAAATGGATATGATAAGGATAGTTGAATCCTATAACCAACTATTGATGACAAGTTGATTGATAGGGTGTAAAACTAGGGTTAATTGGAGGAACGCCTTCTAAGGTGTTGAACATATTTTTAGTATGATGTTGCATACCTAAATGATATTATTAATTGAATACATGGTAGTGGGATAACAAATATGGAAAAGAATAGGTATTTATAACTAACCTTGTAAATATCATGTTCTATTATCTCACGTTATATTATTATATATTAGTTGAGGATGAGATATTTTTTGGAGTGGATAAAAACACTAATAGATCTCATAAGATGGGTTAGTAAGAAGAATTTTAAAAAGATAGTGATAATTGATTCATCACATCCCCCTCTTAGGGATCATATATTAATCAAGAAACACATAATATCAGAGGTTTGTGAATATGATTAATCATGTTTTTTTTGAATAACCATAAAGACACATGTTTTTAAGAGACTTTGGGGAAGAATAAATTATAGATTTTATAAATATTGATGACTGATTCTAATGGATAATTTAAAGTATGTTTTCCATGTGGATTTAAATGAGTTATATAGAGATACGATTGAATATATTATCTATTTGAACATTGAGACATTTGGAATTTCATTTGTTTGTTTAAAAGAAAAACCAACCCACAAAGAGATTTGATGATCAAAAAATAAGAAAGAGATACTATCAAGCATTCAACGATATTAAATACAAAATAATATCCTAGAAAAAATGAAAATAACATTCATGATAATATTTTTTTATTTAAAATGAGTTTTCTGATGAAGATGAAGATATTAAATAGTTGATATAATTGATATCTTTGAGTGAAATCGCATTGTACTATATGATATTTATAAGAGATGATACACGATATGTATCAAGGAATAATGAAATAGGAGGACCCAGATCCATCTAGATATGTTGAAGAGTTTTGAGATCTATAATGAAACCGAAACTATTTAAGGAATTATATGTCCAAATATTTTCATCTATATAAATGTGAGGCAATGCCATTTTTATATTAGTGCAGAGGAAAATTAGTGTAAGAAGGATGTTTCTCTAAATAGTAGTCATAGTAAGAGAAATGTATAGACTTGGGTGTATAAACATTTTTGTACATTTGGGTGATTTATTTTTAGAACACGTTTTTACAATAGAGAATTGTAATGGTGGTGTATAATAATTACATGATATCCGTTACAGTTGGGGTTTGTATCCTACCACTATGGTGTAACAAATTTCTACTAATGTATCATACATATTGGGGTGTCTAAATTAAATTTAAGGGATTAGTAATTTTAGAAAAACAATTTACATTCTTGTGTTTATATGGTAATTATTTTCTAATAAAATGGGGTGAGGTTGAGTTCCACAATAGAGAGGGGATATATGGTTTGACAATCAAATGAAGTTGAATAACAAAAGAACTTATACAATGTGTATACCACTAATTCAACCCCCAATGTTGTCCCTAACTTATTACTAGGATCTTCAAATTTTTATTTTAGTTAAATGGATTTATATTTTTATTGAGTATTATTATAAACAAAGAAATAAATTTATCCAATTATAAAATAAGCATATATTTTTAAAAAATAAGTATTTTTAGTTAGTAAAAATATATTATTTTAATATAAAATTATTTTTTAATAAAAAAATGATTCATTAATAATTTAATATTTATTTTAATAAGATAAATAATAAAATTTTAAAATTATTGTAAAAACTATGAAGAAGGTATATAGTAAATTATTTATAAAAAATATATAAGATTAAATAATTTATTTGATATAAATTAACTGGTTTTGATTAAAAAATACTGTAAAAGGATATAAATTATATTTCTATTTCTATTTATAGTTTTAATGTATTGGAAGATTTATTTTTAATGTAAATACTATAATCTAATTTTGTTATATTTTTGGTTATAAATTTGAACATAAATTCCTTTTAAAATAAGAGTTCAAATTCAAGTTGAATTTGACTTTCTAATATTGTTATTTTTATAAGTTGAATATAAAATTATGGGAACCAATAAAATATATATTAAATTATATCATTCTAAAAATAAAATATATGTTTAATCTAATTATTATAAATTAATTATTATATAATGTGGAATATGAAAACATTTTTCAGTGTTAACACATTTGTTAAACATTATTAGAAAAGTAAATATTAGAGTCTTTGAGTTAATATTTAAGAATGGATAAGTCTTATTATATAATTTAATGATAAATATGGTTACTGATCATGTATTGTTTTTCAATATTTATTAATTTTAAATTATAGAACAATTTAACAATAATAATTCTTATCGAGTTCATACGCAAGGAATGAAAAATCAGAAATCTTATACTAAAAATGTTTCCATAATATAACTACGAATAAAATATATGATGAACTATTTTATATTATAATATAGTTTATAAATAAGTTATAATAATTTTATTAAGTTACCTTTAATATTTAATAATAATACATTTATCCAAAAAATATTACATAGTATTAATAAAGTTCTTATGCAAGATGGATAAATGTCAACGATGAATGTTTTAATATATTAAAAGGGATAAGATTTATATTCAATATATACATTAATATTTTTTATGAATATGATATTTATATATCAATTACAATATTTAAAGTTGAATCACATTGTTATCTATATATTTTTAACTTCAAAATAGTGGAATAACCCTTAATTTTACTTGAAAATGTATTTATTGTTACAAACAACTTGTTAATTAAACAATTATAATAGAAACCTATACTGAGCTGATTTTTAATTTTTACTAATATATAATAAAATTTATTTTCCATTTATAAAAGAATTTTTTATTATAAAATTACATTCTTGACCCTTAAATGACTTAATATTTTTGGAAATGTAATTAAATTTTACCTATAAAAGAGAACACATTTTGAACTTTTCAAAACCCAAAAAATAATTTTTTTCTATATTCCACCCCAGTACCTCTTTATACATAAATTTAAATTTAAATTATTGTTTTTTATTTCCATGTTACCGTCGTTTAAGTCTTTAGGCTCAATCCAAATGAGATGACTTGAAATGGAAGGTAAATGTTACTAAGCCTCTTTCTCCTATCTTATTTATAAATGTTTACCCAAAAAATATTTCAAAACATCAAATATATTTATTATATGATTTGATTATCATGTAATTTAAATCATTTAAATCAATAAATTATGATATATCACCTATTATCATTCACCAAACACTTTTTCAGAAGTAATTTCATTGTCAAAAGATGAGTTTTTCGCAGACAACAACCCTTCATTTCAATTTTCCTCTTACTCATTTAAATGATTTAATTAATATTTATGAGTAAAACCGAAAAATTATTTTATTAGTAATATAATGGTTTATAAATATCAAATGTTTATTCATATTTCTTCTCCTATAAATTCCATTTAAAAACATCACTAACCATAGTGGTTTTAAACTACCTAATAGAACTATGTGGTTTGCATAAAAATATCCATATCATGAATAATATTAAAAATAAATTTATTAACTAAATATGATATTAATATTCAAAAAAAATTCATGATTATTATTATTTAATTGTTAAATATCAATCATGAAAATGAAATTATATCTAAACACTCATTGTTATTTCCAATTTTAAAAAATATGTACATCATAGAAGATTCTCTCAGTGGTTCCTATATCATGAACTATTATACACATTGGTTTTTAGGATGATATAAAACATATTAAATGACACAACTAAAAGTTATAGAACCATTTAAAATTTATATATGGCCATTAACAATATAAAAATGTTTTTCGAAGATTGCAAGGGAAATAATATCAGTGTGACCAACCCAAGATACATTAATCACAAAATCCTAGACTAAATGATACAAAATAAATAAATAGAATAAAAATAATGAAATGAACATTAATAAGGTTTTCAATAAAGTTAATAAAGTTAATAATTTTATTATTAAGGGTTCTATATGGTTTATGAGGCAAGTCAAGACTCATGGTAAGGGGATTTATAATTTAGTTTCATTTAGTTAGTTATATTATATTTTCAATGGTAATTTTCCTCTATGATTATGTATATTTTCTACATAATTAATTTATTTGGTATATCATCTTATTTTATTATTATTTTCATATCTTTTATATAATATCTTCCCAGAATGATTATTACGTCACATGTTATGATCATTGAATCATTTTATTGACATAATTTCCATACATTAATGGATGATCCATATTCAATAAATTTTCCATTTATGTTGTGTATAAACTTCTCCATGGATGTTTTATCTCAATTTTCATTTATTTATGTGGATTTTAAAATCCATCTCATGATTTCTCTTTCAAGTTATTTTGATTCAAATGATACAAAATACATAATAGTTTCGTTTCTCATATCACATTATGACAGACACTCATTATGATAAAATCTACTTCCAGTGAAATATAATTTTATTAATGTTAAGACCATATATTTTTACTCGCATCTATTATATTTTGGGTTATAAATATTTTCTACCATTTCACATATCATTAGTATAAAACTCAAGAAAAAGGTTTCTTATATGTGGGGAGACATTATCTCATCCATTCTAACAAAAATAATTCTCCTCAATATCCATATTATTTATATTTTTATGGATATCATTTCTTATACATATATGGTCACATTAAGTCACTTTATGTTGAATTTTACTTTTATTAAAAATTGTACAATTAATATTTTTAACGTTTTCTATAAGGTCTAATTCCTTTAATTTTTTTTCACTAAGAAGCTTCCATTTTAAGTATTAATAATTTTATAATGTAGTTTTTATTATCATCTTTTATAAATTATTTGATTTAAAATTAATTTTTTTAACAATTTAATTTGATTTATTCTTAAAAAACACATTAAATATTTTTATTCCATTCTATTAAAACACACTCTAATGTTTTATGTGTTTATTTTCTCACATTATTAATTATTTTTATCTATTATACATTTTTCTTTCATGTTCATCTTGATAATGAATTTATTATCCCATTATTTTTTAATAATTTTATTTTATGGGTTAACAAATATTTTTGGGTTTATATGTTTAAAACAACATTTTATGTTTTTTATTTATAAAATTGTTACAGGAAATATCTTATGTTTTTATTCATATGACAACTCTTGGAAATCATAGATAGATTTGGGTGGGCTAGGTATATTACTCTCATTTCATTGAGAAATGTTTTATTCTCTAGGTGAAATATATTTAATGTAAAAAAATGGGTTATTAAATTGAACAGATTATTGAATGTGTGATTGAAATTGTGATAATGAATTAGATGTTGAAGCATTTCATTATGGTTATTTTATTATTTCATTTAGTTTTAATTAAAATATTTAAATATCATTGAATAAAAAGACTATTACATGAAAAACAGAATGTTAATTATCAATTAAATGTTAAAATTTTGAATTTGTGTCAAATATTTGATATTTTAGGGGTTAAGAAGTTTTTATTTCTGGAATGTTATTTTCCACAAATATTCATGATTTTCAAGGAACCTTTATGATTATTTAATTTATACAATATGTTTTCAAGAAATTATTGGAAGAATAAATTTATTTTTTCTTCTAATGATTTATTTATATGATATAAATGTTTTTTAAGGGAATAATTTTCAAATGTAATGAATCATTTATGTAGCCCATCAGTTTTTCACTTTCTCTTATACAACGTAATATGATTTCCGTTCTCATTAAATTATTCAACTTATTTTTATAAGGATTACGGTTGAGTATGAATGAGTGTGAATACATGTTATTTATAGGTGGTTTTAGTATTTAATTAAAAAGGTGTATCGTTATAAGTTTTTAGTTTAGTTTAAAAAATGTACATTTTGATGAAACTAATGTGTTTTTTATGTAGAGGATATTCTATATTCAATAAAACACTAAACAAAATAAATATTGGATATTTAAGTGATGATTTTTTTGTAAATATTTTAATTATAAGATAGTGATGTTTAATTATTTTTAAATATACATAGAACCCCATTTTTAGCTTAAATCATTGTATAATATATGAATCTCATATGAAAACTTGTATATAACAACCCTGTGAAACCTATACTAAGGGCCTACCCAAAAAACATAGGCACAACCACCTAGTCCAAAATCTTGGCCTATGGTCTATCCCATTTTGGAAGACACATTTTTCAAAGTCATATATAATAAAACAATAATATTTCACATGTTAAATTAATTAGATATCGTCAATAGTGCTTTCCAGAAAACAAAAAATATTTAATTTTTGGAATAATTAATTTAAATATTTATCAATAATATCTAATCAAGCATATTAAATGACATCGAAAACATAAAATCATGATGAATTAACTCATAAACTATCACCCCCTTAGGTAATATAAAAAAACTACATATTATAATAACTTCACAATCCGACATGAAGAAAAGTAGTAACCCATAAAAACACAACCAAAAAAGAAATCCCACTACCTTGAAACTCAAATGTAAACTATAAGGGTAATGACTATACACAATCATAGCATCCGACATAACTACCAAAAATCATATATCTATTATACCGAGACCTAAATTTTAAATCAAAATTAAATGGCCCATTACATCATTTCTTAATGACCTAAACTAGTTCTCCAGGATTTAGCTGGTTCACTACATAACATCATATTTTTGTACCCATATGTATGAGGCTATCGAATAGAGGTGATGGTCTAAGTCTTGCAATGGGGAGATTATTCCCTCAATATCATGTAACTACAAAGAGTATTGAATTTGTATGTAGTAATTAATAAAAATTATTAAGGGAAATATGGTTGAAGAAAATAGGTGTGTAAAATCTCATGCCAAATTAAAAATAATACATAACCAGTCATGCATCCAAACAAAAAATATCTCCATATGTGATGGATTAATACATTTGAAAATATAATAGAAAAATAAAATCAGGTTTATATTGAGATTTGAACCCAATGTGTTTCCATGAATCACCTCTATCCTATAAAAGATCCAATACTAAACAACTCATCCTGGGGAACTTTCCCATTGCTATATTCAAACAAAAATAGGTTGACTATTCTCCAAGAGTCCTATATAGGTGTGGGTAATATAACCTAGTCGGGGACCACCAATTCAACCTTACCATTATCATTTTACATATGATAGTGTATTCATGGATAAAAAAAAGTAAAAAAAATAACACATCAATTCCTAGCCATCATATTCTAGTGAGTCCACCGAAAACCATGATCATACATTATTTTTCTTTAGGATAAAGGAAGAGTCACCTCATGATAAGAGATACATAAAATCATGGTTGATTTCATATCACTCATGGTATGGTCCCATATCGATCCCTATATCATATAGCATTTTAAGTCTCTTACTTTCCCATCTCTCTTGGGGGAGGTCATACATGATATCTCAGACTATCCAAACTCCCTCAAGGTAGGTCACACAAAAATTACGAAACCCACCCCTCTGATTCTAGGGAGGTTACACATAATGAATTTTAATATCACCTTCCACTAAGGGGATTCCATAGATAAATATGATGGGACAAATCTCTCACCAAGCTTGGATGCAATTTCCATGATCACATGCCTTCACCTCACAACCCAGTGTCATCCCACTCATGATGCAGTCATCACAATAAATCTCAAAATATGAATAAATAAGTTACAAGATCATAAAAAAAAACCTAACATAGGGGGTTCACTATTAATCCAACTCAAGATCCCATGCATAAGGATACTATAAAGACAACACATAGTATTCTACCCAATTGACCCATTTAGATTACTCACATTAACCATGTTCATTCAACCATCATTATCATAATTCAAGGGATTCATCACCCATACTCAGAAGACAAATAATCAAGTCACATAAGCTTTCCCCAATCATTAGAAACTAATTATATGTCTAATTAGCCTGAGCAGGAAACCTAAAATAAATCCTTGGAACAAGATAAAGTTTGATCATTATCAAGTCATTTTACAAAAAACTACACTCAATGTAGTCAATAAATTTAATTCATACCCAGCCATCCAATTTTAGGAAAAAATAAATAAGAATATGATAAAAACCACCACCTTATTAAAGATAGTCTATAAAAAAACATATAAATTTTATTACATGGTAATGAAATTTTACCTAATGCGTAAGTGAGTACACTCACCAAGACACAACCATTAATTCAAGGCCAACACATTGAATATATGAAATCATCCCTAAACCATTAAAATTATGTATTGTATATAGGATCCTAATAAATAGTGGAATAAATATGAATATAAGGTATTTACAATGTTATACATACCAACAGAAGATAATTGGAACAAATGGAACTTCAAACAAATAGGATGAGATGAATGAAGAGCTTCAAAATCCATTGGAGGGTCCCAAACACATTTTTTTTTCAGTGGGAGTCAAAGGACATATAAATTATGGAGATAATGGGTCTATTTTTACAATTCTATATCCACACATAAAAAAATTTACCCGTTAAATAGGTTTTAATGTGATAATGTTGGTCACAGCGCAACTCACACCTTTCTAGGACACATTGATGTGTGGTCATCTCGATCATTCTAAAATTAATCCTAAATAGGGGTATAATATACAAAATCTAAAAATTGTGAATTAGGGATTTATATTACACTACAACTTCTCACTATAAAACTACTTTTTAGAATAGTCAACATTGTTACTGCATGATCTCTCCCAACACTTGAATTTATAATTAAATATAACCATGCTATCCTTCAACATATAACATTATGCATTTATCCACATAGTCTACCTAAGTTTTAATTTGATGAAGTGTCACACAATGACACATCCTATCAATATGTTCTATGATCCCCTAGATACTATAGAATTAGTATCTTTCAACCATAAAGAACTCCCCAAACTCCATAAAAACACATAAAATTGTCAAAACTGAATAATTTAAACCTAACTTAGTAGAATTTAAATAAAACACACGTTAAAATTATCATCATGCTAAAAATATAACATTTAGGAAGATTAATTAAGCTCATATATGGATTTGTTATCTTTCACAAATGGAAATCATCACCCTCAAGGATAAAACCTTCTAGTTGTTTAAGGTACACTTCCCCATTAGGTTCACCCTTCTATAAATTTGACTATACATCCATTTGGAAAACATTGTAAATATTTTTGGGATAAATTAATGAAATAAATAATATCATTAAAATTATTTCAACATGATAAAATGACATATAAGAATTAATACCCTCAATTTTATAAAATAATTTTCTACCTCAATAAGAGATTTATCACATAACTATACCTTTCTTTCTAATCTTGTTCAAGAAATTCTTTTTCATTCCAATCAGATTATTTTTCATGTGATATATACTGTCTCCTAGATGTTTTTAATTTTATTAGGATTTAAATCATACTTCAAAGTTTCAATACAATATTTATGTTATAAATTCTCTTCAACAATAGTGTTAATATTCTTTTAAAAGTAATCGTGTTTCATTTGATCTTCTTAAAGTTATTTTAGTTTAAACACCTTCATTTCCATCAATGATTATATTTTTAGGATCAAAATGTTTTATAATTCTTGAAAACATAGATCCAATTTACTCTAGGTTATCTTTATCAATTGAATTTTCTATATCAATTTCATCATTATGTGAACATGTTGTGACAATTGATATCTTATCTTAGTAACCATCAATTAATATATGAAAATAATCAATTTTATTATCAAAAAATAATGTTCTTCAGGTTTTAATATATTTCAAAAATTAAAAAGCATCAAATATATCAATGATATTCATAAAATTTATATTATAACACCTATTTTTTCTTCCACCAGTTGTACAATATAAATTTGCCTAATTTAGATCATTTTTAAATATTTGAAAATGTATTTATTTAATTTAAATAAAATTGTCTCTACTAAGCTCCTTCAATATTTTCAATTTTTTATTATAAATACCTGTAAATTTCAAGGGAATTTTTTTTAATTCCTTGGGATTTTACAAGTACGCAGTTTATGATGGCACTTGATTCCGAGTCCCGATGTGCCCAGAATCAATTTTCGAAGATTAGCTCGGGTATGTTTAGTGAACGAACGAGCGGGGTTTTCTAATTTTTGGACTGGTGCTCTGAATTAAAATTTGAGGGCACTGATGAAATCATAGAGCCGGTAATTTCTTAAGGGGACACTTACTATAGTTGCGTTCGTAAAAGAGGAGAAGTTAATTTTTGGGGGTTTGATTAAGAAATAAATAAAAAAATTTTGGAATAATTTTTATCACTAAAGGAGGTTACTCCATCCCGTGGGTTGTTAAGGGTGGGGCCTGAAACCAATTAATTACCCAAGTGAGGAGGTTAGAGATGTGGGGACCACACGATCGCCACCATTTAATTTCCTCTGACATCATTTATTCCCCTATAGTTTCCTTGACATTTCCTCCATTGTTATCCCATGATTAATTATTGGGTAACTCCTCTTTTTGATTAATGAGGAACCTTCCTTTTTCCCTTTTTAATGTAAACTGCCATCACGTTTAATTATGGGGAACCTTCTCTCTCCCATACTTAATTAAATGTCAACACATTTTAATTAGTGTGGTGAAGTAATTGTAGGAGAGTTTCTTTGCGTATAATAAAATAATAGGGTGGGGGACATATTATTTTGGGTGATCAAGGAGAGAGCTTCTATGTGCGATGAAGAACGCGAGACTCCAATGAAGAACGACGAAGAATGCTGGTTCCTCGGAGATCGATGACGCGCCGCCAAAATCCTCTCCTCCGTGACGCCATGTACCGCAACGCCTACGATCCTCTTCTCTGCGATGCCATGTACCGTGACACCTACTATCATCTCCTCCGCGACGCCGTGTACCGCGACATCTACGATCCTCATCTACACGATGCCGAGTACCGTGACGCTGATGATCTTATTACTTTTCAAGGAAGGGGTTTTGGTTTATTTTACTTTATGGGGATTATACCCTTGACATGTCAAATAATTCATGGGAGTTGTTTCAAACCACTAACGTGGTGGGTGCGGACAAACGAACAAGTCCGAACCTACCATTTTTCTGTTCTTGATGCGCGGGGTGATTGGAGATGAAGAAATGGGACCTGAACGGCTATTGGATGCCTTCACAGTAAAGTAGGGGTCCCGAGACGACCACAGGCAAAGACGAGACCAATAATGGACCACCGGAATGACTCCGGTGGCCCGCAGAATACTCCGGCTGCGCGGGTCATCGGCGCGCCGCCGAGAGGAGCCGCCGCGGCTGAAGCACCAGTGGCAGACGACCATATCATGTGACCGCGTGGGATATGGAGGGGACGCGGCGACCGCACACCGCGTTCGTGGAGTGCAAAGTAGGGGGAACACATCCCCCTGCTCGGGCCCGCTGGTCGAGCCAGCGCGCCCCCACGGTCGGGCCGGGGTGGGTCGCACGGACCGGGTTGGGCCGCACCCAGCCCGGCCGGGCCGTTCCCTACCGGGCCATCCCATACCTGGGTCAGGTCGCCCAGTTCAGGCCGACTCGGGGGGGGGGGGGGGGGGGGGGGGGTTGGGCCGGGCCCAGACTCCCCACTTCGGACTGTTTTCAGTCATTTTCCCACAACCTGAGCTATGGACCTCCGATCAACGCACCGTCAGTTGTGTAGGGATCCTTGGATCGAGATGGTAATTGTGGTATATTACACTAGGGGTTTCAGTAAGGTTTTTTTACGGCCGGGTTGGTTCGAACATGAAACCAACCGGGCCCTCAGAGTAGAAACACTTATAACTTGAGCTCCAAACGTCTGATTGACGTGCCGTTGACTTCGTTGAATTCCTATTAGTGGGATGGTTCTTTTGGATTACTCCTCTTGGGGTTTGGGCATAGCTAGAGTATGGTTGGGTTGGTTTTAGCTTAAAAACCAACCGGGCCCCTGGAACGGAAAAGCCAATAACTCTCAGACCGGGAGTCCGAATGATGCACTGTCTGCGGCGTTGGTTTTTCTTGATGAGACAGAAAATTGAGATACATCAACTATGGACTTAGTGAATGTTGATGTATCAAACCCCTTGGCTCGTGGAGCGGACCCTCCTGGAATCGAGCGTGCTATGTGCGAGAACCCCAGAGCTAGCCGGGACTACATCGACTTCTGTACTGGAATCCTCTGTGGGTTCGACAGCGATGATGACTGTACTTGGATCCTCCGTGGGTTCGGTAGGGAAGAATACCATACTGGAATCCTCTTTGGGTTCAATGGCGATGACTACTATTCTTGTATCCTATGTGGGTCTGGCAGTATTGACCTCTGTACTTGTATCCTGTGTGGGTCCGGTTAGAGTAGCTAGTCTTATACCCTGTGAGGGTCCGACAACTTAGCTGGTATTGTATCCTATGTGGGTCTGAAAGCATAGATGAATCCATGGATACATCTGATCATCTATATCGCCTTACAAATTGTATACTTGTGTGAGCTTAGTCTTGAATTCTCAATCTTATCAACGATGTGGTTGACTTGCTTTCCTTTGTGGAATGGGTTGTGTTTTTCCTATGTGGATTGAGTTGAGCTATCCTTTCTGGACTGGGTTGTGCTTTCCTTTGTGGACTGCGTGGTGCTTGGGAGTTGGAGAAAAACGGTAACTGAAGACTTAGGTATATGTATGGGCATATAACTAACTAGTGTTGTTGATACTTCGTGATTGTATATTTCCAATGTGGTTTATCCTTTGTGGATTCTGAGAGACCTTATGGGGTCTCGGGGTCCCTACTGCATATCGTATACTCACCCCTACACAAGCTATGCCCACACTATGTTGTGTTGGATACAGAAGACAGACAGCACTGATCGAGGTGGAATCTTGAGGAGCTGGACAGTACCCGGAGGTGGACAACTTGATGGGACGTACACAGAGCGGGCGACCAGAACCGAGGAGTTGAGGAGACTATTTTTACCCACCCTCCAGGTGGGATTTGCAGAGGGTGACTCGATTTTGCTGTTTTTCTTACTGTTGTTTGTACTTTCCTTTCAGATGTACTGTACTTTTAGTTGGGTTTGTATTCTGATTCTGGCCCATTTACTTTTCCAGCACTTACTTTGTACTCATTTTTTCTTAGTGTCTACTTCGCTTGCATACTCTGTTGTGTATGTTACTTCTTAGAGGCAATGCATTCCCTACTATTGGGATTTACGCCTTGGTGCTAGTTGCCAGCCCCTGGCCTATAGAAGGAGGGCGTCGGGTAGTCCTGACACGGGCCTTGAGGACAGGTCTGACAAATTGGTATCAGAGGAGTCAGTTCTACCGCAGAAAATAGGACTCTGATAATTTCTTCTCTGTGAGGTAATAATGTTTAGAGTAATGAGTCTGGTTATCAGTCCAGGGAGTCCAGTGTTGGTGCAGTGGATGACGTATCCATACACCAGGACCCTAACATCTGATTTCCGACTCAATGCACGAAAATATTGATTGCATGTGTGTTTCAAAAGTTTTCTTTGCGATTACTTTATGTCAGCTCAGCAGGTATACTGTATTTACCATGGCGCACCTGTTTCTTTTCAGGATGGCCCCATGACGGCAGCCAGCTAGGGTTCCGAACTTTGTGCGAGACAATAGCCCACAGAGTGACGAGGCTTCGGTGCAGGGCCCCATTACTGCGGCGGCACCGGCAGTACCTCTACCCGCCGAGCCACCGATGTTACCCACCCCAACGGCGGAGAGTGCACGCCACGTCAGCACATTGCACGAGTATCAGTGGCAGACGCCGCCCAGGTTCCACGGAGAGAAAGATCCTTAGACTGCCGAGGATTCGCTGGAGGCCATCGTTAGAGTCTTCAGATTGGTAGGTATGCCGGCAGACCTCATGGTGATCCTTGCTGCGAGTCTCCTTCACGCAGTAGCAGGAAGATGGTGGAGCATGATGCTCCTTGTGCACGATGAGGAATCTATTCTTTGGATGGACATCGAGAGCCTCTTCTGCTCGGAGTTCATTCCAACCACCCTTCGTGCGATGCACATCCAGGAGTTACTACAGTGGCGGTAGGTCAACATGTCAGTAGCCCAGTACACGGCGAGATTTACCGACCTCTCGCGCTACTCCACAGACATGGTACGTGACCCATTCATTCGGGACCGAACCTTTGAGCAGGGGATGAGGCATGAGATCAAAGCTTCGACGATTCCACTCAACATCCAAACCCAGGCGGGGGTGCTTAAGAGAGCCCTACAAGTGGATAGATTTCTCACCGAGAATCCATCAGCAGCGAGACCCACCGCAGGATGACACAGAGCAGAGTCTTCTGCAGCTGGCATTCAACAGGAAGCAGGGGTCCAAGCAGACCAGGCCATCTGGTGGGCGACCTCAGGACACAGGTTCAACTGTGTGGGGTACACGGCGCAGAGCCAGCCTTTTGAGAAGCAGACAGTGCTATGCATGCGGCGGGTAGGGCCACATGGATCATGACTGCCTGACCCACTATGCAGATGATCAATAGACAGTAGAGGGATGTCCGAGGCAGAGGCAGAGGTTCGACCATGGAGGTCTGCAGGGAGCTGGCGGACGAGGCAGAGGAGCTGGCCGAGCAGCGGGTGGTGGAAGACGCTTCGAGGCTCTACCACCCCCACCCCCAGGAGGTCCACCCCGACCATAGGGAGCTGGCGGGAAGAGGCAGGCTCAGCTCCAGGCAGTAGAGGCTTACGACCACGGTGCACCCAAGATGATTCGAGGTAAAATCTGTGTCTACTCCACCCTTTCTACAGTTCTTATAGACACATGTGCAAGTCATTCTTTTATTACCGATTCCCTTGTTCGGAGCTCGGAGATTCCGACGGTGCCATTGGCTCGATCCTTGTGGCTAGAGACTCCTACGAGAGCTGACTCGATGATTATGCACTGGTGCCGTCAGTATGAGCTTACACTAGGGGGTGAGAACTTCGGCTGTGATCTTCTTTTAGCGGCATCGAGGCCTTACAACGTCATCTTGGGCATGGATTGGTTATGTACATTCCATGCCTAGATCGACTGTATTAGGCGCAAGGTGCGGTGTGTCCACACGGATAGGACTAGGTTCACCTTCATCGACGAGAAGAGAACCTTCGCAGCATAGGATAGACTCATGTAGAGGAGAGGGCAGCTGATCACACATTAGATGGACAATCACATCCTCGGAGCAGTTGACGCGTGGAGTCCGAGTTTTCCTGTAGTGGTGGACCATTAGGCAGATGTTTTTCCTGACGATGTTCCAGGACTACCTCCTCGCAGGGAGGTAGATTTCTACATAGACCTGTACCCCGGTACAACACCAATATCCACCCCAGCATATCGGATGGCTCCCGCCAAGCTTCGTGAGTTGCAGGTACAGCTGGAGGACTTACAGGGGAAAGGTTTCATCCGACCCAGTGTTTCACCCTGGGCTTCTCCGATTCTGTTCGCTAAGAAGGAATATGGGAGCTTGCGACTGTGTGTAGATTACTGTCGCCTGAACCAGGTGACTGTGATGAAGAAATGTCCGCTTACGAGGATTGAAGACCTCTTCGATCAACTCAAGGGAGCACGTTGGTTCAAGAAGATAGATCCCAGGTCAGGCTATCATCAACTCCGAGTTCGAGATGAGGATGTGTAGAGGATGACCTTCAGGTGTCGATACGGTCACTATGAGTTCTTGGTCATGCCCTTCGGTGTGACCAATGCTCCAATAGTGTTCCTGAGTCTCATGAACAGGTTCTTCTAGCCCTACCTCGATCGGTTTGTCGTAGTCTTCATTGACGACATACTGATTTACTCGGCCACTGAGGAGGAGCATGCCTACCACTTACGGGTTATACTGGATACACCCTGAGAGCACCAGCTTTATGGTAAGCTCTCGAAGTGCCAGTTCTGGCTTCAAGAGGTTCACTTCTTGGGGCACGTCATCTCAAAGGCGGGAGTTGTAGTGGATCCCACGAAGGTCGAGGCGGTACATCCATGAAAGCCACCCAGGAGCGTGACAGAGTTGCGGAGTTTCCTAGGTTTTGCTGGGTTCTATCGGAGATTTGTGCCAGACTTATCCAGAGTTGCAGCACCACATTCATCTTTGACGAAGAAGGGAAAACCCATCGTGTGGTCGGATAGATGTCAGCAGAGCTTCCAGGAGCTGAGACAGAGATTGAACAGTGTACCCATCTTGAGGCTACCTGAGGAGGGCGTAGGGTACATAGTTTACTGCGATGCATCAGGGACTGGGCTCGGGTGTATCCTGATGTCGGAGCGAGCAGTGATCGCTTACGGTTCATGACAGTTGAGGAAGCACAAGCAGAACTATGCTACCCATGACATGGAGTTAGCAACAATGGTCTTTGCCTTGATGATTTGGCGGCACTATCTGATGGGCGAGTTCTTTACAGTCTACTCTGACCACCAGAGTCTCAGGTACATCTTCTCACAGAAGGACCTGAACCTGAGACAGCGGTGATGGCTCGAATTCCTCCAGGATTATGACATTGATATAGTCTATACTCTTGGGAACATAATCGTAGCAGTTGATGCTCTCAGCAGTAGGTCGGCCATCCAGCTACTTGGATAGGCAACATAGCAGCTATCCGCATTGCAGATATCCTTCGTGGATAGAGATGGGGAAGCCTTTCTTCATTTTGGTCACAATCACTCCTCCACTACTTCAACGAGTCAGAGAGGCACAGCGTGGGGACGTGGACTGTGAGACGCGACGTGCACAAATATCCTCAGGACAGACACCTGATGGTTTTTTTGTAGGAGGAGAGCACGTCATCATTTTTAGGGGACATACCATGGTACCAGTTGCATTGCAGGAGGAGGTGTTGAGGGAGTTACACACTTCCCCTCTAGCAGTACATCCAGGAGTAGCGAAGATGTATCAGGACCTCAGACGATAGTACTGGTGGCCGGGTATGAAGAAGGCTGTTGCAGTTTCGTTTCTTGATGCCTCACTTTCTATCAAGTGAAGGTGGAGCACCAGGTAACTGCAGGCTTGGTACAACCCTTAGAGGTCCCGGAGTGGAATGGGACAGGATATCCATAGATTTTATGATGGTGCTTCCACATACTTCCAGAGGACACGAGGCTATCTGGGTGATCGTAGACCGACTTACCAAGTCGGCCCACTTCTTACCTATCAGAGAGCAGGGCTCAGTAGAGAGCTTGGGATGCCTCTACGTTCAGGAGATCGTACAACTTCATGGTGTTCCATCATCTATCGTCTCCAATAGAGACTCTCTCTTTACTTCCCGGCTTGGGAAGGGGTTGCAGGAGGCGGTTGGGACGCAGCTACGCCTGAGAACCGCCTTTCACCCACAAGCAGATGGTCAAACAGAGAGGACCATTCAGACTCTTGAGTACATGCTCCGTTCATGTGTCCTTGACTTTGGTCATAGCTAGGAGGATCACCTACCCTTGGTGGAATTTTCATAAAAAAACACCTACCACTCCACCATCAGGATGGCACCATACGAGGAACTGTACGGTCGACCCTGAAGATCACCTCTGTGCTGGATAGACCCTGGAGAGTCAGCACTTGTAGGACCAGAGATGGTCCAGGCCACGACGAAGAAGGTACATGTCATTCAAAAGCGAATGAGGACAACTCAGAGCCGACAGAAGTCCTATGCTGACAGGAGGCGGAGACCACTGGAGTTCGAGGATGGTGACCACGTCTTCTTACGGGTCACACCTCGACATGGATTATGGAGATTTGGACGGGGTGACAAGTTATCTCTACACTTCATCGGACCATTCCAGGTTCTCAGCAGGATAGGCGAGGTGGCTTATCGCCTGGCTCTTCCACCTCAGTTGCACCTGGTGTACGACGTATTCCACGTATCTCAGCTGAGGAGATACGTGCATGACCCGACGCATATCATTGACCATGGGGAGCTGGACATCGATGATGGGGAAACTTTTGTGGAGGTCCCGGTGGAGATTGAGGTTCGACAGGAGTGGGTACTACGTGGACGGTTGATTCCTCTAGTGTGCCTCAGGTGGCAGCCCGAGAACCTCTAGGAGAGCACATGGGAGCGGGAGGCTCAGATGCGTGCTCAGTACCCTCATTTGTTTCCCTAGTTAATGATGTAGATTTATGAGGAAATAAAGACCTAAGGTGGGAGAATTTTAATGACCTGTAAATTTCAAGTATTTTTTTTAAATTATCTGGGATTTTACGAGTACACAGTTTCTGACGGAACTTGATTCTGAGGCCCAGTGTGCTCGGAATCAAATTTTGAAGTTTAGCTCAGGTACGTTCAGTGAACGAATGAGAGGGTTTTTCTAACTTTTGAACCGGTGATCGGAATTAAAATTCGTGGGCACCGATGAACTCACAGCACCGGTAATTGCTTAATGGGACACTTACCAAAGTTGCATTCTTAAAAGAGGAGAAGATAATTTTTGGGGGTTTGTTTAAGAAATAAATAAAAAATTGTTGGAACAATTTTTATTACTTAAGGAGGTTACTCCCTTCCGAGGGTAGTTAAGGGTGGGTCCTGCAGCCACTTAATTACCCAAGTGAGGAGGTTAGAGAGGTGGGTCCCTCACGAGCACCACCATTTAATTTCCTCTGACCTCATTCATTCCCCTACTATTTCCTTGACTTTTCATCCATTATTATCAATTGATTAATTATTAGGTAACTCCTCATTTTGATTAATGAGGAACCTTCCTTTTTCCATTTTTAATTTAAACTACCAACGAGTTTAATTATGGGGAACCTTCTCTCTCCCATCCTTAATTAAATGTCAATACATTTCAATTAGTGTGGTGAAATAATTGTAAGAGAGTTTCATTTAGTATAATAAAACAATTGGGGGGGGGGGGGGGCTATTATTTTGGGGGATCAGGGAGAGAAATTCGTTGTGCGACGAAGAACCCTGGCCTCCAACGAAGAATGATGAAGAACACTGGTTCCTCGGAGATAGATGAATCACCGCCAAATCCTCTCCTCCGTGAGGCTATGTAATGCGACGCCTACGATCCTCTTCTCCACGACGCCGTGTACCGTGACACATATGATCCCCTGCTCCGCGACGCCCTGTACCGCGACGTCTATGATCCTCTTCTCTGAGATGACGTGTACCGCGATGCTGACGATCGTCTTACTTGTCAAGGTAGGGGTTTTGGTTTATTTTACTTTATGTGGATTATACCCGCGACATGTCAAATAATTGTTGGGATTTGTTTCAATCCACTAACGCAGTGGGTGTGGACAAACTAACAAGTACGAACCCACCATTTTTCTATTCTTTATGCGCGGGGGGCTTGGAGATGACGAAACAGGACCAGAACGGTGATTGGAGGCCTTCACAGTAAAGTACTAGTCCCGAGACGGCCGCAGGCGCAGACGGGACCAAGAACGGACCACCGGAATGACTCTGGTGGCCTACAGAATCCTCCGGTGGCGCGGGGTGCCGGCGCGGTGGCGCTGGAGGCGGCAGTGGCCACCGGCCGGCTACCCGGAGGCAGCGGCGCCCCAGCGCGCCCCCACGGCTGTAGCCGCAGCCGTTGGTGGCCGGATCCCACGGCCGCGCGGGATCCGGAGGGGATTCGGCGACCGCGCGCCGCATCCGTGGAGCGCAAAGTAGGGGGGACCGCGTCCCCCCCTGCCCAGCCCGCTGGCCGAGCCAGCCCCCCCCCCCCCCCCCCGGCCGGGCCAGGGCGGGTCACACGGACCGGGCGGGGCCGCGCCCCGCCGGGCCGTGCCGTACCCACCCGGGCTGGACCCGGACCCAGGTCGGGTCGACCGGGTTCGGGCTGACCCAGGGGGGTGTTGGGCTGGGCCAGGCCAGGCCCAGACTCCCCACTTCAGACTATTTTTAGTCATTTTCCCATAAATTGAGCTACGGACCACCGATGGATGCACCGTCAGTTGTGTAGGGATCCTTCAACTAAGATGGTCATTTTGGTATATAACACTCGAGGTTTCCTCAATGTTTGGATACGGCCGGGTTGGTTCGAACACGAAACCAACCGGGCCCTCGGAGTAGAAATTCTTATGACTTGAGCTCCGGACATTTGATTGAAGTGACTTCGACTTCGTTGAGTTCCTCTTAGTGATAATGTTATTTTGGATTACTCCGCTTGAGGTTTGGGTGCATCTGGATTACGGTCCGGTTGGTTTTAGCTTAAAAACCAACTGGGCCCCTCGGACGTAAAAGACAATAACTCTCAGACTGAGCGTCCTATTGACGCACCGTCTGTCACGTTGGGTTTCTTTTGACGATACATAACTTTGAGATACATAAACTATGGACTTCGTGATAGTTGATGTATCGACTCCCTTGGCTCGTGGAGCGGACTCTCCTGGAATCGAGCGTTCTGTGTGCGGGAACCCTAGAGCTAGCTGCGACTATACCGACTTCTATACTGGTATCCTCCGTGGGTTCGACAGCGACGAAGACTGTACTTGGATCCTCCGTGGGTTCGGCAATGATTACTACCATACTGGAATCCTCTGTGGGTTCGACGGCGATTAATACTGTTCTTATATCCTATGTGGGTCCGACAATATTGCCCTCTGTACTAGTATCCTGTGTGGGTCCGGTAGAGTATCTAGTCTTGTATCATGTGTGGGTCCGACAGCTTAGATGGTCTTGTATCCTATGTGGGTCCGACAGCTTAGATGAATCAGTGGCTACATCTGATCATCTCTATTGCCTTACGGAGTGTATACCTGTGTGAGCTGAGTCTTGAATTCTCAATCTTATCATCGATATGATTGACTTAATTTCCTTTGTGGATTGGGTTGTGTTTTTCCTATATGGACTGAGTTGAGCTATCCATTGTGGACTGGGTTGTTCTTTCCTTTGTGGACTGCGTGGTGCTTGGGAGTTGGAGATGAACTATAACTGATGAATAAGGTATATGTATGGGCATATACCTAAGTAGTGTTTATGATATCTCGTGATTGTATCTTTCCTTTGTGGTTTACCCTTTGTGGTTTTTGAGAGACGTTTGGGGGTCTCGGGGTCCCTACTGAGTATCGTATACTCACCCCTACACCGGCTATCCCCACACTACGTTATGTTGGATACATACGATGGACAACACTAATCAAGGTGGAAGCTTGAGGAACTGGATGGTACCTAGAGGTGGACCACTTGACGGGACGTACACGGAGCAGGCGACCGGACCCGAGGAGTAGAGGAGACTATCTGTACCCACCCTTCAGGTGGGATTTCCGGAGGACGACTCGGTGTTGCTTTTTTTCTTACTGCTGTTGTACTTTCGTTTCAGTTGTACTGTAGTTTCAGTTGGGTTTGTAATCTTTCCCATTTACTTTTCCATCACTTACCATGTACTGAGTTTTGCTTAGTGTTTACTTCGCTTGCATACTTTGTTGTGTATGTGATTTCTTAAAGGAAATGCCTTCCCTACTTTTGGGATTTATGCCTTGGTGCTAGTCGCCAGCCCCTGGCCTATGAAAGGCGGGCTTGGGTTAGTCACCGTACGGGCCCAAGGATGGGTCGTGACATTTATTTTACAAAACAAAACACATATGTCATAATCAAGGAATTAATTCAATGTTAGCGCCGATATTTATTATAGAGAGCGACTTCTATGGCTTGTTCTAAAAATTGAAATTCCTTATTTTCATTTATCCGTTCATCCCATTTCAATGAAATTAAATTATTACAACCCATTAAATCCATCATGTAGATGTGTCTTTGGAGTGATATGTTCATTCATTAATCTATATTTTCATGATATACTTTAAAACAATCATTTTTTAAATCAACCCCATTAGCGGGACAAATTTTTTTGATAGCATGCCTTGTTAAGATTTCAAAATAGTACCGAGACATATTAATCTAGTCAATGTCTTACACCTTACCCAACATGAAATAAAAAAATTAATATAAGTAAAATTATTAATACACTCTGTCAAATAATTATTATTTTTGGTTCTTTTCAAACTCATCCAGACACATACATCTGAATGTATGATTTCATGTATCTTCATTGTTTTAATAACCTCTAGATTGTTAAATTTTCTCAATTTAATATTTCTCAAAATATTCATACGAGATTCTTATTTCGCATATGATAATTAGAGTAATAATCAAAACATTAGAATTTATGATACTATTATTTTTTAGACTAAGTGAATATGTCTTTAAATTCATTTCTCATTAACATCCTTAAAAAATAATGAAAAATATTTTTAATAATTATTTATTTGAATTAAATTTTCAATTATTTCTATACCATTACATGATAATTATATCTTCGTTAAATATACTATTTTAATTTTCATTCTTCAAAATTATTAATTTATTTTTATTAAATCAAAATTGATATACACAAAATAAATTACGACTAAACATTTCATCAAATAGAACAACATCAGGTATAATATTCTTCTCAGAAATTTCAGTGATTTAAAATCATTTTAAATATAATTAACTATTAATCCGTTATAGTAATATTACTTATATCATAATTATTAATTTTTTTATAATGTTTTTAATTTCGTTCATATGTGATGAGAATCCAATACCCAAAATTTAGTTTTTCTACCTTTGAGGGTGTGTATAAAACCACAACTATAGTTGAAGTTTCTTTATCATACCAATAATCATGATATTTAAAGGTAACACATTATTTTAGCCACTCTAAAGGAGTCTTGAGATACTCATTGGGGTTATGCCCTTTTTGTCACACCCACAAATATGTTTCATATTGCTTGTCATAATTATTTTACAATTTAAAATTATATTTGCGTAGATGTGTTCATTTATCTATATTATATATATTATCTCTCCATTCAATCATGACCTCTATTTTATTGATATAAATACATGATTTTATAATAAATTTTACCCTTGCAACCATACATCCCATAGTCCCCACATCTTGATTCCAATTTGAATCTCTTTATAGGTTTGAAATTATGTTCATTCAAATTATGTTGTTATTTTTTCAATATTTCCATACTATAATAAATATATTAATGATTTTAATACATTGTATATTTTTTAACTCATTATATTTTCCTTTATTATTAGACACCATATCTTTTATTTTCTATTTACTATTTTTGTTATAGGTTTTAACACCTGAAATTAATGTAACAATCTTTGTATCATATTTCATAGATTAATTTATTACTATCCATCATATATTTTCATCATTATATTTTTTTCACATCATCAATGGGTGTCCAATGTGAGTGTTCATTTATTCATAGTGCATTTATCAAGTTACATAGTGCCACTGAAAACATTCTCTTATTATTTTAAAGGCTCATCGACTTATTTAAATATATATCTAACTAAATTTGATTTTTTTAATGAGGTGTTAGTTTCATGAAATATTAAATTAAGAGTATAATACTACCTTTATTTTAAAATAAAATTATTTCTTTTCTGATCAATAAAATTGTAGCTTTTGATAATAATTGTATTTAGAGAACAAATCATTTCTATGAATATATCATAATTTTTGCATCCATCTTGACATTTTTTTAATAATTTTCTACACTAATAAAATATTTGTATCATGTTTTTTATTTTAATTGATAAAAAATTTGAGAACCATTCATATTTTATCTCTTTTATATATTCTCTTTCTATATCATCATCTTCAATATAAGAATCATTACTAAAGGATTTATTATTGTCCTTCAATTATATTGTGGATGAATGATCATATTCATCTTTAGAATTATAATGTTTTTCTTCATTTTTTAATTATATTATAACACAATATGATTTTATTAGAAATTTAACTTTTACATTAAATTGGATGTTCCCTTACATTTTGTGTATCCCCTTCTACCGTGATAACTTTCAACATAATTTCTCTTCTTTGATATTTTTTTGAGATAATTATCCTCATTCAAATCTTGATTCTTATTTGGGAAATTAATGAAGAATATAAATTTATCAATTATTATAGTATATAATTGTAATTTTATATTCAAAATTATATTTTTTCCTTGCAATTATTTAGTGAAAAATTATATTATATCATTAAATTACATTCAACCATCAGAAAAATAAATTTAATCTTGGTAATACCATTTAGGTTCATGGATTTTCAGTCTATTAGAGGCTTTAAAGGATTTGAACTTATATAATATCCATATATTATAAATGGAAATTTTCTTCTCAACTCAATGGATGCCAATATATTATTGATATTTTCAAATGAAAAATCATCCATGTACTACTCCTTAAGGAAATAAATCATTCCATCAAATTCATCTTATAGAATAATCATCAATTTCTATTCCATAGTTTATGCTTAATGTGATTATCTATAGATTTGAATTAATATATAATTTTTTTACTAATGAAAATTATTTATCCATTAATTAATACTAAATCATTTTTATATTACAAAATTAATCCCAATAAGATTGATGTTCTAACACTATCTCAATATTATTTTATTAATAAACATAATATTCTGTTTTTCATATATAATTCTCTATGTCAGAACCTATAACACTAGTTAATTACTTCACAAATAGAGATAAAATGTACATATTATATTCTCTCAACCCATATACAACATTATTCTAATCCTAAAAAAATAAAATATAATCTTATAGTAGGGAGATGAACATAATTTTCCATGATTTTAATAACATCTAGTCCCAATAATAAAAGGTATTAAACCATCTTATCCTTATTTATATAGTATTATATTCTGTTAAACATAGGAGAATCAAATTTAAAAAAAAAACAAACTTCATATGAAAATATTACAAATAAAAACATATATGTTGTATAGAAAAAGCTTAGATCATAGGTAATAGTCATTTCATAGATATTAATTTTGGTTCAATGAGAGTGACTCTAAAATCATTGTTAAGATATGAATTCATTTTTTGTTAGAGATATTGGTAATTAGTAAGTGGGAGGTAAATTAATGAGACTAAAAAATAAAACCCAACTAACACATGATATTATCATTCCAGATAGAGAATACTATAATTAAATGATTAATAATCAAAGATGATGATATATGTTATGAGATATAGAATAGTACACATATTTTTTTTTTGCATTTTTCCCTAATTATTTTCATTTATGTTATAATCCTTGGTGATCATTTATTTTTTTAGCACATTATATATTATTTTTTTAATAAAAAAAATAATAGAACAGGAAGACAATCATATACTCCTTAAATGTATTCAAGATTAAATAAATGGAAATGAGATTAATGATGACTGAAACAAATTAGGAATGATCTTCATATAACCTATGAAAGTGAACTAAATTAATGATTGATGGGTATACATTTTTCATATTCTTAAACACAAACCTATTAGTCCCTGAAAGGATCTTAATTAAGTGTGTAAAATTAATCAATCAAAGCCAACCTACCACACCACCTGGTTTTATTCACCACAAGGACCAATGCTTGTTCCCGATCAATATAATATTGTAACAAGGGATAAATGTATTAAAATAGAAAAATTTGGTATTATTTGACATAATCAAATCATTAATCAAAAAATAATTTCCAAATTATAATCTAAAATGAGGTATCCAAATGATATATATCCATACAATGTAAATAAATAATTTGAATTTATAATTTCACCATAATATGGCATAAGTTGAGGAAATAAAATATAAACATTTAATCATATCTCTATAAACCATATGGAATATAAGGTACATGAAATGTGTAATAAAAAACTGATAAACAAATAGTATGTCTTGACCAAATAATTTATAAATAAAATTACATTACTTTTAATATCACATGGATATAGAAAAATAATATAATTTCTTATTATTGGGTTTCAATGACTGTTATGTATCCTAATAATTTATAATATATCCATTGATTTGGGACCACATGACTTGTATAAATATATGGTTATAAAAAATCCATTAAACACAAAAAAGGAAGTGATGACCTCATCTAGTAGGATCGTACCCTATAAACCCCATTTATCAAAGATTCTAAGGGAGATAAAATTACTAGGATTCTCACTAGACTAAGACCAAGTTCAGATCCAACAACTTGAGAAAGTGTGAAACTGTTTTCGGGAGAAATTCAAGGTCATCAAGATCACATCCCAAACCATGTTCACCTAATGGCCCCATGTAATCCACAAAATTAGACACCTTACTTTTAAGGTGTATACTGTTGTAATAAAGGGATATGTTACAATACCCTATCATTGTTATTAAGTGATTTTTTTTGTATAGAAAAATGAATAGACTTTCACTCTATTATTGTTACATTTTAAATTAATTTTAAATCCCAAATAATATTTTTGGTTAATATTAAAAGTTACCTAAGAAATATTTTTTCATGAATTAATGTATTTTTAATTAAATAATATTTTAATAAAAATTTAGTATTTATTAAATATAAATCATTATTTAATTTTTATGAAGTCAATTATATTTTTTATTAAGATTTGAAAAAAAATTATGAAAACATATCAATTTTTATTAAATGGTGGTTTTTATTTCAAATGTTAAAATATATTATTTATAAAATTATTTAGATAAAATCAATATTATTTTTGGAATCCAGACATTGAATTTATCTAACCTTCAATGTTTATTTATTTTTCGAGACAATTGATTTTTAGCTAAAAATTAAATACAATATAAATATATAACTTGTTTTATTACATCATAATATCCCAATAATAATAAAATAAAATACTAGAAAGGGTATATTTATCCAAATATATGTTTTCATTTAAAATAATACAATTTTATGATTATTTAATTTATTTTATAAAGCCTTAGTGAATCCTCCAAGATATATAAAACATTTTAAGATTTTAAAATCATTTCCTAGAATGTTTGACTCTCACCCACATAATAGATGTCAATATTTTAATATCTTCATCCCGTATCATTTTAAAATGATTTATATAACTCCCCTTTTCCGAAAACCATTGTAGAAAACCATGGGATGGTTTTTGGTTTTGAATATTTAAGTGTGAAGCATCCAAAACCAAAATATTAAAGAATTCCCACACCATTCCTTTAAAAACCCACCCTAAAACCCATTACTCTTCACTAAATCACATTAAAGTTTGACCGATCTCTATTTTCGACTCCATGTAGTCCTCCCAATGTGCCTCCAAGATGCCAAGAAGCCTCTCCCAAGCCATTGGTATCACACATCAATGCAAGGGATCTTCCACCCTACTCATTTATTAAGAATTATTTTCATGTTATGTATTTTAATATCATTTATTATTGTGTTTGTATATGTTATTAAATATCCTAGTTACATACCATTTGATTTATATATTATTATATAAAAATTCACTCCAATTTATCCCATTTATTAACCCTTTTGTACACCTGTTACCATGCTGAATTTTCATTATGGATCCTCACATTCCTTCCTTTCTCATTTTTGTCCATGTTTTTGTACGTTGTTCTACCAATTTTTTCAATTAAAAATAAAGGGGAATCTTTTGAAACACCCAATACATCCCTCTTTATGTTTCAATGATGATATACCACTTTAACTCTCATTAATCCCTCCCATGTACACCTGTTACCATGCATAAATTTGGTAAGGGGTTTCTATCGCCTCGTTTCTATTAAAGGATTTCTCTTATATTATGCATCTCAAATTCAATTTCATATGTTGGGATATTATTCTTCATGACTCCCTTACCAAATTTTCTTGTCTAAATTTTGATATCCCACATTCTCTCTCATCAACCCATATTATGAATCCCCATTTGAAGTCGTTATGCTGCTGAAATTGTACCACAATTTTCCATGCCAAAATCATCAGGTAGTGAACACCCTACCCATTTATCTTTCAAGTGTATTCAACTTTTTTTAATATATAACCACTTATTATCGGTTTTCATAAATTAATTACACATTTTTTATAATTGAATTAATTGTGGTGTTTAATGAATACATGTTATATGATTTATGTGGCCCACATAAGCCTGTGATTGAAATGTTTATGAAGGGTGTGTCCTAATTGCACTCTAATGAATTGGGTAATGTTTCGTATCATGCTATGTCATGTTGGGGTAGGGGTTTACATAATTCATTTATTAGACATTTTTTTATCATGTTATTATTGGGGTTTACTGATTCAAACCTATCATAGGCCATGGAAAAAAGAAAATTATTTTCCTAATGCAGTATAGAGGATGACTAGGGTTATCTCGCTTGAGGAGTTTTTCCAGTCATTCACACACATAATCTAAGGCACCTAAACTAATTATTTGTGATTATTTATATTTAATCTAATAATAAAATGTAATTTAATATAAATAAAATAAAAAACTAACATAAAATGACAAAATTTAATTAATGAAGAAAGAGAGTAGCCTTTATGGGTTTGTTTGTGGGTTCCATCATTCTCTTTATTGGTTTACATTAATATTTTTTAATTAAATTATGATATCTCTTTCATGAATTATTAATATTTTGTTTATTTTTGTGAAATCTGGAATGCATTTTGAAATATTAACTTTACCTACTCCTATAATTAAGATTGATGTAACACCTCGATTGAGAGTGTGACATCATCCAAGACCTGGCTCCATCGTATGCCATTTCAACAAATAAATGGATCAACATCATGTTACGAAGAGATTTTATCCAGTGGAAGGGAGGGAAAATTGTTTAATAAATGAATAGAAATGTGTTTGAGTTCATTTTTGTGGTGGAATATCACTACACTTGTGCGCCTCACTCTTTCCCATCACAAACTTAATAAAACTTATGAATTTAAGCGTAGAATAAATTAATTTTCCACATACCTCCCTCAAGAAAGCCTCAAGTCATCCCCTCATTTTTTAAGGTAATATTTCATTGTGGATAGTATGAGAAGAAGAATATAATAAAATAAGATGAATATATATATAAAAAGATAAGAGGGTGGATGGGTCGACACAGAAATAAAAACAATGCATTAATTTATTAGAAATCTAAATTATAGTTTAAAACTAAAAAAATATAAAAAAAAATAATTTAATGAGAAAAAAATGGGAATTTTTTCAGTCTCCCTCCCTCAGTAGAGATCTTCTCATTGGTGCCTTGAAGGAATCAGGCAGAAAATGGGATGATTCCAGAGGTAGAAGTAACTCTCCTTTTATAGGAAAATTTATTTTCTTTTCATATTGACACATTTTTGACCCACTAGATGGTAGATTCATCCAATATACTCTTAATAAAAGATCTACTAATTATCATCTATGTCTCATCTAAAAATTTGTGCTCAATTGGACACATTATGTTGGAGTTATTAATTTTTTATTGGTGGTTTTTTAGACGTAGGATCTATGAAGCATCCATCAAAAATATGTCATTCATTGGCCACCTTAATTGCATCAAAAATCTCTCAAATAAATTTTAGAGGTGTACCTATGTGTCCTAGTTCCATTACATGTGTAACCACCTCCATTGATGGTGTGGAGGCTGAGATAGAGCTCCATTTTGTTGGTGGGGTCCACACTATCCGACTGGAAAATTCTTCAACTTCATTGATTATTTAAGGCATCTATATGCTCGAATCAACCCCTAATCCGGTAGAAAATGTTGTAGATAATTAAATAAGTATTCCAAAACCAAACTAATCAATCCATTTGAAATTATATTTTTATGTAAATGAAAAATATATCATTTGATGTAAACATAAAAAAATACATAATTTGGAACTTATCAAAAATTTTCTCAAAATACATCATAAATCAAAAAATTGATCCATATAATCCCAATAGGATAATTTTGGTGGATTAAAACAATTTAAATGAATAATAAAATGTGGAATATATTATCTCTAAAAATTTCCCTACACTTAAACCATGATTTTCCTCAAGCATAAAATCATATCCTTGAAATTATGAGGGCACCAATGTTACCAGTATTCTTATTCCAAAGTAATAAAATTTAACAATTTTCAATTTAAAATCAATATTTCCAAAATCCAAAAAATATATAAATTTAATTTAATAATTTTTAATGAATCAATTAATTCATATATTATGATTTTCCATATTAAAAAATCATGGAACTTCGCCATTCATTCATTTAAGCTTCTCAATTATTTATTATTAAACTTGCCACATCATGATTTAACTCACCTTTGAATTTATCCACTCATATATCATTATTAAATTCAATTAGAGTTATTCTCATATCATTAAAAAATTCAACTTATCCATAATCTGGCCAAAGAACTACTTTTATTCACTTTGTAAAGAAAAAATACACATAAAATCATGAGGACTTTCAAAAAACGTTCAACTGACTCTCAGGCATATGGTTAGTAGGATTTGAGGCATTAAAAATTAAGGCTCAAGGAGGAGGATAATATCTTCAGTACAATGAATTATCTAAAAAGTAAAATTGTAATGAATTTATCCTCTTCACTATACAACACCTACTTCCCCCAAAACACAATGTATGGTCATGATCAAATTTATGCACCCTCTTAATTTTTTTTCTTTTGTATATTTTTTTCTTCTATAAAAGTTATAATTAGATAAAAAGTCACATACATCACCTAACCACTCATGATAAAATTTTCATTGGTCTGTAAAATGGTTATTTTTGGTTTTCCCAAATCACAACCCATTTTTCTAACTTTTTTAGTTTTTTGTCATTTATTTATTTTTATTTAAGAGGGAAAAATAATGAAGTACAATGAATGATTCCACATCCTTTTAAATGTTTGACAATATAACCCCCACATTTTTTCCAATAAATGTAAATCATCACTTCCACCATAACTCTCTTTACCCCCTCACTTCATCTTTAAAATGTCATGAAACTACCAATAGTAGAGTAGGAACGAATAAAAATGTCTTAAAACATAGATTATCCCTATAAAGGTCATTCATTGGTCATTGTAGTCTAAAATAATGATTGATATAAAGGTGGTATTTAAGGATAAGGGCTTTTCAAAAGATGCATCAATTATTTTAAATGTGTTTTTTTACTTTTATATCTTTGATAAGTTCAAATGAATGTTCTGGAAGGTGACATGTCCCATATCACTGATGAAATATTATCCAGAATAAATAGAAAGTATTTGGTCTATAAACCCTCTCAAAAATGAGACATATGATATTGGAAAATCAATCCTAGCCTGACTTATAATAACTAATCAATATACATATATTTTAGAAATTCAAAGCATGAAAATGGGTGGGAAATTTCATTTACATAAATCAATTAATTCCCTTAAATCATGAGTTCTTATTTAAATATGTATGCTTCATTTCAATAATTTGTTTCCCTATTTTTCTAATTAAATCTCATTAACATTGAAATATAAAACATGGAATCAATGGATTCCTAAGAAACCCATGTCTCCTATTTAAATCAATTTAATCATTAAGTCATTTGTGGGCAAGCAGTTTTAATCATTATATATGAAGACATGTTTTGGACAAGAATATATAAGGTGTTTGAAAGATAAACACTAATAGTGGACTACCTATTGAAATGAATTATTGGTCCTCTTCCTCCAACGCTTGTTGATTCCTTCTACCATCATGATTCTAAAAAAGAAAACTTATTCAATTAATCACAAGGGTCATATCATTTGAGGTCAAAATGAAATGAGCGAGTGGGATGCATACTAGATGAATATGAAATAATAAATTTGAAATATAAACTCCTAATATTAGAAATTATAGTACTAAAAATCTAGTAAAGGATAAATATTGGTACGATCCCCCAAGTGGGCCCTGAATTTTTACTTCCTCAAGAGGGTAGTAATAGCTTTTATACAAAGTATGATGTTGGGTGTATTTTCATGGATTTTAACCACCATATGTGGTTCTTCTGAGATTGCAGGTCCTTGTTATTGTTGAACTGGTTTCCATGGTCAAAGTATTCCAGATCAGCCCCCTTTGTAATGTGGTACAACTTGAATGGCGGGGTAGGATGAAGTAGGGAACCACATCTTCTTTTATTTATACTTTAGAAACATTCTCCTTCTTTTCAATTGTTGGCACAACATGGATTGTATGAATTGAATGGTAAATGGTAAAGTAAGAAGGCCATTTTCAAGGAATGAAATTTAAATTTGATGTCAAAAAAATATTCTCCCTTTCAGAATGATTAACCTCTATCTTTATTTCCTCAAAAAAATCATTGTTGACTTCTTCATTGGATTCCTTGAATTCATGTTCAATAATGTCAGGGAGCTCCAAGTGTTACTGAAATGGTGCATGTTCAATTTCATCCTCTTCTTATAAGGAAAATCAAGTATTGACTAAATATGAAAATTCAATAACATAAGGAGTGTTACTCAGTTAAGATTGAATGAAATCATAAAAATTAGAGTTTAATAAATAATAATCTCCCTTATTTTCTTATGGTTCAATCAATTAATCTGTGGTAAATATATCTTGAAGTTCGATCTTAGTATATGGAGAAAGGTAGTTTGGATCCTATATGTTTTATTTAAATTCTACCATTTGGATGGCATCCTCCTATTACATGGCTAGAGTGTCGTGCAATAGTGGTGGATGTTCTTCTTTACATGGTTTGGAGTGATCAATTAGTTTCTCACATTAATTCCATATTTTATTCTTTTCATTTTGATCTCCCTTCAAGTGTCTCATTAGATAATTTTTTTTCTTATATATCTCCTTGAAATGGTGTAGTGGGGATGAATTAAACATCAGGTACCTCCATATTTACCTTATCTGGTTCTTTCTTTGGCTCGGGGTCAAGTTTCTCTAATGATTTCTAGAAACATTCCTTTAGACATTCAATTTTACTATTTAGTTGTTCTATAGCTACTTTATGTTCATTCACATGAGCTCTATAGTATTCTAAAACAGCTTCCTTTTGCTTTTGTTGCTCTTGTGAGTAGTCATTCCATGAATAGTAATTATAGTTCTGATACATCATGGGAATTTTTCCTTTTTTTTTTGTATTTTTAGATTTTTTAAAATAAAAATCTATCTACAATGTGAAAATAGAAAATGATAAGTACACTACTAATTGGATCCTGAGTAATGGAAATAGTTTTGATGGAAGCCTATTATAGGGCATTGAAAAAAGATAATTATTTTCATAATGCAACATAGAGGTTAAATTTAATTTAAATAAAATTTAAAACTAACATGAAATTACCAAATGTAGTAAATGAAGAAAGATTATAGAAATTATGGGTTGGTTTGTGGGTTCCATCATTCTCCATGATAGTGTTTAAATTATGTTTGATAATTCAATTATGAGATCATATTAATGAAATACTATTATTTTATATATTTGTCTGAAATCATGAATGAATTTAAAAATATTAACTTCTCCTCCTCTAATAATAAAGGTTGATGTCATACCTCAATCGAGAGTGTGACATCATCCAAGACCTGGCTCCATCATATTCCATTTAAACAACTGAATGGAAAAAATCCATCGTATGAAGAGATTGTATCCAGTAGTAGGGATGTAAAAGGGTAGAATAAAATAATAGAAATGGATTTGAATTTAGTTTTGTGTTGGACGATCACCACACCAGTGCACCTCACTCTTTCACATCACAAAATTAATAAAACTTATCAACTAAAACTTAGAATAAAAGAAATTACCACATTCCTCCCCCAGGCCAAGCCTCTAGTGAGCCCATAATCTTTTAGGGTAAGAGGTCATGGTGGATGTGATGGGAATAAGAATATAATTAAAGATGAAGAAAAGATGGAGAGGAAAAAAAGAGGATTGATGGGTGAACAATTAAATAAAAACAATGCATGAATTTATTAGAAATGTAAATTACAATTGAAAACTAAAAAAATGAAAATAAATATATTAAGAAGATGAAATGGGGAAGATTTATAGAAGTCCTCCCTTGATAGAGATATCCTCCATGGTTCCTTGAAGGAATGAGATGGAAAATGGGGTGATATGAGTGGTAGGAGTTCCTCTACTTTAATAGGAATATTTATTTCCTTTAAATGTTGACACATTTTTGGACCCTTTAAATGGTCGTTTCATGCGTATCCCCTTTCATAAAAGACTTTAATAATTTTCCACCATGACGCCTCTCAAAACATTATCTCATTTGGTCACCGTATGTTGGAGTTATGAATTTTTCAAGGGCATTATCTTTTGATGGATACAGTTTCCAGGAAGCATCCTTAAAAAATAAGTCATTCAATAGAAACCTTAATGGATTTAAACTCCCTAAAATTAGTTTTTGAGGTGAAAATATGTTTTATTAGTACCATTCTAGGTGTAATCACCTAAATTGATGGTATGTACCCCCAGAGAGACTTCCATTATGGTGGTGGGGTCCAAATTGTCTGCCTAAAAAAGTTTTCAACTTCATTGATTTTTTAAAGCCTCTATCTGCTCGAATCAGACCTTGATATAGAATTCAATGTTTTAAGAAATTAGATAAGTATTCCAAAAAAACAAACAATCAACTTTAAATTTTATTTTTAATTAATTTAGAAAAATACCCTTGATGTAAAAATGTTTTAAAAAGCCATAAATAAGCGCATTTCACAATTTTGTTCAAAAAACATCACAAATCCAAAATTCATCCATATAAGCTCATATTAATAATTTGGGAGTATTAAGACAATTTAAATTCATAATTTTTTTTGAAAATATTATCTCTATAATTTTACTAGTTATCTTTTGTAAATGACGTAGTGTTTTAAGATGTGGCCACATTTCCATGTTATGATAATCATGCTATATCATGCCTTTATGATAATGTTTCTCTTATTCTCCCTTGATATTTCTATTTCTTAACATGTATTATATTCATCATGATATATATTTTTTACTCCCTTGTTGGGTTTTATAGCTTACTCTTTTCTTATATATGTTCTCAGGTTATCCCATGTAATGCTAAGTATAAAATAATGATGTCGAAATTTAAAATAAGTTTTCAATAAATTGTTTGTATATTATGTCTTAAGTTATCGTAAAATGTTCTTAAATCCTGAAGACACTAGATTTTCCAATCATCTTGGTTGTATTCAGTACATTTTTATGCAATAAATTACTTTTTATAGTGTTATAAAGACTAAGGTTATTATACTTTGTATCATAGGATATGTTTATTTCTTTTTGGAATTTCCATTAGAAAACCCGAGTAAAAGCCATAAGGATAAGACTATGAATAATAAAAATAACTCTATTTTTTTTGAGTGTAGAGTAAGTGGGTTTTAAATAAAATAAATCTCTATCTAGATATAATAAATTAGAGGTGTCTATGGCACAAATGTATCTAAAGGGAAAACTAAAAACACCTCATTGATCTAGACTCGTATGAGAATGGGAGGTTGAAAATAAGCCTTGCTACACTCTCAGTTCGACACTCCAATGGGATATGATCTGGTAAATTCATAATCATAGTATAAACCATTTTTAATGCATCAAAAAAATCACAAAATAATATACGTTAGGAAATAGACCATGGATAAGTTTTACTGAATCCTATAAATTTATATGTCAATAAAATAAATTTAATTTATATGTTATCTATTTTTGTAATTGGATTCCCCTTTATGTATTTAAACATTTAAAATACTTTCCAAAAAAATTTCCTTTTATTCAAGCCAATGGTTTGTAATATGAGGGATCATGCTACCAAATAATGCAAAGATCAATGTTATGACTATTGTACTGAGGCGGGAATCAAAAACATTTTCACAATATGCTCCTAGAGAACTCATTTTCTGAATACAAACATGGTTTAATAGTAATGTAAAAACCTCCTAAAAAATAACAAGTTGCAATTGAGGGATTCATGAGTCACATGCCTACTATATTGAATGGATCATCTGATCCCTTAATCTCTGTAGAATGGATCAACTCCCTTGAAAAGATCATTTATATACATCAATGTTTTGAACAAGTAAAGGTTTTTATAGATGTTTTTCATACGGAAGATGAAGATGATTAATGGTGTATATTAAAAAAAAACATTGGAAGCCTGAAGAAGACATGGAGGATATGCGATGGGAGGATTTCCTGAAAATGTTTTTTGATAAATATTTTCCATCCACCCTTCGTCTTTAAATGGAAAGATATTTTATTTCTCTCAAGAAAAATGATGATGAATCTATTGGCATGTACAAGAATGAAATCACCAGACTTGCATGATACGCCTCTAGTTTTTTGATTACCCCCTGATTTATTGTTAACCACATCGTTGGTGGGTTAAAACATAGATTATGGATTTTCCAGGAGATCTGTGACAATGAAATCTATGAGGAGATTTTCTGATGTGCCCTCAAAGTTGAGATGAAGATCAAAGAATATCTAGTGTATCATGCAGATAAGATGCAGAAGGTGGACATTAATTTGGATTGTTCAATGGGTAAATTCAATGTTGGAACGAAATTATAGCATCCCACGTGCCAATGTTGCAAAAATAATGACATTGAAAATTTCTTAAAGGAGATGAGGAAACTAATTAGTTGCGGGAAGGATGGCCACCTCGCCAGTGATTGCTGGAAAGAAAACCCACTATTGCGATAGAGGAAAGGAACACTGTGTTGGATATTAAATGAATTTTTTAATGCTAAATCAATAATTAACCGGGTCAATTTGAAATATAATTCCCTATGTAAAGGGTTTTTAGAGGCAACCAAAAACAACCAAGGAAAAAAGGAGAAATTGTTCTATCACTACCACCAAAGTGAATCACAAAAATGATGCGGTGATAGGTACACTAGATATTTATTCAGGAATTGGGAACACACTTTTTGATTTTGGTTTTATGAATTCTTTTATACCTCAAATGTTTTGAAAAAGAATCAAAAGATCAACAAAAATAATGGAAGTAGAGATGTCATTGAAAACAAAAAATGGGGCAATTTTTGAATCCCATGAATATAATTCCACCCCAATCATAATATTTGGATTAATATTACCAGAGAACCTCATCATACTTCGAATAGTGGAATTTGATGTAATTCATGGCAGGGATTTGATTTCCCAATATATATCCAACAATTAATTGTCACAAGAGGGATATAAATCTCTATATGGTGAATAAACCCCCGATTCTATACATGTGAAAGGTGGATGATGAATATTATTTATCACCATAATCTCAACCATAGATATTTCATCCCAATGAGAACATGTATATTTCTGACATTATTGATTCTAAGGAAGGAACCATCCTCGAAGACATTCCTATTGTGTGGGAATTCACTGATCTGTTTCCTATGGGATTGCATGGTCATCCTTATAGAAGTGATGTTGAATACTTGATTGATCATATACCTAGGGTGTTTTCAATATCCAAGAATCCTTATAGAATGGTTGTTGAGGAGCATGCGCAGGTAATGAAACAACTACAAGAGAATCTGGATTAAGGGTTTATACACTTGAGTACTTCACCATGGGGTGAACTAGTACTCTTTATCAATTATAAGGATGGTTTAATTTTCCTTTTAATTGATTATTGTGAGCTCAACAAAATTATGATAAAGAAAAAGTACCCTTTTCCATGAATTGATGTCTTGTTTGACCAGCTATGTGGATCACAATACTTTTACATAGTGGATCTATGATTGGGATATTACCATGTAAGGGTGAATAAAGAGGATATTCCCAAGGATACTTTCCATACAAGGTACATGCTTTATAAATTCATTGTAATTCTTTTTAAACTCACAAATGATCCAGAAATCATGATGGACATGATGAATATATTCTTTGGAGATTACCTTAACAATTTTTTAATCATTATAGTTGATTATATATATACTCCAAAACCAAGGAGGATAATGACATGAATCTAAGCACTATACTAGAGACCATGAAAAAGGAGAAGAAATATGAAAAGTACAAAAACTGTTAGTTTTAGTTGATGGAAGTATCATTATTTGGGAATATCTTCATAAGAAATGGGATACATATGGATCCTTACAAAAAAATAAATTAAAGGATGTTAGATTCCAACATCTATGACAGATATCAATTGATTCCTAGGGTTAGCTGGATATTATCGCTGATTTGTGAGAAATTTATCACCTTTTTAAAACCCCCATACGAAGATAACATATAAGGGAGTCATGTTTTCATGGAATAATGACTGTTAAGAAACCATCATGGATTTTAATAAGAGGTTTATCACTACCCCTATTCTCACACAACCCACAAGTGGGGAGATTTTCATAATCATTAGTGATTCTTTGATGAAAGGCACAAGCTATGTGTTGATGTAGAATGATAATGTCTTTTCCTATGCGTCAAGGATGTTGTAAATTCATTAGAAAGACAATCACATTCATGATCTGGAGTTGCAGAAATTATCAATTTCATATAAAATATGGTGGTTTTATCTCTTTGTGTAAAAGTATGAAATATATATAGATCAAAAATGTCATAAATAAATATTCACATTGAAATATACAAACAAGTGCCAAAGAAAGTGGTTAGATCTCATCGAGGATTATGACTAGTAAATCCATCACCACCCTAGGAAAGTGAAAAAGGTAGTAGATGCTCTAAGTAGAATGTACCCAGTGATACATTCATTGAATAGAATTGAGAAGGATCCAACGTACTTATATTTGATGAAGATGGGAATGGGAATTATAATAAATTGAACATCATCAATCCTATCAGAAATGATTTCTCAACCATATCTTTTGGAATGGATAATGGATTCTAAAAAAGATGATGTGGAAATTCAGATGAAATTGGAAAATATTAGAAAAGGAAAATACTCAAAGTTCAATCATAATAAAGAAATAATTGTGAGATTTGGGTCAAGACTATGTGTTCTATCAAATCTAGAGTTAAATAATGTACTTTTGGATGATGCACATAGTTCAAATTTTTTCGTTAACCCCGGAACAAAAAAATGTACCAGGATCATTAGGACCATTATTGGTGGGATAACATGAAGATGGAGATCTCTAAATATACATCAAAGTACCTGGTATGTTTTCATGTGAAGGATTAGAGGCATAAGTCTAATGGGATTATGAAACCATTACCCACACCAACATGGAAATGAGAGAACATCACAATTGACATTTTCGAAGGTCTTCCAAAAAAATCCTAAGGAAATAATTATATCTAGTTTATTGCAGATCATATTACAAAGACTGAACACCTCGTTGAAATTTTATAGGATTTCTCATTGGATCAACTGAAAAGATATACATCAGAGAAGTGGTAAGGCTTCATGGTGTATCATTATCGATTGTATCGGACTGAGATCCATGATTCACCTCTATGTTCTGGAAAAGTCTCTAAAACACTCTGAATACTGAGAAAAACATCACTACGGATTATCATCCTCACACTTATGGACAATCTGATAGGACTATCCAACCACTTGAGAAAATGTTGAGATCATGCTCAGTATACATCAAAGGAGGATGGGATAAACATCTTCCTATGGTTGAGTTCGTTTACGACAATAGTTTCAACTCAAGAATCCAAATGGATCAAATGAATCCCTTTCTGGGAAGAGGTGTATAACACTATCATGTTGTTTTGATGTTAGGGATCAAAATTACTAGGTCCATAAATGGTTTATGAAATTTTGGGGAAGGTTAAGATCATCCAGTACCACATCAAAGCCTCTCAGAGTCATAAAAAGTGTTATGCCGACAACTATTGATGAGACCTAGAGTTTGATGTTGGAGATATGGATTTCCTCTGCCAATATCCATGGAAGGGAGTGATGATATTTGAGAATAAGGGAATGATTAATCCAAGGTATATCATCCCTTTTCAAATCCTTTATTCCATAATAGCAGTGGCATATAGACTAGAAATTCAACCGATCCTGTATTAAGTACATGATGTATTAAATGTATCAAACATGATGAAATACATAATAGACCAATCACATATACTCAATCCCATGGTGGTTCCGTTGGAGAGTTACATATCTTATGAAGAGAAGCTGGTGATGATCTTAGATTATAGGGAAAAAGTTCAACGAAATAATACAATGGACCTCGTCAATTTTTTGTGGAGAAAACAAAAGTATGAAAAAACAACATGGGAAACCAAGGATGTGATGAGGTAGATTTACCCTCATCTATTTTAGTGTGGGAAAAGGAAATTTCGGGGGGGGGGGAATTCTTAAGTGGGAAGGCTGTAATGACCTGATCATTTATGAATAAAATTACAATTATTTTAATTTCTTAGGGATATATACATAACATGCTCATTTTTATTATTGGGTTTAAATTACCATTATGTATCCTTACCTTTTATAATAAAAACATTGAATAGTGATCACATGAATAGTATAAATATAGGTTTTTAACAAATCCTTTTGACAAATACAAAAGAACTGATTCCCTAAAATAGTTGGATCACACCTTATGAATCCATTTTAAAAAAACTTATGAGTGATATATCATTTTAGGGATATTCCTTAGACCAATACCATTTTGAGATCCAACAACGTATGCATGAGCGAAACTGTTTACAGGAGAAGTTCATGCCCATCAAGATCAGAGACAAAACTTTGTTCACCAAACGACCCCATGAAAGCCCCACTATCACACACCTTACTCTTAGGGAATATGTTGGTGTAATAAATGGATTTGTTACAAGATAATAGAATTATTATTATGTTCATTATTTTTTATAGAATAATGTATATACATTCAATCTTTTATTCATACTTTTTATATTATATTTAAAGAACAAATAATATTTTTGTTTATTATTAAAATATAATTAATAAATCTATTTTAATAAATTAATGCATTTAGGAATTAAATTTTATTATAATAAAATGTTATTATTTAATTAATATAAAATAACATATAATTTTTATGAAGTCAATTGTAATTTTTATTAAGGTTTGAAAACTGTTTTTTTTTCAAAACCCATCAATAAATGCTGGCTTTTATATAAAAAGAAAAAATTAAAAATTAAAAATTATTATTTATAAAAAATGAATATTATTTTTTAAATTTGGAAGTTGAAATTATCCAACAGTAAAATTTTCACAATTTTCTAAGACTGTCTAATTTTGGGGTAGAAATTAAATATCCAATAAATTTATACTTTGTTTTATAACATCATAAGGACCCAATTGTGATGTGGTAAAATAATATAATGGGTATCCTCGTCCAAATGTATTTTTTCCATTAAAATAATATAATTTTAGATTTATTTGATTTATTTCAAAATTCACAGTGAATCTTCTTAGACATATAAAATATGTTATGATTTTAAAATCATTTCCATGAATGTGTGACTCACCTCCACATAAGAAAGGGAAATATTTTTACAAATTTGTCCCTTAGACTTTTAAAAAATGTATAAAACTACCCATTTAATTAATAAATTGGCAAAGAACAGTCGATGGTTCGTGGTTTTTAATATTTTAGTGTCTTGGGTCCAATAAAAAATACTAAACAATTCCCCCCCTTTCTATTTTAACCCTCCAAAAAACCCATTTATCTTCACTCAAGCTCTTTGATGTCTGACTACCCTATTCTTCATACTCCCTAAAGTCATCCCAAGGTTCCACCATGCTCCCGAGAAGCGTCTCTCATGTCTTTGAGATCACACATCCAAGTAAGGGATCTTCCATCCTAATCTTTTATCAATAATTATTATCATGTAATATCTTTTAATTTATTTTATTTCAATATTGGGATATTCTATTAATCATCCTACACACATCCAGTAATATTTATAGATTATTTGAGAAAATTTAACTTTGATTTATTCCTATTAATAACCCTTATGTACACCCCTTACCCTAATGAATTTTTTGTAAGGGATCCACAGATGCCTTCCTATCTCATTCCTATAAATGTTTCGTTATATTTTTATACCCTTTTAATTTTCAATTAAAATGATGGGTATGTTTTTTAACCTCACTCATACATCCCTTATTTTGTTGTAATGATGATATACCCCATTAAATCTCATTAATACCTCCCATGTACACAAGTCACCATGTCGAAATTTTGTAAGGGGTTTCACTATCCTCATTTCCATTGAAGTATTTCTCTTATATTATTCATCTCAAATTCCATTTCATATGTAGTTATATTATTCTCCACGACCCCCTAACTACCCAATTCATTTATAAATAATTAGAGACCCATTTCTCTCTCATAACCCTATTTTATGAATCCCCATGTGTGTCATTACGCTGTAGAAATTGCACCGTGATTTTTCAGGCCAAAATCATTATGTAGTGAATACCATTCCAATTTCCAAATTAAGGGTATTCATGTTTATTCACATATACATATAGCATATAGACTTTAATTTATTTATTCCAAGTTACATTATCTTAAAATAAATGATGATGTTGAATGGATCTATGTTATATGATCCTTGTGGAACACATAAGCATGAGATTGAAATGATCATGAATGGTGTGCCATGATATCACTCCAAGGAATTGGGTAGTGATTAGTATCAAAATACATCATTTTTGTACATGTGTTTACCTAACTTCATTATAGGAATTTTTTCCAACATGTTGTGATATGGGTTTACCTGATTCCATTATGTTAATTATATAGTTTATGTTGCAACATTTCCATGTTATTATAATCATGCTATATCATGACATTAAGTTCATATATTTCTTCTACTCCATTGACATGCCTATTTCCTAACATGTATTGTATTATTAATTTTATTCCTATTTTACTCCCTTATTGGGATATTTAACTCACCCTTTTATGTATTTCCTCAGGTTATCCCATGAAAATATAAGCATGGAAAAATGTTGTGGTCTTGTAAAAGAATTTTTCAAGAATGATGTTGTATTTTATGACATAAGTTGTCATGTAATGTTTATAATCCCCAAAGTCACAAGACCTCTCGATATTTTGGTTTTATTCAGTGATGGATTGCCTAATAAATCATGCTTAGGTGTGTAATAAATACTAGGGTTGTTATATAGTTTGTCAATGTGGTTGATACATTTACACCCAAAAATGAAAATAAATCCACAAACTGGCCACCCAAATAATTTCTCATGACCCATGGTCACCTCCTAGTCATCATACAACCAAAATATAAAGAATTATTTTATGGAAAACCTATAAATATTTCATGTACCGTCCCTTTACCTACATCATCCAAAACCAAGTTAACATATAAAAAAATGTGTGTATATTTCTTGTGAATAGTTTCAGAATAAGATACTATCATGAATCAATTCAGTCCCTTTTATTATTCATCACTCAAATTTTAGTTATAATTGTAATTAGAAAACATGTTTGAGGATTTTTGTTTAAAATAAGACCCAAACACTTTCATTTCCTATGATATGACCATATATTTTTGAAAGCATGAAAATAATGAAAAATTGGCATGATAAACTAATAAAAATTTATCATAATGCATAATATTAATTTTAACATAATGAATAGTATAATTTAATTTAATCATATAATGGGATAAAAAATAAGTTTTAATGCACAATATAAAATAAATATACAACAAAAAAATAGTGTATAATGACCATAATCATATCTAAGACAACATAGAACCTCAACTATAGATTACTTTGGATTATAATGTAATCCCAATAGAGTCATACCCCTACCTATCCACATGGACATATTTGGTGGAAACATAAATATTGAAAAAAAATTATTTATGGACCCTTATCTAGAGAAAATCATACATAATGTTGTACTCATTCTAGATTTATCCTTACCAATGGAGCCTCCCATGTAAATAATCCTATTTAAATAAAATAAGTCAATAAAAATATTTAATAATTCTCATTTCATTTCCCTATGAAGCTCTATACCATATCCTGTACCATATATTCAATAAAAAAATAATCAATATAGAATACATTGCATTTTATAAAAAATTTAATAACGGATATATGTGTTAGAGGTCACTCATAATACATAAAAATATAATAATAAAAATAATAAAATTTGAAACTATAAAATAGAAATGGATCATGAGACCACCTTTATATAAAATCGAGAACATCCTAAAACCACATTGTAAATAAATTTCAATTAAATAATGTCTTTGAGAAAAATAAAAATCTTATTTTATGTGATTTCAAATTCACTTTGAAATCATAAACATTGAAAAATAATGTAAACACCCTTTCGTGTTGTAGATATCCCAATGAAACATTGAAAACATGTATATACCCATTATATACTCCATGTAGATTACTAATTCTATATTTAATTAATTATTACAATATCATTCACATAATGTTAAGAATAAAATTTTTAATATCATTGGAACAAATACCATTTTCAATTAATATTATATAAATTATTTAATAAATAAGAGACTAAAATGAAAGAGTTCCTTTAAAATTCATAAAAACTAAAAATACATTGATTATCACAATCCTATATTATGGTTTTTAAACATTCCATGTATGCATGAAATATAAAGGAAAACATAAAAATAGGGGATACACAGAAGAGAGGAATAGGATATAAAATTGGAATTTAGGATTGAACTCAATAATCAATTAAGGATAATGGTAAAACACTAATGGATTCCAAATGAAATATGAATCAATGGATGAAGTGGATTACCTATATTAATTGATGGAAAAGGGGGAGTGTAAGAGGAATCTCTAATGAAATTGTGAAAAGGAAATTAATATTTTATAAATATCTGGGAAAGATTCACAATTTGGTCATATAATTAAATAAATCACGCGATAACTAGGAATGTGATTATAGAAAGGGATATCCATCTAAAATATATTAAAATTTCTCTTATTTTTTTAATCATTAAAATTATCGTGTAATAAAATGTCACGACCCGTCCCCTGGGGCCCATGCTGTGACTACCTTAAGCCCGCCTTCCATAGGCCAGGGGTTGGTGAGTAACACCGAAAGGTGTATTCCATATAACCAGGAAGGCATTTCCTTATATCCTGAAAAAACAAAAAACCATGCACACATCAGGATACGAACATAAGTAAACTATATAGAAAAACCTGTGCTGAATATAAGAGGGGTTGGAATACAAGCCCAATAGTATAGGTACAAGTATAACTAAAATACAATACAACTGAAGAAAGTGAAAAAAAACTACTAGGTTGTTCTCCAAGTATCCTACCTGAATGGTAGGTACAGGTCGCCTCCTAAACTCTCCACATCGACCCGTCTCCTCTGAGTACCGACATGTCGAATGATCCACCTCCAGGAACTGTCCAGTCCTGGTACCCTTGTCCTCAGTCTACGTTGTCCCTCATCTGCACCAAACACAACAAGGTGTGGGAATAGCGAGTACACTGGTGAGTATAACGATACTCAGTAAGGACCCTGGGACCCTCAAGGTCTCAAAACATACACAAAGGATAAATCACATAGCCTGAAATCAACTGACAACACTACATAGGTATATTCCCATACTTATACCTAAGTTATCAAGCTTTCCCATCTCAGTCATGAGGAAGCACAGAGTCCAAATCAAAATCCCATGCTCAACTGTTCCAAAAAGGAAAGAGTACCACAAATGTAAGTACCACATAGGTAAGCCACATAGAAGAATACCACTAAGGTATTACCACAAACGAAAATTACCACACAGGTACGAACTCAGCTCACACAAGTTATATCCTAGGTACCATAGTAAAGATGATTAGATGTAACTACTGAATCATATTTCTCTATTAGGAGGCAGAACCACAAAGGATCCTAAATAATCATAAGACCCACAGAGGATCATAGTACATCGTCAGACCCACACAGGACCCGAGTACCTTTTCAGATCCACACAGGATCCCAGAACATCGTTATACCCACACAGGATCCTAGTACATCGTCAGTACATCGTCAGAACCACACTTGATCCTAGTATATCATCATTACATCGTCATAAACACACAAGATCCTAGTTCATCATCAGTACATCATCAAACCCACACATGATCCTTGTACATCGTGAGTACATCGTCAGACCCACATAGGATACTAGTACATCATCAGTACATCCTCAGACCCACACAACATCCCAGAACATCGTCTGTAGGTTTTCAAACCCACAAAGGATCCTAATACATCATCAGTACGTCGTCAAACCCACACAGAATCCTAGTACCTTGTCAGTACGTCATCAGTACGTTGTCATAGCCAGTTACAGGATTCCCTCATGAAGCTAGCTCGCCTTAGGGAGGGTCCAGTTCTCAAGCCATTGGTAGATAATTTGACTGCTATGATGTCCCACGAAGAAGTATCCCAAAGGAAATCCATGTTATAAGGGTATCAGTGCAACTGACAGTGCGTTAAACAGATGCCCGATCTGTAAGTTATTATCCATTTAGTCCCAAGGGCCTGGTTGGATTCGTGATCGATCCAACCCAATATTCCCCAACATTGTCCAAATCTCCAGTGGGGTATACCAAAGGGACCATCTCGCTCCAAGATTTCTATCCCCATATAAGGTTCATCAAATGGACACTCGGTGCCAATATTATGGGAAAAAGAGCAGAAATGGGTCGATGTGGGACTGGGTCCGGTCCCACCAGTTCGGATTGACCCGACACAACCAGGCCCGTTGGGTCCGGCCCAACCCGACCCACGCTGGGTGACCCGGCCTAGTGGTGGGGCATTAGTGCGGCAGCACGTGGGCCGCGGGGCAGCATAGGGGCATCGGGGTGATGCAGGTGTCGCTGGACAACAACAGGGGCCGCAGGGAGGTGCGCGAGCCGCGGAGTGGCACAAGGGCTGAGAGGTGGCGCGAGGAGCCGCATGGCTGTGTGAGGGGCCGCTGGGTGGCGTGATGGGCCACAGGTCACATGAGGGCCACGGTGCGGATGTCCGCCACAGCTGGCCGGATGGCCAGCCGTCCCCTCTGCTGGAGCAGTCGTGCATCGTGCCTTCACTGGGGGGAGGTTTGGTCGGTTGTGCATCCTTTACCACTGTGGCATAAGCCACAGTTCTCTTTTGCCAAGAGGCGCGGTCGGGCTTTCTCCTTCATCGTGAAAAAACACAGTAAATAATCCCAAGAATTTCAGAGAAGTTGGGCAATGTTGTTTGGGCCGCACTCTCCACGTTAGAATGGTAGAAAGCGGTTATGATTCCTTCTTGAATTACAAAGAGTCTTCAAGAATGGGAATGGGGAAAAATCAAAACAACAATCCCTACCTTGTCATTCATTGGAGGATTTCAGGAGGAATAAGTCCAAGTTATTGGAGAACGTCGGCATTCATCGTTGGGGTGACATTCTTCGTTTGGAGTAGTGTTCATCGTTGGAGTGAATAATCCTCCAAAATCTCTCCTCTTGTCAATCCATTCCCCCTATTCCACCCGAAATAATGAGATGCCAATATGATATGTTTTAACAATTTAATTGTTGGAACAAATGAAATTGGAATCATTAATTTTTTGTTGGATCCAAAATGTTAAAGGGGTGTTGGTATAAATAATGATGGGAGGAAGTCCAAGAGCTAAATCTTCATTAATGAGGGAGTTTAAGGGGTTTCTTCCATTCAGAGGACTCGGGTGGTCCCCACCACTAGTATTTAAATTGGGGGTTTTAGGCACGGGTGGTCCCCACCAACATAACCCATGTGGTAGGTTTTAGTTCTGGTGGTTCCCACCTTTTTAACATCCACATGGGAGGTTTCAACAAAAAAATAAAAATTTCAATCCTTTTTATTTTATTTTATTCCTTCACAAAAAACACAAAAATCAAATTTCACCCTCGAGCAACTGCCGTCAAGGTGAATGTCTCCGTAAGTGAAAAATGGTGTTGCGAGTTCAATGGTGTCCTTAGATGTAAATTCTGAGCACCGTTTAAGACGTTACAAAAACACACTTGCACATTTACTGAACATACCTAAGAAAAGATTAGAAATTGATTCTTGGCACACCGAGCCTCGGAATAACGCACCCTAAATTTCCACGAACTCATAAAATTCCCATATAATTAAAAAAAATTAAATATAAATTAAAGTTCTTTATATTCTCCCCACCTCAAGGCTTTGTGTCCCTAAAAGTAACATCACAAAACTAAGAAAACATGTGGGGGTATTGAGCATGAATCTGAGCCTCCCGCTCCCATGTGCTCTCTTGGAGGTTCCTGTGCTTCCAGCGAACGTGCACCATAGGTATCGAATGCCCACGAAGGACCTGATCCTATCGATCCTCAATATCTACTGGAACCTCCTAAAAATTTTCCCCATCGTCAACGTCCAGCTCACTGCGGTCGATGATGTGGGAAGGGTCTTGCATGTATCTCCTCAGATGGGATATGTGGAAGACGTCGTGCACCCGATGCAACTAAGGGTGAAGTGCTAAGCGGTACGCCACCTCACCAACTTTGCTAAGGACCTGGAGGGTTCAATGAGCCTCATAGATTACTTCTGCCTTGGCCACATCTCTATAAACCTCATTGGGGTGAGACCCGTAGAAAGACGTGGTCACCATCCTTGAACTCCATTGGTCTCTGTCACCTGTTGGCATAAGACTTCTGCATGCACTGTGCAGTATTATCCGCTCCTGGATGATCTTCACTACCTCTATGGTTTCTCATACCATCTCTGGTCCCATGAGTGCTAACTCCCTGAGGTCTGTCCATCACAATGATTATCTGCAACATTTCACCAACAATGCATCAAAAGGTGACATCCCAATGGTGGAGTGATATCTTTTTTTGTACACAAACTCCACCAGAGGGAAGTGATCCTCCAATCTATGACCGATGTCAAGGATGCAATCACGTAGCATGTCCTCAAGGGTCTGAATGGTCCGCTCGTTCTGACCATCCATCGGAGGATGGAAGGCAGTTCTCAATTGAAGTTGTGTCATGGAAACCTCCTACAACCCATTCCATATCCGGGAAGTGAAACGTGTATCACGATCAGAGACAATCGTCGAGGGTACTCCATGTAGCCGCACAATATCTTCCACATAGAGGCATCCCAAACTCTCTGTTGAAACCTGATCTCTGATCAGTATGAAGTGGGCTGACTTAGTGAGTCATTCCACGTTCACCCAGATAGAATCATGGACTCTGGATGTACGTGGAAGTCCTATCACGAAATCCATGGATATCCTATCCCACTTCCACTCTGGGACCTCTAAAGGATGAATAAATCCTGCTGGTACATGATGCTCCGCCTTCACTTGCTGACAAGTGAGTCACCGAGAGACAAACTCTGCTACTTCTTTCTTTATTCCTAGCCACCAGTGCTCTCATCGGAGATCCTAGTATATCTTTGCCACTATTAGATGTACCTCTAGTGGGGCGGTGTGTATCTCCCTCAACACATCCTCTCGAACTGGCACGGGTACCATGGTACGTCCTCTGAAGAGAATGACATGCTCCCCACATTTAGAAAATACATTAGGTGTATGTCCTGTGGATATCTGAGCACATCAAGACTTACAGTATGTGTCCCCACGATGTGCCTCCCTAACTCGCTGTAGAAGTTGGGGAGTGACTATAAGAGACTAATGAAAAGCTACTCCATCCCAATCCACAAACGATATCTATAAAGCAGCCAGCTCCTCCGTCTCCTCACCTAGCAGCTATATACCAGATCTCATGCTTAGTGCATTGCTACAATGTTACACTACCCAAGAGTATAGATTATCTCAAAGTCATAATCCTGGATGAACTCAAGCCAACATCCCTGTCTTAGGTTCATGTCCATCTGAGGGAAGATATACCTGAGAATATTGTGATCAGAGTAAACTGTAAAATGATTTCCCAAAATGTAATGTCGTCACATCTTCAAGAATAAGAACACTGTTTCTAACTATAGGTAATGGGTAGCGTAGTTCTGATCATGTTGTCTAAGCTATCGAGAACCATATTCAATAACTACTCACTCATGCATCAGGAAACATACAGAACGGTCCCTGATGAATCACAGTAGACAATGTACCCTACGCCCTCCTCTAGATTCCTCAAGATGGGGGCACTAGTCAGCCTCTATCTCATCTCTTGAATGCTCTGTTGGCATCTCTCTGACCACATGAAGGGTTGCCCAATCTTTTTCAATGCTGATAATGGTGATGCAACTCTAGAGAAATCTGGCATAAACCTCTAGTAGTATCCAACATAACCCATGAAACTCTGTACCTCTGTCACACTCCTGGTTGGTTCCCAAGCAAGTACCGCCTCAATCATTACTGGATCTACTACAACTCCAGACTCTAATATGACATGTCCTAGAAAGTGAACCTCTCAGATCCATAACTGGATCTTCGAGAGCTTAACATAAATTTGGTGCTCTTAGAGTGTGTCCAAAACTATCTGCAAATGATAGGCATGCTCCTCTTTAGTAGCCGAGTAGATTAGAATGTCAGCAATGAAGACCTCCACAATGAGATCAAGGTATGGTTGAAAGATCATATTCATGAGACCCATGAACATTGCTGGAGCGTTGGTTACGCTGAATGGCATTACCAAGAACTCGTAAGGGTTGTACCGATATCTGAAATTCATCTTCTGCACATCATCGTTTCACACTCTGAGCTGGTGATAGCCAGATCTGAGGTCTATCTTAAATAACCACTGTGCTCCATTCATCAGATCAAAGAGGACTTCAATCCTCGGGAGTGGGTACTTATTCTTCACGGTCACGTTTTTTTGTTCTGATTGTCAACACAAAGTCTGGAGATCCATTCTACCTTCTTGGAGAACAAAAATCAAGGCAACACAATGAAAAACACTGGGCCGAAGGAACCCTTTCCCCCTATAATTCCTCAAGCTGTAACCATAGCTCACGAAGATCTACAAGAGCCATCCGATATGTTGTTGTAGATATCAGTGCCATACCGAGGTAAAATTAAATATAAATGTCAACCTCTATATGAGGAGGTAGACCTGGAATATCATCAGAGAAGACATCTGTATACTGGTCCACCATTACAGTATATCTCGAACTCTCCACATCAACCGCTCCGGGGGTAAGGCTAGCCAACTGATGAGTGATTGGTTTCACTCTCTTCTGGGTAACTCTATCTTGTGATGAAAAGGGTCCCTTCTCACCGGTGAAGGTAAACCACATCCCATCCGTGCGGACACACCACACATTTCACCTAATACAGTCAATCTGAGCATGGACTGTAGATAACCAGTCCATACCCAAGATGACGTCATAAAGCCTTGACACTACTACTATGAGATCCCAGCCAAAGATCTCGCCTCCTAGAGTAAGCTGATACTACCAGAACCAGTGCGCAATCATCGAATCCTCTCTCGTAGGAGTCTCTAGCAGTAAGGATTGAGTTGACGGCTCCATCAGAATCTGAGAGCTCCAAACGAGGGAAGTGGAAATAAAAGAATGATTGAAACCTGTGTTTATAAGTACAATAACTAATGTGGAGTAGACACATATCATACCTCATATCATCTCTAGTGCATCGTGATTGTAGGCCTCAACTACTTGGAGTAGAGCTCACCCCTGTGCTCCTGCTCCCTGTGGTCGGTGTGGACCACCTGGTTGTTGTGGCAGTAACATCTCGAATAATCGTCCACTGCCAGCAGCATATCTATCTCCTCTATAACATCTGCATGCTCCCTGCGGACCTCATCGATCGAACCTCTTTCTCTGCCTAGGTTGTCCCTCGACCGTCTACTGATCATCTATATGGAGGGTCGGTAAGTCATGATCTATGTGACCCTACCCGCCGCATGTGAAACACTGCATGTTCCTTACATGACTGGCTCTGTCTCTAGTACCCTACACAACTGACCTTGAGTCATGCTGTCATCCACCAGTAGGGCTGGTCCTCGTAGAGCTCTATGACATTTGTCTGATGCCATATGCAGAGGACTCCGATGTGTGACGTCCGGTGGTGGGTATCGATGTTGGTGACTGCTCCTCAAGAAAACTCTCTACATAGAGGGCTCACTCTAACACCCCCGCATACATCAGGACGCTGAGAGAAATCATCGAAGCCCTGATCTCCTGCCTGAGTCCCTACTCAAAGGTCTGGGACATGAAGAATGGGTCATGCACCATAATAGTGGAGTAGCGTGAACGGTCTTTGAACCTCGCTGATTACAGATCCACTGTAATGATTCCATACTGCAGATGAAGAAGCTCATATATGTTCCCTGCGCGAAGAGTTGCTGGGAAAAACTCAGCCAGAAACAGGCTCTCGAAGTATATCCAGAGAAGTGTCACCTCATCGTGAACTTGGGAGCATCAAGCACCACCATATTCCTTCTGTTGACTATAGAAGACTTCTGGAAATGATCACCATGAGATCATTCGCTGTCCTTAATAGTCGAAAAACACTAACCACAGCCTCTAACTAATCCTCAGCCGCCTGTGGGTCCATCTCTTCCTCGAACCGGGGTGGCTTCTGCCACTAGAACTCATGAAATGCGCTCATGCGGCGTGCATCCCCGACTTCTAAGGGTTCTAGCATCGATGGTCGAATGGGTAATGGTATAGCTGGTGCCTCCGCTAGTGCCTCTACTAGAAGAGGGCCCTGCACTGTGGCCTCGTTGCTCAGTGGGATATCAGTGTGTACTATATCCAGAACCCTAGATGGATATCTGCGTGGAGGCATCCTGAAAAAAAATAGGTGCACCACAGTAAATAAGTTTTTCGTGGTGGGAAGAATCATAGATATCATAAAGAAATCTCTTGAAAACACACACGCAATCAGTGTTTTCATGTGCTGAGTTGGAAATTAGAAGTCAGGATCCTGGTGTAGGGATACGTCGGTCACCGCACCAACAGTGGATTCCCTAAACTAATAACCACAATCACTACAATTAACACTATTTTCGTTAAAAATATCAAAGTATCATGTTCTACGGTACAACAGACTCCTCTGATACCAATTTTTCATGAGCCGTCCCTCGGGGCCCGTGCCATGACAACCACAATCTTGCCTTCCATAGGCCAGAGGATGGGGACTAGAACCGAAAGGTGTATTCCCTAAAACAGGGAAGGCATTGCCTTTATATTCTATAAACACATGTAACCAAGCACAAAACAAGATACAAACACAAGTAAACTGTATAGAAAAAAGAGTTCTGAAAGTAAGAGGGGCCAGAATACCAGACCAACAGTAAAGGTACAAGTATAACTGAAGTAAAATACAACCGAAGAAAGAGAAAGAAAATTACTGGGTCATCCTCCGAGGTTCCTAACTAAAGGGTTGGTATAGATTTTCTCCTAATAACTCCACATCTGTTCATCTCCTATGTGTACTGACATGTCGTATGGTCCACCTCCGGGCACCTTCCAATCATGGTACCCTCATCCTCAGTCAGCGATGTCTGTCATATGTACCAAACACAAAAAGGTGTGGACATATCTTGTGCATGGGTGTGTATAAACCTACTCAATAGGGACCCTAAGACCTTCAAGGTATCACAAAATCCTCCAAGGATTAACAACATAACATGAAATCAGCTGACAACAGTACTTAGGTATATGCCCATACATATACCTATGTTATCATGTATGCCCATCTCAATAATGAAGAAACATAGAGTCCAACTCAAAATCCCAAGCTCAACTATTCCACAACGTAAGGAGTACCACAAAGGTAATTACAACATAGGTAAGACACAAAGAAGGATACCACCAAGGTATTACCACAAATGAAAGTACCACACAACTGCAAACTCAGCTCACACCAGGTATATCTTACATATAATAGTAAAGATGATTAGATGTACCTATTGAATCATCATACTATATTAATAGGCAGACCCACGAAGGATCCAAAATCATCATCATACCCACATGAAATCATTGTACATCGTCAGACCCACACATGATGCAAGTACCTCGTTAGACCGACAAAGGATCCTAGTACATTTTCAGACCCACCAATGATTCTAGTACATCATCAGTGCATCGTAAGACCCACACATGATCCTAGTATATCGTTTGTAAGTCGTCAGACCCACATAGGATCCTAGTACATCCTTAGTACGTTGTCAGACCCAAACAGGATCCTAGTGCATCATCAGTAGGTCGTTATACCCACACATGATCCTAGTACATCGTCAGTACGTCGTCAGACCCACACAGGATCCTAGAACATCATCAGTATGTCGTTAGACCCACACAGGAAGAAGTTGAAGTTGTTGCAGAATGTTGACGTTCTTCGATGGGGAAGCGTTCTTCATTGGAGAGAATAATCTTCCAAAATCTCTTGTCTTGCCAATCCTTTCCCCCAATTCCACCTAAAAGAATGAGGTTCCAATAAGATATGTTTTATCAATTTAATTTTTGGAACAAATAAAATTGTTATCATTACTATTTTTTTTGGATCCAAAAATTAAATGGGGGGTTGGCATAATTAAATGATGGGAGGACGTCCAAGAGCTAACTCTTCAATAATGAGGGAGTTCAAGGGGTTTCTCCCATTAAGAGGATTCGGGTGGTTCCCACCACTAGAATTCAAATTGGGGGTTTTAGGTTCAGGTGGTCCCCACCACGGTAACCCATGTGGGAGGTTTTAGTTCAAGTGGTCCCCACCGTTATAAAATCCAAATGGGAGGATTAAAAAAAAATGTTAAACATTTTTATTTAATTTTCTTCCTTTACAAGAAACACAAAAACCAACTTTCACCCTCGACCAACTAACATCGAGGAGAAAGTATCCTTATGTGAAAAACGGTGCTGCGAATTCACCGGTGTCCTCAAATTTCAATTCCGCACACCAGTTCAAAAGGTACAAAAACCCACTCGCACATTTACTGAACGTACCCGAAAAAAGTTCGGAAATTCATTCCGGGCACATCAGGCCTCGGAATCACACACCGTCAATTTTTGTAGGCTTGAGAAATTCCATATAATTAAAAATAATTACGTGTAAATTCAGGTTCTTTACAAAAAATTATTAAAAATATAAATAATAATATAAATACTAACCCAAGACATCTTGGTTTCCTAATTCACTTCATCATGAACCATTATTACCCAAGAAAGTCATCATTATTTTTTGATGAGAATGATGGTGATACCTTTTCTCTATCATCAAAACCTCACATTCCAATGTATCAGACATATATTTTCTATGCATCCATTGAACATAGAATATGCTAAATTATTTGTCCCACAACAACTTGTTATGATGATCAACAATACGAATAAGTTTCTCCACCAGAGAAATATCATGTTTAAATTTTTTTCCCATAATAAATCACACGAGACAAATCAAAAATATATTTACTTAACATGGATATATGTAATAATTAATTAATTTAAATAATTTTGGAGGGTAAATCCAACTAATATAAATCTTTCTTAATATATTCCCCCATTTCAAATTGCTAGATCTATCTTGGAAGAAGTTTACTAGGATTTCAAAATCTCTGATTCACCTTTCATAGATAGGCTCTGAGAAACATCAGATCGCCATTGTAAACTACATGGGAAGTTTTCATTGATCAATATATGATTTATGATGGGTTTATACATTATCAAATATTTTTATGTTAAATTGTAATTTTTTATTGTATCATTAATTAGGCCATGTCCCAATAAAAAAACATTCACATTGCATTGCATGAAAAAGTAGAGATTGACTTTTCCATCTATAAAGATCTTAAAATGCTTCCATATTTATCATGTATTGATAACGATTATTTTATGAAAACTCAACCACTTATAATTGAATCTCCTTTGAACTCATTAATTCATGAACATATGAGCGATATGTATCTTCAAGAATATGAATCACATACTCTATTTGACCATATTTTTAAGGTTTATATGTAGTAGTATGATTAAAATTAGATCACATTACTTCCAAAGGGCCCTTCAATTTTTTTGAATCAATGCTTGGTTCCTAATAAAAAATGTAGTGGTTTCTCTATAAAGAATTATAATATATTATATGTATAGGATCTTAAGATCAACCACCTTTTTATCTTTTTTACATGAATAAATTAAGACGATTTACTCAAATGGACAATAATAAACCATATAGAATTCATTCAACAAGGCCATAAAGTGAATTAAATTTAATATTAACTTTATATTTCTTATCATTTACCTATTGGTATAGGATTATGTTATATAATAGGAATTCTCAAGATAATGATATAATTTAAGAAGAGATTTAATATTGATATCTATAGAATGTGTTATATTTTAGTGGAGAAACAAAATCAATTTTGTAAATATTTTTATAAAAATATTAAGATAAATCAAATAAAATATATCTTATAATTTATCATTAAATAATATTCATCTAAAAGAAAAACAAAGAGATATATTTTAACAAGATGTAGGTTAATTAATTTCCATGATAAAAATATAAAGATTATATCATTATAAAAAATACATATTAAATAGATTGTTGTTCACTTGAAATGGGAATCCAATATAGAATAGAATGATAACTTCTGTTGTCGTGGATTTATTCTATAAATATTTTGTACCCATTACCCCTTTAATAACGCATGTCTTGTAATTTAAAAAATATATAGATCCTTTGAGTCATTTTGTGCAGTGTTTCATTTGACAAACCCACTCTTTTAAAATGATTTCTTAACTCTTCTAAATATTTTTTGTAAATTTTTATTATTTTTTCTAGTTCCCAAATTTTTAAATGATTATCTTTTTTTCATTACACTTAATTTTCAAAATAAACAAGTTATTCATGGGTTAATTCCATTTTATTATGAGTGTAACATCTTCTATAGAGTACAAAATCACTAGTTGAATGATTGGTATATTATTATTTACTATATTCATTCATGGGAAAAAATTTGGATTAGGAATCAATTTTGATATTCAATTTCATATTTTATTCCTTAAAATTATTTGAAAAGGATATTTACTAGGTGAGAATATTCATTGTTATTTGGTATATTAAACTATTAAAATTTCTTTAAATTCATATTTTTCTTATATGATCAAAAAAATATGTTAATTAGATTAACTTATTCAATCCAATGATGTATATTTCATTAAGTTGAGTCAATATATATGATCCTAAATTAGTTGGTTAATTTTTGAAATCTATCAAACCAATCAAGTTATTTAATTTATTAATAGATGAGAAGAATTGTTTTCTAAAAAATACTATAAAATTTGTTTTTAATTTATGCATTAATTAATTGTTACCAACATTATTTAATTTGTGTTTTATTAAAAATTATCATTGACATGCATATTTTTTTGGGTTAACAATAATTATAGATTATATCTCTGGAGATTCATTCTGTTTCCTCATTATTCCAACCTCTATATATCAATATTCTATTAACTAGTATTCTATTAAATTATCACAAATTTTAAATTTATAAGACCTGGAAAACTATAATAAGTAATGATAATTCTGGAAGCATTAGTTTTTTGGTACATTTTTCATGGACAACAGTCATGTTATGAGTTGTGAACACTTCTTGATTGACCTAATTAGTTTTTTAACATATTTATTCTTTCTATTTTATCACATTTATGTGCATATATTTTGATAAATTTTTATATTATAGGGTAATTTGTTTTTGAATGGTATTTTAACCCCTCTATTAGTGGGTATTTACTCACTAGTAAACTTTTAATACCATCCCAATATATATTGGTTTATTTTTATCACGTAATATTAATCATGGTGGAAAACATAGACTCACTATAACTAATGATGTTAATATAAAATTCACCAATTAAAAACCAAAATACTGGGCATAACAAGTTACAATAGATTGAAAAATCATGGAAAATTGATTATTTTTAATTATTATAACATCCAATATAATTTTTCTACCACTAAAATACATGAAAAAATTGAAACCAAAAAATCTATTTAATAAAATATGTAAAACATGATAAAATTTAGAGGTTTTCTATATACAGTTCTCTATGGAAACTTTTCCAACCAATTAGAGATTTGATATACATTCAAATATTTTATATCTTCCCAAGATTCCAAATTATTGTGAGAATTACCATTCTCTACCTTGGATAGGGTAAAATAGTGTAATAAATGTCAATATATAAAACCATTACTACTTGGGATATTTTAGAAAATGATATCATGAAAAAATATACTCCTTCATTGTAGAAGATAAAGATATGAAATAAGGACCAAAATAATAAATGAGATGGAGAGTTTCTAATTGAAAAAATGGAATCATTATAGGGTATTTTTTGAATTTGTTATACCATGTACATAATGATTCTATAAAAAATTAAATGGTGTACTATGGTTTATAGGTAGTGACACATGTTTTGATTTGATACATAAACTAATGGATGACTAATATTTAAAGCTTTTTATGTTTTATATGAACATCATGATGAGATATCTCATAGTAATAGCCATAATAATAGTGATATGGGTCTAACAAGGAGAATAATCAATCATGTATAGTATTTAACACACTTGCCTTCCAAAGTGGTTATCTATAAATCATAACAATTTTTAATTGGTGATCCAACTCAACTATATCAACAAAAAGAATTTCTTTTTTCATGACCATGAGATATGTGTAAAAGAATACATGAATACCAAGAGAATTGAGAAGGTTCAACATAAAAAACTATTTTATTGAAACCATGTGAGCAATAACAGACCTATCCAAAAAATTAAAACACTTATTACCAACTGAGACCAATAATTCAAAATAAAATCCTGAATCTAGAATGGAACTAACACATAGTTTTTCAAACTTTTAAATAATCTCAATCCCCACCAAGATACACCATTCAATAACATTGTTTGAGACCATCCCAACCACTCCCACCCCTTATCCATCATCCAATCAGCCTCTAAAACAATTCTATTTACAGACACAACTCCAGACCCCAAAACCCTCACCTGGGGATATAATCAATTTATTTATTCAAAATTTAAATTGGTGGATTTTTAGAGATGAAAACTGTTTAATTAATTTGTAATCATATATTTGAAACTTTTACCATCAATTGTGCTAAATTTTCCAAATATTATAACATAAATTTAATTATACACTTTCATTATATATAAAGAAAAATTCATCAGATGAAGTCAGGGTTTGGAGATATTTCATGGGTGAAAACTGGAGAAAAATAAAAATATAGGATAAAAAGATGGTAAAAAATGAAAATAATAATTATGAATATAATGGAATGGGGTGGAGAAAATTGAGAGTGAAAATGAGAAAAAATGCTAAAAAATAAAAGAAATAACAAAGTGAAAAAGTGGTAAAATCATTGAAGTAAGAGGACAAAATGAATATTTCAAGAAATCAATGAAATATTTCAATTTTTTTATATGAATTAATATTTATGGAGTTTTATTATAAAATTTAATTATAGGACATTAGAGTAATCTTTTTATGTAAATAATGTCTTATAATTTATCAAGGAACAATATCACTAAGGATAAGATATATCAAAAAATTATCTATCTGAAGAACTATTGGATTTTTTATTCTTGGTAAGGCACATTAAAATATAATCAATAGTCTCAATATCATAACCCTTACTGTTTTTTAAAAGTTAGTATTAGATGATTCTAATATGAAATGAGTTTTAATTCTGTACACTGATTATTTGTTGAAGAACCCTCAATTAATTCTTGGATGTGTTATTATAATGATGTTAAAATTCATCATCCCCTCCAATTTATTAGTTATTGAGATAGATGAACAAGGGGTTTTCTAATTATAATTATAATACCATTATTAGAAAAATATAATTCCTTGATTTTCATGCTATGAATTTGATTTATTTTTTGTTTTTTGTGGATATGTCTTTATTGATCACATAAAGGTGGACAATAATGTTTCTAAATATGAGTCTGATTATATTTTTTATATCTATATTCTCACATTCATAAAAAATAATAGGATTAAAACATGATGAATTTAATTGAGTAGATTTTGGATATAAAATAGGAGAGTTCATACAAATGGATGAAGAATGAGTAAAATTTTACTGGTGGATAAAATGATTATGAGGGTAAATAAATGAGTTATTCATCCCATTGATTACCAATATAATTTCACATGACTTGAATTCACCAACAAAAATCCTAACGTACTAGTTTTTTGGATAAAAATACAATTTTTTGGGATAGTAATTGTAAAATTGATGATGTAAAATTAGGAAACGTTATTGTATGATTTGATGAAAAATAAGAAAAATATGAAATGGTGTACTTTAAAAATGAAATGTGTTAACCCAACTATTTGTACATGTAAGTTATTCATGAGGGAAGGATAAAAAGTCTCTAACCATTAAATACACATATGCCTTTAGTGGAAAAGGTATTGAAGGAGGAATGCATTAATATCCTTGACTCTAGAATTATCTTTCCATGTTAATATATTGAATGGGGAAGTCCACATCATGTGATTACATACAAAGGAATCGTGACATTGATTGAGATTGTGGATTGTGAATTGACACTAAAAAATTAATGATATGTGATAAATTATATTTTATTATTATTGGAATCTATATGAAACAAGCAGAATGGACTAATTTTCAATCCCCTTCATAGACTGGATACTAGAAAGACTCTCAAAGAATGAGTTTTTTTATTATAATAAACTTTCATTAAAAAAATATACCAATAAATCATTCCAAATAATCATAAAGTAAATTTACATTCCCATATGGAATTTTTATTTATCATGTCATTTCATTTAGTATGTAAAATGATCCAATGAATTTTCAATGGTGTATGAAATATATATTTTAACACAGATTAATTTGATTTATTTTAATAAATATGGACTATTTCTCAATTAATGGGATATCCTATGAGGTGTATCTTCAACACCATGATTTGGAACTTAAAAGGTGGTAGTAAAATATCATATTTATTAATTTTGAAAATTACCATCTCATGGTATAATAAGTTATTTTCCTTATATATAGGATATCGAAGAAATGTATTTAGGTTTTTCCAATGAACAAAATAATACAAGTGATCCTTGATCTTACTATAGTGAAGGGGATCCAAATATTTTATATTCATGTGGGATTATATCATAGCATCATAAAATATTTCTAAAATAAAAATACGGAACAAGATAAAATTTTATCAATGTAATATTCATTTTTACTTGAATAATCATTAAATTAATCCATCACCAATTTTATAAAAAATTATCTTTTATTCTTAACCATTTTCATTTTTATTTTGGGAGTATATATTTGAATCGATGTCTAATATATGTGATTTAACTATAGAGGATACAATGGAATAGTTGATTGATTATATATTTTAACATATTTATTATTTTTATCATATAATCAATGAGTCCTAAATAAAATACACTTCTATTTATAAAAAAAAAGTGGTGTTCTTTTACTTAGATATGTTCTGATCATATTTGATGCACCCCAAGGATGTTTAATAATGATATCATAGCACCTTATGGAACATGTAAAAATATGCTGTGAAAACATGGTTTATATACTATATCATGTTACTTTACATGTTTTATGTTATCATTAAATACTCGAAGGGATCATCAAATATGTTTATTGATCAATTATCATGGCTTTCACTGATAAATGTATAAGTTCGGGATGAGATTACTGTTAATGATGTTACCCTGGAGAGAATCTTATTTAGTTCATCAATAAACTCATCCATAGTTTCTAGACATTGAAAATTATATGGAAAATGGGACAATATATCCTCACATCACATACCAAGAATGAATTTTTTTTCCTAACCCAAAATCAAACATTTGGAATAATCCATAATTTTTAAAATATTGTGGATATGGGATAATGTAGTAATGAGTGTCAGTTTATTAGGTGAAGAGTGTAACTTAATTTTTTCAATTCTTCACCCACCAGAATAAGTCATGAATATAATAGGATAGTTTAAATGATATTACATTGTTCATTATTACACCACACTTCTCGAAAAGATGTAAGGGGTTATTGGAACATTTTGATTAAATAAAATGTACTAGATACATTATAATTATTAATTAGAAACATAAACATGAAATTTTCGATGTTAATGTTTTGGATTGTTGTGAATTAATTTTATGGGACCATTCATGGACACTGTTGACAAGAAATTCATATTTATATATGTGGATTATGTTTTAAAATGGGTGGAAGAAGATTAAATATCAAAGAACATGGATATTATTGAGATTATTTTTCTATGGATGAAAATATTTTATCAATTTTTAATTCCACAATTACATAATAGTTATCAATTCAACCCCTTCAATAATCATTTTTATGGGACTTCTAGAAAAATATTATTTTTTACACCATAAAATCACCCCTTTTAACTCATGGATTAGTGGTAATGTATAATTACCCAATTAATTTATTTATAAAATTCAAGAAAATCATATAAGTTCATGTTTTAAATATTTTATAAAAAATATTTATGATGCATTATGGGAATACTGAATTGCTTTTAAAAAATTAGTTGGTATGACTCGAAAAGGAATTTTTATTATAAGTCCTGTTACATTCGTGCTAATATTAGAGAATGAAATTATTACAGTATGAAAATGGTAAAAATTGACCTATAACATGTATGGAAGATGATATTTTTTCTAACTAGACGTGTTATATGAGATTCAAAAAGATTCTTATGAGAATCCTTTATCTATAAGAAGAAGGCCAAAATGTGAAATGACTGATGAGTCAATTCGTGAACCATCAAACCTAGAGAAAAGTTAATTTTATCTAACCATTGATTTATTTTTTCTATGTAGATTGAATGAATTTTAGACATGACCCATTATATTGGTTAAAATATATAAATATGAAGTCATTAGGATAAAAATAGTTTACAAACCCCCATTAAAGGTAAATAGACAACATTTAAAGATTTACTGATAAATTTCTTGAGAGGGATGTGTTCTATCTCTAAAATTGGAATATGGGAAGAAAGGTACATTTATCAATAATGGTTTAATGAATCATTGGCTAATAGGAAAGCCAGTTATGTATTTTAAAACCAAAAAATGTTTACTTTCATATGGATTTTTTTATATTTACATTTTAATATATAATGAATTTGTTTCATGAATTGTTAGATGAACCCTGGGAATGAACCTCAGCTGAAACACATGTCTATAGTATGGGTAATTAGTGGGGGAAATGAGTGTATTTTAACGATGAAAGTGAAGAAGTTAATGTGGAATTAATTTTAAATGGAACAACCTCCATGGTGTGGGGTTACAATGACCACATCATTGTTCCTATGGTTTTCTTCTAGATAATGAATATAATCAAGCCCCTGGATACCATGGTTATCTATTTCAATTTTAATGACTCACAATATGATAAATTATATAATAATAGTTTCATGATCTCATTTTTAAGTAGAGAATCCAAACTAAAGACACCATGCCATGTTCAATCCACTCATGGTATCTCTACCCATTTTCCCTATAAACGAAAAAAATGACCACCAATACACCCATTAAAATAAAAATATTTCCCTCAACCTATAGACAAACTATTATACCCCAGGACCACTTGGCCATAAATGAACATAACTGTGGATATCATTAATTTTTAGTAAAATAAAATTTCTCATACCTCTGGTCATTTTTCATCATTCTGTTTTTCTCATACCATACACATCAATGATGTGGTAAACCACATTTTCTATACCATTTTATCCCATAAAAAATCTTTAATCTTCAATATCCACTATTATCATTTCAAAAATCCTATCAAAATTATATTTACCCTTCTGAATCCCATCTATCGACACTTTTATATCCCTAAAAAGTCTATCTTCTATCTTTTTTATTTTCATGCCACAGAAATAAACACAGTCATGGAAATAATAGTATATACATTAGATGTGGTGGAAAAGGATTTTTACGACCAAAAAACCTACCTATATTATATATATATTCCTAATAACCTCATTTCACTTAAATGTTAATCCCAAAAGTATTTCATAAATTTAACTTTCATCTAATATTTCCCAAATTTTTTAATTAGAACCCATAATACTTACCATGACAAACCTAGCGCATTTATGTCATGGGTAATCATCATTTCAAATAAGAAAAATATTTACCATGCCAAATAAATATAATGGAAACAATATAAAAGACACTTTATTTGAACTTAATAAGGAATATAAAAGATTAATTTTAATTAAAAAACTACCCCCTCTTAAACCATTCACATTCCCCTTAGTTACACTTTCCAAATATATTACACTTTTTTATGACATAGAATCATCCCAAATCCTTCCATTATGTTTGTATGACACAGAAATAACCATCAAAACAAAAAATCACTATTTCAACTGACCACCCTCATCATTTTTATACCATTCTCAATATTATTCAATCCATATCTAAAACCCCAAAAACCTCCACATTGGGTATCACCTTTGAAAATAGTAAAATTTAGTGATATGCAAACATTTCACAATACCAGTATTGAGAAAATGAATCATCAATAACTACAAATCAGTCTATATACTCCCACTAACCCTTTATAAAATATTCAGCTAAATTCCACAGCATTGATATAAGAACAGAAATCATGTTAATGACATTTATCCACTTCCCATCCCGATCTAAAAATATCAAAACTATAAAACATCTTACAATCTTGATGGGGACTCTACCATGTCAATTCCATCTCAGCCTTCCACCTTTAATGAGTGTTTGATGTTTCAAAAAGTGATAGATCAAAGGGAAAAGATAAATTTGTTTGGGGGGGGGGAATATAGTCTCAATTAATCAGTTAAATCTATTCATTCTATGTGGCATTAGAAGGCAATCCACAACAAAAAAACTATTTAATGAATCTATACATGTAGAATATAATCTAGTTAAATTAGGAGACATAAAGATTACTAATTATTTTATTAATATATATGATCTATTTTTATTATCATGTAAAATACAATAAACTTGGTGGTAAGAGATTTCAATTTCTGTTTACACAATTTGGATTAAACTCATGTATATATTATGAGTTTTTTGCTCTACTGGAATACATGAGGTTAGTTATTGAACTATATCATCAAAAGGTTTTTCTAAAATGGACAGTAATTATAAATAATTCTATACCCATGGATGATATGTCAAAGTATAAAATCTCTGTTCTCAAGGACAATCATATGATAGTGATTCCTAAATATTCCACTACATATTTAATCCCTATAGAGGATGAGAAAGGCGATACGAATTATTATGGAAGAAAAATTTTCCAATATATAAATTAGGAACCACTACAAAGCATGTACCATATCATGGTTCACTACTATAAGAACAAGAGGCTTAAGAGAAGGATCATGAGGATGGGGTGGCATTTTATCGAAATATTATTAATGTATATCTGAGTTTTTATAGAGATATTACATTGAATTATTAGGGTAATATTTTTTTCATAGACCATTGTGCACTTCATTAAATTGGAATGTGAAAAATGACTAGGAATTAACATATCATATATGATACCTACCCAGTATATCTGAATCATAAGTAAATTTTGTGAGTTCCCATTATTGGATTCTATATAATATAGCATATCATATTCTTGAAGTAGAATCTATATACCCTTCTCCATTAACGGTAAAGGGAATGATGAAATTATTACGTAATTAAGTGTATTACATAATAGGTATCTAATATTATGATACATGAGTTATTATGTTGTTACACAACAAGTTATGAGTTGATTACTACCATGGCCCATTCCTATGATGCCCTTTCGCACGATGATCTATTTTGGGGCCCATCTACTAAAATTTTTTCCATGGTTGACATATTTCTTAATCCAGCTAATATATCCTACTCCCACATAGTTATGAGTATTAAAAATGTAAAAAATTCACATAATTTAGTTTTTTCACCAACTACTAACTACATCCTCATATCATTTTATTTCATTACCTAATTCGTGGTATCTTTATGAAATTTCATTTAAAATAAATAAAACATTGAGGATATGTATCATAAGGTCCTAAACCCATTAGGAACAAATATTTACCATATATTAAATTGGGTACTTCTTTCAAATAATCATATTTGATACATGAGACCCCTTATATTTCTCATGAACCCTAAGGAGAAAGAGATTTTGATTTTTTTAAAAGATTAAAGGAATCTTAGTAAATTAAGTAATTACTCCTCTAACCCCTCAAGAAAGTAAGGATAAAACATTCCATTAGGAATGGGTAAAAACCAGGAGAAAATAACAATAACAGGAATGATTATTAGATGTAAAAAGTAGAAGAATATTTTAAAATAAATAATAATTAGTGGTTTAAGTTGTTAAATATGGGGGGGGAGGAAACATGAAGGTTTAATTTTAATGGAATCACAAGAAACATGAAATCTCCATTTACCTAAATACATAGTATAAGTTTGGTTTGGTTAATCGAAATCATTCTTTTTCAACAATAGTAAAAACACTTTTTGATATACTGTATAATACAACTACATTGGGAACTAAGAATATAGTTTAGCCAACAACTTTAGTTACATATTCATTGGCCATTGTGACTATTCCAGGACAACCTGATACTATTACATTGATTTCCAAATTAATCTACCTCTCACTCACATATGGGTTTTAAATTTATCATCTTTACCTTCACTATAAATGCTATCAGCTTATCATATCATGAACATTCTGGTGGATGATCCGTGTGAGGGATTTTATATTCGTTAGAATAGGATTATCAGAGTTCTATGAATCATATAATGGGTTTTAATATTCTTCCACATAATCTATTATGAGTGTAAATAAAATAGGATCATTTTGATTCTTTATAGAGTGATCCTAAGTATTCATAGGATATTTTTATCTCACCCATTTAAATTAATATTTTCATTTTAAATGTTTTATTTTGTAGGATTATTTGACTATATTCTAACTACTTATATGGATGAATGTATATAATATATTTTAACATATCCATTAGTAATAAACTTGTTTATATTTTTAATTAGTTAATATATTTTAATTATTATGTATTATTTGAAGAAATTGAATTTTTTTTGGAAAAACCCCATACCATAATGAATTCAACGGATTGTGAGGTTAAAATATTTTGGAATTTCCTAGTACATTTTCCCATTATTTTTACATGATTTATATGAAAAAAATAATATACACTCTATCACATTAATTTCAAAAAATAAAGACATTCCTTTATGTTAACGTTGGTTGGACATATTGTATTGAATTTTTTTTTCTTGAAACTGATTTTCTAATCTAATATATTCTTGGAAAATGATTTTTCATTTAATAATATTCAAATAAAGCATGAAAATAAATGTAATGGTTTTAATCAGAATTCATTAAAAATAAAATACTTGATCAATCATAATTTCAAATATAATTTTTAATTTGTTTTTACTCCTGATTAAAATATTAAAAAATTATTATTAAATAAATCATTACACTAAATCCAAATCATGAGTAAATTTTCATTGTTAAACTCCCATTCTAGAGAGCTATTATAAATATCTTTTTTTTCTTTCACCATTTTTACTAAGAGATTATTGTGATATAAATAATTAATATCAATATCATTTTAAATATTTTTTTAATCATAATTAACTTTGAACCATATTAAAATGATCAATATGATCATTGGATTTCTGTAATTATATTTTACCTTAAAACCCACTTTATGTATGATCTTATATGAAACACATAAAGAAAATTTAATAACTTATTAGTAAAAACAATACAATATAATGTATTCATCCTATACATTATTCACTAGATTAATTTTATTCTTTATTTTGATATAAAATAATAGAGAGACTAAGGATTCAGTGTATTACATGGTGATAATTCCATGAATGAAAATTCAACCATGGGTGTTATCGATGTAAAATTGTTTAAAATATATTTAAAAATGTTTCACTTGGTTATGATTCAGAAATTATTTAATGAAATTTGATATATGATAATAAGAGAATATTTTTAAAAAGGGAATATTTGTATTAGTTTATATTATGTAGATTATTACATAATGTGAAAAATTGGGAAAAAAAACTTTTTATAGTGGCTTATATGAATGGAAGAGAAAGAAGAAGTCATAATATAATAATATTAAAATTACAATATTTACATTAATCCTAATTTATTGAGCCCTATTTCTATCCTTTACGTTGAATTATTTAAAAATATAATTCAGCAAGATTTAGCTTTAAATAATATAAAGAACCTTGATTAGAATCTCTATTTAATAGGTTTATTTTATTTTGTAATTAGATATAATATATTTTTTATTTATACATACATGATGTATACAAATAATATTGATCATAAACCTATTTTTCAAATAGATATTGAGTGATGAGGAATTTTCTCAGAAAGGTAGACCACAACATGGGCATGAATGACTAGGGAATGGTAGAATGATGATGATATAAGAACAAGGTTATTGGTATGTGAATTCAATTTTAAGAATACAATTATGACTATGGGAATTTGATTCCATACTTTTATATGCATCATTTAGTTAATTGTTAATTTGTTCATATTGATAAATGTAGTTGAACAATGATTTTTAATTATTTTATCACGTTTTATCATTAGAAAACACATGTAAAACTTTATAAAAGAAAAATGAATTTTAATATATTTTCATGTCGTTGTGGTGAAATATTTTTAGACTATGGGGATTCAAAATTGATAATTTTCATGGATGATTCAATCCATATCCTACAAGATTTTTATTTTAAATACAATAATAATTATACCATAGAAAAATATATTTTTTAAAAAATAATAATGAGATTGAAGGAACACATGAGACCCTGATTGAATTGGAATAATCCATATCATGTTGACGACCATGGTATGTTATGGGTTGTGGTGGAGACATGAATGATGTTTTGGAAAGTTAAATATAAAATGATGAAGTTAATTATTTGCAATTACCTATCATATATTATCTACTAAAAATATTATTGATCTGAAATAAAAAATGTGACAACATTCACCATAACTAGAAGAATCCATATCCAGGCTAGGAATGTGAATCTATGATATTTTAACTAATTTATAGTAATTAGACAGTTTTTTATCCTTATATAGGATCCCACCATGGTGATGAAATGATTCTTATATAATGGTGGTTTTAGTTTATAAATATTTTGTTCCAAATTCCCATTTTACATCTTTTACCTTTTTCTTAGGAATTTATTGAGTTTCTTGGAGTCTTTTTGGGTTTTTTTTAATTCCAAAAAATAAAATTTAGAATTATTTATTAATTATATTAAGTTAAAATTATTTCAATTTTATTTAATTATTTATTTCATTTTCTCAATTAATCTACCTTCATTTTATTTTTTAATTAATTCTTAGATTGGAAATTATATTTATGGTTAAATTTCATTGAATAATAATGATTTAGACATCTATGGAGTAACGAATCAGGAGAAGAATTATTGGGACATAATTATTTATCAAATGTATTCATGAAAATAGATTATTTGGTTTCAAATCACTTTGAGAATCAATTTCATATTTCATTCCTTAACGGATATATTATAAGGCGATTTATTTAGGGATAACATTCAATGTGGTTTAGTGGATTAAACTATTAGTAGTAGTTCATATTTAATTTTATTTGACAATATAAAATATAATTCAATTAAAATTATTTAATGCATTAAACCTAATATGTATCTTAGATTGGGATGAATCAATGAACATGGACATTAAAAAATTAGTTATTTTTTAGGAATTTTGAATGTAATGAGCTCAATTAACTTATTCAGGAATGAGATAATAATTGTATAGAAAATCACCGTTTAAAATTGGTTTAATATTATTCCATAATTGATTACTTTCAATATATTATCTTTTAGATTTAAAAATTATTTATCCTTTAAATTCAAAATTTGTAGGTTAATAAATAATTCATAACACATCTATTCTGTTTTAGTAATTTCCCTCATATGTCAAACCCCAAACATATGATATTATACACACTAGTATTATTTTAAAGGATCATTCACATTCATTTTTAAAAAATTGAAAACCTCTCCTGGGTAATGTTGTATAAATTTATTCCCAATATCTCGAACTTATTAAGATATATATCATTTATTTTCTACCATTGTTTTTGGATTAATATTCAAAAGATGATAATATCTGTAATAGATAGAGCCTGTTTTCTAATTCATTTTGAAAATAAAAAATTAAAAGAATTGAATAAATTGATTAATCATTGTACACTACTATAGAAATGATTTAAATTTGATTAAAATATTAATAATCTATTTTTTTTTATTTTTTAATTAATTAATTTTTTTTTTCTGAATTTTAATTTAATTTATTAATCCCTTTAAATTGTGTATAATCCTAAAACCTCAAATTTTATTCAATTATTATAATTTTCTTATTACATTGATATTTTATGTTAATTATTTAAATTTATCTTTATATTGTATTGTTTAAAAATATTAGATTTAAAATATTTTTCCCAAATTATTCTAAAATCATTTCACTATATTGAAGTTTTCCACATCACTTTCAAAAATATTTTAGTAAAATTATTAAATTCATTTATTTATCGTTGTTGGTTTTATATTAATTAATTTATATTATTTAACCATATTTCATGATCAACACATGGGAAGATTCTTGTACATGGATATTGTATCCTAAATATTAATTCAACAGTCACAATTGATTTAAAAAATATTATCATCACAGCAAAATAATGTCAATTTTCTACCCTCCACAACAGAATGTCAACTGTAATCCACAAAAATATTATCAGAGAAGGTAGAAACTGCTTTTTTAACCACAATAATTTTGAGGTATACCACCATAATTGTGGAGATAATAGTGGGGTCTGAGGAAAAATTAAATTTTAGTCAATGGTTCCTCATTGTACATGTTTCACCACTTCTTTACACTAGACCTCTAGTGTCATGTTACCAGAATTTTGATTGTAATTTCCAAGAATTTATAATATCACTACTGTATCACAAAAATCGGGTTTTTGGTTTCCAATATCTCTAATCCTCCTTCAAAATTCTAAAACATAAAAAAATTAGGATCAAAGGTTATAAATAAGCCTCCTGAAAAGCTGTTCATGAATTAGTTACTGTTATCAGTCACATTTGAGTGCTAATAATTAATATTAGACTCTCCTTGTAGAAAATCATGTAATATTAAGATAAATTAATTTCATTTATTCTTAAAATTCATTAGTTACATTTTATATAATTATATTAATTATAAAAATAGTGCGTATTTTTCAATTAAAAGGAAAAAAAGATTTATTTCTAACCCAATTAAGTTTCCATGAATTATATGATTTTGATTAAACAATATATTTAAATATTATATAATATTAATTAGAATAAGTAAACGTCATATTATAATTAATTTTTTTACAATTCTCTTATGATGCTACGTTGATAATTTTCTGAAATATTTTATTTTTAATGAAATAGGGGAAAATAATAATTTTTATTGAAATATTAATTTTATTTTCAAGTATTTAAAAATAATCCATTTTGGATAAGTTTTAATTATTATTATAAACTGTTTATTTTAAAATTCCCATTATTATTTTTATAATTGATTCTATACTTGAATTTGGTATAAAGATGTTTTTATATATAAAAATGCTTTTCTAAAACGATTTTATATCATGTTTTATGGGTTTAATTTAAAATTAAATTATTCCACATATATAAACTATATTTTAAAAATTTATTATTATTTTTGTAAATAAGATGTAATTAATTTTTTAAATGTGTCCTTTTTATTTTTTTTGTAATTATGAATAGTAATGATTGTAAAATTTAGTTACCACAATAAAGGCAAAAGGTGTTAATTAGGATTGAAACTATTGTGACAAGGCTTTTTATTAATTAAAAACACAATTTTGTTTATTAGAAAGATTAAATATCATACATAATAATCCATCATTTTATACTATTACATTTTTGTTTTGTAATTGGTTTTGACTATTATATTATATTATGTAGAGAAAAATTCAAAATATATATCTCTAGTTTTTCTAATTATTCTTATATGATCATATAGAGATAAAAAAATTATGAATGAATAATAATGTTTATTTTGAGAATAATGAAATTAATTTTATAATTATAATATCTTTTAAAAATTTAGGGAATATATAATTACCGTAAATTCTTAAAGAATGGTCACATTATACTTGTGTAGACAATATAAAAATATTTTAAATGATTTAAAAAAACTAAAATTAAACTTTTATGGTATGTTTAATTTCCCACACTAAATTTTTATATAAAAATAACATTTTAGAGATTATTTACATGTTAATATTATAATTATCTTATTATTTTGATAACATTAATTTAAAAGTAAATGATTTGTTCAAAAAACAACATTAATGATATTATATAAACAAAAATCTTTTATTATTTGATTTATAAGTAATAAAAATTATATTTTTAGAAAATTGAATACTATATAGTTGAAAAGGACAAAAATTTCACATTTATTTTTCAATCTCCTTTGATTGTAGCTTTCATGGCCCCCAAAACATAATCAAACGTTGATATCATCATAATTATAAAAAAGGTATAATGAACAGTTAAAACAAATAGATAATGGTAAAATCATAATCAATGATTTTTTAAATTTTTATCCACATTAATACAAAAATTAATTAATATTAATTGAATACTTTATGAAATTCTAGGAATTTGCCTCCCCTCACTTATAAAAGGGTGCATAATCTCCTATATTTTTCACAAAATTTTGGAAATCTATATAATCCAATAAGAACATAAATTATTTCCTAGAATACCTATTAACACTCTATTGAACTTATTTTAGGTATAATACCAACCTATGTGGGCTTACGGTAAAAGGAAAATGAGGTTGTCTGAAGAATAGGTATAAAATTTATAGAATGTTTTTCTATTATTTTTTTCTTATACATATTTAAAATCTTATAAAAACAAGATAAAATAAAAAAAACTTTTATCATAAATATAATTATATATTTTTTTATGTTAATGGAATACCTCTTATTCGTCTTTTTCCTTCATAAATTGGGAAATGAATCATTCGTTCATCTGTATGATGGACATTCGCCAAACGAACTAATGCAATTTATTTTCTATGAAAACCTCTTATAGATACATATAATGAAAATTTTAATATATATATATATATATATATGATATTAATGAAATAAATATAATTATTTCAATATATTATATCATCTTATTTCTTTCCTTTCCATCCATTGAAAAAAGAAAATGTCATTCATACTTAAATGTGGTTTTTCACATCTACAAAACAATGTGACTCATTTATCATGACCATGTCTTATGGAAGACATATATTAGTGTATTTAAAGATATAAAATGATATTTATGATATAATAATTTTTTATTAAATATAAATTAATAAATACCTTATTTTTATCTTCTTTATTGAAAATTGGAAATGTTATTCATGGGTACATACGACATACCATCTCAATGATCTTAAAGTAGTTCATTTTCATACCAATATTGCTTTAATGATAATAAAAATAATAATAAAATAGAAAAAATGTAATTATATCGTGATTATTATTCATGGTATGATGTAATAAATGGCCTATTTGAATATAGCCAACCATCCAATACTATTATTTACATATGAGCTAAATAACATCAATATGTCTGACGTAAACTTAATTGATTATGTAATTTCATAAACCAAGGTAAAAATATATAAGTACTAATAAATATTAAATTTTTTTATAAAATGTAAATTACTAACAAATTATTATTCAATAATATAAAAAACATATGTGATGATTCCTACATTATGTCAGGGACACTTTTCCTAGAAACCCTCATTTTATATATTTTAACTATATATTTTCTAAATATTTTCATTCTATGTACATTTGAATAAAATATTTTTTGGATTGTTTTTATATAGTAATAAATAAAATAAATGTGGAATTTTATATGTCTTTATAATTTCATTTAGTGGGTTCTAAAATAAATCTTTTTACAAAACATTTTAACTTTATTTACCAAATAAAAAAGAAATGTTTTATTTTAACATATACAAAGTCAAAAAAATTTCCCAAAACCAAAAATGTTATTTCAGGTTTGGATTATTTTATAATATCCCATTTTGTCATCAATTAAAAATATAACCAAAAGTTATTGTGGAAATTTTATATTTGAAAATAGTGGTTTAATGGAAAATGATATATCATTATCTGAAAATATTTTTATTATAGATTTAAAAGATTTTTTTTATTATTTTGATGATGTAAATGAAATTTTTTATGTGATAAATTAATATTATATTCCATATATATTTTTTATGATTACGAGTGCAACCAATATTTTTCATGATGATGGTTGATTAAGATATAGATCATGACTATGGTTGAGTCCAATATAGCTCACTGATGCATTTGGTAATGATTGTGTTCTTTGAAGAATTATGTCAGAAGTCAACCATAATGGTCATCACAATTGTAATGATTCTTATAAGGGATCTATGATGTTGATTTTCCCTGAAAAAATTATTTATTTTCTATATTTTGAATGATTTACCATAGAAATCACATGATTTTAAAAGTTAGGCTAATGTTATTTTGGTTTAAAGAAATGATCATGCAATTTTAGGGTTGAAATGTTTGTTTTGAAGAAATGACTTTCATAGGATATCAGGTTTTATAAATAAAAACTCCTGATTAAGATATTTAATTTTTTCTTTCATATAAAGTTTTTAGTGAGAAACTTTGGGTAGTGAATCTCATTTTATTAGTAAATAAATCGTTATTCATGATCAAAGATTATTATTATAAAGGAAAACTTTTTTTTATGATCTCATGGTTTTTAAATTTACTAAAGGGTTTCTTTATTTTTCTCCTTATGTTCGTTAGTGATATTTATGTACTCATAAAATATTTTCAATTTCATTCATACATTTTATGGTCAAGTATGAGGAATGATGATGTCATGTTGAAAATCATAAAGATTTTCCAGGAAAATAAAATGTGTTTTATTTTAAAAGATTTGTATTATAATGAAATTTATACTACAAGTATGTGTCTAAATTTAAATTTATGATTTTTTATGTAACAATTATGAACTAATTTTATAAAATTATTAACCCATAAATATATTTTATAATATATGAAATATTATTTCTTGTTTAGATATTAAATTATTAATTAAATAAGAATTGGGTCTTTGTAGTTGGTATGAAATAAATGGTTACGATAATTTTTTAGGTTAATATAATGGAAGTGAATATACTTCAATTATTATAATATTTTGTAATCATGATATAGAATTTTAATATTATCATATTTCTTCTTCAAATTATATTTTATCAAAATGGTTTTCTATATTGGAAACAAGGTTGTGGAAGTAGGATAGCACCTAGAGGGAAATATCCTTCCCAATCATATGCCAAAAATAGTTGGAGTTAGAATAGAGATTTTATTTTCAATGATGGATTTTTCAACACTACCTATAAATGGTAGCTATATCCATGAGAGATACAGAGAAACCACATTCACTATAAATGAATTAGTCTATTGTTGATAATTTAATGAAACAAAATCCTCTAGAATTTAGTGGATCATCTAACTCTATGATTGCAAAGGGATGTGTTAAATTCATAGAGAATATATTAAATGTTGTGGGATGTTATTACCATAAAAAAGTAACACTTTATATCTTCCATTTTAAAGGTAAATTTTATCAATTGTTATTAATGGTACTGAAAACTAGATAATGAGAATAGATTGATTCTATAAAAAGGAACAATTTTAAGGATCTTTTCATTGAGAAATAATTTCATATGGGTGTTTAATATATACTAAAAAATCAATTCTTATTATTGTCGAAGAATTATGAAGATTAAATCCCCATGTATAAATAAAACATAAACTAACAAGCTTAGTACAAAAAAAGACTATTCTGAATGTGCATTGTAAAATTTATTGGTTTTACTCAGTATAGAATCCAATATATAGAAGGGGACACTGGCCTTCCAAAAAAAGAAAATATATGAAAATTATTTTTTGATATTTTGATAAGCTATAAATGGGTTTTACCTATAATCATATATTCCGTGAAAAAAAATGTTTCAGATTGTAGGGAATGAGAAAAAAAATATGAATGAAATCCAAAAAAGATGAAATAATGTTTCCGTTTTAGAGTATGTGTGCTTAAAAAAAACCTGGATAATGTATTATAAAATCTTGGAATTGTTTTCAATGATAAATTTAAGGACACCTAACTTCTAACATAAATTAAAATGATAATATAATGAATTTAAAACTAATTTTAATATTATTTAATTGTAATGGGATGTGAAATTATGTGATTACATGTCCAAAGATAAGAATGAATGATGGAAATCACCTAGATGACAAATAGAAAGCTGTGAATTAATACTTATAGAGTACATTTATATATTTTGGAACATCCAATGATATGATGTCATGTATATTACTTTTTTTGGAGTACGATAATATTTTTTTTATTCAGGGTCAACATACCCTTTCCTTTTTTAGAATTTTTTTTGATAAATTGAGAATTATGAAATTAATAAAAAAAAACCATAAATGTTGGAAAAAGGACGAGGGAATGTATTAAGGAAAAGGAAAATTATAATAATATTCACGTTGTTTTATGTGGAATGGATACATATAAAACTTTATGTCTTTCTTCTTTCGAAGATTGTTGTTATTCTATGTATGTATTGGAATTTTATTTACCATGATAAAATTGATTGAAGAGAAAAAGAAGTTTTTTAGAATGAGGTTTGGCTTTTACAAAATAATAAATTCATACCTTTTGTAACTTATTAATATGATGAGAAATTATTAATGGATTTAAAATGAATGGTTCTATTCACATATTATTAAAAATATGGAAACTATTCAGGTGAGTGATGATCCCGTAGTGAATGAATATATAGATGTATCTAGTAATGTGTTTCCATGATTTATACCTAATCATGAAGTGGAGTTTACTTTTGAAATAGTGGATGATGAAAATAAAATTTCAAAATCCACTAATTTAATAAATTATGTAGAAATTTTGGGTTAGAAAAATTAGTATGAGGTGTTTCTAGATTATGGTTTTATTTAATCTGGAAAATCACCATGGGTTGCCAATATTTTATTTCTTAAAATTAAATTTGGTTCGAAGAAAATATCCATTGATGAAAAATCCATGAATAAAATCACTATTAAGGGGAAGCATCATTTTCCTTGTATTGATGATTTTATTTTTTTCCTTTAGAGGGAACAATATTTATAGAATATTGATCTCCTATCAAGATACCATTAGTTGATGCTTAAGGGGGAGATATTCTAAAGATTATGATTCTTACAAGATACATGCATTATAGGTTTATATATATTCCATTTGGGTTGTCTACTTCACTTATTGTATTCATGGATATTGTGAGTATAGTTTTTCTTGACTATTTATATATGTTTATAGCTGTGTTTATTGGTTACATATAAATATATATAAAAATTCATTTGGACCATGAAATATTTATAATAATTTATTACCAATCCTTGAATGAATAAAAGTTATATGTAAAATATAATATGGTTGAATTTTGGTTGAAATAGATTTATTTTTTATTGAATATTGTTTTTAAATATTAAAAATTATGTAACCCTCATAAAACTATAGATTGTGAAGAGTAAAAAAGAAAAAAATCACTAATATTAATTTTTTCCTAGAATAGTGGATTACTAACAGTGGTTTGTTCAAAAAAATCTCACCTATATATCCCCTTGACTATGTAAACATGAAGAAAAGTTAAATTATTTTAGATATAAAATGTGTGATGATTATTACTATTAACTAAAAATAATATTGGAGAGTTCTCTAGTTTTTGCCTTTCCAAATAGAAATAGTTTTTTTTTCATATATAGTTATGCCTCATTGATGTGACTTGGTTATATTTTGATGTTGAATGATAATTTAATTTCTTATGTTCTACAAAAACTGAAGCCTCATGAGATAAATTATGCTACAGATGATATGGAATATGTTTTCTTATTTTTTATTTAAAAATTTAGAGGCATAATTTATATGGATTAATGTGTGAAATATATGCAGATAAAAAATAGATAAATTATAGATATACTCAATAATATTTTAACATAATAAAATAAATATAAAGGGAAATGATTAAGTATTATGACTATATAATATGGTACCATCCTAGAAAACAAAAAATGATTTAAATAATTTCATTTAGAAACATAAATCTAAATTAATAATAATAAATTTTGAACATAACCATTATGTTAATGATGTGATGAATTTTGGGCTAGAATTTTTTCTTATGGGACTTCATCTATTTTTTATGTGTCGCTACAATAATATCTATTCAAACAAATTATGAACAATAAAGTATAAGATCATGATTTATAGGAAAATCTTGAATATGTTAAAAATGATGTGATTCCAGAGTTTAATGTTAATGAAGACAATTTTTTCAGATATGAAAAAAAGATTATATATTCCTTTTGATTCATATTTTATTTGGGAATTGTTGATTAAAGTTCATTGTTTCTTATTTTTGGAACCTCCTTGAGGCGCTAAGATGTTCATAGACCTTTAAGTGTATTATTTTAGGGTATAGAATGAAAATATATATTGTTGAATTTATTATGAATACTTTGTCTTTACCATTGATTAAGTAATTATGAAAATTACCAAAGGGGATTATTCATCTTTTAAAAGTGCGAGAATGGATAGAAGAGAATATATCTATTTATTTCATTATGGGATTTACAATTACATCTCAAGGTAATAATGTGATTTGGTGTTTTTTGATCTACTGATTGAAACAACACATTTCATTTTCATTAAAAAAACAATGACTTTATAACATCTTTCTCAAATTTACTTCAAGAAGGTAGTGAAGTTAAATGTTACTCATATCTCAATTTTATATGACTCAAATCCCATATTTACATATAATATTTTTGAAATTCATTTAGAAATAATTAGTTTATATATTATATCTAATTTCATATTTTCTTCCTAAATACGCTGGATAGTCTAAGGGAATGATTTTGGCATAGGATGATATTATTCAATCATTTTCATCAGAACAATATAAAATTTTTGGTCAACATATATTTATAGATAATTTTTAGTATAATAATAATTTCCAATACATTATATAGATAGAACCTTTAGAGGAGTTATAGAGAATGTAGCATTTAACATTAGCATTTTCGGATGAATTTTGTGAAATAAAGTAGTTGGTACTTGAGTAGGTATAAATAATGATTGAGAATATAATGATGATTCAATAACATATGGGAAAAGGTAATATCTAGGAAAAAATTATCCAGATAAACCATGTTAATACCTTTTATTCGAGGTGGGTGATCATATTTTTTGTAAATTATCTTCATCAAAAAGTGTTAGGAATTTTGGTAAAAAGATAAATCTAAGTCTATAGTTTATTGGAATATATGAAATCCTAGATAAAGTTGGATAAATTTCTCACTAAGTGTCATTTACTCCAAGATTATACTTGGAACATGATGTATTTCATGTTATTTTTTTACTAAAATATATTCTAGTTATATCTCATGTTCTAGTCCCTAAAGCACTTCTATTAGAAAAAAAATAATCAATATAAGGGATTGCTTTTATGAATTATTCACTGTTGGGATATGTTATTATGGAATAAGGTAATTAATTAGGTTATGTATTTTTGAAAAATCCATATGATTTATTAAGAAACTTGATAACTAGGAAATTCAATGAGGGAAATATTTCTTCGATTATATAAATATTAAATAAAATTGAAAGGATATAGTTTCTAAAAGGGTGGATGAATATAATAACTAAGGTAATGTTAAGATAAATAGTTTTTATATAATATTAAAATTGTTGACATGTTTTTAGACATATAATGATTATTATAATTTTAGGTAATTTTTTTAAGAGTAAAAAATCATTATTTAAAAAAAATGAGATTTCATGAATTTTATAGTTTTATTTAGAATAAATGTTTCCTAATTATAGATTATTAATATGATAAAAATATTTTTTTTCAATTCAACATGTTAAAATTATATTACGTGGATTTTTTTGAATGTTTGTAAATGCTAGCCTTTTAAATGAATAGTAAAAAATAATGATTTTTATTGGAAACATTATTTACTTTTCATGTATTTGAAAATTCAAATACTATTTTGGAGAAATTATAAAAAAATTATTTATGTCACATTAAAAAAAATAATTATCAAATTTAGAATAAATTTTATACTGTAATTTGTTATAAAAGATATTTTAATATATAAAAATACAATTTTTGGAAAAATGGTTTTTAATCTCATTTTACATATTTAATTATTAATTAAATTATAAAAATTCTAGAAATTGAATTTTAAAAAAAGACTCCATAGTTTTAATTAGGTGGTCAAATTTTGGTTTATAGCTCTCTTTTATCTTTGGTCAATATTAATAATTTAAATCATAAATATGTGTCACCGTGGTAAATGTAAAATGAGTTAATTATAGATAACACTAATGGAGTAAGGATGAAAATTTATTCAAACAGTTTTAATTATATCATTATATGATACTATTTTTTCCATAATCATCCAAATCATAAAATATGATATTTTCCCAATTTTTTTTTATTTTGACCTATATATTATTTTATATAACAAAAAATAAAAAATGCTACTCTCCTTCTTCAAAATTAGTTTTATGTGTTCAAATGGGTTTAAAAATAAGTTATGAGTTAATATTATTGTTTTTATTGACTAAAATTATATTATTTCCCTAGTGGTAATTTATTTCTAATTTTAAGTTATTTTATAATTATCTTAAACTTTTACATAACTTCGACATATTTATTGTACAAGAAGTAGAAAATAAATTAAATAATTTGAAAAATGTAAAAAGTTTTATTTTTTTTTCTGATTTGAAGTATGTCGTTTTTATATTTGACAAAAATAAAATATTAGAGTTTTATAAAATATTTACATTTTAATTCTTGTTTTTTTCTTGATTACCTAAAAGACAAAGTAAATGAATTGTTCAAGAAATGAAATTTATGATATTTAAAAAAACATATTTTATAAAAGGATTTAAAATTCATGAAAAACATATATTTGGAAATTGTAAGGGTATATTGTTGTAAATATCATCGAAAATAGTTTTTTTGTAAGTTTTCCTTTTATAGTAACTTTCTTGACCCTAAATTATACAATAGAAATGATATCACTATAATTGTCAAAAGGATTAATAGGTGTTAAGTCAAAGAGATTATGATTAAAAAAATTATCTACACAAGTCCAAATTTTATTGTATTAGATAATTTTGACCCAAAATAATAATAATTTTAAATTATATAATTTTTTTAAAATTTAATTTTAAATTTAATTTATATTAATTTAATACTTTAAGAAATTCATTGAATAACCTATGCATCAATTATAAAAGAGAACCTCCTCCCCTATATTCACTATAACATTTTAGAAAACTATATTATCCAATACCTTACTATATAAGTTCATAAAATATCTCTCCATGTTTTATATACATGATTTGTGTATGATTTCAACCTTAGAGATCGTAATGTGTAAAGTAAAGAAGATTGACTGAATAATTGGTGTGACATTTAACCGTTGTTTTTATTTTTTTTCTTCATATTACACTATAAAATATTCTTCAAACATGATGAAAAAAATATTTCATATACATACAATTTTTTATGTTAATTTCATAACAAATACCATCTATTTATTTTGACAAATGGTTAAGGAATATATAATTCTAGTCTATAATGGACTACCTCCCCATGTATAGATATAATTCATTCTCCATGATAACAACTTATTGATGTATTTAATTATGGATTTATTATATATATACATATATAAGATATTCAAGAAAAATAATTAATATATAAATAAAAGATATTATCTAATTTATTATGCTTCTATAGGTTAAAGAATGATAATTCCATTCTTGTATACAAGTCCACTACCACCTCTAATAAGTGATGAGATTCATTTTTCTTGACCATGTCACATGGAACCTAAATATAAGTGTATATAAATAAATAATATGATATTTATAAAATAATAATCATTCTTTAAATATAAAATAATCATTACCCTTATTCCATCATATTCATTGAGAGATGGAAAAATTACATATGCATAAATAAAACCTACATTCTTTATTATTGTGATGTTGATTATATTTCATAAAAATATTTCAAGAATGGTTTTAAAAGTAAAATTAAACATTAATAACTAAAATTATGTCAGTTTTATTATTATGGAAATGATATGATAATTACCATACAGACCATTTTCGACCAACCAAATATATTTTGGACATATGAGTCGAATATCATCAAAATGACTGACGTGAACTTAATTTATAATGTAATTAATTATTAAATGGAATTACAAAAAATAAAGAATAATAAACATGAAAAAATGTTCTTATTAAAAAATTCAATAATATGATTTTAAAATTCACATTGATAACGCACATATGTGCTTAATCGTACTCGAGTTAAGGGATAGTACCATAAAACCCTCATTTTAATGTTTTAAAGATTTATTTAATAAAATTTTTATTCCATAAATAAAATATTAAAATTATTTGATATAATTTTTTATATGTAAACTAAATAATTACAAAGTTAATTTTATGCCACTTTTTATCTTCCATCAATGGTTTCCAAATGAAATATTTTTATGGAATATTTATACTTTATTTAAAAATGGATAAATTAATGTTCTATTTTATCATATACAAGGTGAGAAACTATTCCCATGATCACAAATTTCATTTTATTTTTGAGGTAATTTATAAAAATCCATGTTTTCATTAAGTAAGACCCCTCCTTACATTTATTTTATGAATATTATTTTCGAAAATTTGGTTTTAAATTAATGGTATATATCAATATTATAATGTGTTTAAATGTATATATTTATGAGTTTGGTGATTGAACTAATGTTGTTTACATGTTTTATACATTTTATGGTCCATGGAGATATTTTTAATGATGTTTGTTCTAGATATTGCTCATGATTATGGGTGACCAGATATAGATCATGATAATTATTGAACCTTGTATAGTTTTCTAATGAATTTTTTAATGATAATGTTCTATTTATAATTATATAGTTAATATATTATAATATTTATTAATATTTTAAAGGTTATTACAAGGGTTCTATAAATAGGATTTCATAAGGCTCATACATGATGTTTTATGATTTATAATGTCTTTTCATCGAAATATTTGGATTTCAAAACCTATGCTAATGATCTTTTATTTTAAACGATAGATTCTTCACTTTCAGTATAAAAATGTATGTTATCAAGAAAATGTTTTGGACGAGTTATCAGGTTTTTTAAAGAATACCTTGTGTTTTTAATTTTTCCTTTATATTTTCTTATAATTTTTATAATGACAAACATTTGGTAGATAAGAAGATTTAATGAGTAAGTGAATGAATATTTGATCTGAATTTTTACTATACTAAATGAAAACACTCTTTTATGATCTCATGGATTCAAAATGGATCAATGGGTTAATTTTCTCTTTTCTATATTCCTTATAAGAGATTTTGTCCTCATCATATTTCTTCAAATGTTTTTTCATAGGTATTTTGGATGTCTATGACTAGTTAATAAATCAATTTGAAAATCGTGATGATTTTTTCCTAAAAAGAAACATTTTTTAAATGATTCATAGTATTAGAAACTTTGACATTTATATGGAGTTTAAAACTTCTAATGTATGGTTATTTATTTAAGAGTTATGAAATTATTCATTAAAACCATAATATATTTAAATATTTAGAAATTTATTAAATGTAATTATTGTTTACAAATGAAATTATAGATTGAATTATGGATGCGTATTTGTAATATTTCTCTCTTTTTCTATTTTTCAAAATTTCATCATGCTATAATATTTTATTCTGTATGTGTTTTGAGTGTTTTTTTCATTATTTTTTCCAAAAATCATCTTTTATCAAATTTTATGTTTTTAGTGATCACATACCTTATAGTGGTGAATTTTATACTTATTTATATAACTAAAAAATAACTTTACTTAATTTTTAATGATTTTCTAGAAACTACTACATCAATGAAATTAAAGGAACCTTTATGACATTTAGCAGAGTACATGTTGACCCATATGAATGTGTTTTCAACAAAACTCTTATATCAAATTTTTATTGATATAATTATTTTTTCTATAGACATTAATTTATTTGGTTTAAATTTATAATTAAAATTTTAAAAATTTTACTCACTCCCAATACACACTTACCATCATATCTATCGAAAAAACTTATAACTAATCAGCTGTAAAAAAATTCATTCAAACGGTTTCCTAGATTCAACCATATTATGATTAATAGTAAAACCTATAGGTTTAATATGGTGTCAATTATGTTTAAATAAAATCATCTTTAAAATATTCTTTTTGTAGCCTAATTTATTTAAAATAATACAAAAACCCATTGAGGAATATATAAAAATTAATTAAATTCTAATGAGAAATCATGATTATTTCAAACTCTAACTATTGTAAAAAAATCAAAATTTCATGGTTTGGAAACATGGAAAGAGTTTCGTAGACAGTTGGGAGTATCTATCACATTTGTGTTAGTGGGTCTGGGTTGTCTCTACCTTACAGTAGGCTGATATGTATTAATTTAAGATTTTTTTTAAAAAATATGACATATCTCTATATTTTGTAAACCATATAAAATTGTCATGAAATGAAATATATTTTTGTAGTTTAAAAACTATCCCACAAGAAGATATAAAAATTACATCATATTGTTTTTAAAAATAAAAACCTCTAGTAATGTGGACCAATACATAACTAGTATCTTTTGATGATACATTTTTTAAATTACATTTTATAATAATTTATCACTTATTAAAAATTAGAAATTAGAAATTACTTGTTGTTTTTTTTGTTTTATATGAGATCGATGGTGATCTAGAGTAAGGATGGGGGAAATTTGGGTTTTACCACATGTAGAAATCATAACCCCTGTATACTAGAGCATGTTTCTACTTTATTACATTTGAATAATATATAAGGAATCATATCCTGAAATAGAAATTAGTTTCATAGTATTGGTAAACTAAATAAATACTTGAGTCGTTAAATATAATTGGATAGAAAATTTTCAACCTATTTTTTATTAGAAAAAACATTATTGCCTCGTTAATATATATTCAGAAAAAACGTATTAAAATTCATGGAATCATTGGGAAGAAAATATAATGTGTGTGAGATAAAATTCTCAATAAGGGTTATGTATAGTGGATGTATTTATGAATATATGAACATAATAATCATAGAATGGTAAATAAATGAACACACATGCCAATAAAATAATTGGAATGTCATTTTAAGATATTTGAAAATAAATATGGAAATGAAATAACTAAGAAAAAATTACTTTTAAACAAAAAGATAAGACTAAAATACATCCATAGATAATATCTCAATGAAAATATCATGGATAATAATAACAAAATTCAAAATGAAGGCAATGATTAAATAGAATGCATGTTGTTTCCAAAGAACATAATTCCTTGACCATAAAAACCATTAACAAGAAGTTTTAGATCATACTAGGACCAAACTGATTCAATTTTTCCTATTACATCATTACATTCATGACCATTCTAAAGATAATTGAAAACTACAAGTAGCAAAAGCATAGGCATTTTTCCCACTGATTATGTCTCATTAGATAGCTGAGGCATAAATGGGATTCTATTATATGGTTCCCATCCTGTGTATTTCATTTATAAATCATTCCACATATATCTAATTATTGATTTAATTCATAAATAATATTACCTGTCATTATATATCTGTATTGAGTAAAGAATTAAAGTTAATACATAATTAATGAGTTAATCAAATAACTATCATTGTAAACTCTATATATTAAAATGGTATATATTTTAGAAAACTAACATATACATGATAAATAATATTTAATTTTTAGGGAAATTTAATATACATTTAGAAAATAATAATTCAATGAAAATCAATGACTAAAAAATGAATCAATGAAGTGAATGTCTATAATTTCATTGGTAAAAATGCTCATAAACAATCCACATAAATATTTTACTTCTTATCAATACAATATATACCGAATCAAGTAAAATTACAGTTTATTTCAATTTATTAATATAAATTAATTACGCCGGCATCTCCTAGTGTGGAGTATGTTTGACAATCTTTTATTTTAATGATCAATAACCTTGAATATTTTAGTACTAATGATATAGCTGTTTTGTGATAGAATTGTATATGAAAATACTATTTTTATGATAATTATTCTAGGTACTATGGTAAATAACTATTATACAGGATATACCACCAAAACCTGCCACTGTTAGGAAGGTTCTATTGCCAAGACTTCTTAATGCCAAACTTGAGATACCACCAAGACTTGTTATCATCATATATGAGCTACAATAGAGGAAAGACACCAAAAATATTGTTACCTCTAGAGAAGATACTACTAAGATGATCTTCCACCATGATGAGCTACTACCAGACTTCAGTCACTGTTACCACCAGAGCAATTCACTAGTAGATTATCAGACAATACTATCTCTTTATTATCCTTATATTCCAAAGACATCGGCGTGAAGGGATCAAAGAATATTTATTTATGGATATACTTTCATCCAAGTCTTCAATACTTAGTAATACTCAATCCACGGATTTTGGATCTTCTCCTAGTTATGATTATATATATACAAGAGTCATTCCACTATCTATGTACCTGATACATATCTTATATACAACATTTTCTAACTTATGAATAATGTGTGTGATTAAATCTATAAATTCTCACAAGCTTACAGATTCATGTTTGGTAAAGATCAATGATACAGAAGAAAACATTTCATTAGTGATATTGATTAAGATGTCGATAGAGATGAAGTGAAAAAATCCTACAGATTTTCTACGGTCCTCTACATATTACAAATTTCCAAAATGAAGCTAAAATTCCACACCAAGTGCTGATATGAGGATTATGAACATTCATAACATATCAGACTGAGGTATTATATTTTCATTTTCATTCTGCCCATTTTACATTGAGCATTTTATTGTTACCTTGTAATCTAAAACATATTATCTCTTATACCTACCTAGAGAATTTTTTTTATCTTTTCTCTACATTTGTTTCCCATTGTGTTTTTAGAAGTTGTCCATATGTGACCTGTACTATTCTAACATTTCATGAATTACATTTGAGGATGATTTTTAGCTTGTACATTTTATTGCTAATGATTCTTTACCTAATACTTGTTGTGGGTTCATTTGATTGTAACAATAATCTACATGGTAAAATGTGATTTTCCAATTGAGGGGATTGCATATCCTCTTGAGACTGAACCACTTGTTCATTTCCACTGTTTCTTTGTTTTCTTCTACAATATAATAGATTAATTTTTATTTACAAAAAAACCCTTACATAGATATTTAATCATAAATAAAATTAATAATTTTCTATCTATGTATTTTTTTCATAATTTAATGTATTTATAAACAATATTTTATCATAGAATTAATAAATCTTTTAGAAATGTTGTAAAAGGATAGATCTTATATCTATATACTATTTTTTATTAATTTTCATGTTTCTTTGTTTAGGTGATATTGTTTCATGTTAATCCATTATATAATGTTTTATTGAGAACTCAATTCAACCCTATTGAGTTACTCACTTCGAACAACATTTGATATCAGGGATTTTTAAAATTATTTTACTATGCTTTTAGTTGTATTCTAAACATATCAAATTTCTATCATTATGAATTTTATTTCTATTTATAAGAAATATAAAATAAGTATCTACTACCAATAATCCTCCATATTTTAATGGTACTAAATATGCGCAATAGAAAATAAAAATGAAAATACATTTAGAATGTAAGGTTTTTAACATATGAACTTTAATATAAGATAAATATGAAATACAAAAAACTACAAGAAATACTTAGAGTGATGCTACAAAAGATAATTAAAATAATAATTTTAAATATATGAATTCATTTTTCTTTGTTGTGGTTGATGATGAATTTAATAGAATATATACTTTTAAATATTCTTTTCAAATAGGGTTTATGTTATTTGTTTCACATTAAGAAACATCGAATGTTAAAGAAATGTTTTCGATGGGTTATTAGGTTTTCTAATGAGAGCCTTAGGTTTTTTATTTTTCCATTTATGTTTTATCATAATGATTATTATGACAAACACTAGGTAGATAAGCATATTTAATGAGTAAGTGAATGATTATTTAAGGTTAATTTTTACTATGCTAAATAAAAATTCTCTTCATTGATCTCATGGTTTTAAAATGGATTTATGGGTTAATTTGTTCTTGTTTATATACCTAATATGATATTTCATGCTCATCATATTTTGTAAATGTTTTTTCATAGGCCTTTTGGATTTTTATGACCAGTTAATAAGTCTATTTGAAAATCGTGATGTTTCTTCATGAAAAGAATAATATTTTATTTTAAATGATTCATATTTTGGGTAAAATTGACATTAACATGGCGTTTACAACTTGTAATGTATGAGTTTTAATTTAAGAGTTAGAAAATTATTCTTTAAAACAATATTATATATAAATATTTAGAGATTTATGAAAGGTAAATCTTGTTTACAAATGAAATTATATATTGAATTCTGGATGAGTATTTGTAATATTTCTCTCTTTTTAAAAATTTTAAAATGTTTTCATGCAATAATATTTTATTTTTTATGTGTTTTGAGAATTTTTATCATTATTTTTTCCAAAAATCCTCTTTTATCAAATTTTATATATTTATTGATCGCATACCTTATAGTGGTGATTTTTTTGTTTATTTATATAAAAACTAAAAAACTTTTTTATTTAATTTTAAACTCTTTTAAGAAACATCTAAATCTATTAAATTAATGGAACCTTTATGATATTGAGGAGAGTATATGTTGGAATATATGAATGAGGTTTTAACAAATCTCTTATATCAAATTTTAATTGATTTAGTTATTTTTTATATAGACATTAATTTTGTTGTTTAAATTTATTATTTAATTTAAAAAATTTACACACTCCCAATACAGACTTACCATCATATCTAACTAAAAATCTGATAAAAAATAATTGTAAAAAAATTCATTCAAATGGTTTCCCAGATTCATCTATATCATGACTAATAGTAAAGCCTATAGGTTTAATATATTGTCAAATATAATTAAATAAAATAATTATTAAATATTATTTTTTTATCTTAATTTATTAAAAATAGAACTAAACCCCTTTGAGAAATATATAAAAAATGTATTAAATTATACTTAGTAATGATGATTATTCCAAACTCCCACTATTGAAAAAAAATCAAAATTTCATGGTTTGGAAACATAGAAATAGTATCGGAAACTGTTGGGAGATTAAATCAGAATGGTGTTAGTGGTTGTGGGTGGTATCTACCATAAAGAAGGATATTATTTCTTAATTTAGGAATTATTTTAATTATATGACCTATCTCCATGGTATGAAAACCATATAAAATTATCATCAAATGAAATCTATTTCTATACTTTAAAAATAATCCCACTAGATAATATAGAAATTAAATCTTATTGTTTTTAAAAATAAGAACATTTATTAATGTGGATCAATACTTAACCAGTATCTTATGATTATACATATAATAAAATATTTTTTATAATTATTTATGACATATTATAAATCAGAAATTATAAATTACTTGTTATTTTTTTGTTGTATATAGGATCGAGGGCAATCCAGAGTATAGATAGGGAAATTAGGGTTTACCACATGTAGGAACCATAACCCATGTAGACTATAGATGGTTCCTACTTTATTTCATTAGAATAATATATATGGAATAATATCATGAAAGACAAATAAGTTTTATAGTCTTGGTAAACTAAATAAATACATGATTCATTAAATGAAATTGGATATAAAAATTTCAACAATCTGAGAATAACATTATTCCATCATTAATATACTTTCATAAAAAAAATTTACACTTCAAGGAATCATTGGGATGGAAATAGAATGTGTGTGAGATCAATTTCTCAATAGGGTTTATGTATAGTGGATGTCTTTATGAATCTATAAGCATAATAAACATGGAATGGTAAAAAAATGAACACACATGCCATTAAAATAAATTGAATGTAATTATATGATATTTGAAAATCAATATGGAAATGAAATAACTAAGAAAAAATCCTTTTAAACAAAAAGATGAGACTGAAATTCATCCACAGATATTATCACAATAAAAATATCATAGATAATAATAAATAAATTCTAAATGAAGGCAGCTCTTAAATAGCACGTATCATCTTTCCTAGGAACATAATACCTTTACCATCATGACCATTCACAAAAAGGTTTAGATCATACAAGGACCAAACTGATTCAGTTTTTCCAAATATATCGTTACCTTCACGACCATTCATAAGACAATTTATAACTACAAGTTGCAGATTCACAGTATTTTTTCAAACTAATTATATCTCATGAGATAGCTGATGCATAAATGGGATTTAATTATATGGTTCCCATCATTTTTATTTCATTTATAGTGCATTGTCATATATCGAATAATTGATTTAATAAATAAATAATTCTCCCCATCATTAAATATCTGTATTGAGTAAGGCATACAACTTAATAAATAATTACTAAGTTAATCAAATAACTATAAAAGTAAACTACATATATAAAAATAGAATAAATTTTAGAAAATTAACATAGACATGATAAATAATGTTGATTTTTTGGGGGAACTTAATATACATTTGGAAAATAATAATTCAATGAATAGTCAATGACTAAAAAATGAATTAATGAAGTTAGTGTCAATACCTGCATTAGTAAAAATGATCATAAATCATCCATATTAATATTATAGATCTTATCAATACAATATATACTCAATCAATTAAAATTACAGTTTATATCAATTTATTAATATAAATTCAATATGTTGGCATCTCCTAGTGTAGATTATATTGGACACACTTTTATTTTAATGATCATAGACCTTGAATATTTTAGTACTAATGATCTAGATGTTGTATGACAGAATTTTATATTTAAATACTATTTATATGATAATTATTCTAGGTACAATGCTGAGTCACTATTATACAAGAGCTACCACCAAAACCTATTACTATGAGGAATGTTTTATTGCCAAGACTTCTTACTATCAAACATGAGATACCACCAAGACTTGTTATCATCATACATGAGCTACTATAGAGTCAAGTCACCACCATGATTGTAACCTCTAAACGAGATACAACTAAATTGATCTTCTCCCATGATGAGCTACTGCAAGACTTCAGTCACCGTTACACTATAGTTAGTCACTAGTAGATTATGAGACAATATCAGCTTTTTTTTATCATTACAGTCTGAAGAAATCAATGTTAATGGCCCAAAGAATATTTATTTATGGATATATTTTCATCCAAGTCATGAAGACATAGTAAGACCCAATCCATGTATTGTGGATCATCTCGATTTAATGCTTATATATATATGAGAATCATACCTCAACTTATGTACCTGATAGATGTGACATATACTACATTTTCTAACTTATGGATAATGTGTGTGACGAAATCTATAAATCCTCATGAGCATTTTGATTCATTTTTGGTGAAGATCAATGACATAGAAGCACCAATAAAATTATTGACATTAATTACGATTCCAATATAGATGAAGAGAAACATTCATATAGATTTTCTATGATCCTCTATATGTTACAAATTTCTTATATGAAGCTAAAATTCCTCACTAACTGATGATGTGAGGAATATAATAATTTAGAACATATTAGACTAATATTTTATATATTCAATTTCATTCATTCCATTTTAATTTATGCAGAGTTTTGTTACCTTGAAATCCAACACACATTATCTCTTGTACCTACATAGAGAATACATGTTATTCTCTTTTCTCTACATCTGTTTCCCATTGTGTTTTTATAAGTGGTCCTTATGTAAACTATAATATTATTACATTACACAAATAACTTTTGAAGATGATTTTTATCTTTAACATCTTATCACAATTGATTCATGTGCTAATACATGTTGTGGGTTCATTTTATTGTAACTATAATCTACTTTGAAACATGTGATTTCCCATTTGAGGGGATTACATATCATCTTGAGACCGAACCACTTGTTCATTCCACATTTTCATTGTTTTTTACTACTATAACATATATTATGTTTTATTTATAAAAAACTAAAACATAAATATTTAATCGTAAAGCAATTTTATATTTTTCTATCTATGTAATTTTTTTAGAAATTTAAGGTATTTATAAACAATATTTTATCATCGATATAATCAATATATAAGAAATGATGGAAATTGATAGATCATATATATATATATATATACTATTTTTAGAGACCTATTATTGGCTTATACAGACATTACATTACTTTTACAGAATACTTAAAAAATGACAAAAACAAACGCCCAAAGACTGTATTAGTGTAATTTTTATGGAAACTCGGATCATAATCTTCCAATCATGGTGAAAGATCTTCAAAATCTACCATAAAGATCTTCCCCTATTTTTTTTCCTACCTAACACCTTTCTTTATCATGGTGAAAAGAAAATATAAAAAGGGTGAGCTCAAATGTTTAGTAAGGGTCAACATGGAGAACATAAAACTATCCATAATGATTTGAATGTAAAAACGTGGACATAAAATATGAGTAAAGACATAAATCTTGGAAGTACATATGGCATTGATCAAAAAAATTAATCATTATAAAATGGAATGGGAATAAAACATGTAATTGTGGTAAACCATTAAGCACTTGATATGACTTCCATTGTATCCAAGACATTACTTCCAAGACCATCCTAGTGGAAAAAGTCCATTACTGAATCACGATTACATGCCGTTCCATCCATCTATTACAGAACCAGATTCACTTGTCCTTCCAGCCATGTCAATCTCGTGAGATATAAACCTTTATCCAAGGAATTTGATCGAGATATAGGTACCACAAATCTCATATTTAAATAATTCTTACGTTGCAACAATAAAATCATAAATCATTCATCATAACCCATATGAAACAAATGGATAAAATTTCATCACAATAAAAATAATACCATTTAAATAATAAAGAAATTATACTTGAAACATAAACATACGAAATAATGGAATCTTAGATGAAAAATAGTTTTGATAAAACACATGAAATTAATTCTTGAAGAAAATATCCATTCTTCATCAAAATCATTTTCTTTTCACAAAATTCCATGATATTTTAAAAGAAAAGGATTTTTTTGAAAATAATCATGGAATCTTGTATGAGAATCTTCATGGAAATAAGGCATTATAAAGTCATAAAAATCCATTGACGCTGTATAAGTTAAAAAAACATTCTTCTTGTACTTTTTCTGGAAAAGTAAAAAAGTACATCGTATGGTAAAAAAAAGAAAGATTCCTTCCATACCATGTGGTAAAATTAAAAAATAGGTAAAAATGACATTATAGATACATGTAAGAATAGTAAAGATTTTATGAATTTTTTTTGAGAAAACATGGACATGGATGGTAAACATAACCCTAGTAAATACTTATGAATAAACAATCTCAGATAAGAATGAGACTTGAATAATTATCCCTTACCATATATCCAATTTCTTCCATTTGTGTCTGAGACTCTGGTATAGTGGGTTTAAACATATTTTTAACTTGTAACAAAACAATAATAATATTTATGATATCATATATGATTCACTTACGACTTTATATTACCCGTTCATTTGTCAATTCCATGTTAATGTGGTGTTTTGGTTAAAATCGTTTCATTTTTCGTACTTGTTTTGAATTATAATAATTCATATGATTAAATAGATCATGATTACTTTCTTACAGAATGTAAAACATGATTTATATATAATATATTCAGAATATAATATATATATATATAATAGATCGATAAATGGAATGAAATACACCGCTCAAGGAGATGGTAGGCCGTACGTACACATGAATGTAGTTTTCGTTTCCTTATTAAATTGAATAGAAGTAAGTAAATAACATATAAATAAATCCAGTATTGTTATTATGTCATATATTTCCTGATTATTTATTATATATACTTTATAATCATTCTTGAAGGGTAAACATTGAGAATGAATCTCATCGCATTGTGGAGACGGTAATCCGTACACACGCACGAGCGATGATATCATTCCCATAATTATTGAATGGAATTGTAGTGGATGATATAATATCTCAGTATTAGTATTATATCATAATAATCATATATAGTTATCATTTCTACCATTATACCCATCTAAGTATGGTGGTGGTGGAAAAACAGATTACACCATGGTGTGGAGACGGTAAGCCGTATGTAAGCACGCGCAGTGATTTCATTTCTCATAAGATATATATAAGGTGAAATAGGGTTGTTTAATATTTATAATAACATATCAGTATATTAGTGATACTAGTTTTATTAATTTATAATTAAACAACTAAAAAAGAGTAAGTAGAAGAAGAAAGAAACGTGAAAGAATCAGTAGAAGATATTAACTCTTCCTCAAAGTGCCTCCTTTAAACTTCCATTTAGGCCACTAGATTTTGTATTTTGAGAATACAAAAACCTCTATATTGTAAATATAGATGTTGAGAAGAGGAATTGGTAGGTTGTGGAAGAGCATGAAGGCTTAAAATGGAGTTAATTGGAGAGGGGGGAGGTGCCTTTTTATTAGAAAGTTGAGGGGCACTTTTGGAAACATCCAAAAATATTAAATTATAATAAACTCAAACCCCACATAAAAACTTCTAAAGTGACACAAATTCGGATATGAGGAAAGATAGGATTGTAATCTCATAAACCAATCAAATTTAGACATGTTTTGATTTTATTTTAAACATTATCATTTTTATTTATCCATATTTAATCTATTTAATTTTATTTTTGGTAATAATATTCTAAGATTTAAATGGTTACAAATACATACATATGTGTTTTGAAATTTCAATTAATGGATACTTTATGAACTTTTAGACCATATAAATTTAAATTTTTAGTTTTGAAATATTTTCCTGATTTTTAAACAATTTAATAATATGTTATTTTTATAAAATATCAATACTATCAGTTTTGACACTATTCATTTATTGGAATTTAAATAAAATACACACATATGATATATTCAGGGAAAAATATTTAATAGATTCCTAACAGGTCATATTAATCTATAAAAGTAGTGGAGAACATTAATTAATTCATATAATATTTATTTTAGTATTTTTAAAACGATTTATTTGATATTTTTCTTAATAAAATAATAGCTACAACATTATTGTATAATTAATTAATATACGTATTTGTTGTATAAAAATTAAAAAAATACTATGAAGAAGATAAATATAATATCTTCCATAAGAATAATTTTATTCTAATTTATATTCTTAAACAACCAACTTTTAAAATGATATGTTTATTAAATTTTGTAAGTGACAATATTGACATCATTTAAAATAAAATAATATAAATGTCATAATCAATTTCATAAGGCACCAAATGTCCCACAAGTCGACCCTTGGATTATTAGGGTATAGATATACTCAAAAAATAAGGTTTCGTCATGTTTCTGGTCATTTTTATGGCTATTAGTATTTGAATAAAAACTATATTATTGATTTTTTTCACTAAATAAATAATTTTCTGCATCATTAATGTATAATCTATTAAGGTAATTATATATTTCTTAAAAATCAAAAATTAATTACCATGATGAATAAAAACATATTATATTTAAAATGAGTATTTATAATAGAATTTATATTATTTGTAACCTTATATTAAAAATACTTTAATTATTAAAGATTGAGTGAGACAAATTTCACTTTCTTTAAATAAAATAAATTAAAGGTCTTAATCACATCCTTGTGGGGTCCAATAGATACCATTTAGACCCAAGTATATTTTAGGACGAAATATAATCTTCCAGTTATATTGATACAAGTGATAGGGTAATATTATAATATTATTTTTACCCTTAATTACCTGATTTTCCATTAACTATTGTAAATAAAATTTACCGTAGTTACTATTCATAATGCCTTAAAAAAATGTTTCCTATTAACATAATTTGGACATAATGATTCCAAATATGGAATCCATTTTTTCAAATTAAAAACACATAAGTTTCCATATTAAATTTAAAATTAATCCCGTTGTTGAGAAAATGAGTTTTAAAAGTTAAAACACTACAGTAGATTGAAATGATTTTACCTATGAATTCAATGTAAAATTAATGATAATGACTTACATTATATTAAACAGTAAAAATATATACTATTTATATTTTAAAACCATTAAATATTATAATTTGACCATATAAATTATCTCTATGCAAAAATTTGTTTTTAATTAAAATTTAGCGTGGTTTTACTATTCATTAAAATTTGAAAGTTATCAGAAAAATATCAAAAAATTATCCAAAGTAAATTTTTATATACTCATTAAAGAAGAAGAATTTTATTTTGTAATATTTAACTTATAAAATTATCAAAAACTATATTTACAATGGGTGCTCCATCAAAAAGCAGAAAAACTGCATTTTCTAAAAAATACTTCCTTTATACGAGAAATTTATTTTTTTCTCATACCATGTTCTAGAAAATGTGTTAGAAGAATTATAGTGTTATAAAATTCAAAATGTGGTTAATAATATTCATAACATCTAGTTAATAATAATATTATAATAATATATCATTGTTTAGTGAAACTTAGTATTTTGTACCTCGCAAGCTATCGAGGAAGGTTGCTCTTATGTGCAACACAAGACAAAAACAGTGTTGCTTATACTAAAAGCTAATATGGTGTTGCGTATAGCGTAGGATAATCTTTGTGTGGATTATAACACATGACACCAATGAAATTAAAAATAATATTTCTCATAAAATCATGGAGGGTTGCAATCTACCCCCCATAAAATGAATTTCTCCCTCGAAATTCATCAGGGTTATAAATGGAATTTTTCTTTCATAGAAACCAACATAATAAAAAGGAATACTAAAACATAATTTTAAAAAGTAAAGTAAGAAATTTAATAGTTACCCAAATTAACTCGTCACTGGGTTTCCACATAAAAGAATATAGGTGAAAATATGGATATGGAAGAGGAATTGAACCATCAATTTCTGATGATGAGTTGTAGAGGACATGGATATAAAATAGCCAACAATCAAAAAGACATAAATTTGTGATGATCTAAGGTACCATCTGATTCATCAAATATGAGGGCACTCGGACAACATTTTCGGTATTCAAGATCATTTCTATAATGTTGAAGAATTTTTGAATTAAAAGAAATACTTGTTTGATTTTGGTAAAATCTCACCATTAATCATGCCTTGAACAATTCCAACATCATATCATAAATAAATGAATTTTAATTTGTCATTTGTAATGTGTTTGAAGATCATGCGATAAGATTATAGGTCATTCCATCTAGCTCAAACATAAGGTTTACATAAGTTATTAAATATACATAAGTCTATCTATGGTGAGATTAATCATATATGGTTACAAAAAATGGACTTATACTTCATCTATCATACCAATTAATAAAATAAAACTAGTTTCAACTATGTAGGGACTTCCTGTAGGCCATTGGTATGGGATAAAGGCCTATTTCACTTCGGTTGTGGGTTCGATTCCCACATCCTTTTCTAACGCGACATGTTGTCGCCAGTCCTGTAGGTTTTCATTTTTATAAAACTACACTATTATAACATTCTAGAAATAATATAAAAAAAGGTTCTAGCCCAAAAACAATACAATATTATGTCCAACATAATCCATTCCAATCTTTAGGATTATCCAAAATACTTCTGTCCAATATCATAGTATAGAGAAAAAGATTACTAGAGAGGTCATCTACCAAGAATGTGAATACAATCATTTATCCCCCATATATCCTAAGATATATCTTGTTGATCACATTACAAAAAAGTGAATACCTTAATCATGTATTCTTTTGAAACATGAATTACCATAGAACCTTAGTGAAAACATGAATTATATCAAAAGTTAACTCTTTCCACATACCAAAATCCCAAAATTTCAATATACTCAAACCATGATGTTACTTTTTTCTTATATCAGTCATGACCTCATTAATACTATCAAACATATTATTTTCTCCTTATCCCTTCAATATGCACATATCATCATCTTTCTAAAAAAATATTTCAATCACACTTCATGGTTACTAGTACCATTCAACATAAACATTCATATACTCAAGGAAAAACAATAGTGTAATAATCATTTGATTTTTCTTTATTCCATAGTACTATAAATTATTCTCGATAAACATAAAATCATTCCACTACTATCTTAAACCATTGACCGAGCTTCATCATTTTTTTTCTCAACACTTATTTCATCTCATATATCATTTTTAGTGTCTTCATCATCATCAACATAAATACTACCCATGTGACCGTGCTGATTCTCTTAATGAGATTTTTTCTTAGGGAATGTTTTTTCTTAATTCCCATACATTCCACAATTAATTTTTTTTACCATTGTTGATGTCTTAGCAATACCATTATCCTTGTCCTTTGTGTTAACTAAACCTTTTCCTTTGCAATTACTCACTTTGTGTTCTTCTTTTCCACACCCAAATCATCTTCCAGTTCCTTTGAATCATTTTTATTTATGCCTCTTCCCACATTAATTACATGAGGGAAATTGAAGTCTCTTTACTAAATGGACATCATGGAACTCCATCTTTCTCTTATTAGATGAGTCAGGAAACTTTCCAAATATGAGATTATTGATGAAATTATGAGATTGCTAATTAGGAATAATAATGATTTTTCACCGTCCAAATCCCGTTTCATTTGGTTTCTCATGAATATTTTCATTCCCTTGTTCCTCATATTCTCCATTAACACGAACCTTCCTATTTCCATCCATTTTCGAAAACCCAAAAAGAATAGTATGATAGGCAAAAATCATACTAGGAAAACAACATAATCAATGGGGAGTATATTCAATCTCTAACATCATAGGGTTAATCATAGGTTATTCATGATCGTTATCATAATTCTAGGATTGTAACCTATACTTTATACTTATCCTTACAGACATCCCTAGAAATACCTTAGAAATATCTCTAGGAATCTCACTAAATTTTTGGCATCCTTGTTTCCAAAGGTTAAATAATCCTTCTCTCTGATACTAACTATAGAGACCCATCCTTTACGTACATAAGCATAACATTAATTTTGCGGAATACTTAATACATTACAAAAATAGATGCCCAAAGACCGTATTAGTTTAGTGTCTTGGGAAAATCAGAACATAATCTTCTAATCATTGTGAAAGATATTCAATATCTCATATAAAGATCTCCCCCTTTTGATTTATTTCTGAAAAAGATTCTTTTCCTGGGGAAAATATAACATAAAAAGGGTGAGCTTAAATTCTCAGTAAGGATAAATATGTAGAACATAAAAAAGCCCCTAAAACATTTGAATGTAAAAAACATGAACATAAAACAAGAGAAAAGACATAAATCTTGGTAGTAAATTAGGAATTGATCACAATGGTACATTAATCATGATAAAATAACATGAAAATAAAACATCTAATTGTGGAAAACCATTAATCACATGATATGATTTCCATAGTAGCCAATGAATTACTGCCAAGACCATTATAGTGGACAAAGTCCATTACTGAACTGGGATTACTTCTTGTTCCAGCCCTGTATTACTGAATCAGATTCACTTGTCATTCTAGCCATGTCTATCTCATGAGATATAAATATTTACCCAATGAATTGGATGGATATATAGGTCCCACCCATCTCATATTTAAATCATTCTTATGTGTACCATAGAACAATCATAAATCATTCATCATAACCCAAAGAATAAAATGGGTTTCATAAACATCATCACATCAGGACGTAATCTATATAAAACAAATGGATAAAATTTATTCATAATAAAAATCAAACCATGTAAATAATATAGACATTATACTTCAATCATAATCATACAAAATAATGTCATATTATATTGAAAATAGTTTTGATAAAACAATTGAAATTAATTATTGAGGAAAATATCCTTTTTTCTTCAAAATCATTTTCATTTCACACAAATTCCATTCAATTTTAAAATATACGTATTTTGTTGAAAATAATCATGGAATCTTTTAGAAGAAGATTTATGGAAATAAGGTTTTATGAAGTCGTAAAAATCCATTCATGCCGTATAAGTTAAAAAACGTTCTTCTTGTACTTTTGCTGGAAAAGTCAAAAAGTACCTCGTATAGTAATCAAAAGAAATATTCCTTCCATACCATGGGGTAAAATTCAAAAAACGCTAAAAATGAAATTAAAAATAAATTGAATAATAGTAAATATTTTATGAAAAAGTTTCTAGGAAACATGTACATGGATGATAAACATAACCCCATTAAATACATACGAATAAACAATCTCAGATAAGAATGAGATTGGAATAATTATCCCTTACCTTATATCCAATTTCTTTTGTATGTGTCAGAGACTAAAATATAGTAGGTTTAAACATATTATTATCTTGTAACAGAACCATAATAATATTTATGATATCATATATGATTCACTTACGACGTTATATTACCCATTCATTTGTCAATTCCATGTTAAAGTAGTGTTTTGGGTTAAATCATTTCATTTTTCGTACGTGTTTTGACATGTAATTATTCATATTATTACGTAGATCATGATTACATATTTCATGAATGTAAAACATGATTTATATATAATAAATTAATAATATAATATATATATATATAATAGATCGATGAATGGAATGAAATACACCATTCATGGAGACGGACGGTCGTACATATGCATGAACGCTGTCTTCGTTTCATTTTTTCATTGAATGGAAGTAAATAAATAACATATAAATAAATCTAGTATCATTATTATATCATATATTTCTTGATTATTTATTATATTTACTTTATAATCATTCTTGAATGGTTAACTTGGAGAATGAATCTCATCGCGTCGTGGAGATGGTAATACGTACGTATGCACGAGCAATGATATCATTCTCATAATTATTGAATATAATTGGATTGGATGATATAATATCCCAGAATAAGTATTATTTTATAATAATGACATATAGTTATCATTTCCACCATTATACCAATCCAAGTATGGTGGCGGTGGAAAAACATATTACACCACGACGTGGAGATGGTAAGTCGTATGTACGCACACACAATGATTTCATTTTTCGTAAGACGGATATAAGGTGAAATAGGGTTGTTTCATATTTATAATAAAATATCACTTTATTAGTGATATTTATATTATTACTTTATAATGAAACAACTAAAGAATAGGAAGTAGAAGAAGAAAGAATCGTGAAAGAATCAGTAGAAGATATTACCTCTTCCTCGAAGTGCCTTCTTTAGACATCCTCTTAGGGCACTAGTGTTAGTCTTTTGAGAATACCAGCACCTCTATAATGTAATTATAGAGGTTTATAGGAGTAATTTTTAGGGTTTTTCTGAGCTTGAAGGCTTAATATGGTTGGAAGAGATGAGGGGGGATGTGCCTTTTTATAAGAGAGTAGAGGGGCACTTTTGGAAACCTCCAAAAATAGTAATATATAATAAAATAAAATCCCACATAAAAACATCCAAAGTGACTCAAATTAGGATATGAGGTAATATAGGGTTGTAATATCATCAAAATAGAAAATTTAGACATGTTTTGATTTTATTTTAAACCTTATCATTTTGATTTATCATTATTTAAGCTATTTAATTTTATTTGTAGTAGTAATATTGTATATTTTAAATCGTTATAAATAATTACTTATGTGTTGTGAGATTTCAATTATTTGTAATTTTACGATATTATAAACCATATAAATTTAAATTATTAATTTTTTAATATTTTTGTGATTTTTTAAAAATTAAATTATTTTTTATTTTTATAAAATATCAATAATGTCAATTTTGACACTATTTAATTATTGGAATTTAAATAAACTCCAAATAGAAGAAATATTTGGAAATAAATATTTAATATATTTCTAACATGTCAAATTCATCTATAAAATTCGTGGATAACATTAAGTCATTCATATATTACTTATTTTAATATCTTTAAAACAATTTATCTGATATTTCACTTTATAAAATAATTAGTACAACATTTTTGTATTATTATTTAATATATTTATTTTTTTCATAAAAATTAAAAATAAAATACTATGAAGAAGATAAATCTAATATATTTCATAATAATAATTTTATTCGAATTTATCTTCTAAATCACTCAACTTTTAAAATGATATGTTTATTTAATTATGAAGGTGGAAACATTGAAATCATTTAAAATAAAATAATATAAATGTACTAATCTGTTTTATAGGAATCCAAATGGTCCACAATTCTACCCTTGGATGATTATGGTATATATATACTCAACCAATAAGGTTTGGTCAAGTTTCTGGTCCTTTAGATTGGTATTCTTATTTTTATAAAAACTATTTTATTGATTTTTTAATAAATAAATAATTTCTCCACCATTAATATATAAGATATTAAGTTAATTATATATTTCTAAAAAATCACAAACAAATTACCTTGAGGAAGAAAAACATTTTATATTTCAAATGAGTATTTATAATCAAACATATATTATTCATAACCTTATATTAAAAATACTTTAATTATTAAAGTTCGAGTGAGACATATTTCTCTTTCTTTAAATAAAATAAATTAATGGTCTTAATCACATCTAAGTGGGTTCCAAAAGATACAATTTTGACCCAATAAAATTTTAGGACGAAATATAATAATCCAAATATATTAATACATGTGTTAGGGTAATTTTATAATATTATTTTGACCCTTAATTACCTGATTTACCTTCAACTGTTGTAAATAAAATTTACCGTAGTTACTATTCATAATCCCTTAAAATAAAACGTAGCATATGAAAATAATTTGGACCTACTGATTCCAAATATGGAATCTATTTTTCAAAATTTGAAACATAGAAATCATAGTGTTTAATTTTAAATTAATCCCGCTCTTGAGAAAATGGGTTTTAAAAGTTAAAACATCGGAAAAGTTTGAAATGTTTTTAACTAAGAATTCAATGTTAAATTATTGATAATGGCTTACATTTTATTAAATTGTAAAAATATATTCTATTTATAATTTAAAACCATTCAATATTAAAATTTTACCATGTAAATTATGTATATGAAAAAAAGTTGTTTTTAATTCAAATTTAGCGTGTTTTTACTATTCATTAAAATATGAAAGTTATCAGAAAAATATCAAAAATTTATACAAAGTAAATTTTTATATCCCGATTACAAAGAAGAATTTTATTTTGTAATATTGAACTTATAAACTTGTCAAAAACTATATTTACAATGGGTACGTCATCAAAAAGCACCAAAACATCATTTTTAAAAAAATAGTTCCTTTATACGAAAAATTGATTTTGTTCTCATACCATGTTCTGGAAAATGTGTAAGATGATTTATTGTGTTATAAAATTCAAAATGCGGTTAATACTATTCCTAACAGGCATTTCATAAGAATATTATAATAATATATCGTTGTTTAGTGAAACTCGGTATTGCTTACCTCACATGCTATCGAGGAAGGTCGCTCTTGCGTGAAACCCAAGACAAAAATAGTTTTGCGTATACTACAAGATAATATGGTGTTGTGTATATCGCAATCTAATATTAATGTACCATACAACACAATACATCAATGAAATTAAATAGAATATTTCTTATAAAATCTTGGAGAGCTACACTATTTTTATTAATGGGAATGTTTTTTAGGGGATATTATTTCATGTAAATTTGTAACATAATGTTTAATTGAGAACTCAATTAAACCATATAGAGTTACTCACTTCTACAGAAATTTGGTATCATGGATTATTAAACTTATTTTACAATGATTTTAGTTTTATTGTAAATATCTCAAATTTAAATCATTCCTAATTTTTTTTCTCTTTATAGACAATAGGAAAGAAGGATCTACTACCAACAATCCTCTTTATATTACTGGTACTAATTATTATCAATAGAAAATTAAAATGAAAACGCATTTAGAATTTTTGTGTTTCGACATATTGACTGTAATAGAAGATCAATATCAAATACCAAAAACTACAAGAATTTCTTATATTGAAGCTACAAAAAATTCTTTAAATAATAATTTTAAATCTATGAATTCATTTTTCATTGTCATGGTTGATGATAAATTTAATAGAATATCTAATTTTAAATATTCTTTTCAAATGTGGGACATATTATTAGTTTAAAATGAAGAAACATCAATTGTTAAAGAAATTTTATTGAATACATACTCAATGCTTTATGATAATGTTAAAATGAAAATTTGAGATCCAATTTATGATATGTATCTCCAGATCAATGAATTGGTAAATACCAAGCCCTCACTTGGAAAGAAAGTTTCCGAAAAAGAGAATGTAATGAGGTTTCCCAGATGAATACCATACATATGGAGATGAACATCTATGTCTGTTAGAGAATATTTTGATGTGACTAAATTATCTATCAAGGAATCAATAGGAAAATTGATAACGTATGAAGAATAGGTTAACGTCAACAAAGATATCAATGAAGATGAACCCAAACAAAAATCATAATCCTTCACGATTACTGCCTATAGAAAAAGAGAAAACGTAAAACCTAAAGATACTAGTGAAGAAGAATATATAGATGATGGTTATGAAGGGATGGGCCATGTGTCCAGAAGGATCAATAAATTATATAGAAAAAATAAATTCTTCCAAAAATCTACATTAAGATGTAATTATAAATGAAATGGAATGTTGAAAATGAATTGGAAAAATGATTACACCTAAAATAAAATCACCCACTATGAATGGAAGAAGAAAGGACCCATAAAACCCGAATTTCCTAAATTTAAATATGAAATGAAGTATGAGGATAACAACTAAAGATAAAGGAGATCCATGAAAGAAACATGGATTGGCTTCGAAGACAGTTCGATCGATTTCGACACTAATCAAGAATATATGTTTGACTAGGAAAATATGGGATTTTTGGAAGGCACTGTAAAGGAACAAAATATTTTTCATGCTTCTCATAATAATATTTCTACCATTTTTAAAAATAATAAAATAATGATAATGAGGAGATAATGAAAATAAATATTAATGATTACTGTAGCATGCGGGATGATACATTTCATGAGATGATATATAAATATAATTTTTTTAGGAAACAACATGGTTTAACAGTAAATGTTAAAAACAACATGGCTATTGAAAAAGTGAAAATTTATAAACTATTAAAATAAAGCAATGAATTAATATTTTAAAATGAATAACTAAATAATCACATGGAATGGTTTACAATAGTAATAAAATATTAACTCAAATACCAGGAAAGAAATATTCTCCTAGATATGTAAATAGCATATGATACCAACCATGATAGATAAATATTAAAAAAATAGATTTTCATCAAGTCTCAGTCCAAAAAATACTTATACATCCAACACCTATTCAACAAGTCCTAATAAACTATTTATTTCTAGAAACATACAATCATTTTATTAGATACTTATTCAGTAAATATGAATACCAAAAATACCTTAGTACTAAAATATCTGGACCCAAGAGGAATTTTGTACCAAAATAATTTTTGGCACACAACACAGGGATTTATGAAACCTATTTGAAAACTCTTAGCAAAATCCTATGGTATTTAGATAGTGGATGTTCTGGACATATGTTTTGTGAGTACTTAACCTTTAATAATGTTATCAATTTTAATGGTGGTCAGGTCACTTTTGGAGACAATTCCAAAGGTAAAATCTTCATCCTTAATCAAATTGGTAATTAAAATTCAATATTAATATCCAAATACTTATATGTAGGTAGTTTGAAATACAATATTCTTAGGATATTTAAATTATGGGATGTTGAATTTTTTGAAAAATTTGAAAACAATCCATGTCCTTTTTTAAATGATATAAATGTTTTAATTTTTAATACATTATAAAATAAAAACAATTATTCTATGAATCTAAATTCATTATTTTCTAAAATTATTTCTTGATTAATTTCCTTTCACAATGAATCATGGATTTGGAATTGGATATTAGGCCATTACAATATTCATTCACTTAAAAAGATAACTAAGAAATGGTTCCTTAGAGACTTACCAAAGCTTAAATTATCAAATGACAGAGTTTGTGATCACTATTAAAAAAGAAAATTTATTAAAATTATTTTAAATATTAGTTAGAATCATCAACTTCTCAACCTGTATGGTTAACTCAAATAGACCAAATTGGACCTACTAGAGTCTCTAGTCTAAATGGTAAACATTACACCAATGACCTTGTAGATTACTTCTCTAGATAAACATGGGTATTCTTTCAAGATAACAAAAGTTTATCATGATATTAATTTATTAAGTATGAAAAATATATATAAATCTTTTGTGGTCTTAGTATTAATACCTTAATAAGTTACCATGGTCGATAATTTGAAATTCCATAATTTGAAACATTTTTTTCAAAAAAAGGTTATAATAAAAAATTCTCTGCTCCTAGATCACCAAACAAAATTTTGTGGTGGATAGAAGAAATAATACTCTTCAAGAAATAGACCGGCCTATAATAAATGGGTGTTACATACCTATCTACTTTTGGGATGAAGCTTTTAATACATCCTATTATCCTATAAAAAGAGTGTTGATTATAACTCTTTCGAAAATAATACCTTATGAGTTATGGAACCACTGAAATTAAAACTTTAATTACTTTAGATTTTTTGGTTGCAATGTTTTTATTATTAATACAAATAATACGTTGGAAAAATTTTCTTCTAAGAATGATGAAGAAATTTTTATTTGGTATTCAACTTCCATTAAATCATATTGAGAGTTTTTGAATAGATCTAAAATAATTGATGAAAATTTCACATTAATTTTTTTAAAATTGATCCCAATGAAACTAAGGATAACATAGAGAACCTGGAAGATAATATTTCAACTGTAAATGTCAATTATAATAATATTAAAAGTTATAGTAAATAAGTAGATAGATCACTCAGTAAACAGCTAGAACCTGAATTGGAAGAAGATCTGGAGTCTACCAACCCCTCTTTACAAAGACTTGTTAGAAGTCATATAAACTACCCTTTATATGTAGCTTTAGGAATTATTTAATGAGTTACACATACTAGATCATCCTTTAGAAATATAATTGAACCCCAAGCCTTCTTGAATCTTCTAGAACCTATAAAAATTAATGATGCCATAAATGGTGAATTATATTTAATATCCATAGAATTCTAACATAATCAATCTGAATGAAACAATATTTCAGAAATAGTGATAGTCCTAAAGACATCTTAAATATTGGAAATAAGTGGGTGTTTAAGAATAAGGCTGATAAGTAAGGAACTATAGTAAGAAATAAATCTAGGGTAGTTTCATAAGGTTATAATCAAGAAGAAGGTATTGATTATAAAGAAAATTTTCACCTTTAATTATAAATAAATCTATTAGGATACTACTTTTCAATGAAGAACATTTGGATTTAAAACTATATCAAATGGTTGTTGAATGTATATTACTAAATGGATTTATTATTGAGGAAGTTTTTGCTGAACAACCCCAATGATTTCAAAATCCTCATTTTTAAAATTGTGTTTTTAAATTAACAATATCATTATATGATTTAAAACAGGATCCTAGAGCCTGGTATGATAATTATTACCTCTTTTCTTATTTGATTTTTTTCAGAAGGTATAGTTGATCCTTCTATTTTGTAAATATAATTTCAAATTATGTTTTAATAGTATGCGTATATATATATATGATATTATTTTTCGATCTACTACTTATTCCTAGTGTACTTATTTTCCAAAACTGAAGAAAAATAAATTTGAAATGAGTTTAATGGGTGAACTCAAATTATTTCTTGGATTTCATATATTACAAAATAAAAAATAATTATTATTTTATTAATGTAAATATACTAACGTTTTTTTAAGTTTTTTTGGCCTAGAATGTACAAATAATTCTGATACTTCCATGTGTACAACTTGTAAACTAGAACTTGATAAAGTTGAGAAAACATTAGATTAAACTAGTTATAGAGGTATGATTGGATGTATTTTGTACATAATATCTAGTCGTCCTTTTATTATTATTTGTGTGTGTATGTGTGATAAATTTTAAAAAAATAAAAAGGAGTCACATTTTTTAGCTGTCAATAAATTTTTTAAATACATTAACTATGCAACCAATTTTGGAATGTTCAATATAGGAGGAAATGCTTGTGTTTTGGAATGTTATTTAGATGCTGATTTTAGTTGATGCAAGTTAAATAGGAAAAGAACATCAAGAATATTTCCTCTTTTATGTAATTCTCTTGTATCATGGTGTGGTAAGAAACAAAATCTTATTGCACTGTATCATACTAAAACTATAAATATAGCTGCTAGAAGTTCATGTTCACAAATATTTGGGATGAAAAACACTTTACTAGGCTTTGGCTACCAATTTAGACTTGTTCCAATAAATTTTGACAACACAAGTGCAATAAAATTTCCAAAAATATGGTATCTAACTCAAGAACAAAACACAATGATGTAATACATAACATTTTCATAGATTGTTATCGAAAGGGTGATATTATATTAGAATTTATTAGAAGTTAAAATTAGTTAGATGATATATTCACAATTAATTTAAATTCTAGTAGATTAATCTACATCAAACAAAAATTAGGAATTATAAATTTCGGTTGATAGGTCACCATTGATAATTCATTATTGATAAGCCTGATAGTATTTCACTTTTGATAAGTCAACATTGATAATTCATCGACAATAAGTCACCATTAGTAATTCACCATTTATAATTCATCATTGATAAGTTGTTTTTGATAATTCACTATTGATAAGTCACTATTTTTATTTCATCATTGATCAGTCACCATTGATGTTTCATTGTTGATGATTATTCATTGACGAGTCACCATTGAATGAGTCAATGTTCTTCTTCATGTTGTAGTTGTTTTATTACAATTTCAATAATTTTTCGATAAAAATTGTTGTTATTTAAAATTTATTATGATTTATTATTTATATAATATTTCTAAATGAGATTACTACTAGGATAAATATAAATCAATTAACTTCTCTTAAAACCCTTAAAATACCCAACCTTTGGCCTTCCTCTCGAATTTATCATCTTCTTCCTTGTTCCAGAAAATCCTTCAACTAATCTGAATGGCTCATATGAAATGAGTAGAAGAATCGAATCCAGATGAGATTATTCTAGAAAAGTGACAAATGGTGTCTACAAGCATCTTGGATGTTGTATCAGGGATACCACATCTAGAAAAGATAGTTTTCGAAGAAGAAAAATAAAATGATGTGCAATGGCACCCAACTCGAAGTATGATATTATTATAGATCATTGAAAAGAAAAAATAGATGAACTAGTTCACATCAAATAACCGAGTTTCTTATCTAAGATAAATATATGTTTTTTAATCAAAATTTATATTTTATTTTCAAGAATAAAGTAGATAATATTCTTAGATGCATTGATGGATAAAATATTACCTTCTCTTTAAGGTAATCATAAAAATTCTTAAAAGTCTTTCGTAAAGGAGTGAATGAGGATTTTCAAGTTAGTAAACACTGTGAAAAATATGAAGAAGCTATCTTACAGTTGACCAGAGTTATTTCCTAAAATATACCTAATAATGTAGAGCTTGATGGTGAGAGTTATGTATTATAATGGTTTGTGCAATTTTTTTATGTTTGAGAAAGGGAGAATTTAAAACTATGAGATATCTTTGATTTTTTTCCTATGTATAATGAAAAGAGGAAAAAACATAAATCTGGGTTGAATTTTCATGATTCATATGTATAATATATGGATGAAGAGCCCATGTTCAAACTCCATCATTTATCCCAAAATGATTTCTCCGATCTTAGATTCACTGGGTTATTTTAAAGAAGGTTAAGACCGAAAAAATTGGGAAAACCCCTCTTATTAAAAATAAAAATAGGTACATAAATGAGATGGAAGGGGGCATACACGCATCATACCCTCATGAAAATATAAACTAGAAATCACAATACATAATCATACTAACAAGAATCATCATAATCATCATACTTGTTAGAGTTGTCTAAGGGACCATGTGACCTAGTAACCATAGTCAGCCTGAGGTATGAATAGAAATTCCTTTGTCACGATTTCCCAGGAGTAAGAGGTTGAAAACATTCATCATCAACAACAATAGCTTCCCATTTAGAAAATACCTCACTATAAAATGATTTTTAGGGGAGTAATCCTTGATTTCATCCATCCTTCCATGGATCCCCTGAGTTTCCCTTAATTTAATGATTTCTTCATGGATCCTTGATATTCTCTCACAAACATGATTTTATTTCCTTTCAACTTCCTAGAATGTTTTTTCTCTAAATTCAAAAGTCTACCCTCATCCATTGGAATTCTCAGGGCCATATACCATGACCTATGAGTATCCAATGTCATCTCCTTCTCTGCACCATTTCTAATTCGTACATTGACATTGTCAAGAGTGGGTTGTGCAGCGCCAATCATGTCTACATTATTCTGTGTCAATTTCATCCTCAGTTTCCTTATACAAAAATCCTCAAGGTTCCCATTCGATGGGAAAAATGAGAAAACCAAAAACTGGTTGCATTTATCCATTTTATGAACAATCATTTGGCACTCCGTAAAAAGTTAGGAATTCATTCATATTCCACTTTTCAGGTAATATCATCATCATGTGCTGACAAAGAAACTGTATAAATCAAGATACTTCTCAAGTCAACTTTGAACATAACACTAGCGTACTGACCAAATATGACATTCTTAGTATTCTTATCCATCTTGATTGGGATCTCCACAGTTGATGCATTATAAAAAAATATTTTAGAATGCCAAAATATCAAATTGAGGACAATAATCATTATTAATACATGAAATTTAATTTTTATTATGTTGAAAGGATTAAACCAAAAATCCCACTCTTGAAATCATAATATACCTGGACTTATGGTGATTGATCCAATCCCCCATTCCCATAGAATTAGATCCTATAATGGAAAAGGGATATGAAAATAACCCTGAACTAGGGGAATACACCTCCAAGATGAAAAAATTCCATAAAAAAGTTTGTTTCCAAACCGAATAAAAAAAATTACAAGGCTTTCTTATAGTGGAAAGAACAACCCTAGCGATTATTATGTGTTCATAAATTTTAAATCTGTCAAGAATTTATTCTCAGCTAGAAGACATGTGAGCAATGTCACCTTTCTTGAACATTCACTATAATGAAATTACATTAACATGAGAAAAGTATCTTTTTCACATATCAATGTTCCTAGTCTCCTAAGGTGGGTATTGAGCAGCTACATAATCTTTCTTAGCCACCACCATTAAAGGTCACATGTTTCCCACACCTACAATTGCATTAGGACCATATAAAACATTAGATCCACGGATCTTGTCCGTTCTTATTTACATCACCTTAGACAGGAAGGTAACACCTCTAGTATCATTCTTTAGCACCATTTTTACATCATCCGGCATCACAGATGTCGTTTTTCCATCACGATTTACAACAGGAAACATCCTTACAACACCGAATTGCCCCATCACTCTACTCGCACTATCCCCGATGGGAATCACCATCCTCGCATTAGCCGGAGACACTATCATCACGCTGCCCATGCCATCCACATCATCAATCGAAATCATGTCTCCATCTGATTATACCATCTTTGTATACCTACACGCAACAAAATCTACACTTCTCACACCATTTTTCTCCGGAGCATATCTATAATAATAAAACCACACTCGAGGAAGAAGATCTACAACAGACAACTGGTCAATCACCAATCCAAAAACCTAGATGCCCTGAGTCTTATAAAGAGATTGTCAAACCTCTATCATCCCTATCACCCTTTATAGAAGGATAAGAATTTGAAGATAAAATTGGAAATTTTTTCTTGTGAGAGAATTTTTAAAAGTTTTAATGTGAGTGGGAGTCCATAGAAGGAATTAGGGGTAAGAGGCAATGGAAAAGTGTATAATGAATTAAATCATATCGATCATCCAACAAGACCTATATACATTAGAGATCCTATTATTGAGCTAGATGAGTTATCTAAGTAGTCATATTTAGATATAGAAATAGTAGAACCTGCAGTGGAATAATATATAAGGAATCATATCTTGAAAGACCAATTAGTTTCATAGTCTTGGTAAAATAAATAAATACACAAGTCATTAAATACAATTGGATTGAAAAATATCAACATAATAATTATGAGAATAAAATTATTCCCTCATTAATATAATTTCTTTAAAAATATAGTACACTTAATGGAATCCTTTAGAAGGAAATATAATGGGTGTGAGATCAAATTCTCAATGTGGGTTATGTATAGTGGATGTCTTTAGGAATCAATAAGCACAATGAACATGGAATGGTAACTAAATGAACACATATTCCATTAAAATATAATGAATTTCATGGTAAGATATTTGAAAATTAATATGGAAAGGAAATAACTAAGAACAAAATACTTTTAAACAAGTGGATGATACTGAAATACATCCATAGATATTATCGCAATGAAAATATCAAGGATAATATTAACTAAATTCTAAATGAAGGCAGTTCTTAAATAGCATGCATCATGTTTCCTGAGAACATAATACCATTACCATCATGATCATTGACAAGATAGTTTAGATCATACTAGGACCACACTGATTTAGTTTTTCCAATTATATCTTTACCTTCATGACCAATCATAATACAATTTATAACTAAAAGTTGAAAATGCCTAGGGTTTTTTCCAACTGATTGTGTCTCATTAGATAGCTGATGCATAAATTAGATTTAATTATATAGTTTCTATCGAATTAATTTTATTTATAAAGTATTCCACATATATCAAATAATAAATTTTATTCATAAATAATGTTCCCCATCATTAAATATATGTATTGAGTAAGTCATACAACTTAATCAATAATTAATAAGTAAATAAAATAACTATCAAAGTAAACTCCACATATAATAATTGTATATATTTTTGAAAATTAACATATACCTGATAAATAATATTTAATTTATGGGGGAATTTAATATACATTTGTAAAATAATAATTCAATGAAAAGTCAATGACTAAAAAATGAATCAATGAAGTTAATGGAAATACATGATTTGGTCAAAATTCTCATAAACCATCCATATAGAGATTATAAATCTTACCAATAAAATATATAGTCAATCTGGTGAAATCATAGTTTATTTTTATTAATTAATATAAATTCAATATACCGGCCTCTCATAGTGTGGAGTATGTTTGGCACTCATTTATTTTAATGATCACTAACCTTGAATATTTTAGTACTAATGATTTAGATGTTGTATGATAGAATTTTATATGTAAATAATATTTCTATGATAACTATTCTATGTATTATGTTGAGTCACTATTATACAAGAGCTTCCACCAAAACCTATTACTATTAGGAAAGTTCTATTTCCAAGACTTCTTACCATCAAACATGAGCTACCACCAAGACTTGTTATCATCATATAAGATCTACTGTAGAGGCAAGTCACCAACAATATTGTTACCTCTTAAAGAGATAATACTAAGATTTTCTTCCACCATGATGAGCTACTGCCAGACTTCAGTCACTTTTACCACCAGAAAGAGTCACCAGTAGAGTATGAGACAATACTAACTTTTTAATATCATATAGTCCAAAGACGTTGGTGCGAATAACTCAATGAATATTTATTTATGGATATATTTTCAACCAAGTCTTAAAGACTTTGTAAGACCCAATCCAAGGATTGTGGATCTTCTCTAAGTTATGCTTATATATATGGAAATTGAACCTCTATTTATGTACCCGATACATATGACATATATATAATTTTATGACTTATGGATAATGTGTGTTATTAAATCTATAAATCCTCATGAGCTATCAGATACATGTTCGGTTATGATCAATGACAAAAAATCTGAAACTTCATTAGTGATATTTATTAAGATGCCGATAGAGATGAAATGAATAATTCCTACATATTTTCTACGATCATCTATCTATTAAAATTTCCAAAATGAATCTAAAATTCCTCACCAAGTGTTGATAAGAAGATTATGAACATTCAGAACATATCCGACTGAGATTTTATATATTTATTTTCATTTTGTCCATTTTAATTTTAGTAGAGTGTTATTACCTTGTAGTACAACACACATTATCTCTTGTACCTACCTAGTGAATAATTGTTATTCTCTTTTCTCTACATTTGTTTCCCATTTTATTTTTAAAAGTGGTCCCTATGTGACCTGTACTATTCTTACATTCAACAAAAAACTTTTGAGGATGATTTTTATCCTATGCATTCTATAGCTATTGATTCTTTACCTAATCCATGTTGTGGGTTCATTTGATTGTAACTATAATCTACATGGTAACATGTGATTTCCCATTTGAGGAGATTACTTCTCATCTTGAGACCCAACCACTTGTTCTCTCCACTGTTTCTTCATTTGTTTACTACTATATAATAGATTAATTGTTTTTATCAAAAAACATTACATATATATTTAATAATAACTCAAGTTTATATTTTTCTATCTATATAATTATTTTTCCAAAATTTACAGTATTTATAAAAAATATTATATTATAGAATTAATCAATCTTTATGAAATTTCGTAAAAGGATAGATCTTAAATCTATATACTATATTTATTAATTGGCATGTTTCTTATTTAGAGGATATTCTTTCATTTTAATTTGTTACATAATTTATTATTGAGAACTCAATTCAACCCTATTGAGTTACCCACTTCGAACAACATTTGGTATCCAGGATTATTAAAATTATTTTACTATGATTTTAGTTGTATTCTAAATATCCAAAAAAAAATTCATTCCTAATTTTTTTTATATTTGACAACAATAGGCATGAAAGATATACTACCAACAATCCTACATATTTTAATTGTATTAATTATGCACAATTGCAATTAAAAATGAAAATTCATTTAGAAAGTATGTGTTTTGACATATGGACTGTAATAGAAGATCAATATGCAATAACAAAAACAATAATAATTACTTGGTGTGATGCAACAAAAGATACATACAATAATAATCTTAAATATATGAATTCATTTTTCATTGTCATGGTTGATGATGAATTTAATATAATATCTACTTTTAAATAATCTTTTCAAATATAGGACGTATTATTTGTTTCACATGAAGAAACATAAAATGATAATGAAATGTGATTGAATACATACTCAATGATGTATGATTCTTTTAAAATGGAAACTTGTGAATAAATTTATGATATGTATCTCAGGCTCAATAAATTTGTAAATACAATGCCATCACTTGAAATAAAAGTGGTAGAAAAAGGTCAAGTGACAAGATTTCTCAGATGATTACCAGACATTGGGAGATGGACATCTATTTCTATTAAGGAATCTTTTGATGTGAATAAATTACCTTTCAAGTAATCAAATGGAATATTGATGATGTATAAATAAGAGATTAACATCAACAAAGATATCAATGAAGATGAACCAAAATGAAAATCATAATCCTTAAAGATCACTACCTCTAGACAAAGAGAAAACATAAAATCTAAAATTACCAGTGAAGAAGAATATCTATATGCAAATTATGAAGAGATGGACCACATGGATAGAAGGTTAATGAAATTATATAGAAAAAATACTTTCTTAAACAAAATATACATTAAGAAGTAATTATGAATGAAATGGAATGTTGAAAAAGTATTGGAAATAGTATTACACATAAAATGAAATCACCTACTATGAATAGAAGAGAAAAGGACACATAAAAACCGACTGTACGAAATTGAAATATGAAATTATGTATGAGGATAAAAACTAAAGATACAAGATATCCATGAAACCAACATGGATTTCCTTCGAGTATTGTTCGATTGATCTAGGAACTATTAGAGAAGACAAGTCTGATTGGGAAAATATGGGATTTTTAGGAACCACCTCAAAGAAACAATATATTTTTCATGATTATCCTAATAATATTTCTATCATTTTTTAAAATTAATAAAATAATGATAATGAGGAAATAATGAAAAAAATCTTAATTATTATTGTATCATGCTGGATGATACAATTCATGAGTTGATATATAAATATATGTCTTTTAGGAAACAAAAGGAATTAATAGTAAATGTTAAAACCAACCTTACTATTGGAAAAGTGGAAAATGATAAACTATTAAAAGAAGGAAATGAATTAAAATTTTCAAATCAATAACTGAATAAAGTCATGGAAAGTTTTATAATGGTAATAAAATATTAACTCACATAATGGGAAAGAATGATTCTACCAGATATATAACTAGTATGTGATACCAACCATGATAGATAAATAGAAAAAATAGATTTTTATTAAGTCTCTATTCAAAAAATACATATACATCCAAAACAAATTCAACTGATTGTAATAAAGTATTTATTTGTTAAAAAATACTGTCTTTTTATTAGAAACCTATTTTATAAATATGAATACAAAAATATATTATTAATAACATATCTAGACCCAAGATGATTTTTCTACCAAAATAATTTTTGGCACAAAACATTGGGATTTATGAAAACTATTTGAAAACCTTTAGAAAAACCCTATAGTATTCAGATAGTGGATGTTCTAGTCATATGTTTTATGAGTATTCAACCTTTGAGAATCTTATCAATTTTAATGGTGGTTACATCACATTTGGGGAAAATTCTATAGGTAAAATCATTGTACTTAATCAAATTTGTAATTCAAATTTAGTATTAATTTCCAAAGTCTTAGGTGTATATAGATTGAAATAAAATATTCTTAGCATATTTAGATTATGTGATGCTGAATTTTTTGTAAAATTTGAAAAAAATTCACATCATGTTTATAATGATAATTTTTTTGTTAATTTTTAATACATTATGAAATGAAAAAAATTATTCTATTGATAAAAATTCATTATCTCCTAAAAGTATTTCTAGATTATGTTCTATTTACAATGAATCTTTGATTAGGAATATGGGATTATCCCATTATAATATTCATTCACTTAAAAATATAACTGTGAAAGGGTTCCAAAGAGACGTACCAAAGCAAGAATGATCAAATGATAGAGACTGTGATCACTACGAAACAGAAAAAAATTATAAAATTTCCTTTAAATATTATATAGAATCTTCAACTTCTCATCCTATATAGTTAATTCATATGGACCTCTTTAGACCTTATATATCCTCATGTCTAAATGGAAAACATTAGGTCAATTTCCTTGTAGATTACTTCTCTAGATACACATGGGTATTCTTTATAGATCACAAAATTTTATCATTTTTTTACTTTATTAAGTATGAAAGATTTATAGAAATCCTTAGTGGTCATAGGATTAATACATAGTGGAGTTACCATGGTCATGAATTTAAAAATCAAAACATTGAATGATTTTTTTTAAAAAGGTTTTAATCAAAAATTCCCTACTCCTACATCACCACAAAAACAATTTGGTTGGTTGATGAAATGATACTCATCCAGAAATAGCCTGGATTATACTAAATGATTGTCACATATCTATCTACTTTTGGGATGATGATATTAATACATCCAGTTATTCAATAAATAGAGTATTGATTAAAAATATTTTAAATATAATACCTTATGAGTTATAGAAGCATAGAAAGTCAAAGGTTAATTACATTAGAGTTATTGGTTGCAATGATTTTATTATTAATATAGAAAATAATTTGAGAAAATTTTCTTCTAAGAATAATGAAGGAAGTTTTATTGGGTATTCAAATTTCAGTAAAGAATATATAGATTTTTTAATATATCTAAAAAAATTTATGAATATGTTCAAATTAAATTTTATAAAATAGATCCCAATGAAACTATGTCTAACCTAGATAACCGTGAGGATAATATTTCAACTATAAATGTCAATTATAGTCCTTTTAAATGTTATATTATTTAAGCAAATAGATCACTCAGTAATCAACCAAAACCTGAACTGGAAAAAGATCTTGTGTCTACCAACCCCTCCTCACATTGACCGGTTAGAAGTCATAGAAACTACCCTTTATATGCAACTATAGGAATCCTAGATAGAGGTAAAGATACCATATCCTCCCATAGAAGTAAAATTGAACACAAGGCCTTTTTTGAAACATCATGAACCTATGAAAATTAATGATGCCATCTATGATGAATTATGGTTAATATCCATAAATTAATAACATAATCAATCTGAATGAGAGAATGTTCCCGAACTTGTGATTATCCTAAAGAAATCTTAAATATTGGAAATAGGTGGGTGTTTTGAAACAAGGTTGATGAGTGTGGAACAATAGTAAGAAATAAAGATAGGTTAGTTGCGTAAAGTTATAATCAAGAAGGTATTGATTATGAAGAATATTTTCACCTGAAGTAATAAATGAATCCATTGGGATACTACTTTTCTATAAATCACATTTGGATTTCAATCAGTATCAAGTGGTTGTTAAAAGTGAATTCCTAAATTGATTTATTATTGAAGATTTTTTTACTGAACAACCCCTAAAATTTCAAAATCCTCATTTTCCAAATTCTGTTTTTAAATAAAAAATACCTTTAAATGGTATAAAACAAGATCCTAGAGCCTGGTATGATAGGATTTATCTTTTTTTTTTATTTTTTTTTTCAAAAGGTATAACTGATCTGACACATTCGGTAAAAATATTTTCAAAAAATGTATTAATAGTATACGAATATATAGATGATATTATTTTTGAATCTACTACTAATTTCGGGTGTACTTATTTTCCCAAACTAAATAAACAAGAATTTGAAATGAGTTTAATGGGTGAACTCGAATTATTTCTTTGGTTTCATATATTACAAAATAAAAAATTAATAATATTATATTTAGGTAAATATACAAAAGACATTGTAATATTTTTTGCCTAAAATGTATAAAAAATAGTGATACTTCCAAGAGTACCACATGTAGAAAAGATCATGATGAAGTAGAGAAAATATTATATTGAACTAGTTATTGAGGTATGATTGGATGTCTTTTGTATATAACATCTAGTCATCATGTTATTATTATTTGTCTGAGTATGTGTGATAAAATTTAAGAAAATAAAAAAGAGTCACATTTTGGAGCTGTCAATAGAATTTTTAAATACTTTAACTATACAAAAATTTTTGGAATGTTCTATCTACGAGGAAATGAATTTTATTTGGAAAGTTATTCTGATGCTGATTTTAGTTGATTCAATTTAAATAGGAAAATAATATCCAGAATATTTCTTCATTTATGAAAATTTATAGTATCATGGTGTACTAAGAAACAAAATTGTGTTTCACTATCTCATACTAAAACTATAAGTTCATGTTCACATTTATTGGGGATGAAAAACACTTGACTAGAATTTGGATACTAATTTAGACATGTAACAATAAATTTTGACAACACAAGTGTGATAAACATTTCAAAAAATTTGGTATCTCACTCAAGAACAAAACCCAATGATGTAATACATAACTTTTTGAGAGAAAATTTTCAAAATGGGGATATAACATTAGAATTTATTATAAGTTACCACCAGTTAGATGATATATTCAAAAATAATTTGAATTTTAACAGATTAATCTATAACAATCTAGAATTAGGAATTTTAAATTTTGGTTGATAGGTCACCATTGAAAAGTCATTATTGATAAGCCCAAATGTATGTCAGTGTTGATAAGACAATGTTGATAATTCACTGAAAATAAGTCACTATTAGTAATTCATCATTGATAATTCATTGTTGTTGAGTTGTCATTGATAATTCACTATTGATAAGTCACTATTTTTATTTCATAATTGATCAGTCACCAATGACGAGTCATCATTGATGTGTAATCATTGACGAGTCACCATTGATTAGTCAACATTGAAAGAATCAATGTTTCTCTTCATGTTAGAGTTTTTTAACACCATTTCAATTACGTTTCAATTAAAATTTTTGTTATTAAAAATTTATTATTATTTATTATTTATTTAGAATCACTAAATGAGATAACATCAAGGAATAATATAAATCAATTAACATCTCCTAAAAAACTAAAAATACCCAACCGTTTGACTTCCTCTCGAATTGACCAACTTCTTACTTGTTCCACCAAAAGCATTAAATGATCTAAATAGCTTATATGAAGCGAGTAGCCGAATCATATTAAGATGATATTATGCCAGAAAAGTGGAAAATGTTTTCTACAAGCATCTTGGATGTTGTATCATGGAACTGACATCTGGAAAAGTGATTTGTTGAAGAGTAAAAATAGATCGATGTGAAATGGCTCCCAAATAGAAGTATGATATTAGTAATAGTCATTGAAAAGAAAAAATAGACGAACTGGATCACATCGAATAACTGAGATTATTATCCAAGGTTATTACATGTTTTTAATCGAAATTCATATTTTATTTTTGGGATGAAAGTGGATATGATTCATAGATGCATTGATGGAAAAAAAATCCTTCTCTTTAAGGGAATCATAAAAATTAAAAAAATCTTTTGTAAAGGAGTGAATAAAATTTTCAAGGTTGTATACATAGTGAAAATTAGGATGATGCTATCTTACAATTGACCAGAGATATTTCACAAAAGATACCTACTAATTTAGAGCTTGAGGGCCAGAATAATATATTATACAATTTTATTCAAGTTATTTTATGTATGAGAAAAGGAGATTTTAAAACCATGAGATATTTGGATGTTTATTTCCTATATCTAATGAAAAGAGAGAAAAATTTAAATTTGGGTTGATTTTTCATGATTCATATGTATGATATATGGAAGATGAGATCAGGTTTGTACTCCATCATTTATCCCAAAATTATTTTATCTATCTTAGATTCAAAGGGTTATTTTAAAGAAGAATAAGATGCAAACATTCATGGAAATCCCTCTTATTAAAAATAAAAATCATATACATAAAGGAGATGGAAGGGGTCATACATGCATCATACCCTCATGTCAATATAAACTAGAAATAAAAAGTCATAATCAGACTGACATGAATCATTATAATCATCATACTTGTCAGATTTTTCTAAGGAAACATGTGACCTAGTTACTATAGTCATCATGATGTATGAATATTCTTTCCTCTGTATCGATTTCCAAGGATTTAGAGGGTTAAAACCTTCATCATCCACAACAATATATTTCCCTTTGGACAATACCTGACTATATAAGGATTTTTGGGGGAGTTATCCTTGATTTCATCCCACCTTCCATAGATCCCCTAAGATTCCCTCAATTTATTAATTTCCTCATGGATCCTTGAAATTTTCCCATCAAGAATATTTTTTTCCCTTTAACTTCCTAGGACTATTTTTTCTCCGAATCCAAATGTCTACCATCATCCATTTGAATCCTCGGGGCCATACCCCCTGACATATGAGTCTCTAGTGTCATCACCTTCTCTCCATCATCTCTAATTCAAACATTGACTTTGTTAAGAGTGGGTTCTTCAACGCCAATCATGTCTACATTATTCTATGTCAATTACATCGTTAGTTTCATTATACAAGAATACATTAGGTTCCCTTTCGAAAGAAAAATCATGCAAACGACAAACTGGTGGCATTTATCAATTCCATGACCAATCATTTGGCACTCTAGACAAAAGTTAGAAAGTAATTCATATTCAGGTTTTAAGGTAATATCATCATCCATTGGAGAAAAAATCAACATTTTAAATCAATATAGTGCTCAAGTCATCTTCGGGCATAACTCTAGCATAGTGACCTAATATAACATTCTCAATATTCCTATCCATCATGATTTGGATCCCCATAGCTGATGAAATATAAAATAAGATTTTAGGATGAAAAAATATCGAATTAAGGACAATAATCTTTATCAATACATGAACATTAATTTTTGTTATGTTGAAAGGATTAAACAAAAAATTATACTCTTAAATGAATAACATACCTAGACTTATGGTGATTGATCCATTCCCCCATTCCCTTAACTTTAGATCCTATGATGGAATAGGGATATGAAAATAACCCCGAACCTGTGGAATACACCTCCATGATGAAAAAATTCCATAAAGAGGTTAGTTTCCAACTCAAATAAACAAGATTCCAAGGCATTCTTCCAGCGGAAAGAACAAGCATAGTGATTATGATGTGTTCGTAAATTTTAAATCTATCAGGAATTTCTTCTCATCTAGATGTCTCACGAGCAATTTTTCCATTCATGAAAATTCGCTCCATGAAATGCCTTGAACCTGAGCAAAGTATCTTCTACACAGATCGATGTTCTTAGTCTCCTGAGGCGGGATCTGAGCTACAACATCATCTTTCCTAGACACCACCATTGAAGGTCATGTGTTTCCCAAACCTACAATTGTAGTAGGCACATCTACCACCTTATATCCCTGAATCTGGTCCGTTATGGTTTACATCACCTCAAACAGCAAAGAAACACCTCCTGTGTCATTATTTAGAACCTTATTCACATCATCCCACATCACAGACATCACAATACCTTCACGCTTCACATCAACCACCGTCCTTGCAACACTGAATTACATTTTCACTCCACTCGCACTATCCCCAATGGGAATCACTGTCCTCGCATCTGCAGATGAAACTATCCTCACGCTGCCTGCACTATCCACACCAACCATCGAAATCGTGCCGCCATCTAAAGATTCCATCGCCGTAGAACTACACACAACAAAATCATCACCGCTCACTCTATTCCATGCTGGAGCATATCTATAAAAATAAAACCACCCTAATGAAAGAATATCTAAAACATAAAACAACCCAACATCCATTCCAAAACACTATATACACTGATTCCTAGAGGTAAAATCTCCCACCTCTCTAATCTCCACCCCCTTTAAAGAAGGATAACATGATGAATATAAAATTGGCAGTTTTTCTTATGAAAAAATTGTAAAAGGCTTAAATTTCGATTGAGTACATGGAAGTAATTATTGGTTAGTGGAAATGACATAGTGTATATAGAATTAAATCCTATCGATCATCCAAAAAGACCTATGGAGATTAGAGATCCTGTTGTTGAGCCAGATGAGTTAGTTGAGTAATCTTATGCAGATGTAGAAAAAGTACAACCTGCATTGGAATAAGAAGAAAAAGATTTGTCAGCAGAAGAATGAAGTAATTCAAAGATTCCCAAGTCTCATTCAAATTATTCAGTTGATCCTGATAGTCCATTAGTTTCTCTTCATTTTCAAAATATCTAATAGGTTAAGGTTCTTATGATGAATATACTGATGTTTCTATGGAGTCTATGTTTATGTTATAATCCTCTAGAACATCATATAATCAGAATGGTAATTAAAATGGTAGACTGATAATTCCTCTACAGAAGAAATTATTGACAATGTGGATCGTGAAACATTAGATAGATATTCATGTATATATGGGGAGGGTCATGATGAGAATCATCATAATGGATAAAATTTTAGTGGATGTGATCTAAGATATTATCAGGGGAATGATCATAAAGATGAATGCAATAATAATGGTTATGTTCCTGCTGATTCTAATCATGGCATAGATCAAATATGTCATTCATGAATGTCTGTATTATGTTCTGATATAACTAATAATCAAACTGAAGACACGGAGATTACTATTTTAAACTTGGATAATGAATAAGATGTGGAAGCTACAAGTCAGGAAGAGAAGTCTCACAATCATGTTGATCCATTAGTTCATGTTGTTTAAGAACAACATGCAGATAACATGTTGATCAATCAGACAAAACATGCAACTTATATAACTAAAATTGGTCAAATATCTCATGTTTATAGAGGATCCCTAATAATTCCTTATATAAGACCTTCAGTTAGTTATTTTGAGGAGTGGTAGAAGTATCCAGGTTTTCTTATACTTGATTGGATTATAGTTATTCAGATAATGACAATAAAAATGACAATATTTTCGGAGGAGAAGGAACCTATGTGGATAAAATATATCAAGTTAGGGATTTGTATCCTTTTTCTCCCGTTGAAATAGATAGATCAATAAAGGATGAAGTGCCTCAGGAGCTAAGAAATCTTCTTCCTAGTCAACATGTTTTACCTCTTGATGTAGTAACCCATAGTGATTTTTATTATTTTCAAATACTATACATTCTGACATGGAATCTTTATGATGAAATTTAGTTTCACATTTCACATGCGACTAGAACTCTCAACTATCTCCAATTTCCCAACCATGTGTTTAAATAGATCATTATTTGGTTTAATTGGATACACCTCATATAAAACCAAGAGTAATATTTCATATTCATGAAATGGATGTAACTAATAGTAGATTATCAATATAGGTATAATGTTTTAGAACTTTAATCAGGGGCCTGGATTCCTCTTTTTCTGAATATTTGAAGTTCATTTCCCAAAATATGGAAATTCTGAATGCAACGACCTCTACATCATCATCACCACCTATAGCTCTAGTGTTCCTTAATATAGATCTTCACAGACAAATTATCACATAAGAGATCAAAAATGTTATGGATGATGGGACTACTCATGAGGACCAGATTCAGAAGATACATCATCACCGAGAGAATATATATAAGATGACCAAAGAATATTTTATTGATATCATGAATGACAAAAAATATCATGAAAGAGATAATGAACTATCTTTCCATAATTTATATGAAGAATGATATGTTAGATAATTTCAAAATTATGTAAAATAATTGGATATTTCTACCAGTGACAATGGTATTCAAAGAATAGGTGAGTAAGATATTAATTCTCGCAATAGATCTATAGAGATTCATCAATGAGAAAGGGGAATTCATTAATGAAATGTAAATAGGACATAATATAATCATTCATTTTTTTAAATTGATAAAACACTTCCCCCATGTCCATTATTCAAATTTTTTTTCTAGTGAGGCAATTCTTGTTACTACAGTGCATTCAACCAAAACCACAGTGCCTGTTTGGTACATGCCTATAGTGTTATCTCAGTCTGATGGTCTTTTGCCTCCACAATTTTAGCCTTTGAATTTGTCACTAGGTCATGAAATTAGGAACGTCAAACTAGTTCTTATTCTAGAGCCACTTCCTCATTCTACCATAATACCTTAGATTAAAACCTTTTCTCCAACTTACACTTTTATAGTCCCACCATAGGATATAGATTGTGACATAGACTAAGGAAAAAACAAAGGGAAATATAAGGTTGATAAGCAAACACCTTGTAACTGGTGAATCTTATTAGATGATGTCTTATTTATATGGATCATGTATTTTTCTTTTCATCACTATCTATCTACACTCACCAAATTTTTGGCACCTAGTAAATGAAATTTCATTGTGTTATTTTACATTATTTATTTATTTTACAAATATTTTTTATTTTTCATTATCTTATAGGGGATGATAAATGGGAATTTATGTTTATAATTTTCTGCAAACATAAATACATCTTTTACTATTTTAGATTATTCATTTACTAAATTATTTGTAAAATGTAATGTTTTGTGTTTATCCAAAAGGGGTGAATTTGGGCCTTTTCTTAAGTATATTGTGTTTGAAACTATCTTGTTTTAATGATCACAAACCATGATTCTCATAGTATTAATGATCTATATATTATATAATAAATTTTATATGGTAAGAATATTTTTATGATAATTATACTATGTCCTATATAAAGTCCTTATTAGGTAGGAGATACATACAAGACTTGTTACCATGAGGCAGGAGCTAGTGCAATGTCTTGTTACTATTAAACAAGGGATTCCATGAAGAATTGATACTGTTATATAGGACCTACTGCTGAAGCACGTCACAATTGAAATTTTTACGACAAGAGGAGCTAACTTCAAGACACGCTGCCACTAAGATAAGTGACTGTAAGACATGAGTCACTGTTACTAGCGGAGAAAGTCATTTCCAGATGATATGTTACCCATAGCTTCTTATTATTACAGTAGTCTAAGGAATTCATCATGGATGGCTCAATTACTATTTATTTATGGTGATATTTTCGATCTAGTCATCAAGAGATAGTAAATTCTAATCTTTGGATTAGGGATCTTCTCAAATTGATGTTTCAATATATACGTGAAGCATACCACTCTCTCTATACTTGATACATATGAAAAATACATCATTTTCAGACTTATATAAAAAGTGTATGACTGAATCTATAAATCCTCATGAGCTTACTAATTCATGTTATATAGAGATAAAAAAATCAAAATCACATAATTCACTACTAATATTGATTGAGATACTGATAGAGACAAATTGAAGCAATCCTATCAAATTTTTATTATCCTTGGTCTGCTAAACATTTCCAGAACAAAGCTTGAATTCTTCAACAATGGTAATATGTGGACTATGAACATTCATAAAAAATCAGATTGAAGATTTCTATATTATTTATTATTCTATCAATTTTACTTTGATCAGTGTGTTGTTTACATGTTATCCAAAACACACTGTCTCCTACACATACCTATAGAATACTGGATTTTCTATTCTCTCTACATCTGTTTCCCAGTGTGTTTGTGGAAGATGTCCATGTGTGACCTGTACTATTTTTAATACCCATGAATAATTGTGTATGAGGGTTTTTACCCTGAATAGCTTGTAGATTTTGATTGTTTTACAAATCCAGGTAGTGGATTCATTGGATTATAATTATTATCTTCTTGGTAACAGGTGATTTTTAATTGGAGGGGATCAAGTCACATCTTGAGATTGAACCTCTTGTTTATTCCACTTTGTCATTGAGTTGTTTTATTATTGTATTATAGATTGATTTTTATCTATAAAAAATACTACATTGATAATTAATCTTAACTAATGATTTTTTCTATGTAAATTGATGTCAAAAGATAAGGTATTTATAAATAGTATTTAAACTGAGACTTTATCACTCTTTAATAAATCTTTTAAAAGGAAATATGGTATATTTATTTTTTATTTTGAAAATTTTGATTGTATGGTTTATTAAGGGGTTTTTATTTCAATATAATTTGACACATTATTTTTATTGAGATCTCAATTCACCCATACTTGAGTTTCTCATTCTGAGAGACACAATAAAATATCAGTAATTATATTTTTAATGAAAATATTCTTTTCATTTTTAAAAACATATTGAAAATTATTTTCATTGAAAATCGCTTTTAAAAACATTTTCCTAAAAATGATCCTCACAAAAATAAAAATTAATCATCAAATAAATAATGGTCATGATGGCGGGTAATAATGTAAACTCTATAAAAGTAATAAAATATTCATTTTAACTGTAATAATGTTAGGAATGTTTCATTTTCATAGAACAACAAAAAGATTTCATTCATAGTTTTTCTAAAGAAAAATTGGAATTATTTGAAAACTACATAACATTGCATTGAAATTTTTTTAATAATTAGAAATGGTTAAAAATTCCATAATAAATCATTTTTAAAAGGGTAAAATAATTGAAAAACTTTTTTGAATACAAGATTTGGGAAGAAAACATATTTCAGACGAAAAAGGGAAATAATGTAATGATTAATTTAAAAAATCATCATAATTTAATTTAATAAAGAGTATGACAAAAAGAAAATTACATAAAAATGTTTTCAATAACTAGAGGAGATAAAAATGATATTTTTTTATTAGGTAATTGAAAAATAATTTCATTCAATTGAAATTAATGAGTAAAAAATATTAAGTAGAGTGTGATTGTGAAATAAACCATTAAAACAACCATAGAGCCAATGTGAGAATTAGCCAATGCGTAAATTATGAATTTCAAAAATTAATAAACATAAAAAAGTAAATAAAATATTTTGTAATAAAGAGTCATTATACACATAATCTTATAATAATATAATCAATGAAGTAGAAGATTTACCCAATGAACATAAACTATGATAAAAAAACTCATACGTCATGATTCATTTTTGATGAACATGATTTAACCACCTATATAGTGTTTTTGAACATTTTATTAACTTACCCACAGTGATATTATTATTTATAATATCATATAAGATTATATTATAACTTCTTATCTCACTTTTTTAATCATTTATCATTATTTTCAATGTTTTTGGAATTAATTTCCATATTTTATCATTCATGATTTGTTAGGAAAGATCTTGTTTCTATTCATATTTCATCAATACCAACTCAATAATAATAATTTTGAAATAATGATAATGTTTTCACATCAATTTTATTTTTAAAATGAAAAATGAATTATGGTTATGAAAAATGAAGTATGTTACGATCATGGTGATGGTAGGCCGTATATACACATGAGTAACGATTACATTATTCACATATCATAGAGAAAATTAAAATTTTCCATTATATAATGATATTTATATAATTAATACCATATAATATACTTATTTATATTATCAATGCGATGTGTTTTTGCTAATAGAGTCACATTGCTTCATTAATGCGGTAGTCTACTCATACATGAAAGATGTTATCATATTTATGTGAGTAAAAAGGAATGAATAAAAATGATTTATATTATCTTTCTAGAATGAAAAATATATCATTAATATCATAATTATATAATATATATCACGTATAATCACAAAGGTTTTCTTTATCACCCTCTATATTGTTGTTTAATGAATTAAAAATCACATCGCTTCACGAGGTGATAGTCTGTTGTACACATGAGTTACATTTGTGTATCTTATACGGAATGGATGGTAGAGACATATATATGATAAAGTGACTACTTATGTATAAATATTTAATAAATATCATATATATTCATCTTATTCATCATCATTGTCAACTTTGAGAGTTGAAAATGGAAAATCGAATGATATTGGTTCGTGTGGTGGATGTCTATTGTTGACACGAACTATGATTTCGTAACACATTTTATTAAAGTATATATATTTTTTTATCATTACCTTATTATTAAAATATTCAACATATTTTAGATACATATGTTATTATATAATCATTTTTTAATAAAAACTGAAGGATGTGTATAAATAAGTAAAATAAAGACACTCTTTGAATAACAGTACCTCTACATTAGCTATCCACCATTGTTTTGCACTTAATTCATTAAAAGGATGAATTTATTCAAAAAAACTAGGATATTTAGATGAGGGTAGGAAATTTATGAAGTTATTAATATAGGTATTGTCTGAAAAAAGGGTTTTGATGGTGAGAGGAAGAGAGAATAGGGGTTGGATTCTTATAAGTGGGGGAGAGGACCCACATGGTATTTTTTTAAAAACGGAGTGCCCCCAAATTTTTGAAATATCAAAAGGGTGAAAAATGAACCATTGTATAACCATATTTTTTTAATTGTAGACATATGGCTATAAAATTGTTTTTAGAGAAATTTATTTTTCATTTATACCCTTAAACTTAATGTTTAACACCTCGGTAAGCATATTTTTACCCTAACTATGGTAATTATTTTTTATGACTTTCACAAATAATTTTTTTCATTAATAATTTACATTATTAGAAATTATAAAATATTACGATTCCATATATGATAATCCTTTTTTCCGAATTACATTTAAAGAAGTAGAAATGTTTATCGTATAATTAATCTGGCAGACGTGACGAGAGGACCGACTTTAAATGTGAAAATACACAAAAGTTTACAAAGATTTTATATTTAAATTCAAGGTGAATTTTTTTTAATTAAATAAATTGGATTAATTTATATAAAATTAAACTAATTTTAATTTAATACAAATTAAAAATATAATTTAACATTATAAATTATTTAAATGAAAAAGACCTATGGGTAATATATCACGGTACTATAACAATACTTCTATTCATCACAAATTGGATTTTGAGTCACTTAGAGTTTAGTCCATGAAGGGGTAGTGAAATAGGAATTATGTTTAGGGGTTGAGGTGGTCATGATGCAATAAGGACCTTTTGGCCATCCAATGGTGGGCTTAAAGGCCATCAAATGGTCTTCATTCCTACTGGGCATTCGAGCCAAAATATATAATGTAATAAAGTGGTTGGTTTTATGGTTTCCACCTTATGGGGATATGACATGTCTTTTAGCCGCGTTTGTGTGTGGTTTGTGTGTGTTTTATTGTAAATTTACCCAAAAGAAGCTTATATAATAAATATATATATACTAAACATGTGTAAAATATTTATTTTCATAAGTTAGTTAATATTATTTTTAACCACATGTCCAACATCTAAAAAATAATTATCATATTAAATAATAATAATAATAGTATATTCTCATTTATTAAAACTCAACTTTATATTTAATTTATAATTTTGATGAAACTTGTTATTGAATTTAATTCAAGATATTATCAGTGTTGTGTGAAATGAAATCTATTGAATTTCTTAATTTTATTAAATATAAATATATTATTAATTCATGAGGTATTATATTCCCTTATATTCATGGTGTTTCATGTAATACATGCTATCAAATTAAATTTCCATATTTTATAATTTCAGGGTTGTATAGTGTCCTTTACATAAATGATTGTGTCCTCCTAATTTAAACGTGAACTCCGAAATCCTGTGTTTGATATTTGAAAATTATTTTTGGGAAAACCCACATCGATAAAGGGTTAATAAAATATATTCTAAATTAGATAGGTATGTATGTGTAAAGATAATATTGACTAATATATGACTAGGTTTCCAAGTATGAAAAAATTCATGGCGAGTGAAGATATCGATATGGATGAAAAGTGTATATAATTAAAGAGGGTGATAAATGTATTTTATCTCAAGAATGTGAGTGATCAATATAATTTTAAGGGCCTAAAAACCATAAATATTAAAGGATTTAAAGTACCATATTATTAATTAGATATGAATTTAATTGGACACAATTTTCTTTTCAAGATCCTTTCCCTAATGATGTGGAGTTATTTTACTATCTAACAATATTGGGTAATATATTATTTCATCCTTCAGTTATGCCTCAATAAATTTCCAATTCAACAATTACTCAATGAAATGAATACAAAAAAATGAATTTCATTATTCCTAAACCACTAATATCATCTTTCAATGGATTATATGATCTAGAGAAGTATAAAAACTGTTTCTATATATCTCCAACTATTTTGGATGACCAAAAAGGTTAGTAAAAGTTATCCAATAAATCACTATCTAAATATTAAAAGCGAGACCACCAGTTCATCGTTAGTATTATTTTCTCAATCAATTTAACTAAAAACACTATCAAATTATCATTGACATCATGTAGGATAGTGGTTGTTATGAAACCCCTATCACTGTTCATTCATGGTTTCAAGCTGCACTACCATATCATTTGTTATGGGTTATCACCCAGTATATCAGTTACCCTTTTTATAAAATATATTAATATAATTATTTTTAGGAAAATAATAGTATGGAAACCCATTAAAAAAATTAATTGTAAAATAATATTATTTTACTAAGGTTTCTAATAAAACCCCAATACATTCATTCATTTTATTTCCACAATGGACCTTCTTAGGTCTAGGGGTTATCCTTTCGAAGAGGTCATCGATAAGGATAATTCCCATGTTTTCCCTATTTTAGACAATGAATAATAAATGGAACCCTAGTACGTGATTTATTTTCCAATATCACAATAATTATTTTTAAATATAAAATCATTGCTCTATGATCTTTTTTGAGCACATTGATCATTTCCTCAATCCTTTGAGAAACATTCATTTCAGTCTAAGTCCCCATATATTATGTGTAGATAATTCATTTTCATCTTATATTAAAATCATTCATAATGGTTTTTTAAGAAAAGGTGAATTATCCTATGAATATCTATAGATACCCAAACCTTTTACACAAATTATTACATGATTTTATGCAAAATTATCCATAAAATTCAAAGTAAGCATTGAAAACTCTAATTTATTTGGAATACAAGGTACATTATTAGAAAACATGAAATAATAATTTTTTTGTATTAATATCAATAATGAGTTCCAACCTCCCTTTGATATCTAATAAATATATTTGGTTTCCTAGGGATAACATTGACAATAGGTATGAGCTAAAAAATATCATATGGGAATACAAATGGTATTCAAGCACAATACAAGAGTTATAAGGAATAACATGATCAAATAAAAGGAATTAATTAGTAATAAACATATAGAAGCTTTAAATTTATTAAATGGAATCATATTATCATGGAAAATAGTAATGTTATAGAAACATATAAAATGGAATAAAAATGAGTTATGACTAACTACCATTATGATATCATATGGTGGGAAATGTCACATAATGGATTATGTTTACATCATAATCCTGATAATAATCTCTCACACACCTAAATAATTTTTCAATGCATTATAGCGCAATCATGGAACACCCATTATGTCATGTACTTGCATATGTTTTCCATATAATGAATCAAACAAGAAGAATAATATTATTGGATACTCATGGAATGAAATGTGTATTCTAATCATGTCATAAGGAATGAATAAATTATGTATAACCATCGAATCCAAAAAATATGGTATTTAATTAATTATTGGATATAAATAATGTGAATATTAGAATATATCATTATTACATAAGTCAAACACTAGTGAATGTATTAAAAAGAGTGATTCTGTAACTTTGCAAATGGGAAACATAACGTGGTTTTAAGGAAAAAATAAATAATCATTAAAGATGATAAAATAATAATTGTTATTATAAAACCATCAATGAACTAAAATAGACTTTTATGATAATAGTTTTGATTTTACACACATATTGGAGGCTTTAAAAAAATTATGGACTGTACTTGAGAATGGGTTTGAAATAGAGAAATTTCCTTTAAAGTAGTTATCTTATCAAGAGGTATTGAGAAAGGAATATTTTAAAATTTGTAATTACCCATAAATGATGGTTAATTGAGAAATATACATATGTATTCAATATATATAAAAAATATATAATAACTATAAAAGAAAATTTTAAAGATAAGTTGGGGAAAAGAGAGAGAAAGCATAAGCCAAAATAAAATTGGATGTTCCGAAAGATCCCTTACCTTATGTCTGAATGTGTTCTACAGATGCAATTAATGTTCAGAATAATCAGATTATATTCCTTAATTACATAATTCATAACGTATTATTATATATTTTATTTATTATAATATTATGACATTAATTTAAAGAAATTTAGATGAGTATAATGGTCAATTTTTTTATTCCATGAGTGTTCGATTCATGGTTTCATGGTTCATTGACTTCTCCATAATAATGGATGATCATGTAAATTAGAAATAAAACCCAATAAATTAAATTAAATGGTATTAATTATCTTTACGTATTTTAAATGTTCCTACATATCATTTTTTCTTCTATGGGGATGATTTATTTTATAAAATGTTAATGATAAATGTTTAGTTTATTTTTGATGTTTTTTCAACAATTATAAACTATTTTTTTTATTTAACATTATCTATATATAATAGTTATAGGATAAAAAAATTTACAATATCCATTAAAAAATAATATTTTACCACATTAATACTTTTATGGCCATCCATGATGGTGGAAATGGAAAAAGAAAAATCATTTTCTATGGAGATTATTAACCACCATAATATGGGGAATGGTTTTGTTTCATTGAAAAATAGATGAAACAAATGATAGGAATAAGATATACTGTTATAAAAAAAATTCATAAATATACATGATACATGAGTTATTATACCTTTATGTATGAATTAGGTGAGGATAATATAGTGGAAGTAAATAAATTATGATATGATTATTTAGAAAGATACATCTTGAATATCCTGCCTTTGAAGGATACATTTGAGAACATGAAATGTTTATTTAAGGTGATACCAACTAAAAATTTAAATGGATCAAGTAGGGAGGAGAGGTTCTGTAATATATTTTTATGAGATTCAATTCTTTTGATGTGAAATTGTCTTGGGAAGTGTGGTATATATACTTGAGGAGGGGTGATTTTAAGTGATTAAGTAATGATTATTTTATATTTAAATCCTACTAAATTTTGGTAGAATTAATTATAAAGATTTATATTGATAAATAATATTATAAATGATGGTTAAGGTAATGAAACTCATCAACAAAACATTTATTTTTTATGTTTTGACGTATTTTAATCCTTTACTTATTCACCTTACCCACTATAATTTTTAATTTCTACTGTAGTATGTTTTTTTCCACTGTAAATTTTTTTATATAGAAAATATTTAATTTTACTTATTATATAATTTTTATATTCTATATACTAAAATTTATTCAATTATTATTGATTCAATTTATAAATTTAGTAAAACTTTATTCTAATGTGACACTTGCATATCTCATAAAAATAGTTTTTTAAGGTTAAATCGTTGTACTCAAAAATGTTAAGAATGTTCTTATAAAAGTATCACCTTATTTATTATTTAATTACCTAAATACATTTTCATAATTTAAAATATTTAATATAATTTTAATCTAAATAATTTAATAATTATTTTATATGGTTTATGTAAATAAAATATTCTCACTTTATAACAAAAAAATAAACATTTTTAGAAAATTCCCAAAAAAATACCCTATTTTAATTTATATATAGTGGGTCCAAAAATTACTTTTATTTTATCAAAATAATTACTTAAATATGATAATTTAAACTTTTATGTTAATATACTTATTTATTTAAATTTATCACTTTTTTAGAAAATAAACATTTGTTTATTATTGAAATTAATAAGGACTTCATTAAAATATATTATCAATTAAAAAGTGTTATCCTAGTTATATATATGATAACTGTAATTTATACTACCTAAAATATTATAGTAATGGAATTTAAAAAGATAAAATATCCATTTATTACATTCTTACCCCCCATATAAAATTTCATAGTCAAATACTTTTTACACACTATGGTTAATATAGGTTAGGGTACTTCTCCTTCATCATTTACATTGGTTCATATATTACTTATTAATTTTTTTTCATGAAATGTACATTTACCAGTTGAGTGGTATTATTTCATCAAACAATATATCTATATCACAAGATATTCACCAGATTCTTCGTATTAGAGAGATCATTTTGCTATTGTACCACCTCTGAATTTAGTACTTGTGAGGGATCTGGTATGTAAATCCTTTGGAGGGATACATGGAATATATCATGTACTTGAGACACTATCATTAGAATATATAGTCATTTTGTCAATACTCTAAGGCAATCAAGAATCTCAATAGGTCTGGTTTACTTACTAATTTTTAATCTATTCTTCCAAAATCACACGCCCCCTTCTCTGGGGATACGAGGCGAAATACCAAATCTCAAACTCTTTATCCCCTTAATAATTATCTGTATAACTATTCTATTATCTTTGGTATTTTATTATTTTATTATGAATTTTATTTACCTTTTATACTATTTCCATGAACATTTTATGTCCCAAAATCTAGTGTTCACTAACTTCATTCTATTATACAGGTGTTATGAATCTCTTCAAGTAAAGGGATTCAAATAGCTCCATTTTGATTCTTCAATATAAAATATTGTTTTATGATAACTCGACCAATTGAAGATGATGATCTCATCCTCTTTTGAAGTCCATTGAACATGATGTCAACATATCTTACATTGTATGAATGGTTTCCCCACACTTTCCATCAGTTTGAGTGTGATAAGCCATACCGATGTTTCACTTAATGTTTCGGTTATGTTGGACACTATTATAGAACATTGAGGTAAATTTAATATCTTAATGGGATATACTCAATAAGGGTATTCCATTCACCCTCATCACATCCTTTATGTATATATATGAATGTACCTCAAGTGATAAGTTTTCTACAATCATGATAAGGTGATCAATCATTTTAAGATGATCCATAAAACCCATAGAGCAATATTACATCTAGATATATTATGAAGTCTCATGAAAAAGCTACTGGTGTTTTTTTCCAATTTCAATTTAGTTATAGGTAATTATTACATCATCCCATTATGCTTCTTCTTTCTAGTTTTTACTTGCGAACATACCGTCCACTTTGATTTATAATCAATAAGTTCATTTGTTATATTTTCTCAGCAATAGTGCTCTGGGAGATTATGATACATCCTTATGCTCCTTATTTAGATTTTCAAGCTATGTGCATCATCCACAATATTACTCTTTGTTTTAGGATTTGATTGTATGGATCATTGTGACCCAAATCATATGATTCCTTCCTCATAAATTATGAAGTCATAGGATTTCTTGTTTCTAATTGTTTCCATCTTTTTATGAATCATCGAATCAAATTTTTGTTCATGCATTATATTCACTAAAATTTATGTTTAGGAAATCATTTGAGAAATGAATGATGATACTTCTTCCCTTATGATTCCCACGTTCATCCTATATAATTCTAAGAAGATTGGATCCTTCCCATTTTTTATACTTGATAATGATGTAGTATTATTTCCACATAGAGCATCTTAAACTTTATTTGATTTACCAGGATGGTACTAGACTAGGACATAATAATACATGATGTTCTCTAACCATCATCACTACTTCAAATTAAAATCATTCAGTGTGAATTTATGTTTCTGTCTCTTAGGATCATTATATATATCACACGTCTCAACATATAGATATTTCTTCCATTTTTTAAATTTAAAGATCATAGATTCCAAATCTAGGGAAATCATGGGATAGTTTTTCTCATGAACATTCATATTCCTCAAGAAATATGATATTAAATTATCAATTTTCACCAGCACACTGCTAAATCCTTTCTTTGGTTCATCATTTTATACCAAAAAGAGTTCCCTATATTTTGGCAGTGTTTATTCTAGAGCAGTGATAAGCCTCTATTTCAAATCAATGAAGTAGTCTTCACATTCACTGGTCAAAAAAACATTACTCACTTCTATGTTTGTGGTTATGAAAATTTGTAAATGTTCTTAAAAATAATTTGAAATACCCATATATAACATGGAAACTATATATATCCATTAAAAAAATCTATGATCCACTACTCAATTGCCTTTGTCATATAAAAGTCTATATATATTCATTTGTTCTTGAAAATGTGTCGAAATTATGATAGTTAATCCATCAAAAACTAACATTTCTGTACATTTCATAGAGTTTCTCCCTTTTTGTGGTCTTTATCATAATATTCAGAAGCACTACATGCTTCTCCTCTCACTTGAATTATATCACAATATCATCTATAAAGACTACAATATTTTTCTCAATGTAATAACTAAACACTCCATTCATTTACTCCAAGATTATTTCCAAATAATTAGTGAGTTTGAAGAGAAACACCATCAAATCATTATGTCCATAACTCATCTGAATGGAGGTCTTGGAAATATATTACATATTTATGTTTACTTAGTGAAATCTAACCTAAATTACCACCATAGAAAAATACTTATTCCTACATGATTGATTGTACATGTAACCAATACATGGAAGGAATACCTTTTAATTATCATTGTTTTATTTGTGCTTATGAATTTCAAGGAATAAGAGCATTAATTTATACGAATTCTTGATAAAGAAGACTATCACATGCCATAGTGAAGCACATGAGTGTATGAAATTATTATCCATATCCTCTTATTATTGCATATTCAATTCTTCCAAATAAATGATGGACAACATGTAGGGTTTCTATGTTATTGTTATAGATCGTGAAATAATATCAATTGAGAACTCAACCACTCAGTCCTGTGGAATACCGGGTAATTCATGAGGGATACAATCAGTGTGATCCATCATAATGGGAATGTCTTGATGAATGATCCTATACATTTTACTCAATCATTTGGGATTGATATTCTTTCTCATGAGGTAATAATATTCACACATCAGTTGATAATTCTAAAATATATTCATCCTCCTTCGCACCTGTTTACATTTTATGGGGACTCCTCAGGAGGTGAAGAGTGATCTCCCTCTCCTAGTAGTTGATATTTTATTTATATAATGATATCAAATTATTTCCCAATATATCATCAAACACCACCAAAGTATGTAATATGGGATTTTATGTGAGTTTTATTCAAACAATAAAGTCTGGATTGGATATATTTAAATTAGAGGCAATAATTTCCCCATTTTTTATTCTAAAAGTAAATTCAACTTCCATTTTTAAGATTGTGTTTGAATAGTTATACTAATTTAGGAATATGTGAATGAAAACATAGAACCACAATAAAATTGTGTAATCAGTTTTCATCGATTTCCAACCAGGATACCTATAACCACATAATTCATAGGTTCCATGTCAATTGTATTGATAACATTTTTCATTCCCTTCATCCTTAGAGGTTTCTATTATATATTTTACCTTACCATCATTGTCTTAGGGAATCAGATCTCATAGTTCTCAAGTTCCTTACTTTTAAAGAACTACATAGCATGGATAATTTTTATCTGATCCTTATTTTCCACATATTTACTAGAATTTTTATTCATTTTACTTTATCATTGAATAGATTTGTTCCCCTCTTTTCCATAACTGAAAAACCTTCTGGTTCCCCTTAAATAGTTTTTCAAGATGATTTATCCATCACTTTTGACATGGGGATGATGGGTTTCCTTTCCTCCATGTAGTTATATATATATATGAATTGAATTACATATTAAATTTCTTGTCTCCAATGTCATAAGACCATAGTGAATCAATGATCTCAATATAAACAATAATGGAACAACAAACAATCTCTTCAGGATAATCAAAGTCCCGAACTTCTAATGATTTTTTAGACAAAGTTTCTAATGACTAATGAATCGATCAACCTTAATTTTTTTATTCTTATGAAAAATATTGAGGCATTTCATGCACTCCCTATGATATTTTTCTCATATGCTCTGATAGAATCATATTTCTATTTTTCTTTAGAATAAGGGACTACCTCTTCATCATAAGATGTTGAGTTCATGAAAAATATTTTTCAAAAATAGTTTCTTGAAATTATCTCATTTGATAAAATCAATTTCCTCATCAGAAGTCATTTTTTAATTGGTTTACATCACTGATTAGCTTTCCAATTAATTTGATATACCACTACCACAATTTTATCTTCTTCTAATCATTGGAGGACTGATAATATTTTCTTAGTTGATTTAATCCATTATTTAGTGATGAGGGGAGAAAAATATCCACTAATGATATGAAACCTTTTTTTGGTATTGAATGTTTCTGCAACGTGCTCTATCATAGGATAAGGAATCTATTCAACTTGTTTCAAATTAATATAGTTAACATGCAAAATTAAAGTTATAAATGTGTGATCTCCCACTCCCATCAAGATTGATATCTCATTAGGGTACTCATCACATTGCCTTTCACAAGGATTATTTGAATAGTTTATCATTTTTGTTTCAATTAACATTAAAATAAAATAGGAAATTAAAGGGCCTTAATACATAATAAATGAGAAAATAAAAAGGAAATTATAAAAATAGAATAAAAACTAACAAAAGAAAAGTATATATATTAACTTATGATTTTACTACAATTCAATATTTGATATCCATTATTCTAGGATTCTCTAAAGGGTAATAAATAAATTTTTCTAGTCATAATCCTCAAAAACACAAATACCATTATCTGATACCAACCATAGGGTCCTAATAATTTTACACATATTAATACAAAATTTAAGCATAATTATCCATCAAAAACAAAATTCCACAAAAATTTACACTTTCTTTAGAGGAATGGGTACATTATTTGAAATCATGGATCTAGAATAAAAAATGTTTTTATTAATCACCCTAATGAGCTCCTAACACCCATTGAACTCCTATAAATATATAGGGTAACTTGTGGAAAACATAGAGAAAATGTATGAGCTAAAGATACCAAAAATAGAATAATCATGGGATTTATGCAAATCATATGAGGTATAAAACTTAATATGATAACATAAAAGTCTTGTATTATGAATAAACACAAGGAAGAATAATATATATCAAAAGGAATAATATGATCATGGACACATATGAGATTTTTAAAAAATTAACTTGAATTAAACATGAGTTAAGGTTAAATTTCAAGACTATATCATAGGGAGGAAAAGTCCCATAACAGATTTGTTTTACTCAAAAATCTAGTAAAGAATGAATCATGAGAATAAAATATTTCCCATTACATTCTATAGATACTTTTTCACACCCATTTTAACATGTTCATACATATGTGTTCCATATAAATAATAACACATAAGGAATATACATAAATGATATGCATGGAATGAAATGGGTATTGTAGTCACGTCCTATGGCATAACCAAAGGTTATTTACAAATGATATCAATGAAAAATATGATTTAAATAATATTTTGATATTAATAAGAGAAATATATGAACAAATAATTAATAATGAATTCAAACTAAATCTAAAACATAAAAAATTATCGTTTTTTTAAGAGATGAGACCTTCCCCAGAAATGTAAGGCACCTTTATTGAAAAAAAACAAACAACTTACACTAGTCTGAAAATAGGTGTTTATTCACAATCTCTCTTAAGAAGAGGTAACAACTCACTAGGAAGATGATAATACCATAGAAAATCAACACCGCCAACACCATTATTTTAAAGGCCACCTGCCATTGAATTTGCTTCTCGATAAGTGTGAGTGATGATGTGATGCATTGAGTAATGAGAATCGAAACAATTGATCCAATTATATGTGATATTCCAAGAAATGTGAAGAGATCCCATACTGATAGTTGTAACAATAGTCGTAGAATCACATTCAAGCCAGATATTATTCCAACCATGTCTCATAGCTTTTTCCACCACAACAATAAAACCAAGAATATCCGCTTTTAATTTAAGAGGAAACACCATAAGGACCATGAAAACAATAAACAACACCACCTTTTTGATATCTAAAGATAGAAACATAGATGGAGGTTCACAGATTGCCTCGAGAAGCTCCATCATAATTAACTTTAATCCAACCAAAAAAAGTTGTTGCCATAAAACATCCAAGGTACCATACGGTGGCCTAAAAGATCATTTTATCCAATCTGATTTAGAACGGTCAAGTCATGAATTTAATTAAAGCGTAAATGTGTACTTGAAATGCTGGCCTCCAGAATAGCAGTGAGAATGCAAGCAAGAGCATTGTGGGCCGACAAGGACACACCAAAATAGATTATGAAATTACTGATATAACATATATAATATTGCAACTCTAATGTGGAAACCAGTAATAAATCAAAAAGCTGTTTGGAAAGAGAGATGTACCCCCAACTTTGAATAAAATATAAAATGAGAGTGGTCTATGGCAATGAGATTTCAAAAAAATCTCCAATGGCTTTCCACATTTATGTAGTTGAAACACAACTATGAAAAAGATGTTCTGAATCCTCTCTATATTGATGGAAAAGAGATCATGAGGATCATAAATATGTTCAACAGTTTGGTAGATAACAATCTTTTGGAATTTTCTGATGAGAAAATCTCCAAGCCCATATAGATAGGGATGGTGTGATGAAATTCTTGTGTAACCCCTTTATCCACCGAAACTTTACATTGAAATTCAAAGATAACCTGTAAAATAACTTTGAATAAATCAAACCATTTGTAGTAGGTTTCCAAGCCCAGAAATCTTCCCTATTAGAGAAACAACACTTGTTAACAATTTATACAATATGCTCAAGAAGGTCCTCTATGTTATCCAGAAGGTCCCTAATTGAAATATTCAAATCCATGTTAGTGTCAGCACCCCCAAAAAATCAACAAGATGAGTATCACACCAATTTTCCTTCAAAAAATCATCAGATGAATCCTTAGAAACATGCCATCTTGAATTAAGATCAATTGAGGAAATTATTTTTTTTAAAGGCAAGCCAAACATATGAATCAAAATTATTAAAATAGCCCTTTAATAGTCTATTCCTAACTTTATCTCTAAGAAAAGAAAGAGCCTCAGAGCTGCAGTTGAGGAGTCTCAACATAAAAGAAGCTTTCAAATAATCATTGAAGAGCTCAAGTTTTCTTATACATAAACACCAATCGTCACAGGGTTTAGAACATTTCTTCCAAGAAACCATAGCCAATTTTTTCTCAAGAATTTTTCCACTCCAGATGAAGTTCTTGAGAGATATATTGATATTACTTATGAGAGAAATTTCCATTTGTACTCCATAAGAAAATAAAAAACATGGAGACAATAACAGAATTAACCAAGAAAACCCTACCATCTATAGAGACAGTTTTCCCTTTCAAAGAAGCATGTTGTCTTCTAACCTTGCAAAGAATCTCTGTGAAATAGAAACACTTAGGAATCCCCCCCCCCAAAAGGGACCCAAAATAATTGAAGGGTAGAACTCCTACATTAATGCCTAACTATCTGACAATATCATTATTTTTAGAAATAAATATGTTCCTTCCAATTTAAACAAAATATTTGGCCCGACATATTTCATTACCAGAGATAGAAGAGTAGTGAGAAAGGGATATTTTGATATTCCTTATATTTATCTTACCCCCTTGGTGAGTAGAATAATTTCATTAGAATATAACAAGTGAGTAGGAGACAAAAAATCCCATCCCGCATTAATCGCCTTCATTTTCCCTTTTCCTGCCATAATAGAGATAATTATACTAAGGTAGTCTTCTATAATAGTGAAAATAATAGAAGAAAGAGGGTCACCTTATCTGACCCCTCCAGAATAACAAAAAAACCCCCCAGGGGATCCATTAGTAAGGATAGAGATATGAGTAGATCTGAAAATGGAAAGGACCTAATCAATAAAGACTCCATTAAACCCAAACATTTCAAGAACATTGAAAATGAATCTCCAGTCCATTGTGTCAAATGCCTTCCTAAAATCAAGATTTAGGGCAATGTTTCCACCCCTCATGGATTTCATAAATAGATTGACACATTTAGAAGCAATGAATAGACATTCTTGAATCGATCTCCCTTTGATAAAACCAAACTAATTTGGAGAAAAAATCCTTCCAGCAATCAATGCCAACCTTGTGGCCAAAATTTTACAAATGATTTTGTAGATAGAGTAAAATAAAGAAACCGGCCTAAAGAGATGTATTACATTGGAATTATCCACATTTGGAATCAAATCTAGAAACTGAGCATTCAAACCACAGGGAAGGGAACATTCTTTAAGGAAATGAATGACAAGCCTGTAAATATCAGATTGATCAATGTCTCAGTAATCATTAAAGAAAAGTCTACCAAAACCATCCGGGCATAGGGCACATTCTGATTTGAGACTAAAGAGCACGTTATATTTAAAATTCAAAATATTATTCAGCTTCAAAATACTCTCTGATTCAGCCAAAGCATCACCTGATAAGTCAGATAGGGTACTTTGTTCCAGGAAATTCAGGATATAATCATTAAGAGATGATATTTCATAGTCAAGATAACTGAATGAAACTTTTCTTCAAGTTTTATGATCCCTTTTAATGATTTTGAGCTTTATGAAACAAGCAAATGCATTCATCGGGAAATTCAAAGAGCTACAAGTTTTTTCAATAATGGATATACACTCAGGGTGATTCATCCATGCCTTATTGAACCAAAATGGTAAAGGAGGGCGAGGATCCTTACCCACCATGTCAACCAAACTGGGATGATGATTCAAATTGAATCCAGATAATGTCGTACAAGAAATGCAATCCCTTGAGTCAAGAAAATCATTTTTAACAAAAGCCCTGTCAATACGACTAGTAATGAACCTATTCAAAAACATTCTATACCATGTATACTTATCTCCAACAAGATTGACCTCAAACAACCCATTAGAGTAAATACATGCTCTAAACACCCTGAATGAAATATCATTAGACATGGCCCCCAATTTCTCATTTGGATTCATGATGGTGTAGAAATCTCTGAGGACTAACCATGGACCAGAAATAGTTGAATTAAGGTTCTCAATATCATGCCATAATCTTCTACGATCCTGATAATTGTTAAAAGAATACACAAAGGGACAAAAATACCTAGACCCAAGGTACCTAAATGAATAAGTGACATGATACTCAGTACAAACAACAATGGAAATATCTGAAATGGAATAATGTGCTAGAAACCATAACCTCTTGATCTCATACAGAAATTTGTTTGAATTAATTAGTTGAAAACCCAAATATTCCAAATTATCAATTCAAGAGTAAAATATTATATTAGGTTCAGAAAAAAAAAATAATGAGAAATACATAAATCTGAATAAAAAACCATAGAGACCTTAATATTTACCTATTAGTCAACAATATAAATTCTTGAAGAGAATCTTTATTTAAACTTGATATTGGGGATATGACCCCTTTTTTAGATCCTATAATTTTTTTTGTTTCCTGCTTTGGGGGGTCTCCCAACTTTTTTGGGGACTTGGAGAATTATGAATAAGGTCAATAATATCATGGTCGGTACTGAATCCCTTTCCTTAAAGAGGCATCCCTCTATCTCCATTTCCTGTCATCGACAAAACAGAACCGATATCAGCTACAATGCCATCCCTGACTTCCACCAGGTTACCAAAAGGATCCTTTGGACAAACCTACTGCAATAATCCATCATATGGAAGAGTGAATTGCACATGTCATTTTGAATTAACATGTCCGTTGACCATTTCAGAATTGGGCATAATTTCAGGGGAATTCAAAACAATTGGACATGAAGAGGATGATTTACCCTAGATTAATGCACTAGGAGAAGTTGAAATCACTGTGCAGGAATGTCTCTTAGCAGGGGCTGTGATAACCATGTCCCTTCTGTCTGCTACAGTAACAGGAAGAGAAATTGTGCATGTTGGATTGAAATGTTCCTTGTCCACTTCCAGACAAGGATTATTTTCAGTGGACTAAAATACTGCAGTATTTGTAGAAGCACGATCCCCATGGAATTTAGTATTGAGGCTTGCAGAAACCACTATGATGGAATGTAATGTAGTAAGAATTGAGAGATATGAGACACTCTAATCTGTCACTCTGATCTGGGGATAGATATGTGCTCTGGAGGACATCACTGCAAGAGTTGAAGAGACTACCTCACTTCGGTATGCTGGAATGAGAAGGTCCTCACAAGCATGTGTAAAAGTAGGAGAAGAAACTATTTTAGCTTGGATGTTATGGGCTTCGTGGTACTGCTCATACTGCATACCCCTAACCGATACAGTGACTTCATTATTTAATTCCTGGAGAATGAAACAATCCTCCAGTTAATTTTGAAGATTCAATACTAGATTAAATACCTCATTTGAGATGACAGAATGCAGTACCTGAACATCTGGGAAGATCGTCTTGATTGGGGAACAAGTCATATCAGTATATTATTTATTTTCATCTTCAACTATACCAACCCATGAATGCTTTAAGGTATAGGAGGTTCCAACATGAGTCAGTACCTGAGCCTTGGAGGATCTGTCATTCTGATCCTTATGGGTTGACGAGTCAATCTGCTACCAATTGACACCTTTTTTCAGCCAAATAATTCCTACCCTTTCTATTCCTATTAACATCAATCCAATCTAAGTCTTTATTATCAGCAATGACTTTTTTCTAATGCATCCTGAAATTTTCAATTGAATGACCAACTACCTTACATACATCAAAAAGGGGGCACATTATCATACTCAATTATGATACCATAAGTGGTTCTATTAGCAATAAATGGGATACTGATAGGCCTTTTAGATTCTAGATTCACATCCACAAGTATCCTAGTGATGAATCCCATCTCTCAATCCATGGTCCTCTGGTCCATTAAAAAGGGAGTACCAAGGCACAATGAAAGATCATTGAGTATCCTAGGATTCCAAAAATCCAATACAAACCATGTAACCTACAATGTATTTGGGCATTAGATTGCTTGATATTGAATCAGTTGAAATTAACATTCCATTAAGATAGTACAAGAATTCCTTGTTTATGTTGCAAGTTACCATAGCTCCATGCTACATTCATGGAATCCTTGGAGTGAAATATGATATGAAAAAACCCTCGCCTAAACAGGATTAGCCTCCAATCACGATTTCCCTATCAATGTGACACCCTTATTTTATGATCAGTATAAGGACAAGTTATTCCACCATTTTATTAAATAACACGACCCACAATAAAATATTTGTAGATATTAATACATTATAGTAAGGCCTCTAAATCATCCACCATTAAAAACCCACAATTTTAATGACTCATTGCATTAGAGTACCACAACGAATCTTCCTTGATTGGATTTGACGAACAAGAACTAGAGAGAGCCTCCGCGAAGGATAAATCATTCTTCTTTAAAATCAAGGGTTTGAAGGGATACGATTCTTTGATCTGTTCATTCTGTAAGGATCAATGAACATTAAAATCCAATTACAATTCATGATTAAATAAATCCATTGATGAAATCAAAGAAGGGGCCCAAGAATCTTAGAATCTCCATGTCTGCCGCTAAGCATAAGGTTCCTCGATCCCGCCAACCGTTCAATTTATTATTGATAATCAATTATAGTTATGTAACTTCAGAAATGTTCCAATTAAGTGTGGGTTTAAGTAAAATAATAACACGGCTTTAAAAAGGATAAATGCATAACTAGAAGAAAAAAAGTAGAAGTGAAATTATATAGTTTTTATGATAATTTAAAATATTTTACAAAAAATGGAAGCTTAAATTTTTTTATGAAGTGTTCTAAAGAATTGGTATGAAATAGAGAAGTTTCCATTAATTGGGATTCCTTATTGTGTGGTTTTTAGAACGGAAGATTTTCAATCTTATAATTCTCCATCAAAGAAAGATAAATTGATTTTTATTTATATATATCTGGTATATATGGATATAATATAATATATTTATATAAGATTAATTAAAATATTATTCATGATAAAGAGAAGAAATTAATAACCCAAAAGAAATTTTTATGTCTGGAAAGATCACTTACCTTATGTCTGAATGTTTGATATACCTTCAATAAATTTCCAGGAAAATAAAATTAAATTCATTAATTAAATAATTAAGAACCATTTAAACATATGTTTATTATATTATAATTTTATTAAATTCACTTTTTTTCATTTTGTTATGTTATACAGTTAAATTTTTTTAGGAGTGTTAATTTCTTGGTTTCATGGTCGATTCACTTGTGTATAATTAATGATTTCCTTTTAAAATCGAAATATAACTATATAAGTGAAATTAAATGTTTTTAAATCACTTTAATATGATTTAATTTTTCCTTATCTCATTTTTTTCTCATAATAGGAATATTAATTTGATAAAACATTAATGATAAATGTTTTGTTTATTTAGGATATTTTTATAAAAATCATGAATTAGTTTCTGTTGATTTCATATTATGTCTATATATTAGTTACATGAACTAAAATAAGTTATTATATACATATTATAAAATTATTTAACCATAAAAATATTTTTATGACCATACATGATGGTAGTAATTGAAAAAAAAATTGATATCCACGGAGACGATTAACCGTTGTAATTTGTACCAGGGTTTATTTTCATTAAATGAAAAGAGATGAGAAAAAGGGTGGCTATAAGATATTAAATTGTTAATGTAAAATTATAACATATAAATAATACTATATTTATTATGTATTTATGGATGAATTATTTTAAAAGAAGGTAGAGGTTGTAAAAAAATTAAGAGAAGTGATTTGAGAAAGTGACCTCTGGAATATCACCTCCTTGATGGATCCCATAAAGAGGGAAAGATGGAATTTGGGGTGAGAAAAAAACCAAATCGTCATGGGGAATTTATGGATTAGTGTATTTTGATGAAATTTACATAGATTCATGTCTTTAAAGGAGAAAGGGATGTTGAGGACTGATATTTATTTTTGAGGATGGGTTATTTTAAGTTATTAAATATTGAATATTTTTTATTTAAAGTAAAAAACAGTTTTTTCTGTATTGATTCCAATTAATTGGATTAATAATTAATATTTTGATGGTTTTTTTGGTTCTATAAACTCATCTACCACCAATTTAATGTTTTATTTTTAGTTATTGTATTCCCCTACCTTTTAAATTTTACCTGCTACACAATATAACATATTCTACGATAACTTTTTCTTCCACAATATCATCTTTTATGTCTAAAAATTTAAATTGATCTAATGAAATAGTTTGGAACTTCGGAATCCAAATATTCAATACATTTTTATTCATTAAATTTTTATAAGTGGTTAAAAAATTTCTATTATAATACCCATATAACAAATAAAACATAGTTTTTTTAATGTTTAAATCATTGTTTTCAAAAATGTAAATCTTTTGTTTCTAAATGTAAAAAATTATGCATTTTGTACACACCTAAATAAATTTTGATCAAGACTAATGGTTAATAAACATTAAATCATGAACATATTAATATCATTTTTGAGTTATGTAAAAATAGTATTTTCAGATTTTAAACCAAAAATCAACATTTTCAAAAATTCCCAAAAAATAACCTAAGATAATTTTAATGTTCTTGGTCAAAGATTGATTTTTTTTTACCAAAATTTTTCTGTAAGTATTATAATTTAAACATTTATGTAAATAACCTTATTTATTTGAAACTATTAGCATCATAGAAAAATAAACATTCTTGAATGTTATAAAATTTTCATCGGACTTCATCAAAGTATACAATCATGTATACAATGTATTATTGGTTTTTATAGGTGATATATGTGCATTATAAAAATAGAAAAATTTATTTGATGGAAAATTCCATTGATAATGTTCTAAGTCATAACAATATCCCTCAAGAAGTTCCAAACTAGGTTCACTATCGGACTCATTGTCTATACAATATCCCTCTATTACATAACCATTTCCACTTGTAGTATTCATATAAGGATGTATTGAATAGAAATACCACACAATACATACCTCTCTAAAACATTAGAAATTTATTCTATACTTATCTTTATATTTTATTAATGATTTATGTTCCCTAATCTATGTTATTCTAAATCTAGTTTCCAAGGTTTATACTAAACATCCTTGGATAACAACTATAAATACCCTAGACCAAATAGATTAGAGATGGTTCCTAATTTATTAAATTAGTATAAGATACAAGTAATCTCATCTCGAAGTACTGATTAGTTTAGTACTCTTTCTAAACTGAATACATACCAGAATCTTGAAATTTAATTGAATACATAATTTAGAACATAATTTTTTTCATGAATTACAATATTCACTAAAACTTGTCCATGTATTGAAAATATTGTACTCTTAATGTAATACTATTGAAATGAAACAAAATAAGGGTGTAATCAAATTATTAGTTAGGGTTATGTACAACATAAGCTATCAGGTTTCAATAAGTGTAATCAGTATGTAATTGTAAATAGTTGAACTTATATGCCTTTTAAATAAATTGATTATCATGGTATGATAATGAATAATCAACATTGAAAGGTAAATAACTAAGAACACATTCCTTTTAATGAGTAATATTCGAATGAAATACATCAAAAGCTAAATTTTCAATCTATACCTTTGCAATCAAGACCTTTGACAAAATATGGTTCAGAACATACTATGTACAAATCTCTTCAGTTAGGAAAACTATAACTCTTATGTCAAGACCTTTGACAGAATATTTTAAAACTATTAGTTGCAAACACATACGATTTTTCAAATAATTTTGTTTCATGAGACTACTAGTGAATCAAGTGACTTTCATTAAATGGTCCCCAAAAATTTTCATTCATGTCTAAATCATTCTATAAATAGCTAATTATCTATTAAATTCATAAAAACATTCCTTGTCATTAAATATCTATATTGAGTAAATGATATATATTTATCAACACTTACCCAGTTAATTAAATGATTTTCAATGAAAATAAATGTATGTTAAAATGTTATATGGTTTAGTAAATAAAAATATCATTTACAAATTATATTAAAATTTAGGGGAAATTTAATTTCCCTGGGAAACTGAATAATTTAAGTAAACATAAATTACTTCAAAAAATAAATAAAGAAAGCGAGTAACAATAATTTCCATATTCAAAATGATCATAACCCATATTAAGAAATTTTAATGATGTTATAAATAAAATATATAACCATTGTAATAGAAATAATATTTCTTTTAATTAATGAATATAAATAAAATAATAAACATTTAAGAAATTCATGTGGAATATATCTTTTTCATTTTGAAATTTTTTTTTCAAATCTATTTCATTGAAAATAATTTTTTAAAAACAATCCTGACATAGATCATCATATACATGAAAATAAAAATTACATTAAATGATGGTCATGAAGGTTGGTAATTACATACATTTTAAAAAAATTATTTCTTCACAATAAAAAAGGATTGGAAATTTCCTTGTTTAGAAAACAAAAAGAAGATTTTGTTAACATTTTCTATAAAAGGAAAATTGGAATTCATTGAAAATGACTTAAGAATACTTTTAAAAAATAAATTTAAAGTGTAAAAATTGGTGAAAATTCCATACATAAATAATTTTGAAAATTTTGATAATCTTTTGGGAAACATTTGTGGAAAATAGGGTTTTGGAAGAAAACGTATTTCTGAACAAAGAGTGAAATGAAGTCCTATTTTCATAAAAACAATTTCTAAAGCATTTTATGTGAAAAATATCCAGAATTTTGTAATATTACCCGAAAATATCATGAATATAAATATGAGAATTAATGAAATGTATTTTTAATAAAATTTAAAATACGTAATTTTAACTAACAATCAAGATTAAGCAATCTCTATTAGATTGAGATTATCGAATTAACCTTTCCAATTTTCATAATGATAGAGTAATAATTAATCAAATAAAAAGTAATGTATTAAAAATATAAATACACATAAAACAATAGAAAATAAAATATAAGGTAACAAAAATTAATTTTATAAAAAATCATATAACGTCATAATCAATTATGTAGATAAATAACATAGTGAACTAAAATTGAGTAATTAAATCCATTACCCCATGTATCTATTTCGTTTTACAAGATTTATATTCATATATAGTGGTATTTAATATTTTATTAACTGATAATAGAAACATATTAATATTTATAATAATATATATGTGCATTTTATAACATATTATCAACCATTCCTAAATAATATTTCATTATTTTCATTATTTCAAGGGTTATATGCTATGTTTTTTCATTCATGCTTGGTTATCACTATTCCTGTTACTATGATTATTATATAGTTATATCACCTTTAAAATGATAATAATGATAGAATTTTCATATTATTACATCAATTTTACTTTTAAAACCAATCATTAATGATGATTATGAAAAATGAAGTATGTTAGGATCATGGAGAAGGTAGGTCATACGTACGCATGAGTAATAATTCAATTTTTCATCGATCATTAGGGAAAGGGGTTAAGTAATATTTTAAAATTGTGTACTGATCATAAAATCATTAATAAAATTTTATATACTTATATGTATCAACCATGTGTTGTAGTTATAAAAAGAGATTCTCATCGCTTAGTGAAGACGGTAGTCCACACATACATGAATGATGATATCATCTCTGTGTTGGTGAAAGGGGAAAAAGAAAATGATATATATAATATTTCTAGAATTATAAATATTTCAAAATTATCATAATTATGACATTTAAATCACATATAATCATTAAAATTTTATTTATCACCCTCCATGTGAAGCATTAGTTAAAGACAAATCACATAGCTTTGTGAGTCAGTAGTTCGCCATACATATGCACGATATTATCATATCTCTTATAGATTGGAAGGTAAACAAAAATATCTGATATATTTACTCAATATGTATAATTATTATATAAATATAATATATATTTATGATTTATATCCATCACTATACAATACCTTGTGTGGTGGAAATGAAAAAACTAACAACATCGATACATGAGGCCGTAGTCCTCCAAATATACAAGCATTATTTTTATAACCCATTTAATGGAACTAGAGATAGTTATAGGTCATTAACTAATAAAAAAAATCTCAATACATTTATGATTCAGAGGTTATTATATAAACATTGTTTAATAAATATTTCATGAGTTTGAGAAAAGAGTGAAAATAATGACACTCATTGAAGAACATTACCCCTAAATTCGGTATCCTCCTTAGGTTTTCACAATATTATTTGAAGGATAGATTTATGAAAAAATATGTATTATAGGATTCGGGGAAGAATATTAATATTTTATTTTATCATTGATTTTATGAACAAAATATGTGTGAATTTGTGAGGAAGGGAGGAGAGCGGATTGCCTTTTATAAGTGGGGGAGAGGACATGCATGGTATTTTTGAATAGAATTGTGTTCTTTCATTATTTCATATGAAAAAAGGGTCCATAGTGGACAATATCATATAATAGATTTATAATAGTCAAAATATGGTCAGAAATTAGTATTCATGCAAGTTTATCGGTCATTTTTACCCTTATCATTTTAGTTTAACACCCTAATAAACCCATTTTTGATTTTCTATGGTAATTTATTTTTACTGTATTCAATTTTTTTGTAGAAAAAAAATTAATTAGAATATATTATAGATTATGAATTATTCATAATCAAAATATGGAATAAATGATTAAAAATTCAATTCACCTAATTTGTAAAATCTAAATTAATATTATTCTGGAGCACGTGACAATAAGACGAGTTTTTAAAGTGAACAGGTGAAAATATTCCTAAAGTTTTTATATATACATTAAATATAAAAATGAATCAAATGATAATATTTATATTAAATATATAAATTGAAGTAATTTTTCATTAAAAACAATTCAAAATTGAATTTATCATTATATATTATTAAAATGGAAATGATATTTTCAATTAAAATTCAGTATTTTCGCGATTCATAAAATAATGAAAGTTTTCAGAAATATAACAAAAATTTATCCTAAGATAATTTTTCTGTTAATATTTAAAGAATTTTGTTTACTTTTTAAACTAATTTTTTTTAAAAGAGACAAAAAATAATTTTAAATAATGTTCAAAAAGCGTGATTATATATCTTTTTCGAAAAATATGGTTTTATAAAAATATTTGTTTTCATTTAAATGATTCTTATTTTAGTTAATTTTAGTATGTTTATTGTACACATGAGTAAATTATATATTTTCATAAGTAATTTAACACAATTTGTACCCTCTAATCCACTGACTATGTGATAATTTTCATATTAAATAATAATATTGAGAGAAGATTGTCATTCATTAAAACTCAGCCTTGCATGCAATAAAATATTTCGAATAAACTAATTGTTGAATGAAACATAATATAAAACCCATATTGTGTGTAATGTAATATTTTTTTAGGTATTTATTTTTAAAATAAATAAATATATCATACGCCCTCTCGGTGTTATATTCCCTTCTGCTCTTTGTGTTGCATGTCATACATATTACCAACTATAATATACTTATTTTATAATTTTTGGGTTGTAACATCATATGTATGAAATTCCAACATGATTTTGGGTTTGATATTTTAGTTATATAAGGTAATTATGGTTTGAACTTGTCCAATTAGTCCCTAAAATATGTTCAGGTTTCTACCTCGGGTGGTATTTTAATAGTCATTGATACTAATAGATGATATTTGGAATTTTATAATGATGATTCTCAAGAATGGATCATGTAAAATGGTATTATGGATCATTTAGAATAAAAAATTCTGTCATTCATTGATAGATTCATGACTATAAAAGTTTCAATTATTCGTTTTATTGTTTTACATTTCTATGGAAATCCATAGGAAACAAATGAATTGATGTAATTTCTATCAGTTCTCAAGAGTTTCTCAAACTATAAATGAACTCTAATTTAAATATTATATTTTTCATATCTTATTCCCCTAAATATAATAAATTTAAATATCATGGGAACTTTTTTCTATATATTTAAATTAATGTATTCACACCATCGAGAAATTGAATTTTTTTAACCCCTTCAATCATAAAGAACTCATTTCCAAATGTATATTAAAATCCCATTTGTCAATTGTATTTTTTGACACTTACAAGTGATTATTTATATTAAATAAACTATTGTAATACCAATGAAAATGGATAGTTGTGTGTAGGTGGATAAATTCCATTATTATACTAGAATCCTATATGATATTTATCGTACTTATACCTTAATCAATCATGTTGTGATTTAAACTCTATATGATTATATTAGTTTTTAGGATCAATATGAGATTAATTATATGTTCCATAATATTTTTTAATTAGTTGGTAACTTTAAGACTTGGTTCTATTAGGATTTATTGTATTTATACTAGTCTAGAAATGGTCAAGACAAAAAAAATTTAAATAGTCTTCTAAATAATTTAGGGGTGGTTCAAATGCTAATTAATATGGTAGTAAATACATAAGTTATTGATTATTATGGTTAAGGAAATGGTATATAAAACATAAGGATTGAAATATTGTTCAGTATTTGGGTCCTAATGTTCAAGGAACCATAGAGTAGGAGAAAAATTATGAAATTTTTTATTGATGAATGAATGGAGATTATAAGACCAATCATGGATAAGTAATCATCTTTATTGGATAACAATAATAGTGGAATTTAAGAGGTAGTTCAGTATTATATAAAAGAGTAAAGATAAATTTTGGGTTATTCTAATCATTTAGTACATGGGTGGGGAGGCTGGTAGTAAGGAACATATGGAATCGAATAGTGTTGATGTGGAGTATCCAATAAAAGTGGGGAATATGGGGAAGGTTATGTTTATGCGTAATAAAATATAAGATAAAAATACCAGTGGATTTTTAACTCCTTAAAAAAGAAATATATTAATGAACAAGTAAATTTCAATAAAATATTGTAATCCTGATATATTTGGATACTGAAAATTCAAACCAAAACAGAACATATAGGGATAGACTGAAAAAAAGGAAAGAAGGTTTTCATTTAAAAAGATGGTTTCTATGAATTCCTTCTTAGAAAATCATGATATTGAAAGGATTATTCATGTCTAGAGACAATAAATGTTATAAAATATCATGTATATTAATTATATAATTTTGACTTTATTGGTTTTGATTATTGAAATGAGTTTTAATATTTTGATTTCATAGGTTATTTTGAATTAGTTTTGGATTCCTTTAAGAATAAGTAGAATGTTTTCAGGTTTAAACCGATCGGCTTATTGAATGGGGAATATATATACAAATAAATAATATAAATACACTTTTGTGGTTTCATATACAAAACTAAAATGTTTCAATCACTTTAGAAGGAAATATCATCAATCTAGTAGAATTTGTAATACCATGAAAAGAGGTTCCAATAAAATTTCTGTTAATTACAATATACACACCTCATGTATCTTAATTATATCATATATTTTAAATTTTATTTTCTAATATGATATCTCTAATAACATATTCATTATGTTCCATTTTATTTCAGTTATTTAGAAGTGTATGTTTGGATGGTTTCGGCTATTCTACAATGGTTGTATTTATTTTTACTCATTCAATAGTAGGTTTCTAGAACCACAACTTAGTATTAAATGCAAAAACTATTTATTATCATAATGAAATCTTGTTTAAATTATATTTGGGTTACAAAGAATGTAATTAAATTTTAATTGGAAACACAAACCTTCATGTGTGATTCTTTCCATAATCAGTAGTGACAGGTAATTGGAAACTAAATCGCAGTATGTGTTGATGAATGAAAAAATAAAATATCCGAATACTATAGAATAATTAGTGATCTATAGATATTGAGGTATCTAGTTAGACATTCCATTAAAAAACATATCCCATATAGGTCTATTTCATGAAGCATTCTAGGACACCCCTAAACCTATCACCCAAGATGACCCATAACAGGGATTAGTTGGTCTTCTTGATGCCCAAATATAGGAAATAAGTGCTTGGGTACCATGGAACACTTTTGGGCATAATTTTATAGAATAAAACACCGAAGGATATATTAAATTGACCCAACTTATATATATCATTAAAATGAAAGTTAAAATCTGATGTAAATATAACCAATAAGCAATTTATTAGATGAAAATAACATAACAATTTTTTAGTATACAACAAATAAACAACAAACCATAACATAAATAACCATCGCCCATGAAAATTTAGAAAATGAGATTCACACATACAACTGAGTAAAAAATGAAATGAGATGAATGTATAAAAGGTTATGAGTATTATATGCAATAGTGTAGCCAAAAAATAAATAGGCAATCGCTACCCATCTTTATGTAACATGAGGGTTGACTCCCCGCCATGTTACCACAATTTCTTAGGGATCACTAGGATAAATATCCATGGCCACAATATAGTTCCTTTCCATTACATTAATATGTAAAACATAGTCTATATACAAAAATTGGTTATATATGGGGTGTTAGAAACACTTTACTCGATGGATTCCACCCAGATTTTTGGGAGAAACCATTTTCAGATAAAAAATAAAGCTAGTTTTTAATAAAGAATAAGAAAAAAGTAATTTAAGTTTTAACCGAACGAAAAAAAGTAACAAGATTAATAAATTTATTGAAAGAAACCAATTAAAATACAGTTAAGAATTAGATATGTTTGGACCATGGGAAGCCACATTTTATCTAAATTTATGGGAACCATAGGTCTTACTAACAAACCATTATCTAATGGTCTAACCAAGTGCACACAAAAACCACTAAGGATGTATGACCTAGTATTCTAGTGCCTTTATTCCCCCAAATACACATCTAATAAACAACAGAATTTTACATGCCTTCTCCCAATTCTGTGGGGTCTTTTTTCCATGACATCACAACCCTTTTCCAGGTCTTAGTTAATATGTAAGTTCATATTATCCAAAAATTATAGTTAACATTGGCCATACACATTAAATAATTGGGTTCTCATGTCCTTTATAAATGATTTTAAATTTGTCTAATAAAAATTATCAAAATAATGGGAAGTGATTTAAATAAATTTCTAAGGAACTACAAGAAATAAAATATATTAACTAAATATAAATGAAACTCATGAATATTATTCTAAAAAAGTTCACCATACTCTGTTGAAACCACTTATTCATCATCAAATAATATCAAATGGGATTGAAAGAAATTACTAAATAAAAACTAAATAACATACCACCTTCATATTATATCTGTGGTAATTTTTGAATCATCTGACATTCGGATATGATTGTTCTCATATTTTTAGTGTACTATTATATCATATCTAATAAAGGAATTCTCAGATATATTTGGTCCATAAGGGGTTCATCCAATCTATAATCATATGCCACCATAGTATAGTAATAAGATTTATAAAACGCCCTTGTAATGTCCTTGATAATTTATAAATTAACTCTTGATTTATCCCTTTATGAATAATTTTCATGGAGGAAAAAAACTCTCTTCTAGTTATAGATCTTGTAACATATTAATAATTTGTTACTTTATATGAGTTTGAACCATTCAAATATTAACACAATTGTTATTTTTTTCATTTTATTGAAATAAGTGGGATTCACAAAATCTTATATCATGCATATATATCAATAAATATCTCATAAGATATAACTAATATGTGTATTATGGCAGTATGCACCACATAAATGTATATTTATGAAATATATCTTCTTTTATGTCCCACTTGAACAAAATAATAATAGATCTTTTTCTATTTTAATATGTATTTTAACATATAAAATAATTTCTAAAATCATTTCCAAAACCCATTTTGTATATATTCCAAAAAAACCTTATTGTAATGTTATAATTAACTTCACCCTATATCACATCATATCTAATACCATGTGAAAACCCTTGAAAAAAATCATTTGGGTTGACTCGATTACATTTTTAGAGTTCCTCTCTTAGTCAAAATCGAATTACCATTCATTTAAAAAAGTGTTCCACCATGAAAATTTATATCATTGGAAAAAATATGAATCTCTACATATGAAAATATAAGGGAAGAACTATCTCTTGAAATGAATCAATGATACTCAATATATAAATAGATGTAACATGATCTACACCAAACACATATATCTTTATACCAATTTCAATCAGTATTCATCTTATGAAAGTGAGAATTATCATACTTTACCTTTATCATAGACATCAAGTGACCATTGGAAATAGAATCTGTATATACTATCTAGAAAAATCATCTGATCTCAATTCCATAAAGATAGAATATATTTATTGATGAAAAAAATCACATTTTATTCATACTTTTGAATAAAAACATCATAGGAACCTTATCCAAATAGATATACAATATATAGATAATGCTGCAAACTAGAAACATATATCAAAATTAATACCCCAGATATAATACTCACCATACGAGAGGAAAAATCGCATATTGTTTGAGCTATAACTGATGACATGATCAACATCCAACCCAACCACTCAGATATAAACTAAGTAAACATATAGGCTTGTTTATGTAATGTATGAATGAATAAAGGTTACCATGCTAACTATCTCACCAACTGCATGTAGTGGGGTATCAAATATAAACTATAAACCACTAGTATACTAATGAAATATATATAGAACTCTATAATGAATACCCAGAGGTTCATCAGGTAGCCACAAAGAATATTTTTCAATATTTTATGACTCATGAGAATATTCTGAAACCTTATATTATAATACTACTCATACTAACCTTTATATTCCATTATGAACTATAGTAATACATGATGAACATCATTCTGGGATTACTCAATTTCCTGATTTGGGACATCATTTATCATTACAGTATATAAAATTTATATCTATAAATAAATTTTTGAATCCCACATGAATGAATTATACAATATATGATTCATTTAATATGATATATTTTCATATTCTTAAAAATGATAAAAATACTTATGAATGACAATATAAGAACAGGTTTATCATAACATATAAGATAAACTACTAGATCATCCTTTTGTATGCTACACTTTGTGGGATTCGTTAACTCATTACATCATATGTAATTATTATCACATTTCCATGTGACCGTTTGATAAAACACTAAAACTATATATTAATTGATAAATATTTATATATTATGTATGAATGAATAATGGTGAGATTTAAAAATCAAATTTATAACTATTCATATTTGGAACATACTCATACTCTGTAACATCACAATATAAAATGTTATGAAATAGTTTCATTTAATTATCTTGGAAACTAAATACAACTCTTTACATTTATTTTCCTTTTCATCACATATCCTGAAATCTTTTAGGATATTATGTGAAACAAAATTTAATATTATGTTGGTAGAGTACTTCAGTAAATATTGATATCATATTTATATCATAATTGAATACATTTATTGGCATTTTTCTTTACCATCACACATCGTAAAATCTTTTTTCTATTAGGTGGAAATATTTTTAACTAAATATTATTATAATCCCTTATTTATTAACATTGACTTTCGTTAAGTCTAAAATTTTTCCCATTAATCTCTTATTCATTATATAAATTTCATAATAACTTTCTGAGTTAAAAAATCAATTTGTGTTAAGAAATAACATTTATATATTTTTAATAGAAATATTTAAAAGTAAACTATTGTTTCAATATGTGATATTCTATTTTTTTAAAACATTTATCCTTTTAGAAGAAAACATTGATATAATATATTTTTCAGGGGTGGTAGGATCACATTCCATCATATTTTTGGAAACAACTGGATAAATAATTTTATCCATGTATTATTATGTAAACTTGTTATATAACCTAAAGAATCATAAATCAAGTGTATGAAATTATACAACTCATTTTTTTCATAATCAATCATTATTATAAATAATATTCTATTATCAAATAATTGAATTATAATGGAGATAAAAAAATTACTTAGATTCATTTAAGTATTATATAATCATTTACAGTTAATGCCTTGATATAACAACTACTTATGTCATCTCACGATTATAAACTAAAATATTTATTAATTATTCCTTTGATTTTGGACTATTATATTTTTACAACTCATTGTAAAATTTATATTTGGTATTAAATAACATTCAAAATATAATAATTATTTTCTAAAACATCCAAAATCATAATGGAAAATCTATAGAGTTATACAAACTCTTTTAATTATATCTTGGGTAATCCAATCAAGACTAATTTTTTACTCGTCCTTTAAAATAACCCTAGGTTTTAATGAAAATGATTGGATTCTTAAAAAAATATTAACAAACAATTTCACCCACTTTTTTTGACATTTAAATTTTTCTTAATTATACTATTTATATAGTGCTTCAGAACCTAGAGAACATATTTATGACTCAAATATATACTGATCACTTTGATAAAATTTGGTAAATATTATTATAAGAAAATTTTCTTTTTGAAAATTTACCATAAATGAAAATAAGATAAATTAAATAACAAAAAAAATTCATTTTTAGTTTCCCCTTAAATAATTTTACATAAATAAATAAACCATAAATTATGTGAATTTAAAAACTCCACAGATTTTAATTTAAACAAATATTTATTTAATTTTCTACTCATGATGTAAATGAGACTAAAATACACATCTTATGATAAGTTAATCCATGCATGATGTATCGATGTTATCCATAAAAAACTCATTTACTATTTTTCTTCAAATAAAACTTCAATTTTTAATTCATTTAATTTTTTAACCTTATGTAAATTTATAATACATTGAGAAATAAATTGTTTATATCATATATCTTTTAGAATACTATAATGTACATATATGAATAATAATTTTTTATTGAAATATTTATTCTTATCGAGTCATTGAAATATTAAATGATATTTAATATCATTTTCCATACCTAATCATAAAGTGTATATTGAGACTAAAAATACTTAATTAAATGATGTACAAAATCATATTGAGTACATGACAAGAGATTAAAATTCCTTTGGTAAATTTTTAATTAATTCCCATTAAACAATAAATATATAACACTTGGATTATATAAGGATCTAGATTCAATTATAGAATAATTTCAAAATTTTGATACTCATGAATAAATTATTATACCACATATAATTGATGTGGATAACTTTTCGTAACTCACCAATATTGCATAACAAGTTTTGTTTGATTCCATTTTTAACATATAATTACATTATGATTCTAATTATAATAGATTTATTAAAACTTGTAGCTTGATAATTATTATTAAATTATCTAAAAAAATAATATTTCATCAGATGGGTATAATGTATTATTAATAATTTATTATGGAATTTATTAAATCATATCCTACAAAAAATATAACCCCTTTTAATATCTATCATTCCTATTGATTTTATAAATCAATATTTTATTAAAGAATGAGTCTACTTTAGAATTACTCTACTCACACAGCTATTTTGTTATGGAATTATCTCAATCATATCATATATGAATCTAGGGATTTTTTAGTGGACAACTCTTTGTCCTTCCCATCCCATGTATATACTCATATATATTTCTTTGGAAAATTAATCAAACTGAAATATCTTATATAGTTTAATATAAAGTAAAAATAAAAAATAGACTAACAAAGGAAAATCTAAGGGTGACCATCATTGAGATGAATGCACCAAGGATTTTTTAATTAAATATCCATTATTTATTGACAGAGGATAATCCTGGGATCTTAGCTTTGACATGACCTACCTGGGAGGATGATCGATGTCTTTACAACTATTTGTTTTGAATGAATATCACATTTACTATTTTAAGGGGAATTTAGTCACTCTATATTATCTCATTTTTTCAATTTTAGGTATGAAAGATTATTTTAATTTAGTATAGAATTATATTCTCTCCAACAAACCCAAATTTTCAAACAATGTTGTTTGGTAACACTTTAGATAACCCAGAGGTTTTTTTAGTCCCCAAAGAAAAATCTAATGTATTCCTATATATCTAAATAAATCGTATGATTAAGGTATATAAACACATCATGTAATGGTTTATATTTATAAAACATTAAAAATACCCACATATCTAATTTTGGAGTGACATATAGTAAACAAAATTCCCTATCTGGTATAGGGAATAAGCCTCTTAGAAGATTGTTATTTACACCCAATTTCCCTCTATATAGAGATACTTTAGTCAAGATAGAATTAAATTTATAGTAACTATAAAACGTAATCTTCTAAAACTATACTCATCAACTAAATTAATTTTCATAACATCAATTACAAACTAATGACAATTTATATGAAAAAATAAATTCATTAACATATGTAGTTTGTAATGAAAAGATTTATCTAGAAGTAGATTAACATATGGAAAAAATCATAACATATTCATGATATATATATTTTCTAACAATGAATAAAACATGTAATATCATTTCAATAAATAAAAAATTCATATATTTAAACATTAGATAACCATTTATGAATAGTAAATAAATTACAAGTTAATTTTAAACACATTTATAATATATTATTTATTCATTATAGTCCTTCCATAATTATGGGTATAAAATTTTTATATTCCTTATAATAGAAACTATTCATATTATTCATTATATAGAACATAATTTTTATATATATGATATTTTCTAAATTACAAACTATTTTAAATATAATTATAAATTATATAAACATTTTTCATAATAATAATATCATATACTCAATAATTTTCTAATCCTTGATTATATATTTCATTAAAATAATTTTTTCATGGATTAAATTATATCAAATAAGGCCCCCTATTATTTTGAACACTCAAAAATAATTTTTTTTGAAAAATTCGTAATTAAAATATAAACGTCTTTATAATTTAACATTATTTGATAATTTATAACCATTTATAAATTATTTCTTCTTTTTTTTCTAAATAAACAGTTTTATTTCCCAATCATAAGACATTCCATAAAATGATATTTCTAGGTATAAAAAATACTATAATTTAATATAAATGAATCCAAATGTATTGTAAATAATAAATTAATTAATTATAAACCATTATAATTAATTAAAAAATTTGTAAATTCTTTATAAATTAAAATATATGAATATACCTTTTCAATGATTTATAAACATTTAATAAACTAGTCAATTATTAAATTCCATATAATTTTTAAGAAAATTTTATCTTAACCTTACATAAAATTATAATTATTTGTTAAGGGTAACCCCCACTAACCTTTTGTTTATATAAGGGTAGAAATCAATGACGATTAGAAAAAAAAATTAAATAAACATACACTTGATCATATCTATATATAAATCCACTTATATGAAGATCAGTCAATGTTAACTTAAAAAAAAACCTTCACATAATGTTAACCATTTAACTACCTTTATGAAACACTTTAAAATACGACATTAACATTACATAAATATAAAAAACCTTATCTATGTTATGGAAAACAGAAAAAATCATACTCTAGACTTTAAATATAGACATTACCTTTACATTGACTCCTCCACATAAAGATAAGATCTTGGTTACTTCTATATATCTATAAGAAAACCTAGTATACTTTTTTGTAGACTCACATTTATAGGATAAATTGATTACCATTAAACAACTTATATAAATAAAGGTAACACATCATTTATCATTACATAGCCCAGATACATTTTGGAAAACAATTTTAAAACCATATTTCTAGAATATTAAATTTTCAATTTATTTTTAATTACTTCATTTCCAATTCATGTTTTCATAAAATGTAAGCTTTGTGTCCATTTGATACCATTTATTGAATTTAAATGAGATAAATAACAATTATCAAAATCCCTAGAATTGATTTAAATGATTTTTTGAAAGTCTGTCGAGCTAAAAATATGAAAACTTCTAATAAATATAAATGAATAACATTGTTGCAAACACATATACAATACACCAAATAATCCAAAGTATTATAATTATATGACATCATATGGGTTTGATAGATATAAATAAGTAGATTTCAAATTATATCCCACATTTTCAATATGTCCAAAGGATGTGTTGAATCATTATATATTTATATGAGAGTATTATTCCCTTAATAGTGTTCCAACATCTCATATACAAGGAAGTGTGAATAATAATCCCTTTGTGATTGGGATTTTTTGGCAATGAAATAATAACAATACATAATCCTATTAAAATAATAATTATAAATCCATTGAGGACACTTCTAAATAGTGAAATTATCAACTCTTTCATTTATAATGAATGAGTTAATGAATCATACATTCTAGAATTATATTTATGTGACACATACCTATCACAGATCCAGAAAGGAAATTTTAATTTTTCCTAATACAACATAGTGGTTCACTGTGTTCTTCTCACACGAGGAGTGTCACATTCATTCATATTAATAATTCTATATGACCTAGTCTAAATTTATCTTTTATAAATAAAATGTCAATTTGGGTTTTAGTTTTTATGAAAAATAAATTATGTGTTACAAATAACTAAACATTATGAAATGTTGATGCAATACAAAATGCATTTCAAAATGAAAGGTCTCTATTTAGGGTTTGATAAAAGGAGTTCATTATTTGTTTATTTATTTTTAAAATTATGTTTTTTAATTTTATTTCTAAAACCTTATTAATGAATTACATTCAATTTATTTATTGGGAGTGTGAATTTTTCATGACTTCAGCACACTGAACCCCATCTTCTCCAACTATCAAATAGGATAACACCTCAATAAAGGATGAAATTCCTATAATGACCTATCTTTACTATATGTATTTCTTCCATTATGAAAACCCCATGTCCACTGTATAAATTATTTTCATTAGGTAATGACTGAAAAAAATAATGAAACAATGAAAAGGAATGGAATTATCAATAATGTTGCAGTAGATTACCCCACACCAATATAATACTCTAACATCCACCAAAATCATATTGAAAATGTTTCAAATTGAAGATAAATAAGTAATAACATCATGAAACCTCCCCTTTGGCCAAACCATCAGTTAGTCACTTTCCATTGAAAAGTTATATAAAATCACAACAGAAGATGGGAAGAAAGATTCAATGAGATTAGGGTAATAATACAAAAAGGGATAGAACAAATAATGGAAAAAAATTTAGTTAATAGATAAAAAATTAGGATACATTGTAAAATAAAACATTTAGAAAAGGAAAATAATGAAATCCTAGATCAGTGACATCCCAACAATGTAGTTCAATAAAAGATCCTTGGGATCTGATTTAGAATCCTCTAGTATATTGTTACAACCTAATGTTTTTAAAATAGATTCAAATGCATGAAACTTTTTTTTAAATTAGATAGTTATAACAGGCTTTTAAACATAATTTTTCCTCTTCTATGTTTTGACTTTCAAAAAATGGTCATCTACCATTATGATCAGTAAGTTATATGGAGTCTAATGGAACCAACTTGATTTTTGGTGAATAGTAACATACCATAATGAATAGTAATCTAATATGACCATAATGAATAGTAAATTATATTATAATTTTATTTTCTTAAGTCTCTGAGATAATGACATCTTGATTAAATTTTCAAGGTGAAATAAATTGAGTTATAGTTTCAAAATTGTAGATTATTGAATATAGAATAAATTTATATAAAAATTAAATTAGTAATTTTTATATAAGTATTTAAAAAATGATTTCTTTTTTTAATTATACTGATTGAAAAAATTTTAAGGATATTTTTTGTGAATTTTTTGGAATTCTTGAATTTTTGACGAATAGTGAAATACGATAAAATACCGTATATTAAAATTTACAATTAAATACACTATTTATTTCATCATAAGTGATATTAACCCACTTGAATTGAACTCACATGCCATTATTACTACATGGGGTTACATGGAGTGAGAATATTTATAATCTTAAGAAAAAAAAATTAATATAATGATTAATATAATGTAAAATAGCTCCCCCCCTCCACTATAAATACCACCCTCATTCCCCTCTTCCTCTCACACCTATCAAGCCTTGAGAATTGCCTAATTTATGCCGAATTCCATCCACAATTATTTTCCCCACGTCCTACAGCATGTGGTCTCACCAAAATTCCAATCCAAAGGCCTTAAGGATGATCTCAAAAAGAAGATATCAAGTGGTAAACATCCTCTTTGGTTTTCTTTCTTTTCATATCATTTTCATTTCTATTCTTCTTCTTTACTCACCTACCATTATCCAAGAGGAAATAATGATTCATTAGCTTACATATTTTATATTTCATCTTATTTATGGAATAATTTACATTACATTTCTTATTCTCTCCCACTTATTCAAGAAATTAAAACACCATCTGTGATGTGTCGATTTACATGCATCATCGATGATGTGATTAAAATTTCATTTATGTACTTCAAGACTGTTCATCAAACAATTTTGTGGATTAAACAGATTATAATTTATGTATTATATATGACATATGGTTCTACAATAATTTTATACACATGTTATTTATTTATAATTTAAAATTTTTTCATTACGATCGAAGAATCATCAAAAGACCTTAAAATATCAATAATGTTTTAACTTATGAATCATCCTTATATATAATTTGAAAATGATAATTGGTATAATATATGGTTTGGAAAATATTTAAATACCATTCAATTCCATTTCTTTTTTTTTCACTAACAATCAATAAGAATAATTATCATGAACCGATCATGGAAATCATGTAAAGAACACACCCAAAACAATAGAAAGAACAAAATACTAACAATTAAAGGGAGAAATTATATAATGAAATGATTATATAAGGTATTATAAACAAAACTATGTTCATATATCTTATTAATAACACTATTTTAACCATTATATAGGAGGTTTAAAGGAGTTTGAAGTTATACAATCTTGATGTAAGGGAATTCTTAACCGGATTTCCATTCTTTGTGTTAACATTCTGCATCATTATTTATGTGCTATTGGAATTTTGTGTGTGATGAATTTGGTTTATATTATGTTCAATTATGTGTATTTACAGTTTATATACATATTCTATCAACTCTATTAAGTTTACATTCAATTATATGATACTTATAAGGGACTTTTCTTTTAAAATCATTTTTTAAAATTCTGTTTTACAAAATTCAAAAGAAATGTTTTCGACCAATTATTCATGTTGTATGATTTTGTTCTTGTTCTTGTGTATTTATTATGATGAAGTGTGGGAAATATATCTCCCTCCAATTCATTGGGTATGTTTATGTTGGAGGTCATCATTATGGTTACTCTAAGTGTAACTATGATGATTACACTAATTGTATGGTAGCCGTGAGGGTTAAAAATTATAAGTTAGACGAGGGGGTTATAAGATTATTTAATTAATTACCCAATATATGTTTAGGGTTCTATTTATGTTATATATGATTTATGTAAATCTCATGGAAATCCCATGATTTAGAAGGTACGTTTGTATGGGTGATAAGTATTTATTTTTGAAAATGATTTCATATGTTATAAGTATTTAAGGAAAGATTTCCTCCTTCCTTCTATTTATATCCCTTATTGTGATTTTTGTGCTCATCCAATGTTTTTAAATTACTTTCATAGTTTATAAGGATGTGTAATATGTATACGGAATCCAAGTTAAATTTCATGAAGAATTTTCAAAGAAAACTTGTTTTATTTAAAAAGATTCATATTTTAAATGAAATGGATATTGTTATTATAGTACATGGTCTATAAGAATGTGGAATTTAATGTATGTATTATACCCCAATTCTCTAAAATACTAAACTAAAAAAGATCCAAAATATTTATAGAAGTGAGTTTTTGAATAAAATTCTTGATTATGTAATGTAATAAGGTCGGGTCCTTATAGTTTGTATCAGAGGATTGTTCAGATATGTTCAGGGGTTAGGATGATGTTAATAGAATACTATAAATGATTTTTACAATGTGGTTAATTTAAAATGATATAGAATTTAATGATTCCAATATTGGTTCAACTACGATATGTTTGTTCATAATGGTTTTCCATAGAATAAATAAGGAAGATATCGAGGAAAGGCACTGACAGAACGATATCCTACCAATTCGGCATCCCGGAATGATAGGGATAAGAACTGAGCAGTTTGTGATAGTAATGGATAAGATAAAGAAAGAAATAAATGGTTGTGAAATCTATGAAAGATAACAACCATAGGTACTGCAAATGGAACATGATGATAGTGCAACATTTTATGGGACAACACCCTCCTCCAATGGCCCAAAGGCCTTCATTTTTTATTAATTTTGATAATCAAACTTTCAAGGGATAATGTTGTACCCTTACAAGGCCCGTAGGCATAAGTACTACATGGACCATAGGCCTTAGAGGAAATAATTTCCCATAGGCTTCAAAAATTATATACAACCAAGGCTTACTACTAGGAACTGCTCCCCCCAGCATCATCAATATATCTTCTGATGTAGTAGCGGTTGTAGGATTGATTAAATCCCCTAAAAATATATTCTATGTTATGCGATTATTAGATACTAAAAAGGTAAGTCATTCCATTTATTGTTTTGAAGGTGACGCTGATTAGTGGTGGTCAATCATTAAGAATGTCATGGATAGAGAGGATGTAGATTTAGTAGAGTGGGATGAATTTTAAAGTCTTTTCCTTGAATAATATTTATTTATGGTGGTGTGACTTATGAGGGACAATAAATTCATTGAATTGAAGAATGGAAAATATTCAGTGGTCCTGTATGAAGAAAACATCAACCGAGTGGTGAGGTACGCTCCAAATCTTATTCTAGATCTCGATAAAAAAAATAAACTGATTTTACATAAGATTAAAGCCAAGGTATCAAAGTTCATTGGCTACCTGTAAATTCAATATTAATGAGAAACATGTCTAATGTGGTGACAGGGTAGAGTGGTGTTCTCTGATGATCACATACACTTTGAAAACAAGAAAAAGAGGTCTATATGGCAAGATATGGGTAAGAATAAACTAAAGAAATCTAAGGTTAAGAAATTATGGTTTATTGTTTATGAAATGTGTGGAGAAAAGTACCATGCAAAATGCCTTACAAAAACTGGAATGTTTTTTCGATGTAGTACGTTTGAAAATATGGCCTGATATTTTAATGAAAATGATCCTATGACTAATACTAATAAGAAAAATATTAACTGTTTTAAATGTGGAGAGATGGTCATTATGAAAATTTCTTCCCAAAGAGAGATCCGAATAATGAAAAGAACCTAGATTATAAGCTTAATGGTGTAGTGAGATCATATGAGACTACGTCAACCAAAATAGGACCTTTAAATGAAGATGTATCAAGTAAATAGTTTGTTTACTCAAATGTTTCTAAAGTTTTCATCGATATAGGGTTTACATATTCCATTTTTCTGAGAACTTTTTTGGTAAATTTGAAATATCCCCTCAATAAATGAGATCGAAACATACCGTTAATACACTGGGGGAATATTATAGAAAACCTTAATTATAATAATCTTTCTATTTTCATTTCTAGAAATACATTACCTGAAAACCTAGTTTTATCCATTAGTAGAGTTTTATTTCATTATTGGAAAGGATTGAATTTATATTTATCACGCTAAGGTTGACTGTAGAGATAAACAAAATATTTTTTAGAATGCGTTTCGGTTTTTATACAAGAACAAACCCATACAATTGATAACATATTAGGGAGGTGAGAAACTATTGAAAAATAGAAATGAAAATTATCTTTCTGATATAGTTGAAAACAAGGAAACTATTCAGATTAATGATATGATATTGGTAAATGAATACATTGATGCTTTTCATGATGAGTTACCTCGTGTCATACCTGACCGGGAAGTATAATTCTAAATTGGCTTAGTTCTAGATGTGAAGACATTTTAAAACCCCATATTGAATGGATCAAATAGAACTTATATATTGAATTGAAAAATAATTTATATGATTTGATTGATAATGGCTTCATTTATCCTAGCACTATAGGATGGGGTGCCCATATTTTTTTCGTTAAAAATAATGATGGTTCCTCTATACTTTTTTTTGATTATAGATCCTTGGATAAAATCATTGTAATAAACAAGTATCATTTTCCTCACATCGATGACTTGTTTTATCATATACAGGGGAATCAATACATTTCCAATATTGACTTAAGATCAAGATACCATCAACTAAAGTTGAATGATAATGAAAAATTAAAAAAATATTTTCATACAAGATACAGGCATTATGAATTTATTGTTATGCCATTTTGGGAAACTAATCCACCTATTTTTTTATGAATCTTTTGAATAGAATTTTTCATGAGTTATTGGATAAATTTTTGGTTGGGTTTATTGATGATATTATTGTATTTTCTAAATTAAAGAGGAGTATGAAAAATATCTTAGGGTTTTTTTAAACCATAAAGGAAAATAAACAGTATGGAAAATTATTGCAAGTGTGATTTTTCGTTGCAATAGATTTGTTTTCGTAGGATCGTTTTAAATACGAATGTAATAAAAGTTGATTCTACAAAATAATTGTTTGCAAATGAAAAATACTAACAAATTTTACCGAGATTCATAGTGTTATTTGATTAGTAAGTTATTACTAACAATTTATTGAAAAATTTGCACAATTATCTACCCTACTGACTATGTTAACATGAAAAGGGGTTAAATTTATTTGTATAGAATAATGTGATTTTTTTAGGAACTAATAAAGTGATTGGTGAATGCATTAATTTTGGAAATGCCTTCCAAAAAAGGTAAGTTTTTTATCTACAGTGATGCTTCATTGAAGGTATTTTGTTATGTTTTGATGGAGAATAATCAGGTAATTGGTTATGCTTCAAGAAAACTAAAACATCATGAGTTAAATTATCCACCACAAGATTTGGAATTGTAATATGTGGTTTTTATTTGGAAATTTAAAGGCTTAGTTTATATGTTGAAAAATTTCAAATATATATTGACCATAAAAGTTTGAATTTTATATTCACATGGAAGGAATTAAACATGTGGCAAAGAAATTGGCTTGAAATGATAAAGGATTATAATTTCAAAATAAATTAACATCCTGGAATAAAAACAATGTGGAGGATTCCTTGAGTGTAAAACATCATACATCCTTTACCTTGATATGTTAAAAACATGATCCCTTAATTAATGATTTGATGAATTTTGGATTACAAGTTTTTGGTGCAGGAACTACCTTAGTTTTGTTTCAGGTTTCAATGCAGTGATCATTATTATACAGAATTAAGCAAGCGCATAACAAGACCATGAGATACATAATAAAGTAGAGTTTTTATGATTTAGAAGGAATCCATGTTAAATTTTAAGAATATTTGTCAATGAAATCATGATTTATTTTAAAAGTTTTGTATTTTGAATGAAATGGAAACTTTTTTGTGGTATCTTCTCTATATGAATGTGGAATGTAATGTATTTATTATATCCCAAGTATCGAAAACTATAAACATTAAAATATCTTCAATGTTAAAGGAATTGAATTTTTGACTAAAATCATGATTATGTAATGTAATAAGGTTGGGTCCTTATATATATCTTCCTATTCATCGACCTCAATACACCAAGGGTTCCACCAACGGTGTCATAAGTAGAGAAAAATTTATCTCGATGGTTTTAGGGGTCATAAAATTGTCCTTCTATGTTAATTACTTTGGATCGATTTGTTTTTGGCCTGTATGAGAGTTATATGTTGTGTAAGTGATGTAAATGATATATAATGTGTAGGGATGTGATCCTTACATGGATTGTTTCATGAACAGCTTCAAAGGCTATCTCCCTTCTAGTTACATGTCGTGTAAGTCACATACATGACATGAATTTTTTTTTTCAAGCATGTTTCACTCAATTATTTCATATTTCTTCATTTGTGGGATTCTAAATTTGTTCTCTAATTGTCCATGACATTGAAGAATTTGAAATATGCCTTCCAAATTATGGTTCCACACCACAACACATCCTAATATTGTGAAAAGAATTTATATCACAATATATTAATAACCTTTTACTAAAATCTCATCAAACATTGTATCTTACCCTAAAATAAAAAACAATTAAATAACAAAAATATTAATAAATCATTATTAATTTTTTTTGTTTTATATAATAAAATATAGGAAAAATATGACTATATTAGTATGAATGAAGAAAACTCTCTTAACATTAAATCAATTTTAATATATTATTATTTGATACATTTAAGTGAGTTCAAACAATTTGATTATTCAGAAACATAATATTTGATAGATCATTTTATTAATTGTTTTCTCATGTATAAAATCATATTTCATGTATACATATCATTCTATCTATCATATTATATATCTCATATTTTTGTTATGGTAGTATGCATTACATTCAAAGTAATTTATGGAAAATGTCTACATCACATTACCAATTTCAAATAAATCACATTTCAGTTAGATGGGATTATAATCAATATACCATAATACATTTACATTTATTAAATTGAATGAATGATTTTAAATCCATTAAATTTCTCTAATTAATGTGAAAAAAATTAAAAATCTCATACGTTTAAAAATAATCATAAAAAATAACATATCACAGAATTAATTAACTGAAATAACCTTTAAAAACATAAAAATAATGATTCATTCACCTAAAAAGGTTTTAAATGGAACCACAAACCATATTCCACGTGAAACATTAATAATATAATTGAAAACCACATTATGATCTACATTCAATCCTATGTATATAAGAACCAACCATTAATATCAAAACATAATTGATAGGAATCATCCAACATGAACATAATGTCACTATGACCTAGTGAAAGAGAGAAAAGTTGGTGAAAGGGGAGGAAACGTCAAGGGGAAGGAAGAGAAAACACATACTATAGTGAATAATAATTGAATGAGGTAAAATCACATAAAAAATATGGCCAACAGTAAGGGGGAAGAGAGTTTGTGCAGGGGAGGAGGTGTAACATCAAGAGATTTTAAAAGAATAAAATTATATTTGGAATTGTTAATGATATAAAATTATGTGATTAGACAAGAATGTAACATTGCGAGGCTTTAGGATTTATTTCTTTTTAAATAAATTTAATCTCTTAAATAGTTTTCACTACATGTAATCCGAATAATTTTCGGTTCAATAACGTATTGAACCTGCAAAACCATGTTTAAACAACCCACGATATATATATATATTCATTATAAAATATCCATTACATTCGGTGGATTAAATAGTGTGATCTAATTTAATATATATATATATTCTATTAAATATAAATTATTGTTACTTTTTTTGGTAAATAATCAATCTATTTTTAGAAAAGAGAATTTATTTTTCAAAAATATATTTTTTAGAAATTGATTCTTATTGATTTTAAGAAAACAATTATTATAATAATATTTTTCGGAAATTATAGAAAATGTATTTGAAAATTTTAACATAATTTTTTTAATCTAATATCAAAATTAACTATTATTGAATTATTTTATTTTCTATGAAAATATTGAGTTCGTAGTGAATAGTGAATAATGCTGATTTATGTAAAAATTCCAGTTATTCTCAATAAATTATGAAATTTAAAAGTAAAGTTGTGATTATAATATTATTTTTGGAAGAATAAGTATTATTTTTTTATGTTTAAGAAACTTAATTTATTTTCAATAAAAAATATATTAAATTTGGAAATAAGTTTATTTTTGGGTTTAAGAAAAGGAGTTTTATTGAAAATAGTTTTAAATCATATAATGTTTCTCCACTATAATTAATTAAAATAATAATAAATGAAGAATGAATTAAAGGAAATTTATATAATATATATGGATATTTTTAATTGATATTCATACAATTATTATTACATATATATATTTAATATGAAATCATATTGTTCTTGACAAATAAATTTTCTAAAAAAACCCTTTTTTCATCGTGTCTGCGGGTTTTATTTTTAATTTATTTTTTTAAAAGAAAATTAATTTTTATATCATAATTTCAAAATTTTGTTGAGTTTAATTTTTTATAATTTTTTGAAAATATCATCATTTTTTGAAGAATAGTGAGGAATAATGAATTTTAATTGAAACCATCCTTTAAATTATGTTATTTATAAAGTTAATTTAAATTTTAAATTTTATTATCTAAAAACTAGATTATATATTTATATATTATTGTAATTAAGGTCATTAGAAAAAATTTCATACTGAAATTGGTTATAAAAACATTGTAATCATTTAATATTTCTCTATAGAAACCTGCTTTCTTACCACCTCTGAAGGATTAATTTTAAATATATTTTTCGACTTATTTATTTGAATTTGAATATATTAATTTAATATATTTAAACACCAGAATTTAAATTATCTATGAATGTGACCTAAATTTTTTTCCAATATGTATAGTGAATGTATTAAAAATTAATTACCGTGGTTTTTTTAAAAATCGGATTAATGGGGGGGGGGGGGTTCAATATAAACGATAAGGCTAATAATTCCCTATAAATGTGACTAAATTAATTGGGATTTCATATATAGAATATTAGACCTCTCTGATTGTATAATTTTCCATTTCGTATCCTTTTGAAAAAATAAAAACTTGTGAGCCCTCATTTCTTTTCAAAAACAAAAAGTGTGCCCCCAACTTATAAAACGAAAATCATCTCTACCCTTATTCACACCATAAAACCTATTTTTTAAGCCAATGCCTCACAGAATAACTTCAAAAATTACCCCCGCTAATATTATAATCCTTTTTTTAAGAATGGAAACCCAAGAAGGCTTTTGGTGCACACCTTAGGAGGATTCCCGAAGAAGATGAAATGTTCTTCAATTAGATTTTTTATTTTATTTATTTCAATATATCCATAAATTATTATTAACCCATGATGATATAATAACCATATTAGAGTCTAAATTATATGATTATTTTATAATAATTTCATTAAATACAACCATCTCTACTTCTATCAAATTTGATACAGAATCATTATTTGTGTGTGTGGACGATTTCTACCTCACGAACAAATGCCAATTGTGTTTCCATTACATCCTATTACAGTTCAGTATGATGGTGAATATAATGTATATATATGATATTTACAGCATATTTCTTATAATTAAATCATTATATAATATATACCATTTTTTACTTTCCATTATGTAGGGGATATGATAGTGTCTCCTGTTTTTACAGCAGACTAGCACAATGGGATTCGTTGTGTTTCATCTTTCACTAATGCTTTACATGGAATGTAATAAGTATAGTGTAAATTAATATATGCTATATATCTGAAATATTAATTATATTCACTAAATATTTATCATTATTAATGATAATATGTAATTTTCTTCTTTTATACTAAATTGATGATAACATTGTTCATGTACATTTGGACTGCCACCTTTGGGATGTGTTGTAACTTTATTTTTTTTAGCACAACACATGTATGATATATATAAGTATATATAATTAAATAAAATGTTATATATGAAATAATAATCATAATTTGAAGTCAAAATACTACATTCCTCCTTACCATAATGATCATTGATAAATATAAATGTTATTCATTCGTACGTATTGTCGACTGTCTCCATGATCTTAACATAATTGATTTCTAAAAACCAATATTCATGATTAGTAAAAAAATAATCATTCATTTTTAGAAACTAAAATTATTTCTTTAGTACTATTCTTGAGATGATATGGCTATATAATATGAAAAAGAACATGGAAAATATTAACAAAGCACATATGAATAAACAAGGAAATTAACAACTCAAACAATAGAAATATAGAAATCTTGTTAAAGAATGTGTGATAAGATGTTATAAAAGGATAATATATAATATTATCAATATTAATATGGTCATTTAATAAGTTTCTAGTATTTTTTATACCACTATATATAAGGTTAACGTACATTCAACAAAAGTATGAGGTAATGGATTTCTTTCTCTTTTTTATTTTTCTATGAGGCACATACCATATTCACAGTGTGTTTGTTTAATGTGGTTTATATAATTAATGTTAATGTATTTTATGATAATTATACATAATTTTTTTTACTTAGATATCCATTCTACGATCTCTCATTCATGGGCCATATAGTTTAAATGTTAACAAATTTATAATGTATTTTGTCTTAATTTTCCTTCATTTTGACATAATATATGATATACACCTATTTTTTTCAATGTGTATGCACTTCCTATTTAACAATGTTTTATCATTAATTTACTTATTTTAATTATATAAAATATGAAATTTAATTTTATTCATTCATGGGGCTTACAATTCAATGCTACTAATGTGGTGAGTGTTTTAAAATATAATTTCATCGTTTATCCAGATTGTTAATGATTATATTTTCAATGATGATAACTTTTATTTCATCTCAAAAAAATCATTAATTTTATTCTACTATGGTAATTTCATGAGAATAAATGTGTTAGATTCATTTACCTCTTTTTAGGAACACAATATTTCAAAATTATATATTTTTTTTGAAAATCATCATTATTTTTATCTTCGGTAAGAATCCCTTTTTCTTCCAAAAGAATTTTTTCATAAAATGCTACCAAAAACCTTTTTTACATTATCAAAATATTTATGAAAATTTTTTTTACCAACTTTTTACTATTTTAATTTTTTTGAAAGTAGTCTTTATTTCATTTTCAAAACATTTCTCACCTAAAATTTACAGAAAATGTGAAAGGAATATTCGTTTTATAGTGTATGGCATAGATAGAATTACCAACCATACTATTCAGTGTTCTATTTGAAGCATACTTTGTAGGTTTTAGGTTTATTCTCCAAGAATAGTATTTCCAAGATTATTTAGGTTTTAGAATATTTTTTTCAAAATGTAAAGGATATTTTCCTCAAAATAAATTTTAGAACATTTTTAATTATATCTTTATGTTTCTCCATGATTGGTTTCAAATAAAATGAGTACCAAAATATCTTCTTAGTTTTTAGTTATTTAAATTTTTGGTTTTCATAAATAAAATCATTTCATTGAAATTAAAATAATCATCGTTTAATATTTTTTTAATTCATCATTGACAATAACACTCGTTATTACACATGCTCAAATGTATATATTTTATATTGGTAAAATCTTTATTATTTCTCTATATGTATTAATATTGTTCAAATAGATTTTTATATACCATGTTTATTTTAATTGATGTTGACCTCTATGCCTGCCCCTCCCCCATCAGTGGGGGAGGGGGAATTGTCATCTCATGGGAGAACTAGGCCATTGCGACCCTTCTCTAACCCAGAGTTTCTTCCCCCGTTTCTGAAATCCTCTTTAAACCCTAAAGTTCCGGATTTGGTTGATAGATTGATGAACCTTAAAATTTCCTATTCTGAGTTCTCGGAAGTCTCTACCTTGTTGAACCTCACCTTGGTGGCTCGGTTCAAGCATTAGAGGCATTTAGAAGATGTGTTCGACCGTTTCGTCTTCGGAGCCTGGGATCTTCATCATAGAGCAGTGGTTGGTTTATTGTACAGTAAGCAAATCATGATTAGGTTTGATTCAGAGGCAGACCTCATCCGAGCTTGGTTGAGGGCTCCCCGCAGCTTCAATGGATCACGTTTTCTTCTTTTTCGATGGTCTTTCGATCTTCATATGAACCACAACTCGTCTTCCATTTCTATTTGGGTAAGTTTTCAGTCCCTTCCTTTTCTGTTTCAAAACCCTTCAATTATCCGCATGTTGGGAAATATAATCGGTAGATATCTTTTCTCTGATAGCCATACCGAGGAGGTTTTCCATCCGGTGAACCCCCGAGTGTGTGTTGAAATGGATGCATGACACACCCCTTTTGATTTTTTTTGGATCACAATCAGCGAGGAATACCGATGAAAACAGAGAGTTGTTTATGATAATTGGACTGTGTTTTGCAGCTTTTTCAAGAGATTGGGACATTCAGTTGAGGTTTCTCGATGTGAACGCCATTCAAAGTTGTCTAAGACTCCTTGTAATGGGTCTTCTATTGTTGTGGGCACTGAGGATCATGTAAGAAGTGGTGCTAAGGTGGGTTTGGATTCGAGAACTATAGAACCGGTTGATGAAGAAATGGTTCCTTGGTGGTCTGGTGCTATTGGTGTTGTCAATCCATCGAGGTCTCGTAAGGTGTATTTTGAGGAATCCTAGATTACTCAAGTGAGCTAGGTTAATCCGATGATGTCTGAGGTTTTCCAAAGGATAAGGAAGGACTTGGGAGTTCCCGTTGCTACCACGGTTGGTCTGGGTTTAGAGTAGAGTGGGGAAGGAAGAGAAGTCAATACTGCAGAGGATATCTCCACGTCAAGTGCTAAGGTTTCTAAAAACCTTGATCCTCTGGATAGGCCTTTTATTGCTTTGAGTAACAGGTAAGAAGGGCTTTGTAAAGACCTCATGAGTGCGGAGACCTTGGAAATTTAGGAGGTCGAATGTAGGGTCCTTGATCTAGCTTCAGTTTGTGAGGAGGCCAGGGATGATCAGCAGTATGGATGTTTGGGCCATGAAGCAGGGAGTATGATTGTGAAACACAATCACAAAGGGGCATGGTGTGGACCTTTGGTGGAGAGTAAGGACCAGAGGATGGGGGATTATGTAGAATAAGTTATAAAATGTGCTACTACTGAGGATAGGCGCCCCCCTTTGATGGAGTGTCAAACGCCACTCCAGAGACCGTAGAACGACTCGGAGTTTGCTAATGCAGCTTTGAGGGTTCGAGCTGGAGTTGGAAGGTAGAATTCTGGGGGAGGGAAAGAGAATGAGAGAGGTCCAGTTCGCCATTCATTCAGTGATGTAGTTAAAAGTGGGAATCGGATTTTGGCTACAGGTAACGACCCTTCATCTACTACCCCAAGAAGAAGGCCAAGGAAGGACTACTCCATTCTTCCGAGAACGATGCGGACTAGATCTTCATCAAAGCGGAACAGTGAGGTGACTATGGCTTTTAAAAAGGGGAGTCTGGTCATGAAGGCATACCCAGATCAATCTATTCTTGATCAGCTCTGGAGTCGGGTTCCAAGTGGTTGTTTTTTGAGGCATCCAGAATGGGAATCGGCCACTGGAGAAGAAGAATCCTACTTGGGATGCGGAGATGAATATGGTTATTATGATGTGTAAGTATTTTTGGTTTGTGTTGTTTGTATTTTTGTGGTTGTATGTTGGGGTACCGGGAACCCTTAAACTGACTTCTTAAATTGGGAAAAAATGATTTGTAGGTTTCCAGGATAGTGTCAGGGGATCCCATTACCGCTTATCTCATGGGGGAACATAAAGGCCTAGGTGAGCCCCTTACAACTTATATGATGGGGTAGAACTATATATCATCGAGTTAGACCACTATATCATAAACTATGGGTGTTCCCAGACTGTTATCGAATTCATTGGGTAATTTTCTGTTACATGATAGGTAAAGAGGGGGTTATATAAGGTTTTCTCTATTATATTTAACCAGGATGGAAATATTACAGACATGGGTTTAGTAAGGGTTATAAAAAATACTCTAATATACCAATAACTTCTTGTGATACTTGTAATGGGGTGAAGATATTTTTTAAGATAAATAGTGATATAACATGTCTCAAAAATATTGATTCTAGTGACTCTTTCCTTTTCCACGATTTTATCTTTTATGATCTAAATATTGATGATTTTGAGTTCTTTTATGATTTTTTCATCAACTCTAATTCTTTTATTTTATCAATATTCACTTTTTTCATTAATTGATGACATTATATTTTTAACAATTAAGATTAACCTTATAGAGAATTTGATCTCACCCATAGTTGGTTTCCTTCTCCCCAATTTCTCATGGAACAATTTTTTAAAAAAATGTCTATAAATTATTTCATATGGATGATTATGATGATGAATTAATGTGAAATAATAAATTATGGGTTCTGTGGGATAACATAACATGTAATAACATGGGTATTGTTTATGAAGGAGTTCTCCCAAATTCTCTAACACTATAAACAAAAAAGGTACATTATAATTTAATTGATACTATTTTGTATTTTGATTGTCTAAGGTTTGGATGGGAAGAAATTTGGTATCAATTATCCATACCAAGGCTTGAAATATAAATTTAATGACTTTGGTACTAGATCTGAGAATGTTGGTTATAAGCTTTTAAAGTTGATATCATAGGTCAATTTTGATAACACTAGTGATTATGATTCTTTCATTATAAGTTATCTTAAGAGTTATGGATATATTCATAGGTATATAATCTTTAGTACTATCATATCTTAATTTTCTAACATAGCCCTTTTGGTTTTAAATAATGAGATCTTAAAGCGATTAATTACATTTGTGGAGACATTTTAGTATTTTTAATTAATTTTAATGAAATGGTTCTACATTATGTAAGATTATAAATTTTATTGAAATATGATTTTAGGTATTGATAACAGTATTGTTTATATGTTTATCGATATTTAGAGACATTTTATTGTATAGATATCCCCAGAATTGAATAGTGATTTAGTGACTATGTAACAAATGTTACATCAAAATAATATCACCTTTTTTTGGTCATGAAATTTTTATAGTATAAGATAACCATTGAGTTTAAAACACTATTTATTTTTGATGATATTGAGGTTATTTTGGATATATATATTTGGAATGATTTAGTTTCATAATAGGGTATTACAGTTTAATTTGGAAGATAAATGTATCCTATGAAGGTTTAGTCATTTTCTAAATTATATAAACAAATAGTAACCATTATGGATTTTGGGTAATGTCTAATATAAGAGGAATATATTTTTATTTTGTTAATACTGTCTTTAAATGTTTATTTTAATGCTTCATTCATGATGAATTCTTGTTGACTACTAGTAATTTAGGGAAAACGATGAGATTATGGTGTATTATGACAATTAGATAATATTTTACACATCAATTAGATAATATTTATTTATTTTATTACCATTGAAGAAAAATAATCCCTAAATTCTAGGAAATATATTTTGGAAAAAAATGATATCCAATTATGTTTATATTTAATGAATCATATGAACTTTTGATTTATAATAAGATTATGGTTTTGAGGACCTTAAATTTTCATTGATCATTCACTTCAAATTGATCAATGAACTCACTCACATTCTATAATTATTTACTATTTTCTTCCATTCCCACCCATGTTCTATTATTTTCAAAAAAATTTGTGTGGTATTCCATATAACCTTTTCAATTCCATTTCTCTCTTATTAAGATGATTTTTTGTTAACCCCTTTTACGATGTAGGTTAATAACAGAAGTATTTTCAAATTTCCATCCTTTGATTACTAAGATAAAGTTAAAATTGTGAGGAAACAATTTATTAATGTGGGTTGTAACACCCCTAGATTTCAAAAGGATAAAATTGTATTTGATAGTCTAAAAAATGAAAATAAATGATAATAAAAAAATAACACCCCAATTTTTTTTAATATATTTAATTTCAAATAAATTTAATCTCTTCGATATATTTTGGTACACAAAACCCAAATATTTTTATGTTAGATTGTGTATTCAACACGAAACACTGAGCATAAATAAACCATAATATATATAACTATTACAAGAAAACTATTTAATTGGGAGGTATTAATAGTATCAACTACATTATGAAATATATATATATAATTACTCTTCAATATAAAATATTTATAAATATTAATCAATCTTTGGTTAAGTGATTTTATTCTTCAAAAAAAGTTTTTATCAAAAACTATTTCTATTTTTTTTCAATAAATAATATTATAATAAATATATGAGAAATTTATAAAATTTATTAGAAAAAGTTACGTTACATTATGAAATTGAAACATTAGTAATTTACTTTGTGTGAATTTTTTTATTATTTTCGAAAATATTGATTTTTTAATACATATTGAAAATACCGATTTTTGTGAAAATGTAATTTTATTTCAAGAAGATATTGAATTATATATATCAATATTTTTTAATTATGGTTTAAAGAAATATAAGTATTATTTAGTTATATTTATCTAATTTAATTTATTTTGAATACACTTTATATTGTATTTCTGTATAATTTTATTCATGGGATAAAAAATTGGGTTTTTCCAGAAAATATTTAATATGCTTAATTTTTCTCCATTTAAATTAATCAAAATAATAAATAATGATAACTGATTTCAATGAAATTTATATATTATATATTAATAAATTTTAAATTATATTCATCCATAGTTATTATATGTATTATTATTAATATAATAAAATCACGTTCTTAAGAACACACTTCTCGAAAACCATCTTCTTTATCGCATTTGAATTTTTTGATTTAAATTTAAATTCTCTACTTTATAAAATTTATTTTAAATAGAAACTAAAATTTTCAAAATAAAATTTTATAATTATGTTACTATTAATTTTTTTGATTTTTTTTATATATTACATTTTTATGAATAGTTAGAAATTCTTGAATTTTAACGAAAATATTCTTTTTCTATTAAATTATTTATGACGTTAAATTATATATTAAATATTATTTCATATAAAATTAGTACAAATATATATCTACTAATCCAATTATTTTCATCAAACACAATTTAATATTTAATTTGTTTGAAAAAAAACATTCTTAAACTATTGCACATTTTCTATTTGAAATCCTGCTTTCCCACGGTGTTTGAGGGAGTTATTTTAAATTAAAATTTTCCAATTATGTTATTTTAATTTTTAAAAATTTATTCTATATTTGGAATAATAATAATTTATATTGTCTAATAAAGTCAATTTTTTTTATAAAAATGAATAGCGAATTCAGTATAAACAAATTACCGTAATTGATTTAATAATGGGATTACTGTGGGTTAAACCTAAAAGATACGGTTAGGAAGGAAATATTAACTTTTATAAAAACTATTTTATTGATCAGTTTTGGTAATTAAACCTAAATGGTTCATTAATGGAAAATTTGGGACCTTTTTGAGAAATGAAAAAACTGGGATCAGTTATTTTATTTTAGAAATAACAAGTGTGTCTTCCCCACCAATTATAATAGGACACCCCTCTCCTCTCTTCTTCCAACCATCAATCATATTTAGTTTTTACAAGTCCTTCCCAAATGAATTCTTAAATCCTATTACCCATCCTTGAATATTTATTTAGGAATAATGTCAATTTAGTAAAACTATTGGGGAAATCCTAAGGAGGATACCTAAAGAAGAGGTCATGTTCATCAATGAGAATAATAATTTTATTTCATTATCCACCTCCTTAAATTTTTATTAAACCGTGATGTTAAAATAATCAAATTATATTAGAAATATTGGTATTTTTTTATATTCAATTCATCACATATAATCATATTCCCTTCCATCATATGGGTTACGAAATTATCATTTCTGTATACGAAGGAGTACCACCTCAAGAACTAAAGTTAGTTTGTATTCCTTTAAAACTTACCATGGTTTGGTATGATGATGTATAAAATGTTTATATATTATATATATATATCCTAATTTTACATATTATGTAATTATATCATATATATACCTTTTAACATTCCATTATATAGGGGATATAATAACGTCACTCGTCTATAAGGTGGAATTCATCCTCACAAAGCGACGTGGTTAAAATTTCAGTAACACTTTTCATGTAATATTATTAATGATAAAAAAATTAATAAATGTTATATACATGAAAAATATATTATATTCATGAAATATTTATAATTATCCAAAGGTAATATGTCATATTCGTTTTTACACTGAGAATGATAACATTGTTTGTGTACCTATGGACTACTGCCTTCACAAAGTGATGTGACTGTTTTTTCATCAACGCACCATATAGATGATACATATAAAGATAATAAATGAAATAATATTTTATATATGATTTTATTATCATTATTTAAAGATAAAATATTACTTACCTCATTTATTTAATGATCATTAAAAAATAGAGATGTTACTCATGTGTTTGTACCTACCATCTCCAGGATCATAATATAATTAATTTGAAATCTATAATTTATGATTTTTATTTAATGTATAAGTGATTTTTAGATATAATAATTATCTATTAATTATTATTTTACATATTATAAAATATATAATATTCCTAAGAACTATAATTTTCATAACAATTCATGAATGTGAATGCAATGTAATTTCCCCCTAAAATAATGAAAATAATGAATCAGTATTAATGCATAAATGATAAGATGTTATTAAAGGATAATTTCTGATATTTAAAATATTAATATAGTAATTTAATAACTTAATACATTGTGCTAAACTAATATACAAGAGGTTATAGTGTGTTTGACCAAAATTATGTGTGATGTAAGGGATTTGCGTCTAACATTTATTTTTCTGTGCACCACATAACATATTCGACACATGTTTTTTGTGTAGTGTATATAATTACCATTAATATGTTTTATGATTATTATATTTAAATTTTTTTTATTTCCATATCCATTTTAGGATCCCTATTTTGATGTGATTTATTGTTTTGATGCTATAAAATTTGTAAGATAGTTTTGTCTCGGTTTTCCTTTTTTAAGACATAAGTAATGATATGTACTTATCTTCGTCTACATGGTTTATATAATTAACCAATGATAGGTTATAGCATTAATTTAATTATTATAATTTTCATTTAATTTTAATCATTCATGGAGAATACGATTCATTATTACCAATGTGGGGAGACATTATAATACAATCTCATAGTTTATTGAGATTATTTATGATTATTTTTCTGATAATGAATACTTATGATCCATCTCTCTTGAGACAGATGAATTTTATTATCATTGGTTATTTCAGGATAATACATGTTTTACATTCATTTAATTATCATTAAATACGTAATATTTTCAAATATTATTTTTATGAAAAAATCATATTTTTTCACTCTTTTTTCTAAAACCCTTTCTATTCAAAAAATAAATATTTTTTAAAACTATTTAAAAAAATTCCCAATAATTAAATTATTTATTAAATATAATTTTCCCATTTTTTTCATTTTAAAAAAATTTAATGTAATACCTGTGTAATTTTCCAAATAATTCTCACTTGAAATTTTCCAAAAATGTGAATGAAATATTTATTTTAATGTGTACGACATCAATTTATTATCCTATATCATCAACATTATTTTTATTTAATATTCCTTTGTAATATTTCAATTTTATTTTCAAATAAAATTAATCTCAAAATGATTTAGGTTTTGAAAAGTCTTTTTCAAATTTTAAAATATATATTCTTCGAGATATATATTTTTTAAATATTCTTTTATATATTTTCATGGTTGTTTTCAATGAAATATATTTTCTCAATATATTAATAATTTTTTGTTTTTGGAATTTTTTTTTAAAAAAACAAAAAATGTTGTTTTCTTTAAAAATTCTTTAGTGATCTTTTTATGGAATTTCTATTCATCGATGAAAACAAACCTTGTTGTTGCATAGAATATATTTGGAATATTCTATATTCATACCATACTCATCATTTTTATGGAATCATTACAAATGTTTCAAAGATATTTTTATGGAAAATTGATTCATTTCCACTGATCAGTCATGTTTTAAAAATATTTTTATAGACCCCATTGACCTCTCATTGGTTAATTATGATTAATAATATTTTTTGGATCCCATTTATTTCTTATAGGTTAATTGTGTTTTGAAAGGAATAATTTTAATTTTTATTTGTTTTATGAAAATGTATAAGATATATGTACTTTATTTTTGGTTCTTGGACATTATATATGACCAGGAAGCCTTTATAGAACCATGTGGGACCATTATATAATATATAATGGGGTGGCCCAGGTAGTGATGGGTTATCCTATTAAAACTTATATGATTGGGAAGTCTAGAGGGAATTGGGTGTGGGAATTATAGTTTAAATGATAGGTGCACCCTAGGTATCACTAAATTGCATTGGGTGAAGTAACATGTCTTGAAAGGTATAAAATAGGTAGTAACCTAAGGGTTTCTACTATTAATTTTACTGTGATCAGGTCATTTATGGTATCATGTTATCACAAGTTTTGAGGAAAAATGTTCCAAAATAACAACATGTTTTTTTGATTCATGTTTTGAGATTATAATGTTTATTTTGATCATGATTGATATCATATGGTTCATAATAAATGAATCTAATCACTCTTTACTTTTCAATATTTTCATTTTTTACAATATAGGTATTGATGGGTCTGAGTTTTCTTATGACTCTCTCTTGCACTCTAATTTTGTTGCTATAACCTAATGCACATCGTATTCTCATTGATGGCATTCAATTGTTAATGCTTATGTTTACCAATAGTGAATATTTTGAATGAAAATTATTATCTTTAATTTTATGCAAGTTATCAAGAAATTATGATAAAATAATTATGTGTAGAATGGATTCCATATAGATGATGATAACCACTTAATGTGATATAATAGAATTTTGGTTATCTTGGATAATTTCACTTATAATGGCATCATTATTTTTTATGTATATGTTTTTTAATTCTCTAAAACTATAAACAAAAATTGTCCTTATAATGAAAGTGAACCTATTTTTCTTCTGGACATTGTGTGGTTTGGATATAAAAAATCTGGGTCACAATTATTGGTATCACTGAAAAAAATGTAATGTTTTGGAGTTCAGCACATAATATAATAGAGTGGGTTATAGGAAGATATAAATGGAAACTAATTTGGGTGAGGGGATAATTGTGGGTGGGAGTATTTAAAAAAGAATAAAAACATAATATATTACAAGTTTTGTTTTCTTGGCATGCCACGTTTTTTGACTGCATGGTCATCCATAACATGCGGTAACTATACAGTCACCTCTGTCTCGCATGGGTTATCACAAGGTTTGATCACGCAGTTTGGTACATAGTGCACCTACCATGTCATTATGAAATGTTAAATTGAATTCACGTGTCACAAAGTTTAGATTTACCATTAAAGGTGGATCTCATCAAATGTATTATTACATCCAAAACTCACAGGATTTGAAACTGTTTGGATTGGCCATTAAAGGTGTATCTCAACTCATCAAAATGTTTTAAACATTGAAATGGTATCCATAGTTTCTATAAATGGAATATATTATTAATATATTTTTATAAGGATTTATAAACCATTAATTAAAGAATTAAACCTGATTCTTGCTCAAATTTACCCAAGAGATGAAGGTAGAACGGTCCTTGTATTTTATCTTGGGTTTTTGAATCCTCAGAGACCTAAGAAGAAACCTATAGACACGTACATTCTATTGACTGTTTTGAGCTATGAAGTGGCCAACATGTGTTGATTTTAAATGGGTTAAAGGCATCACTAAATGTTTTATGTTAATTCAAATTAAGGTAACAAGTTGATCCTAGGTTATCGCTTAGGGTGGATTGGATAAATCCATTTTTTAAAGATTTCAATTTCTTTTAATTGAGATGGGTTCATTTAAGAATATCAAACATAATCATTACTTATTGGTTTAATTACTAAACACCATAATACTAATCACCCATACATTTGAAGGATCAATGTTTTGAGCACTTCAAGGTAAAGGTTCGTATTAGCACATGAAGTGTGTGGCCTTAAATTCAACTAGGACGATGGAGTTTAAAAATCATAAAATAAAAATCTCAATTAAAGAAGTGATTATACATTAATGGGGTGATAAATAACATCCAATACATCCCCTTTCGACCCCCTTGTATCAACACATAAGTGGGTTATCCCTCCATTGATTCTATGGTTTCAATGGAAGTTAAAAGTAGACTCAGGAGGGAGGAAATGGAGAAGTAAAGAAAACAATAAAAATAAAACGATCACTCCACCGTTGTGTAAATAATTTCACAAGATTTGGTGTGAATAAATTCACACCTTGAGGAAACGGTATAAAAATGAGATGTAGAACAACATAATAAGAGGAGAATAATAACATTTATTAAGAAACTAACATGAATTTAAAAACATACATGTCAAAGACAAACTTGAGACAACAAAATTACAGCATAACATTACACTTGAACAAAGCACCAAAGATGAACAAATATTTCACCACAACTGCCTTAAATAGGCATTTTCCGAGCCTTGGGTAGAGCCTCCAATATTAAAAAATATCCCACTTGAGTCTGGTAGGCCTTGGGTGGTGGAAAGTAAGGGAGAGGAGACTTTCCACCCTTGACCCGAGGTGGCAGCCAGCTTGCTTCCAACGAACATACGCATTTGTAAATCCTTATAGATGGACGAATAAGAGTGGTCCATATAAAAATAACATGGAGCCCCAGATGTCACCTACCCTCCTGAACAATGTGGGCCCATTTGGAGTTGTGGATTCTGAGATATGATTTGATTAGTAGAATGTGTTTCTGGGACGCAGAATCTGGCCCAGAATTTTACCTCTAAATTGGGCCGCCTCAATGAACACCATGGAGGAAGAATTAGCATTTTATCCAGAAGAGTTATTTGTTACTATTCATGTCTTCTATAATTACACTAAATTTGTGATTAATGGGGATAGTATGTTAGGCCCCACAGTCTCATCAGTGGTCTGGTGTCCAATTTGACTTCTCCAAAATTGTTTACTTTCATCACAAAATATCCCCATCTTCTTCCATGAATTATCCATTGGTAGCTGAATAAAACATGTTCATATTTAAGTGTAAATCAATTTAAAAAAATATAAAATTAAAATATTTATAATTATATTTCTTAAAATCATATGAATCATTGGGTACATCAAATGATGTTAAAAAATGTACTACATAATAGTGAATTTTAAGAAGGTCTCACAATCATAATGTGAAATGATGTTCAAAGTGTAAAATGCATTAAAATGGTGTTTATGAATAATAAAGAACATGAATATTATATATATTAAAAATTAATATTATCCTCATTTAATGGCTAATCACACCCCCCAACTTGAGTTTATCTAGTCCCCAGCAAAATATATCTCAACTATATGAAATTCGATTGCCCTTTTCCAAAAACATTTTAATACACAATGATCACCAGAAATCCTTATACCAAAAAATCATGAAACCCATAAGAATATTTTAATACAAGATAGTTTCATAAGTATATATCAATCCCAAGCCCATTCCTTTGTTCAAAGTCATTGCCATATTTCATCCAATATCAATTAAGTATGAGGATGTGTTGTGCATCACAATAGACATGGGGGTTCATATTTATTCAAGGGTGAAATGACGGAAGCGCTAGTCGGAATCACATTTCAATATTAAGATGAGTATTAAAAAATTTTTATTGTATTTTGATTGTTTTTTGTTTTTTTGGATTCTTGCCATGGTAATTGAAGTTGCACTCAAAAGAGTCAACCCCTGTAGCGAGACTTTGCCGATGACTCCCACGGTCAAGAGAACTTAGGGCACCAAGTGAAGCCCACATACTCGGGCATCATCTCGAGTTAAATCAGTCAAAAACAAATTCAAATTACCAAAAATAGAGATAAAATTACTAACTCTGGGCCAGACAACTATGGAGTCACGATCCCCAAGTGCTGGAAGCCAAGAATTAGGTCATTTCATTGCTCTACGCGCAAATTTATTATTATTATTTTTTAATTTTTTAATTGAATACTTATATTAAAACTAAAATGATCACCAAAACTATGCTATTTATTTGGGGGACCCCATGAACTCAAACTAATACCCCACTATCCAAAGGACGTGGATTGTGATTTTTTTTATTTGGATGAAAATATAAACAATGAAATATCACATGGGACAACCACACTTTCCAAAATCTATGCTCATTATATTACACAAGGATTAAAATTAGAATCAGGGCATGCTAAATTATTTGATATTTAGTTTTAAGGAGTTCAATGTGTATTAACATGTTCAAAGTTAAAGGAATTTTTCCTTCCATTTACACGCATTTTTTTCAAATCATTTTTTTACACGAAAGAATTTTTTATTTTATCTCCCCCCAACATAAAATAACATTGTACCCAGTGTTAAAAAGAAAATTTAGATGGGGGTAAAGGTAGAGAATGAAATATCAAAAAGGAAATTGAAAATGAGGATCATGGAATGAAGTCACCTAGTGGTTGAAATTGAAATTCTTGCTGCTCCAAATTAGTCCTTTGATCTCTTAGGGGAAACAGTCACCTCCTGGATTGAACATGTATCACCCAAAATAGTCCCTAAACCATTCAAAGAAGAACACCCCAGACAAAAAAAACAATAAAACGACTTATTGAATTCCAAGTATCATTATTTTTATGGTTTTCCCTTTTTTGTTTAAAACAAACTAATGATACATTGTCTTCTTTTAAATTTTTGGGAAATGTATTACTCAGGGATCACACTGCATGACATAGATGAATACGATGCTCCCCTTTCATAACCATCCATACTCAAAAAAAGAACATGTCAATAGTCTAATTTTTTTCACTAAATATCAAAATGATTAATCAAACCTATTTAAAATATAAAAGTTGATTAAAACATCAAAATGATAGGAAACTTGAAAACCATAGGTTTCATCCCATGAAGCACTTTGTTTAACATCGTTATCCCGACATGGACACCCATAACATAACCAATAACAACTTTAAACATTTTAAGGACCACATGTTTCACCACTTCTAATAGTTTTATATTGATTTTATGTTTATAATTTCTGTCATTTACAAACCTATATTCTACAATGAGTGGGGAAATCCAAGGAATGTTTGAAATGGTTGACCCATTTTCCAATGTAGTTTTTCCAATGTCATAAATGATAATTCCAACTTTTTTGGGTTCAAGAGAAGAATTAATTCCATCATAAATTTCATGGTTATACACTCTGAAGGGATTATTGTGAGATGAAGGAAGAACACTATATTTTAGGTCGGTTTGGATAGGAAATTCAGACATAGGTTTTCACATTGAATCAAATTTAGTTTCATTTTCAAAATTTCTCAACAAAATTCGTTCCTTTTGAATAAAATATTTAACAACCAAATTGGAAAGATCAGTGTTAGTAATGGGTATGGACTAAAAGTTTGTGATTTCTCCCAACGTTTCAATGATTTGTGTTTTTGAAAAATCATCAATGGGGTTATACTTAGGAGACTAAATCCATGATGTAAAATTCTCATCTTTTTAATCCAAAAATTAAAATTCATCTTGATTTAAAGACCCTTTAACAATTCCTTGATCCCCTTCATATTCCCCAAATCCAAAGGTTTTCTCTTTAGTAAATTCGTGAGAGGTTTGTGGGAAACTAGACAGTTCACATAAGGTTATGGAAGGGAAAATATGTGTAGGGATGTGTTCCTCACATGTTTTAATGCTTTGTAGTTATAACCTCAATGATGAATCCTAAAAATTCATTATCTCCATTTGTTCACACAATTTTTCAAGTAATGGATGTGGATTAGGATGGATAAGGGGTTGAGACAGATGGTCTGTTCTAGGAGGATAACTATGTTATTGGAATTCCATAGGAGGATGTTCAGATTGGCTTTGTAGGGATTGAAACTCATTATATGTTGTAATGTTTTTTGGCTCATAGGAGTAAAAACATTTTGGTTCATTAGGTTGTTGATGATCCCACATGCAGAAATTAGGATGGTAATTTACATCATAGATGGGGTTGGGTGATCAAAGTAGGGATAGGTTTCCCATGTTTGGACCTGTTCAAAATTGATTTCCATAGGAGTGAGTGGTTGAGAATAGATTGTAGGGATGAAGAAAAAGATTATAGTGTCTATGATATCTTACTTAGGTCCCTGGAAATGGCGCCAAAATTTGATTCTCGCTCAAATTTACCCAAGAGATGAAGGTAGAACGGTCCTTGTAGTTTATCTTGGGTTATCTAATCCTTAAAGTCCTAAGAAGAAACCTATATACACGTACATTATATAGACTATTTTGGGCTATGAAGTGGCCAACATGGGTTTATTTTAGATGGGTTTATGGTATCTCTAAAAGTTTTAAGCAAATTCAAATTAAGGTAACGAGTTGATCATAGGTTATCACTCGGGGTGGATTGGATAATTCCTTTTTTAATGATTTAAATTTCTTATAATTGAGATGGGTTTATTTAAGAAGATCAAACATAATAATCACTTACTAGTTTAATGCCTAAACACCCTAATAATAATCACCCTTACACTTGAAGGATCAAAGTTTTGAGCACTTCAAGGTAAATGGTTTGTATTAGCACATGAAGTGTGTGGCCTTAAATTCAACAAGGACGATGAAGTTTAAAAACCATCAATTAAAAATCTCAATTAAAGAAGTGATTATACATTAATGGGGAGATAAATAACATACAATCTATCCCCTTGATACTCCCTTTGATCAACCCATAAGTGGGTTAGCCCTCCATTGATTCTATGGTTTCAATGGAAGCGGAATGTAGACTCATGAGGGAGGAAATGGAGAAGTAAAGAAAACAATAAAAAAAATGATCACTCCACCATTTTGTGAATAATTTTACAAGATTTTGTGTGAATAAATTCACACCTTGAGGAAACGGTATCAAAGTGAGATGGAGAACAATATAATGAGAGTAGAATAAGAACTTTTATTAAGAAACTAAAGTGAATTGAATAACTTACATCTGAAAGACAAACTTGAGACCACAAAATTTCAGCATAAAATTACACTTGAACAAAGCACCAAAGATGATAAAATACTTCACCACCACTTCCATAAATAGGCATTTTTGGAGCCTTGGGTCGAGCCTCCAATAGTACAAAAGATCCCACCTGATTATGGTAGGCCTAGGGTGGTGGAAAGTAAGGGAGAGGAGACTTTTCCACCCCTGACCGGAGGTGGCAGCCAGCTTTCTTCCACCGAACAGGTGCGCTTGTAAGTCCTTTTAGATGGCCAAATCAGAGTGGACCATAGAAGAATAAAATGGAGCCCCGGATTTCTCCTACCATCCTGTAAAACTAAGTGCCATTTTAGTTTTGGATTCGAAGATATGATTTGCTTAGTGGACTGTTTTTCTGGGCCGCAGAATCTGGCCCAGAATTTTATCACTAAATTGGGACGACTAAATGAACACCATGGAGGCAGAATTAGAATTTGATCATGCAGGGTTATTTGTTCCTATCTATTTCTTCTAGCATACCACAAAATTTGGGATTCATTGGTAATTTATGTTGGGTCCCATAGTCTAATCAGTGGGATGGTGTCCAATCTGACTTCTCTAGAATTGTTTCCTTTCATCACAAATTATCCCCATCTGCTTCCATGAATTCTCCATTGGTCCCTGAATCTAACATGTTCATATTGAAGTGTACATCAATTTTAAAAAATATCAAATTTATATATTTATAATTAGATTCCTTAAAATCATATGAATTATTGGGTACTTCAAATGATGTTAAAAAAATGTACCACATAATAGTGCATTTTAAGACGGTATCACAATCATAATGTAAAATGATGTTCAAAGTGTAAAATGAACTAAAATGGTGTTTATTAATAATAAAGAATATGAATATTATATATATTAACAATGAATATTATCCACATTTAGTGGCTAATCAAAACCCATTTTTGATCATAAATGATTTCAAATAGGAAAATCACTAAATTTTGGAAGAACTGGAAATATTTCTCATTGACCTACCCTCAAAAATGAAATACCACCAAAATAACATACCACCAAGGTGAAATGTCGCTAGAAATGACCTAACACTAGAATGAACTACCACTTAAAATGAAATATCATTTGGAATGACCATCCGATATAAATTATATACCACATAAATGACCTACCACAGAATGACCCACATCCAAAATGACCTACCAAAAGAAATGACCTACCCCCATATCAAAATTCTACTATAAATAACCAAAAAACAAAATGATCTACCACCCGAATTTCCAAACAAAAAATTAACTTACTACTAAAAATGACTTATATCTAGAATGAACCATCATCGGAAATGTCCTTCCACCAAAATGACCTACCTCCAGAATGACCTATCTCCAAAATGCCCCACTATTAGAAATGAATGACCAGTAGAAAAGACCAACTGCTAGAATTAATGATCTCCAAAAGGGCCTACTACTATAATTTTCCTTCAACCCCTAAAATAACCATTTTTGTCTAAAACATCTCAAAACACCTCCCTCCGATATCTCAACAGCTCTTGATTTGTCCTAATCATATCAACAACTATATTTTCCACAATTTAATGAACTTAAATGTCCATTTTAATAAATCATATACCACTCTAACTATTTTATCCCTCTATAACCCCAATCAATCCCAGAATGAAGGAGATAAAGGGTATAAACAAACATCCCTCCAAATACCTCGCAAGTATCTCAATATATCTAAAACAATTCTATAAACTGTATTTACTAATCCTAACTCCCAAAAATAGATAAAAATTTATATTAACCCGAACATGGTAATGCGGGAATTATATCCTCTCTAGGAATATATTGTCTTCTCTATGAGGAAAAAACACACAGACATAAGAATGATTGCATTGTAGTATGTTCTGTCTCGATTAAGTGTTAGGTATTCCATTTTCACATGTCAAAAAATTATCACACATAACATCAATGGGGAATGAACAAATATCATAAAATGCTATGGTCTAAATAGAGCATTACATAGAAAAACATAGAAAGTGAAAAAAATGTGAAGCATCTTTGGGTACTCAGCAAGTATTTTCTTCAAACACTACTATGTACTCTCCTCTAAGACAGTGTTCCTCTACAACACATATACCATGGGAATGATCCATCATCAAAATACCTTCTTATGATGATCATGGATCTCCACATTCAGATCCATGAGTGTTTCATCATCTTTGATTTCCTACTCTCTAGATTCACTAAAATGGGAGTCATCATGAATATACCGATGTAGATTAGATATATGGAAGATTTCATGCATCCAGTGTAGTTAATGTGGAATTTCCAACTAGTAAGACACCTCACCAACACTCCCCAACACCTCTAAGGGACTGACAACATAGGGCGATATCTTACTCTCTTTTTTGAAACACTGCAACCCACGTTGACGGGAAACATTCAAGAACATGTGGTCTCCAAACTCAAGCCCAATGGAACAACAATTATTAATATAATAATAGTTTTATCATTATTATTATGCTTTCATCGACTCTTGGACCAACATAACATTATCTATCACTCTATTAACCACATCGGGTATAATAACTACAAACTCCCCAAAATCATCACTACAAAAAAAAATGAAAAGATCAGCCATAGAAATCCTCAAATAGGTCTATTTTAATTGATGAGGATAGCTATTATATTAATACAACTCATATAGTGAAATGTGTCATTCCCATAATCCCATAAATTTAGAGATTCATTCCCATAACATTTCAACCATTATCTAGATGGTCTTCCCTATCTTCCCATCTGTTTGAGGGTGGAAAGTGGTGTTGTGGCATAATTATGTGATAAATACATGATTATACCCCCTCCAAAGTAACAATAAAAATTTTACATTCAGATCCAAGAAAAGAAACATCGGGACACCTTTTAGCCATATCACATCATCCATATACCCTTATTCTAAAAAATCCATTGTTTTGGACTTTTTGATCTATAAGAAATGATCAATATTTTTCTACTAGTCCACAATTATCCAGATAGATTCACAACCCCCTGAGAATGGGGAATCCCAATAAAAAATTTCCCTTAATGTTTCATCCCATTTAAAATTAATAACATCCAAGGGCTGTAAAATGAAATACGAACATTACTCTTGTCCATTACCTATTGGAAGACATTACCCCATGCCAGAAACTCTACCACAAACCATTTTATCTCATGCGACCAAAACTATTTTCTCCAGCCATGGTACATCTTGGAGACTCTTGGGTGTTCCTCTAAAAGGGTGCTATAAAACTCGAGAAATCATTCTTCATGCATCACTACTAGAACAAAAAACCATACCATGAAACACCATCTAGTCTCTACCATCTTTTGATCATTCCTCTCAGGCATCACTATGTCCAAAACAATCACAGACCACCTCTACCTCGGAGTCTCTCCACTTAGACTTCTCCACCTAATGCATCGGAGAATACTGTACCATCATATACATAAAACATCACCTCCTATAATCTACCCTCACAACTATGTGTGGGGTTTCAACATATCCATCTATCTAAAATCATATAATGAATCCGAAAAAACATATTTCCTTGCATTATTGATCAAAGAATCAACCCGAAAAATCCCATTTCATGAGGTGTAAGTGATATCAAAATCATATTCCCAAAGAAACATCATGCACCTCCATGATCTCATATTCATATCATAATAAAAAAATTCCTACCTCAGAATCTTGAGATCTGTAACGTCCACAAATTTTCCCCAAATGAAAACATGTATCCACAAATTTAGAATAAATAAAAATTCAACTGGATATTTATCATGGGTATCATTGTTATGATTGTGATGGTGTAACTTCCTTGAATTATAAGTGATCACTGCCTTCTTCTGCATCAAGAAACATCATGGATCTAGATTTAATGAGTTGTATAAAACCTCAAACATCCCTCTATCCTTAGGAAACTAAATCACTCGAACACTGACCAACATCCCCTTCATGTAACTTGATCCTTCCTGGAACTGATGATTCCTCACAAAATCATGGTCTTTCCTAGTAAATTTCTTCAACAAGTATGAATGTTGAGATAAATAGGGATCCAACTTCTGATAATGGACTACGAGAGAAAGGAGGATATGGACCACTTCTAGGTTATTGTTTGATTTCCATGATATAAATACCTCAACCTTCGATGGATCCACTTCAATATCTTACTAAACCCCCTGTTTGATTAAAATCACCTCACGAGTCCCAAACAAAAACTTGGAAAACATTCCATAGAGATGGTGGTGATAATGAACCTATAAAATTGCTTTGAGATGTTCAACATGTTATTCATATGACCATGAGTAGATTAGTATATTGTCGATGAATATATCGAAAAACTGTTTCATGTTCTAATAGAAAACTGAGTTCGTAATCCCTATAAACACGGGTAGTTCATTTATAACACAAAAAGGAATGACCAAAATCTCATAGTGACCCTACCTTCACTAGAAGATAGTATTTGGAAATCCCTATCCTTGAACATTAATTTTTGATATCCATACCATAGATCTATCATGGGGAACCAACAAGCTCCACTAAAATGGACAAAAATATCACTGATACTTAGAAAAGGATAGCGATTCTTGATCATCACCAAGTTCAACCTATAGTTTTCTATTCAAAACCTCAGACTATCGTCATCCTTCTTAATGAATAGCACTAGAACATCCCATGATGATACATAATTTCTGATGAAACCCCCATGATTTAGATCACCAATATGAATCCTCAACATCTGCAACTATGATGGGTCTATTCAATAGGGATCCATATAAATCGAAAAGTAATGTAGTATATTCTAAACTCAATATCACATTGAGGGGGTAGAATCAAAACCTCATATTGTAAAACATCTAGGACCCCCTAAAAACATTGGGAAATTATTATCCATGTATCAAAGTATTCCATTGAAAACTCAACCACTAAGGAAAGAAGGGCCTCTAAACGAAAACTGCCCACCTAGAAACACCTCTCACCAATGAAAACCCCATGCTAAACATCTACATCTGGGAACATTACTCTCCTCTAGAATTATTTTATAATATCATGAAATAAAGACAAATAGTCAATTCTGATTATGGTACAATATGGATACATATGAAGTTTGAAGAGATATGTATGTGATTGATTTTATCCATTCATCAATGCACATCCTCGAAACACAAAAAACATGTTGGTCTGGTATCCAACTATCGTATTCAATAGAAGTTCCATGGGATTCCTCTCAACATCTAGTCCTAGATAATAGAAGAAATATTGAAAACAATGTTGTGAAAACATATTGTATCAAGCATTGAACAAACAAGAGTACTTGATAAACTAAGAATACCTCGAATGATATTTGGACCCTATGGTGTCGCAGCATCCACTATGTATAAAAATCCAAAAACATCTTCTCTATATCTTTTTTGATGACCACCACCACCACCCATGGTTCGAGGTCCTTGAGGGTGGTATACATCCTCTATTCAACCTTTTCCGACCATATCTTCCCTCATCGAAGAACAATTCTACATCCCATACATTTGGAATGGAAAAACAAGTAACTTATATGAAGGATATCATTAAACCTACCTACATATACCAAAATGAGATTGATAAGCCTATCAGAACTAATGTAGATAACTAACACAAACCCCATAGACGAAACATGCTAGTCTAAAGTCCCCAGAAAGAGTACGAAAACAACTTTCTATATATGGTTGGAAGGTAATCTACGTAGGTCAAGTACTTGGTGGTCAAAACCTAAAATTCCCTGGAAACGGAGACCACCCACTGACAACTCTATCTATAAAATAACCATTATGGTTCAAATGTCAAGGTAATCCTCCTCGTGAGATCATCCTCGCAAATACCACTTCCATATTTTGAACATACTATTACGTTGGAAACGTTGAAGAAGTAACAACATACATGATCGAAGTATGAAGTCCCTCCTCAAGACACCTTTTTCAAGACTCCTAGTATAATTAATAATCAGAAAAAAGCATATAAGTTCCCTTGAACTTCATCCCATGATCCTGCACATACATACTCCCTCTCTAATGTGATATTAGCGCATGCCTCTTCATTGGCTTCATGGTCAATGAAATGAAATCAACCTAGAACTCTCTATGGTTGTTGACCAATGAAACATCGACATTATTCAACTCACCAAGGTGTAGAATCCATCAATTACGTTCATCTCCTCACATTTGACTAACTGCATAGGGGACTTAATACTATATTGGGACCCAAAGCTAACCAAAAGTGATCTTATATTCCTCTATCTAGCCCTATATCTCCGCCTCAAAAATGATTCCCTCATAATCCCCAAAAATCCGGATACTAAAATTCTTTCAATTTCCTCATCCATAGATTATTATCATCAACCAGATTAACCATCTGGTGATCAATTGGGTCATCCTACTGAATCTATCATGCCTAAGACACATGTGTAAGGAGGACAAGATCTATATCTGGATGAGAAAAAAATATTTCTTAAACCTAGTAGTGATGAATTTTATTATAATTATTTATAAATCACTTTATTCATTTTATCATTCACAAAACAACCCAATTGGAACAAGAATACTATTAGTCTTGATGCATATACCTTTCCTAGGTGTCTACACTGAAAACAAGTCCACATCATATTGTAGTTTAATAATAATTAGGTTCATTCACAGGATTATGGGGGGGCGGTAAATCACATGTCCTAGAATGTTTTTCTGTCCAATGTCACGTAACCATGTCAAATGGAATTGTTTCCATACCAACCCACACAATCCTCATTGTGCCAAAGAAAAAAACATTATATATTCTAACCACCACATCTGATACCACTCTCTCACAACCCCCTCCCTCATATGATTCTGTAATGAGTGTTGAGAGATAATGACCCCTGAGTTTATCAAACAGTTGGCCTCAGGTTGACGACTACCACCGATGGTGTAAAAATATCATGTGTTGGAGGAATTACCCTCTAATAATAATGTAGGTTTTAGATATAGGTTGAATCATCCACAATAATCTTAATGAAATAATATAAAAAATCCAAAAACCATACCACATTTAATGTGTAAATAAAACTAATACATATAAAAGTCTCCAAAGTAAATATCCAAAAATAAAGATAATACAATAATGCAGAAACTTCTAAAGGTATGAGCTAGTAATGTCTAGGACGGTCCATGATGTCCTCTTAGAAACATTATATATATATGTGTGTGTGTGGTGCACATATATTTATAATCAATAGGAAAAACAAACTCTCTCACACACATATGAAAAGAGCATAATAGAATGCCCATATGAAAAAAGTAGAACAAAAAAACACCTATATTGGTATGGTAACTCAAGCCATCATCACCATGGTTCACTCAACAAATAATTCACCCATGTTTAATAATTTAGTATGAATCTTATAATTTATAGGGTACCCCACAACATTTTCCCCTAAATGTTCATAGCACATACTCCAACATCATAAATTATGGAACTATCACCCCTTATTAATATCATCATAGAACATAACATCACAACCCTCCCATTGAATCCAAGCATATCACATCAAACCTCATAACAAGGGTAGTTGGGTATCATGAACACAAAGGACATCAACATAATTCCCTCCTCCTACCATGCATGTCCCCCACTATATAACGTCTCACCACATATCATCCTAATACACATAGTCTATTAACTATCATCACATTAAAACCTGAAAGTTACTCTTTTTACTTGTGGGAGTCACAACACATGCATGACCTAATAATCTCTTGGAAGAGGGACTAGGGAAGAGCTTGTAGCGATCTATCCATCCTCTCATAAGGATGTTTGAAAATACAACCCCACATGACTATTTGGTTTTGGTATATAGTGCTCGACAAGGGTGGGTGCATATACCACCACCAAAAATACGATTTTTTTATTAATCCCAAGCAACCCCATACGTAACACCAAAAACAGCAAAACAAAAACAAAGACAGAAACAAACTCGGACCCCCCTACAGAGGGAGAAAATAATGTAGTCCTAGTGCATCTCCCCTAATCAGATTGACCCCCTCAGGTCTAATTGGAAACGCATTATCCACCCAAACACAAGCCCGATATTAAGGGTTCCCAATTGATGAATAAAAAATCTAACAAGATACTCCACTTCAGCTTCCAAAGATACATGCATAACACCAAACAAGAAAACCCAAATACATAAATCACTTTCCAAATTTAAAACCACATTTTTTCAATTAACATATTTCCAATTAAAAATAAATTCCACAATAACACATCCCATTAATTTCTTAATTTATCATTCTTGATCTTCCTATTTTTTTCATTATCATGTATTTAATTTTACAACTACTCATGAAACTGTTGTAACCAACCACCATCACTTCCCCACTACATATCACATCCCCTTCCACCCACAATAATCATTGCAGCCCCACTACATAAAAAAACTACCACTATCATCACATCCCTTCTACATATAATATCCACTACCCCCAAAATCACTATTAAATCCACACTACATAACCACACTACCAATACCATCACATCCCTACTACATATCTTAGCCACTTCTCCCACCCCCCAATCTCCTTAATGCCGCCTCTCATGTATCACATCAACATATGAAAACAAAAATACTAAATAGTATCAAATAATATATCACAACACATACTACAACATTTTCCTGATTAGTCAAATGGGATTTCATTAAATTGCACTTATTTGTGTATGGGTGTTATCACATATGCCATAAGATCATGGGTCATAAAACTTTTTATATGATAATAAATGATTACAAAATTATGGTTTAAGTTTTCTCAAAAATAAATAAAATGCATTCCAAATTTCACTTCATAACAGTGTAATAATGGACACCCAATGACCACAATTTTGAGATGATATTATGCTCATACAATTGCCAATATCAATAAAATAACAGCAAAGCTATATGGTCTTACATAATATCCCCCTGACCCCTCATATTTAATTTTTATCAATTGATATATATATATATATATATATTAATTTTATGAATCCATATTCCATAGAGATAAAAATAGTAGTCCCACCACACATAACACACAAATATATAATTGATGGAATTCCTACCTTGAAGAATAATATTTTCCAATACTTTCTACACCAAAATAGGGGGTGTTCGTACAAAAGTAAGCATATTTGGGGGAAATCATCGTAATTGAAAAATTAAGGATCCCTGAATTCAAGGGAAAACATATTTGGAACCACCTTTCGTAAGAGAAGGCATGACCAAAAGAACAAAGGAACACACTCGACTTTTGAAATATTAGATACATGACCTGAGGGACTAGAAACCATTGAAATTAGATATTAAAGGTGGATCTCATCAAAATAAAAAAATTACACATTTAATAGGACACTAGAATTTTTAGATTATCCCCCATTGAAACTGGTTTAAAACCCATTGATTACTGAATTAAATCCATTTTTATTCATAATAAAAGAAAAACTGATAAATATTAATTTTGGAATAATAAGGAAACATTGTTCACTGACCAGCCACAGGAAATGACATACCACCAGGATGCCCTTCCACCAGGATGAAACACAAAAAAATGACCTACCACTAGAATGGAAAAACTCCAAAAATGACCTACCTCTAGAAATGAACTACCAAAATAAATGATTGATCGACTAAATGGCCTATAGCTAGTATAACCTACCTCCATATTGACCCTCCACCATAAATGACCTACTGCCCAAATGAATATGTGCCAGAAATAACCACCCACCAAAATTACTTATTACTAGAATGACATAATACAATAAAAGTATTACTACCATAAATAACCTACCATTTGAATGACCCACCTCCATAAATGAACTACTGCAAGAATGACCCACCAATGGAATGACATACCTCCTAAATGAACCACCACCATAAATTAACAACCGCCATAAATTCAATTCAAACAAAATGACCCACCACTAGAAATCATGTTCTTGAATAATTTTCCATCATCCCATAAAACTACACTTTTTCTTCTAAAAACCCTAAAAAATATTCCCTTCTATCTCCCTTCACATCTAGAATTTTTTATGACTTTTCAGCCATCATTTTTTTAATATTGTAACTAGCCCTATTGTCCAAAAAATTAAAAAGATTCACTTATGTGAAAATTCCCTCTGAGATAATTTTCATTATTTAGAAGTAAATTTGGGTCACTAGTCAGATATGATGACAATGGGATCACTATTAATCCCCAAGGAATCATGCATGTAAAACCTACAACCCCCCCCCCCATTTTTCATTCCATTTATCAATGTGAAGTAGGGAGTTTTGGGTATCCAATTATCATGACCTAATATAATTTCATAACTGAGGGGTATGATGTAGTATTATTTTGATGTCCATATACACATTTTTCAACTTTCATATATGAATGATAATAGTTTGGAACCAGCAAGATGGGTCATTAGTGTCCGAACATTGTCTACTAATAGGTATAAATTTGAGACACCGAGATTGATATATCTCCCATCATACCCATCCTCCGGCATCACCACATCATATTGTAGTATATGTTGATGGCACTAGAATGGAAACCCCACCGAGACCAATGGATGTCCTCCGGAACTACCTTCCTTATAGAATATGGAACCATAATCTTACTCATAATATAATGGTAACCTGATATGTATATTTATATATAATTCACCAGTAGAATCCCCAATATAAAAAGATCCACCCCGATGATGGCACTCACAATCTTATTCTTACTTTTAAGAGATAATCTCAAGGAGGGGATGAGTCAGAAAAATGTTTCTAGGAAAAATCCATATTTCAGATCCTACTCCTCTAAGTGTATATTTGTTAAGGTCCCCATTATTTTCCACTTATCATTTTAGTATTTTTATCCTTCTATTGAAATTTTATCTAAGGGAAATTAGTATCACATTTCCATTACCTGTCTTATATTAAGGTTCGACATCAAATGTTCATAGATACTCAAACCCACACCTCTGACTAAGGTTTAAATCCCTTTAAGAGAAATGGTATCCTAGTGTTTTGTGATTGGAGAACACATTAAACCCCTTTTAGTAATTACAAGAAACAAACTAGATCATGTTCATGTATAATATAGTTTCCCTATTATAGTCAATGTTTACAAGAGGAATAATCATCCAAATGAAAAAATTACAACAAAACAAAACCTAAACCCATTAAAAAGGAATAATATTAAACCACATAACCGAGACTCCCATAAATAATAATCAATATAGGGGATGAGGATAAACTCCACTTAAACTAATAAAACGAGTCCTTCCATTCAAAATTTCAAAAAAATCACCCCCATCCTAGTGAGAGGCATTTAGGGAGATTCTAATTTAGAGAAGTTAATGATAAATTTCCCATAATAATTGGTTAATCTAAGAAGAAACAATATTTTCAAGAGATTCCTTATCTTCTCCCATGAAATAACATCACTCACCTTATTATGACAAACTGATATACTCTGTATAGACCCCATATTCCCAAAAAAATCAATAACTCAATCCAGAATTTTCATTTGAACGATTTAGCAAAGTCTTGGTGGTCCTAAATGGTTCCCAAAAAACCCTAATGGTGGTCATTATAATATTTAGTCTAAAAAACTACTAGTATTAAATTAAATAACATTTCAATGATAAAATTTAGGTATCATTAGAATATACAATCTATTAGTTCCATAAATACAACCAATGATACTTGAAATGTCTTTAACTTATCTTAAATACTATCATGGGATCATTTATTTCCTTCACCACAACTTTCTCATACATTGAGTGAAGATCAATTTTTAAGAACCACCTCACTCCATTTAACTTATTGAAGAGGACATAAATACATGGAAATTAGTTTTTATAGAAATTAATATTATTTATCTTATAGTAATCAATATATAATATAAGGTTCTCATCCATCTTTTTGGTTATGAAATATAAATCAGATTAATGGGATACACTATGGTGGATAAATCCATTAGATTAAGATTCATATATCTAATTTTTCAGTTCCCCAAATTCTAGTAGTTTAATATGAAATTAATAATGAAATTGGAATACTTATATGGACCAATACAATATGAAACTTTACATTCCAATATTGGGTATTACCTATACATTCATCGAGAAAACCATCTGGTAACTCTATTAGAATGTGACAAATTTAAAACATAATAATACCTTTATCAAACCCAACTAAAATATTTTCTATCTGGCACAAATATCTACCACTCTCTTAAGTGGATTATCTATCTATACATAACATGAGTCCTAATACCCATGAAACAAATGGGGATTCCCATGAGGAGTAGTGAAGGTCACCCTTCACTTATAGAATTCAAAATGATCCTTGAAAACCCCCCATACAATACATCAATACATATAGGTATAAATAATCCATCTCAGTAATGATTAAGCAAAATTTCTTATGTATTAATGATGTAAAGATAACATAAAAAAGACACCTAGAGTATTTACCTTCTCCATAATAGATATTTAGTTATATATCATGAAATGAAGGAGCTCCGATGATATTTTTTATATTTTTTAAAAAGTAGTAGATATAAATGAGTGTTAAACACTTGTATCAAAAAAATCAATAACTATGAATGATAAAATAATACGATACCTCTCACAAACATTGTCCATGTCTCAAACTCTATTAATGTAGGCGAAAATACATGAAACTACCCATTCACCATTTTATTATATGGTCTACCACTACAATTATATTCTCCCCTCAGCTAAGTCTTACTATATAGAATCCAGACCTATTTATAGCCACCGATTATTTGGTTCCCATGTCCTTTGTGGCATCTAACCGAGTAGTAGATCTCATTAGTTTTAACAAGCCTATAAAACTTCTATGAGAGATACTAGAATTAAAAAACCTCTATAGGTGGCCTAAAATCTAAAATGAATGGAAATCATTTGGGGTCAGTTGGCATGAGGACCTCACATGAAAGACTATCCACAGTAATGGAAAATATGAGATACCCTACACAAGACTACTAATGTTGTAATGTAATATGGGTTCCTAGATTCATTATAACCTACCATATTTGTCTCATCCGGATTTAGATTATTCTTATATGGACAACTAATACATCAACTGAAAATTGGGGTAACATTAATCATTCCTCACATCACCACTTGATAAATCTCTACTATATGTATTAGATACAATTACTCAGAATATTTTAAAATATTCATGAGAAGTAGAAGAAATTATATGTTAGATCAAAGGCCAAGTTCAAATATCATGGAAATCAATTTATTGCTCGATACCAAATTTATTTTTAAAAGAAAAAGGTCAAAAAATTTCTATTAATAAAATCATTCACCATTAACTCACCATATTATATAGAAAAATTAATAAGTATTTTCCAGGTCTATCATATATGGTTAAAATTGGTGGGTAAATATCACCATAGAATCCTTTCATTCTAGGTGCTCATGCTACATTTTCTAAATGATTGATTCCCAGTGTTTTTAATTCTATCCTTAAAGTGTAAAATTTGAAAGATTTATCTTAATATATGTTGAGGTATTAAGGAAATGGAAAATCTCTTAATTATTTTCATTCCAATCCTCAAGATCCATGGGATCATTTTTTTCCTTTGAAAGAGTGAGTCTTATGCATGAGGAGCACACGAGCTCAATCCTTTTAACGAATCGAATAATATTCCTTGACTGATGTGGGACTAGAACCCATTACATATCTAATTTACAATACATATCATAGCACTACCTTAACAATATTTTGATCAACTAGTGGGTTTTATCATTGAATATTATCAGCATCATCCTCCTAAGGATTTACATTTCAATTTTGAGTGTGAATGATGCTAAATAAAATCAATAAAATAAAAATAACATCAACAAACCTAATAAAATAGTAATTAATAATATAAAAATAAACCAATTAATGATTAAATCAGATATAAAGTGAATATAAAAAGACACAACCCTCAATGAACCAAGGTATGCATAGAAGGTCTCTATCCTCTGAACCTCAGACATCAATGAAGTGAAATAAAATACCCAACAAAACCACATCCCTAAAATTTAAACAAAAAAATGGAGGACACTAAGAGAGTTTTCAAAAAATCCATTTACACCTCTTACATTATCACTAAAAATCCTACATAAATCTTATACTGAAATATGAAATAATATTGAACATAAGAAATGGATTTAATTCATTACAATTTGTTATGAATCAATGTTTTTCACCCATATATTGGGAACCCATACCTTCTCCAGGAAAGGCTATACTAGTGTTATGGATCCCAAAAGGCTATCGGAAAGTACCTAGGCATCGTGACACTACTTTGGAAATGGTTTCCTAGATTAATCCATCAAAGTTTATTTTTCATAAACCCAACATAACCTTCTATAACATTAAAATTAAATATAAAATAAATGAATAAAAAACAAAAAATTGATAATCATCCCATAAGATAATATTAATAGATTAAAATAGTAAAAAGAAACAATGAACCATAGTAGAAATAAACAAAATCCATGAAAATATTCAAAAGGATAGTCAAACATATAACCATGTTCAAAATAAAATTAGATTAACTTCAAAAAGGTGATGTATTTTTCATCAAAGATCGTAAATAAATATAAACAAAACGTTCATACACATATTTGTGTGGAATAGGAGATAATTTCCCTTAATGGTATCAATATATTTCTGATTTCCACTAACAAGAGTATCTATCTCCACCATAAAATTTTATTCCCTTACCTGAATCTATAAAAATGTGTTCTAGTTACACCAACTTCATATACATATGGTGTCAGTAACACTATATCTTTAGGATCACACCAAGTGTACCATGAGTGAAACTTGTTAGATAAATAACATAATCCTAGTTTTAAATAATGAATTATAATGCAAATTAGTTTATTTTAATAGAAATAATGAAAGTAACATGTTTAGTAGTTTTTTTATCGAAAAAAAATTCTATAAATATAAAACAAAAAAATGCATGCACTAGGGGAAAGACATAGGTCGTCTAATGATATATGAACCCTAATTACTCATATTGTCTTCTGATCGAATGGTCAATATAATTGTGTATAGAAACCACTATCAAGATAATTCCTTTCTCTAGAAATATTTTATATTTAAAACCCGATAGAACATATCCAATCAACAGAAAAGGTTGTTTTTCTTGGCCTAGTGGTGTGATTATTCCCATCGATGAGACTATGACCTTATTTTATATCTCCTCTAGTTAGTAATGTAATGTAATCTAAAAAGAGATACATAAAAAAAGACTTCCAACTTTAGATACTCATTTTACCATGACATTTACCAATCTAAAAAATCATAAATATCAATTCCATATGTTTATAATCAATACACTAGAAGATAATTCAATTTATTAAATTAAACTAATGCATTAGGAAATTTTCTATTTCTCAAATCATGGGAAAAAATATAAAACCATTATTAAGTATAATTTTGACCACAATACTAAAACAATATAGCTTTAATTAAATGAAATAAATTTTCTAAAATATATCAACAATTGTTTTATAGTAGACAAGATTTTGAAATGGAACCACCTACCATGGATAAAGTTAAACATTTCACCGATCATGTAAAACAACCTAGAGCACCATGATTGTTCCTAATGATAATGGAATCAACTATAAATATAAAAACACATGCCATAATAATTGGAAAACATGATCCGTAATTACCATTAACTATAGAGAATAGTGAAACTCAAGATAAAAGGGTGGACCCGTCAAGGGGAAGGAAGAGGACACACTTGAGTTAATCATAATGTAATTAGGTTCAATATTACTATATATGGTTCTACTTGGGAACGGAGCAGATGTTTTTTGTGTGGATAGGGTTTCATATATCATATAAGGAGTGAAATTAGGGTGGGAGGTATTAAAATGAAGGATGTAAAGAATAAACTTTAATTCTTTTAGTTTTATGGTAAGCTCATATTGATTGGAACAATTCTTACCAAAAATATTGTATGAATGTAGTTTCAATTTACTCATATATTACCAAAATATTTGGATCACATATTTTTATAAACTATGTGGAAACAGTGTGATTCTTCACTTTAAAATTTGAGAACTTTGTCCTACAATTTCATGATGTTTATCCATTACTAGGTACTTACTGATTGTAACCCACTAATTCCTAATAAAAAATAAATGATAATATAAAAATACCATAAATAAAACGTTTAGTGATTAAAAAAATTAAAATCAAACCTTAAAGTGTTATCATTGGAGTGATAACCCAACTGGACCATGTTTACAACTCATATTATGTTAATAGGGGCTCTAATACCGATGAGATGTGGTGGTATTGTTAGAAACCTATGAGGCTTCATCAGAATATCATTTTCATAATTTCTAGAAATTTTCATTATATAAGATGAAAAATTTATAGCTATAGAATATAATGTTGAATAGTCTAAGGAAAAAAACTAAAATTATCTTTGGATTAAGACCGACTCAAAGGATAATTTTCCTGACCTTGATATTAACAGTCAAATGATTACATGGCCTATCATCATTGATTCAATTAGATTTATGAAATTTTTGGAAGGAATCCTTTTCATCATTACTCATATATAAAATTAATGTAACATATTTTATTATAATCTATCGATGAAGGAAACCACTATTCTATATTTAGTCATATAAAATGTGATGAATTAATGGGGATTAATTATTATTTTAAAATTGGGAAATGCATTCTTTCAATTTAATGTTTTTTGTTGAATTTATAGTAGGCTATAAACAACTTCTGAAATATATTTATATATCACATAATAAGTGAAATCAATACTGGTATCAAATTTCTGATTATTTATATATATTATGATGTTTAGAAGAGTCTCCGTGATTTTATATACTAATCACTGAAAACATATATTTATAGTCGATTAATTAGGGGACCATTGTGATGGGAAATGTGATGAAATTTTTATCTCATGTAAACTTTAATGATTTTGTAAACAAGGGTGGAATAACAATGAGAAAAAAATATAATCATTTGAAAATATATAGGTGAGAAATACTTCCCATTACATTAATATGCATTTACATATTTTCAACAACTTGGATAAGATTATTTTCTTTGTTAAATGGAAAAAATATTGACATTGATTTTTATATTATATGTTAAAGGTATTGATTAATAAAAAGGGATATTGAAGAACCCAACAGATTGAGTTTGTTGAATTTTTTATAAAGAATAATGTCAATATGTCTTGGTATATTTTGTGATGGAGGAAAACCCCAATGTGGAAAATGAGAAGTGATTCCCATAAATGAAAAACATATTTTTTCTCAATGAATATCATTCAATTAAATATATTTTTTATGAATCTCTATAAATATGATGATTTTTTATTTTTTTGTATGGATTCTTGAAAAATGATGATTATATTGGGAAGGCACTGTCATTAAATTTTTTTATAATGTTGATAAATTTTTCTTCTAAATGAATTGATTAAAGTTGTGTATAAAATACTAAACCATCATTTTAATATTGAAAATCTATTCAATGATTTTCTAGCATTTAGATTTTTATATAATGTGGGAACAATAACTTGGTTTAATGTTTGATACATTTATTTAGAGAGAGTGTTGATAAGGATGTGGGCTTTTATGAAAATACCAAACGGTGAGTTTATAAATTTTAGCTGTACTAAGATTGGTGTAAAAGAGTTTATTATATTTGATAAAATTACAAATTCATTCCAAATTAATTTAAAAAATTAAGTATTTCTAGAATAGGTTGGAATAATTTGTAATTTTATTTGAATAATTATAGAATTATGGGTTTAATTTATAACTTTATTTAAGATAAGATTTAGTTTAGATTTATACATATGTTTTTTCACCGAATCGTAACATTGAAAAGGGATTGGAGTTTTCCATATATGTATCTTTTTAATATGTAGTCTATTTTAGAGAAATGAGAATATATATAGACATATATTTTTTTATAACATACTTTTAGAGTTATATGTAATATATTTATCTGTGTAGAATAGAGAAATTTGAAATGGGATTTTGTGTGTAAACTATTTTAATGTTGTGAATATATTTTCTCAATGTAACATAATGTTTTAAAGGTACTGCGTTTCATAGATATTTTGGTTTTTAAAATATGTATGTGTTGAAAATAATGAAAATAAAATAAATTATATTATTTACATGAAATTTTAATTGGTATGTATGTCTTTCTCAAATAAAGTAGATTATTCAAAAAAAATGTGTATTGGTCATTACAGTTGGTGATACTATAAATTTTAAAGTTTTAAAAACCTTAGGTTGGTGCATATGATATTTTTCAAGAGTTTTTAATATATTTTATAGGTTTATAGGAAATGAACTAATCTAAAAACATTATGATACTGATAATATAAAATTTTCTAACTCAATGATGTGTAAGAAACTATATTATTTATATATATATATATATATTTAAAATATGCGAAAAGTGATATTTTTTAAGGAAAATAATATGAATGGCAAATGAAACAATTCAATACTGAAGTTATTATACAATGAATTAAATATTATAAATAATATTTTCATTTAAGATATGTGAAATTAAATATTATCATAAAGTTGAGATGAATTATATCATGTAGTGAACTATTTTGACAACTAAAATTCAAGATGAAGTTGATTTACTATTGACTATAATTTATAAATAAATTTCTTATAATAATTATATTATTTCAACTAACATTGTTTTCCATTAATGGTTATTTTATTCAATATATTAAGGGAAAATAATTATTTGTGAACTTTTAGAATCATTAATGATTATGAAATAATTCTATTAAAAAACATGAAAAGGGGATAATGGGAAAAATGAAATAAGAAAAGAAAAAATTTAATCTATAATATATAGGCATGAAATAACATGAGCCAACAACCCATCAATATTTTGAGATGGACCACGAGATTCATCCCCATGGGCAGCATTTGGAGTAACATGAGCACAACCCTATATAAGAGGTACATGTATGAGAGATGGGCAGAGTGTCAATGGGGGGTAACATTGACTGGGGGATGGGGTATAAACTGACACTGTGGATAGGCAATGACACTAGAACCCCTCATCATGGGTAATGAATTTTTTCCATCCTACCACAAAACCTATATGGGATTCGGTTGATGTGGACACTTTTTATGTAAATAACTATATGTTTCATAGCTAACGGATATAACGTCAATCAATGCCTTCTCATTCACATCACTCATATGTTTTTTATTAAATAAAGGCAATCATCTCGCAATATAGAAATTCCAAGATAATTATTAAGGAAATATCAAGTTTCACTACATTGTGGACAATGAACATGCTCTGACTAAGAGTTTTCACTATAACCCACTGAAGAGTTTGATACATAGAATGTATCACTTCATAGTCTTCATTATTGAATGATGGACATATTCATTAATTGATGAGTTAAAAACATTCCTCATGAGCCCTATAATGTGAATATTTTCTCATTCCATGGTTGATTATAATGAGGTCAAATATGATGTTATAAAATAGTCTTTACTTGTAATTGATTCAACTATCTTGTACATAATCATGAAATGAAAGTAGAATAAATTTGATTTTCATGAAGTGTCAGGGAATACAACATGGTGTTCAAATTATTTCATGAACTACCTAAAAAATGTAGCATTTCTTTTGATAGGGTTCATTAGGTTCACGTCATAGATCTTATTTCTCAATATTTCTTGATGTTGATGATGTAATTAAATGGAAGTTATCAATATCTATGAATCATTATATAAATAAATGTTATATTGTGTTTCTTTTAGAGAATAATTCATATCAACTTAGAATAATTTTATACATGCTTTCTATGAACTTAGAATTAATATTGTAATTAGTAATGAATGATATTAAGTATGGTGATTCCAAAATATAATGTGTCTATACTATTGTATTCATTTCAATGACATATAATAATCTAATTCCATAAGAATATTCCATTCGAATTACTAATTTTTTAGTCTCAGAGTGAATATTTTATAGGGATATTTTGACTTTATAGATTATTTTCAATAAAATTACTCACAAAAAGTTATGAAATAAGTTCAAGAAGATGGTTTAAAGGAATTTATTAGCTATGTTCTGAATCATGGAATGAGAGAGGCTAGATCTGCCAAGGATATATCTGGAAAGGTTTTTATTTAATATTTCAATTATTAATGTATAATTTTTTAAATCGTACAATATATTTATTTAATATAAATTTAATTAATTGTTTCATTATTATATCTAAATTTATCTTCCATTAGTAATTTCAATTCTGTTTATATGTTGCTTATTTAACTCATGACTGACAAAGACACAACTATGAGTTGATACACTTATAGAAGTGATAGGAGTTGATTAAAATAGATATGTACATTATGATTTACACTCTTATTCCATTGGGAATTATTATTATTTTTTATTGTAGTGCTCCTTAGAAAAAACATACACCATATTCACCAAGATAGAGTAATGTAGATTAGGGTATGAAACTTGATGTTATATGGGAGATTGGAAGAGAGAGAGTAAACATTAACAAACATTTTTCTTTTGAGATATAAATTAATATATCATTGTATAATTATATTACATTAACCAAATGAATATATGGTGTTAATTAGTTTTAATTTTTCCAAATAAATTCGAATGAATTACCGATTGATGTCTCAATTCTCTTAGTGTGATTAATTTCACATGTGGAGTTGATTCATTTAAAATAATGAAAAAACCATCATTGGATTCCACTTGCCCATATTTTTTCCATTACATCATAGATGTTTTATTAATTAATTTATTTACTATACTATTTTTTCCCAGTTTAGATTCAAATACATGATATTTTATTAAATATAACATGATTAGATTTAACATTGCAATATGGATTCTTTTCTATTCATTGGATCAACAGTTACATTAACTATACTATGATTTTTGGGATAATGTTTGTTAGGTATAATTATACTTTCTAAAAATTTCCATCAATTAGGGAACTAAAAAACCCCATATTCAGTCAGGTTTTTTGTTCTATTTAAATGGATAAATAAAAACTAATAAAGACCAATAAATGAGTTGATTAAATATTGTCATATTTCATCAAATTTGTTTATTATATATTTTGATTTTTCATCTTATATTTATTATTATTAATTTTTCTGTTCCTAGGTAGTTCGGTTTTGGTGGTTACAACATTTAATGATAAAATCATATATTTTATTGTAAATAAAATTAGATATACATGACCAAAAAATCCCAATAATGAATTAAAAAAGGTAAATATAAACAATGAGGCGACATTCATACCATAATAAAAAAATTTAATACTTCTAGAGTATAAATGAAGAATACCTAATGTTCATAGATGAAAAATTCAAAGATGGGTTGAAAATCTAGGTTGAGGAAATAAAGAAGTTAGTAAAATCTAAGCATTTCCTTGATAATGAAACTAAATTTCAGTTTGAGTCGAGATAGATATATTAATGTGACACTAATTTTAAGGTTATAAATGAGGGGTCTTCCAATGATTATACTAACCTAAAAATAGAATATATAGAGAATGACACACCTATAGTTGATCAAAATGAGTAATGGGATATTATGAAGTATCAATCCATAGATTAAATTATATAAAAGTATGATACATATAATGAGAGGGAAAAGTAAAATAAATAACATTGTGATGTGATGTTGATAGAAGAGAATAAGGAGTAGTAATAAAAGACTAATATATCTATAAAAAAATTATTTATTCTATTTTATTGTCGATATCATTGATTACTCATCAAGAATTATTCATGATACAATTATTTACCATGTGGATAATATTAACACTAGGTTTTCATAATTCAATGTTAATATTGAAACCAAACTAAGAAATATTATACTACATCCCAATTATAAGACACCTAAGGAAACATAAATCCTAAATACCTTAAAAATGTTCTTCTGAGAGAAAAAAATGTTTTAATTATTTTTTAAATATAAAATTTTGTTTTATTTGAGTACTTCTCCTAGTGGTACGTTTTGAATCACATATTCATTGTAAGCCTTAATGTAATAGACTCCCCACAGTTTGTTTTTATTCATATTTTTATATGTAAATAGAAGTAAAGAGATATAGATACAAGGAGGTTAAATTAAGGAAAAAATAAATATCAATCATATAAAATTGTTTTCAATGTAATCAATTCATGCCCAGCATCATGGATAAAATACTTCTTTATATAGGTGATAAGTCTTTTGCTTTCATTATTAGGGATTAATTGTTAGGTTTTTCCTAAATTAAATACTTCATAGACCCCCTCAGCATGGAACACCTCATATGGATTTTTGATACATCTTATTGAACACGAAGACATTGTAATTTAAGAGATATATTTCTTCTTGGTATAAATATTTTGGCCTAATCATGATCACAAATGGAAAACATATAAGTGTACATTATAGTAAGACACATTAGTGAATTAAATTTATATTTTTTAAAAGATGATTTTTATATGATCATAATTGTTGATGTTAATTATTACGTACATGAATTTATTAGATCACGTATTGGTGTTAATTCCTATGCATGACTGAGAAACATTTTCTGTCATTCCTAAGAGGGATATAAAAAGACTTGACACATTATTTATTATAATATTTTTTAAGATAGAACTCAGAATGTGCATAAATCAATGATCATTCTAGTCTTTAATATCAAAACATGTTTATTAATACTTTTAATAAAATTATATATTCCATTGATTTCATTTGATCATAACCATTTGATCACAATACAAACCATTTCATTTGGTTTTTTGATAAGAAATAGAGACCATGAAATTTCTTTGTAGGAAAGATAAATTTCAAGAAATATTTTTTCATAAAAACCTATTTTTGTTGTATGAATTCATGCTATAATGTAATCCTAAAAGTGTAATGGGTTATTTTCATAGAGCTACTGAAATTATTGAGTTGGAATTAAAATAAAGGAATGGATCCTCAAATTGTGTGGAATAAAGTTCATAACTATTTAAAAATATGATTAAAATAAAAAATCTATAGTTTAAAAAAGGAAAAAATGAGAAAAAATAAAATAAGAAAAAATAGAGAAAGTGTGATACCTTGGATTGACCATTAGTTAGCCATACCTCCCCCTTCTTATTCAAATCATTTTAACTAGTATCCATATGATATTTGTCGTGGGGAAGAAGGTTCTAGTGAGGTTGACTTTCAAGGGTGTGAGACGTTTTTTTTCTTACATTCCAATGAAAAATAAATACAGAGAAAAATATATGAATAAATTGGAATTTCATCACAATTTTCAAATTAAATATTTTGGGCCACTGGTGAAGTAGAAAGGTAGTTGGGATGATATCCATGTAATAGAAATTAAATAGATATGAATTTATTTCATTGAAATATTTAGTGAATATCATGCCTTATGAAAAAATAACATACCCAACATTTCAATCCATTGAATTTAATTTTCACATCATAATCTACAATTTTTCAATATTAAACAAATTTAAACCAAAATAAAATATAAAAATATTTTATGTGATTTAATTTTAATGTGTATATTGAGATATGTTCAAATCATATGTATAAAGTGCACATTTTTATAAGTATTATCACTATATATTATATTATCTTGAGTTATAAGGGAAACAATATTTTATGGAGGTAAATTATAATTGGATTATATTTCAATGAGAATTTAAATAATGTGAATGTAAGGGGAAAATGTCTTGAATTTTAATTTTTACATGACCCCCAATTTAACACTACTTATTAGGTGTGTTATGTTACTTTTAAATAATTATTTGTAAATTAATATTTATGAACATGAAAAATTTAATGTGTCCCTTGATAAAAGAATATAACCTTTTTGAATTAGATATTGATGTATTTATTGTGAATTCTAATATATTTTACATTATGGAAGTCTAAGGACACACATATATGTAAATATAAATAATTAAAAATTATTCTAATTTTTTAATGGGTAGTAAATTCTAATTATATTTATTTTATTCAATTTATTATAATAAAATCATAATTTAAAAAGGTGTATAATATTTTTATATATTTAAATTATTCTATTTGAAAATGAAGAAATAAGTAAGGTAAAAAAATAAATCATGTAAAGAAAAAAATGATAATTCTTACAACCATCACACCATATGATCCTAACCATCATGAGGCAATGAATCTGAACTATATTTTCTGCCTGTAGGGAAGAATCAAGAAAATTATAGGTCAAACCCTACACAGGGACATAAAGATAAAGATTTCCATTATGGGGAGACACCGATAGGGGTTCAAGATATGAGGAAATGTGATGATGTGTAAATGAGTAGGGGGGACTCACATCCTGAGTAATAATTTGGTGCCCAGTATAATATACAATCAATATGGGATTTAGTTGGTATAAACATTATTCAAGATCAAAAACAGCGTGCCATCATAGTTAGTGGATTCAAAATATTGCCAAGTATTCATATTAACCTCTCTCCTAGATTTATTCTGGTCCATAACTGTATATATTTCACAGTAAAACCATAATGAAAATTAAATTAGGAATATTGAGCTACATTTATTTGTGTAAATTAACATTCAACAAGATAGAGTTTTCACAGTAACACCCTAAAGAGTTTGATGTTAATAATTTCCCTTTAATTAGTCTTTATTGTTGCATCATGTATATATTAAATATTAGATGAGCTCAAATATTCAATAATGATAATCATGATTTTTATATACCCTTACATAATTTTTGAATGTGGTGAAGCTATATACGATTGTCTCAAAGAGTCATGCACAGAATCATTTTCTCCTAATCGATAGAGCATGGTGAAGTGTTAGTGGCTTGGATTCAATATCTATAGGGGGAACATGGACACAAAATGGTGTTCCAACCATGTCATGGATCATCAAAAAATATAAGTTGCTTGAGTGGTAGGGTCTAGAATATTTACATCATAGAATATAATTCATGAAATATCTTGGTTTTATGGAAGGAAAGTAATGGTAGTCATATAGAACTAATGGTTTTTAAATGAATAAATGTTATGATATATGATTTTAGGAGGAACATTAAAATTTATTTTGTCTAAAGTTCACAGAACCGTGAACCCCATGTTTTAGTGATCATCAAGAAGTTAGAATCTCAATAATATTATTTCTAAAATATAAATGGGTTGTTACATTAAAATATTTTCCTCACCATAAAACAATCCAGAACAAAAAATAATATTTAGTTCAAATTCCTAACTATCAGGAAGAACAAGGAATATTATCCATGTATTTTTGGACCCTGTTTTAGGTGGTTTTGTCAAATAGATATCATATCAAAATGTATAAAACAAATAGAATAAAATTATTTAAAATAATAGATCAGATACATGAAGGATCTAGGAGAGAGAGCAGATTTGGACTCCAAAGAGCTTTTTAGATATATATTTTTTCCCCTGTAGAATTTTTTGTTTAAATTTTAATCTTATAAAAATTTGTTTTTTAATAAATATTTAATTATTTAATTCATTATTTATCCATGAAATTATTATTTTTGGTAATATTATTCAATCATTTCAGATGTTACGCTTTTTCATGACTAACAGACACTCAATTATGTATTGATAGATTTTTTAATGAGGATGAAATTGATTAATGGGATGGATAAATCAGGATTCACATTCTTCTTCACATGGGAATCTTCTTATGAATAAATATTTAATTTTGACTATCTAAAACAATATACCCTATTCAGCTATTGATATTGATGGTTATTAGAGAATAAAACTCGATGTTATCAAGGGTAGTGGGGGAACGAGAGCTAACATAACACTACCTTTTACATTTGAGAAAGAAATTAATGCATCTTAATTTTTTTTGTATTACAATGGATAAAATAATCAATGGGATTTAATAGTTTTATTTTTGATAAACATGTATAAAAAATCAACCCCTATGAAGTTTCATGGTTATTGGATTTCTTAATATCATGTGTGGAGTTAAATCATTTCAAATAAACATAAATCCATCCTCGGTCATAAATTCACCCCTCCTTTATCCCTTCTCAGGAAGTTAATTCATTAATTCACTAGTATTTCTTGTTTATTTTAGCATATTATAGATTAATTTTATCGAATGTTTAATGAATATATTACCATAAAAATAAAGATAAATATTCGGATTACTTATTCTTTATAGGATAGATCTCACATATTCGTAAAACTACACTTTTAGTTTTAGTGTTAGTTGGGGAAAATTAAAAAATTTAAAATATGGAATACTCGGTGAATGAATAACACCCCAAGTTATGCCATTCGGTAATTTAAAAAAAATTCTAATTTTAAATAGAAAATATATTCCATAATATCATATTCCCATTTATTCTAGTTTTTTTTGAATAATACTTTCCTTAATATATTAGGAAAATGAGATTAAAATGAAAAAAATGTGTCCTATAAATACTAGGAGTGATGGTTAATAAAGAGGAATAAATATTCATTTTGTTTGGGGGAGCATACCCACATCACACGATGAGTAATTATTGAGTAGAATTATAATACCAAAATTCATGAGAATTTTATATATTTAGTTTTTATAAAATATATATATATTGATATGTGAATATATATGGGAACATAAAATAATAAATCAAGAGTTAAATTAACAGAATACATATTAATGTCACTCCTAAAAGTGATATTGTTTTAATAAAAGAACTAAAGAGAAGGGAACCCTTACACCATTCATCTGGGTATCGATGAAGAAAAAGAACCTGATGAGATTTAGGAGAACAAATTTTGTCTTTATAAAGTCTAGAATAGAAGGGGGTGGTGGAGGAGATTCCGGTTTAGAGATGTTTCTTGTGATACCTAGTATTATGATAGTTAAAGATAATGATGAATAAAGAAGTAGAAAAAGTGATTTAAGAGTGAATGATATAGACTAAAATTGTTTATCAATTCTTTTAAGACATTAATATTAATGTGATCCTAGGTTTTGAAGATAATAAGTGGTATATTTACTAAGAAAGGATGTAAATATAGTTCTTACATTCATTATATATGACAACCAGTATAATTTATACACTTTATTTCATAGTTTATTATATAATGATACCCATATAGTAATCCGAAAATAATGTTATGAATTTTTTAATTAGGTAATTCTAAACATATCATAAACACATGAAATAGAAATACATAGATATTATATAAAATTTTATACCATTACCTTAAAATTCATTGATCTTATAACACAGTATGGGATAACTAGGGGATCCACATAAGACAAGAGTGAGATAAAATTCCTAATATGTGAATAATAAAGCCATTGTATGAATTAATGTAGGAAAATGTTGTATTATGGAATAAATTGGTGAAATAAAAAGTTTAGAACCAAAATCCTGAATATCAAATAATTATGTAAAATCATAACATTTAGGGATTATAGGAATTAGGTAATAACATAAAACATGAAATCATGATAATAAGTCAAGAAAACCTCAAATACATTATAAAATTGTGTAATTAGTCTACTTCCCCTTCACGATACTTGTTGTCTCATGAGATAAAAATATTAACCATTTAAATAGAGGTCTATATTTTTTTTCCCACTCGTCACATTCATATTATATATATGCATTTGTCTGTCATATAGATTATAGAAAATAAGAATGTCTATCATTTATTTTAATCCCATTATCATGTAGTGTATGTTTAAATAAATATTTGTACCGAATAAATTAGGAATAAGAATATCTAGGTGAATACTCTAGAGTAAAAAATGGGTATTGGTATTACAAACACAAAACATTGGCCTGTAAAATCAAAGGATAATTTTAGAAAAACAACTGGTGTTCATAAAGTTACATAGATGGTTTTAATTGGAGTCAGAGGATGTATATAACTACATTGTAATAATATAGATATTAAATTGATGTATAATTATATATTACAACATGAATTTTTTTTAATCAAATGTCTTAGTACAAATAATGAACATGACAAAAATGAAAAGTAGAAAATTCTATAAATTTAGAGGGTGATTATAAATGGTTGGGAGAATCTTATTATGATATTGGGAACACATTAGGAGGTCTATATATAGATAATTGGAGAGTAAATTAATGAAAATTTAGTTCTTTTTTGTGAAAATGATTTGGATGTTGGGTTCTAATTTATAGAAAAATATGGAAATTCATTATTAATTCTAAACATCAGTTTTGGAAGCTAGTTGATAAAATAACCAAACCCACTTACCTTACCATTATCTTATAAAATATTTTCTCTAAAAAGAAGTTATTTCTAATATTTTCTTATTCTAATAAACCAAACTCATTAATATTATAACATTTATTATTTAGAAGTGAGTTATGTTCCAAAATATGACTTTTGAAACAGAAGATATAATATTTTCTTTTGAGTATTAAATATTGATTTTTAAAATAAATAATGTAACATGGAAAATAATTTATTTTATTGGGGAAATATATTTTTCCCATTTATACCTTCTATAGTATTTATTAAAACATTTTTTCACACATTATGATTTCATAATACATAATCTATATTAATACCATATATAATTTTAACACAAAAAATTAACTGTCTCGAAACATTATCAAAAAAATCAACATTGGGTTATTTTGAAATTATAAATTTTAAATTAATATTTATTTTACAATAAAAATCTAAATTTATGAACATTTACTTCTAAATAAAAATACACATTTATAAAAAGGTATTAATTTTTATAGCTTCAATAACCTTATAGACCCTATTACACTTATATGGGACCTCATAAATTCAAAAATTAATTAACAAGAAAAATAAATATTATTTAATATGATTTTTTCATGAAAATAAATTCTATTTAAAAAAATATTAATTTTATCAAAAGTGTGTTGTAAATAAAATTACATATATTTCTCGAAAATTTATATTTGGTTTCTTCGTATCAAATTCAATTTTTCTAATCAAATTATATAATAATTTGAATAAATTAATTATTAAATGGGATATATTTCATATGTATTTTATAAAAAAATTCTTACAACTATTTTCTAGATATATAAACCCTTATTTAATTAGGGTACATTATTTGAGTAGGGAGTGTGATGGTATTTAACAATCCAGTTTCGATGCAGATCATGATAGTCTTGAATCTCTCCAAAAAACAGTTTTTCTCAAGCACTAGAAATTTAATATTATCAATTATTTGGTCAATTGAATATCCTAGTTAATTATTCTCCCTTATAATCATCGATAAATATGATTTTGAGGGTATCATTCTACAGGTTTAGGTCGTCACTTCTTCCATTTATTTCAGTTAGGATTTACCATTACCCTTAATATATACATGTATTATAGGTTACTATAGAATGGATATATTATCAATGGTAATGTTTCATATTTAACTATTATGTACTAAATTATATATATTATAATGGTATAAAATATAAAATTTAGTGTATATGTTTTATATACCTAAATTACTTAATAAAGACTATATTTAATCAAAAGGTAATTTCATTTATACAATTTTCTGTCCAAATACTCATCCCCCCTTCAAAAACATTTACCTCAAATATTCAATTTCATATAATAAATAATAAGAGGTTATTTATATTTAATATCCATTATTGGTTCCCATTGTTCCTCCTCAAACATGTGGTCCTACCATGGTTCTATTCCGATGTGATTTTTCCGGATTTGTATAACTTTTTCTCTAAGGGTAATGATCTTCACCTTATACTCCTCATATTAAATAAAATTCTTCAAAGGTACCCCATATGTATTCATTATATTTATGGGGTCTGGTATGTAATTATTTAAGAGTGATACAAGGAACACATCATATAATCATGATATGGTAAGAGGAAGTGCTACTTGATAATCCATTTCATTCATGTGATGATGGACTTTAAAGGGTTGGGTAACTAGAACTAATATTTACCTTCTTCCCTAAACTCATGAAATTCTTACAATATGATATATTAAGGAAACATTTATCTCATCCAATATAATATAGGTCCCATAAATGATTTTTTTTAATATTTTTTATCAAATTTACTTGGAGTTAATATGATATTGTCTAATTTGAACATTTATTAGTTAATATTTGGTCCCATCAACTTCATCTCCACAAATTCATCCAAGAATTTTGGTGTCTAACATATGTTATATTGTATATCATCATATGGATCCATTTTAATAGTATAATGTAAACTATTATTAAATGATAATTCCACTATGTGATGGTGTTGATCCCAACATCTTTTGAAATCTTGTGAACAAGATCTCATTATATCCGCTAGAGATTTAATCGTTATCATTGGAAAACTATCAATCTGAGGGAGATAAAAATAATATATATCTTATATATATGTATATATATATTTATATCCAAATCATGGATAATTATTACCATATGCCTTTAGATAAATAATATATCTTTATTAGATAGAATATATGATGTTAATCCATGGTGTGTTACCAAATCTGGTACATATATCTTGGTGAGTTGGTCAAGAGAGAAATCATCAATGACAGAAATAAAAAGTTATTACATTGTAATTAGATCAACTATAATAAAAATAGTTTTTTACATATATATTTCCAAGGTATTAAATTGAAAAACCCCATGGTTATGTTTTTCAATTTCCATATGGGTATGAGAAATTGTCGTCTCATAACTTTATACTTCTTTAGTTTATCCTTGATTTGTTTTCATAACATGAATCAACATACAATTTCTAAGATATACTTCTTCAATATATCTAACCATAGATTTCCCTTCAAATAATAATACATCATTGTGATTCTTATATCAATAGATAAAAATAATTTAGGTGGATCATCTAGAAGTTATCGGTATATTTCAAGTTTTGATAGAACAAATATCCCAGTTAAAAACTATATATAACCATATTTGGAAAATATGATGTTTATAATATTTTACACATTTCTTTATAGATTTTCATTTTCATTTTGAGACTCTAGGGTCCTCTAATGAATGTTTTTTATCAATTTTTTGAGAATGGTCAATGATGTTATTTTTATGACTCCAATGTACATCATGTTCAAGTCAAAGATGATTTGATCTCTTTTGATCCTTATCATATATAGGGTTGTAACATCCATTATAATCATATAATCTTCAACATAATTCATCTTCCTATTATGGAAAGGTATTAAACAATCATAATACACTATCATATTTAAAAACATTTATTTTAATTTATTTAGCACATTTCTTTGTGAATATATACTTCTTCTATTTATAATTTATCTATATGTTGAACTTTTCATAATGGAGATAATGTCGAATAATATTCAATGTTATGATCAATAAATCCAATTATAGATTATAGTTTATGTAGTTCATCTCATATATATTTTATTGGAAGGATGCATTGGCTATCATTTGTTCATTTTACATGAGTACTCTTCCAAATTATTTTTTGGATACATCTCTATATGTCACTAATTCATCCCCATAGGTGGGTAATTTGAGTATAGGTGTGGATGTTAGCCTCTTATATAAGAATTTAAATTTATCAACTAATTCTAATATCCAAAAACATTTCTCGCCCTTCTCAATTATCATTATTTTCCGGAAATAAAATAATTAATAGTTCCTCCATAATAGTTAATAATACAAATATAATCCACGTAAAATATGGATCTATGTTATAAATGTTGGTTTGGTATATACTTTAATTTATGATTTCCTAAAAGTATCCATAGATACCCATTTTTTAATGAAAACATGCCCTAGGAATGTTACTTTCTCAACCCAAAACTCATAATTATTATACTTCTCAAAAAAATAATTCTTTCTAAAAGCCTTCAGTATATTATTCAAAATATTTTCTTTTTCATTCATTCTATTAGAGTAGTAAATAATATCATATATAAATTCTATAAAAAATATTATCATGGTAATACAAAAATAAATTATTCATTTGTTCTATGAACATAGTTGGTGTATTAATGGGTCTAAATGGATCACTACAAAAATGTAGTTCTGGTACCTATTATAAAAATATGACTTCAAGATAACCTCTTTTTTAACATTTATATGATAATATCATGATTGAAGAGCCAATGTAGTGAAATATTGAGCCCCATGTATCATGGAAATAAAATCTTCAATACATTATAAAATATACTTATTCATTATCAGGATCTTGTAGAGGTCTTGATAATTAATGAATATGGTCATTGATCCCTCCTTGTTATTGAATAAATGGATCGAAGCACCCTATAGTAAAACATTAGGGTGTATAAATATTGTATTCATATTCCCACATATTTTTCTATTAATCAATGAGTGGTCACCAGTGGTCATTCTATTTGGATTCTTGAATAATAGAAAATAATTGGGTATATATTCGATTGATAACTCAAACTCATAGTTTGAATGAAGATAAAAAAATCTTTGTGAAACACATAAATAAGTTATTTTTTCATTGGAAATGTTCTCAATGATAATTTTTTTCTATTTTATCAATCAATTTATATTTTTAATCATTCATGTAATGCAATAATATCCCTGACTGAGATGATGATCCCAATGGAGATCCATCCTCATCCTTAAAATTATATAGAATTGTAGGTTGATTCATGATACAGAGGGTGATTTTCTTCTCCTTGTAATTTATGGGTTCTTTATATAATAAAATCCAATCCCAACCACAAATAACATAAATTTACACTAAAGGGGGTATCATAAGGTTTTATGGGAAATTCAACTCAAAAATAATGATTGGGGACAAGTTATATTCTAGGGGTGAAATAATACAACCATTTTATATTCTCATCGAGAGTTCAAAATCCTTTTTTGGATGAGGTGTTTCAATAGATATATTAAACATGTTTGATATAAAATAATGCATAGAACAAGAATAAAATTTTTCTATTTACATTACTGAATAAACAACTAGAATACCTATCCCCACTTCATTTTTTGGATCCACCTATATAGTTTTGATGGAATATGTTAACCCTAGTTCTCAAGGACATGGTTTTTTTTCACCCGTTATCCTCAACTGACCCTGTCATAGTGAATTGGTTCTAATATTTTCCGTATTCATTAATGGTGAATAATTGGAAAATTGGTTAAGGTTCTGCTAGATAATTCCTTTCTCCCTTTATATTGGGGTTTCACATATTGACATTATCATTCTTGATGACCCTTCTAATCCAACACAAAAATTTCCATATCCCATTTTATAAATTTGTAGGATGCATCTTCCCGCATTTTTTATACAAGTTATTTTGGAATTTATTTCAACCATGAGATTTATCCATCACTATACAAGAATTAAACTCCATTCTCCTCTTTTATCTCTATAACCATGAGTCCCTTGTGATTTTCCAATCTCCATTATGAGTTTTAGGGAACATAGATAAATTTTTATAGACTTTTAAATACCTTTAATAGCCATATCTATTCATATATTAAACATTTTATCTCTAAAGAATAAGTCAGATTTACATAAATTTTTAATGAAAAGGAGATATACATATTGTTCTAGTCTTCTGAAGTTTTCTTAATACACCTAATGGAATTTTTAATCCTTTTATTGAGGCCAAGGACCTCTCCATCCATTTTATGTCAGATTTTGTGGGGGAATTATTTACCAAAAACAATTTCTTAAATTCTTTATTTTTGATTGCATCCATCTCTTCCACATGTTATATATTATAGATAAATGACCACAATTGATCGGAATCTCCCTCTATGCAATTAATAGTTAATTAAACAATTAGTTTCTTGTAGCATTGAATGATTGAGAATATCCATTCAATTGAGTTGATTCCTTTTTCTCCAATTATGGTATCTTAATACCCCCTTGAAATTTGGAGGCCATTTTAGCCTAATGGATTCAATTATAACATTCACTTTATTTTTAGTATGTGTGTGTTCTCACTGATTTTGTATTCTATTATGAAATTGAGTTAATTGTAATGTATTGACATTACAATCTCGACAATTTCTCCCATCATTTTGGTAATCTCATTTGGGAATTCATCACATTGATCATCACATTGGCTGTTGACTATATTCCTCCTATTTAAATAAATTGACTTAAATAAAGGAAAAAGTAGAAATAGAAATTTTAAAACTATAATATTCATAAATGGGAAACTATGAACACTAAAGGGATAACTCATAAATGAGATATTCCATAAGCTATGAATTTATATGTCTAATACAACATTATCCAGTTTCTATTTCGTTAGATTAAAAGTCATCGTAAATATATACCTTAATGATTGTTCTTGAAGATCATGTGAATTTTCCATTATATATCCCCTGAGAGTATCAAACTATGTGCGTAGAAAGGCCTCATTATTTTGAACCCAGTGATGATCATTTTAATACACAATCCACAATTTTTCACTATTTTTACACATATGTACAAATATTCTAGAGTCACTTACACATGTACAATAAAAATAGGGATTTTGTTTCCTATAAACCACTTAGACTATACTTTACCAAATGTTAGGGATCTTTTCCTATATTTAGTGTTAATCCCATTATTTCTCCTATGGTTTTGGTATCTTAATTTCAAAATATAACAAGACCTGTATTTGATTAGAACATTGAAAACTCGCAATTTTTTTTACAAAAAATGACATGATTTGTTATAAAAAGTTATAAATAAGACAATCTTAAAATATTAAGATGCCTAGTGTATTTGAAAATTTTGTTAAATATCACAATAACTGGAAACACTGATACAATGGAATTATTTAAAACTATATAACATTAACTCAAATTCAATTGATCTTCTAATACTTCATGGGATAAATTGAGGATGAACATTAGAAAGGGGTGATCTACAATGCCCAATAATGGAGTAATGAAAGCATAACATGAAGTAAAGTAGTAGAAGGGACTTAAGGGGAATAACATGGAGATATTTAAAGGTGAGAATCATAATCATGAATATAAAATAAGTACATAATATGATAACATCAATGAATCATATGAATGTGGAAAAAACATAAATAATGACATAATTGGAATTATGTGAAGGATAACCAGTATAAAATAATAACATAGCATGCTTACGATAACTGACTATGAATTATATATGGTATCTCATGAGATAAAGATATTACCCAATTAATTGGAGGTTATATAATTCTAGGCCCTCCAATAAAATTCATATTATGTACATTCATTTATGTTACACAAGAATAATAAAACATAAGAATTCCATTAAACACTTTTAATATTATGATTGAGTAGTGTGGGTCACATAGATTTATGTCCCAAAAAAATAAATTATTCTTGAATCTAGATGAATACCATTGAGTGAAAATGAGTTTGTGTATTCCCATGGTAAAAGTCTGGTATAGAAAAGCATGGGATAATTTAATCAATATAATGGGTGTATATAAATTTTCATTGAAGGGTTTAATGAGAGTTAAAGGTCATATATCATTACTTAGGAAAAATTATTATATTAAGTCATTGTAAAAAACACATTACAACATGAACAATTATGAATATATTTAAACAAAAAAGAAGATTATATAATCCCTTAATGTGAGAGGGTGCTTCTAAAATCTTGAGAGGATATTATTAAGAGCTTCAGAAAACCATGGGAGGATGTTAAAGATTTATAGGGAGAGTAAATTCATAATCAATGGGTTTTGAGTGAATGATAATGGGAGGCTGTGTGGTTATTTATAGTAAAGGAGAGGATAATTAATTATTAATTTCCAAATGTTGGTTTCAGACTGTAAGTTATAAAATAATAAAAACAAATTAATATACCATGGTTTTACCCAATAGATTCAGACAGGAGGTGTGATTTAAAATATTTTATAAGTATATGAACCTAACTCCCTAATATATTATCATTCACATAATGCAAGTGATTCTTGTTCTAAAAGAAATATTTTTAAAAACATAAAATATAATATTGGTTTGTGAGGATTCATTATATATTTATAAAATTTAAAAAACATCAAAAATAAATTTTTTATAGGGGAAATTTATTTTTATCACGTATTTATTTTATAAAATTAATAAATCACTTTTGGGCCATTATGATGTCATAATACATAGCGTATATTAATATTGTGTTTAATTCATACCCATGAGTTTTTCATCCATATAAAATTATAAAAATTTATCCATTATCTAATTTCAATGCATTGGTTTCGAAAATAATATTTATTTTACGAATTTGTTTTCTAAATATAAGAATATACATAATTATATAAAAATACATACTTATTGAAAAATAATAATAATTTCTATGGTGAAAAAAAGTAATAATCTTTCAAAAAAATATATAGGTCTTCATTAAATCGAATCATTATTTATATTTAAATATAAATTATTTAATAATACTACTCCATGAAAATAAATTTTATTTCAAAAAATAAAAAAATTTCAAAAATATTGTTCTTATTTAAAAAATATATATCCCAGTGATAAAATTTTGGTTTCATCATTACAACATATTATTTTACTAAACTCATTAAATAATCATGTTTATAAAGTAATAATTAAAATGGATAAATATGATCCTTGTATTAAACAAAAAATATAAAAAATCGTACCACTAGGATCTTAATAAATAATCCCTTATTGCACCAACATACGTCCTAAGGGTAAGATGTGGGGTGGTGGTAGTTTCATAGGATTTTTTGGTGAACACTATTTTGGATATTATCTCTATATTATTAAATTTATCAATTAAATTATTCAAATCATGTTTTAGTTTGTTGAATATCAGCTTAGATTTGTTCAAGAGAAAGTATATTTTATTAGATCTCCTTTCGAGGCTTCTATAAATGGCCTTAATTGGGTATGATTATACTGGTCGAGGCTATTACTTATCCCTTTTTTATCAATTATCCATTATCATGACCCTTTATATATACATATATTAATTTTTAGTTTAGAACAAATATATTTCCAATGATTATGATTCTTAAAAATCTTTTAAGTATGCCAAACTATATTTAATAATGGTCCAAAATAACTAATGTAGTGAATGTGTTTTAAATATATCCATTACATAATGATGAATTTTTCTTCCAAATAATAATTTCATTTTGAATTTTTTTACTTAGTATAAATTGTTTTATTGGTAATTTTTAGAGAAAAACATTCATAAAAATGGACAAATTATGTATTGGTATTTGAATATTCTAAATAGGGAATACTGTAACAACCCATGTATTTATAGATTAATACATTTTCATTTCTATTAGTATTTATAAATAATATATTATTTTAACACTAATGTGGATTCTTTTTCTGATAGCATACTCAACATGCAACAACTAGTTTCATTGAAATAATACATTGCACACAAATTTGAGTAATGTCGAAAAATAATATAAAAATATTATTATTTTTAATGTTAGTAAACACCTAGCTGATTTATTAGATGTAATGAACAGAAATAACTACAACATAATTATAAAAGTTTTTTAATAGTCTTTACATTTATCTGATAAATTGTAGAGGCTTAAAATAATAATGAATTTTATTTTAAGCTAGAAATACTCTAATATTTTTTAAAGGTCATTTTACCGCCTTTAGGTGGAGAACCATTTTTAAATATAATTTTTGCCATTTTTATATATTGTATTCGAAAAAATAAACTTTTTATATATAATAGGTACATAAAAAATTAACTTTTGATAAATTTAAGGTAATTTTCTAATAATCATCATTTTTTAATGAATAGTGAAAATACCGCATTTTAAGTCAAAAATAGATTTTCATATTGTTTATTTAGATATATTGTAATTTTAATTAGTTTTAATGTGCAATTGGATTAATGTTTTTTCATTTAATCCATCTATTTTTATTTGATATAATTTCACTTTGAAATTGGATATAAATACATGTCAATCTTTTGGTAGTTTTTACTTCTTAAAAATGTGTTTTTTGTTTTTGAGAACTGATATTTATTTTAAATTAATTTATGAAACTTTTGTGTTCTGAATTTTAAAAAATGGTTTCCATATTTGGAATAAGGAGGTGAAAATTGTGTAAACAGGAGCCTTTTATTTTTATACATTATTAATATTACATTTAGTAATTATTTTATTTACCATGGTTAAAGGGTAAATCTGGTAAATAAGGGTAAAATTTAATATTATAATAATATTAAAAAACTATAAAACATGTCCTAATACTATTGTAATAGATATTTAAAATTAGTTCCATTCTTGGGTCGATTTCAGGACCCCATGGATCTACTTGGGAGTGATAATGACATTTTATTATAATTAATTTAAAATTAAGAGAAAAATAGCATAAACATGTTTCTTTTAGTAAAATAATTTTTATATGGGGTTTTGTAAGTTATATATTAAACTATAGATATTCATTAGAAATAGAAAAAAGGTTTCCTCTATCATGATATTTTATTTATAATTTTTATACATCCAATTAATAAATATATTTATGACACAAGGATGATGTATTGATTTCCATATTAGTGAATGGTTTAAATTAATGGGATTATAAATATTAAAATAAATTTATTTAAAACATTATATGCAATAATTTAATTTTATGGACTATTATTAATAGTTTTATTTTCATTAATTAAGTTTTTTTGGAAATAATCTTATTGTTTTGGATTTTTAAAATGTCATTATATGAATAGTATAATAATTGACATAAATGAGTTTTAGAAACAAATACTATTTTATTAAATTATAAAATACTCATAAAAATATAAGATTCTTCCAAATGACATTGATAATGTTTTAAATTTAATTAATGAACCACTTTATGTCTCATTGGTAGTTTATAGTAACTATTTTAACCATATAATATGAATATACAAGAAGATATGCTACGTGTTAAAATAGTTATCTAAGGGTTAGAACTAAAAAGATAATGTAAAATTTGTCCCCAAGACTTGTCTAAAACATATTATATGACAAGATTCAACCCCAACACATATTCTCTTTATAATAAATGTCTTTGGTACAATTCGTATCAAAAAAAAGTTATTTAATAAAATAATACTTCCAAACATTCCTAAAGTGCCCCCCCCTCTTGTAAAAGGGCATCAACCCAGTCCATATAATCATGCCTCTCAAGCCCCTTTTCTCATACAAACTCTATCCAAATAAGCTCAAAACATAGCATTATTCCTCCTAGAATCCATAACATGGAAATAAGTCGATTTAGGAAATCATTTTGGATCAACTCAAAGGGAGTTACATGTTTTAAGGGGTACCGTCTTCTCGACAGTTCCTTTCTAATATTTTAATTCTTCACTAAATATTTTATTCTTATTATTTGATTAAATAGCAACACTAGTATCCTCAATAAACTAGGATTTTGTTATGTTAAGGATTCAAACTACACATAAACACACTCTTCCATCTAATAGATACAAACATATAGTTTCTATAGACAGTAAACTATTTCCTCACGAAACGATGATTGTTCGATTTTCCTTTACCACCTCTCATGGTGGCCATTATGATGGAACTATATTTATATATGACATATACTAAATTATATAGTCTCTATGATTATTTTTTTATTTAATGCATACCTATATACTTTCTGTATTGTGTAAATATGCAAATTTCATTTCAACAAGTGCGGACTATCTCCCCCTTAAAGTGATATGACCCATTCATGCCATAATGGAATGTATAAAAGATGGAGTTAATGAAATTATTTAATGTATATAAAATGTGATGTTATAATTAATTATAATATATAAATGAAACATTTATTTTAAATTACATTAAATGTGAAAAAGAAATGAAGGTAGCATTCATGCGTACGTACGACTCACCATCTATATAAACTGTGAATTTCATTTATTATCTCCAAATGTAATGTACTATCATAAATACATATATATACTGGATATAAATGATATTTAAATAACAAATATAATTATGGATATATTGTATTTTTGACCACATGGACAATTTCTAATTATATCAAGTTCATTTTTGACTCATGTACCGAATATTGACCAAACGACCGATATTAACATAAATAATTATGTAATGTTTATAATGATGTAATAAGTGATATAAATGGAATAATAAACTTGATAAAGGTTCTGAATCAAGTTGAAATTTACATAAGTATATTATTCAGGAAGAACAAGGAACATGCGTCATGAGTTAGACTCAAGATAAGGGACACTATCTCAATCTCCATTCATTGTAGCTTATTTTTATTTGTACATAACTATATTTTATATTGTTTTAAACCCCATTAAATATTAATTTTATTCAATGGATATTTTTTTTCAATGAATAGTTTTACAAAACAAAAGATAGAATGCTTTTTCTAACATACACGGTGACAACGACCATTGTGCCACCGCAAGCATTATTTGATATTTGGATTCCTTAACAAGCCATGATGTTTTTAAAAGGAATGTAAATACCATGTACCTTTTTACGTATATATCTATTGATAATAGTTTTTATAATGCACTGATGATGTAAATATCTTGAAATTATATATTGGGATTTTAATGTGCAAATGTTATCTTTCCTGTATACTTGTTTTATGTGTTTTTTAATATGTTATGGTTATTGGGAATTGTTTATGTATATGGGCGGTTCCATGATAAACCCAGGGCGGGTGTACCCGAGACAGCTCCCCAATGCCTTGGGTTACATGATGAAGGTAAATTTTAATGTTTCTCATAAGTGATTTAGGTAATATACCATGATGGGTATTCCAAACCTAAATCCCTATATAGCTATGAAAAATACAATGTATGTACATTATGGATGCCATGAATTAACTTTATAATTTATAATTTCAATGTGTTATTCATAATTCTTTTGATTTCATGAGGTATGTTAAAGAGATTATGTTTTATGATTGAAAAGTATGAGTTTATTGATTTGTATGTATTGATGGAATAATGTTTTCATTCCTTATTTTATAAACATAAATAATTTTTTTTATACTCATCCCATGTTTTTGAAATGTTTTTCATAGGGTATATGGAATAAAAAAAGAGAGTAATAATTCAAAAAGATTTATATCATGAAAATCATTCTTGTTTTTTTAAGGAGTTTTATTTTTGTGGAAAAAATGGATAGAGAAGAATTTTTTTCTTTGTAATTTTTGGGATGTAAGGTAATATTTACGACCTATTTCTCTAAAACTATAAACCTGAAAACATCTCTAATGTATGTTCTTGACTTCACTCAAGATTATGTAATGTTTAAGGCTGGTGCATTATGGTTTGTATCAGAGGTAAGTTTAGACAACATTGAGAGTTAGGATATTGTTAAATTAATATATTATTTTTTACTTTATGTTAAGATTACAATGATATAGAATTTAATGATTATCATGTTGCTTTATCTCTGATATTACTGTGTTCAGAATGATTTTCCACAGAGTAAACATGGAAGCTATTATGGGATGACATCACGAAGAAATAAACCATCCAAATCTTCAACCTGAGATGGTCTAAATCAAAACTGAATAGTTTTTTTTAGTGATGGAAAAATTGACTCGAGATATAAATTGTGGTGGTATCCATGAATGATATCAACCAGATCAACCACATAGGAACATTTCAGTATTGAAGAACATAATGATGAAACACCCCACCTCATTCAGACGGCAATCTTCCCCTCTGCTAGATAAAATGTTTATTAAAGCAATGTAAAGGATTTATGTTGTCATGGGGTGATTAGATAATTAAAAGGAAGTCTTATTGTTTACCATTTGGAAGGTGAAGCTGATCAGTGGTGGTTGAAGGTTAAAAATATAAGGTATAGTGAGTAGATTAATTTTATTGATTGGGATGAATTCTAAGGTATATTTCTTCAGAAATATTACCCTAAGGTGGTTAGAATTGTGATGGAAAAACAATTCTTGGAATTGAGGAAGGATGACGACCCAGTGGCTGCTTATGAAGCAAAATTCACCTAACTAGAGAAAAATGATCCAAATTTCAAAAAAGATCTTGAAAGTAAAATTAACAATTTTTACTTTGGATTAAATCCAAATATTCGATTGGAATTATCTACCTGTGAATTCAATAGTTTTGAAAAAAGCATGTTCCGTGTAAAAAGAAGGATTAAATTGAGTTTTCCGACGAGTATGTGTTTTTTTAAATAACAGAACAAGAGGTTGAGGTGGTAGATGAAATGGAATAACTCTTTAAAAAATTATTATGGTAACCCATTTATGTTTACATTTTGAGAAAATTATTGTATAAATAATACTGGGGAATGTCTTTTTAATTCAGGTAAGTTCTTCTGATGTGGTAAAATGGGAAATAAGGCTCATAATTATAGTGGAAAAGATCAGGGTAATTGTAATGGAAAAACATGATTTGCATTTAGTAAAATGTTTAAGTGCAACGAAATGGGTTATTATACAATTTTGTTTCTGAAGAACAACTGAAATGATTGAAAAAAGATGGACTATAAGAAGAAATGTTTGATGAAGTCCTTTGCAACTACTTCAGAAAATGTTGGGCCACCAAATGAAGTAGTATCATGTTAAACGTTTTTTTATTTAGATTATGTGAATGTGTTTTTTTATTCAGTGTTCATACATTCATTAATTTATGATAAAGTTTCTAGTAAATTGGGAATTTTATATCTAAATATTAATTCTATACATAATGTAAAACACCTAGAGGAAATGATGAGACATAAAAGAAATTATAAGAACATTATTTTACTTGTGTGTATAAAGAATATCCCAACAAACTTTATTGTCTATAATCAAGTAGAGTTGAATGTTATTTTTGGTATGGATTTGATTTCCATATATCATGCTAAGATTGACTATAGAGCTACACATGTTTATTTTCAGAAATAATTTCACAATGTGTACAAGAAAGAACCCAAACCTTTTATAACATATTAGGAAGTTGAGAAACTAGTAAAAGATGAAAAATGAATGTTACCTTTCACATACAGTTGAAAACAAAAGAACTGCTCAGATTAATGATGTTCTAGTGGTAAATGAGTATCTCGATGTTTTTTTTTGATGAGTTTCCTGGTATAATACCAGATTAGGATGTTGAATTTACTATTGAATTAGTTCATGACTCTATGCCAATTGGAAAACTCCCTTATCTAATGGATCAAATTGAACATTTAGTGTTAAAGAGGCAATTAAAAGAGTTATTAGTTAGTGGTTTCATGTGACCTAGCACATCACTATGTGGTGCTATGGTCATATTTATAAAAAATAATAATGGTTTAATGATACTTTTCATTGATTATTGAGCCTTGAGAAACATAACTGTTAAGAACATGTATCACATTCCTCATAGTGATGATTTGTTTGATCATCTCTTGTGAGCTCAGTATTTTTCGAAAATTGACATGAGGTCGTGGTGCCATCAGTTTAAATTAATGGAATAAAACATTCTAAAGACTGCGTTTCATACTAGATATGGCCATTATAAATTTTTACTCATTCCATTTGGTTAACCAATGCACCTACTGTATTCATGGATCTAATGAATATATTCTTCCTTGAGTTCTTTTATAAGTTTTCGGTAGTGTTTATTGATGATATTTTGGTATATTATAAAAGTAAATATGAGCATGAAATTTATTTATTGGTTTTCTGGAAAACCATAAAATAAGAGAAACTATATGGAAAATTCATCAAGTGTGAGTTTTGGTTACAAAACATTTCATTCCTTGGTCGCTATTTTTCTAAATATTGAAAAACTATTTATCATGCCAACACTATTTTTGTTAAAGAATGGCCAAGACCCACAAATATATATATGAGATTCTTAGTTTATTGTTTTATATTGTTATTACCAGAGGTTTTGTGAAAAAGGTTCAATGTTATCTAGCCCACTGACTAAGTTAACTCGAAAAGGTGTTAACTTCATATGGACAAAACAATCTGATGAGTTTTTTCAGTAATTGAAAAGATGATTGGTGAATGCATTAGTTTTGGAACTACTTTCCAAAAATGATTAATTTTTTATCTAAAGTGATGCTTCGTTGAAAGGGCATGGCTATATCCTTATATAGAATGATAAATTAACTTCTTATTATTCTCGTTGGTTGAATCCTCATGAGTTAAATTACCCTACCCAGTAAATGGAATTAGATGTTACTGTTTTTGATTTAAAAATTTGGGGGATCATCTCTATGGAGTAAAATGTGAAATATATACTGACCATAAAAGTTTAAAGTATATATTCACTAATAAATAATTGAACATGAGATTGAGAAGATGGATGGAATTAATCAGGGATTATGATTGCATGATTCATTACAATAAAGTAAAATAAAATAAGGGTGATGATTCTTTGAGTTTGAAATGTAATTCTATATTAACCATGTTACGTTTGAAACATGACCATTTGATTAATGATTTGATTCACATTGGCATGTAATTTTTTGTTGTAGAAAATTCCTCTATTATGTTTCAGGTATCAATACAATCTTCTATAGTAGACAAAATAAAGAATTCATATAAATAAGACAACGAGTTGCAGAAAAAGGTAGAATTGGTTCAGAAGGGTATGTTACTAGAATTTAACATTGATTAGGATTGTGTATTGATGTTTGTAAGGAGGTTATGTGGTCCTTATGATTCACAGTTTAAGAATGAATTCTTATGTGAATCTCATAGTTCTCCATTTTCAGTTAATCTAGATTGTACTAACATGTAAAGATATCTTCAAGAGTATTACTGGTGGGATAGATTGAAACGAGATATTGCTGACATTACTATGAAGTGTTTAACTTGTAAAAAGGTTAATGCAGAACATCAGTTACCAAAATAGATTCTTCATCCTTTTCCAATATCAGAGTGGAAGTGGGAAAATGTGTCCGTTGGTTTCATAGTTGGATTACTAAAGAATTATTGAGGTAATAGTACAATTTTTTATTATTGACCGATTGGATAACTCTCTTCATTTTATTCCTATTAGATAACTCTGTCTCCAGATCAACTCTCTATAGTATATTAATTATATAGTCTGGTAACAATGAGTTCCCCTCTCTATTGTATCTGTTCATGATCTTATGTTCAATTATAACTCATGGAAGGGCCATTATAAGTCAATGGGAGCTTAATTAAATTTCAGTATAGCTTTTCATCCTCAATCAGATGGAGAGATAGAAAAAACAATTCAGACATTGGAAGATATTCTATGTGCTTATTAAAAAGATTACCAGGGAATTTAAGACCAAAACATTTCTTTGGTTGAGTGTTCCTATAATAATAGTTTTCATTCTAGTATACAGATGTCACCATTTGAATAATTATATTTAATGTGGTGTCTAAATACAACTTTTAAACAAGAAGTTGTTTAATGTAAGTTTATTGGAAAGTAATTGGTAGAAGAGATGGATGAAAATGATTGGATGAATCACAAGAACATGAGAAAAACTTTGAGCAGACAGAATAGTTATACAGATAACCAGAGGAAGGATCTATCTTTTGAGGTAGGTGATCATATCTTTCTAAATGTTTTTATGGAAAAGTGTGCATGTTTTTTGTAATAAGGGAAAGTTGTGTTCAATTTTCATCGAAACCAATGAAATCCTAGAGAAAATTGGATCAGTTACCTACAGAGTGGCTTTACCACTATGTTTATCCTTGGTATATAATGTTTTTCATGTTTCAATGTTGCGGAAGTATATTCCATATCCATCACATATTTTGTGTCAATAGGTAGTTTAGATGGAATAGAAACCTTCTTATAAGGAAAAACCAGTCCAGATTCTTGGCCGAAGAGACCAAGTGCTGTGGAATAATGTAATTCATGAGGTAATGGTTTTTTGAAAAAAACCATATGGTTGAAGAGGAAACATGTAAATATTAAAATGATATTGGGTATATATACCCCCACTTATTTGATATGTGAATAGAATTGTGGGGATGTAATTCTCAAATGGGGGAAGGATGTAACAACCCATGTATTTATAGAATAATACCTTTTCATTTCAATTAATATTTAAGAAAAATATATTATTTTTACATTAAAGGGGGTTACTTTTCTGATAGTGTACTCAAAACTCAACAATAGGTTTCTATGAAATCTTACGTTGCACACAACTTTGATATATACCGAAAAATAATATAATGATATTTTTATTTTAAATTGTAGTTTACACCTAGTCATTGTATTGGAGGGAATGAACCGAACTAAATATAAAATGATTATAAATGTATGTTAATTTTATTTACATTTATTTTTAAAATTTATAGGCTCAAAATTAGAATAAATTTATTTTTAAGCATGAAGTACTCTAATATTTGTAAAAAGTCATTTTACAGCCTTTTGATTGTGAAACCTTTTTATATCTAGGTATTGTCACTTTTATATTTTGTATTTAAAAAAATTAACATCTTCTATAGGATCGGGACATTAAAATTTTCCGTTGATAAATTTTTTATACTTTTCTAATAAAGTTCATTTTTTAATGAATAGTGAAAAATACCGCATTTTAAGTCAAAACTGTCTTTTCATATAATTTATTTCTATAGATTATACTTTTATTTTTATTTAAATTATAATTAAATTATATTATTATCATTTAATACAATGTTGGTCATTGAATATAATTTCACATTAAAATTGGACATTAACACATGTCAAATCTTTGTCAGTTTTTATTTCATAAAAACACGCTTTTTTGTTTTGAAAATCAAAATAAATTTAAAATTAATTTATGAAACTTCAATGTTTTGAATATGAAAAAAAAGATTCAATATTTTTAATTAATATTTTAAAATTTTATAAATAGGTACCGTTTATTTTTAGATATTATGAATAGTAATTTCATTAATTATTTTATTTACCATGGTTAAAGGTTAAATCTATTAAATACTGGTAAAAAATAATATTATAATAAAATAAAACTACCCTAACACTTATCATAATTTTTTTGGATGAGATATTTCCATCCAAGGGAATACTTGGGTCTATTTTCCGTCCCCATGGATCAACTTGGGAGTGAGAATGACATTTTATAATAATTATTTTAGAATAAAGAGAAAAATAACATAAACATGTATCTTTTAGTAAAATTTTTTTTATATGGGGTTATATAAGTGATATATTATTCTATAAATAGTAATTTGAAATATAAAAAAATTTCCAACATGATGATATTTTTTTTATAATTTTTAGACATTAAATAAATAAATATATTTATGACACAATGATGATGTATTGATTACAATATTAATGAATGATTTAAATAAATAATATTATAAATATAAAAATAAATTTATATTAAAACTTATTATAAAATACACTAATTTTATGTATTATTATGACTGGTTTAATTTTCATTAATGATGTTTTTTTGAAATAATCAGGTTATTTTGGATTTTTAAAATTTCATTATATGAATAGTATAATAATTGACATAAATGAGTTTTTCAAAAAAATACCATTTTATTAAATTATATAATAGTCATAAAAATCTATGATTAAGCCAAAGGACTTGGATAATGTGAAACATGTCATTAATGATCCACTTTATGTTCTATTGGCATTTTATAGTAACTATATTAACCATATAATATTAATATACAAGAAGACTTGTTAAGCGTTAAATTAGTTAACTAAGAGTTAAATCTAAAAGATAAGGTTAACTTTGGGACCATGAATTGTCTAAAACCTATTTTTTGAGATATTTATAACCAAAATAGTCTTATATTTGAGATAAATTACTCTGGGAACTTTTGAAACTGAAATATAATTTTATATTAAAAGAATACATCAAACCTGTCCAAAAGTGACCCTCCTCCCACTTATAAAAGGACATCACACATACCCATTTAATAACACCTCTCATGAACATTGGATAGTCCAAACTATGCACAAATAAGCTCCCAAAATCTCTCTATTATTTTTAGAATCATTTCCTTGGGCATAAGGTAATTCATGAAATCCTTTTGGCTCAAATCAAAGGGCGTTCATGTTTTAAGAGGAAGCGTATTCTCTAAAGTTCCTTTCCATTATTTTACTTCTTCAACCCCATATTCTATTCTTATTATATAATTACATAACAGCACCAATATCCTATATATAAGATGATGTTTTCAGGAAAACGATTCAAACTACACTTACACACAAACACCTCCATCTAATAGATACAAACATACTATTTCTATGGATGGCAAACTACTGCCTCATGAAAAGATGATTGTTCAATTTTACCCTACCACCTATCATGATGGACATTATGATGAAACTATATTTATATATGATATTTATGATATTTATATTTTCTATATGATTCTGTTTTTTTATTAAAATCATACCTTTAGTATTTCCATAATTTGTAAATACGATAATATCATTTGAGAAAGTGCGGACTACCGCCACCACAAAGTGATATGACTCGTTCATTCCATAAATGTAATGTATAATGAATGGTGTTAGTTAACTTATGTAGTGTATATAAAATATTATATTATACTTGAATTATAATATATATAAGTAAAATTTAGTTTCATTACATTAAAAATGAAAAATAAATGAAAGTAGTGTTCATGTGTACGTACGAGTTAGCATCTCCATGAATGGTGAATTTCATTTCTTATCTCTAAATGTTATGTACTATTATAAACAAATATATATACTAGATATATATGATATTTAAATCATTAATATCATTCTCGAGATAATTTAGTTCTGACCACATGGAAAATATCTAATTATAAAAAATTCATTTTTTACTCAAATACTGAATATCAACAAAACGACTAATATTAACTTAAATAATTATGTGATGCTTATAATGCGGTAATAATTCATATAAATGGAATATTAAACATGAAAATTTTTCTTAAGAAATTTTTATTTAACTTATGTTTATTATTTAGGAAGAACAAGGGACATACTTGACGAGTCAGACTCACGGTAAAGGACATCGTGTTAATCTCCTTTCATTAGTGCATATTTTGATTTCTACACGAAATTCTTTTTTATTTTGTAAACATCCATTCAAATTTAAATTTCATTCAAAGGGAAACTTGTTTCTGCAATGATTTTTATTAAAATATAAAAAGAATTTTTTTAACATATGTGCTGACAACAACCTTTACGCAGCCATGAGCATTATTTGATATTTGGATTACATAAGAAGCTTTAATGTTTTATAAAAAAGTAAATAAAATATACCCAATTGAAATATTTTGTTATTGAAAATGGTTCTGAGAGAGAATAATTTTTTTCAATATTTTGAAATCATATATTGTGATTGCAATTTGGAAATCTTATCTTTCCTTTATGCTTGTTTTATTTGTTATAAATATGTTATGATTCTTGGGGATTATTTACGTATACAGGTTGTTATATGAAAAAGCTAAGGAGGGTGAGCCCATGATAGCTCCCCAATTCATTGGGTAATGTGACAGAGGAAAACATTAATGTTTTTTCAAATAGATTTAGTGAATATACATTGATGGGTATTCCCAAAGTAACTCCATATTTAGCTGTGAATGCTATAATGTAATTATGTTATGGGTGCCACAAATTATGTTTATTATTTATGATTTTTATGTGTTATTTATTGATATTTTTATTTCATAAGGTAGGATAAGGAGATTATTTTTTTTATTGAAAAGTATGAGTTCATTTATTTGTATGATTTGATGTAATAATGTTTTCTTTTCTTATTTGAAACCCCTAATTGTGATTCATATGCAAATCCCAGGTTTTTGAAATGTTTTTCACAGGGTATATGGAATGTAAAGAGAAAGGATGAATAAAATAAGATTTATACCATGAAAATAATTCATGTTTTCTTAAAGGAGTTTTATCTTTAGGAAAACAATGGATAGAGAATGAGTGTCAACTTTGTAATTTTTTATATGTAATGTAATAGTTATGGCCTAATTCTATAAAACTCTAAACCTGAAAATATCATTAATATAAATTATTGACATAACTGAAGATTATATAGTCATTTAGGATGGGGCCATATAAATACAATCTAACCATATGATGTATTTTTATCCTAGTGAATTTTTTTCTTTTTTATAAGGATTGGATGCTTTATTGTAAACAGATGGTAGATAGTATAAATAATTATTTTGATGTTTTAAGTGTTGGGGAAAATTACATGTTTCATGACTATACCATCTTAATCCACTAGTTCTTTTATATTAGTGTAAAATATATGTATTGATTTGACCCAATCATAGACAAAATCCAGTCACCAACCATGGGTGAAAACATAATAAAAATATCACATGATACAATTATTCATTATTCATTACTTTTCATGTAGTTAATAAATAATTGGGTATCATAATAATGTCTATTACTATCCTAATATATATTCAGTGATCAAATATTGAGAGGATATAATAATAATGGGAGATAAATAATTGGGTCAAATAGGTCACCTAGATTCACCCCCACTCAATCGCAATTGATTTCATATTATCGTGGGAACAAAAAGTAAAATAAAAGAAAACAAAAATTCTTCTACATATAACAAGATTTTATTATTAAAGTTTTTTATTAGGAAGATGTGAGGTTCATTTTAAAATATATTTCATTAAATCCTAATAATAAAAATTCATTTTTCACTCCCATTTTTACCAATATAAAGGTATTATCCATGACTCTAAAAAGAATAATAATAGAAATGCTAAGATGACAAGAAATTCATCAAAGGAGAATGAAGTTATGTCACTTATTTTAGGTAAGAAATTTGTTCATACATCTATTAAATCTATAAAAAATCAGACACTAGATGAATCAAGATCATATTTTAGGATATTGTGAAAATTATATCACATAGTGATTTTTAATTTGATGTTAAATATTTTCTTAAAAAAGAATTTTTGTGGTTCTCACATATATATATTCTTAAATCAATAGGATAAATGTTGGAATTCAAAACATGAGTTACAATCCATGAAATGATCATTCATTGGCTAATATGTTACAAAACGTCGACACTCTCACCGAACTGTTTGAAGCTAATAAGAAATTTTTATTAATTATGAATTAATATTTTTCTCTATTTAATGAATAGTTGAAAATATCTATTTGTGAGAATGTTTTGATTGAGAATGATTTTGTACAAGTTATCCATGCATTGTAAAATCTATAAATAACATCTATGACTATCAAAGATGATCAGTTGGGAAAACATGGTATGGGAATAAAGAATCATGAAAATTATTTATAAAAGGAAATTCAAGGGAATGAACAAAATTTAAAAATTTGAAAATTAAATATAAAGATAGGGTGAAAAAACATGAATAATAGAAGAAAAAATTAAATCTAAAATGACTATAGTTGTATTTGATTATCAAAAATATGGAAAACAACCATGGAGAATCATTAAAAACTGCTAAATATATATGTGTTACCCTAAATACATATTAATTACATTTTTTTAAAAAGAATCACGTTAGTGAAAAAAAATATATTCAAATCATCTCTTAATAAGTACAATGTAATCCCATAAGATAAAGTTAAACCATTATCAATTTAAATTAATTTTTTAAAATGAAAATCAATTTTATAGTTATATTTAAAATAATTTTTTTGATAAATTAGTATAACATTTTTTGGAAACTCACTAAGTCTTCAAGGATAGATTTGGGAATAAAATAAAGGGAGACACACTAAAAGGATCCCAAAACAATTATAATTTTGCAAAAAAAAATCTGAATCAAAATTATTTTGAGAATCATTAACTAAAGAAAGAGAAGAAAATAATTCGAATACTTATTGGTTATTGTAGGTGCCATTATTGGTTTGGGAATATGTCTATTTTGTGTTGGTAAAAAATTCTATCTTGTAAACATAGTAGAAGGACTGAATTTATGGGGATAAATTATTTAATAATGAATAATTCTAATGTACATATTTATGTTTTATTAGAAAATTGAAAATTGTTCATTATGAATAGATTGGATTTCTTGTATAATTTATATAAGATTCATAAAAAATATTTTCTATTATTAGTTAGTGTAAAATAAAATATCATCTAAAAAAGTCCTATATAAAATAATTATAGGAAAAAATAATGAAAGGAATAAAATTCTTCATTTGGTTATTAGAAAAAGAAAACTACTCAAAAAACAGTATCCAATATTAATATTCTAAGTAATGTAACACAAAAAAAACATATTCATTTATTTTGAAATAAAAGGTCACATCATATACTATGGAAGAAGATGTTATGAATCAAGATAAAAGAGGTAAATATTCAATAAATTAAAGAATCAATCCATGAAATGAATAATTTAATTTTTCTATGGAAGATCTTATAGGAAGTGTTAAATAGGTTCCCTATAATGGATAACTATAATGATACTTAAAACCTTTATTCTACACTACAATTATCTAGAAACCCTCCAATACAATTTATGAAAATTCTTTATTAAAAAATTATATTTTTTAATAAAAATGAGAAAACATCTTTTTCTTCACATTCCAAATGAAATATTACGAGAAGTGATTCAAAATAAAATTAGAAATCCATTAATTTTATTAAATAATTATTAACCATATGATCAAAAATATATTTAATTGGATATGAAAATAGTGAACGATTAAAATTTAATTTTCCTTACAAAGCAAAAAAAAATTCAATTCCATCAAATAAAAAATGAAAAAAACTATAATATTATTCATCCAAAAGAAATTCAGATTTATAATGTTAATGGATGTTCATGAATTAAGATTTATCCCCAAACTAATTATAAGATGAGATGGCTTTTCCTATTGACAGTCAATCCACAACCCAGTTTATCACAATAAACAGACTACTGAGCACTCACATTGTTACCATTTTCTATAGCTTTTTTCTTATTTTAGATGAAATTTATAGTGATATACAAAGTGTACAAACTAATTAAATGTATTTATTTTTATAAAAAAAAATTAATATATCCATCATGGATGACTTTTTGATACCTTCTCACAATATGTCAAATAGATTCTGAATTTTATACTTCAAATTTATTTTTGAAGAGAAAAATAACAATGATGAAGATTATTAGAGTGAATAACTTGAGGTAGAAATTACAAAAGAATGTTTATATATATTTTTTATTTCATAAACAAATCTAAAATTCCAGATATCCCTTAAAACTAAATTTCAAAAAATGAAAATCACTCCCCTATTCAAAATTGAATTTTATCCAATATATTTATTGTTAATATAAAATTGGGGGAAATACATTCTTGTAGTTGAATTATTTTAATGTTTTATTAAGTTGAGTATACATTATAATTTTATTGATAAATCTTTTTACATAGATTCAAAGAAGTGAAATTTTAGTTTTCAATAAAATAATTAATTTTAAATTAAAATGTGATGTCTAGTCCAATATCTCTTGTTTTCTACCACAACAATTACTTGTGTAAAATTATAGTTTGTTACTTACGTTCCATTACTCAGAAAAATTTGTTTTCATTAATCACTATTTTGAATTTTGTTATTCTCTCAATAATGATGGTATAAAATAAAAACAAGGTTTTAAAGATGACTATCTAGAGTTAATGCTATTAGATAACCCTTTCAGTAAATATAACTACTTTATATTTATTGTAAATTATAGAGTAAATTATAACTTTATGGAGAAATGGAATAAATATTAATAGTTATTTTTAAAGATACATTTAGTGGTAATGAAAAAAATTATTGAGGATATTGAAAAACACAAAGGATCATGTTGATTATATTTCATTTCAATAAGAAAATAAATATGTATTATCCCTTTGTGTTTTTAAAGAAGGTCCTTGTGAAGATGAGGAATGGTTTTACCCTTTATAATTGGGAATGGATTATTTCTTCGTGATGTTCCATTGGTTAAATTTATTTATGAAATTAGATATATAAATCTAATTGTTATTGATATGGATTGTACATAATCATGAAAAGTGATGATTATATTGTTTAAATACTATATAAAACACTGCTCATAATGTTCGAGAATCAAATTATTAAATGAAAAACTCTAGATCCTTGTTTAATGAAGGGATAACTATTTTTTTAATAATTTGTTGATGTACTATTGATCATGATATATGTTGTAAAAAGATAAAAAATATTTCTTGGATGAATGATTCAGAAGAATAATTTAGTTTAGTATTTGATGAGTCAATGGAGTTTCATAGAAATACTTATATAATTTTTCATATACTGCAAGATACATAGGAAATAGTGAAAATGTGGTTTAAGTGGGTTTTATAAATTCTCCAAGTTATTTTACAATTTTAGAACTAATTAGAAATTACATAAATATATTGGAAATGGTTTTGTGATTATATAATGATTTCTAGATTTTATGAGTTGAATTTGTATGTTTCATTATATTTGCATTCATACATAATTTTTTTTTGAAGAATAATTTTTTTTAAATAAATAGAAGTTCCTCTTTACACATTTTTTTTGTATATAATGGTGATGGAGAAATGGAAAAGTAATTGGACTTCTATGTATGAATAATATTCTATCATAATGATATGTAACATGATTCATTGATTTGAGTATTTAAATTCACAAGGGCATTATTTTCGCAATACACATCAGAGATGTGTAATATGATTTCTATAGAGTTAAAAGAATCTTAATAAAGTGTTGAGTTTCCGATATATTCATGTCTCATGTATGCATATGAATATTAAATATAGTAAATAAATGAAATTATATTGGGTGCATAACATTTAAAATAGTATGTTAATTTTTCTTATCCTAAATGGCTAAGTTGAAAATAATACACATGGTCCACTACAACTTCTAATATGATAAATTTTTTCAAAGTTAATAACATTATGATTTATCATATGATATTTTTCATTAGCATGAAATTTATTTTCTATATTATTAGGGAATGAATGTTAATGAAAATAAATATGTATTGTGTAATATAATTTGTACTCACTCGGTGATTCATAAGAAAACTTATTTCTTATATAGGGTTTATAATTTCATATTTATGGCATTATAAAGTATAATAAATGAATATAGTTGATGTTGAAGATATTATATATTAAATTAAATATCCAAAAAGAGATTTTGAATAAAAAAATGATGAGAATTCTGATCTGAAAACTATAAATAATAATATCATGCAGTTAAGTGTTCACAAAACTAACCTTCATGTTGAAGATAATTTTGGAATTTTGGGGAATTTAAAACTATGATTAAAATAACCATGCTGTAACATATTATTACTAAATTATTTTTTATCATTTTAAGGAAATTTTTCCTATAAAGTTTTCCTCTAAATAAGATTAAATTAATAAAATGGAAATTCATGGAATAAAAATGTAGATATGTAGTTGAGAAAAAGGAATATAATTTTTTTATCACGGTGTCATTGCCATATGGTGTGGATGAATAATTATTACTGAGAACCCAATTAGAATAATTGATATATATTTTATATATTAAAAAAATATAAATTATATTATCTCTGTTTCAAAAAATATATATTAGAATATGAAACAATTAGGGGAAGAGTGATATTCATAAAATTGATACTACTAATAATACTAAATATGATATTGTATCTGTGGGGGATGAAATATAATGGGATATAATATATCATTCCTTTGAGCATAACTCTCTGGGTATTAATTAAGAAGGTGAAACTAATGAGATTAAAAATAAAATATCTAGTAAATTGAGGCATAAGAAAAATAAAAATATTTGGGATCATAACCTCATCATGCGATACCATGTACTATAGAAGTTACATATGGTAAATGTGAATGGGGAAATGTTTTATGAGAGAAAAAAATTATAGTTGTTGTCTATCTATTGTGGAGAGAATTTTAAATTGATAATATATTGTCTTTTGAAGATCATTGGAGACACAATATTAAGAATGGACATAAATCCAAATACTGTATAATATCTAGCTTCATGGAAACTTATACTGTATAATTTTAATTTAGATATAAGGAATATCTATAAGAGGGTAAAGAATATGACTGGGTAATATGATTCAACTATTTTATACAATATCATCTAAGTACAAATTAGTGATAACATATTTGTGGTTGGGATTTATTAATGAAAAAAAGTAAAAAATGTTATAAATAACTAGTGGGATATAATAATATTTAGGAAATGTTAATGGGTATAATATGATATATACCCAAAGCACATGTAATCAGAACTTTGTATTATTATAATTTTTTACCTTAGTTGAACCTAATAATTTAAAGGATGTAGTAACATACCTTAAGAGAGAACCTTGTAAAAGATATCTTGTGGAACATTTTTTCATTATATATACATTTTTATGTGGCTAATGTATCCTAGGTAATTGTGAGATAATAAATTATCATCCAAACTGATAACAGTGGTTCATATGTTATGTAGGGAATATTAGATTCGAGAAAAATAATTTTGTCTATTAGGTCATCCTTCTTCCCCCTAACCCAACATAGGTCACTACACTCATTCAAAGGAAAAAAAAATTTGTTAAATTATCTTATGATTTTATCTCAAGTTTAAATTTTCAAAATAATCATTTATTTAAATTATTAACTATTATATTTATTAATGAATATAAATTATTCATTTTTTAATGGATGCATGCTTCATCTTAAAGAGCTAAAATGATTCTTATAAATTTTATATCTTATATATAAGGATTTATATGTTATGAATTGGGGAATAATCATTTGTATTCAACCAATATTATGATTTGTTATGTGAGTTATTATCTAGAAATAATGTTTGATTATTATTTAAATATATTAGGTGTTAGGATTGAATTGTTATTGAGGTATCTCTTGAGTATTAATTTTTGGACAGTGGGGCTCCAGTCCATACTAATCACTCTCATTAGGGATTAGGCTCTATCAAAAAAATATAGGTTCTAGCTACCTATGGTACAATGTTTTATTTTGTCAATATCTGGTTTTATACTATACTAATTTTTAACATGAATGGTTTCAATGTCCCCTATACAATGTATGAATTCAAATATGTGCAAAAATATTATTTTATTTTTCCATAAGTAACATATATAAAGATTTTTATAAAGCATTATACATTAATAATTTTTTAATATAATTTTTTAACGTATTGGATATTAAAAATAATTATAAGAAGATTTATTTTTAAAATAGAAAAAATGAGATAATATGGTAAAATTTTAAATCCCCTTAAAAGGTTTTTTATTCCTTTCCATGTAAAAACTTTTCAAGACCTCAATCATTTAACCTGTTAGGTTATTTTAAATCAATGAGCTGATGGATTATATTGTATAATAAAATTATGATATGGGTTTCCGTGATAGTATTGGGTGCCAATATTTTTTTTCATATTTTTGTTATACATATTTGGGAAACCCAAAATGTTTGGATACCCAAAGAATGGATTTGAGGTAATCCATTTTATTTATTAGTAAAATATTTGACTTCTAAACTATCCAATAGTGAAATGTCATATAATATTCATGATGTAATGAAAAAATAGAAAAGTGATTAGAGGAAACCATACATGACACATTTCTATGTGAAATGTAGATTTTAACCCAAATGGGTATGATGTGTTATAAAATGGGTCATCATTTTTAATTAGTGAACATTTAAAAAATCCTTATTAAAATATTATGAAACATGATAGTCGTATGGAAAAAGGTTCTATGTTAAATAAATTCCATAATAATCATTGAATATATCATTAAGATCAATTTTGGAGACGAAATAGATTAATAAATGATACATTATGGACTACTAAGAGAACTTCATAAATGTTATTTCAAATGAAATGAAATTATATATGTTAGAGAAAACACTTTTTGAGCAAAACATTGTTAAATTTTTTCTAACAAATGAATCTTTATTCTTACAAGAAACATACTGAAGATTTTTTAGATTTTTATAAAGGCATTTTTTGATGTAATATGATCAAAAGAACATTATTCTCTTCCCATACATGAAAAATTATAGAGTAAATCAATGAATTAAGAGAATATAGAAATATTTTATGGGTTAATATTGACAATTATTTCATTTCATTGTTACTACCAAAATAGATTCAAAAATATATTTTGAAATAATAAATGAATTAGATACATAAAGTTTTACTCGATCACATCAATGTGTTTATCATGGTATGGAGGATATAGATGAACAAGGATCTAATATTTTGATGAAATTATTAATATGTAATGTTTTAAGATATAATAATAATTGTTGAGGTTCTAATTAATGGGTTTTAGAAAGGATAACTCTTATCTAACAATTTCATAAAACATCAACCAAACCCAACATATAATAGGGACTCACCCGTTCATTTAAAACAATAATAAAATAAATAATTTCATTCAATTTCTCAATAAATCTAAATCTATCCATTATCAAGACCATAATCTTGATTGAAAATAATATGAGATATCAAATGGGATGCTTTCTCTTATAGTATCTATGGTCCCTGAAAATATCTCAATTTTTTAAACGATATCTTTGATGCCATAATAAACTTGAACCATTGGTTTAAAGGGTTAAATAAAATGAGGCCAAAATAGTTATTTTCCTTGAGGGGTTTCTATATGTCTAATAAACATCACACACACAAACTAAGACCCAATTTTAATAGGCCATATATCAAAACCCCTTGGGAACTAAATGGTAATCCTATTAAATGGAATAATTCATAAATTTTTAATAGTTTAGAACACACTATAACCATTATATATTTAATTTTTAATGATTAAAGACCTTTTAATAAAGGTCCTCAAGTTTATAGTCATATGATAATCAACCTAGAATGATATATTAATGTTTTTGAATAAATATAAACTCCACATTATTATATAAAAATTAGGTTGTATCTATAACACAATGTTGTGGTCACATTTCTCACAATATAGTGTATCCTTGATTAGAACAGGATATGGTTGAAAAACCCGCAATATGGGGGTTTCTTTAATGAAAATTTCCAACACTCTACCAATATCATGAAATCCACATTGATTCTGGGCATCTTTACCATTTTACAATTATATATAAAAACATTGAAACCACATCTAGAAAACCATTTGGATACCTTACAGAATATACCTTTTTCAAAGTCAATCATTATTTTTCACTACATGATACGCCATATGTAATAAAATATTAAATAACTATAATTTATAATATATCCTATAAAACACATTATGTGTATCCATCAATGATTTTTTTAAACACATTTTTGAAAAAAAATCCACATTTAAATAGCCACAATGTGTGCTGCTATAGCCTATTAAAGCAATGAAAACAAGTTTTATTTTTCAAATTCATATATAGAAGAAAAATTTGGCCTCTGATAAATAAAAAGAAACTCATGATATAAAGGTATCTTCTGTGATCTCTATAAACCACAAGTATCTCCATATATGGGCCCCTAGTTATATCATATACATGAATACATGATCATAGAATCACATTGTTTAAGATAATAATCAACTTATAGACATGTGGTATGTCAATTCTATATTGACTTCTCATACATTATTAATTTTTAGAAAATAGATTACCTAGATGTATGAACACATCATATTTAATTAACCAATTAATGTGAGTATATCACATGACATTCATGTAAATAATCTATAACATCACATGCACCTTATTTGGGTATGTCCATAGACATATTCATTTTATCTACACAAAGGGAAAATATTTCATAAATTACTTATGAGATGATAAACTCCATCTTGGTTATACCCCAACTAGTGAAATGATCTAAAACATAACTAGTCATGCACATATTTCCTCATCCTCATGGATGGCATAAAAATAGTATCAAATTATGATGGTTATCATGATATTCAATTTTCATGAATTAAGTGTGGGGATTAAATATGTAGAGTTCACCGCTAATATAATAAATACATTTGGTATGTCACGCCATGTGGAATTCTTGGTGGGTCCTCTACTGCATAAAACCTATTTTATAACTCATTAGTATGTTTTATATCTCTATATTAATTCTTACCTATACCAACCATAATGTTTCATCATAACCTACAATACTATATAATAATTATTGGTCATATATAACTCAAATTTGTACCTTGAGAGGTTAATTATCATCATAGTTAATGTCATATATACACCTAACATGAAGGACTGAAATTTTTTTTAACTCATTTTATATCAATTCATAAAATCTTATAATAAAACATGACTAATACCTGAATAAGTGGCCATGTAATCATATCCTATATAATGCACCTCCAAGGAGGACTTATGTCGGTTTTAATTTTATTATTTCTTAGAATCGTTGCCTAATTATGTAATTCATGGAATATATTTATTTGATAATTGGATAAAATCACCAAATAAAATCTTTTAGTGAGTAACAATTATAAGAATTTATTTTAAATAATGGTGACAGTATGAATTATATTCATAATATTAATCACTTTTAAAACATTATAAAAACTCATTTAAACCACAACATAAAATATTATGATATTAATTACATTTTTTTCAAACAATTAATATTTTTATTCTAATTTAAACCACTATGGAAAATTTTTGTTTAAAATTTTATTTCAAATGACGTTGAAAACAAAATTAAACTCTTTATGTTGATTATTATATTTCAACGCATCATAAATTTTTTAGGGCATAAATTTTCATTCACCTTCCATTTAACTAATTGAAACATTAAATTGATAAAAATATAAACTATCAAAGTCAAAATATACTCCTATTCACTTCTTAACATTTTTATTTAAAAATAATAATTCAATAAAAATATGTTGTAATAGAAAATAACAACTCTTTCATATAGTTTTAATATTTATAAATTAAACAATATTATCGATATTTTGAATAGCATTTTATGTGTTGAAATTTTTATTTAAAAAAATTATACATTATTATTTAAAATGATAAATTGTTTTAAAAGAAATAACACTTTCCATTATATTTAAATCAATATTTTGAATAAACTCTTTTATTCAATATTAATTATATTTATACACTTATTATTTTCAACCATGTGATGGAATGACATCAAATCTCAGACCATTTGTATAGAAACCCCATATTTTTTTATAAAAAAAATTCAATAATAATACATTTATTAAAAAGAGTGAAAATTGAATACACGTACTTTATTTTGATCTATTTGTTCTTTAAAAAAATCTATTAAAAACAAATCCCCAATGTATATATCCCTCGATTCATCCATTGAATTTATAATTTCATGTAGTGAGATTTTATCCTCTAATATTTTTGAACACCTATATATATTCACAATAAATTATGAATGTATATTTAGTATAATATACCTATCAAAATAATAAAATTTATTATAAAAAAACCACCCAAAGTGGACTATATATGGTGTTTATTTCATCAATTTAAGTATTTTGTGTATTTTATCCTCTAAATTATAGTTTTACTATAATTGAAACACTAAAAAAACATGGAATATAATTTACATTGATAAAAGGATGGTCTGGCCTCTCCAAAACCTCTCTTATTTTACTTCTAGAAAAATCAGTCACCCTTTACCTAATGTGAAATTATCATAAAACATGATCTTACACCTCCCATTTCATACTCTATAATGCTCAAAATATTGATGAGATCATATAATTTTTTATTGATTTAATTCGTTTTTGTTTTTTCTATAAACTATTATAATTATTTTATAAGATATTTTAAAATTAATTAGACTGAAAAATCAAGAATGATAGGTTACCCCAATCTTTCCAATTCATTTAAATGCCAAATCATATTGATTACATGAATTCATAAAAATGTAACCCTAGGTATCATACATCAAAAGATTGATTTTGAAACATTATATCTATTATCTATATAATATTTATAATTTTTCGTTTTCATGTTGTATATAATTAATTCATTTATATTATTATATGAATTTTGAATCATGGTACCCATAGAAAAAAATCATTTTAGATACATTAAAAAACTCAATATGATTCATAACATAACCATATTTCTCTTCTTTATTAGATTCATTAGCATATTATTTGTTGATAGGATTATTCTATAACACATAAGATTTTATTTTTTGATTGTGAAATATTCTTATGTTTTTATATCAATTTTTATATTTTCATCCATTGATCCATTCTTTTCAAGGGTTTATCTTAAATTAAATTTCAATATTGTTGATTTTATTTTATCAATAAAATAATATTTTATCAAAAGAGTATCATGTTTCATATTAATTCAAAAAGTATAGTTTTAAAATTTTACCCCACAAAAAAATTACTCCTTTAGTTTTACATTATATCCATTACTGGTATGAGATATATAATTCACTACTTTTTGGGTTTCTTTTGTGTATAACCCATTAATATTTAGTGTTATATAATGTTAAACCACTATCAAGAGGTGTAGATTTTGTGGTGATGTATTAAAATTTTCTCAAATGTAAAATTAACCTATACGGATAATTAGATTATTGAACAAGTTAATCTTGAAAATCCCCCCTCTACATTTTAAACATAAATTTGAAAGAACATTAAACACATTAATTTTTATATCATTCAATAATAATAGGGCTACAAAATCCTTGTTGTTTATGGGGTATGTTTTTGGCATAGATTTTTTCACTTGTGTATAAAACTGATTATATATTAGGTTTATAGGGTTCATACTATACTAATTGCCTACAATAAATATTTTAGAGAATTAGTTATCTTAGGGTTTCCTCTATATACTCTTCTATTGGAAAATAAAATATCTCCAGATAGGATGGGATTAAATTATACTGGTATCATCCACTCTGTAAGGATTCTCCATTAATTGAGTAAAATCACCCATTATTTTCTAGATTATTCAAAATTTATATGTATCATTACATGAGGCCTTCATTGTATAAATTTTTTACTTTTATTAAAAAATTAAATATTCCGACTATAGTAATATGGGGATTTACTCACCAGAATATATACATGTGGTTTAATAGTAAGAACATATTTGAGCCTTTTTGATATCCAGCTGAGCCATAAATTTCCTAAAAAATTTCATTCATCATCAATTAAAATGATTTAAATGGACTCACATTTTATCACCTCTTGAGTCTCTTTATTCAATAGTGTCAAAAGATATTCAAAAATGGATCATCTTTTTTTATATTCATAATTTCATATTAGTTCAATAAATATGGCCTTGTAGAAATAATTTTTCTACTAATTTAATTTTTTTAAGAAAACATTAAGCACCTCTGATGATATCCCAATCAATAGTAATCATTAAAACCTTTTTGAATCTCTGCATCAATAATCTACATGTACTCCCGTAAATTATAGATATCATCACAAACTTTCCTTCACTAATTAAGGATTTTTTATTGTCCAACATATCATTGTTATAAATGGTTTTAACATTATATAAAATGTAAATCCCATTTTTTTATCTACCAGTATTTGATATTCCTTAGTCTTCAGTTTATATATTCCAATAAGTCTTTTTATTAAAAAAATATAAAACACTTATAACCATTAGTTCTTCAAAAAACCCTAAAATGATTTTTTACCTTCCTATTAACAACTAGCATTTCACTAAACCACATTAAAACATTGAATTTTAGTATACAAAATTTAACATCCTCTGATCATCACAATAGATGAACACTCTGTAATCAACACATATTATTAATACAAAGATTAATCATTAAATCTTCCATCACTTTGGAATTACCATTATCCAAACTCACGATCATGTCTAGCATCATGAAATCTAGGCTTCCTTAGATGATAGTTTTCATTTAATTTATGAATTAACTTATCATGTGATTCTTTAAATTATATGACATCTTCCACTGATATTCATCACATGGTTTTTATTTCTCTATCATCCAGTAAAATTAAAATTCATGATTTAAGCACATATTCTATATTTATTGAATGTGGTCTCCTTTTATATGACTCATAAAAGAATTAAATGAATTTGAAAAAATTTAAGAATGGATAAATGTGGATCCCAGTATTTTTCAATTCATTACTTCTTATACAACTCATGATCCTTATACTGATTCATTATTGAATTATATAATGTACATTAATATCAAATTTTTGATCTATCTATTTATCAATGTATCTTTAAATTATCTCAACATTAATCACACTACTCAAAATAATTTTTTTATATTTTTCATAGAATAAACATTAAATAATTATATTACATTGAGAATAGAGAATCCTCTAATAGGTACCCAATTATTTTTTCAATTGTCATAATATAATTCATGGAATTAATATTTCCTTCAGAAAATACCTTCCAAATATATTAAAATAATCTCATTAAAATATTCTTATATTTAACTTATGTGATATAATCATCAAAGATCCTTCGAAACATCCACTAAATCCATCATATTTAGTCCTCTAGAAAATTTTCCTTCATCTAAACACAAAACATTAAAAGGTTCTATATTCGAATGTTAACAAAAAATATTTTCTGAAAAGTAGTAAATAAGTCAAAAAAACCTTCAAATATCCAGGGGTTTATTAATCACTTTTTTGATTTATTATAAAAAATTGGCATCTCTTCAAAATTATTTTATTTATGTCAAACCACACCCTCTATAAAATAGAATATATTTGAAACTATATAGATGAATAAATAATGGTATTTTAGTGAATTAAATCCCTCAATATGAATAAATGTTTTTGGATGTTGGATAATGATGCACTCCCCCTCAATCATCCACCCTAAATTTCATCCCCTTTAGGATACTTAACAAATACGTATTTTCAAAAAATATAAATATTATTTAATTAAAAGTTATCTTAATTTGATGAATGATTACCAATAAAAGTGGGGGAACTATATTTAATCTACTAAGTGATATGGAAAGGTTGAATATGATTTTTATCCTTAATTATTAAAATATTTCACTTAGTACAACATTTGGAAAACATAAAAATAATTTTATTTGATGGAATATATTCTAAATTAACCCCTTAAGATGTAAATATTTCATTTAAGAAATGATACATGATGACTGTATTATTAGATCTAATGTTATTTATCAGGTTCATTGAAAGTTAAACTAATTTTTTATTATAATATGTGTGTTTCAATGTATTTTCAATATTCATCATTATGTATTCTGATTGAACCTTCATAAACATAATCTAAATACAACATGAGTGGAAACACTATATTTCGATTTCATTATGATTTATGTATCCAAATTTCTCTTCTTACTATTCAAAATAACGCAATATTCATCATTAAAAAATTTCCCTCTTGTTATTTATTTCTGGTCATTAGCCTATTCATCATTTATGTACCATATTCAATTAAATGTATCATATCATTCATACATTAAAATCTTATTTCATTTTCTTTTTAAATACCTTATAATCATCTTTGAATCTATAATATTATCGATATTTAAGCCCCTTTGATATATTTTATATAATGTGATTGTATATAAAATATCTGCCCAAAATGCAATATATAATAAATTTTGGACTAAATTTTGATTTTAATTAACTAATTATTACTCAAAATTACACTAATTGAAAGATGTGTCTCAACTTCCTTTGAGTATTCTATACTAAATTTCATCTATGGTTCCAAGATGTAGTTTTCTGGTTAATGTAATGTGTAACATTTTTAAAAAAACATGTACAACAAGAAATAAACTCATGTTCTTGATAATTTCAATTTCATTTTACATTGTCATTTTCTATAAAAACTCTTCACATGAATGTTCCCTATTAGTGGTAAATTTTATATCACTAATGTGAAAAATGAAAATCTGTTTTTTGAAACATACCTCATTCATATATAATTTTGTTCCAACATTTCGCTAATATATAATTAAAAGTTTTATGAAACTATCCTGATTAGAGTACCCTAATCAAATATACAACTTCAACCCATTTAAATCATTCGTTAGTTTACAAACCATGATTTCATATTAATCAAGTAAAAAACCTTCCAAATGATCAACATACAATTCTTCTTCAAATTTTCCATTTCAGAATAATGACTTCACATCTATTTGACAAGCATTTCACGGTTATTTAATATAAACCTCAATAAATATTATAATGGTTTCAAGTATATTAAACATAATAAATGTTTATTCAATGTAAAATTATTCCACATATGAATAGACATTGCATACTAGACTAGATATTTTTCCTGAAACATCTCCTTTCTCATTCAGCTTATTCAGGACACCCAAATAGTCCAAACACATCATTACCTTCTAGACACAGGAAAATACATGAAGTATCTTTTTAATTGATAAAAAAACTCATTTTTTTGGTATTCAACAAAACATTATGTCTAGTGGATTAAATAAATTATTTCGGAACAATCTATATCAGATTTTTAGTTCTAAAATTCCTTCTTATCTGGACAGTGAATTCATGAAATCTAATAACATTACTCAATGCTACATAATTATTAAATTTTTTATCTTTTATAATATTTATTCTATCATTATGGAATTCCCTACTGAATTGTTATCTTCATTACCCTATTTAAAATCATATTCCCTTTATGTGTCTCTTCTAGTTGTAGTGACTAATTCTTCCATTAATCTTATGGATTCATACAAATCTGTTATCTTTGATTTGTGGGAGTATTTTTAGTAACTTCTGAAACCTAATATTACAAAATTTGTAGCCTCTTTCTTTAGATGAGAAACATCCAAATATTACTCAGTATATTTTTCTTCCAATTTTTATAATTTTTTTATTATTACTAATTATGGGAAACTAAATACATTAAAGTATTTCACTATAGGTTTTTCATATACCAAATATCATGTTATTTTTTTGTAAATATTTTCCTCAAAATACATATATGATAAAATTTGAATTTCTATCCATATATTTTCTATCTACGATATTCAATTAGATTATACTCATCCAACATAGACACCCAATATCAATAGAAATTTTCTTTTTCTTTTTTCTAATCTATTTTATTAAATTACCATAATAACTATACTAATGTATTATCCCATGATTTCAAAAATACACTTCAAAGAATTTATTGGTAAAATAATTTCTTTTATAAATTCTCAACTTCAGAATATATTTTTATTGTTCTTTATCACCCTCCAAATTTGATATTTCAAATATTTCTAATGTTTTTTACTTGTTTTTTTGTGAATATCACCTTAATCATCTATGTGTAGTAATGAATGAAGGACAGAAAGTAGAGATCACATTTTTTATATTGACATTTCATTGGTCTTTATAAAATATAAAGAATATGTTCAATTGTTCTGGTATATTAAATTTCATCAATTTTATGAATTTTGGGATTCATTCTCTCTTTTTGGTATGATTGATTGATTTTCACTTTTTCTCTGATCATCTGGTGAAATTTTGATACTATATATTCCTTTGATATTTTACTTTAGATTTTCTAACCCAGATGGCTGATTTATCTATGTAAAAGATAATTTTAATAATTTATACATGTATAGCACAATATACATGTGTTTATAATCTAAAATTGTTTCCTTCATTTTAGATTCTTATCTACAGTATTTTTCCATTCATCATGCATTGGATGATATAGTGGTATTTAGAAAGAAATTTTTACCCACCATCACAAAACACTCACAACATTCTTATCTTAGGCTTGTGTCCACCAAAGAATAACATATATATTGATGTTAACTTCCAATAATATATTATAGTTATACTCCTTAATTTTATTTTCCAAGCACTATATTTCTAAATCGAATAGATCCTCTCTTATTTGTGTCAAAATCATTCAAAATTATCATGCCACCTCTCATTTGTGAATAGTATCTAATATTATATATCCATATATTTAATGTTTTAGATATATTTCATGGAATATTTGAATAATATTTTTTTTATTTAATCATATATTTTATAGATTTAATTTTATGTCATCGCATTGAATAGTTCCTAGAAAAGAAATCATGCAATCATTTTTATAGTGACCTGACTGATCAGACCATTTTCACACATCTTTGAAAAATCTAAAACATTTTTGATTCAGAATATTTTTAAGTCTTAATTTTCTATCGTTTTAGTTTTTCAATATCTTCTATGAGTTTATTGAATTTAATTTATATTTTGATAAGTCTTACCATGACTCATTCGTGATGTGTATTAATAATATGATATACAAATAAATATAAAATTTATGTTTAGACATTCTAAAAAACAACAAAAATGCTAATTATAAATGTTTTTTTCATTAGTGACATTAAAAAATCTGACAAAATCATCTACTAATGTTTCTGAAAAACATTGAAAAATGAGGTGTCTCTAATTTAAGAAATTTTATAAATTTCTTCATTTAGAGTCATTTATTAGTGTCTCTGATTTAGAGACCTTTACAAATTTCTCTAATAGGAAACACCACATTTTATGACGTTTTTTTAGAAAGGTCAGTAAATAAAAATTGATAATTTAGTGATGTTTTTAAAGGTTTATAAATTATTGAAAATATAATTAACAAAAATGTTTGATAAACATCAGTAAGTGACACCTCATTTTCTAACATTTCCCAAAAACAATGGTAAATTTTTCTTTTAATTCTTATTTTTTAAAATTGGTAATATATTTTTCTATAAATGTTAAATAAATATTATTGTAGGGAACACCAAAAATATCCATTTAATCTATGTTCACAGTAAATATATATGTATGGTGAACCTAGTATTACATAGATAAATATTACATCATTTTTATGGATGTTCAATAAATCTCAAAATAATACATTCACTAGAACGATAATGGGTTAGTGTCTATGGGGACAAAAAACCAAATCAACTCTGTCTTTTGAAATATCATCAGCATCAAAGAAATATTTTTTCTTATATATTGCCCTTCTCATATATATTAATAACTAACACCATTCATTATATCTTGGGGAAATATAATCATATATGAGGGTGACATCACATTAACAGTAAGGGTAAACCTGGGATAATCATTTAAATTTCATATGTGAGCATAATTCAAGAATAATGGTGTTTAATCTTGATCATAACATATGAAATTCATACAAAATAATTCATAGATAATAAATCTTATGTCATGGAATAAAATATTTTCATAAAAAAAATTTAATGTGTAAGAGTTTGGAATCATTAACAATTAATCGTGGTCTGTGCTAGAATATGATAAGCCTAACAATATTTCCCAATAATGCAGTCCAATCTTAATAATAGAAAATAATTTTTTATTTAATGATCATAGGTCATCATAACATTGTGTATGTAAACCTATACAGGTTTGGGTTGACACCCTAACCCCATATCATTTATTGGGAATACACTAACATATTAGATTGTGTTCACTCTACATTCCCATTAATTATATATCGTCAAATATAAAGTTTTGAAAAATTTAATAAAGGGATATATAATTCATGTATGATTAATCATATAATGAAAACAAATATATGTGTCCTACAAGATCATAAAAACATTTTTTATTTCATTATATTCAAATTAACCCATGGGAATAAAATGGGTTTCAATATAAAATCCTTAAAATATTAGGATAAAAAACCATATAGAGAAATAAATTTTATTACAAAATAAGTTTACATCCCCTATGATGAATAAAAATCCTTAAAGGATGAAAGCTTGATGAAAAATAATATTTTAAACTAATTTGAAATATCCTTTACAAAACAACTGAAAGAATGCTTTTCTTTTATAATTTTCTTAAAAAAGTAATTACATGGAAAATTGGAATAGTATTTCCCTTGTAAATCCATTTAATCATATATTGGATTTTTTTTTAAATAATGATCTTGTAACCAAAAAAATATATTTATTTGGAAAACAGTATAAAATTATTCCTTTCAAACTCTTTTAAACATTCAAATATAACTCATACCGAAAACATTGAAGAAACTAATTTGAAAACCATTGAAAATTAAGTAAAATATAGTTGGAAATTAGATAAAAAATAAATATTGAAAAAAATTACATTCTTGGAACATTTTATAGAATATTTGTATGAAATAAAAATATCCCTAGTATAAAATAATAAATAAGAATGTATACCCTTAAGAACATTATTTATATCTTTTGAGTATCAATTATGGGAAAATAAAAAAACCTAAAACCCCATAAATATAAATGGTGGATTAAATTAAATGTTTATTAAGAGAGGTAATATAAAATATTTCTAATTGAAGTTTAAAAAATAACAATCTAAATTAAAAATGAGACTGTGACATAAACCCTCACCACGCATCCCAAATTGCTTAATACATGCTCTAACCACCTGTATAATAAATTTATATTTATTTTAAACCAATATAATAATTATATTCTAACTTATATTATTATATATTATTCACCTATAGTTTATAATCACCCATTTATTGATAATTGTCCATTAAAATCAATATTATGTTACATACTGCCTCATTTACCATGAATGTTTCATTTTGTTGATTTTGATCATTACAACATTATATTTTTTAATTTAAAAATCAAATAAATTTAATATATGCAATATTTAACCATTATATTAAAAATTATATAAATCAATTTTAATATTTGATGAAAAATGAATTACATTACTTCATGGAGGTGGTAGTTCGAACGTGTGGATGAATAATGTTTTCATTCTTCAATTGATGTAAATAAAGAAAGGTAAGATAATTTTAATGTTTTCATATTCATAATTATATCATAAATATCAAATATATTCATTGAATATATCAAAATAACCTACCATGTGGGGGGTGAAGAACATTAGAACATGTCGGTTCATGGAGATGGTAATTTGTATGTACGCGTGAGTAATGCTTTGGTTTTCCATTAGATGGAAAGATGATAGATAATGGTTGTACCATTAACATACTAAAATTTCAGTATAGTTAATATATTTATCCAGTAAAATTTATAATGGTACATAATATTTTGAGGTGGTGGATGAAGAACGAATAAAGAAATTGTTCGGTAAGGACAACTACCTCGTCATTCAATATAATTCTTTTTCTTATATATTATGCCTTCATTGGATAGTATTTTGACGATTCCCAGACCTATAGAGAATGAGAAGCAATTTTTGTAATATATTTCAGTATTCCATGGATGCAATATTTTTCTCATAGTGTGTTAAAAAGTGAGAAGTGGATTTTCTATATTATAAATTATTGGAGAAGAACCACTGTAAATATTCAACATTTAAAAATATTATAAATTAATATTCATGGTAATATTGAACCAAATTTACATGATTTTTAAGATAGTAGATCTTTGTTTTTAAATTGACAAAAATAATCATATCTAAATAGTTTTTAGTTATATGTGTATCTAAATAACGAATTTTCTCTCCCTTGTTCAGCCTCTTAACCCTCACCATGTTAAAAATATTGTTTCCACTATATGTATTCATCATAGATAAAAATTAATGTGATGATATTAACTAATATTTTAATTTTTTTTCAAATATAAAATATAATTTTAATTATTCTATCCCTAGAGGTGGTAGATGTTAATTCTTTCACCTGTGTGCAAAATGTGTAAATTCAATTTTTAGAAAAATGTATTTTAAGTATAAAAATGATTTTATTCTCATTCATTTCATTTTAAAAAAATATTATTTTTCATTTATTTAATTGAATATATTATCTAATAATTTTTTTAATGACACTTATAAATAGGGATAAATTTATTTTTTTTATCATAAATACACATTACATGCCATAAACTGTTTTTAAAAAAATTTCAATTTTTACGTCCAAATGACAATATATTCATTTTTAAATAATTGATAGCCAATTTATGAAGGATTACTCATTTAACCATAATTTTATAGTATAATTTTCCATATTTTAAATATTTAAAATAAAATAAATGCATTTTCAAGAAATATATTTAAAATACTATTTATATAAAAATTATTTTCTTCTTGCCATGAATTACAAGACTATAATTCCTCCTCATTTCTCAACAAAACATTATTTGTTGAATTTTACCAACTTAATTAATCTGTATATTAATTAATTAATTTTCTACATTAAATAATTCATTTTAAACATTAGCTCAGGGTTTGGTGCATCAGAAGATATGAAATATATTCTCTTTATTATAGAGAAAAATATTGTAAAATATTGGGGTGTACCATTCTACCCACAAACCATATTAGGTTTTTATTATAAAAATTATGTATTTATAATTAAAATATATGAGGATAATCTTACCTCATTATAATATTGGGTTCCTAAATCACTTCATTAAATTTTATAATTTCTTCATAAAACCATTAATATGCGAGTTGTCTAGATTTATGGAAATTTATCTCTATGATCCAACATTTATAATAATTCATACACATAAAAATGATCCTAAATTAGTGATACAAACTCAAAGTTAAGTTCATGTAAAGTACCAGGTACGTACATCTTTAGAATAGGAACATTGACAACATCATGAGCATGGAAGAGGTTCTATAGATGTTCCAACAGATATGATACTATCTCAATATGATCAACAATCTCCCAAGGTTTGATATATATAGGAATAAACATCCCCTTTATTATCAATATCATAACATTATTCCAATTATATATTAAAATGAATACATTCCCACTCGCATTAAATTCTAGATCGTGTCAACAGTTATTACAGTAACACTTTTATCATATCTGAGCTTCCCAGATGTGTTGTTGAATGGATTTAACATTCACTACCATTTACATAGATATATCAGGTCCCAATAGCTTCCTTTCCCTAAATTAATCCAATCATGTTCGAGTAATGAAATTTTATCTATATATGCCTTCATAAAGATACATCTAAATGTTATAGTGGAATCTATTATTATAGTAATATTCAACATGAGAAATTTATTGGTCCTCAAATCCTTTTAAATATAAATAGAAATATCTAAAAGTATAGGTTAGGGTTTAAATAGTTCTCTCTAACTCTACATCTATCAGAGGATGATATATAGTACTATAGTTCACCTTTGTGTTCATTTCTTGCCGATGAATTATCCAAAACATCTAGTTAAACCTAAGATCTCAATTAGATGCGACTGAGATTTATATTCAATGGAACCGTACTACATTATTAATGTATTTAATAGAATGTTAGTTAAGGGAAAAATCATCTCAAATATCAATGAGTAGTCTTGACTTCATTAGATGATTGAGTATAAACTACACATTTTTATGGAATTTATATGTCTTCTGGAGTCCTACTATAAAATCCACAGTGATGTTTTCCTATTTAAATATAGCCTTGAGTAATGGATGTATAATCCTTTTAGATATATTATGTTCAAAAATAACATGATTACTTACTATGAATATATATAAATACTTTATAATATTTCTCTTTATATACCCCCAATGAAAAGTATCATTGAGATATCTATTCATATTTGTACTTGTAGGATTGATAGGTAATGATGATATATGTTTTCCATCCATTAGTTATATCTTCAATTTTGGTATTTATGGGACACATACTCAAAACATGAACCAAATAATTCCATCACTATCATAGAAAAATTCACTAACATTCTTTATATTCACATTTAGATCCACATACTCTCTCTTCTCCTCTTAATTCATCATATAAATGGATGGTTGAACCTTTATCTGAGAAAGATAGGATTTATAACCTTTATTCCAAATTTAAACATCCATCTACAATAAATCAATAAAAATTATATCTCTTTAGATCCTTATCATGGAAAATATGTCATGGTCCTTCAAACTCAAAGCATCAACTACCTTTTTCTCCTTCCCGTAGTGGTAATGAATTTAGAAATGATAATTTTTAATTATCTATACACATTCCTCTATTTCGAATTTTACTCTTTATATATTAATTTATGCTTCAAGATTTTATGATCGGTATATATATATATATATATCCTTCGTCAAATAAGATAAATTATCCTTTTTTTCAAATAAAAATTTTCAAATGACATCTCTAAATCACGAGTTGGGTAATGTTTCACATAAACAATTAATTGGACTATGGAATATGAAACCACCATGTAATTATTATTAATAACAATTAAAGGTCCCTTATTTTATACACTACTATAGATCTAAAAATATTCTCTACTTTATGATTATTTGAGAGATTATCTTTAGTTCCTTGATATTCTATTCATCTTCCTCCGATCAAATGAAGAAGAATCCATTCTCTGTAAACTTGGTTAGATCATTTAATAGCTATGATATATTTATAAAAAAGACTCAATATTATAAAAACAATAAAATAAAACTATATATGTCAATTACAACAATTTTTTGGGATAATGTTTTATATCTTCCATCATTGAAGGACCCACTGAAATTCGTCAAATTATAATCAGTTGACCGAACAATTAATCATTCTTGATCCAAAATTCATGAATACTATATTTTGTATAATGTGTGCACCACTATTTTTAGTTATTTATCCTTATCAACCTTTAAGGTTGTATAGAATTTTATGAGGGATAGATAATAACGTAGTTGAGATGGTGAGTTTGGTGTAGCATAAATAACCTACAGTACCTCCACCAGCTATCCAGTAGCATCCACTATCCACCTTCTAGGATCCAATAGTCAATCAATGGATTCTGAAGATATTCATTATGGTTATAGATCCCATAGATTAGTTTGTGGGGATCATAGGTAGAATTGGCACAAAAAAGTTGTCACCGGCTCATTGGTGGCATCTAACAAATCCCATTAGGGATTCTGAGTTTTATATGAATTTTTTGAAAAAAAACTCCCTCTTGTAAAACAATAACAACCCCCACATTTCAAAAATATATATTTCATATTGTAATATTAATATTAATTTCAAAACATATTGATCCATTCCAAAATCATATAGGTTTCATGCCTTTGGAATCATGGATACATAAATGACTATTTTAAAAGTAAACTACATCATATCCCATGATGTTCTTCAAAACAAGTACCATTCCTTAAAATATCATGAATAATACATTTCCTAAATAGTTTTGGAAAGGATACATATGATAGGGGGAGATCATATGATTAATAATGGTAAATAAAGGAGATCTCGACATACCTTGATCATAAGGGTATGATAAATTTAGAATAACCTTTTAAAACAACACATTATATATCGTTGACCATAAACATGATTCATGTCATAAATATTTTCAATTTTTGAGATATGAGTCTTATTTTAATCTAATAGCATGATCCATGTGGACAAAATACATTCATACTAAAAATAATTATGTAATAAATATAAACATAGAAAATAATTTTGTTAGTAGTAAAGGATTATTTAAATGAATATTATAGTTGAATATGATCACTTTTCCATCCATCATATTTGAAAAGGTTTACTCCACATACTATCATAGCAGGTAGAGTCCCTTAATAAACTAGGTTCACTACCCTACTATTCTTGTTAATAGCACGAGATATCAATATTTCCCTAATGAATTGGAGGTCTGTATATTTTAGGTCCCATCCATCACATAATGGAAATAATTCTAATTTGTGCCACAATATCCTAAAACATTCATCATATCATAACCCTTTGAATGAAAATGTGTTATATAAACATTTCAATAATGAATAACCCATATAAAAGAAATTAGTTTCATTATTATTTCATAATTTCCTCAAAGACATACCTTTGGAAAAGTAATGGGATTCATAAAAGAGTATCCACCGCAAACCATCTGGAGAAAAAATAAGGATCGTATCATTGAGGCACATCCTTATTAAAATAAACATAATATCTATGTGTGTCATATTATATTGAAAATTATTTTTAATGATATGTTTGAAAATCTGAAGATAAAAATACCATTTTCACTTTAATATCACTTATTTAGAACATAAATAATTTCAAAATTGTAATGAAATATTTTTATTTGAATATAAACTTAAAATATGTGAAGTAATAAATAAAAAATTTAGTGGATATAATTAATTTACATTCCATGTCTATGATAAAAATTATTCATTTCAAATATTTGGAAGAAATTTAAATGTACCTCATTTTGAAAATAGTAGGAATATTATTTTTAATCTATTTGGATAAAAGAAAAACATGTGTAAAAATTTAATTAAAATATCATTGGATGATGGTAAAAACATTAATTAAATAATTTTTAGAAAAAATCAATATAAAAGAAAAATGATTTTCAACCAAAGAGGGGAATAAAGACAGTTGTTCTTAAATATTTATTTTGATCTCATACGTACATATAGAGGGTAAAATTAAAGGAAAAAATTTAATTTTTATAATTAACTGTATGACAAAAAAATCATTTTATTTATGAGACATTGAACATAATAATTCATCATTGTAAGCTTTATCATATTCATTCCCGATAAAAAATAAGATTTTAACCTAAAACATTTACCATATTCATAAATCTTGAATCATTAACCTAATGAATAAAGAACCATATATGGATATTTAGAAAAATATAAATTTCATATGAATGTTCATAACATACATTTATGGGCTGTATATATTCCACATGAAATAATCAAGTTGTAAATATGGAATGTGTCTCATAGAAATAATTGTGAGATGAAGATATCTTACCTAAAGTCTCAAATTTATTCACACATAGAAAAACATGTTTAATAATAAGTATAGGTTTATTTTAAATCAATTTCCAATCCATAATCATATATATTATACCCAATTTTATTTACTAATGACTATTTATTACCCTTTTCTTAACCATTCCTTGTTAAATTCATGTTTCAGGTATAACTACTTCATTTCTCATATATATGTTTGGGTTTGGTATTTTTGGTCCTTTTACATTGATTGTGATTTCCAAATATTTATAATGTTTATCATTATATTACTATCACATTTACTCATTGTATAAGTATTTATATTCATCTGTAAATTTCAAAGATAAGAAAATGAAATACATCGTTCATGGAGACAGTAGGTTTTATGTATGAATGAACACTGTTTAAATTTTATCGATGAATGGAATAAAATAATGTCATATAATATATAACAATTACAAAATCATTTTTATATCATATATATCATAAATATTCATTAAATATTTCCTTTTTACCATCAATGTCAATATAAAATGAAAAATAAATCACATCGCTTCGTAGAGGCGGTAGTCCATATGTACGCATGGGCGATGTTACCGTCTTAAAAAAGATTTGAATGTAATAATAAATTTATAATATTATAATTATTGGGGGTAAAAATATTTACAAAATTTAACACATAAACAATAAATCAATAATTATATCTATCCATTAAATTCAGTGATTTAAAATTAATTACATCACTTTGTGGTACTGTAGTATGTCGTACACATGATTGACAGTTTCATTTCACATTTTATGGAAGAGGAAATAGATATAGGTTATTAAATAAACATAATAATATATTATTATATATTATATATTTATGTTATTATGGAATCATATTTTATTAATAATTTGTGGATGTTGATGAATAAAAAAACAAAAACACTATGTTAAGAATGATACATCTTCTTCATATCTAATGGTTTTCAACAAAATCCATCATATGAATGTTTAATAATTAAAATTACACATAAAGAGATGTTATGTAATTTAATTATGGTATTTTTATTGGTATTTTATGAACAAAATGGCTTTAGACATGTTAAGAGTATATAAGAGGGGTTTCCCTTTTATGGGTGGTTGAGGGGACACACATAGAATATTTGAAATAAAAAAGTTATACCAACTTTACACACAATAAAAGAAGCCTAAAAATAGTTAATTATTGTTCATTATATGAGATATATACAATATATGACCATAAAAAAGGAATTAAATAATATTTTATGTCATTTTAAACCCTTTCTCTTTAGTTTTTCCCCTCATAAATCCGTTTTAACCTTAACCATGTTAATTAAGATTTATTGAGTTTAATAAACATTGTGAACACAAATTAAGTTGAATTTGTTATATAATATTAATTGTTTTGTTAAAAATATTGAATAAATTTTCCTAAATTCATTTCACAAAATTGGAAGAATTTAATTTAAAATTAAACATGCTACGCCAAAAAAAAGATGTTTTCCAAAGAAATAATGTTTATAATTCCAAAAAAAATTATAAAAAATTGTAACATAAATTTTTTTACAATGAAATAAATTAGATTATTAATTTTATAATAGATCTAGTTTTACATTTAAATACATCTGAAATAAAAAAATATAAATTATTTAAAAGAAAATAAACCCTTTAATAAATATTAGTAAATCTCATTATTCATCAAAAAATTAATATTTTCATAAAAATCCCAAAAAGACACCCTAATAAAATAATGAAATATTTTTAGGAAACATAAGTCTATTATATGAATGAAATTTTATAAAATTGGAAGAAAAATATTTCATTATTTATTCCAAAAAATCAATAATTGATTTTTTTAGACAAACACATCTTAATAGCATTTAGAGACCTTTCTAAAATTAAATTATTTTTTTATAAATATGTTTTATTTCTATAAAACCATTATAATTATTTTGAATAAATTTTGTATTCCAATTAATATAGATAAATATTACTATAAGGTTATAATATACATTTCTAGATAATAATATTTTTAGTAAAATGATGTTTGTAAAAACTTGGCATCGTGTATAACAAAAGATATGTAAATAAAAAAATTTGAAAAAATAATAATAAAATATCATTATGTTAATTTATGAAAACATTAAAATGAATTTAGTCCTCAAAATTCCATCATTATGATACAAAAAAATGAGGGTACTTATGACTCATAATGTCATCGTTTTCCCATATAGCTTCTTCAAGTTGGTGTTTTTCCCCAAAACATTGACCAAATGAGTTGTCTTGTTTCATATAACATTCAATATTATATACAAAATATCAATACGTTATTCATAATAGTAAATATTGAGCTCTAGTGGTATTACCTCTAATTTAATAGATTTTATAGACTAGGAATGAACTTTCCTTAGATATACTAATGGAATGCATCATAGACATGAGAGAGGGTTGATGGAAGTGGAAAGATAAAAAGAAACTAACCATACTAGAACAAGAATCTTGAATGTGAAAATATAAATAGGGTTAAAATTTCCTTTATTAAATAAATTCTTTACCTACTGACATGGATAAATTCATAGAAAAACATCCTTTCCATCTTCAAAATCAAGATCACCCTAATGATTATTAGCATAACTTTTATGTCAAATCGGAGCTAACATGGTGTGTTTTTGAATGGTTATAAATTTGTTGGTCATTTACATAGATAGATTATGTCCTAATTACTTTGATTATTCAACTTTATTCCATAAAATTTTAGTTTAACAATTATATCTATATTGGTATTCATACGGATCCTTCTGATTTCTTAAGTGATATTAGTTACTGTTTAAAAAATTGACTAAAGGAAATGTAGATCCCATAAAATTTTAAAATAAATAGATTAGAATTTCAACATACCATGTAGGGTTTAAATTATTATCACATACTAACCATATATATGATGAAGAAACATAATATTGAAACTAAAATTTGAATTCATATCCTTCTATATACATCTCTAGAAAATCGAGGTACACCTCATATCCTAATCAGATATAGAATAATTTTGTAATCCATGAAACCATCACACATATTTAATTTTTATCCTAGAATGATGATAATGGGAGAAATATTCTTGTATTCTGATTATTTTTGATAAATTTGTAAGTCTATAAACTCCTACACATATATAATTGTTCCCTTTAGACATTTTTGGGAGTCTAATTCTATAATCTTTTGTGATGTGTTTATATTTGCATTTTGGAATATGCAATAATTGTAGAATCCCAATAGAATTTTTTCTCTTATACTAAACATGTCAATATATAAAGAATAAATCTCCATGATTTAAAATATATCTCTTCATGTCATCCCACCAAAATTAAACATTCATATCTCTATAAATAATTATTCATCTATGATTAATTGAGAATGAAGAATTATGAGCCTCCTCTAATAGTTACGTCTTAAAATATGTTATGGATGGAACACATAAATGATTTATAAACCATATAATTACATCATAATCAACGTTAATCTTATGAATATTTCCCATATTCATCTACATATCTACATCTTCCTTTTTCACCTCTTTAGTGATAACTTAGATAGATAGTAGAACAGGCTTTTGAGAAAGATAATGTTTCTACCATTTTTTAACAATTTACATATCCATACTTTAGAAATCCATAAATATTGTATATTTTTCACTCATAATAGATGAGATAACATGATCCTTTCAAATCAAATCATTTTCTATAATGATCACATTCCTTGGGTGGAAATGTTATTAGTAGTAATAATCATTAGTGAGATCAAAACAAATTTATATTTCATGTTTAACTCATTATGTTTGAATATATATACATTAAGATTTTATGATCATTATATATACAACACCATTATCATCAATGAAAATGACTATTTATTTTTAATGAAAACTTTACCATATCTAACTCTAAATCACGAGTAGTGAACTTTTACTCACGAACCATCAACTTTCATGAGACATAAGCTATTGCTGTATAATATTTAAATTTTATGATCATCACAATGATAAATCATATATTCCAGAAAACAATTTATACCATTCCAATCACATCATTTAAAATACTTATATTAACCAAGACATCACATGGGCCTTGTGGTGGTTATTTCAGAATTATCACCTTTCAGTTATGGGTTCAGGCCTCATATCCTATTCGGATGTGAAATGTTTCCCTTTTATCTAAAACTATATTAATATAATTCTTATAAAATCCCTATAATATATTGAAAATCCTTAAAAATAACCTTAATCATAAAAGTTCATATAAACCCTAAAGGTTATCAATACCTTTAAATTTATTGAAAGATTATTCTTCATCAAATAATACATAATTTTAAACCAAAGAGTTACATGTACCATTTTTCAATACAGTGCCTCCCAAAAATTCATTAATAACATTAATATTAGGTAACATAATACATAATATGGGTTTCTATAACATTAATCTTATGATCGACCATAGACTCATAAAACAATGATGGTAGCCATAATTATTAAGTATATCTTACTCGAAGACATATATGCTTACAAAAATAACATAATCCCAAGATGATTCATGATTCTAATAATCAAAATTCCATTGTCCAAAATAGTTATACAATTCAATTTTTGAATACCAATAGACTAATACTTAAGCAATTTTACGTCGATGATTTCTTATAACATTTTTTGTTTTCTAGTTTAGGGGATTAACCTTATTGTTGGGCATTGAATCTGATAATTTCCAATTTCCCCACAAATAATTCATCAAATTACTTATTAATTTATTGTTATATCACTAAAATTATTACATAAAAACATATTCGAATTTATTTGAGATATTATTCTTGGGGAATCCTTCCACCTTCTTTACATGCTAGAAAATAAGTCATCATTCCCCAATAGTCATTACAAATTGAAATTAAAAAAAGTCAATCTCCCTCTTATTTGACATGTTAGGAATCTCAAATAATTTCATGTTGTTAATAATATATAATGATAATAATTATGAAGAATCCCAATATTTTTATATCCATCCATAATCAAATTTGGAAACACTAATCACATAATTTTCAGTCACATTCAGTGTTCACATGATTAGTCCATGTTCCAGTTATTAGTTAAAACCACAAAGAATAGTATGAGTAAAAATTTTCATCGTAAGATAACACATAATAATTTATAAGATATTTAAATCATGATACGTTTTTCAATATATGAAACAATAACTTCAACCAAGGTCATTCGTTGTTATATGTTCTTCAAATCCTTTATTATGGTTCATAAAGTGTTTGAGAATTTCATAAAAATATCACCCAAATGTGTCAAATCTGGATTATAGAGAGGCCCATTTTTCTACAACATGTGATGATTTATTTTAATCCCAATTCAACCTGTTTAGATTTATTATCCTTTAGTATAATTTGAAAATTCCACGTCAACTTATAATATCTAGATAGGGATGTATTTTTTGTGACACCCCTCTCTCAATCCTTCCCAATTCCATGGATGTTTCTTGTAGTTATACATATCCTTATAATTATCAGTAACGTTTTCTCATCCATGTTTCCAATGTTTAACTAAAATTTACACTAATAACAAATATAACAAGAAGCACTTTTTTAAATAGATATCACATCTAACTAGATGAATATTCATTAAATTACATAATGATCCATGCTATAATCATATAGGTCCAGTACATTTAGAATCTTCTATACATTATCAACTTGTTCATAAGTGAACTACCTAATCTCCCACTATGTTCATAAAAAATATTACCCTTCTTAGAAATATCATATATAATACCATTCATCATAACCAAGGGAAATGAAACACAATAAAGGATGATCTATGATTCTCAGTAAGGGTTAAAATGGTGGATATTAACATAACCTGGGCATAAGGGTTTGAGAGCATGTGAATAACATTTGAAAACCATACCCTATGTATCATAGATATTACACATGAGTCATGTAATAAATAATTGATGTTCATAAGACATTAGTCATAATATAATCAAATAATATGAGCTTGGGGGACATAACTATCGCATCAGACATGTGTTTTTGGAATACACATAAGAGTGTAAAATAAATTACGTAGTAGTCAAGGATAATTTTCTGACCCTATAATAGTAGAACGGGTTAACTACTAAAAACATGAAAGGTTTCAAGGTTCACTACCAATAATATCATATTCGAAAGAGTCCTTTACTCAAATAGGTTCACTCCCCCATTCTAGTCCTCTTTATCTCATGATATATCAATCATTAAGAAATGTATGAAAGGGGAAATATAATTTTTCCCCCCTTTCACACAATTAAAATATTAAAAATTGGCTCCACATGATCATAAAATATTTATCATATCAAAACAAATGAAAATAAAATGTGTTTCATAAACATTTCATCATAGTATAATCAGATGAAATGAAATGGGGTTCATAAATATTTTATCATAGTATAACACATGGAAAAGTAATGGGTTTCATAAAAAACATTCGAAAAAAAAACATATGGTAAAATGTAATTATGTAGCCATTAAAACTTATGTAATAACAAATAATATAATTATATATATAATATTATTTTTAAATATAAATTCAAATATTTCTTGAAAAAATCCAATTTTTAATTTAAAATCAATTATTTAAAATTTATAAATTTCCTAAACAATAAATTATTATTTTTGAGAAGGACCAAAAAAGTTATGAATTATTTTTGAAATAATAGAGTTATAATTATTATGGAATTTTTTTCAGTTCGTGTATGTTATGAAAATATTCCCTTTGATTTTTTCGTGCAAAAAGTCAAAATTACCTCATTTAGAAAATAATAAGAATAATAATTTTTTATAATTTTTTAAACAATAAAACATGGGCTAAATGTCATTAAAAAATAATTGGATAGTAGTAATAAAATTTGTTAAAGAATTTTTAGGAAACATATTCATCTATGATTAAGGATTTTCGATCAAAGGGATAAAAGAATTTATTTTAAAAAAAACATTATTTCGACCACATTGAATCATAAAGAGAGACAAATGAATTGAAAACATTTAATATCATAAACTAACAAGATTAATACAAAAACTAACTAATTTATTTAGATATAGATCCTAAGATTTCAACATCTTATAATTGATCATAAACAATCTCGATAAAAATGACATTCTAACATTAAAATCATACCTCATTGGTAGCATTTTAATTGATAAACCATGAAATAAATAACCTTATATGTATATTTAAATCCAAATAAATTTCATAAATATTATTATAAAACTAATTCATGGGATTTATATACACCACAAAAAACAAACAAGTGGGGGATAAGGCATGAGTCTCATAAAAATAAAAGTGATAAAAAAATCCATTACCTCAAGAAATTATATTCTTTATTCAAGTTACAAACATCTATATAATAAATATAGGTTTATTGTATATATATTAAAAAAATATTATAATTTATATGATTAAATATATGATTAACTTATGACCTCTTATTACTTTATAATTAATAATAACTTGTTAAAATCCCATTTTGGGTTATAACAACTTTGATTTTCATGAATGTTTTCGTTTAGAATTTTCAAACCATTGACATTCATCATGGTCAGACAATCTCTAGAATATTAAAAAATTATATAAATATCATATATATTAATCATATTTTTATTTTGAGTGTAATGAACCAACCTTAGAAACATTTATATACTGAAACTCGGCCTGATCTTCTATATAGCATTAGGGTATTCCCGTTCCCTATAGGCTGGCGACTCGCACCTGAGAATTAACAACAACTAGAGAGAAAAAAATCACCCAACCTAAACAAAATTAAATTCCATATATATACAGATATGATAAAAAACGATTACAAACAGGAAAAATTAGACAACATAATTGAAATAAAACAACAGAAGTGATTTAACTCAAAATAGTCAGAACATACCAAAGTACAAGTCCAAAAGAAAAGGAAGCTAAAAATTGAGACAGAGAAATAAATGTTATAATTTTGGAAACAACCCATAATATAACCATATTCTAACTATATCTATCTTATATAAACTTATCCACCTCACTATGACACCTTTCATTTTCCTACTTTAAAACAATAATATTGACATCATATTGCTGAAGGGGCGTTAAAGGTGTGAGATAAAAATTATTATTATGATCTCATCTAGGTGTTTCATATCATGTATCACTAAAAAATATTCCAAACAATTCAAATTTTTAAAAAAACATATCATGATAAGAACTATGTAATATTATATCAAAATAATGTTAAATATTTTCCTTTTTCCATAGTTCTAAAACAAGCCTAGTAAAAACATTTTCGAATAATAATTTCCCTAAACATAGTAAAATAATTTATATACCATAACTAATAATGAAAATAAAAATCACAGTAAAAATAATGCTAAGAGATATTAACAGATCATATTTGTGTACTACTCTTGCCATAAATAATGACTAGTCCCCAATCTAGTCTTTGAAGTGCCCAAATTTTTTAATCAAATAATATTTAACTTATTTTGAATTTCCCTACTAATTATTGAACATATTGAAGGACTTCTTGAATAAACCTCTCATTTTATAGAACATTTTTTTACTTTAATGAATATTTTCCATATCTCCATCTAATGAAAAACTATATGATGTATCATCTTTCTACTGACTTTTCTGCTTGTATATATTTTCTTTTTCTGTTGGATTTTGAAGTTGAAACTATTAGTGAAATATAATCCGTCATAACAAATTTATATTGTATATCTTCAACTTGCATATGCAGATCATACATCATGAGAGTTCTATTGATATATTCTATTTTAAACATTTTTAATCTATTGATTGCATAATAGAAGCAAATATTCTTCTCTATATATGTGGTAGAATTAGGATGAATCTAAGGTATTTTAATTCTTCATGAATTTTGGGTCCATAGGTGAGAATAGTAGTTATTGAGATAAGAATATTATTTATAATCTTACTAAGTATTTTACTCTTATGGGTTATTCTATCTCCTTATATAATTTTTAAGAAATCAAACATAATTTTGTTAGTATTGTATTAAATAGCTCTCACATTTTATTCTCATTCATTATCCATGAATATAGTATTCCACAATTGATGATTGTTTTAATATTATGATTTTTGATTGAACTCATCTGTACCTAGTCCACATATTATAGTATTCAAATTTTAGGAGTTTATGACATAGATGGATTTTGTATAACTATCTCATGTTTTTTTATTACATTGGAATTTTATAAGGCTTCATGGGTTAAGATATAATTTTAGAACATGGTTATTCAAATTTATTATCATATATTTATTCGAAAAACCATAATTCTCACCATTAATGTAGCGATATCATTCTATTAACAAATCTTATTTTTCAGGAATAGAATTCATAGGGAATGTCAACTTAATACATAAACCATTGAAAGAAATTAAATCATAATTCAATACCTCTAACAATAATTTTTGGTTGGATACTGAAATCCTTAAGACTCAATATGGGTGAATTATGTTCTTGGAATTTCCTTGATAGAGAGAACCCCCTATTTAAAAATATAATAAAACTTTTATTTTCTTAACACATGATGATAGTGGAAATAAAATCACAAATAAATCAATCTAAACACCATTTATTTATAGTAGTTTAGGGAAAAAATCAACTATTCCATTCACCTAATTCTCAACTCCAAGATAATGGTGATTTTCACAATACTTGTCCTTTTATCAAGGACTACCAGTTATTTATTAGGTACAAAATGACTATGTGCAAGTAGTTGACACTTAGTATAATATCAATAAATTTCACCAAGGATCTCATAAGGCTTTACAAAAACTATAATTAAATTATAATTTACTAAAAACCATCATAGTTAGATATATGTCATAATCATATAGTTTAAAAAAGTTTCAATGTGGTATGATACAAATGATAGAGAAAAATTAATATCTAAGAGAGAAGATTAGAATAAAAAGCATCTTGGGGAGGGACTTTCGAATATATAAAATTTTATCTTTGTAGTTTATCTACAGGGTTGAATATTCTTCATTCATTATTGATAGAATAATAGAAAAATGTAGAGATATTTTTATAGACTAATGGTTAAAAGATAAATTTATTATATTCTTATCTATATTCTCTTCTATATATCATTCTATAAAATTCATGAAAAATTTATCATTTAATTTCATAGATTCTGATATATAAAACCTAGTCTTTGAATTAAATTCCACAATTCACCTTGAAAATTACTTTTCAATAGTGTTGACCGTTTTAGTATCCTTGTACTACTTGACATTCTGAGTAATGGAATAGTTTTATATTATTTTTCACCATAAGAAGACATTTAAATATTTAATTCTTGATAGGAATATTGATTTCTATTGAAAGTAATGAAATATTAATAAATAGTAGGTTCTATAATGAGGTAGGTGATTTTGGAGCACGAAGTATCCAAAATCCACTAATTTCAACTCACATAGACATATTGGACCATTTTGTAGTTCTTTACAAAGCCAAATTTTCATAATCCATTTTCACATACTCAAATAATTAACATATCCATTTGGATACATATAGCCTATTTCACTATGTATCCAAATCACATAGTTGATCCCATCATGTATCCATTTGATATATGTAATCAATTTATCACATAGGTGATTTAATATTGCATTTTATTTCCATGTAGCTGATTTCACGATGTATCAATTTCATGTATGTGTTTTCAATACTTATATGAAAAAACTAGTCAATTTCATGACATATCCATTTCTCCATGTAGCTAAATTCATCATATATCCAATTCTCCACATAAAAAAATTCAAACATAAAAAATATTACATATTTCAATAAAATGAACATAAATAATGATAAACCCTGATTAAATTTCTTAAGAATAATAACATCAATAAAATATGATTTTTATTTGATATGATTAAAACATAAAGTATAAGTAATGTGTTGGTGAAACATTGATAGCTCTTCATTCCATGTCCCTTTCCTCCAATTCTATAATAACATATTTCTATTCGTCAACAACGTATAACCAAAATTTCCTCATGCATGCCAATTAAAGGAGACCATCTACCACACCTTATTACTCTCAATTTTTTTGATTCCATGACTCAACCATAAATATGTAAAATGAGTGATAGGAGATCATGTCTTGGTAGGGGAAGTGTCCCTCTTATTTTCAGTCTTGAATCCACATCAGCATCATTGGGCTCTAAAAAAATCATGTGTTACTTAAAATATGAGAAGCTATTTGGAACACCATTTAACAATGATGGGACCCTTCAAGGGGAAATTCTTGGTCCATCACTTCTACAAGGACCACATCTTCCAGAAGATCCATATTTCCCTTATAAATGGGATGTATATTCCTATTAAACTAATAATCCCTGATAATCCTATGTGTTTCTTCATGATGAATTTCTAAAATTATTTTCTTCCCAGAAAAATGGATGACATCATCTATTAAAACCATGTGTAGGCATGTTTGATTCTAAACTAGTGTAAGTATCACTCAGTATCCACCCCTAAAAAAACTCCTCCTAAACCAACCACATAACTGAGGACTCACCTATATGTTGATCATCATCATAATGTAACTTTAGAACTATCACTAGTTTTATACATGGTATAATCATTTTAACTAATAAGATATAAAATAGTCAATTAGAATAGTTGGGTAGTAGAATCATGTAGGATATAGGAATCAGAACCCATTCCTATTTGATTCATGTTCCATTTTTCCCTAGAGTCGGTGTATACATGTTCCATGTTGACAAGTAACTTTTCAAAGTCTGAGTGTATAGATATGTCGATTTTTGGAACATCCATGACTTCTCTATCTTGAGAGTCATGCTCATAAAAAAAATTAATTAATTAATTTTAAACCTATCCTCTTGGATAGAAAATCTAAAAACATTGATCCTAAGACAAGTTATTCCTCTGATACAACACTATTAGGATTCGTCCAATCGGGGCCCACCTGGTCGGATTAAAGTTGAAAATGAAACCCAAAACCAATATCCAATGTGCTTGGGGCTAGTGACTAACAAAGATAAGTCATATCAAACACATGGAAGGTGTAAACATATTATACGAGCACACACACGTCTGTACGTCCCCCAATTATTGAAATAAATTAAACTAATAGTCGGAAATACTCTATCAATAAACTAAAAATATCTCACATCATAGTATGAAACCGGGCAAATAAAGTATAAAGTTTAAATACAGTCTTAACAACCATATATAATGTCTAACTTGCAACAAGGGTTCCTATCTCACAAAGAAATACCTTCTCACTTTATATCACTCCAAAAAACAATTATGCTCCACCTTCTCCTGGTATACCATTGACTCCATAAAAAGGAATTTCATCTCTTTATGACATGAAATATGTTGCAAGAGTCCATTGATAGTTAGTATAAACATATCCAAGAGATTTTTATGAAACTCAGAATCATAAATTATGTTTATACAGTGATTTAGATAAAATAATAATAATAATAATAGTGAACTATGAATGATAACAAGGAAGATAAGCAATATATTCTCATCAAATTTGATCATTACTTAGATTTTATACTATCTCAACCATCCACATGTATACTTTCATTAATGTTGTCACTTTATATAGTATCAAGAATTCTGTACAATCCCTTCCCTTTGGTCATATTAGATGATCCTTTTCTTGTAAAAGTGGGTTAAATACTAGTCTATAGTGGGGGATCCCACTCCAATATAATCTCTATAGATATGAAAACTTCTACTTTATAGATAGAGGATCACTCCCATTATAATATTGGTGAAATGCTGAAATCTATCAAAATCACACTAGTTTAAAACACCTACCTTGCTCATACTATCTTGGGTGAACTTATACTCTTAATGAGGCTCCATATCCCATATAGTGAGAAACCTAATTCTCCTTAGGGGTTAATATGGGAAAATCCATATATAAATGAACATCTAAAACTTTTAAAAATTACCCGAAAAGTTATGTAGGACACAATGATTTTCATTAAAATTATAGCTTTTCTCATTCGATACCTTCTCAAATGACATGTTATTCTTTATATACACAGAACTGTAGTGACATAAATTGTTTGTAGAGGTCAAGACAGGTACATAGTCATGTTTCATATTCCCATTTTTGTGTACTCAACTTTTTTTTATGAACATTCACTATGGATTGTACATGGTTATCGAGAGTGTGCCTCTTTTTTTGACTACATATGCTACCTACTTCCATATAATATATGAGTTTTTATGTATGTCAGAAGGTTCACACTATGTTTTTTTAGGGGTTCAAAATGAAAGTGGAGACTACACACACTACAATATATAACACTTCTCATAAACCATGCACTGCATTAGTGGGGACTATATTGTGTGTTTTCAACCAAACTACATGTAGTATTTTAATTTTTTTCTTCTGTAGATTCAATATGGGTCTTTCAATTTCTCTTTCCAGACTATATATGATCCATTCCTAGAAGAAACTCAATCTATAACCCCTGTAGTTGAAAGAACCATCTTGAATATAGGTTTGATCATGTCTCTAACATGATTAACCGTTAAATGGACCTCATATCATAGTTATACTATAATTAGATGAATAATGAGGGGATAAATTCATAAAAACAAATGGATATTATAGTTTTACATTATTAACCCATCCATCAATCATATACATTGAATTAAATACAAAATATAACCAACACAATGAATTTGCCTTCATGTTAACAAGATAAAACAATAAGTCCAGGAAAAAATTAAATGATGATTTAATTTAGAATGATTAAACTCATAATAGACTTGATAATCAAAAATTAATGTAAAACTACATAGTAAAATAAATTTCCTATATTGGAGTTATCAGTAGGAGGAAAAAATCTATAAGTGTTGATGTTGAACAATTCACATCATTTATATTTAGTTCCTTGATTTCTAGCCTTCAGGCATCAATGTTCTATCTCAATCATCCACTATCAGTATCCTCCATAGTCCAGTTAAATCTCTAAGGATATGTGGATAACCATAGAGATGATATATATGAATGTTTCTATACACTATTTCTAGTTTTAATAGAATAATAATTTAATTAAACAATTTTATATTAATTTTTCATTCCCCCATGACTATATAAAACAAAATCAAACGAAAAAATGAAAACATACATCATGACTAGGGTGAAACCCATATTTATAATTTATAATAAGTCCGGGTTTTCCCTTCTATGAAAATATTTTGATGTTATTCCATTATTTCCAAAAAAGAATTTTTTTGATATACTAAATTAAATATTTTTAATATATCTACATTAAGGCTTCCCTTGGTCCCAAATATCATTATAACTCTAAAAATAACTCAAAATATATTATACAATATTTTAGAAATATTTAAACAAAAAACATGGATGAGTTACAATTTTATTTGCTGCCACTTCATCTTTATTTGATGATCATAAGAAAAATATACAATTCTTCCACTATCGATATATTTTGTATACCTTTAGGACATTACCATGGGTGATTTTCCAATATTTTTTACATGATCGAAGTTGAATAATATTTATTTTAATATATTGTTTACCCAAAACATATATGATACCTTGTTTTACTCTTCATCATTGTGTTTCTTAATTCAAGTATGTTCATTTTCTTAATTATATTTCATGATAGATGGTTGGGAATAATCACAAGTTTTTTCTCTCCATATCAAATCCCATTGTGTTTATCATTAATAAAATATCTTAATTTTCCATGGAACCATTTATTTGCATGACCCCAATCGGATTTTGACATTACTGACACCAAAATAAGTTAACATGGGTGTTCAAAATTTAACACCATAAGATAACATTTTTATTATAATTACATGAAAAATTGAACTATAAAATTTCATACCCATAAAAATTATTATAATTTTTTATGTTTACCCTAAATAACTTTTGGATTAATCTGGGTTTCATTAGGTTTATTTCATTCATAATACTTATACTAATTCCTTAACATAGTAAATCCTTCATGATGTCTTGTAAAAAGAGAATGAATAACCAGAGTATATCCCTCGGAAGTGTCTATCTAGGTGTATAGTCTTACACTCACTTCTCATTCACTAGATTGAAAATTGAGTAGATAATTAAGATTATTTTAAATTTGATTACCACTCGGGTTCTCTATACCATAGCTGCATCCAATTAATATTATCCAGACATTGATTTAATTTCTTGGAGAATCACCCAATAATTTATTTTCCAAAACATCAAGATGTCATCCTCTACATTTATTTACCCATTTAACTTTTCCTTATGGGTTTTAAAAAAGTTATCTAATCATAAATCCCAAAATTAACTGAAATAATCCTGAATAATAATTAAATTCTACTCTTATAACAACTATAGACCCTCATCCCCACACTCTCATATATGGTGATAAAATAAATTGTATTGAACCTTTTTTTTATAAATAGTTGATATAAAACTATATGTATTTTCTAGAAATACCTTAATTTAAACCTTTAAACTGAAAAATAATCTCTAATTCCCTAGAATGGAAGCTTCTATGTCATTGAGGACAAGTTCCATAAAAAAATATTTTATAAAACTTGTGAGAATTTCTATACAATCAAATAACACAAGGCACCATTCTAGACTTCTCATAAGTTATAATAATATTCATAACACATAGAAGGGAAACATATGATATTTGTGAGGTAAAATCCTCATAAGGGGAATATTATCAATATGTAATCAAATTTTAGATCAAAAGAATATGTTAAAATATTAATTGCAGTTAAATATCTTATTAAAAATATTTGATCTTAATATTTTTTATAAGCCAATATAGAAGTACATGTACTCACAAAAGTATAAAAATAAGTAATAAGAGTGAAGAAACACGAGACAATAAACATTATCCATTTATAATAATCATAGGAATAAATATATGGAATAAAATATAAATGAAGAATAACTATTAAATATATATGTCACTAACAAGAGTTTAGAAATCATAAAATAATATTTCATGAATCACTGGTCATTTTCTATAACATACTGGAGAAACCATCACTACATAACTCCCATAATGTAGTAGTAATCACTACCCAATCCTAATAAAAATAGTTTGGATTACATCACTTATTACCACAAAATTGTGGATTAGTCAATATTTATTGAATCTGAAGACAAAGTGGAGTAGGAATCCCTTCTTGATCCTTGTAATCAAGGGGAGCAGACGACACTTCCTGATTTTCATAATAGAGAGAGCATCAATACTCAATTCCTATAATTCTCTCATGAGATATATGTAATTAACCATTAAATTTAATTTTGAAATACATCCTCACTCTTCATATAAAACACACCCATCGATATATGTTCTATTAAAACAAGAAAATATTAATGCTTTAAACATCACAAAATTAACCCACTAAAAATGAGGGGTTTTTGAAAAAATAATCTATAAAATTCCCTAATATATCCTGAGAAAGATGTTGGGTAGTGGTTTAAATTTATCCCATGTTGTATATAAGTACAATTAGCGATATTTTCATAGATGAAAAAATCAATTTCAGATTATTGGATAAATTAGACGAAAAATAAGAGGGAATGCCTCTTTTTGGAATACATGGAAAATCTTTAAGAATACTTTCATAAAAAATTATATACATTTACATGATAAACTTTTCAATAAAAATCATTTAAAATTTAAAAACATGGTTTATGAAAATATTAATAATATAATTATAATTTGAAAAACATTCTTTGAGATGATAAAATAAATTATGAAATATTAATTTATATAAAAATCCATCAATATTACTTTTAAAATCAATTATTATTTTTGAAAATAAAACTTTTACATCAAAAAATTGTAATAATATTTCCATTTCTAATTAAAATTATAAAGAGATAAAATCTTTTTGGAAAATAGTTCAAAACATAGAAAGGAAAAATATATATAATTGGACGGATGGGTGTTGTTCTTAAAAAATTCACAATTTTATGAGGAATAAATTCATCAATGTGGAAGATTTAAATAAAAACATTCATCTTCTAAAAAGTGAAAGATAATGTTAAAAATGAAATATTATGGTATTAGAATCTATGAATAGAATATATATGTTTCATTAGATGCATTATTGATTTAATAACGGAGATTCATGTTATCAAAATACCATACATCATTAGTAACACAAAAATAAAAACCCTCAAAAATGGATATAATGGTATATTTGTAAATATATTATATTTAATGAAATTTTATTATAAAATAAATCTATGGTCTATATATATACACATAAATAATATTTAAAATTGCTTCTAACCTTAATAAAGAATAATAGAGTTGTAAAAACCATGATTGCTTTGATATCCATTATATCAAAATCCATTCAATGAAAGAATATGATATTGATATTTAATCACCATGAATTAGTTGAATATTCTAAAATATATACATTTTTAATTAGTCACACCATATCAAAGATATTATGGTGAACAATATCAAATATGCACCCATGAAATTAAATTTGAGACAAAAATCTCCTCATCTTAAATACCACTTTTTTCAAAATGATCTAACCTATTGTATAATTAAAATAATATTTTAATCACTAATTTCATAGACATATTCAAATATATTACATTTTATACACATAATTTAAAACCATCTATAGAAAATTTGTTACACATTTATAGTTTGTTTTTATTATTAGATGATAGGATTTTTTTTAATTTTTATTGCATATACGTTTTATAGTTATATGGTGAATTATAAATTATTGGTTCAAACATAAAAATTTCCAAAATATTCAAAATATAAAAATCATTTTTTAAATGATTTATTAAGCCCCCTTACATTAGGATTAAGAAATTAATATGGATTGTGAAAGATGAAATTGTGTGAAAAGTAATTTGAGTGTGTTTAATGATTTAATTGTGATATATAATTATTTTATTACATATTAATTACACAATTATATAATTATTTACAAGTATTAAATACATTATTATTATATGGTAGTATAATCATTAAAAATCATTAATAACTCATGATATAAATATTATAACATCCTTTATGTAGATGGTAAAACATTCCCAAACCATAGCATGTTATAATGATATAATGAGTATGGACTAATTTTCATATAATGTTAATGTACATTTTACTTGCTATTCAAAATTTCATGAATATAGTTTACATTTATCATCTATATTATTACACCTATCCTTGTAGGGTGAGGATAACTAAATTAATTTTACCTTCGTGGAGGCGATAATATTTACGTTTTTGTGATTAATGATTCCATTTCTCAATCAATATGATGAAATGAATGTATATGATAAATTATCATTTCATAACAATAATTTTAATATATTAAATATATTAATAATTAAATCTTTCAATTTTACCATCCATGAAAGGTAGTAATGAAAACCATACTACTTCACTTCTTGAGGACGGTAGTCTCTACATATGCACGATCAATGTTGTTCATTTTTCATAGTGGATGAAAATGATTGAATAATAATTACTCCATTAATATAATAATAATAATTTATATTAATATTAATTATATAATAATATAAGGGTATCTAGAAATTTTTGTTAGATATATATTAAGACAAACCGACTAAGGTGTAAGAAATAATCAGGTGGAGATCTTGGGATTTCTCATGGAAATATCCTTGAAAATATGGGCGTTAAGATAAATAACTGAGAAGAAGGAATTGTTAAAATGACAGAAGATTATAAGAAGATAAAATTTTCATATTTTAATTTTTATTTTTAAATTTATATGTGTACCATGATGTTGTGTGTGGGATTATCTTCCATAATCAAGAGAAGGGTAATTTTTTAATATCCTATTACATTTCAATAATGGTGTGTCATTATTCATGGATACAAGGTTATAAAATCCTCAAATAATAAATGGGAGGATGTTTTCCACGTATACTCTCTTTCATGCACTTAGAGGAATTTTTTTAAAGCTCTTTACATCTTTTACACATAGAGAAAAACGTTTACCCTTTTTAATTTTATTTCTAGAACTTTTTATTTTTTAACATCAATGATTAATTTTAATGACCAAAAATATATTTAGCCTTATTGAATATTTTGAACAAGATAATTTTTAAAAAGAAAATAATTTCAATGAAGAAAATATATAGCCTTCGTAAATTAAATTTCATAATTAATGAAACTAACGTGTAAAATCAGTTTTTAGAAAACATTTGTTTTAAAAATTAATAATTAAAAAATGATAAAATTATAAATTTTATAAATTTACATGACATAAATTAGTGTCTTATAAAAACAAATCATATTGATATAATGTAATGCCCCGACCCTATCTACCCAGAGTCAGTGCATTACTTCGTAACATTGGCATGATCACAAAAGATCAAGTCTCAAAAGTCCAATTAGTTTAGTAGCAATGGAAACACTAGATACATTCATAAATTTTACATTACATCATAATGTGAAAAACTACAATAACATAGTTTCAATTTTCCACACTCATATCCCCTTCCGACTATCCCTGCAGGTCATTCCTAAAATACTTCTTCACAACCTGGAAAAATTAAAACAATGAAAGGGGTGAGCTCAGATGCTCAGTAAGGATAACAATATAGCGGAAGCTTTTATAAATAAACATAAATATTTAAGGCAATGTAGAACTAAAACAAAAGCATTTTAAACATGAAATTCAACATAATATGGAAAAAAATAAAATTAGATAATTCCATTTACTTATTCACATGGATATTCTACTGGTCGAATAATCAAATGCAATATCAATAACCACATTCATAATGGTGGAATGCATAATGCCAGTCTATCACAACCACGTAGCCAAGGCCTCGCGCCAATACCACAAATAATATTTTGTCAAGGCCTCGTGCCAAGACACTAGATTGTCTCATGAGACCTACCGATGCATCGAGGAGCTATAGCGGGCTCCACCCGTCACTTATTAAGTCCAATGCATTCCTTATATGAACAGGTTTAAACATATCATAAACCATAACATAATCGTATCACATAAAACATGCATAAAGGAAACATAACATTTCCACGTTTCATTCACAAGATATCAATACAACACATTGATATAATAAAAAACTTATCAAAACCATTTTCAATACCAAAATAAAAGAAAATTAAAACTTGGTATTTATTTTTCATTTAAAAAAAGTTATGGCTTGTAGAGGAAGCCGAAACTCCAATAATGGTTACAGCGGTGGAGAAGTCGTTGTCGCCGCATACGTACGACAAGAAAAACATTCCTTTTTGTCGTTCAGTAAAATGCTTCGTATAAAAACATTCATTTTGAATAAATGTAAAAGTGAAAGGGGTTTATACACCGTATAAAAGAATTTGTGTATAAAACAAAATATGCCTCAATGAATGGAGATTTAGACAATGTACCTTACAAAGATCATTTTTTTAAATAAAATAGATATATTATGTGTATTCACTATAAGTAAACATAATGGAATTACAAATACAAGATAGGATATAATAATATCATGACATAATTTGAAAGTAGGAGATTAACCCAAAGAATAGAAATTGGGTTAAGAAGTTCCCTTACCTCGTGTCCGACTTGACTCGACCGTTATTTAACCTCTGGAATAATAAACTAGAGTTAATTTATAGTTTCTTAAGAACCTTTTTTGAAGTTTATTATTCCTTTTATATCACTTATTACCATGTTATGAACATTATGTAATTATTCAAGTTAATAACGAACGTTTTTTCGATCTTTGGTACTTGAGTCAACAATAAACATCTTATAATTACAAGTTGTTCAGGTGGTGAAATATCCATTATATCCAGAATTATATTAATTATGTAGAGATAATATACATCATATATATCCATTATATACATTCATTTATAATATTACATAACATTTAGAGGTAAGAAATGAAATGCATCGTTCATGGAGACGGTAAGTCGTACGTACGCATGAACGCTACTTTCATTTCTATTTCATATTTAGTGGAATGAAGTTATAATTATATAATGGTATAATATAATTCCAGTATAGTATAATGTATAATACCATTTAATCCATCCTTTATACATCCCACATATGGCATTAACGATTCAAATCACTTTGACGGGGTGGTAGTCCGCACTTCCTAAAATGAAAATATCGCGTTTACCCATAATGGAAACCATAAAGGTATGCCATAAATGAAAAATACAGAAGCTTAAGTAAAACATAAACATATTATATATCATATATAAATATAGTGACATCTTAATGGACACCTTTGAAAGTGTTATATGAGTGTTGAACAATCATCGTTTCGTGAGGCAGAAATTCGGCATCCACAGAAACAGTATGTTCTTTAACCATTAGATATAGGTGTGTGTAAGTGTAGCTAGAATAATTCTTATAAAAACATCCTAGTATATTGAGGATACTGGTTTTGTTACAAAATAATTGGATAAAAAGAGTTTAGGGAGTTGGAGAAGCAAAATAAAACAAAATAACATAAGAGAAGACATTACCTTAAAATCGGGTAACTCTTTTTTGATTTGAGCCAAAGGCTTCCTTGGGAATAGTTTTGCCCAACGTGAGGCTTCTAGGAGTAAGATTGGGAAGTTGGGAGAGTATTTGGGCAGAGTTTGGCTGAGCCAAATGGCTTGAAGGTGTGAATAAGGTGGTTGAGGTGGGGGCCTTTTATAAGAGGAGAGGAGGGGCACTCTTGGAATGTCAGGAAATGTTACTTTATTAAGAAATGATTTTCGGATTCTAAAGGTCCCACAATGATATATTTCGAGGATATGGTGATAAGGGTTCTAAATCTACTCATCCAATAGGTTTTTGACAAGTTTGAGCCTTGGAGTTTATATTATCTTTTCATTTTATTTAAATCGTTAATTAATGATGTAATCACTGCATCATCATGGGGTCATAAATAATTTAATTTACTTAACATATAAAAATTATAAAAAAAATATCATGATGTAGGACATATTTTTATCTTTATAATGAATATTTATAGTCAAAAATATGACTTGTATAAACCCATTTGAAAATTCTTTTAGTAAAACAACTTATGTTTGTGACATTTTTATTTTAACTTTAAATAAAAGTTATTTATGTCATTTTCCTACCAAAGTGGCTCCATGGGGTCCCCAAGTTGACACATGGATTGTCTTGGTCTCCCATGACTCATCTAATAGGGGTAGTACAAGTTTCACGGTCATTTCATATTATTATAACACTATCTTTACCTTAAATTTCATTAATTACCTTGAATCACGATTAATTAAACTTAAAAGTTACTATTCACCAAAAAATTATTTTAATCCCATTGAACCACATTTTACATCTTAATGACAACCATGTATGTCGGATTTTTGAAAATCAAATCATAGAAGTGGTAATATTTCATTTAAATGAAAAATCAGTTATTTAACTACCACTTAGTGGTTTCACTATTCATCAAAAATTGAAGTTTTTCAGAATAGTGCCAAAATTTTACCCTAAGCTATAATTGATATTCTGAATTCAAAAATGATGTCTATTTTATGAAATTCCAAACATATAAGTTTCATTAATTAATTTTATAATTAATTCCCGCTGTCACAACAAATAGCGTGTTTTTAAGAAACAATATATATCAAAAAAATGACAATTGTTTATGTCCAATTTCAATGTTAAATTAATTATAATGACCACCATTGGATAAAATGGTAAAAATATATTATAATTATACTTTATAACCACTAAATAGTATAATTTATCACTATAAATTATTTTGATTAAAAAAGTTGTTTTTATGTATTTTTCACTATTCATAAAAAATTGAAAGTCCTTAGAAAATTACAAAAAATTCAACTTAGGATAATTTTGATATTACGAATACAAAAATGAAGTCCATTTTGAAATATAAAATTTATAAAATTTTAAAAAGTGGTTATTACTATTCATAACGACTACTTTGATTAGTCGTGGTGTGTTAGAACTCAAACTTGCGTACAATGCAAGCTATTGCATTATTGAAAGAGAGGAGTATCATGGAAGCTCTGGGTGTTAAATTCTCCCATCCTTCAATAAATTGCGTCCTCGCAATTGGAAATTTTACTTTGAAAATAAAAGGGAGAAAATAGAAAATACCTTTGTGGAAAACCCACATCAGAAATAAGGTTAATAAAAATACAACTTTTAAAAGAAAGAAAGATAAGTACAAAGGTAACCCAAGATAGCCCATACTAGGATTCTATGAAAATAAGGATATGGAAGAAAAACAAACCATCAAGGTCTGATGGAGAGTTGTAGAAAACTGAATTAGGAGAAAGTTAACAATAATAGAATCACAAACTTGTGATTGGTTAAACAATCATTGAATCCCCAGTTGGAAAAGTTAACCGACAACGTTTTTGTTTTAAGATACCTTTTATAAAGTTGAGGAATTTATTTAGGATATTTACTAAGAACGTAAGGAAATATACTTACTTGTCATGTAGACTTTCATTCTTTAATAAATTTTTACCACAAACCAATCTTTTACTCCAAATGGTAACAGAACTCAAAAATATTTTATTTATCCTAATTGTATAAGGTTCTAAATATTACCACATACCATTTAGATTAGGAAAAATATTTTGTAATAACTAGGGACTTCATGTAGGCTAGTGGTAGGTAATAAAGGCATGTTGCACTATGGTTGTGGGTTTGATTCCTGTAGCTTTGTCTGACGCGACGGGTTATGCCCCACCCTACAGATGTCCTTATCCTAAAACTATAGTATTATAATATTCCAAAAAAAATCTTCAGAAATGTTTTAACCTTAAACAATACTATTCAAAGATCAACTTAATCCATTCCAACCTTTATAGTTATCCAAAATACCTCCGTCCAAACTTTCTCTAAAGGGTCCTTAAATTCCAAAATCAATTGTTACATTAGATTCCCTAAACAAAGAAAAGTTTCTCTTATTGTCACAAAAAAAATATGATTACCTTCGTCATATTAAAACCTTAATGAAATCAACATGTACTGCAGTACAATCCTTATATATATATCACATTATTCTAATAACCAGAATATAATCCATGAGTCCAAAAGCACCAATACAATAATTATTCTGCTTCAACTGTAGTCATAGCATAAGATTGGCCTTGATCCCTTGGCATTTTTTGAGGTAAGTTTCCCAGACGCTTAGGACATTCATTTGAATAATGCCCCATTTCTCTACAATTGTAGCATTCAACATTGATAGCCTCTTTCTTTCCCTTGAAATCACGCGCCTAGTGACCTTTTTCTCCAGATTTATAAAAAACTCCCATTCCTTTTAGGCACGTACCAGGGTGATTCTTCCCACAATTATCACATAATGGAAAATACTTCTTTCCCTTTTTCCCTTTATCCATCTCTTGTTCCACCGTTCTCTTCTTCTCTTGCTTTACTTTATTGTCATAAGACTTAGAGAATTGTTTTTCTGTCTTGATAGCACCCGAGACTATATCTTCGTATGTTGAGAAAGATTGTGATACTAAAGCTCGGCGAAGAAATGGTTTTAACCCATCAAAGAAACGATCAATCTTACTTCTTGGGTTACGTATATAATCTACAGCATGCCTTGCTAACCTTGTAAAGTTAGCATCATTCATTGCGACATTCTCATCCTCCTTCTGCCTCAAACTCAGAAATTGCCTTTCCATATCTGCTCGATGATCACGCGGAAAGTATTTTTCTAAGAAAATTTCCTTAAACTCCCTCCATTCCATACTTGATACTTCATCATCTTCCTTTGTGTTTTGAATCAGCAACCACCATTGATCGGCATCTCCAGTGAGGCGGTAAACTGCCATGATAACCTTTTCCCTTTCACTACTCCCCAAGGCGTAGAATATTTTATCTAAGGAGTTTATCCATTGCTCAGCTACTAATGGATTTGTACCCCCATTAAATGTTGGTGGTTGTAGCCTCATGAAGTGGTCTAACATTGATCCTCCACGTTGCGGATCAGGGAGCTCCATACGAGTAAGGTTATTATTCATAACCTGGGTGAGTTGTCCCAGTATGGTAATAAGTTGATCAGCACCAGTTGTATCTCCAACTCCATAATAATTATCTTGAGTAGGAGGGAAATCCCTACACGGAGTGCGTGCATTGATACAGTTTCCATTACTTCCACTAGGCTCCATTTCTAAACAATGGAATGAACTAGATTAGTTTATGAATCAAAATACATAATTCCATACTTGTAAAATACTTAACATAAATTGAACTATTTATGGATATAATCCATAATCATAAAAATGTTTTCTTTGAGGAAGTATATACTCATAACCCTTCATAGTGGTTTGTAAAGAAAACAATAATTATCCTAAGCATATCCCCCGGGAGTGTCATAACCAAGAGTACAGTAAGGCCCATTGTCGTGCACCAGTTCCCGTTCGAGTCTAGCTCAAAGCGGTGTTTTCGGGTTTTACCCCTAGGTACATCTGTGCCAGAGCCGCCTCTACCTGCTCGTATCCAGACACGGATGTATTGCTCGGAAAACTCACAAAATATCTATAATACCAAAATTCTAGGAAGTTATTCTATACTAATCTTCATAGTCTATCTTCAGGCAATGTGCTCTAATCAGAGTTTATATAAATCTATCTTCCAAGGTTAGTACTAAACTTCCTCTGATACCAACTGTAACGCCCCGACCCCAGCCACCCAGAGTCGGTGCATTACTTCGTAACATTGGCATGATAAAAAAAGATCAAGTCTCGAAAGACCGATTAGTTTAGTAGCCTTGGAAACACTAGATACATTCATAAATGTTACATTACATCATAATGTGAAAAACTAAAATAACATATTGTCCATTTTCCACACTCATATCCCCTTCAGACTATCCCTGCAGGTCATTCCTAAAATACTTCTTCACAACCTGTAAAAATTAAAACATTGAAAGGGGGGAGCTCAGATTCTCAGTGAGGATAACAATATAGTGGAAGCTTTTATAAATTAACATAAACATTTAAGGCAATGTAGAACTAAAACAAAAGCCTTTTAAACATGAAATTCAACATAATATGGAAAAAGTAAAATGAGATAATGCCATTTACTTATTCACATGGATATTCTACTGGTCGAATAATCACATGCAATATCAATAACCACATTCATAATGATGGAATGCATAATGCCAGACTATCATAACCACGTAGCCAAGGCCTCGTTCCAAGACCACAAATAAGATTTTGTCAAGGCCTCGTGCCAAGACACTAGTTTGTCTCATGAGACCTACCAATGTATCGAGGAGCTATAGCGGGCTCCACCCATCACTTATTAAGTCCAATGCATTCCTCATATGAACATATTTAAACATATCATAAACCATAACATAATCGTATCACATAAAACGTGTATAAAGGAAACATAACATTTCCACGTTTCATTCCCAAGATATCAATATAACATAATGATATAATAAAAACCTTATAAAAACCATTTTCAATACCAAAATAAAAGAAAATTAAAACATGGTATTTATTTTTCATTTAAAAAAAGTTATGGCTTGTAGAGGAAGCCGAAACTCAAATAATGATTACGTCGGTGGAGAAGTCATTGTCACCGCATAAGTACGACAAGAAAAATATTCCTTTTTGTCATTTATTAAAATGCTTCATATAAACAGATTTCTTTTGAATAAACGTAAATGTCAAAGGGGTTTATACACCGTATAAAAGAATTTGTGTATAAAATAAAATATGCCTCAATGAATGGAGATTGAGAAAAATTACCTTACAAAGATCATTTTTTTAAATAAAATAGATATATTATGTGTATTCACTATAAGTAAACATAATGAAATTACAAATAAAAGATAGGTTATAATAATATCATGACATAATTTGAAAGTAGGAGATTAACCCAAAGAATAGAAATTGGGTTAAGAAGTTCCTTTACCTCGTGTCCGACTTGACTCTACCGTTCTTTAACCTCCTGAATAATAAACTAGAGTTAATTTATAGTTGCTTAAGAACATTTTTTGTAGTTTATTATTCCTTTTATATCACTTATTACCATGTTATGAACATTATGTAATTATTTAAGTTAATAACGGTCATTTTGTCGATCTTTGGTACTTGAGTCAACAATAAACTTCTTATAATTACAAGTTGTTCATGTGGTGAAATATCCATTATATCCAGATTTATAATCATGATGTAGATATCATATACATCATATATATCCATTATATACATTCATTTATAATATTATATAACATTTAGAGGTAGGAAATGAAATGCACCGTTCCTGGAGACGGTAAGCCGTACGTACGCAAGAACACTACTTTCATTTATATTTCATATATAGTGGAATGAAGTTATAATTATATAATGGTATAATATAATTCTAGTATAGTATAATGTATAATACCATTTACTCCATCTTTTATACATCCCACATATGGCATTAAAGATTCAAATCACTTTGAGGGGGCGGTAGTCCGCACTTCCTAAAATGAAAATATCGTGTTTACCCATAATGGAAACCATAAAGGTATGCCATAAATGAAAAATACAGAAGCTTAATTAAAACATAAAAATATTATATATCATATATAAATATAGTGACATCTTAATGGACACCTTTGAAGGTGTTATATGAGTGTTGAACAATCATCATTTCGTGAGGCAGAAATTCGCCATCCACAGAAACAGTATGTTCTTTAACCATTAGATGTAGGTGTGTGTAAGTGTAGCTTGAATACTTTTTATAACAACATCCTAGTATATTGAGGATACTGGTGTTGTTACAAAATAATTGGATAAAAAGAGTTTAGAGAGTTGGAGAAGCAAAATAAGACAAAATAACATAAGAGAAGGCATTACCTTAAAATCGGGTAACTCTTTTTTGATTTGAGACAAAGGCTTCCTTGTAAAGATTTATGCCCAATGTGATGCTTCTAGGAGTAAGAGAGGGAAGTTGATAGAGTATTTGGGCAGAGGTTGGCCGATCCAAATGGCTTGAAGGTGTGAATAAGGTGGTAGAGGTGGGGGCCTTTTATAAGAGGAGAGGAGGGGCACTCTTGGAATGTCATGAAATGTTACTTTATTAAGAAATGATTTTCGGATTCTAAAGGACCCAAAATGATATATTTCAAGGATAAGGTGATAAGGGTTCGCAATATACTCATCCAACAGGTTTTTGAGAAGTGTATGCCTTGGAGTTTACATTATCTTTTCATTTTATTTAAATCTTTAATTAATGAGGTAATCGCTGCATCATCATGGTGTCATAAATAATTTAATTTTTTTAAAGTCTAAAAATTATAAAAAAAATATCATGATGTAGGAAATATTTTTATCTTTCTAAAGAATATTTATAGTCAAAAATATGACTTGTATAACCCCATTTAAAAATTGTTTTAGTAAAACAACTTATGTTTGTGACATTTTTATTTTAACTTTAAATAAAAGTTATTTATGTCATTTTCCTACCAAAGTGGCTCCATGGGGTCCCCAAGTTGACCCATGGATTGTCACGATCAGCCATTACTCATCTAATAGGGGTATTACAAGTGTCAAGGTCATTTCATATTATTATAACACTATCTTTACCTTAAATTTCCCTAATTACCTCTAATCGCGATTAATTAAACTTAAAAGTTACTATTCACAAAAAAATTATTTTATTCCCATTGAACCACATTTTACTTCCTAATGACAACCATGTATGTCGGATTTTTGAAAATCAAATCACAAAAGTGGTAATATTTCATTTAAACAAAAAAATCTGTTATTTAACTACCACTTAGTGGTTTCACTATTCATCAAAAATTGAAGTTTTTCAGAATAGTTCCAAAATTTTACCCTAAGCTATAATTGATATTTTGAATTAAAAAATGATGCCTATTTTATGAAATTCCAAACATATAAGTTGCATTAATTAATTTTATAATTAATTCCCGCTATAACAACAAATAGCGTGTTTTTAAGAAACAATATATATCAAAAGATTAACAATTGTTTATGTCCAATTTCAATGTTAAATTAATTATGATGACCACCATTGGATAAAATGGTAAAGATATATTATAATTATACTTTAAAACCACTAAATAGTATAATTTATCACTATAAATTATTTTGATTAAAAAAGTTGTTTTTATGTATTTTTCACTATTCATAAAAAATTGAAATCCTCTGAAAATTACAAAAAATTCAACTTAGGATAATTTCGATATTACGAATAAAAAAATGAAGTCCATTTTGAAATATAAAATTTCTATAATTTTAAAAAGTGGTTATTACTATTCATAACGGCTACTTTGATTAGTCGCGGTGTGTTAGAACTCGATCTTGCGTACAATGCAAGCTATTGCATTATTGAAAGAGAGGCATATCGTGGAAGCTCGGGGTGTTACATATAAAATCAATCCAAATCCAAATAACACTATAAATTTTTTTAATTAAAATAAAATACACTCAACAGTTTTAAAATGAGAAGAAACTTTTACCTATGATCTTAAAAATAAACATTGGTTTTTAAATATTTAAATAACATTTAAATTAATGATTTTCCCTTTATATAAATCATTAAATAGTCAAATTTTATAACAAATTTTAATATATTCCTTATAAAATTATATTTTCCTAAGACATGAAATCTTGGTTGAAGCTTTATTTTCAAATATGCACATAAAATCAATTATTTTTTTAAAACAAATGTTTTTTTGAATATTTTTATATTATCGATAAAATATTAAGTTAATTTTACAAAACTATAATCCTAAAACTTTAAACAAATTTTTTAAATGAAATTAAAAAAAATATAAAGAAAATATAACCTTACATAAAAATACCATTTCAAAACATTATGTGTTATAAACATTATTTTATATTCATTTATAATTGATTGAAATATTTTTTTTAATTTTTTATTATTATTATCATATTTTATGAATAGTTTTAATGTTATATCTTGCGAATCATTTTAATTTGGTGTTTTATCAGAACCAATGAATCAATATTTGTATCAATTTTGAGAAAAAATTATTCCAAAATCTGAAGGTGTTTAAAACATGAAGTTGATCTAATTCGTATAACAATTCTAACATTTTGGCCAATTCAATTAACTTACTTCATGTAATTGTTTATTTTTATGAGGTTTTAGCTTTAAATGAACATGTGGTCATTGATTTTCATTATTTTTCATGTCTAACACTTAGAATAGTTTTTCATTTTTCCACATGGCCAATAGTCTACTATGTGATGGAATAGATTCATTGTGCAGTCTATCTGACACTACAATAGATTTATTTTTGATTACTTGTATTATATTTATTTTTATTGTCCATGTATTATATCTTTTCCATGGTTGATCTAATTCTTATGATGGTTAATTGGTATTCATAGAGTCGATCCATACTTAGCATATTTTTACTGAGAACATATTTTTATCATAAAACACACCATTAATTAGAATCATTAAAAACCATGTTCTGTGATCCTTAAAACTAGGAATTACAGGAATAATCCTAAAATATACTACTTTTTTTAATCACTTATCATGTTTTAATAACATTCAAATTAAAAGAAAATCCTAAATATAATGTCCTTTTATGTTCAAAAAACAAGCAGGTAAGTGTAATTTTTAATTTAATACCATATAATATTTTCACCCTTTTGTGATTATAAAAATTTAAGAACAAAGAGTATAAAATATATTTAAATGAATTATGATAATTAATATTAGATAAAATAATGAAAACAAGAAGAAGAAAAATCAAGATAGAAACATATAATATTCGTTGAAATAATTTTCCATAATAATATATTTTCTGAATTAGATTTCTTAAATGGAATTTGAATCAAAAAAAATTTATATAGATGAATTATGAACCATATAATTTTTTCCCTTTTATATTTATGGTTTCGGAGTTTTTTAGGGAGTATGGACAAAAGTATATCCAATAATAACACTCTTAGAAACTGGTTTGAGGTGTTGTACAACCAGAGTTGGAGAGAAACCAAAAGGAGTAGATATATTTACTAAACCCATCTGTGTTGTGGAATAATATGACTATACGAGATATATTATAGGAAATATATATGGAACCATAATAGTTGAATGTTCTGAATACATATAGGGTTCCATTATCATGATGAGTGCACTAATAATGATGGAACCATGCTCTATTGTTTCAAAGAATTTGATATTTTTCTCTATAAAAACCTCAACATAGGTGTTAAATCATTCATTTAATCAACCTAATCCAAAAATCCATGGTTTAAAAAGAGGAATTTTTATGACAATGGAAAAATACATAAACAATTTCTGTAATATGTCTATCGTAAAGACATTAAATATATGGTGGTAAATGGTAATCTTAATTATATATATTTTTTTCATTCAGATTGCATGGAATCAGTGATGATTAAGTAATAATTCCGTTCAGTAAGATTTTTAAAATATAATAAATTAATCATATTTCTTCTAACAAACCATCTAAAATATTCTTTAGATCTTCCCTCACAATATTACTTCTCAAATATTCAATTAAATCTTTTTAGATAGTTTAATTAGGAGGAGGTGGACTAGAATAACATACTACAGTAATAGATTTATACATCAGGGGGAAATGTTGAGATCTATTTAAGATAGGGGAGACTTCATATACCTATGATTCTCATGGATAATTACAATAGACTCAAGAGTCTTATAAATCCCCAATTCTGAATGATCAATATTTTATTAATGTTTGGGATAAATATAATTTACAATGGATTGAATATCCAGATAAATTATTTCTTCTTTAGTGGCCTCAAAATTTGATTAAATTTAAAAAAAATATTGTCATCACATTTAAATATTCAGTATAAAATATATTAATATAATTACTTATGATGTGGAAAGAATTAATAATAGGAGAATGATGTGCCACTAGTTGAAGGGGTAAATTCCTTCTAGCCACTTATTTATCTTCTAAAATATGTATTGTACTTATAAAATGAAACACCCTACTCGTTTATTCAGGTTATTTTGTCTCATGATTGGTTTATATGGATACATCCCTTATATAATTAGACTCAATCAACTATATCTCACAATATATAACAAAATTTTGACTCACCATTATTAATAATTTCTTAATAATTTTTCATAGTTTTTTTTGGAAATCATATTATCAATCTATTGTTAAACTATTTTTTAAAAAATCCAACCTTGTGTATTCTAGCTATAGGAGATTGTTCCTAAAGTATTTCCACAACAAAAAATTGATCCACCAAGGATCCTAAATTATATCAGGGATAACAAGAATGAACTATGAAATTATAATGGCATGTCCAACATATTTAGGCGGACCACCTCTATCGTCATGATAATCACCATCATTCCAAGAGTATAAGTACTCTATTCAAATATTGATCCAGGGGAATTCCCCTATTACATAGAGGATTCATAGAGATAAATGATTCTATAATTTTTTTTTCATTGGAGTATTCCTCACCACACTACATTCCCTCCCTTTTTAACTATCTACTTTTCCTTCAATTAAGGGACTATCATTCTCCCTACATTTATCCATATCTTTATCAAAATCAGAAACAATTATTACATTTTGAATTAGGGAAATTTTGGTTTATTTAGCTTTGGAATCAACATATTATTTATAAGGATCAATAGGATTCGGAGTATTTGTTGATAAATTAGTTGTATTTTTATCACATTTACTAACTTTTACCAAACCCTTAGCAGAGGGGATTATTTTTATTCATGAGATCACATATACTCTTCTTTTGGACCTACCATTTCTTCTTCGTTGTAAAATTTATATGATTCATCGGTATTAATGTCCACTAATTATTTGGAAATATTGGTAGGATCATTCATTTCTATATATATTTCTTCCTTAGGAGAATATTCCACGATTTCAATATGTTCCAAACCCAGACCATGTTTTATCTATTAAACTCGATGGATGATCAAATAGATTAAACTTTTCATATAACAATTCATTATCAGCCACCCATATTTTCCTCCTGGATTTATAATTCAACTTTATCCTCTTTATTTTTCTTTTATTAAAACATGCCTAGCCAATGGTTATTGACTAATCCTCCCTCGAAGAAATATTCCCTTTGAACTCCAAAAAAGATGTGCCAAGCTTCAAATATGGTCAATTGTTAAATTTAGAGGTTTAATTGCATTGTTCCACTATATTCGTCATTAATTACCTATATAAACTACTCTACACACAACTTTTTATTAAATGGATATATAATAGGTTGTTCTTTCTTAGTATAATAAAGTCCCATTTTCCAAGACAAATCAAGTGTTCTATAAACTTTACCAGTATCCTATACTCTCTATCTAAATTCATACTGATTGGGCTCTAATGGTTGTTATCTCTAATCATATCAAATTGTTTATTCTGAAAAATAAAGGTCACATGAACCTCATTATAGGAACCATATCAATCCTAAAAATCATCATAATGTGGAAACATTAAACACTTTTCCCACAACATCAATGTAAAAAATATCTCTTTTCTACTCGAGGTTTGAATGCAGTTCTTTTTCTCACTAGATTCAGATGTATTATTCATATAGAATTCCTTTACTTGAATAGGGTGGAAATGATTCCCATTATCTTTGAATCATCTTTTCCACCCCTACTATGGAATTTATTTCTATATTAAATACCTTCTTGAACACAAGAATTCAGTACCAAAATCTTTATATGGTTTCACAAACTAATTTAATAGATGATTACTACAATATGTGAAAGTGGTTCTTCTGATAGAATTAATCTTATTTTAAGGAGTATGGGAATTAGTATCACCTAAAACCATTTTTCACCTCTCTCACACTATCATAAATAGTTTCAAATGGTTTATAAGGTTGGATTACATTTATATAGGGAGGATGGGTTGGATGGGGTTTAAGTGTTAGACATAAAATGATTCGAATTCAAAAATAAGAATTTTTTAGATCACTTATTTCAGAGTTAAGTGAATCATGGGAAACAAAAAGAATTATCAAAAAATACTTATAAATAAAAATGGGTTAACATTTCATCCATTCCTTGAATATTGACTAATTATGTGACATGTAATATCATAGCTCAAGGGGGCCATGGTAGGTTGACCAACCACGTGGCTTGACATAAGGTTTGCATGAAGGGTCTTGGTATGATGACTTATGGAATCTCCAACCTTTAGAATATCTTAGAGTATCATAGTATATTAACATTCCATATGAACAACCTTGCTGCTACATGAGCCTCATGGTTACTTGTGACCTTTTAAAAAAACTACCACAAGATATAATGTTAAACATGAAATAAAAATTGATAGTATTTAATCATAATTTGTTCATGTATGATATAATTTCATATCACTATATATAAAAGAATTTTTTTAAATATCATTATGTTGTTTTTCAGTGCAAATAAATACAATAATGATATCACATTTTTTAAAATGGCCACTAAAAAAGTGATGCCTTATAACAAAATAATTATTCTTAGATTGAGATACAAGAATCCTAGATATATTTAAAGAACATTTATTATAAATATTAATATGTACATGTAAAAATTGAAATTTATATTCTATTAACATTTTGTATATCTAAAAAATTGAATATAAATTGTATATAACTATGTACTCATATAATATAGTGGATAGTGAAAATAATTTTTCTTTTAGCTACACCATGAAACTGGAGAATTTCCTAAAAAGTTACATATACCAAATGTTTTTTCATCTAACTTGGAACAATAGAAATCAACATCATCGTAGTTAACTAATTCAAAATCATTTTCTCTACAGTAAAAAAATAAAAATTTCTTGTATTTTTATGGTATTTAGAAATTATTTTATCATCATTAATGTATTATTTAGATAGTGTTTTATTGAAAATATAAACTAAAAAATATTCGAAATATAATATAAGATTATGTAAAAGTTAATTATGGAATACTCACAATCATTCCTTTGTAATCAGTTTGGTCAACTGGTTTCTCAGTTTCATACAAATATATTTTTCAACTTTTAAACATTTTTGTATCACTTCTATTAGTTCTATCTACTCCAAAATTATTTAAAAGATCCCTTTTATACAATATTTTATTTAAAAAATGAACATAATTATTTTAAAAATTATAAAATTCAAGAATGAATTTTAACTCATCTTTTAAATTCATTCAATTTCATTTTTCATCAATTTAAAAAATTCAATACACAATGATTTTTTGGAAAAACCAAAAATAATATCATCAATATAGACTTGAGAAACCAAAACATATTTTTATATTAATTCAATAAATAGTGTGGGATCGGCAATAATTTATTAAAATCCATTTGGAATTAAGAATGAGTGTAGATTATTATTGAAATCCTTAAATGACTATTCTAAACCCTAAAGAACCATTGAATGTTTAAAAACAAGATGGGGTAAATGAGGTCTTGAAAATATATGTGTTTCCTCAAAAAAATCTTATGTAATATAGAAATTTATAAATTCATTCTTGACATAAATTTGATATTGATATAATATTACACGTGTAACATAAGTAAGGAGTATCCTAAGGGTATAATGTTTAGATATCGGTGTAAAGGTATATTCATAGTACATTATTTCCTCTTGAATATATACTAGTGAAACCAATCTGGAATTAATTGTCACTATTGATTCAGATTCAACAAACTTGTTCATATATATCCAATTAGTTCAAATAGTCATGTAATCTTTGGTTATTTCAATTAATTTCTGTCTTTATTAATGTCAAAATGATTTAATTCTAATCACATATCTATAACATAATGTTCATAATTTATTACTTTAGAAGTAATATTGTCTTCAAACTGAGATACTATGGATTTATTTTCAACATAATTTATTATATAGGACCAAGATTGAGTTCTTATATATAGGTCATCGAAAAAATCATCTATAGGATGGTATCTATGGTCCCTTGCAATTATAGGAATTTAATATATTGGTTCTTCCAATAATTGTTCAAGGATTGGTTAGTATTTGTTGTCTTTTTATGGGATATTTTTTAGGTATTCCGGCAATATAATCATATATTTCAGAGGTATTATTTATATAAAAATTGTATCTATCATAGTTGAAGTTTTATATAGTAGGTTCAGGTTTATATAGATTTCTCTCATCATGTCTTCCATGAATATATTCTTCCACTTTATTCTTTTATTTATTAAATAATTAATTTTATTTACTAGAGGGTGAATAGAATATAAAAAAAATTATAACTCATTGGTTATAATGTATCCATATTCTCTAATATAATAACAAAAAATAATTTATAACCAAAACTATAAAGTAATTCTACTTCATTTTTAAACCATTAAATAATGTATATAGAGTATTATTTAGGATAGGATTTATCAAAACCATATAAATTTTACATAAATCTATATTCAGAACATCGTACCGAAAGTATATAGTTATTCATAATCACAAAGAAAAGTCTAAATAATTTATTGGAAGGTTTTATATCTCTTTTAAAAATTCACATTTTGATGAGGTTCTTGAGGGGTATAGAAATTGTGATTATATCCATCATTTTAATATAATTATAAATTGTATTCATTCTAAAATTAATGGTTATATCAACTACACATGTTTTTTATAAAATTACACTAACATATTCTGTAGACTTCACATATTTAGAGTAATAGGTAAAGGATTTACTTTCGTTAGAAAGATAATATAGAAATTTGAATCATGAATAACCATCGACAATTGTCTACTAAAAAAATTCCTCCTAGACTAGAAACTCTATATGGTCTAAAAATCAAAGTAAACTAATTTTAGTTATTTAGAGTGAGAAACTTCTTTATTAGGTTTGAAATAATTTTTTTCATTCCATTTTGAATAGGATATAACAATTTTTATTTTTTGAATAACATTTAGGCAGATCTTTGGACTATCCTTATCTTTATTTTGTTATTTGATTTCATATTATAGTTACCTTGTCTCTTATTCGACAACCAAGATTCATAATATAAGAAACTGAATCAATAATTATCTTGAGAAAATATAGAATAAAACATTATTGAAAATTTATTATCTTTTCTTAGTGAAAAAATTATAAATTCTTTTATAGAATCTAAAATTTAACATGAATTATTCTCACAATTTACTATATATATGTTATCTCATAATTGATATATAATGGGAAATATATTATTTAATACATTAAAATATAAAACTTTAGAAATTAATTAATTTTTAGAGTATCCAATTTGACCAGGTCTAATTATTTTTCATTTTTCATTGTGCCCAAATGTTATATGTCCACAATTCGCTTTCATTAACTCAAGAAGCTTAAGTAGTCACTTGTTATGTGTTTGGTAATTTCCACTCTCTCGATAACATATACTTTAACTAGATATATTTAATAACATTACCATTACAATATGATAAAAAATAATTTTAGTAATAATTTTTTCATGATTCCAATGAATTTAACAATTATAGATTTTGGGATTTAAAATTATTTTACTAGTTTTTCAACAATATATTAATATATTTTCAGAGAAAGGTATTCATTAGCCAACAAAAATAAGAATTATTTCAATAACATGATGTTAGTTTAGTTTTATATATTAAAGTCTTATTTTTATAACTTAGAATAATTTCATTCATTAACAACATTTTTTTGTCGAGAGGCATATCTAATTATTGGTTTATGTTTGGGAGGTCTCTGAATTCCAAATATCATATCCAAGTATTAGTTATTTTTGTAAATTGTTCAAGAACCTTCTCATATTATTCATTGGCCAATTTCAAATCATTATCTACCCTTAATAACTTTTCATTTTTCTCTTTTTTAATAGAAATATTAGTTTAGTATTATAAGATAAAGCATTCAACATTTTCAAATTATTATATTTATCTTTTTGTTCATTCATGGTATCCTTAAACATATAGTAGTATTTTAATATTTATTAATTATTCATTTCATATTGTTCTAAAACAATATTTCCATACAAATTTAATGTATCAGAAATATTCCCCACCTTAGCTTCACAGAACATGATGTAGACTTTTGATTTTTTTCACAACGACACATTCTATTATATTATGAATTATTGGATTTTTCCTCACATACAATCCAGGGTTAATTCATTTATTTTTTGGGATTCTTCCATGTATCATAATAATTAATTTTATTTTTAATATTTGAAATATAATCCTTGATGTGTCCTTTACATTTATATTCAAAACATTTAAATTCACTAGTAAATTAATATTTTTAAAATCCATATTATATTTTATATCTTATCATACATCCCTTTTTAAGTTGACTTTTAAAAAAGCTTTTTTTATAAAAAATTAATCTTTTTAATAGATGAGTAATCTCTTTATCTCACTCATAATATGATTCACTTCCACTTTAATAATATTTAATCACTTATTTTGATTTATACCTGGATTTATTTAATTTAATAGTTTTATTTTTTATTTTAAACATCTTGATTTTAATTCTTTTAGTCCCTCTTCGTAAACCATCATCATTTCAATCAGTTATTTGACATTCTTCATGATAATGTCACATTATTCATAGTTGGAAAGAGTTTTTATTATCCATATTTCAGTTCATCATCCCTTTACTCTTGTCATGTTTTTAATATTTTACAGTGGTTTTCCAAGTGAATTCATAATATTGATTATTTCAATACATCTCCAACACATTTTAGAAATCAACTTTTCTTGTTTCATACTCAAAGATTCATACTTCATTGTAAATGTGTACAATAATATTTATATGAAATTATAATTTTATTCATAGTAAATAAATAATGTATCATAGATTTCAAATACATTAGTACAAAAAAATATTATATTAAGTTCAACTTCACTAAATACCGAGAACAATACATTATTACCATTTAAACTAAAATCATACATTTTTTTCATCACTCCATTATTTTCTTTGTGATTTTGGTTTTTAATATTTATCATAAATAGTTCCCCTAATATCAAATACAATTTTTTAAAAAATACGTTTTCATTTACATTTTTTATTTATTATAATTAGTCCCCTTATATTATATATACCTATTATATTTTATAAATACATTAGTGTAATGTGGAAGGGGGATAATTGAGCTTCTAAGATAATTTTCTTTTGAAAATTACATCTTAAAATCCCCTTAAATTAAAATATTAGGAATTCTAGAAAATATTATAGGATTATATAATTTCGTACATTTAAATAGTTTCTTAAGGGATTAATCAATACGTAGTACATATAATTTGGAATTGATTTATGATTATAAAAAAAAATTGTTTATATATAAATTGTAAATTTTAATAACCTGGTTATATCTTACATCTACTATTATAAAAATACTTATTGAAAATGAAAATGTTTTATAACATAATTTTAAAAGAATCAGTGAATACAAAATTTAAAACTAACAAAGGAATTAAATAAGAGGATAAATACAAGATAGTGATTATTACACTCAATTACATTGTCTTCCACTAATATGTATATTTTATAAAACCTTATCAATAGATACAGGCCGTGGATTGGTTGTTTCAAAAAAACATTACATAAGGTAGTACTAGATCTATTGGGACTCATAAATAATTATTCATTAGAAAACAAAATGAGATGAAATATTCAAAAATAGTATGATCTCTTTCCCCTTAATATTATTGGAGGATATATAAAAATATATGTAATGAAACAAGAAAAATTGAAATTTAAAATAAATAGAGAGAAAAATAAATTTGTAAGAATCTTCATGTTGCCCAATATCTGATCAGGTTTAGTAGATCAGCATGTTTCTCATAATTGAATGACTTTTAAGAGAGCTCGAGAGTGAGAAATGTAGAAAATTCATCCTTCTATTTTTTTTATTTCACCTATATAACATAGTATCATATTGTCGAAAAGATAACAGATACATCCTTCAAAATCAACACTTTTTTTCACTACATAACAAGTGAGAGGCTTCCTCTAATTTTTATAAGTTTCCACAATGTACTCATTAGAAGATAATCATCCTCAATATAAATTTCTTTAATTACTATGACATGTATCATTAACTTACAAAACTAGTCGTTTGTTATCTTTAATTTATGAATGGTGGGTTATCATGTCATGGTTTGTGTAAACTAAATTCATGTGGTACAAAAATAATCTGGTCACTATGAATGAATTTTTTGTATCATAAATATATAACCCAAAGAAATACTTTTTTAGTTCAATACCCGCATTTCATTGAATACAATGTTCATTCAACCATGGATTTACGTGAGTTGAATCCAAAAATTGGAGTAATAATGACAGTCTTCGAAGGTGGATTAACTTCCTTCATGTGGTCAATGAGTTTTTTAGTGAATTGGATATATAAAAAATGGGGTTATTGAATTTATTTTATAATTGATCCAGAATTTATGAAATTTTAATCCTCTATCCTCATGGTTTATTATGATTCACATAGTATTTTTCATACATCTAGTAGTTGGTGTAATACTTGTCCATATTTTTAAATAGTATCTTGGATTTCTGTATGGTTAACCATCTATGGCCTCTTTCTCTTATATGTTCAATCGTATTATTCATGTGGTTATTTCTTTAACATGTAGTCAGTATATACATAGTATATTTTTATTAAAAAATGATTTCTATGGTAAAACATACAATTATTCTGACTCATAAGAAACATGATTTGTTATAATTATAATTATACATTTAGAGAAAAAGGAAATACATTCCCCATAAATTTATATTGTATCTATATAAATATTTCTAATATATACCCAATTCAAAAAATATTCAACTAGAGGTAGAATAAAATGATTTAAAGGAACCACATTCCCACATTCTTCAATCAAAGTGGATCTATAGACTAAATATGGTAACATCATACCATTATGAGTTTTCATTAATAATTCTATATCTAATCATTGATATGGTGATGTGATACTCTTGGAAAAAAATTTATAAATAAAATATCTTTTAGATCATGAAAGAAATAAGAAAAAAAATTATAGAGTGGGCGGTAAGTGAACATTTCACCACTTTATTTATTGTGCACAATTTAGTGATTTTGACCAAAAGAGATTCTCATTAGTCTCTTGGATTAGTTGGTTGGTGATGTATATTGTCATCATTATCTCATGGACTCATGCACTACTTGGAATAATTCCCACACACTATTCAATTAAATCATTGGATTGTGCGTTGTTTATTTAGATCATCATTATCTCCATTAATTTCATTAATTGTCATCTTTATAAGCCTTCTACACTAATTTACCCAATGACATTCTTTTACACACTTAAAAAATATATATATCCCATTAAGAAAATTTACCCCAATGATACATTATATCGTCATGACACGATGATAGATTAATTTTCTTTCCTCAATCAGTTATATTATTATATTTTCCATTAAATTACATCATTCCCTTTTTATTCTCAATACCAAGTAGATATGTGGAGTATCTAGTCTTCATTTAGACCATGATATCACATCAAATGATTTCATCATATAAAATAATGTTCATTATGTAATATCTAGATCAGATAATCTATTTGAAGACACTAAATAATTGATCAATTTTTGTTTAAGGGTTTATGATAAAACTATAACTGTGCCTTTATAATTTTGTAAAATATTCCTCATATATACTAAATGATTTATCATCCTTCAACTTTATCTGAAGGAATTCCATTTCATTTTTCCTATGAATAGTATAGGGAATGTCCTCACTGAAAATATACTTTTAAAATAATACCATTACATTGATTCAATTTCTACATATTTATTCACATTTTTAATAATGGAACCCCATGGATATGTTACTCCTTCTAAACGATAAATGCCCCAGACATCACTTTCATGCTCTGTGTAATAGTGAATTAAAATAATCCTGTTAGTTTTGTTGATCCATTCTTAAAATATTTGTGGAATGGGGGACCAAATAAAGGAAGGTTTCCATTTCTTGATTAATGACTTAACAATACATTTCTGATTCTTCTGATTAATGACTTGTGAGAGTTGGGTATGCATAACAGTCATATTTTTACTTCTCCATAGTATTTTTTAGATTCCCATTAGAGAAATAATTCAATTCCATGCCACATATGATATTAACATGATTAATCCTACTTCCAAAAATTGAATAAAACAATAAAACATAGTGTAATGTTAAATAAATATTAATTAGAGGGTGTAATCATCTAATCATCAAAAAAATTCATTACATTTTAAAAATTACGACAACTTATTATCAACCAATGAAACATTTGATTCTTCATATATCACATTTAGTTAATAATTGGTTGTATTATGTTCCTTATTCACATTATAAATATCCTAGTATTAAAAATAACTAAATAATTTTTTGACATCAAAAGACGTTACCCAATCATTTCATATATAAATAATACATCATTTTATATGAATATTAGATAAATCTAAAAATCATACAAAACCCTATAACCATAAAGGATTAGCCTCATTGGATATTAAATACATGATTAACTTATATAATGAAAAAACTTTATAATATTTGAAAAAATTGGTTTTGCAATGTACCCTTATTTGAGATATCCTTTTCAATCCCTTTCTAAATATCTATGGAAATATAAACTTTTATGAAAGAGTGAGATCATATTCTCAATAAGAATAAACATGGAAGCCATAAAACAATATCATATCTAAACATAATATAAAAATATTGGGGTTAAATATTGAACATATCTGTTACATTATATGTTTTTAAAAAAGAATCACTATGATTGATATCATATATGATATGCCACATTAAGCTTAAATAAATAACTAAATTTTATTATTTATATAATACCATTAAAACCTAGAAATTAGAATGGTGGGTATGATTAGTGTTAACTAAATTATGAAAAATGTGTTTACATGTGTATATATAATTAATTATTTTGTGACTAATTAATTATAAATTACTGAAAACCTATTTTAAAAATAAAATGAGTTTTTTCTTCTTATAGAAAATGATTTAAATGTGGACAAGTTGTTTTATAAAATAACAAAAAATCAATATTATTGGATTCTATTATTGATATATACATATATATATACTATTAAATTTAATTTTGTGAATTCATATTAATTATTTTATAGACATGATATAGTAACAAAGCCTATTATAAAACGAAAAGACCTATTTTTAAAAAAATACTGTTTTTTAAACTTTTGACTGTAAAATTGTTTTAAATATTATTTTTGTAAATTTTATAGATTATTTTTTAAAAATTATTCTTATTATATTAAAAATTAATATAAAAATTTGCATTGGATTAATTTATTGTATTTTTATAATAATTTTAATATTTTTATGATTAGTGAAAAATGCATTTAAATGGAAAAATAAGTTTTCAAAAAAATTATTTATAGTGTTAAATTTTATTTTTCAATTGTATTAATGTGTAATTTGATAATTTTTATCATTTATTAAAATTTATATCATTTGAATAAATTTCACAATGAATTTGGATATAAAACCTTTATGAACATTGGATTGTTTTTGCCTTAAAATTTTGATATCACATTTCGTAGATGGGATTAATTTTTAATTAATTTATAAAAATTCTCAATTTTCAATTTTTAAAAATGGATTCCATATTTTAAATCAAATTTTAAAAATTTATTAAATATTTCCCTTTAATTGGTTTTACAATATGAATAATAAATTTAGTCAATATTTTAATTACCAAGGTTAAGGGTAATGTAGGTAACCAAGGGTAAAATTAATATTATAAATATCATTAAACTACCATAAAACATGTCATAATTTAATTGGATGTGAATATTTCTTCTTTTGGACTTAATGGAACATTTATGAGACCCTATAATTCCTCATGGAATATAATATTACATTTGTAATATTATATTCAATGGAAAGACACTTTTATTGATATTTTGTTTTTTAGGAGAGAAATATTTTTAATATGAGGATATATAAAGTATAAATTTGACTAAAAATAGTGTATTGAATTATAAAAAATTTATATATATCTTTGTTATTTAATTATAATTTTCACAGAATATCTAATTATAATAAATGGTTACAGGATGATGATGTAGTAATTGTTTAATTAGTGGTAGAATCTAATAAGTGATATTTAAAATGTTAAAATAATTAATTTTTTTATATAATTAATATCATGCACAAATTTTAGAGACTAATTTGACATGTTCGTGATATTTTAGTGGCTAATTTTTGAATATATCATGTTGTTATGGTATTTCTAAAAATTCGATTGATGAATACTATGAAAATTAATGAAATTAATATTTTAAAATAATGAATATTTTCTTAAATGATATAAAATTAATGAAATTATAAAATTCATTATAATAATATTAATACATCATAAAATCACATAATTTTTTCATTTATGACTTATTTGATATTTTATATTAATTATATTAACACTCCAAGTGTAAATTACATTGTATTACTCTATGGAATAATATGGTTAAATAAGGGTGGAAACAAAAATATAAGGATTACCAAAATATTGAAACTTATGTCCTTTTTATTTTATTAAATAATATCATCCCATAATAATCTTGCATTTAAAATTATTTATTTTGGATCCATTTTAAATATAAAATTAATTTATATTAATTTAATATTTTGAAAAATTCTAAGAGTGCCCCTACCCTCTTCTAAAAAAGGGCACCCATTCATCTCTTTTCTTCACATATCAAAACCTATTTTGGTTCGGCCAATAACTAACCATGTAAATTAATATAATACCTCCCCACATACTAGAGGCCATATTTTTGGCCTAAAATCCTCCTTGGAGGTGTTAGGTTTTTAATCAATAGAGGTTAGACGAAGAAGAGGTATTGTTTTTTGATTAGGTGTTTCTATTATATTTCTTCTTCAAATTAAATAAAATATTATTAAACCATGATTGAATAATAATTCCATTATAATAAATACACTAAAATTTCATTATTTAAAAATTTCCACCAAAATCCATCAAAACATTCATCCAATGATAAATGACTTATATTTTATTTGTACGGGGAACCACCGCTTCATGAAATGATATAATTTATTTCCATCATCGTCTGTCAAGACTTGTTATAATTATGGAATTAAAGATCATATATGATTCAAATTAAATATTTATAATTATTTAATAATATTATATCATTTAAATTATTTCCATTCCATTCACATGAAAATGATAATGTCATTCTTTTATACGCGTGAATTATCACTGCCACAGTGTGAAGTGATTCATTTTTCATCACCACATCACACATATGATATTTATATAAGTATGTTAAAATTATTAATTAGATATTGATGATATTATAATCATTCTATAAAAATAAAATTATAATTAATTTCTTTCCATATTGATTATTGATAAATGGAAATGTTACGCACATGTACGTATGACCTCTTGTCTTCATTATTATAATGTTGTAAATTTATAATAACCATCCTGAAATGGTTTGATATAAATCTATAATTGATGGATTAAATTAATTATTATGAAAATAATATTATTTTGTAGATGATACCATTTTGGATATAGACGTCAAATAAATTCCATTTTGGACTCGTATACCAAATATCATCAAAACAACCAACATGAAATTATTTAATTGAGTAATTTTTATAAAATTATATTAAGTTATATGAAATAAAAAATTAAAATAAAAAATTTTCTCAAGAAAAAAAATTAAAATATGTTTATTATTCCGCAAGATATGGATTTTATGTGACGAGTCAGAGTCAATGTATGGGATTTCGTCCCAATCTCTATTCATTGAGACTTTTCTTGATCATGTTGATCGTTATTCTATATAAAGTGTATATAAAACCCCATTGACATTACATATTCATATAATATATATTCTCATGTTATATTATGTATTGTTACATTTTATACTTTCATGTGTCTTATGATATAAATTTTCAATATGGTATGGGACAATTTGAATGATAAAGATTTAATTTTAATAAAATTTCCTCCATGTAAATATTAATGGTATTTTTTTACATGATTATTTATATGGATTTAAAATTATTATAAAAGAAATTTTATGAATATTTATATATTTGGAGTCCTCTAAAATCCTTTACATTTTTTAAAGAAACCCATTTTTTTGTTGCTTGTGTATTTTTTTTATTGAGAATTGGTTTTGAAAATGGATTTATTATTTCATAAATAGAAATGTTTTCTTATAAGTGAAAAGGAATTGTTAAAGGTGAAATGTTGAAAAATTAAAATATATTATATATTATTATTATATAATGGTACTTATGATTTCTACAGTTGGTTACATGAAACAAATGGATGGGTTGTTCCATGATAAAGTAATTATGGTTGGTTATGTCATAACCACCAATGAATTGGGAATGAAAGTAAGTTGTATATTTATTCCATGTATAATATTGACATGTTTAGATGATGGTCGTATGGTTATTACATTTTAGTATAATTATGTTGTAATGAACCATAAATTCCATATATTGTTTTAAATTTTTTTGGGATTATAACGAGTTTGCAAAAATTTATGGCCCTTGATTATGTGGCCCGGTGTGCCCGAAATGGAATTTTTATCTTTTTTAAGGTATGTTCAGTAATCGTGTAGGCAATGTTTTCGATCTTTTGAACATGTGCTCTGAATTGAAATATGAGGGCACAGTTGAACTCACAACATTGATATTATCTTAATGAAGGCTTAACTTCAACCGCAGTAGGTCGAAAAAAGATGTTTTTTAGGATTCTTAAAGATTAATAAAATAACAAAAAAATGTTAGTTTATTTTACTACCTCCTCTTGAGCGGCAGTGGTGGGACTGAAAGGTTTTTATAAAATTTAATTGCCCAACTCTTGGTTTTTGTAACCACACTGTTGAGAGATTAAGAGGTTCAATCATTAATGACCCTCATTAATCTACAGTTGTGTTAAACATCCTTCCGCCTCTATTTTTGTGAGGCTCGGGCTTGGGTTTTTGTCATGGTAGAGAGGAACCTCTGGTGATGTACCACAATGTCACACACCTATGAATAATAGAGAAGTAAAAGTTGGATGAATATATTCAGAATCAATGAACAATGGTGACTTCAAAAAACGTGAATTCTACTTCCTCAAGTCACGACTTCTTCACTGATTCTGAGGTACGGGTTTTATTTAAATTAATGAGAATTATTTATTTTCTGTGTTTTAGAAGAATAAAAAATCTTGGAAGTGTTGAATGGGGTTTAAAATTATTTTTACATGATGTATTAATTAATTATTCCTAGTATAATGCTAATGTGGAGGGAACATGCTAAACAAACAAGGCCTGGACCCTCCACTGTTTCGGTATTTCTATCGTTCTTCAGGGATGAATTTTCCACTCTGCGGAAATTGGGAACTGGGATCTACATAGTGACGAAATCAACCCAAGAGGCTCATAGGCACATTCAGAATGGAAAACAGATCACTGGAGCTCACCCGATGGCCCGAGGAAGATCTGCTAGTGTTGTACTGGTGGGCGACGGTGGCAACCAGCATCGGTCGGCCACAATGGCAGCAGCCGGCATGTTTTCACATGCCATGAGGGGTGTGGGGGGGGGGGTGAGAATCATAAAACTACTATGGAAGGGGAAACTGGCTCTCACCATGCTTTGTTGGCCAAGGTGGTGTGTTATTGCGTGCCGTGGAGAAGGGAGTCGTGGCTTCGAAGCCGCAGCGAATGGGAGATACGCCCCATGGGTCTCATTGATAGTGAGGCGGTGCCACGTGCACTAGTATTGGATAAAACTAAAAACATTTATCCATTATATATGGGGGAGATACCCCCTTGGCATAGGTCATCTAGCTGGCAGACTACGACAGCTGGCAGGCCATGCCCAGCTGAGGCAGGCTGGGCCGGTCCACAGCCCAATGGGGCGAGACCGCCGTGACCTAGCACACTCGGTCCAGCCCAACCTGTTCAGGCAGTCTGATTCAAACATATGTCGAATCCAGACCGGGTCGGGTTGGCCCAGGGTAGAACGGGTTGGGTCTGTCTGACTGGGTTGGACCGGACCCGAACCCTCTTCGGCCGAGATACACTAAAAAGGACATATCTCCCAAACCAGGCATCTTTTTGGAGAACCGTCTATGGTGTTGGAATCCATTTAACGAGATAGTCCTTTTGAGATAATCCACCCAAGTTTCGTAGAATTTTATAGTATGGATGGGTTGGATCAAACCCTAATCCAACAGGGACCTCGGCAATAAAAAACCTATAACTAGCAGACCGAGCATCTTATTGACGCGTCGTCGGTCCCATTGGGACCCTTACGACATGGTGGTATTTTATATTACTCATTTTTGGAACGTCCTGATAGTTGAGAAATGAAAATTATATTGATGAGAGGATACTACATAACTCAAGCACACCATGTGCGTGTAATCGAGTGTCTAGTAGTCAAATGTTGAGCGACCTTGTGTGGATCTGCATCATAGAGACCATGTGTGGATATGAATTATAGAGACCCTGTGTAGATTATAATTTTAGTGACCATTGATCATCATCATTTTTAAGACCTTATGTTTATAAGTATTATATCGACCGTCTGTGGATCAGGATTATAGCGACCATGTGTGGATCAATATTATAGAGACCCTGTGGAATCAGCATTATAGTGATCCTATGTGGAATAGAATTATAGAGACCCTGTGTGGATCAGCATTATTATGACCCTATGTGAATCATCATTCTAGAGACCTCATGTGGATCATCAGTGTTCGACCCGATGAGGACCAGCCTTAGAGCGGCCTGTCGTTGATCAATGACATACGACCTGTGTCAATCGACAATAGTACTACTCCATCATGGATCAGTTATAGAAACATAATAATGTAATAAAATGATATAGATTAAGAATAATAATATATATTCCTATACTCTGAGTTTTATACCTGGTTTGCGCTAAGTCATTTTATTTTTTCTATTTTATTGATATCATGGTTTGTGGATTTCCTTTTAGAATTTTTGAGAGACCTCCGAGGGACTCGGGGTCCCTACTGGGTAATGTTATACTCACCCCATCACGGGATTCACCCGCACCTTGTTGTGTCCTATGCAAATGATGGGAAGCTTGGCTGATACTTTAGGAGAAAGGACTTCGTGGTACACGGATGCGACTGGTTGACCTAGAGAGTTGTGGAGATGAGCTATACCTACCCTTTATGTAGGATCCGTGGCGAATGATCTCAGGAGATGTTTTATATTTTCTAATGTATTACATCTTTCAGTTGGGCCTGTATTCCAGTCTCCTTTACTTTAAGTACACACTTTTACTACTGATGGTTTACTTCGTGGTTTCATCTTGGTGTGTTCTTGGACTGTGGGTTCATACAGGTGTATAGTTAATGCCTTATTGTTTAAGGGATATGAATTTTCGGTGCTAGTCCCCAACCCCTGGCCTATGGAAGGCGGGCTTCGGGTAGTCATGACACATACCCTGGGGGACAGGTTATGAAAAATTTTATCTAAGGAGTCAGTTATACATAATAACTAGGACTCTGATCATTCCAATAGAGAAATAGTGTATGGTGTTTTGATTGTGGTTTTCAATTCGTGGATTATAGTGTTTGTGCAGTGGATGATGTTTCCACCATCACTTATAGTAGACAGTGTAAACCGACATTGGGTGTTTCATGAGTTCCAGCGGCAAAGGTCTCTAATGTTTCTATGCCATACAAATCCCTAAGAATTTGAAGACTGGCTGGACGTTGTGGCTAGAGTTTTTTTCCTATTTGGGACACCAGCAAAGCAGATGGTGATCCAAGCTGCAAGACTCCTCCAGGGCACAATAGAGATATGGTTGATCCTAATGCTCTAGTTACACGATGATATAACCCTCACCTAGACGTACTTTGAGATACTCTTTAAGGTGTAGTTCATTCCAAGGACAATACGCTCTTTGCATATTCAAGAGATTCTAAACTTACAGCAGGGTAGCCTGACAGTAGCCTAGTACTTAGTGAGATTCACTAACATCTCACGCTACTCCACTGACATGGTACATGACCCTTTCATGAGGGCCCATCCCATTGAGCAGAGTCTCTAGCGGGAGATCAGATCATCGATGATATCTCTCAATATTTCGACATAGGCTGGAGGGCTCCATTAAGATATATTGGTGGATAACTTCATAGCTGAGTAGGCACCGAAGGTGAGAGAAAACACTGGATGACAAGATTCTGAGTCTTATGAAATAGGTAGTATATAGATGATGCAAAGTTCTAAGTGGGATAAACCTTCTAGAGGACAAACCCATGACATAGGGTCAGAGGTTCAGAGCTCAAGAGGGAGATCAGGCAAGTAAGGGAGCAGACTGTGCTTCTTATGTGTTGGGAAAGGTCACATGGCTCGCGAATACCCATCCTATTGTACCGACCATAAGTATATGGTTGAGGGACCAATGAGGAAGATGCATAGAGTTGAGAAAGGAGGACCATAGGGCGGAAGACGTGGCACATTAGCAGATCATGCAGCATGCGGTGGGTGACGATTTGAGGTTATACGGCCAGTACCTCCTGGTGGTATACCTGACCATAGGGAGTAGGATGGCAGGGAGGAGCATAGCTTCAGGTAGCTGAGGGCTACAAGCATGGTGCTCCAGAGATTATTTGAGGTGTGATCTTTGTCTACTCTACCATAGATGCAGTACATATAGAAACAAGTGCCAGTCACCCTTTCATTTCCACGACTCTTGTCCAGAGCTCAAAGATTTTGATAAATCCATTGGCTCGATCATTATGATTAGATACTCTTACGGGAGAGGATTTGATGATTACACACTACTTCTGGCTGTGTGAGCTTACTCTAGGAGGAGAGAGATTTGGATGGGATCTCATAGTAGAAGCGTCGAGGCCTTACGATGCCTTCTTGGGTATGGACTAGTTATCCAAGGTCCATGCTCAGATTGAATGTTTTAGGCACAAATTGTGGTGTTTATGTGAGTATGGGATTAGGTTTTCATTCACTGGATATAAGGTAACCTTTTACAAACAATATGGACATTATCGGAGGAGGGTGTAGCCGATCGCATATCATTTGGCATGCCTTACCCTCAAAGCAGTTGACGTGAAAAGTCTGAGTTATTCAGTGGTGGTGGACCAATTTGTTTATGTCTTTCTTGAGTATGTTCCTAGATTACCTCCCCGTATAGAGGTAGACTTCTACATCAACCTATTCCCTGAGACGACATCGATATCTACACTAGAATATCAGATGGCTATCGTGAAGCTTTGTGAGTTGCGAGTACAGTTTGAGGACTTACAGAGAAAGGGGTTCATAAGTCCCAGTTTTGATTCATAAGAATCCCCAATTCTGTGTTCCAAGAAGGCAGATAGGAGCCTGAGGCTTTTTTTGGACTATCGGCGCCCGAACTAAGTGACTATGAAGAACATGAATCCACTCTCAAGGATTGATCATCTCTTCGACTAGATGAAGGGAGATTTATGTTTTACAAATATAGACATCAGACAGGGCTATCATCAAATCAGGGTATGGGATGAGGACGTACCAATGACAACCTTCACATGTCATTATGGCCATTATGTGTTCTTAGTGATTCCATTCGGTGTAAACAATGCTATGGATGTGTTTTTGGGGCTCATGAATAAGAACTTCCATCCATACCTTGGTCTATTTGTGGTATTCTTCATTAATGAAATCTTAATATACTAAGCATCGAAGGAGGAGAATATCACACACCTATAGATAGTTCTGGATACACTCCGAGAGCACAAGATTTATGGAAAGCTCTTGATGTTTTAGTGTGGGATACATGAAGTCCACTTCATGGGGCATGTTATTTAGATTCTGGAGTTGTAGTGGACCTAGAAACGGTATAGGCAGTGCATTCTTGGGAGCCACCAGGAGTGTGACTAAGGTGTGGAGTTTCCTATGATTGGATGGGTGCTACTGGAGATTCATACACTAATTTTCTAGATTTACGACGCCATTTCAACTTTAAAAATGAATGTAAATACATTCATGTGTACAGAGAGATGCCTGAAAAGTTTTTAAGAGCTAAGGCAGAGATTGATGAGTGCCCCCATCTTGAGGCTACTAGAAGATAACGTTGGGTATGAAGTCTACTACAACGCATCAGGGACCAGTCTGGGTTGTGTCCTAATGTTGGAGAAAGTGGTGATTACCTAAGGCTCATGGTAGTTGATACAACACCAACAGAACAAAGCTACCCAAGACCTAGAGTTAGAAGTACTGGTCTTTGCACTGAAAATGTGGTGACACTATTTTATGGTTCAATGTTTTAAAGTCTATTCTGATAATAAGAGCCTCATGTATATCTTCTCATAGAAGGACATGTACCTGAGATAGTGATGATGGAAAGAATTAATCCAGGACTATGATTTTGAGATAGTCTACACTTCTAGGATGGGGAACGTAGTAGAAGATTCACTCAATTGGATGTCTGATCTACAGTTGTTGAGTGACGTGAAAGTGTAGCTATTTTCATTGCAGTTATCCTTTATGGATAGTGAAAGAGAATCATACCTCCAATCTATGATGGTTACTCCCTAACTCTGTTAGCGAGTCTGGGAGGCATAGCTTGGGGACGTAGACTACGAGGCCTATTGTTCTCATCTATCTTCAGGATAGGATCCTGATAGATTTTATAAAGGTAGGGATCACATCATCCTATATAGAGGAACCACTATGGTACTACGGATGCTATAGGAGGAGGTGTTGAGGGATGTCACGACCCATCCTCGGGGTCTGTGCCGTGAATACCCCAAGCCCGCCTTCCATAGGCCAGGGGCTGGCGACTAGTACCAAGGCGTAAATCCCAACAAAAAGGGAAGGAATTGCCTTTGAAAAGTAAACAAGCACCACAGAGTAAGCAAGCGGAAAAGTGAACACTAAGTAAAAACGGTACAAGCTGTGCTGAAAGTAAAAGGGGCCGGAAATACAAGCCCAACTGTAAAGTACAACTGGAAGGAAAAACAGCAACTGAAAGGAAAAGCCACAGCGTCGAGCCGTCCTCTGGAATTCCCACCTGAAGGGTGGGTACAGATAGCCTCCACTACTCCTTGGGCCCACCTGACCGCTCTGAGTACGTCCCGCCCAGTGGTCCACCTCCAGGTACCGTCCTGCTCCGCACACCTCCACCACGATCAGCGTTGTCCGTCGTCTGCAACCAACACAACGTAATGCGGGCATAGCCCGTGCAGGGGTGAGTATAAGCTACTCAGTAGGGACCCTGAGACCCCCGAAGGTCTCCCGAAATCCACAAAGGATAAACCGAAAAAGAAAGATACAATCACGAAGTAACAACCGACACTGCTTAGGTGTATGCCCATACATATACCTAAGTCATCAATTCCCGTTTGGCTCCAACATCCGAGCCCAAGCACAACCCAGTCCACACAGGAAAGTAAACGTATACCCACACAGGATAGCACAACACAATCCACAAGGAGAGTAAACAGTAAATCCATACAGGATAGCTCAACACAATCCACAAAGGAGAGTAAACAGTAAATCCACATAGGATAGCTCAACACAATCCACAAAGGAGAGTAACACAGGATTCAGCTTACGCAGGTATACATCATCAAAAAGGTGAAAGAGATGATCAGACATAGATACTGAATCATCTAAGCTAGGACCCACATAGGATACAAGACCAGCCATCCTCATTGTTTCGATTATGCTGGGACCCACATAGGATACAAGACCAGCCGTCCTTATTGTTTCGTTTATGCTGGGACCCACATAGGATACAAGACCAGCACGGAGTCATCTAAGCTGGGACCCACATAGGATACAAGACCAGCACTCTTCAATGATTCATCTATACTGGGACCCACATAGGATATAAGACCAGTATTGAATCATCTAAGCTGGGACCCACATAGGATACAAGACCAGCTGTCTTCATTGATTCAACTATACTGGGACCCACATAGGATACAAGACCAGTATTGAATCATCTAAGATGGGACCCACATAGGATACAAGACCAGCACAGCTAGGACCCACATAGGATACAACACCAGCACAGCTAGGACCCACATAGGATACAAAACCAGCTGTCTTCATTGATTCATCTATACTGCGACCCACATAGGATACAAGACCAGTATTGAATCATCTAAGCTGGGACCCACATAGGATACAAGACCAGCACTGCTAGGACCCACATAGGATACAAGACCAGCTGTCTTCATCGATTCATCTATACTGGGACCCACATAGGATACAAGACCTATATTGAATCATCCAAGCTGGGACCCACATAGGATACAAGACCAGCTGTCTTTATTGTCGCAGTCCACTGAGGATCTCTGCACCGTCGTCGAAGTCGCAGCCAGCACTAGGGTTCCCGCACACAGCAAGCTCGTTCGGGACGGTCCGCTCCACGAGCCGATAGGCCGATAAATCAACTGTCACAAAGTCCGAAGTTGATGTATCCAAATGTTCCGTATCGTCAACAGGAAATCAACGTCGCAGAGGGCGCGTCAATCGGACGCCCGGTCTGAGAGTTATTGGCTTTTTCGTCCTAGGGGCCCGGTTGGTTTTTAAGGCAAAACCAACCTGACCGTACTCCACCTGCATCTAAACCTCGGTCGGAGTGAGCCAAAAGATCCGCCTCACCTAGAGGAACTCAACAAAGCTGACGGCGTGTCAATCGGACGTCCGTAGCTCAAGATATGAGCGTTTCCGCTCCGAGGGCCCAGTTGGTTTCGTGTACGAACCAACCCGGCCGTACTCCACCTATGTCCAAACCACGGGCGGAATATGCCAAAAGATCCGTCTCACTTAGAGGAAAACAACAAAGCTGATGGCGCGTCAGTCGGACGTCCGTATCTCAAGATATGAGCGTTTCCGCTCCGACGGCCCGGTTCGTTTCGTGTACGAACCAACCCGGCCGAACTCAAAGTATCCCGAAACTTTGAGTGCGATATACCTAAACGACCGTCTCGATCCAAGGATCGCGTTGCCGCCGACGGCGAGTCGTTTGGAGGGCCGTAGCTCAAGTTGCGGGCATTTGAACGAAAACCGTCCGAAGACGGGGGGTCCGGGCCCGGGCCGACCCGGCCCGACCCCCCCTGGGTCGGACAAACCCGGTCCGACCCGGTCGGACTGGTATGGCTCGGCCGGCCCGGCCCGGCTCGGCCGAGCGGCCGAGCGGCCGACGCAGGGGGAGTCGCCGCCCCGCGTGACAGCCCCGCGGCACCCGCGGGGTGTCGGCCAGATAGCCGGACGCGGCTGAAGCCACGTCCCGAGTGACGCGGGGGGGAGCCGCTGCCCCCGCGTGACACCCCCGCGACACCCGCGGGGTGTCTACCTGGCGACCGAACGCGGCTTCAGCCGCGTCCCGCGCGCGTCGGACTCGCGCGGTCGCGGGTCCGCGAGCGCCGCCGCAGCAGCACAGCCGCGGCGGCCCTGCCCGGCGGCGCGCCGGTGGCGCCGCCGCTCCCGGCTGCAGGCGCTGCCACGCCGACGACCCGCGCCGCCGGTGGCTTCCACGGGCCACCAGAGTCGCTCCGGTGGTCCGATTTTGTTCCCGTCTGCGCCGCTGCTCCTCCCGGGACTCGTTCTTCACTGCGGAATCATCAAACATCCGTTGTGGCACGTTCCGTCATCGCCCGTCAAATCCGCACAAAAACGAAGAATGGCGGAGGTCGTCGGGACATGTTCGTTTGGCCTGCACCCTCCGCGTTAGAGATAAACAATGGGAGGAATAAAGTTCAACACATGAACGCATATCCGAAACAATTTTTAATGAAATAAAATTGTTTCATAAATCGGGTTCCTCATTTGAACGGAAACAACATGGGAAATAAGAGGAATTTCTAAAAATAAAATTCCTACCTCAAAGTCGTCGCGCGTGACAGTTCTTCGCGAAATTGCTCATCACGGAAGGTGTAGATCGTCGCGTCGTCGCGGAAGGGCATCGCATCGTCACGGAACACGGCGTTGAGTCGGCGAACTCAACGGACCATGAAACAGGAGATTTAATTTAATTAATTAAATCCATGTTTTGGTAAAAAACCACAAAGGAGATAAAAAAAAGAAAATCAGAGACTCTTACCTCAAGCAGTTGATCGAAGATCGGGGCGGGGAAGGACGTCTCGGATGAAGCGTCGTCAAACTCCGAGGGTGACGGAGTTCTTCACTTTCTTCGCGTTCTTCGTGTTCTTTGCGTTCTTCGCGAAGGAGGATGAAGGCTCAAGGATTCTTACAAAACCTCTCAACCAGTAATCCTCAAAAAGACTGGTTGGTCTTATTTTATTATTATGCCAACCAACGAAAATGGGTAAGTAATGACCCAACAATTCGTTGTATTAATTCAACGAAAGTAACAGCTCATTTAATTCACGAAATAAACCGCCCAATTAAATGGTCTGTTAAGAATTTAAGAAAACGCGTCAGTTGACTTTCATAATGACGGGTTTTCGCGGGTGCGTTACTTAGCGGAAAGAAACGGCGGGGCTCGTGCGGGCCCCACCTCACAAATATCCTACCAAGGGGGTAGGATATTTCTGGATAGCACCCTATCCGTTTTAACTCAGTTTAAGTGGCTTTCAAGTGGCTTCAAGTGGCTTAAGTGAAAATAAAATAATGTTTGTCGAACAAATTATTTTATTTCTAAACTTTAAGCCCAAAAATTAAAAACCACACCCGAGCAAACGCAACTCCGGAAGAGGCGTTTCTAAGAAAATACCGGCGCTGCGATTTCATCGGTGCCTTCAGAATTCGATTCTGGGCACCGGTTCAAAAGTTAGAAAAACCCGCTCATTCGTTCACTAAACGTACCCGAGCCAAACTTCGGAAAATGATTCCGGGCACACCGGGCCTCGGAATCAGGTGCCGTCAGAAACTGCGCTCTTGTAAAATTCCAAAGAAAATTAGGAAAAAAATTTCCTTGAAATTTACGGGTCTTTACATTACTCCCACCACAGAGCTTTATGTCCCCATAAAGCATCGCCACAAACTTAGGGATACAAAGGCGGTACTGAGCACGCAACTGAGCCTCCCGCTCCAAAGTGCTCTGCTGGAGGTTTCCGTGCTGCTATCTGAAGCGCACTAGAGGAATCGATCATCCACGTAGGACCCGCTCCTGTCGATCCTCGATCTCTACTAGGACCTCCGCAAAAGTCGCCCCATCATCCACGTCTAGCTCCCCATGGTCAAAGATTGACGTTGGGTCGTGCACGTATCTCCTCTACTGAGATATGTGGAAGACGTCGTGCACCCGGCGCAACTGTGGTGGTAGATCCAGGCGATAAGCCACTTAGACAATCCTGTCGAGGACCTGGAATGGTCCGATGAAGCGTGGAGACGACTTGCCGACTCGGCCAAATCTCCGTAAACCACGTCGAGGTGAGACATGCAAGAAGATGTGGTCGCCATCCTCGAACTCTAGTGGCCTCCGCCTCCGGTCAGCATAAGACTTATTCCGGATCTGAGCTATACTCATCTGCCCCTGGATGACCTGGACCATCTCAAGTCCCACAAGAGCTGCAAGATTTCTTCTTTGCCGATAAGAGAAATCTGGTCCCATCCCCTGGATGAACCACATTCTTTGCCTAATACAGTCAATCCCGACAAGGATGATACTAATCCATACCAAGGATGACATCGTAAGGCCTCGACGCTACTACCAAGAGATCCAACCGTTACTCTCGCCTCCAAGGGTTGAGTCACACTGTCGGCATCAGTGTGTGGTAATTGGGTCTCCTCCAGTAGATGTCTCACAAGTGAGGGTCAAGTCAACAGTCAAAACTAGAACCTCTTAGTAACAACACAAAAGAGGACAGGAATGAAAACATCACTAAGGTATGCGTCTTTTATTATTGCAGCTCATAATACAAAGATGCTACACAATAGCAACAATGAACTAGAAGTACAAAAGACGTATCCACTAGTCCCGCTCATGTCCATCTACTCCCCGAGCTCCTTGATCGAAGGCCTCAGCTGCCTGAAGCTGAGCTCTCCCATGTCCACCAACTCCCTGCGGTCGGGGTGGACCTCATGGTGGTGGTGGTGGTGGAAACACCTCGAAGTGTCTCCCACCATCGGCTACTCGGCCAGCTCCTCTGCCTCATCCGCCTGCACCCTGCGGACCACCGTGGCCGAACCTCTGTCTGGGAGGTCCCCCTACCACCTGCTGCTCATCTGCAAGACGAGTCGGGCAGTCTCGAGCCATGTGACCTCGCCCGCTGCATGTGTAGCAATGCTTTCCCCTCGTGTAGCTGGCTCTCCTTCGGGTGCCCCGCACAACCGAATCTTCATCCTGAGACTGCCCATATGACGGTCTGGCCCGCTTGGACCTCTGCGTTACTTGTCTACTGCCAGCTGCCGAAGACCCTGCTACGGGCCGTCCTGCGGAGGGCCCTGTCACTGGAGCCTGCTCGGCGAGGAAACTCTCCACTAGAAGGGCTCTCTCCAACACCTCTGCCTGTGTCGGAAAGTTGAGGGAGATCATCGAAGCCCTGATCTCGTGCCTCAGTCCTTGCTAGAAGGTTCGGGCCCGGAAGAAAGGGTCCCATACCATATCTGTGGAGTAGCGCGAGAGATTAGTAAATCTCGCCGAGTACTGGGCCACTGTCATACTGCCCTGCTGTAGCTGTAGCAGCTCTTGGATGCGCACCGCACGGAGGGTGGCTGGGACGAACTCGGAGCGGAAGATGCTCTCAAAGTCCGTCCAGAGAAGAGATGTCTCGTCGTGCACCTGGAGCATCAAGCTCCACCATCTGCCTGCTGCCGCGTGCAGGAGGCTCGCAGCGAGGATCACCATGAGGTCTGCTGGTGTCCTCACTAACCTGAAAACTCGCACGACCGCCTCCATCCAGTCCTCGGCTTCCTGGGGGTCTGTCTCCCCACAAAACCTAGGTGGTCGCTGGCGCTGGAACTCATGCAGAGCTCCAAGGTGACGTGCATCGTCAGCGGTCATGGCGGGAAGCATCGGTGGCTCGGTGGGTAAATGTACCTCCGGTGCCTCTGCTGGCAAGGAGCCCTGCACCGAGGCCTCATCGCTGAGTGGGCTGTCATCACGCTCCACTCTCGGAACCCTAGCTGGCTACCGTCGTGGGGCCATCCTGAAAAGGAAACAAGTGCGCCACGGTCAGAACAACATACCTGATGAGCTGACACAAAAAATCACAAGGAAAACTTGAAACACACATGCAGTCAATGTTTTTGTGCATTAAGTCGGAAATCAGAAGTCAGGGTCCTGGTGTACGGATACGTCGGCCGCCGCACCAACACTGGACTCCCTGGACTGATAACCATACCCAATACATTGAACACTATTTCGTCACATAGAAGAAAGATCAGAGTCTTCGGTAGAACCGACCACCTCTGATACCAATTTTTCACGACCCGTCCTCGGGGCCCGTGCCGTGACTACCCCAAGCCTGCCTTCCATAGGCCAGGGGCTGGCGACTAGCACCAAGGCGTAAATCCCAACAAAAAGGGAAGGCATTGCCTTTGAAAAGTAAACAAGCACCACAGAGTAAGCAAGCGGAAAAGTGAACACTAAGTAAAAACGGTACAAGCTGTGCTGAAAGTAAAAGGGGCCGGAAATACAAGCCCAACTGTAAAGTACAACTGGAAGGAAAAACAGCAACTGAAAGGAAAAGCCACAGTGTCGAGCCGTCCTCTGGAAGTTCCACCTGAAGGGTGGGTATAGATAGCCTCCACTGCTCCTCGGGCCCACCTGACCGCTCCGAGTACGTCCCGCCCAGTGGTCCACCTCCAGGTACCGTCCTTCTCCACACGCCTCCACCACGATCAGTGTTGTCCGTCGTCTGCAACCAACACAACGTAGTGCGGGCATAGCCCATGCAAGGGTGAGTATAAGCTACTCAGTAGGGACCCCGAGACCCCCGAAGGTCTCCCGAAATCCACAAAGGATAAACCGCAAAGGAAAGATACAATCACGAAGTAACAACCGACACTGCTTAGGTATATGCCCATACATATAACTAAGTCATCAATTCCCGTTCGGCTCCAACGTCCGAGCCCAAGCACAACCCAGTCCACACAGGAAAGTAAACGTATAACCACACAGGATAGCACAACACAATCCACAAGGAGAGTAAAAAGTAAATCCACACAGGATAGCTCAACACAATCCACAACGGAGAGTAAACAGTAAATCCACACAGGATAGCTCAACACAATCCACAAAGGAGAGTAACACAGGATTCAGCTCACGCAGGTATACATCATCGAAAAGGTGAAAGAGATGATCAAACATAGATGCTAAATCATCTAAGCTAGTACCCACATAGGATACAAGACCAGCCATCCTCATTGTTTCGATTATGCTGGGACCCACATAGGATACAAGACCAGCCGTCCTTATTGTTTCGTTTATGCTGGGACCCACATAGGATACAAGACCAGCACAGAGTCATCTAAGTTGGGACCCACATAGGATACAAGACCAACACTCTTCAATGATTCATCTATACTGGGACCCACATAGGATACATGAACAGTATTGAATCATCTAAGCTGGGACCCACATAGGATACAAGACCAACTGTCTTCATTGATTCAACTATACTGGGACCCACATAGGATATAAGACCAGTATTGAATCATCTAAGCTGGGACCCACATAGGATACAAGACCAGCACAGCTAGGACCCACATAGGATACAAAACCAGCACATCTTGGACCCACATAGGATACAAAACCAGCTGTCTTCATTGATTCATCTATACTGGGACCCACATAGGATACAAGACCAGTATTGAATCATCTAAGCTGGGACCCACATAGGATACAAGACCAGCACAGCTAGGACCCACATAGGATACAAGACCAGCTGTCTTCATTGATTCATCTATACTGGGACCCACATAGGATACAAGACCAGTATTGAATCATCCAAGATGGGACCCACATAGGATACAAGACCAGCTGTCTTCATTGTCGCAGTCCACTGAGGATCTCTGCACCGTCGTCGAAGTCGCAGCCAGCACTAGGGTTCCCGCACACAGCAAGCTCGTTCGGGAGGGTCCGCTCCACGAGCCGAGAGGCCGATACATCAACTGTCAAAAAGTCCGAAGTTGATGTATCCAAAAGTTCTGTATCGTCAACAGGAACTCAACGTTGCAGACGGCGCGTCAATCGGACGCCCGGTCTGAGAGTTATTGGCTTTTTCGTCCCAGGGCCCGGTTGGTTTTTAAGTCAAAACCAACCCGACCGTACTCCACCTGCGTCCAAACCTCGGGCGGAGTGAGCCAAAAGATCCGTCTCACCTAGAGGAACTCAACAAAGCTGACGGCGTGTCAATCGGACGTCCGTAGCTCAAGATATGAGCGTTTCGGCTCCGAGGGCCCGGTTGGTTTCGTGTACGAACCAACCCGGCTGTACTCCACCTGTGTCCAAACCTCGGGCGGAGTATACCAAAAGATCTGTCTCACTTAGAGGAAAACAACAAAGCTGACGTCGCGTCAGTCGGACATCCGTAGCTCAAGATATGAGCGTTTCCGCTCCGAGGGCCCAGTTGGTTTCGTGTACGAACCAACCCGGCCGAACTCAAAGTATTCTGAAACCTTGAGTGCAATATACCTAAACGACCGTCTCGATCCAAGGATCGCGTTGCCTCTGACTGCGAGTCGTTTGGAGGCCCGAAGATCAAGTTACGGGTATTTGAAAGAAAACCGTCCGAAGACGGGGGGTCCAGGCCCCGGCCGACCCGGCCCGACCCCCCTGGGTCGGCCGAACCCGGTCCGACCCGGTCGGACCGGTCTGGCTCGGCCGTACCGGCCCGGCTCGGCCGAGCGGCCGAGCGGCCGACGCGGGGGGAGCCGCCGCCCCGCGTGACACCCCTGCGGCACCCGCGGGGTGTCGGCCAGACAGCCGGACGCGGCTGAAGCCGCGTCCCGAGTGACGCGGGGGGGGGAGCCGCCGCCCCTGCGTGACTCCCCCGCGACACCCGCGGGGTGTCTCCCTGGCGACCGGACGCGGCTTCAGCCGCGTCCCGCGCACGCCGGACCCGCGCGGTCGCAGGTCCGCGAGCGCCGCCGCCGCGGCTCAGCTGGGCGGCCTTGACCGGTGGCGCCGCCGCTCCCGGCTGCCCGCGCCGCCGGTGGCTTCCGCGGGCCACCGGAGTCGCTCTGGTGGTCCGATTTTGATCCCGTCTGCGCCGCTGCTCCTCCCAGGACTCGTTCTTCACTGCGGAATCATCAAACATCCTTTGCGGCACGTTCCGTCGTCGCCCGTCAAATCCGCACAAAAACGAAGAATGGCGGAGGTCGTCGGGCCGTGTTCGTTTGGCCCGCACCCTCCGCGTTAGATATAAACAACGGGAGGAATAAAGTTCAACACATGAACGCATATCTGAAACAATTTTTTATGAAATAAAATTGTTTCATAAATCGGGTTCCTCATTTGAACGGAAACAACATGGGAAATAAGAGGCATTTCCAAAAATAAAATTCCTACCTCGAAGTCGTCGCGCGTGAGCGTTCTTCGCGGAATTGCTTATCGCGGAAGGTGGAGATCGCCGCGTCGTCGCGGAAGGGCGTCGCGTCGTCACGGAACACGGCGTTTAGTCGGCGAACTCAACGGACCATGAAACAGCATATTTAATTTAATTAATTAAATCCGTGTTTTGGTAAAAAACCACAAAGGAGATAAAAAAAAAAGAAAATCTGAGACTCTTACCTCAAGCAGTTGATCGAAGATCGGGGCGGGGAAGGACGTCTCGGATGAAGTGTCGTCAAACTCCAGGGGTGACGGCATTCTTCGCGTTCTTCGCGTTCTTCATGTTCTTTGCGTTCTTCGCGAAGGAGGACGAAGGCTCAAGGATTCTTACAAAACCTCTCAACCAGTAATCCTCAAAAAGACTGGTTGGTCTTATTTTATTATTATGCCAACCTACGAAAAAGGGTAAGTAACGACCCAACAATTCGTTGTATTAATTCAACGAAAGTAACAGCTCATTTAATTCACGAAATAAACCACCCAATTAAATGGTCTGTTAAGAATTTAAGAAAACACGTCAGTTGACATTCATAATGACGGGTTTTCGCGGGTGCGTTACTTAGCGGAAAGAAACGGCGGGGCTCATGCGGGCCCCACCTCAAAAATATCCTACCAAGGGGGTAGGATATTTCTGGATAGCACCCTATCCGTTTTAACTCAGTTTAAGTGGATTTCAAGTGGCATCAAGTGGCTTAAGTGAAAATAAAATAAAGTTTGTCGAACAAATTATTTTTTTTCTAAACTTTAAGCCCAAAAATTTAAAACCACACCCAAGAAAACGCAACTCCGGAAGATGCGTTTCTAAGCAAATATCGGCACTGCGATTTCATCGGTGCCTTCAGAATTCGATTCCGAGCATTGGTTCAAAAGTTAGAAAAACCCGCTCGTCCGTTCACTGAACGTACCCGAGCCAAACTTCGGAAAATGATTCTGGGCACACCGGGCCTCGGAATCGGGTGCCGTCAGAAACTGTGCTCTTGTAAAATTCCAAAGAAAATTAAGAAAAATATTTCCTTGAAATTTACGGGTCTTTACAAGGGAGATCCACACATCCCCTTTGGAAGAACATCCTGGGGTGGAAAGATGTACCCGGACCTTTGGTATCAGTACTGGTGATCAGAGATGAAGAAACCAGTGGAAGAGTTCATATCACGATGCCTAACTTTTCAGCAAGTGAAGGTTGAGCATCAGGTATAATCAAGCTTATCACAACCCCATGAGAAACCAGAGTGGAAGTGGGATGTTATATCCATGGACTTCATGATAGGGAAACAACATATGTCCAGTGGCCACAATTCCATCTCGGTGATCATCGGCCAACTCACCAAGTAGTCCCACTTTCTACCCTTCCGAGAACAGGGGCAGTAGAGAGCATGGGATGCCTCTATATACAGGATATTGTATTGTTTCATGGGCTTCCATAGACAATCGTCTTAGATCACAAATATTGTTTTACATCCCTATTGTGGAAGGGATTAGAGGAGGCTTTCAAAACTCAACTACGCTTGAGAACCACCATTCATCCTCAGACAGATGGTCTGATGGAACGGACCATACAGACATTATAAGACGTGCTTCATTATTGTGTCCTTTATTTTTGACATACTTGGGAGAACCACCATCCACGGGTGGAGTTCTCTTAAAACATTAGTTATCACTCCACCATCGGTGTTTCTACATTTGAGGCCCTATACAGAAGACCATAAAGATCATCACTACTCCGGAAAGATATAAGGGAGTCATCCCTTATGGGTCTGGAGTTTGTATTGGCTACCATGGAGAAGGTGCAGTTCATCCAAAAGAGGATGAAGACTGCACAGATCAGGAATAATTCTTACAACAAAAGGAGAAAGAGACCCTTGGAGTTCTAGGAGGGAGACCATGTCTTCCTACGGGCCTCACCCCAATGATGAATGTGGAGGTTTGGGCAGGGCAACAAGCTAACTGCGAGGTTCATCAGACCATTATAGATCCTCAGTAGAGTGGGAATGGTGGCATTCCATCTAGCTCTTCCCCCACAGATGCACTATATGCATAATGTTTTCCTTGAGTCATAGCTAAATAGGTATGTGCTTGATCAATCACACATTATCGACTAGGTCAAGCAGGAAATCGATGATGGGGCAATGTTATTGGAGTACCGAGTAGAGATAGAGAATCAACAGTAGAGTTTATTTCATCGGCACTCGATTCCTTTGGTGCGAGTTTGTTGGAAGCATACCAACCTCCCAGAGAGCACCTGGGAGAAGGTGTCTTAGATATGTGCTCAGTATTACCATTTATTCCCCTAATTTCATAGTAGATTTAGGAGACAAAAATCCCTAAGGTGGGAAGAATTTAAAGACCCTTATAATTCCATATAATTGTTTTAAATTATATAGGATTACTACGAGTCTAAAAAAATGGACGGAGCTTGATTCTGAGTCCTGGTGAGCCCAGCACAAAATTTTGAACTTTTTATACGGTGCCTTCAGTAGATGTGTGGGAAACATTTTCATTGTTTTGAACCAGTGATCGAAATTGAAATCTAAGGGCACTGTTGAACTCGCAGCACTGGGATTATCATAAGAGAGGCTAAAATTTGACTGTAGTAGGTCAGGTGAAAAAGTTATTTTTTTAACTTTTTGATGATTAATAAAATAACATAAAAAGTTATTTTTTTTCTACCAAATGTTTAGTGCCGGTGGTGGAACCGATGTGTTTTCATGAAATTTAATGTATTGAATCTTTGTTTTTGTAACCATGCTATTGAGAGATTTATAGGTTAATTCATTAATGAAACCCATTAATATCTCATTACGTTAAACATTATTCCGCCTTTATTTTATTGAGGCCCAGGCTTAGGTTTTTGACAAGGAAAGGTGGAACCTATGGAAAAGTACCATGATGTCTTCCACCAATGATGAATGAAGACGGTAATGTTGGAGGAATCAATCTAGAATCGAAAAAACAACAGTATCCTCATCAAAAGTAAATTCTACATCTGCAAGCTTCTAAGTTCTCACTGATCCTGAGGTAGGGGTTTTATTTAAATTCATGAGAATTATTTCTTTTCCACATTCTTAAATAATGTAAAATCATGGATGTGTTGAATGGGTTTTAACATTATTTTAACATGTTGGCTTTATAACTTCTGTTTGACATAATGCTAACATGAAGGGTGTGGGACAAATGAAGAAGGCTCGGACCCTCCGTCGCTTTGTTATTTGTCTGGTTAGTCAGGGAAAAGTTTCCAAATCAGCATCAATTTCAAACCGGGGGCAACACAGTGATTACATCAACCCAGGGAGGCTCGTAGGTGATTTTGGAAAGAAAAACAGTCCACCAGAGCTCACCCGATGGCCTGCAAAAGATCTCTCAACGCAACACTGGTGTCAGTGGGTGACGACGGTGGATGGAATCGGTTGGTCGTGGTGGCCGCCATAGGTGCGCCGTCACCCAGCATGGAGGGGAGTCACGACATCGAGCTATTGAGGTAGAGGTGGTCGACTATCAACTAGCTGTGTTGGTGATGGTGGTGCTCTGTCATGTGTTGTGGTGAACGGAGCTGTGAATTCAAAGCTATGGTGTAGGGGACCTACGCCACGCAGGTCCCATGATAGGTAGGCGGCCCCATGTGGCACCGCCGTTGAATAAACCCTAAAGATTTTTAGCTATTCGAGAAGGCGAAATGACACCCTCTGCGTTGGTCGTCCGACTGGTGGGCCGCGCCAACAGGAGGGCCGGAGTGCCCGGTGGGCCTCTCCCAGCCGAGGCGGTTCGGGCCGGTCCACGGCCTAGGTGGTGAAGCCTGCTGTTGCCTAGCCAGTTTGGACCAGGCCAGGTTAGACCTAGTTCAGACCCAAATTGGGTCTGGTCAACCCGAACTGGGTGTGGTCAAGTCGGCCCGACTGGGTTAGACCAGACCCTTACCCTCGCCAACCCATATATGCTAAAAAGGTCGTATCTCACAAACCCGACATCTGATTTACAAAACATCTACAGAGATGGAATCCTGGGAATGAGAATGTCCATTTGAGAAACTCTACTTGGGTTTTGGAGAAATATGGGGAATGACCATGTTGGATCGAACTTGAATCCAACTGTTCTATCGGAAATAAAATACTTATAACTCACAGACCGAGCATTCGATTGACACGTCGTATGTCGCATTGGAACCCTTACGACATTATGGATCTTTGGGTTACTCCTTCATGGAACATCGTGATAGTTTCGACATGACCGATATCTTGAAGATAGGATACTACGTAACTCAAGTGCACTAGGTGTGGGGAATCGTACAGATGGAAGTCAAATGTAGGGTGACCCTATATGGATCTGAATCATAGTGACCCTGTGTGGATCAGCATCATAGAGACCATGTGTGGATCAGAATTATAGCGACCATGTGTTGACCAGCATTATAGATACCGATTGTGGATCTGTATTATAGTGAACCTGTGTGGATCATCATTATAATGACCCTATGTGGATCAGCATTATAGATACCCTTTGTTGATCATTGTTATAGAGAACCTAGGTAGATCTTCATTATAACGTCTCTATGTGGATCAACATTCTTGCTACCATGTGTGGATCAGCAGTGCATGACTCAATGAGGACCATCCATAGAGCGGCCCTTCGTGGTTCAACGACATACTACCTTGTATGGATTGAAAATGGAATCACTCCTTTGTGGATATGTTGTGAAAACATCCTAAAGGAATAAAATGATATATCTTAATACTAATTATCCTTATTCCTAAACTTTGAGTAGATTTCCTGGTTTGAGGTGTGTCTTTTTATTTTTGCTTTTTGATTGAGATCATTATTTTTAGTTTTCCTTTGTGGAATTCTGAGAGACCTTCGGGGGTCTCAGGGTCTCTAATGGATATTATTATACTCACCCCTACCCGGGCATTGCCCGCACCTTGTTCTGTCTTGTGCAGATGACGATCAGTTTGGATGAGACTTTGGGGAAAGGACCAAGAGGTACACGAAGTTTAATGGTTTATGTGTAGTGATGTGGAGACAAGTTGTACCTACCCTTCTGGAAAGATCCATGGCAGATGATCTCATGAGTTGTTTTCTATTTTCTGGAGTATTTAATCTTTCAGTTGGACTTTTATTTTGGCCCCCTTTACGTTCAGTACACACTTTTAGAAATGCATTTTTTACTTCGTCGTTGTTTCTTGTTATGTTCTTGGACTGTTTGTTTGTATAGGTTTAAAAAAATTCCTTCTCATTTTAGGGATATGACTTTCTAATACTAGTCTCCAACCCCTGGCCTATGGAAGGTGGTATTGGGGTAGTCACGACACATGCCTAGGGGGACGGATCATGACATATGTTCCATGATACCTACATATAAATTATATATTTTATTGTTAATTTTTATGACAATAGTTTTATTATAAAAAGGTAATATAGTACTCTTTTTGAAATTATCATATGATTCTTATGGTAAACAGTATATTTTTAAGAAATGTTTTGTGGGTTTTCAGTTGAATAATGGTATCCTTTATTTTTATTTTCTTACTATAATTTTTATTCACCATAATTTTAACTTAAAATCACATGAATTATGTTTGGTAAGGGAAAATAAGATGTCATGATGAACTAATTAAAGATATACCTAAAAAAGAAGTCATGTCTTATTTTAAATGGGTTTCCTTCACTAAAAAAATAAATATTGATTATATGTGTCCATTTGTGTTGTTTAGGTTTAATTTGTAGTAGATTTTTCATTTTCTCTATAACTCCATACTGAAAACATCCCTTAATTTTAATTCTAGTTCATTAAATCTAGAATATGTAATGTTCATTTTCAGATCCTTATAGTTAGTATGAGATGATCATTTAGACAACATTAAAGATTATGATGTCTTCTTAATATTTAAGGATGTAATCATGGATTTGTAATTATAAGTATAATCATTATTTCAATGTATTATAAACCCCTTTTTAAGCTTTATGTTATAAAATATTATGATGGATAATAATTTTTTTTGAGACGTTACTTTTTTAGGTAATTATTAATTATTACATTTTGGTATGATAATTGAATTTTATTGGATAAATATTGTAGATAAAATATATTAAGTTTATTTTTTAGGATATCTCTAAAATTTCAAAAAATTTATAAGGGTATAGTAATTGATATTTAGAAAATCAAAAACCCACATGATTGGTGACAACCCATCTCATCAAACAAGGCCACAAGAATTAAACCAACAACTTAAGGGCAACAAGAGTGAATAGCCTACCACAAGTATAAGTGAATTTTTAATACGTATAACTTTTTGTTTTTAGTTGAATGTTCTGATGGATGAATAAAAATTTAATTTTGAGAACATATTTTTTAATAAATATGAAACTTTTTGATTGGAAAATGATTTGGTGATTAAGTGATTAATGATGTTTCAGAAGAATTTCACTTTTTTGGAATCATAAGAGATCAAGTTAAATAGAATACAATAGTTTTATATTTTAGGAATAAATATTAAATAATATTTTTAAATAATTTAATATTTAATTTTCAACTAATACGTATTTAGGTTTCTTATGTTAATTTTTCGTGTATCTTGAATATTACTAGGAAAATTACATTTTGGTACGAGTCTTCAAGAGTAATTGATGTCATTTGGAGAAAATTATTAAAAATTATCTTTGAGTTTTATGTGATGAAATCATTTTTTTAGTTTATATATTAGCCTAGAATATATATTTTGTAGAATTTTAGGAATAGTTGGATGATCTATATTGAACATTGGGAATTACTTTTGAATTTTAGAGATTAAAATTAGTCATTATTCACTTAAAGGATTAATATTTTGCGAATTTTCTTTTCTTCTCTTACAATTTTCGTTTTGGTTAATTTTTAATGTTTGGATGAATAAATATTTAATTTTTTTTGATTATTTTATTTCTAGAAGTATATTCTAGTGCTTCAAGCATGAGAGAATCGACTTGAATACTCATTGTTTGGAGAAAAAAATATAAATTTGTGGCAGAAATTGGATAATGTATGAAAGTTTACATTTCAAGTAATTATGTTTCCTTATATTCTGAGTATATGTAGTAAAATAATTTCTCGACTCTATGAAAATTATCTTAAAAAAATTAACTATTTACTTTATTAACTAAGAAATCAATTTCCTATTAACATGTCATAGATTTAAGGTTTTTGTATTGTTAACATTCTCATGGCCATGACCTCTATCATTATCCATTAGAACATGATGGTTTTTTATTTTCTTCCATATCCATGATTCATATAAGTAACCCTAGTATGTGTTATCATAGGTGATGTTCATACTTTCCTTTCTATATTTTAATGTTGAAGTCTCAATAATCTATTTCCAATGTGGGATTTCAATAACGAAATTTTGAAAAGTCAAACCCCTAATGTTTTATCATGAGTTCAAATTGTGATGATGAAATTTATGAATGTGTGGAGAATGTAACATCCTGATTTTTTAAGAAGGAACCACTATGTTCGATAGTTTACATGATATGTCATGTCATGCTTAAACATAAAACTAAATTTTATTATATAAATGTTACCATTAAAACCTATTCATTATATTGGAGGCTATGAATAGTATTTTTATAATTACAAAAATATCGATTACAAATGTATATATAATTAATTATTTTTTGACTAATTAATTGTAAATAAATGTAAATCCACTTTTAAAATAAAAATACTTGTTTTCTAGAAAAAAACTGTAAATGGGAACAACTGTGTTTATAAAATAATCATATCTGTAATGTATGTTTATATTAATTAAATATATATGTAATATTAAATTTAAAGTTTAAAATTCATCTTATGTATTTTATAGACATGTGATAAGAAAAAAATCCAATTTTTTAATAAACGATGTAATTTTCCAAAAAATGTAGTTTTGTGGCTTTTTGGGGGTGCACTAGTTTAAAATATATTTGTTGAAAATTTTATAAAGTATTTTCGAAAAAAAACATATTATTTTATATGGTAATATGAAAATTTACATTTCATGAATTTTATTTATTTTTCTATTAAGATTCATTTCTTGAGGAATAGTGAAAAAATGATGCCTTTAAATTGAAAACCAATATTCATCAAATTTATTTATATTATTAAATTATATAATTGAACGGTTGTAAAGTATAATTCGATATATTTTTTATCATTTATACTTATTTAGATAATTAGAATCAATTTCAAATTTTATTAGGATATAAAAATATTCTGAACTTTTGAAGCCTTTCATCATTAAAACATTGTTTTCTCATTCTCTCAACGGGATTAGTTTTTAATTAATTTCTTTTATTTCAGCCTTTTTATATTTTTAAAATGGATTCTATATTGGGAATCATAATTTAAACAAATATTTTAAATTTACCTTTCATTTTCAAAAAAAATATTTATAGCAACTTAAGTAAAAAAATAATTGGCACAATTATGGTCAAATAGGGTAATTAATTGAATAAATAATAATATAACTATTATTAAATTACCCAAAAACTTGTACAAATTTAATTCCATGTGTATTTTTCCTTCACAATAATTAAGTTATCAGTTATGAGACCATTTAAGACCTTTTGGATGAGAATATATATTTTATAATATTATATTCAAAGTAAAGACAATTTTTTCATACTTTTATTTTAACAAAAAAATATTTTTAATATGGGGTTATATAATGGATATATTTAAAAATAAATATTATTTTTAAATATTAAATTTTTATTTAAATCTTGAAAAATTATTTTAAATTTTTATTAATAATTTAATTACATTATATCGACACAATCATGATGTTGTAATTTTTTAATTAATTTTACAATAAAATAAATTCTTTAAAATTTATCAAAATTTATAAAATGTGATATAATTAATTTCATTCATGAATTTTATGTTTTTATTTTACATTTTATTAATGATAAATTGATTTTGTGGGAATATATAATGTTGTTATGATATTTTTAAAAAGTCAAGTGGTGAATAGTGTCAAAATTACCATTATTATTATTTTAAAATAAATATTACTTTATTAAATGATATAAAATTTATAAAAATATACAATTAAGCCAAATTATTTTTATAAATATTAAAATTTTATCAATGAATCATTTAATTATGGTTTATTTATTTATTTTAAGTATATTAATCCTCATAATGTAAATTACATTATATTAAGGTCACAAATAAAATGGTTAATAATTGTTAAAACAAAAAGATAAGGATTAAAAAATAGTAAAAACATATCTCATATTAGTTTTATGAAATTATTTGTACCCAAAATCATCCTATATTATAAATAAATTAGTTTGGATCCTTTTTAAATTTAAAATTAATTAATAATAATTTAATGTTTTGAATAATTCCAAGAGTACCCCTCCTCTCTTCTATAAAAGGGAACCAATTATTCACTTTTCTTCACCATTAAACAACTATTTGGATCATCCCTTATCCACACACACAAAGAACTTAATATAATAGATCCCCAAATTATATAGGTCCTATTTTAGTTATACAACATTCCTTATAGGTGTTAAGTTGTTAATCAAAGGAGGTCGTCTGAAGTTGAGGTATCATTTTTAATTAAGTGTTTCTATTTTATTTCATCTTCCAATTACATAAAATTGTATTAATCCCTGATTAAATAATAAATACAATATCCAAAATATACTGAGATTTTATTCTGTCTTTATCATCACCAAAATCCATCTCAACATCCATCAAATGAGAAAAAAAATTATCATTCGTCTATACTGTGAAATGCCGCCTCACGAAACAATACATTTTCTTTTCCATAACCGTCACTAAAAATAGATTATAATGATGGAATTAATGTTTATATATGATTTTTTACAAAATACTAATAATTTTACAATTATATTATATCATTTACCTTCTTACCATTCAATGCACATGAAAATGATAATGTCGTTCTTGTGTTTGTGTGGACTATCACCTCCACAAAGTAATGTGATCTTTTTCATCACCACATAACATGGATGATATATATAAGTATATGAAATTTATTAATATGATATTTTTGATATTATGATGATTTTGTAAAGATGAAATTCAAATTGTCATCTTCCCCAAAAGATCATTGAAAAATGGAAATGTTACTCATTCGTATGCACGACCAACCATCTCTATGATTGTAACACTGTTCATATTTCATAAATATGCGTAAATGGATTGAATAAATAGTATAATTGAAATATAAATGGGATTATTATGTCATTAATATTATTTTAGTGATGGTGTAAGACATTTTGACTATAGACATCCAAAAAAATTTATTTCAGACTCATGAATTGAATATTGTCAAAACATACCATGTGAACATATATAGTTAAGTAATTTTTATAAAATTATATTAAGTGGTTAAAAAGAAATAACAAACTTTAAAAACATTATTAATAAACTATTTAATTCACATAATTTATTATTTTGGGAGATTATGATTTTAAATGTTGAGTCTGACTTAAGGTTAAAGATTTCATCTCAATATCCTTTAATTGAGACATCTCTTGATGATATGAACCTTTATTATTTTATAAAGAGTATATACAACCCCTTTGACATTCCATGTACATATTATATATATTCTCATTATATTTAATGTTTTTAAAAATGTTAAAATTTTGTTTGTCTTGTGATTTCAATGTTTAATGTGGTATGGGATGTATTGAATAATTAAAGATTTAATTTTCATAATTTTTTCTCCAAGTCAATACTAATTATATTATTATGTATATATACATATATTTATATGGATACAAATTGATCAAAAAAATAAATTTTATTTCTATTTATATTATTCAAGTCCTCTGGAATCCTTCATGTTTTTTGAATAAACCTCTCATTTAAATTTATTTTTACTTTTTTATTTAACATGGTTTTGAAAATGCGTTGATTATTTATATAACATGAATTTTTTTATTATGTGTTCAAATGAATTATAAGAGTAACATGTTGAAAATTTATCAGATTTTATGATTTATAATTACATAAGGGTACTTCTCCATTTCATGGTTGGTGAAGTGATAAAACAAGGGAGGGTGGTACTGTGATAAACCAAGGATGAGTAGTTACGTTATAGCCTTCAATGCATTGGGTATGGAAGTTGGTCATATGGTAATTCCATTTATAAGCTCGAAATTAATATAAATTGATCTTACCTTCATAAAATTTCAATATATTTTTACCTTGTTACCTAAATATATATTAAATATTTTCTTATGAGTTTTTATGAAAATAATTTGATTATCAAAAGGTAAGATAATAATATATATAAAATAATGATTTGATTTTTATGGTTAAAAGGATTGTCGTAAGAAAATTTTAATGTCCTAGAAATTCTATTGAATTTTTTTAATATTACATATAATTATTTCGAGACCAGACGCTCTGACAACACCTGATTCTGAGGCTCGGTGAGCTCGGAATAGAATTTTGAACATTTTTTCTCATTTAAATATACTTGTCAGTGGGTCATTATATATTTTAATTCAGTTCTCAGATAAAAAATATGAGGGCCCCATTGACCCCAGAATGGTTGGGTTTGCCTAGAACGGACATATCCAAGAATGATGTGGGTCATGTTAAAAAGTTATTTTTGGTGTTTTAAGGAAAAAGGTACTAATAAAATATACTTGTTTTTTTCAGGACATTCAAATTCTTTTAGCTCAATGGTTTTCCATCCAAGCAAAGTTGAATATATTGTTTTAGTAAATTAAAAAGTGTAACAACTTCTTAATAGAAATCTAACTAAAATGTTGATTTGTTTTTTTTCCATTAATGGCCAAGTAAACAATGCAAGATTGTTTTCAAAATCATCATTCTTCTCTGAAGAACCGGTGGGTGATGACAAGGAATGCCAACCCCCCTTCAAACAGATCATCACTATAGTCAATCGACCAATTGATGTAAACAAAATATTGTCAAATGAATAACTCATTGACACCATTCATCTCCATTGAATAATCCGTCATAGGTAGGGTTTTTTTTGTTTCAACATTCCCCCTTGTTTATTCTAAAATGAAAAACATAGATCAGGTCATGAACAGGATGATTCGCAGATCACTCATTCTTTCGGGAGGGTACATTTCTTGTGATTCATGTGTCGGGATTGATTAATTGTGACATAACTTTAGACCATTATCCCATGTTTCAAAAACTCTAATGTGGAGGGCACGGGCTGACTTGAACAAGGTATGTGCCACTCTGCCATGTGTATTTATGAGTTATTTGTGGCCGCATCTTCTAAAAGGTTGAAAGGAGTATTAGAGTCCATCGCATGGAATATTCCATCCCTCGGAGGGCATAGGTGCAAGAAGCCCCAATAACTATCCATTGGAGTGAACGTAGTGGTGTGTGGAGGTTGTCGCCGGCACGCCACAACCGCCTTCCAGATGAAATGTTGCCGCTAGATCGGGCAGTGATGGTCTGGCATGAGCCACTAGCCTCCATGATAGTGGCTAGTGATGGGAAGAGGATCCCACCTAGAATCGTCAGAGGCACTGTGATGTGTCTCATGAGGCAAGGCCATATACAAACAACCTCCGTGGTGGAGGTGGTCCCACAGACGACCTGCGGGGCATGGGGGCGGACTCCGCATCCCATCTAGGTAAAAGTTGGAATACCCTTGGCAGTCCACATAGTGTATGACCCAAACATGTGGCCCAATAGTGTTGTGGAAAATGGGCTAGGCTGGATCTAGGCTGGTCTAGATTCGGGTCTAGTCGTTGAAGGGTCGAGTCGGTCCAACAGTGTTAGACCGAACCCATACTCGACTGGCCCTTTTTCAAAAATACCAATAACTTTCAAACTGGGTGTCTAATTGATGAGATGTTTGTCACATTGGAACCTTCACGATGAGGTAGATATTTTAGATGGTTTTATATAGAAATTTCTGGAAGTTGAAATATTATGATTGAATTAAGTAGTAGATTCACCTGGAATCAAACGCGCTTCATGTGGGAATCATGCGGCTAGCGAAGACCCAGAGACTAGAAACCCTATGTGGTTCATTTCTTATAGACCGAGGGTGGTTTAGATCCTATATAACCTCACTAGATCATCACCTAGAGACCCTATGTGGATCATCTCCTAGAGACCATGTGTAGAGCAGCACCAAGAAACCCCTTATTGAACTGCTCAGAGTGACCCTATGTGGATCAGCTCCATGATTCCCTGCGTGGATCATCTTCTAGAGAACCTATGTGTATAATATCTTATAGAACCTATGTGGATCAACTACAAGTGGGTCTGTGTGTCCCACCCAACCCACAGTACTAATCTAGGATGAGTACCTCAATAGTCCAAGGTGATTAGTGTTACGACTGATAGTCTCCATTTTTGTACATTAGATTATACCTGTGTCAGCTATCTTGTTTTGTGATCATTATTCATGGTTTTATTTTTTCATTGCTTCCTAGTATTTGGGGGGGGGGGTTGGGGTCCCTACTCAGTATTTTGTTACTCAACCCAGCACGGGCTTCACCTGCACGTGTTGTGTTTGGTGGAGATGACAACCACCTTGATGAAGGGCTTGGGGGCCTAGGACCCAGGGGTTCCTAGTGAATCCAAGAAGATGGGCCGTACTTCTAAGACTTCGAGAAGCTACTCTCTACTTACCCATCAAGTGGTATTTTCAGTTGACAGATTTTAGAGTTTCCTTGTTCTTTCCTATTTGTGGTGTGTCTTTTTTTGGGTTTTTATTCTGGCCATTTCGGCCAATAGTTTTTACTTTTACTCAGTAGTTTTTTAGAGTAATGCATTTTTACCTTTCCATAATTGGGACATGGTTGTGTGTGTGTGTACATGTACTCTAGAAAATGCATCCTACTTGTAGGTTGATTCCTTTGGTGCTTGTTTTCATCCTATGGCCATTGAGAGGTGGTCATGGGGGATGTCAAAACATGGGTCCTAGGTGACAGGTCATGACAATGTTGTATCAAAGGTGGTCAGTTATAACTCATAGGCAAAGATCCTTTTTTGTGTTTGGTTAACATAGTTAAATGGTTCATGGATGACCTTCAGTTTAGGGAGTCTAGTGTTTGTATAGTTGTTAACATACCATACCCCAGGACATTGAATTCTTCTTTTCGACTCCATACCTAAAAACAGTGATTGCATACATCATGTAGGAATTGAGTGTATCTTTATGATCTTATGGAATAAGAGTCGGCTCACTTGGTGAAATTTTTTGACTTTGGTCCATCTTGATCCATTTCTCGATGCCTTCGTATGGATGACCAGCCAGGATTTCGATATGTGGTTGTCAAGACATCCCACCTAGTGATGAGGTGTCGATTCAAGGACCTGTTCTATAGATGCTCTGACCGGGTGGGGAACCAATTTTACCACCACCCGTTGATCAGTCGTTACTACCCACATTATAGGTAGAGGATGCAAGAAGGATCAACACCTAGTATGAGTTCCAGAGACGAAGATCTCTTAGGATCAGGGGTGAGAGAGACTCTTAGGTTGCTGAGGACTGGTTGGAGGTGGTGATGCCAGTCTTCCACTTAGTGAGGATGCCACATGACCAGATGGTGGTCTTAGATATGATCCTTCTTCAAGGCTTGGCAGTGAGATGGTAAAGATGATGATTTATACTCATAATGAGTGGACCCTATCTTGGGATGACATTGAGAGGATCTTCAAGGAGGAGTTCTTCCCCAATACTTTGCGCTCAGTACACATACAGGAGCCGCTTCACCTATAGCTGGGCAGAATGTTAGTGGCAGAGTACTCTACAATGTGTATATACATCTCCTGCTACTCTACATATATGGCACAATACCCTTTCTTCAGGTACCAAACCCTTGAGTGTGGAATGTGATGGGAGATCAACGTGTCGATGATTCTCCCACCATCACCACTTAGGTTGGAGTGATAGAAAGAGATCTACTAGTAGATATATTCCTCATAGAGCAAGCATCAATGGTGGGAGATACCACTAGGAGACAGGTGGCTGAGTCATCCAAGGAAGCCATTCGACAGATGACATATAGGTCTAAGTGGGCCAAAACATCCTAAGGGCAACCTAGGACACAAGATTGATGGTACGTGGCAACCAGGGTAGTTGGGGTTGGTAGAGGAGTAGGGTGTTCTACTCGTGTGGAAGGCTGGGACACATGGAGCATGACTTCCTGACTCAGTACATAGATAATTAGTATGAAATCTAAGGATCACTGAGGAATTAGTACAGGTTTGAGTGAGGTGGTCCGTAGGGAAGAGGACAGGACAGTGGAGATGGATGAGCAACAGTCGGTGGATGATGGTTCGAGGTACTACCAACACCACCCCCAGGTGGTCCACCATGGGCTCCGAGAGCTAGCAGACAGGGGTAGGGTCCACTCTAGGTGATGGATTCATATTACCATAGTGCTCATGAGAAGTTAGATGTAGGATTTGTGTCTTCTTCGTCATGGATTTTGTTCTTATAGACATAGGTTCTAGTCAATCCTTCCTTACCACAGACCATTTTAGAGCATAGATATTTCAGTGGAGCACTTGGATCAATTTTTATGATTAGATACTTCTACTAGAGGAGATTCGAAAATTACACACAGGATCTCGTAGTGTGACCTTACTCTATGAGGTGAGAGCTTTGGCTAAGATCTCCTAGCTGTGGCATTGAGGACATACGAGGTCATCTTGGGTATGTACTAGTTATTTACACTCCATACTATGATTGACTATATTAGTCACAAAGTGTGGTGTGTCCATGAGGACAAAACTAGGTTTTCCTTCACTGGAGAGAAGGTAACTCTTAGAGCATATGACCTACTTTCTCGTAGAAGGGTGTAGCTGATCAATCACTAATTGACCAGCCTCACCCATGATGCATTGGATGAGATGATTCCAAGATTTCCTATAGTGGTGGATGAGTATAAGGATTTATTTCTTAAATATTTTTTAAGGTTAACTCCTCATCGGTAGGTAGAATTTGACATTGACATGTACCCCGATATGACACTATTATCCACACTGGCATATCAGATGGATCCTACGGAGCTTTGTGAATTGAAGATATAGCTGGAGGAATGGCTGGAAAAGTGTTTTATATGGCCCATTTTTTCACAATGGATAGCCCCAGTTTTGTTTTCCTTGATGCCAGACAATATCTTGATGATATGCATAGACTTTCAGTGCCAGAACAAAGAAATCGTGATGAATAGGTATACACTGTTGAGGATTTATGACCTCTTCGATCTGCTAAATAAAGCATGGTGGTTCTCAAAGATTGACCTCAGGTCTATAAATCCTCATCTTTGGGTATGTGATGAGGATCTTCCAAATATAGCATTCAGATGTTGATATGGACACTATGAGTTCCTGATGATGTTATTCGGTGTGACCAATGACCTAAAAGTGTTCATGGGACACATGAACATGATCTAACATCCATAACTCAATAGTTTTTTAGTGTTAGTCATTGATGACATCTTGGTGTACTCAGAATCAGAGGAGGATCATGCAACACACCTATGGATACACCTAGATACACTCTAAGAGCAACATCTTTATGGAAGGCTCTCAATGATCCAACTCTATATTCTGGAGGTCCACTTTCATTGACATGTCATCTTAGAGGATGGAGTTGCAGTAGATCTAGAAAAAATAGATGCAATATTATATTGGGAGCCACCCATTGGTGTAATAGAGGTGCAGAGCATATTGGGGTTTGTTGGATACTACCAGACGTTTGTGCCTGAATTTTCTAGTGTAGCAGAACCCTTATCGTCCTTGATTAAGAAGGGACAACACATCATGTGGATGGAGAAGTTCCATCAGAGTATCTAGGATCTGAGGTGGATACTGATGAGTGCACCCATATTGAGACTACTAGAAGAGGTTGTTGTGTATGTAGTCTTGTGTGACACATCAGGGAACATAATAGGTTTTTTCCTTATGCAGGAGTGCGTAGTGATCACCTACGTCTCACGGTAGTTGAGGTAGAATGAGCTGAACTATGTGACCCCTGACCTAGAGTTATCAACAATGGTCTTTTCCTTTAATTTTTAGTGGCACTAATTAATGGGTAAAAGGTTTATAGTTTACTAAAACCACAAGAGTATTAGCTATATCATCCCCTTGAAGGACCTAAACATGAGGCAACGACGATGGTTGGAGTTCCTATAGAACTATGAATCTGAGATATTATACACCCCTAAGATGGGGAATGTGGTTGTAGATGCACTCAAAAAGTGGTCCAATTTTCAGTAGTTGAGTGATGTGAAAAAAACTAAACAAGATTCATATATCCTTCTTGGATGATGATGGAGCAGCATACCTTCAGTCGAGGAGTATTACTCCCCGAATCTTACAATGAGTTTGGATGCCACAACTTGTGGATGTTTACTACATGGAACAACGTGCTCAGTTATCCTCAAAATAGGCTACAGAGGGATTTTCGATAGGTGGGGAGCATGTCATCCTTTTTAGAGGGTGTTCCATACTACCAGAGATGTTGTGGGAGCAGGTTTTTAAGGAGTTCCATGCATCCCCTTTTGTGGTACATCAAGGTGTGGAGAATATGTATCAGGACCACCGATGTCAATACTGGTGGCTTGGGAAGAAGAAAGTGGTGGAAGAGTTCGATAGACGATGTCTCACTTGTCTTCAAGTGAAGGATCACCATCAGGTTCCAGTAGGCTTGGAACAACCACTTGAGGAACCAGATTTGACTTGGGATGGTATATCGATGTAATTCATTATGGGATTACCATGTACATCTAGGGGACACAATTATATCTTGGTGATCATTGACCGACTCACCAAGTCGGCTCACTTCCAACCCATCTAGGAGAAGGTATCTATAGATGGCTTGGGAGACCTCTAAATCCAGAAGATAGTTCGGCTTCACAGGGTTACAATGATGATTGACTCAGACCATGACACTTTCTTCACATCCCATCTTTATAAGGGATTACAAGAGGCATTCGGGACTCAGCTTCACATGAGCACAACATTTCACCCTTAAAATGATGGTCAGATGGAGGGGACCATATAGACCTTATAGGAAATGATTCATTATAAAATACTTGATTTTGGTCACAATTGAGAGGACCATAGGCCACCGGTGGATTTTTCGTACAACAAAAGCTTCCACAGCACCATTGGCATGACACCATTTGATGATTTGTATGGGAAGAATTGTAGATCACTTATATATTATACAGAACCAAGGGAGTCAGTTCTCATAGGTACAGAGTTGGTATGGGCTACCACTGAGAAGGTGAATATCATCCAAAATCGGATGAGTAATACATAGAGTAGGAAGAAATCTTATGCTAATAGGATACAGAGAACCTTGGACTTTGAGGAGGGAGACCATGAGTTTGTTCAGGTCTCACCCAAGTGGGGATTGGAGAGATTAGTCCGGGGTGGCAAGTTATCTCTGAGGTTCATCAGACCTTTTTATATTCTAAGCAGAGTTGTCGAGGTGGTGTACTACCTATCTCTTCCCCCACAGATACACCAGGTGTACAATGTTTTTCACATGTCGCAGGTGTGGAGGTATTTTCATGATTCATCGCACGTCATCGACTAGGGATGATCTGGACATTGATGATGGAGAAACATTTGAAGCGTTCCCATTATAGATAGAGGACTGATGGGACTAGGTGATTTTTGGGTGGTTTATTCTTTTTATATGTGTACAGTGGTATCACTTGAGTCTCTGGGAGAGATATTGGGATCGGAAAAATCATATTCATGATCTGTCCCCCCATTTTTTTGTTTAGTCATTGTTTGGGCTTTTGAGAATGTGAAGACATAAGGTCAGGAGATTTAAATGTCTCTAAAATTTCATGTAAAATATATTTTAATTATATAGACTTATTTCAAGACCAAACGCTCTGGCGGAACCTGCTTTCAGGTCAAGTGATCCTGAAATAGAATTTTTGACATTTTTAGATAATCTATATAAATGTGTGAGTGGGTTTTTTTCTAACTTTTAAACCGGTTATCAGATCAAAATTCCTTTGGCAATGTTGAGCTCAGAATTGTGGGATTCACCTAGAATATACCTACCCTCGAATGGCATGGGTCTAGGGAAAAAGTTATTTATGGAATTTTTATAGAAAAAGATAAAAATAAAATAAACTTATTTTATTTTATTTTTATGAATTTTAAAATTGTTGAAGCTCAATGGTTTTTAATCCTAGAGAAACTAAATATGTTTTTTAATTAAATGAAACTGTGTAACAACTTCTTAACACAAACATAACTGAAAAATTGATTCATGTTTTGTCCTTTGATGGCCAAGCAGACAACGTAGGATTGTTGCCACAATCCTAGTTCTGCTCTGATGCTTCCGTGGGTGAAGATGATGAAGCCCAACCCCCCCCCCCCCCTAGAATGTATCATCAATAATGAAGATTGACCAATGGTTATAAATAGAGGATCATGGAACAACGAATACTGTGACATGATCATCTTCAATGAACGATCCGACCCAGGTAGTGGTATTTTTGTTTTATGTTTCCCCTTTCTTCATTCTAAAATAACAATTACGGATTGACCAATGAAATGTATGATCCATGGATCACTAATTCTTGGAGGAGGGAGATTATCTTAGGATTTTTGTATTGAGATTGAATAATATTGATAGATCTTAAAATCTTTCTCCCATGTTTCTAACCCTCTAAAGAGGACGACGTTGGCTGACATGAATAGGGCTTGAACCCCTCCTCCTTGTGTGTTTTTGTGCATTCATTGTGGATCCATTTTTTGAATGGTGTATGGATGACTCGAGGCCATAATATGGAATATTTCATTCCCAGGAGTCCATATGAGCATGCGGCCCGAAGAACAGACCACTGGAGCGGACCGAGTTCTCCGTAGAAGTAGTCGTCGGCATGCAGGTATCAGCGGTGGCCTACAGCGGTGGCTATGAGGGGGTGGGGGAACGACACGACAACACTCCGAAAGAAAACATAGTAGAAATATCAATCCATGGTAGTAAATCAGTATCTACCAGCCTCATTACCATCAGTGGGTATACGCAGCCACCAGACCGCGTCGGAGGTACCGTGTCTCTTATGGCAAGGCCTCAATCAAACGACTGTGGTGGAGTAGGTGGCCCCGTGGATGACTCACGGGTCATGGGGTGGATGTGGTTACTAGCTACATCCAGGAAAGGTAATATTTAGCTAACCCTTGGAAGGCTAAGCTAGAACCAGGTTGGTTTGGCAGACCCAGAGGGGCCAAACCAGACTTGACCCAACCGACTCCTTTTCGGATATATTCTAATAACATTCAAACCGGCCATCCGATTAATGAGACGTTTACAGTGTTGGGACCCTCGCAATAATTTGTTTTTGTTTTGGGATGCACTGAGGATAATTTAATGTAATTTTAAATAATATTACTAGCTTGAAGTGTTAATTATCCCAGAATCCAGCATGCTTTATGGGGGAATCATACGACTGGATCAGACCCGAAGGCAAGCGACCCAATGCGGATCAGCTCTTAGTGAACAAGTGTAGATCATTTCATAACGACCCTATGTGGATGATATCATATAGAACCTAAGTGGATCAGCTCATAGGGACCCTATGTTGATCATCTTCTAGTGAACTAGTATGGATCAACTCCTAGCGACCATGTGTGGATCAGCACTTAGTGACCCAATAGGGATCATGTTCTATTGACCCTGTGTGGATCAACTCTTAGCGACCCAGTGTGGATTAGTTTCTAGAAGCCCTATGTGGATCAGATACATGTGCACTGTGTGACCCATCTGAATCATGATACTCAACTAAGATGAGTACCTAAAGAGTCTGTGGTGTTCGGTGTTACGACTCAGGGTATTACTGTCCGTACTTTAGATTATATCAGTGTGAGACATCTTTCTTCTTCATCATGATTTGTGGAATTATTTTAATATATCATTGTGGTATTTACATTTTGGTTTTGGGGACATAATGTGTATTTTTTAATCACCATATACGTGCTTCATCCACACGTGTTGTGTCTGTTGTAGATGACTGCCTCCTTGACAGAGGACTTGGTGGCCCGGGAGCTGTTGGTGCCCAGTGAGACCAGGCAGACGAGGCGTACTTATACGACTTCTAGAAGCTAGTATACAGTTACCCATCAGGTGGGGTTTTCAGCAGATAGATTTTAGATTTGCCTTGTACTTTCCTATTTTCACTGTTTCTTTTGTTCATTTTTCATTCCAACCCATTTGACCCACAATTTTTATATTCACATAGTGGTTGTTTAGTGTTATGAATGTTTAACTTTCTAGAATTGGGACGTGGTTGTGTGTGTGCGTACAGGTATGCAGGAAAATTCCTCCCAATTTCATGCTGATGCATTTGGAACTTGTCTCCGACGCATGGCCTTTGAGAGGTGTTCTCGGTAGATGTCACGACATGCGCCCTAGGGGATGGGTCATGACAAAAATTTATTATCGGTTTTCACAAGATTGATAGTTTCATTTATTTTACGATCTGTACTAATATTTTTTTATCATAACATGATTTAAAATGTTTTTCATAGGTATTATGTGTTTTTAGGGGAAAGGAGATGTCATAATGAAGGAATTGATGATGTGTCTTGAACGGAAATCATGTTATATTTCCTTTGGTGAAAAAATGGATTTTGAGAATAAATTTCCACTTATAATGTATGGGTTTACGTTCAAAGAGTTTCTCTTAATTCTCTAAAACTATAAACATAATATGTGATTTCTATTTTAAAAAAAATTAAAAATGTAGTGGTTAAGGTCAGGTTTTATAGGAACATTGAAATTCGTACCCTATCAGTCATGCATCGTAAATCAAAAGTCAATACACATAACATTTTCCTAATATAAGACATGTGTCATAATAGCACGATATAATCACTAATCAATCTTGATTTATGAGAGTATATCATAATCATAAGATTTTTTATATTAATGTTGAACAAGCTCAATCATTTTATATCATTTCCTTTGTCATGAATCACAAACAAGACCATTAAAACATAGTTAAAAAAGTACCATAGTGGATTAGATTCACTTCCCATTACCGTTCATTTTATCTCATGATATATCAATATTTAAATAGTGTATTAGAGGATTATAAAATTCTAGTCCCACCCATCACATTATTAAAAACATACATATTGGTTATATATGATCATAAAATCATTCATCATTTCATTATACATTCATTCACTCATGATAATGAAATGGGCTTCTTGATAGTATTAATAAGAAATTATCCTTAAAATACATCAAGAGAAATAAATTGGATGGTATCATATTATCATATCCCTATTGAATCATAATAATCCATAAAGGATGTTGACATAGATGATAATTACTTTAATAACAAATTTGAAATCTGATTTGTAAAAAAACGTCAATTATTTTGGTAACATTTCAAAACATAGATTGGTTTAAAATGGGAATATGAAATTATTTTTTAAAACATATAAACTTTTAAAATAATCTTAAAAAATTAATTTTTATGATTTCTGAAAAAAATTCATTTAGTAAACGTTAAAAAGAGTTTATTTTTACATTATTTAAAAAGGTAAGATTTAAACAAATATCAAAAACATTATAAAACATCCAATTCATATTTTTATAATTAAATTAAATTATGGTTAAAAATTAAATTACCCAATATTTTTATAATTAAAAAAATAAAATTTGTGAAACATTTTATTTATTATGAACATGGTAAAAAAATTAATCGTGACAAAAAAGAATAAATACGGTTGGCCTTTCTTAAATGAATTCTTTGGTAAGTTTGATTACCAAGAATTGGTAAAAGGATTGAGTAAATTAAAAACAAATAAATAATTAGAGAATAAGAAAATATATTTGGTTTAGGAGATATATAACATAAAAATTCCATATTGAATATTTAAATAAGAATGTTCCCAGATAAAAATTATAAGTTATCATTAACATTTACCCTATGTCTCAACTTTGTTTATACATGGTCTATCTTCATATTAAATAAATTTATATTTACAATATATATATCGTAACCATATTAAAACTTATATTATAGTTATGATTCATTATTAATTTCAAATCATCCATTTATTAATAAGTCTCCACTAAAATCTATATTTTGGTGTTATTTCTTCCATTTTTCATGCTTGTTTCAGTTTTAATATTCATGTTCTTTCACATTGGTCTTGATTTAACACATAATAATATTAATCATGTCATAAATGTTATATTTATTTTTTATATACAAATTCATAAATATATATATATAGGTGATAAAAAATTAATTATATCACTTTTTTGAGGCATTTGTCTACATGTATGCACGAGTGATAACTTTTTCAGTGGATCTAAAGAATGGATTTGAAATAATTTCTTTTTTGAAATCTAAATTAAATCTTAAATATAGTATAAATTCATTAAATTCATCAACAAATACATTCGTGTGAGGATTGTATGAAAAATTAAACATGTCACTTCATAAAGACGGTAGTCTGTACGTACGTATGAGAAACACATTAATTTTACATTGGATGGGATGAAGATAGAAAATAGTTATACCATTAATATAAAAACATTTTATTATATTATGTATCATTATTTAGTTATATTTATATTTTTATAAAATATTTGTAGGATATGTAAGAGGAAATAATCTTGAAATATTTCAATAAATACAATTACAGCTGCATGGAGTATATTCCTTTTCCCAAAACCACAGGCCATCATTGGATGGTATTCTAATGAGAAAAATACATCTTAATAATGTAATGTATATTTGAGAATATATTTGGTTAGTTCTTTTCTAAACTACAGTGCTTAATGTGTGTGAAGAAGTGAGAAGACGAGGTGTCTTTTTACAAGGGAGGAATGTAGAAACCTTGTAAATATTACAAAATCTAAAATAATATAAATCCATTTATATGCTAAAGTGGTAAAAAAATTTCCGAAAATATAAAATATTGCATAATTTAATTTGTTAGTAAAATAAACTAATAATATTTTGGACATTTTAAGTGATAATTAAATACTTATATCTTAGTTTAACCTCCCTTTAACCCCTTTAAACCTTGTCATGGTAACATGATTATTTATATTCTAACTATTCATTATGGAAGAAATATAAGTTGACCTTAATACCTTATAATTCTAACATTGAATAAAAATATAGATTACATTTTTCAAGATTCAAATCCTTTATGGGTAAAAAGTTAATTCAAAAATAGTCTCACAATATGTGTAAATGTATTTTTAGAAAAATATATATATATACTTTAAGTATAAAAATGATTTGATTATTTTTAAATTCCTGGTAAAAAAATTATATTAGTGTTAATATAAAATATTTAATATTTTATCTACAAATATTTTGAGAATTATTTCATAAAGTGATCAATTTAATTTATTATCCTAAAAATACATTGATTTCATAAAATAGGTTTATGGAAAATATCGAATTTTACATTCAAATGATAATATATTCATTTATAACCCTTTGGAAAGAAATGTATGAATAGAAAATCAATTTATATATGTGTGAAAAATAAATTTAAATAATTTTAATATTAAAAATAAAATAAATTATATTTAAAATAAATTTCACAATAAATAGAACTGTTATAAATAAATCCTTTTTGTTTAACCTAGAATAACTTGACTAACATTCCTTATCATTTCTAAAAATGATTTTAATACAAGAGTTTTATCAATTCCCTTTATCTATCATTTAATTTATGTTATTTATATATTTAATAAGGAGATATTCACTTAGGTTTGGTGTTGTGATCATAATATATTAACTAAGCACATTGAATTAGTTAAGGAGATATATATTCTAACATCTTAGTGTGTTAAAATTAGTATTTTTAACATGTAAACATTGAAACTCAATTGAATTTATGAACTATTTATTATTATATTATGAAATATAAGGATTTTATAAGTTTAACTAATCATATATTAGAAATAGTGTGGAAGAATAAATTCTAATTCTATTTAATTTAGATCTTTTTATAAATTTAGTGAACATTGTATAACATTTTTTGGTCTATACAAGCCCTTATTGTAGTTTTAGTCCATTATAATATGTTGATATAGATTTAGTAACCATTAAAACCACATATATATAATGTAACTTGATGATTATTTATTTAATTCAAGTTGATTAATTTTTTATATTTAAGAATATCTTCACTCATCACCACATTTCATCCTGATTTTGTCTTTATTAATTTTTTATCAATTATAGAAAACAACTCCATATGATCTTTTATATTTTTATAATACTCTTCCACCACTAATTTGAGATTTTTTAATTACTAAATATAAATTCATCATTTCTTAATGAATTATTAATTTATGTCTACATTATTCAATAATTTGGATTATCACTTGATTTTTGTTTTTAGACAAGATTCGTGTTTTGAACATAAATTGTACACTCTTTATATATATTCACCTTCTTCTTCATTACTAAGAGAGGTTTCCTCAGGTTTTCTAATGACATGAATTAAGGTAGAATTTTTTTTTATATCTTCTTCTTATTATTAACTAAATTCTATGAAGTGATCCTTTTTCCTTTTAATTAGTATGTCTCTATTGTTTCTTATAGAATATATTATCTTTCTTTCAAAAATTCATTATTCCTATTTTAATTTTTTATATGATTTCTTAGTGTGAGTATTACATACTACGTTTATATATCTATACTCATGTACATTAATTCACAAAAAGATTAATGAAAAATGTATCATTTCTCTATACTTAACAAAAATAATTGAAAATTTCCATTGTACGTTCCTTTACCATTTCATTGTATTTATATAAATTATATTACATTCAAATATTATTTATCAATATTTACTATTATTCTTATTAACTCGTGTTTTCATCTTCTAATTCAATATTTTATTATTCCTCAAATCATTGAATTTTGTTCCTTATTTGATCTTCTTTTTGAAAGTCAGATCGTTTGTCACTTCATAATATGTGATAAAGTTATAAAGCTTCTTAAATGATAAATCATATATGTCTTATAATGTAGAAATATTATTATAAAATAAATCTATAATTATTATCATAAATTAATTAATGATTTTTGAACCTGAAAAACAATCTATGAAAACTCTATTGTTATCGATCAATTCATTTACCCTTGAAAAATAATCATCAATGTTTTCTTCATAAATATTCCTCTAATCCTCAAATTAACTTTATTAAATCTATAAAAAAATTCCCTTTACATTTATATTTTATTAAAAAATACTCACCCATTAATCACAAGCCTCAATTGTAGTTTGGACAAACATTATCATTGTAAATAAATTATATAAAATTAAAATTTTAATTATATTGTTAGATTTTTCATCAGCATCATGATTCCTTTTTTCAATGAATGTCATAAGTAAATATATAACCCATGGGGAAAACTCTACTAGGGCAATATATATAGCCTCCAAGAAAAGTAAAAGAAGATTTTTAATCATCATATTCTTCCATAAATTATAGTTTTCTCTATTAAAAGTGAGAATATCTCTAATGATGACTGATTTTAGAATTTACATTAATAACTGGAAGGGTCTTAAAAGGAAACCAGAGTTATCTGATACAAATTTATACTCATATTAATGACACACCATTTATAATTAATGTTAATTTAGAAATTAATTTTATACCATTATCAAATTTGAAGTTAACCTGTAATATTTATTAGAATCTCAAAACACCTCTATATTTAAATTATCCCTTATTATTATAAAATATAAATTTAAAAGAACACTGACCACATGAGTTTTTAGAAGGATGTTTCCTTAATGTGGGTACCTATTTCTTATTTTGTTTTGGGTTTGTCTATGTCACAAATTTTATCTCTAGTGTATGAAATTGATAATAGATTTGGTTAAAAACATATCATCCTATACTCAACAACAACACTAAAAATTTAACTCTAGTAGAAATCCTATTATTGTCTCGACATCCACTTACCTAGGATAATAAAATATCTCCAAATAGGTTGGGAGTGAATTGTACATGTTTCCTCTAGTATGTAAAGATTTTCTATTAACTAATTGAAATCAATCGTTTTATTGAGGCTTCTTTGGAAAGGAATTTATCTTATTTTTATACATAAATATACCTAAATTACAATTGTTCTCCCTAATAATGTATTTGAATTGAGTTATCTGTAAAATCACAAACTAAATTATATACTAATAGTTACTTATCCATCCGATGAAGATAATTATGTAACCTACACCTCATTATTAAATTTATATTGAAATACTACATTTATTCTACTCAAATGATTATTAGGAACTCACATGCGGTTACTGTAATAAATCTTTTCACAGGAGTATCAACAGTGAGTGAATAATTAACTTATCTTTTTATACTAATTGTTTAAAATAAGTTCAGAAAACAAGGCCTTTATGGTTTGATAATTATTGTGATTTTAATTATCATGTTAATTCCTTCAACAACACTAAATATATCTTGGTCCGTATTCACCATCAAAACCTCCGAATATATCACTATAAAATATCTCCTAGGTCTTATGAAAATTATATCTAGAATAGTTAACTTTAATTTTCCAATTACATATCTTTGATTATCCTAATTTGTTTTTAAAAAATTTCCTTGAATTTAAAAAAAATACGTAGACCTTTCCTTGAAACATAAAATGGTCAATCTTTTAATGTCTTAACTTTTTACCCTATAGCTAACCATTATATGATCCATTACTCAAACTATTAAACCCCTCTATTTTTCAAAAAATATTGAAATGTTTCTTAACATTAAATTAGAAATTTATTATTTATCAAAACACCATTAAAATATTAGATTCCATCATTTAAAATTCCATATATTGCAATCAGTTTAAAAGATAATTACACTATATTTGACTCATATTATAAAGACCATTATTAGTAATTTAATATTCCAACCCACTATCTTTATAATTAGAAACAAATATCAGTATATCTAAAATTTTAAACTGATAGATCCCATAGATCTCATTTTTCAGTCTCTTTATGCATCATATAATCATTGAATGCATTCAATAATACCTAATCTTTGGTGGATCTTTATTACTCATTTGTCACTACCCCTTCTCCTAATGATATTATAATTCTATGATACTATTGAAATTTTTTGTATATTTTATATTCAAGACATTATGAAATTAATAATAAGAATGTCTAAATGAACATGACAAAAAATACGAATCACACATATATAGTTTCGTGGCATTTAATATTCTCCACAACTTTTATACAACACCGATCTTATGATGTTTTCCTATTGTACACTAAAACGTTTGTAGGTTTCCTTAATTTATTATATTTTGTAATTGACATAAATTTCAAATATATCATCTAGAATCACAATGTTCAAATGTAATTGAAATATATTTTCCACTGAAAGATAAGTATGTTATCACTTAACTTAACTTTTGAACAAACCTTTGGTAGAACTATATTTCTTATTTCCATTGTTAAATCATCATTCTTGAATTCTTATTTCTGTCACTAGTTTCCTTTTTTTAGTTTTCCAAAAGAAGAACTTGTAAAACATTTTCTATTCAATTTATTTGATATTATTTTCAAATATATTCAAGAAAATCTACAATATTAATTTGTTTTATTCTTCTAGAAGAGTTAGGACCATCATGTACTATAACCCAAAAACATTTTTTCATCCAATGTTATCAAACAATCTTTTATAAAAATTTTAATAAAAATAAAAAACCTTTATAAATCCATGGTTTCATCATAATTTACTATTTTGGTATACCATCATGTCAATAATATCATATATGTCTCTTAGATATTTGGGTAGAAAACTCCATTCCCAATCCATCATATAGATAAACCCAACTTTATTACTTTGTTATCCAAATACATTTATGTTTTCCTAGATAAGTGTATCACATATTATATGGAAAATATCACCTCATAAAACTAATATGTTCAAAATCACATTATTTTCTTACACAATATAATACATGGGCACCCTAAACTATAAAAACCTTCCTGGCCAGATGATCATCGTCTTGATTGTTACATATTTTGAAGGATTATAAAACATAGTTTTGAAGTGAATTTTTTTTTAAAAAATCTTATCAAATATAATTACTTTACTTGTATGCATCCTTCTATGTAATTTTTTTATCCATTTTACTTCCACTAAATAAATATGGTAAAACCATAATGATGCATAAGTATTTACATATATAATAACTATTTTTACTAACCCAAATATAAATTTAACTATAATAACACATATCAAAATTCATCTAATTATTATGGTAAACAAAAACCTTTTTTATAAAGGTGTGAATCATATGAAATCAATAATCGCTATTAGAGAAAACAAGGAATGTAAAGTATCTAAAACCCACTTCTATATATGTGGCCAAATATTTTTAGAAAGTGATAAATATAACCTAAATTATTTATACTCTTGTTTTTTACATAAAATATACTTTAATTCCATTATAATTCTAACACCTGATACATATATACTATAAATCAACCTCTAAATCCAATATTATAACTTAGAACCAATCTAAAGTTGAGGTAGAATAAAACAAAAAAAAATATCATACTAATAAAATAATTTTATGAATGTATTGTAATTTAAAATATAATTTTATAACATTATACTAAAGAATACATCAATTTATATTATAAATTTTTTATATCTGCGAATAAGAGAATAAAAAATAATAATTAAATGAACAATTCATAAATAATGAAATTTAAAATTTTATAAAATTATGGAATGTTTTTATAGGCATTAAATAAAATAAATAATCATTAACATTTCATATTTATTCTAAATTTAACTATAACAACCCATGTTTTTCTAAATTATACATTTTGGAATAAATTAAATTACATTGATGACTTGCATTGCACGTTATACCAAGTTATGATTGCGTTATACACAACCAAATAATAGGTTTATGCTATAATAAACACTTATATTACATTACAGTATATGAAAACCTATGTTTATCTTGTTTTATAGTCAATGTCGAGTTCCTTCGATAGCTTTCCTTATATGCAGGACCGAGTCATACTAAACTATATTATATTATTACTATTATTATTAAAATATTATTATAATTATAACCTAACCATTGGAATGGAGTATTGTAATAATATTATCTAAATTATGAAACTATGATTTATTAATGTTTATAAATTTAATTCATTAGCTATCAATTAATTATAAATGAAAAAATGTAATTGAATATAATGTATATGTTTTTATTAATAAATTACTTTTATCCCATAAAGGAATTTTATATTAATAAATTAAATTAATCACTATGAGGGATGGATATTATTTAAATTTATATATACTAAATTTAACCAAATTTTTTAATATTATACTAATAATTTTTATAATCACAAAATAAGAAAAAAAATCATTATTAGTATTAAAAAGATGCACTATTAGAAAAGGCAGTTTTATAGCCTTCTAATGGAAGACTTAATTTAAAACTTATTTTGAAATTTTATAATTACTATTTTGAAAGATAAAATTCATTTTTCAAATTGGAATATAAAATTTTACATTGGGTAATTTTTTTAATATTTTTTGAGATGTTTTATTTTTTGATGTATAGTGAAAAATACTAGATTTTTTTTAAAAAAAACTTATTTTTTATCTAATTTATTTATATAGTTTTTATATTAATATTTTATTTTAATCTATATTTTTATAAATTATAAATATATTAATATAATTTAGGTAATTTCAATCAATTTCACATTAAAATTAGATACAAAAATATTTCAATATTTTGATCATTTTAACTTTAAAAACTCGATGTCTCTTCCCAGCCATTCGATATGATTTAAATTAAATTCATCAAATTATGTGTTTATTATTCAGAAACAGTGATTCCATATTTTTAATCATAATACTTTATAATTTATGATATGTTATGCTTATTTTTTGATGAAAAATATTAGTGAATTTAATCAAAATCAATTATAGTAATTAAAGTGGAAACTAATTTACATAGTTATTGAACATTATCATAAGGTGATAAATAACCTAGAAACATATAGAAAAACTATATTATAGAGATAATTATACCATATAATCCCGTGGTATTAAAATGGACCATTATTGGTGGCACATGATGGAATGAAGACCTCTCAATGGTGTTTAACTTTTTTGTAATTACAATAATTTTATTCCTCCTCCAATATAAAAGGGAACTCACACCCATCACTTATTCAAACCTATAAATCCCATTGGATCATCTAAACCATTAAAAAATAATCTCCCAATGTATCTCCTATTAAACTATAATCCCATATTTTTTCATAAATCTAACTTATAAATCCCTTTGGTGAAAACTAAAAAACGTTTCCCAAAAAAGAGATAACATCTTTCAATACGAACCTTTGTTTTCATTCATCCTCGGCCCCTTAAATTATTATTATTATATGATTATATAATAACATTAGTATAAGAAATATAATTATATTTTTTAATTTAGGGGTTATACCAATACCTACAGACACATATATCATATGGTTTTAATAAACATCATTCATGTGTACGACAGACTACCGCCTCGCGAACCGATGTAGTTCATCCTTCCATTCCCACCTCCTAAAGATGGAAATAACAATTTAAATACCATTTTTATATGATTTATATGATTTATATGATTCATTTTTTATACTTAATTATTATATATTACATGCCTTCATTATTTCAATTTTGGGGAATAATATAACATTGTTTGTTGATGTGTGGACTAGTACCTCCTCAAATTGATGTGATTCATTCACTCATTACATATAATGTAATAAGAATGAATTTAAAAAAAATATGTGAAATTTTTGAAAAAATTATTATACATTAATGGTAATATATATACACATAATATATTAGTGATTCTATTGAAATGTGACAAGAAATTAGAAATTGTGTTGTTGTGTATGTACGACCTACACTATCCATAAAAGATGTATTTCATTTCATATTTATCTCTTTTATAAATTATTATAAACAATTATACACTGAATATGAAATTTATATCGTTTTATCCATTATTTAAATAATATAATAATGATCTATGTAAGATGAACCTTAATGAATAGTCCAAACACATATAAAAAGCAAAGTGATCCAAAAACATAACAAAAACATGTAATTGTAAACAAATGGTTAATATAAAATCATAATTAAATAATATATGGTATTATATAAATGAATATGAATATATTATATATTTATAAAAAAATTATATTTATTATACAAGATATTTTGAACAGGTATGAAAGGATTCAATACATAAGGTTCATGGATTTCATCTCACATTTTCTATCTTTGAGAAACAAGTCATATTCACCAAGCAGTTATTATATATGATGAATATAATTTATTATTAAATTTTATAACTTTTATTTAATTTTTTTCATTACATTAAATGTTTCAATTGTTGTATAATTTCATGGGGATCATGATTCAAATAATTGCACATGTAATAAGGGGATTTATAGTCTCACTTTTATTCCTATGATAATTATACCAAATTCACCACTCGTTTCATTTAAATGGTGTATATAATTACCATTAACATATTATATGAATTTTATCCTTAAATTACTTCTTATTTAAATATCTATATAACGATCCATCTTTCATGTGGTTAATTGTTTAAAAGGTTTCAAATCAGAAAATTATATTTGTCTCAAATTTCCTTCTTTGAGAATTCTATTATGATATGTACCTATATTTATTTATGAGGTGTATCTACTGAACAATTTACATGTTATATAATTAATATAATTATTTAATGATATTTTAATCTTTATTAAATGTTATTATTTCATGGTTATTTTGATTCAAGGTTAGTAAAGGGGTATGATTTTATTGGTGTAATCTCATCATTTATCTTGATTGTTCTTCCATTAATAAAATCAAATGATCCAAATCATAAGAATTGTCATTAATATTATTATCCTAACGTTTTTCAAGATATATTGATGTATTGGTAACATTTTGTCTACTCTTTGGTACATATTAATATTTAGAAAACATTTTTTTAAAATTTGAATTTATTAATCTATTTCATCAGAAATCTGTTTTATTAAAAAAACTATTTTTTTAAACAATGATCTTAAATTATATTTTAATATCATTTCGAAGTAAAGTAATTTTAATCTTTTTGTGTTTCAAAAAGTGATTTAAATTATTTTCAAACATTCTTTTATAGGTTTCGAATGATATTTTGCATTAAAAATGTTTTCAAAATGTTTTATGATATAAAAAATGTTTTTCACAGTGGAAGACATATTTTTATGAAGAAATGTTTTAAATGTTTCATAAAATATTGAGTCATTAATTTTTCAAAACAATCAAATAAAAAAAATTTCAAATTGTTTCTTTTTTTAAATGTAATTTTCAGAGAAATCTAGTTTTCCTTATGGACTTTTCCATGTGATATTTTAAAAATACTTATCCATATAAGATGTTATACTTTGTTATGTTTTATTATTTTCTTGGGATATTATCGAAGGTTACCATATTTATTCTTTCTTTGAATGGTATATATTTATTATGAATAGTTGTTTATGAAATCTATTTTAACTTTCACAGGTTATATGCTATAAAGCTCTATTTTTTCATGGTTTATACTTTGATGAAATAAGTATGAAACATGTATCTTATCCATGGGTTGTGATATGATGAATTGTTTATGATGTCCATTTGATAACATTTTTTATGCTATGATGTTAATGAAACCCATCTTTATTATGGGTCATGATATGATTAATGATTAATTATCTGATTGCACATGTATTAATGATTTCATTATATGACATGTGGGACCTATATCCCCATCCAATGCATTGGGTAAAGATTTATATCTACCGAGATAGACATTCATTAAATGGGGAGTGAACTTGGCTTAGTATAAGACATTTTTGACTAATATTGTCACGAACCAGCCCGGGTCGACCCTGAACCAGGCACCCAAACCGATCTGTGGCATGGCCCAAAGGGCTTTCCCGATCCCCATGGGCTTGAAACCAGTGCCGGGAATCATTAAATAACACAAGGGAATGATTTCACCAAATATATAATGAATAATAAAGCAGCGGAAAGAAATAGACATCCCAATACCCATCTATGTAAAATTGAGCTCAACATAATTTATAAAAGACATGAAACTATACAACAACTATAAATAAGAATTAAAAAACCATCTAACAAAACTAGATCCATGTGACCCCACAGGTCACTCTCCAATACAACGAATAACTATTACTCATGGTGATCGAACTCTAGCTGTAACCTGCACAAGGTCTAAAAACAGAAAAGCACTATAGGCGTGAGTATTAAAACTCAGTATGCTAGCCTGATAATAAATTCCCAATGCACATACATTAAAATAAAAGAAACATCAATTTCACGTTTGATATAAAATATAAGAAAGTAAGGTTTTCTACAAGATTAATCAAAAACAAAGTATAATCCATTGCCCTTATTCATTTCCAAAACTAGATTAATTCAACTAGTGTTCCAATTGAATTTTTAAGGGAAAAGTGATGTTTACATTTTCAGATTTGTACAAAGAGGAAAAAAACATTCATTTGAAAACCATTTTCATAAAAATTAAGAAAACCAGCCAACCACTTTCCAAAAAAACAATACACAAGAAGGAACAACAGTAATAACACAACAAGTGAAATGTAAATATACATACAACCATCATATTCATCACCACAAACAACTGAAAGTCAATAGACCTGGGTGAACACAGGAGATCAAGAATAATACAGAAGACACCAATACATGAGACTTCATCCCTATTGACATGTCACAAACAATGAAATCAAAACGCTCAATATGCTCAACCATCCTCTCTTAGGCAGGCCAAGGGAAAATACCATAGTAATAAACCAAATATATCCACCTACTATGGCCCACTGGTCAGTACCATAACCTACCAGTGTAGTAATCATTCTTAGATAATTCTCTCAATATGCCAGATTCCCATGCCTCAAGTATTTAGAAAATGGGGTGAGCCAACCGATGCTAGCCAAGCATTAAATCACATATATATTATATAGATATAAAATTATCCACAACAAGCCTCACCCCGAGTCTCCCCAAGGATTACTCTCATTCCTTAACATAAATAGATGACAATGGAATCCAACCAATAAACCCTTATAATGAAACCCTAGGATTCTTCAACATGGTCATACCAACCATTTAGTGTCAAAAAGGTATGAGAAACATCCAATGGAGGTTTTTATAACAAACTCTTTTCATCATTTTCACAAAGTGGCTAAACGGACCCTTAAACATGTCCCAAAAAAATAACTGTTAAAAAAAATCATCCCATCATTCAAAAGAGGAATCAATCACACCATTACCATATACTAACATTTATAAAACTCTTTCAAATAACCTCCATGCTAATTTCAATCCAAAATAAATTTTTCCTATGAAAGTGCCAACCAGATTGTAATTCATCGTCACCCAACCAAATGATTTTCAAAAGCTGACTAAAGATTTCACATGACTTAAAACAACATAAAACTCTTTCAATAAACCCAAAATAATTATTTCACATGCCACATAATTATTTAAATGTCCAAACTATTCATTCCATACTACTAATTACTCACAAAATCCAACCAGGCATTTCATCAAACACGTGGTGTGAAGTATTTAACATGAAAATCCTATTTAACATATATCAAGGTATAAAACACCACTTTGCACACCAAAAAAAATCAAGGATCATACACCAATATTTATTAATCAAAATTGGTGCGAAAATCATGAAATTAATGAATCTTTAATTAAAAAGGAATGTTCAAAGGTTAACCTACCTCAAATCCATGGCGGAAAGGAAATACACACATGAAAATAGCCGTCGCGGGTTCCGAAACACTAGATCTTTGATTAAAATACCTAAAAGGACAAAACCCCCCATAAAAACCTGGGGAAAATAGAACCCTATGTTAGGAATGACCCGAAGAGAATAGATGACCAAGAACAATTCGGAGAAGAACGAAGAGGGAAGAGAGGAGAAGAGGAGATTGAAGGATTTGAGGAAGAACCACAAACATTTGGTGAGAAATCATCCAAAACGTGGCCCGAAACGATGTAGAATGAAGGGAGGTGCCCTAGGGTCGATACCCAATAAGTAGGGATTAAAATGAGAGGTGGAATCACCCAAGTCAGATTTTTATTAGGAAAGTTATTTATCTCGTGAGTGGTTGGACAGTTTTGTTGCAGGGTTTGACAAACCGTGCTTAAACCGTGCAAGGGAAAATGGAATAAATATGCAACTTCGCATGGTTAGATTGAACGATTTGGAAACCTATTCTCAAACCATACAGCCTGAAAAATTGGACAAAACCTTCAAATGACTTCCCAAGCACAAGGGAAAACCCACACAAGGATCCTTGAATGAATTAGACACAAAAAGGTGACACCTTGGGTGTCCAAAACACTACAACATGCAACTTTCTCCAAACAAAAACCAAGGACAACCAAGTTTGAAATATTATACAATGGAAAAACATTAAAACTCACCACCATTCACACCTAGGACCTAAGAAAAAGACCAAGATTCCAAATGAATCGGACCAGAAACCAAAACATGAAAAACTAGGTGTGACAATTCTCCCCACCATTAACGCTTTTCGCCCCCAGAAATCCATAACACTTTTCAGATGATTGATCAGTGCCTAAGGATTCCACATCAACAAGATCCTACCTCCCCAACTAAGGAAATTTCACTCACTAAAAATAAATAGGGAACTAAGAAATAAAAAAAAACTTCAAAAGAAAGTTACCTCTCCAAAAAAAACCCAAAACCAAACCAGAAATAGATCACCAGCAGAGGGGAGGCCCGAATGGACGCTCCACCATTATAAAATGACTAGCACTTGAAAAATTATTAAGAGGAAACCCCACAAGACCCACAGTGGGTCTCCCCGCCATTTGAAACTAAATATCAAACGATAATTAGAAATGATCTAAAATCGGGCCTCTCCAACATAGGTCCACCAAAACATCCCCACAACAACCTATCTACCCACGAAAATAGGAACATAACATGAACATTCAACCTTCCCACTCCCAAACGGAGGGAACAAGAACTGGGCCAACACATTTCACATGGACCAAAAACCCCTTCCACTCAGGGTGGGGATGGATGGGGCCTAATTTTTGACCACTAAAACCAAAACTGACAACTACCCAACACTCGACTCCTATAAATAGAGAAACTGATACCGTACCTGAATCACGTGGGTGGTCCACACAAGAACACTGATCAGAAACCCTCATTTTAGAAACTGAAATTATAAACATTTCAAGAGGGGTTAGTCTAACATGCTCTTTGAATCCAGAGAGAATTTATAATGTGGAAGATTTTTAATAGGAATACATAAATTGCCTCACCAAAATAGTGGAGGTACAAATTTAACCTGACTTCCCACACCACACATATTCCAGACTACGTGCCAGCTTCACTCCGAGACCTATGGATGGAGCCTTGATGGATGAAGCATCTACTGCCTCGCAGTTAAGAGCTACTATACCTAACTGGAACTCTTTCCATTAGTCCCACACACTGCCACATAACACACCCATGTTGAAACAACATATCAAGAGGGACCATGAAATTATCTTCTTCAACAACAAACGTTTACCCAAAAAAGGACTTAGAGATACACATCATTATTTTCCCTCACTCTGAATGAGGAGAAGAATGGACAAGTCACACAACAACTCCCACTATACATCACTGAGCACAACTGATACAATTGAGAGAATCATCATGATAAGAATGCACATTAAATCAAACCCAAACATCCCTCTATTCCAACAACAAGTTGAGGAATCATCTGAAGAGGTGGATTTAACATTTGAAATGAATTCTTATGTTGATCAACTGTAAGTCAACCCAATGGAGAACTATCTATAGCCACATCACAACATCCAAAAAATCTTCAAAAAAACCCACTGAACAATGATCCAAAACTGAGCCACCAACAAGATTCCATCCCATGACACAATCATGTAATCACTTCTGAATCACAAGGAAGAATAACAAATAAAAGACACTTCCAAGAAATATAATTCCATGACACACAACAAAGAATCTAAAAAAACTTATAATTTGTCAGGATAAAACACTTTTCAAAAACAAAAAAAATAATCAAACTTGGTGGATTTCCACAGTCAGCAATGGTGTTTTATCAAGTCTCACTCGCATGTACATTTCTGTGCCACCTCAGGCACACAACCCCCATGCCACACTGGGCTTCTGTCAATATATCCATATAAAACCATGCATGTCAGAACCCATGAAAACACATAAGTCTAAAAGAAAACAAAATCATTCCAAAAATCATGTACCTACAAAAGGTACACTAACCCCCAAGTCAAAAACCATTTTCAGATTTCACAAAACAAACCACTTTACCATTCGTCAAAATGAAACCCCACAGGTCTCCATCAAAATCCCATCCCTCTATTCAAAACAGTTTTTTCAGCATCTCAAAAAAAACTCACATTTTCAAGAACTACTTGATTAAGACCCCATTCCATTTCTAAAAAAACTACCAAAACCAACATTCTATTCAATACAACCCTTTCCCCTTTTCAAAAATTCACCCAAGAATATTGTCATTAACCAACAGCCACAAATGCCAAAACACTTTAAAAAACATCATCCACTAAAAACCAAATTATGAAACCATTTCTTCATATTTGAACACTTTTCAATTGACCAAAAACATAAATTTAAAACAATATTTCTGAACCAATTTAAAATAATCAATTCTTTCAAAATATTTTATTTCAACAACCCATATGTTTAGATTAAATAAAATCAATTCCATTAAATCAATTCCATTTTATCCCCACGATTTTCTTCACAAAAACCCAACATTACAAAGTCATTCTTATATAAAATTTTTAAAACCCATTTTTCACTTTTCAATAACCAACCATTAATTTAAAACCCATTTTCACAATTCTCACACAATGATTTTTAAAAAAAAATCAGAATTCATGAATGATCCAAGAGACCCAAAAAAGGGAACTAGTGTTGATGGGTGACTTGACCATATGGTTGGCGGCCACGCATCAAAGAAACCACCAACACAAAGAGTCTTATTAGGACCATGACCCAGCTACACATGGCATGAAAGGCTTTGTGAGCTCACAGAGACCATTAGTCCAACACCCCTTGTCATATCCCAACACTAAATAATCAACATAATGAAATACACTACTAAAATCAGACTTCCAATGGGCTCCTGAGGGTCTGAATGAGAAAGAGTTCGTGACGCTCTTTCCGAACATACCCCTCATGTCCCGACATTCCTACTCCATCTACCTTGAAATCCCCAAATAAATAAGGGCACTCTAAAAGGAATGGTCTGGTAAGAGCCAACCTCCTCTGATACCATTTTGTCATGAACCAGCCCGAGTCAACCCTGAAAAGGGCACCCGAACCAATCCGTGGCATGGCCCGAAGGGCGTTGCCGACCCCCACCGTCTGGAAACCAGTGTCGGGCATCATTAGATAACACAAGGGAATGATTTCACCCAATATATAAATAATGATAAACCAGAGGAATGAAACAGACAGCCCAATACCCATCTATGTAAAATTGAGCTCAACATAATTTATACAAGACATGAAACAGTACAATAACTATACAAAGGACTAAACGAGCCATCTAACAAAACTTGATCCATGTGACCCCATGGGTCACTCTCCAATACAATGAGCAACTATCACTCAATGTGATCGAACTCTATCTGAAACCTGTACATGGTCTAAAAACTAAAAAGAAATATAGGCGTGAGTATTAAAACTCAGACGGCTAGCCCGATAATAAATTCCCAATGCACATACTTTAATATAAAAGAAACATCAATTTCAAGTTTGAGATACAATATTTAAAAGTAAGGTTTTCTACAGGATTACTCAAAAAGAAAGTACAATCCATTTCCCTTATTCATTTCCAAAAATAGATTCATTCAACTAGTGTGCCAATTGAATTTTTAAGAAAAAATTGATGTTTACATTTTTAGATTTGTACAAAAAGGACAAAACATATTGTAACATCCTAGTTAAATAAAGAATAAATAATTTTCATATTTATTAATATTTGAGAATTAAATATTAATTTTACTTTAAATGGGTTCCTACGTTCGATAGCGTACCCGATACGCAACAAAGACTTTCTTTGAAATCTTACGTTGCACACTAGTAATAAAATAATATTATTTTAAATGGTAGTTAACACGTAGCTGTTGTATTAGCGGGGTTGAATAGAAAAAACTAAAATATGATTATATATGTTTGATAAATGTTTTAGTATTTATCCAATAAAATATAAAGGCCCAAAATATGAAAAGAATTCAATTTTAGGCATAAATACTCTAATATTCACTAAAAGGTCGACTTATCACCTTTTAATGAAGAACCATATATAAATGTAGTTTCGATCACTCTTATATATTCCATTGGACCAAATAAATTTCTTCTTTAGAATCGGGACATCAAAATTTACTTTGTGTAAATTTTTGGTATTTTTCCGATAAAGTTCATTTTTTAAGGAATAGTGAAAAATGTTGTATTTTAATTCAAAACCACTTTTTAATATAATTTATTTATATGATTAGATTACCTTTTGAATTGGTTTTAAATTAAAATTAGAATATTTTTTCCATTTAATCCAATAGTGGCCGTTGGAATTAATTTTACTTAGAAATTTGACTTAAACTAGTGTCAATCTTTTGATACTTATTGTTTCATAAAAACACGCTATTTGCTCTGACAGCGGGAATTAATTATTAAATTAATTAACATAACTTATATGTTTTGAATTTTGTAAAATAGACATCATTTTTGAATTCTGAATATCAAATATAGCTTAGGGTGAAGTTTTGGTATTTTTCTGAAAAACTTCAATTTTGGATAAATAGTGAAACCACTAAGTGGTACTTAAAAAAACATATTTTTCTTTTAAATGAAATTTTACCAACTCTGTGTTTTTATTTTCAAAATTTCTAAATACATGGTTATCTTTAGGAAGTAAAATTTGGTTCAATGGGATTAATATATTTTTTGGGTGAATTATAACTTTTAAATTTTTAATCGCGAATAGAGGTAATTAGTGTAAATTAAGGTAAAAAATGTTATAATAATATGAAATGAATTATAAACATGTCCTACCCTTATTGGATGTGTCATGGCCGACCAAGACAATCCATGTGTCGACTTGGGGACCCCATGGAGCCATGTTGGTAGGAAAATGACATTAATAACTTTTTATTTGAAGTTAAAATGAAAATGTCACAAACATGTGTTGTTTTACTAAAACAATTTTTAAATGGGGTTATACAAGTCATATTTTTTACTATAAATATTCATTATAAAGATAAAAAGATTAATAAATCATGATATTTTTTTATAATTTTTAGACATTAAATAAATTAAATTATTTATGACACTATGATGATGCAGCGATTACCTCATTATTTAACGATTTAAATAAAATGAAAATATAATGTAACATCTAAGACCTACACATGTCAAAAACCTTTTTGATGGGTTGATTTAGAACTCGTATCACCTTATACTAGAAATATTTAATTTTGGGACGTTTTAAATGCGAAAACCATTTTATAATAAAGTAATAGTTTATAACATTTCAAGAGTTCCCTCCTCTCCTCTTATAAAAGGCCCCCACCTCTACCACCTTACCCACACCAATCAAGCCTTTTTTTTGGCCAAAACCTGAAAATTTTTCCTCTACACATCCCTCTCTTACTCCTAGAATCCTCACTTTGGGCAAAAGTCATCCCAAGGAAGCCTTTGATCTCAAATAAAAAAGAGTTACCCGTTTTAAAGGTAGTGTTTTCTCTTGTGTTCTTATATTTTATTTTGATTCTCCAACCCACTAAACTCTTTTTATTCATTTATTTTGTAACAAAAATGGTATATTCAATATACTAGTATGTTTTTATTATAAGGATTCGAGATACACTTACACACACCTACATATAATGGTTAAAGAACATACTGTTTCTGTGGATGCAGAATTTCTGCCTCATTAAACGATGATTGTTCAACACTCATATAACACCTTAAATGGTGGCCATTAAGATGTAACCATATTTATATATGATATATAATATGTTTATGTATTACTTAAGATTATTTATATTTCATTTATGGCATACCTTTATGGTTTCCATTATGGGTAAATGTGATATCTTCATTTTAGGAAGTGCGGACTACCGCCCCCTCAAAGTGATTTGATTCGTTAATACCATATGTGGTACGTATAAAGGATAGATTTAATGATATTATATATTATATTATATTGGAATTATAATACACCTTTATATCGTTATGATTTCACTCCATTAAGTAAGAAATAGAAATAAAAGTAGCGTCCATGCGTACATACGGCTTACCGTCTCCATGAACGGTGCATTTCATTTCTTACCTCTAAATGTTATGTAATATTATAAATGCATGTATATAATGTATATATATGATATATTTGGTATCTACATCATGATTATAACTCCGGATATAATGGATACAAGAACCACTTGTAATTATAAAGAGTTTATTTTTGACTCAAGTACCAATGATCGTTAAAACGACCGTTATTAACTTAAATAATTACATAGTGTACATGACATGGTAATAAGTGATATAAAAGGAATAATGAACTTGAAAAGGTTATTAAGTAAGTAGAAATTAACTCAAGTTTATTATTCAAGACACTAAAAAACGATCAAGTCAAGTCAGACCTGAGGTATGGGACTTCGTCTCAATCTCCTTTCGTTGAGGCATACTTTGTTTTATACAAATATTTCTTTTATACGGTGTATAAACCCCTTTGACTTTTACATTTATTCAAAAGGAATATTTTCTATATGAAGTGTTTTACTAAACGACAAAAAGAATGTTTTTTTGTCGTACGTATGCGGCGACAATGACTTCTCCGCCGTCGTGACCATTATTTGAGTTTCAGCATCCTCTACAAGCCATACCTTTCTCTTTTTAAATGAAAAATAAATACCATGTTTTATTTTTATTTAATTTGGTATTGAAAATGGTTTTCATAATTTTTTTATATCAATGTGTTGTTTTGATATCTTGTGATTGAAAAGTGGATATGTTATGTTTCCTTTATGCATGTTTTATGTGATACGATTATGTTATGGTTCTTGGACATTATTATGAAGACGGGTGGTTCCGTGATAAAATAAGGGCGGGTGAGCCCGATATATCTCTCCAATGCATTGGGTAACGCGAATGAGTTAAACTTTAAGGTTTCTCTGAAGAGATTTAGGGAATATACTGTGATGGGTATTCCAAATGTAACCAAGCGGGTTACTCCCTACGTAAGAATGCTATAAATGCCTCAAGTTATCTTTATGTCTTATGATTTCTAGGATTTATTCATTATTTGATTAGGTATGTGAATGTGCTTATGTTTTATGAGTAAATTATGATTTCATACATGGAATAATGTTTTCAAATCAAACTTTTATATCCCTTACTGAGCTTTTTATGCTCATCCCAAGTTTTTGAAATTTTTTTCACAGGTCAAGGGAAAGGTACATGATGTGATGATAGTGTCAATGAAGTGTCAAGAAAGAATCCATGTTTCATTTTAAATATGTTTTCGTTGATGGGAAAAATGTGTACTATCTTTTATGTAACCACTTTGTTTAAATGTGGAATGTAATGCATGTTTTATGATCTAATTCTCTAAAACTCTAAACCTGAAAAGATCCTCATCGTGTATTCTTGAAGTAACTCATGATTAAGTAATGTTTAAGGGTGGGGCCTTATAGTTAGTATCAGAGGTCGGTTCAGACAACTTTATAAGTTAGAAAATTGTTAAATTATAAATTAATTTATGGTATTATTGAAATGATATAGAATTTTAAGATTACCATGTTGCTTGACCTAAGATATTTCTGTGTTAAGAATGGTTTTTCATAGAGGAAACAGAACAGATTTTCTGGGAAGGCATATAGAGGGAAATGAACTTTCAAATCAGTATCCTGAGATGGTCAGAATCAGAACTAAACAGTTTGTTGCAGTGATGGCTCAGTTTACTCAGGTGAAAAATGGTGGTTTTTTTATTGATGATATTTTTGTGTTTTCTAAAAGTAAAGAAGAGCATGAAAGTCATTTGAGGGTTATCTTGAAATCCTTAGAAGAAAAGAAACTGTATGGAAAATTCAGCAAGTGTGAGTTTTAGTTACAACAAATTTCTTTCCTTGGTCACATTGTTTCAAAAAATGGCATAACTGTTGATCCTGCAAAAACAAAGGTTGTTGAAGAATGGCCAAGACCCAAAAATGTAACTGAGATTCGTAGCTTCCTTGGTTTGGCAGGATATTATCAAATGATTGTTATAAATTTTTCCCAGTTATCTAGTACAATGAATAAGCAAACTCGGATGGGTGTTAAGTTTATCTGGACAAAATAATGTGATGATTGCTTTTAGGAACTGAAAAGAAGATTGGTGAATGCTCCAGTTTTGGCACTACCTTCAAAGATTGGTGAGTTTGTTATCTACAGTTATGCTTCATTGAAAGGACTTGGTTGCATCCTAATTCAGAATGATCAGGTAATTGTTTGTGCTTCACGACAGTTGAAAACCCATGAGGTAAATTACCCTACACATGATTTGGAATTAGCTGATGTTGTTTTCGCTTAAAAAATTTGGAGGCATCATTTGTATGGAGTAAAGTGTGAAATATATACCGATCACAAAAAGTTTAAAGTATATATTCACATAGAAAGAATTGAACATGATACAGAAGAGATGGCTAGAATTAATCAAGGATTATGATTGTAAAATTAATTACCATCCGGGAAATGCAAATAAAGTGGTTGATGCTTTGAGTCGAAAAAGTAATGCTTCATTAACAATGTTGCGGTTAGAACTTGATCCGTTGGTTAAGGATTTGATGCAGTTTGGCATAGAAGTTGATGGTGTAGTAATTTCTTCTGTTTTGTTTCAGGTATCAGTGAGATCATCTCTATCAGACAGAATTAAGAAAGCACAGAATCAAGACAGTGAGTTGCAGAACAAGGTAGAGCTGGTTCAGAAGGGTAAGTTGCCTGAATTAAACATTGATAATGATTTTGTTTTAAGATTTAGGAAAAGATTGTGTGTTCTTTGTGATTCACAGTTGAAGAGAGAGTTGTTATGTGAAGCTCATAGTTCTCCGTTTTCAGATCATCCAGGCAGTACTAAGATGTATAGAGATCTTCGATAGTATTACTGGTGGGATGGAATGAAAAATGATATTGCTGATTTTACTGTTAAGTGTTTGACTTGTGAAAAGGTAAATACAGAGTGGCAGTTACCGAAAGGTATGATTCATCTTTTACTAGTACCAGAGTGGAAATGGGAGAATATATCCATGGACTTCATTGTGGGATTTCCGAAGACACCTCGAGGTAATAATGCAATATAGGATATTGTTGATCGCTTGACTAAATCTTCTCATTTCCTTGCTATACGAGATACTTTTTCCCTAGATCAACTTGCCCGTTTGTATCTTAAAGAGATAGTCAGGTTACATGGAGTTCCTCTATCCATTGTATCTGATCGAGATCCCAGGTTTACTTCTAACTTTTGGAAGGGCCTTTAGAAGTCATTGGGTACTAAATTTAATTTTAGTACAGCTTTTCATCCTCAATCAGATGGGCAGTCAGAACAAACAATTCAGACTTTGGAGGATATGCTATGTGCTTGTTCGATGGATTATCAGGGAAGTTGGGACCAACATCTTTCATTGGTTGAGTTTTCTTATAATAACAGTTTTCATTCTAGTATACATATGGCACCATTTGAGGAATTATATGGGAAGCGGTGTCGAACTCCAGCTTTCTGGGATGAAGTGGGTGAATGAAATTTTATGGGACCAGAATTGGTAGAAGAGTTGGCAGAAAAAGTTTAGTTGATTCAAATACACATGAGAACAGCATAGAGAATGCAGTAGAGTTATACGAATAACCGGAGTAAGGATCTATCTTTCGAGGTAGGTGATCATGTTTTTCTCAAAGTTTCACCATGGAAAAGTGTGATGCGATTCGGTAAGAAAGGAAAGCTGAGTCCAAGGTTCATTGGACCATATGAAATTCTAGAGAAAGTTGGATTAGTTGCTTACCATGTGGCTTTACCTCTGAGCTTACCTCAGGTACACAATTTTTTTCATATTTCAATGTTAAGGAAGTACATTCCAGATCCATCTCATGTTTTGAGTCCAGAGGTAGTTCAGCTGGAAGAGAATCTATCTTATGAAGAAAAACCAGTCCAGATACTTGACTATAGAGAAAAACGTGTTGCGGAATAAGGTAATTCACCAGTTAAAGGTTTTATGAGAAAACCATACGGTTGAAGAGGCAACATGGGAATCTGAAAATGCTATGAGGGATAAATACCCCCACTTATTTTGATAAGTGAATAAAATTGCGAAGACGCAATTCCCAAAAGGGGGGAAGGATGTAATATCCCAGGTAAATAAAGAATAAAGCATTATCATATTTATTAATATTTGTACATTAAATATTAATTTTACTTTAAAAGGTTTTATATGTTCGATAGCGTACCCGATACACAACAAAGAGTTTCTTTGAAATCTTATGATGCACACTAGTAATAAAATATTATTATTTTAAATGGTAGTTATCACTTAGTCGTTGTTTTGGCGAGGTTGAATAGAAATAACTAAAATATTATTATATATGTTTTATAAATGTTTTTATATTTATCCAATAAAAGATAAAGGCTTAAAATACTAAAAGAATTCAATTTTAGGCATAGATACTCTCATATTCACTAAAAGGTCGACTTATCACCTTTTGATGGAAAACCGTCTATAAATATAGTTTCGGTCACTCTTATATATTCTATTGGACCAAATAAAATTCTTCTTTAGAATCGGGACATCAAAATTTACTTTGTGTAAATTTTTGGTATTGTCACGAACCAACCCGGGTCGACCCTGAACCGGTCACCCGAGCCGGTCCGCGACATGGCCCGAGAGGCGTTCCCGATCCTCCCGGGCTGGCGACAAGCGCCAGGGCATCAACAGAGGTTATGGGAACGATTTCGCCCAATATAAATAAATAAGACAGTGAAAATAACACAGAGCAGCACAGAAAAGATAAACCAAAAAAAGTGACTAAACAGGAACAAACAAGAATCAAACTAACCAAACACGACGTGCGAACAAACTCCGGGCGACCCCGCGGGTCGCTCTCCGACTCAACGATCAAGCGTCGCCCTAGGCGAGCGCACTCAAGCTATAGCCTGCACAAACACTAAAAACAGAAAAGAACTATAGGTGTGAGTATTAAAACTCAGTAGGCTAGCCCGATATCTATTCCCAATGCACTACCTTTAAAATAAAAGAAACATCATTTCAAGTTTGAACTACAATTTATAAAAGCATGTTTTTCTAAGCATTTTACTTAAAAACAAAGTACGAACCATTGCCCTTAGCCATTTCAAAATTCGGGTTCATTTCATTAGTGTCAATGACATTTCAGGAAAGGGGGAAAATGATGTTTAAATTTTTTAAATTTGTAAAAAAGGGATTAAACACTTCCATTTGAAAAACAATTTTTAGAAACCTATTAAAAAGAAATTTATCAGTTTCCAAGGAAAACAATATGCCAGAATGCACAAAGTAAAACATACAGCAAGGGCAATGTGGGTATACATGTGAGCATCATAATCATTACTGCAAGCTATAAAAGCTGAATAGACATGGGTGAACCTAGGAGATCGAGAATAAACCAGAAGACACCAATACATGAGAAATCATCCTTATCAACATGTCACGATGAAATCAAAACGCACAATACGCTCGACCATCCACTCACGGGCAGGTCGAGGGCAAATCCCATAGCAATAAACCCAATATATCCACCTACTATGGGCCACTGGTCAGTACCATAACCTACCAGTGCAGCAATCATTCTTAGAATATTCTCTCAATATGCCAGATTCCCATGTCTCAAGTGTTTAAGAAAAAGGGGGTGAGCCAACCGATGCCAACCGAGCATCCAATCAGATATATCTATATATAAAGAACAACAGGCATTCCCCGAGCCACTCCATGGGACAACCTCTTGCCTTTAACTACTCAAGTACCCGGGAGCCTCTAAGCGCGGCCTCCCAAACAATCAATTGCAACCAAGGCATGAGAGTCGCCCTAAGAGGGTTTTTATCAAAACATTTTTATCGCTTTCCATAAGGTGCCAAACGGGCATTTAATACATTTCACAAACACTACTCAAAGACAGGTACAACTTCTTTATGAGACAAAACCCAGTTTAAAACCGTTTAAAGAACCCCAAAACACTACGTCACAAGCTAACAATATTTTTATAAACCAAACCAAACCATTTTCTTTTTCCAAATAATCTTTAAGAGCCAACCGGGCAATTTCTCAAACGAACCAAAGTATTTGTTCATGCTTCAAAAGAAATCATTTCTCATTAAACCAGAACTCTATTTTACATTCCGTGAATTATGTTTAAAAGCCAAACGGGCATTCTTTCATTATTGGGTGTCCGCTCGTCAAAAGGATGTTTCATGTGTCGTGTATAAAATAAACGGCTCCTTTTGACATTAAATAACCATTTAAAAATTAACCATCTTATATTAAAAAAAATTAATTATCGTATATTATCTCATATTTATTACAATTAATAAAATGTTAATTTTGAACAATTAGGGTGTGCAAACAGCATGAAATAATATAACTTAAATTTTAAAAATCAGTGCAAAGGGGACCTACCTCAAAACCAAGCGCGTCAACACAACAACCTCGGATCCAAGGCGCGATGACACGACGTGTATCCGAAACCATGTGACAAGGTCTAACACTCTGCATAGACAGTACCAAGGACTCAGACACATACAAAAACTCACTAGAGCATTCGAAACCAAGCGGCGGGAATAAACGCTCACCTTGAAACTAAAGCGCGGCGACGACGGAACCTCGGAAACAAGGCGCGGCGGTGGCGCTCACTTGGAAACGCCCTGCGCGGGTCCTCAAACAATAATCCTACCATAAGAAACATAAATTGATAACCCTCTACAGAGCAAAAGACAGAGCAGGAATAATAATAATAATAATAATAATCAGATTGATAATATCAATAATAATAATAATAATAATAATATTAATAATATCATAATTAATAATAATAATAATAAAAACAACAAAATAATAATAATAATAATAATAATAATAATAATAAATTTAATAATAATATCAATAATAATAATAATATTAGTAATAATAAGAATAGTATGAATAATAGTAATAATAAAATAATAATAATAAATATAATAAAATAATAATAATAATAATAATAATATTAATAATAATAATAATAATAATAATAAGATTAATAATAATAATAATAATAATAAGATTAATAATAATAATAATAATAACAATAATAATAATAAAACAGCAATAATAATAATAATAATAATGGTATGAAAAACAATAATAATTATAATAATAATAATATTAACATTAATAATCATAATATTAATAAGATAAAACAAATTAAATAAATAAAAGGAAAAAAAAGAGACCTGGCCGGGGGGGCTGCGGGCTTGAGCAGGGAGCAAGCGGGGGAGGCCAGGACGCCGGCTGCGCGCGCTGAACAGGGGAGGAGAGGAGGATGGGCGGCTGGGTGCGACGGCGGACAGAGGAAGGCTGGGGAGGCTGGGTCGCGCGCTGCAAGGGGGGTGGAGGAGAGGAAGGAGGCGGAGGGTGCTGGGGGAAAAGAAAAAAAGGCAGCATGGGCGGACGTGGGGAGAGGGAGGAGAACGCGGGGAGAGGGAGGCGGACGCGGGGAGAGGGAGAAGAAGGAAACCCGCGGGAGGGAGAGAAGGAGAAGAATGAGAGAAAAGGAAAGGAAAGGAGAGAAGGGAGAGAAGAGAGAAGAGAGGAGGGGGGTTCGTGCGGGTCTGCCGTGGGTGCAGCAGGGGGTGCGGCTCATGCGGGAGGACGTCGGAGGGCTGGTGCGGAGAAACGGCGCCGGGTGCTGCGGGTGCTGCTGCGGACGAGGCCGGGTGCTGGTGGGATGTTGTGTGAAGAAGGAAGCAGGGGAGGTCGTTGCGCTAGGAGGGGAGGCCGAGCGGTGCAAGGGAGAGCAGGCGCTGCTGGGTGCGTGCGGGCCGAAGGAGGCAGCAGGGTGCAGCGCTGAAAGAGGGAAGGAGGTTCGGCGCTGGCTGATGTGCGAGGTGAAGCGGGAGGCTAAGGAAGGAGGAAGCAAGGGATATGCTCCTCGCTGCAAAGGGGAGAGCAATAGGAGTGTGGCGGCGCACAGCGCTACGGAATGGAGAAAAGGGGGAGAGGCGGTGGGCCTCTAGGGTTAGCAATAAAATAGGGGGGAAATAAATAAAATAAAATAAAATAAAACCAAATAATAATAATAAATGAATTAAATAATAATAATAATAATACATAATATTACTAAAGTAAAATGATAGAAATAAAACTAATGAAATCACTCATTTATTTATAAAATTAACAACTTTAGTTTTCATCTAGGATAGAAATAGTAAAATTTCTAATAGCCATAAAAATATTAAAAGACAATCTAAATTGACATTTCTAATTTATTTTTAATTCCTCTAAGCCGAAGAGGCCACGCAGTTGCATGGGCGAAGCCGCGCGGTGTCGCGCTCTACCCGCGCTTCCGACGACGTCGAACCCAAGATGCATACTTTTTTATCAAAACTCAAAACTTTCATCCGACTGAACGTGAACCGCAGCAAAAATAATTTAAAGCCAAAGAAATCATAAAATAAAATAAACGCATGGTTTGGGGTGCGACAATTCTCCCCACCATAACGCTTTCCGCCCCCGGAAAGCCACAACACCAACCAGTCGATCGATCAACACCTAAGGATTTTACAGAACACGATCCAACCTCTTATCTCAAGGACATCACAACGACTACCAGCGGGACTGAACCTCATTGCCCAAAGTAAATCACCAACATAGGGAAGGCCCGAACGGGCTCCCTACCATAAGAACTCCACTAGAATTCGATAAATATTTAAGAAAAAAAACCCAACGAGTCTCATAGTGGGTCTCCCCACCATGAAAGGACTGACCTCTTAGCGACCAACCAGAAATCCAACTTAGGTCAGAACCGGGCCTCACTCAAGCTATAAAAGCACAACAAAAACATTTAAACCACTTACTCCCGTCCGAAAGGGATAGAATCTTAAATGGATACTTTGCGCAACTAAAACCCTAACCCCATGGGTGGGGAGGGTGGGCCCAAGGATCAAATCACTAAAACTACGACGTACGACTACTCACGACCCATCACTTTAGGATGGACACAAACCAGGGCCGCAACTGATTTACATCAGTGGCCCATGAAAAGTCACTGGTCAGCAACTTACATCCAAGAGGCACGATTCCCGACACTACGTGAGGGATAAGTCCATCACGCGCTTTGCGACAAGAGGAAAACTACAACGATAGAGAAACCAGAGCAACAACACCAAAACTATCTCACCACGATGATAGAGGCGCGACTTTAATCGGACTCTTTAAAATTTCCCCGGGGGGTTCCTGACTACGCGCCGGCTTCACTCCGAGACCTTTTGGCTGGAGCTCTGATGGATGAAGCATCTCCTACCTCGCAGTCAGGTTCTGATAATCCCAACAAGAAACATACATCTTTTGATTTGACAAAAGAAAGGACAAGATTTTAAAATTAAAACACACCAGCATTGAAAGACGAGGTTCGTCAAAAGACCCATGAAGTTCCCATACTTTTCAAACCCAAAACAACACCCATACATAGGCCAAGATAATAGATCACTTACACAGAAAGGAGACTTCCACTGGAATCTTTGAACAAGGACCCTACAACACATTACTTCTGAGAGCTTCCTCTGCGACGCTTCCTTGCAACACCCCTACAAAATCGTCGCAAGTGACCCAGGTGTCCACATGCCTGGCAGGGCTTCGGAGTGCTTGGGTATGACAACTTCTTGTGACCCCGCTTGCCACACTGATAACACACAATAATCTCTCGCTCCGAAGAGGTTGATGAAAGATCCCGAGGTCTCTTGATTCCACGACCTGCTCCATTCACATTCATTTTCTTACTCATCTCCTTTCCAGAATCTTCACCACTGTTCTTGGGGATCGAATGAGGGAGAACTACTTCGAGCACTCCTTCCATCGCAGCTTCGACATGAAAGGCTTGTCTCGCCACATCAACAAAAGAAGTCAGGTTGGACTCTAAAACCTTCGACTGTAGATCAGGGCGGAGACCCGCCTCGAAGCGTCGAGCCTTCACGGGGTCATTTGTGGCATACTCTGAATCATAAGGTACTAGCTCCACAAAGCGCTGGAAATATTCTAACACGGATCTGTCACCCTGCTGCAAACAACACACTTCCATCCCCTTCCTCACCCTATCTTCCTCAGAGAAATACTGGCGAATGAACGAGGCCTTGAAAAACTCCCAAGTAACCTCTTGACGGGGCTTGTTCCGAGACACTGACTTCCACCACACCCACGGTGAACCTTCAAGCATGAAGGTCGCAAACTTGACTTTCAACGACTCAAGCAACTCAATGGGGTTAAAGTCCCTTTCAACCTTCCGCATCCACTCCTCTGCCACGGAAGGGTCTGCTTGACCATAGAAGAGAGGTGGATCGATCTTCCGAAACTCAAGCATAAAATCCTTAGGTTGATCAACTACACTACGATCACCCATCAAAGCTTCAAAGGGTAACCGCTGGACAAGGAAAAGTCAAAAACCCAATTCAAGACCAACTCAACGAATGAATAAAAACCTCAAAATCAAACACTGCATAGGTGACAAGCTTGAAATCCGAGGAAACCAGTTATCATAACATCAAAAATTTTCTCTTTGAAAACATCTTTAATTTAGAACAAGCTTAGTGGGTTAAACCTTCGCCATTGGTATTCTTTAGATCCTCACTCACATGCATGTATCCATGCCACCCAGGGCATCCATCCACCATACCAGAAATCCATCCACATTTCCAACATACCACAATGCATGTGAGCACTCATCAGAACACCAAGGTCAAAACAAAGCAACTTCATTTTTCCAAAAACAGTTTATTCATACCACTTCTTTTAAACCAATATACAAATCAAACATGTTATTTCAAACAACCAATTTTTTTTTTCAAAACCAACTTTTTTGATTCAAACCACTTTCAAAAATCAAGGGAAACACAAAACAACTCAAACAGGGGACTAGTGTCAGTGGGTGACTTGACCATATGGTTGGAGGCCACATGCCAAACACGTCACTGACACAGAGAGCCTTCTTGGACCATGCCCCCAGCTCCACATGGCTTGCCAGGCCATGCGGCTTAGGACTATTAGCCCAACTCCATTTGTCGTACCCCAATCGCAAAACATTTCCATAAAAACCCAAACAAACCAATTAAACCGGACTTCCCCTGGAAACCTGAGGATCAGTACGGGCAAGAGTTTGCGACGCTCTTCTCGCACCTACCCCTCAAGTCCCGACAATCCTACTCCATCTACCTTGACATCCCAAATAAAAAAGGGCGCTCTGAATAGTGAGGTCTGCTAAGATCAAACCTTCCTCTGATACCATTTTGTCACGAACCAACCCGGGTCGACCCTGAACCGGTCACCCGAGTCGGTCCGCGACATGGCCCGAGAGGCGTTCCCGATCCTCCCGGGCTGGCGACAAGCGCCAGGGCATCAACAGAGGTTATGGGAACGATTTCGCCCAATATAAATAAATAAGACAGTGAAAATAACACAGAGCAGCGCAGAAAAGATAAACCAAAAAAAGTGACTAAACAGGAACAAACAAGAATCAAACTAACCAAACACGACGTGCGAACAAACTCCGTGCGACCCCGCGGGTCGCTCTCCGACTCAACGATCAAGCATCGCCCTAGGCGAGCGCACTCAAGCTATAGCCTACACAAACACTAAAAACAGAAAAGAACTATAGGCGTGAGTATTAAAACTCAGTAGGCTAGCCCGATATCTATTCCCAATGCACTACCTTTAAAATAAAAGAAACATCATTTCAAGTTTGAACTACAATTTATAAAAGTATGTTTTTCTAAGAATTTTACTTAAAAACAAAGTACGAACCATTGCCCTTAGCCATTTCAAAATTCGGGTTCATTTCATTAGTGTCAATGACATTTCAGGAAAGGGGGAAAATGATGTTTAAATTTTTTAAATTTGTACAAAAGGGATTAAACACTTCCATTTGAAAACAATTTTTAGAAACCTATTAAAAAGCAATTTATCAGTTTCCAAGGAAAACAATATGCCAGAATGCACAAAGTAAAACATACAGCAAGGGCAATATGGGTATACATGTGAGCATCATAATCATTACTGCAAGCTATAAAAGCTGAATAGACATGGGTGAACCTAGGAGATCGAGAATAAACCAGAAGACACCAATACATGAGAAATCATCCTTATCGACATGTCACGATGAAATCAAAACGCACAATATGCTCGACCATCCACTCACGGGCAGGTCGAGGGCAAATCCCATAGCAATAAACCCAATATATCCACCTACTATGGGCCACTGGTCAGTACCATAACCTACCAGTGCAGCAATCGTTCTTAGAATATTCTCTCAATATGCCAGATTCCCATGTCTCAAGTGTTTAAGAAAAAGGGGGTGAGCCAACCGATGCCAACCGAGCATCCAATCAGATATATCTATATATAAAGAACAACAGGCATTCCCCGAGCCACTCCATGGGACAACCTCTTGCCTTTAACTACTCAAGTACCTGGGAGCCTCTAAGAGTGGCCTCCCAAACAATCAATTGCAACCAAGGCATGAGAGTCGCCCTAAGAGGGTTTTTATCAAAACATTTTTATCGCTTTCCATAAGGTGCCAAACGGGCATTTAATACATTTCACAAACACTACTCAAAGACAGGTACAACATCTTTATGAGACAAAACCCAGTTTAAAACCGTTTAAAGAACCCCAAAACACTACGTCACAGGCTAACAATATTTTTATAAACCAAACCAAACCATTTTCTTTTTCCAAATAATCTTTAAGAGCCAACCGGGCAATTTCTTAAACGAACCAAAGTATTTGTTCATGCTTCAAAAGAAATCATTTCTCATTAAACCAGAACTCTATTTTACATTCCGTGAATTATGTTTAAAATCCAAACGGGCATTCTTTCATTATTGGGTGTCCGCTCATCAAAAGGATGTTTCATGTGTCGTGTATAAAATAAACGGCTCCTTTTGACATTAAATAACCATTTAAAAATTAACCATCTTATATTAAAAAAAATTAATTATCATATATTATCTCATATTTATTACAATTAATAAAATGTTAATTTTGAACAATTAGGGTGTGCAAACAGCATGAAATAATATAACTTAAATTTTAAAAAGCAGTGCAAAGGGGACCTACCTCAAAACCAAGCGCGTCAACACAACAACCTCGGATCCAAGGCGCGATGACACGACATGTGTCCGAAACCACGTGACAAGGTCTAACACTCTGCATAGACAGTACCAAGGACTCAGACACATACAAAAACTCACTAGAGCTTTCGAAACCAAGCGGCGGGAATAAACTCTCACCTTGAAACTAAAGCGCGGCGACGACGGAACCTCGGAAACAAGGCGCGTCGATGGCGCTCACTTGGAAACGCCCTGCGCGGGTCCTCAAACAATAATCCTACCATAAGAAACATAAATTGATAACCCTCTACAGAGCAAAAGACAGAGCAGGAATAATAATAATAATAATAATAATCAGATTGATAATATCAATAATAATAATAACAATAATAATAACAATAATAATATTAATAATATCATAATTAATAATAATAATAATAACAACAACAAAATAATAATAATAATAATAATAATAATAAATTTAATAATAATATCAATAATAATAATAATATTAGTAATAATAAGAATAGTATGAATAATAGTAATAATAAAATAATAATAATAAAAATAATATAATAATAATAATAATAATAATAATATTAATAATAATAATAATAATAATAATAATAATAATAATAAGATTAATAATAATAATAATAATAATAACAATAATAATAATAAAACAATAATAATAATAATAATAATAATGGTATGAAAAACAATAATAATTATAATAATAATAATATTAACATTAATAATCATAATATTAATAAGATAAAACAAATTAAATAAATAAAAGGAAAAAAAGAGACCTGGCCGGGGGGGCTGCGGGCTTGAGCAGGGAGCAAGCGGGGGAGGCCGGGACGCCGGCTGCGCGCGCTGAACAGGGGAGGAGAGGAGGATGGGCGGCTGGGTGCGACGGCGGACAGAGGAAGGCTGGGGCGGCTGGGTCGCGCGCTGCAAGGGGGGTGGAGGAGAGGAAGGAGGCGGAGGGTGCTGGGGGAAAAGAAAAAAAAGGCAGCATGGGCGGACGTGGGGAGAGGGAGGAGAACGCGGGGAGAGGGAGGCAGACGCGGGGAGAGGGAGAAGAAGGAAACCCGCGGGAGGGAGAGAAGGAGAAGAATGAGAGAAAAGGAAAGGAAAGGAGAGAAGGGAGAGAAGAGAGAAGAGAGGAGGGGGGTTCGTGCGGGTCTGCCGTGGGTGCAGCAGGGGGTGCGGCTCATGCGGGAGGACGCCGGAGGGCTGGTGCGGAGAAACGGCGCCGGGTGCTGCGGGTGCTGCTGCGGACGAGGCCGGGTGCTGGTGGGATGTTGTGTGAAGAAGGAAGCATGGGAGGTTGTTGCGCTAGGAGGGGAGGTCGAGCGGTGCAAGGGAGAGCAGGCGCTGCTGGGTGCGTGCGGGCCGAAGGAGGCAGCAGGGTGCGGCGCTGAAAGAGGGAAGGAGGTTCGGCGCTGGCTGATGTGCGAGGTGAAGCGGGAGGCTAAGGAAGGAGGAAGTAAGGGAGATGCTCCTCGCTGCAAAGGGGGGAGCAATAGGAGTGTGGCGGCGCACAGCGCTACGGAATGGAAAAAAGGGGGAGAGGTGGTGGGCCGCTAGGGTTAGCAATAAAATAGGGGGGAAATAAATAAAATAAAATAAAATAAAACCAAATAATAATAATAAATTAATTAAATAATAATAATAATAATACATAATATTACTAAAGTAAAATGATAGAAATAAAACTAATGAAATCACTCATTTATTTATAAAATTAACAACTTTAGTTTTCATCTAGGATAGAAATAGTAAAATTTCTAATAGCCATAAAAATATTAAAAGACAATCTAAATTGACATTTCTAATTTATTTTTAATTCCTCTAAGCCGAAGAGGCCACGCAGTTGCATGGGCGAAGCCGCGCGGTGTCGCGCTCTACCCGCGCTTCCGACGACGTCGAACCCAAGATGCATACTTTTTTATCAAAACTCAAAACTTTCATCCGACTGAACGTGAACCACAGCAAAAATAATTTAAAGCCAAATAAATCATAAAATAAAATAAACGCACGGTTTGGGGTGCGACAGGTATTTTTCCGATAAAGTTCATTTTTTAATGAATAGTGAAAATGTTGTATTTTAATTGAAAACCAATTTTTAATCTAATTTATTTATATGATTATATTATATTTTGAATTGATTTTAAAGTGAAATTATAATATATTTTTACAATTTAATCCAACAGTGGTCGTTGGAATTAATTTCACTTTAAAATTTGACTTTAACTAGTGTCAATCTTTTGATACTTATTGTTTCATAAAAACACGTTATTTGCTCTGACTGCGGGAATTAATTCTTAAATTAATTAATGTAACATATATATTTCTAATTTTATAAACTATACATCATTTTGGAATTCGGAATAACAAATATAGCTTAGGTTGAAGTTTTGGTATTTTTCTGAAAAACATCAATTTTGATGAATAGTGAAACCACTAAGTGGTACATAAAAAAACTGATTTTTCGTTTAAATGAAATTTTCCCACCTCTGTGTTTTGATTTTCAAAATTTTGACATACAAGGTTGTATTTAGGATGTAAAATGTGGTTCAATGGGATTAAAATATTTTTTTGGTGAATAGTAACCTTTAAGTTTTTAATCGCGATTAGAGGTAATTAGTGTAATTTAAGGTAAAAATAATGTTTTAATAATATGAAATGACCTAAACACATGTACTACCCTTATTGGATGTGTCATGGCCGACCAAGAAAATCCATGTGTCGACTTGGGGACCCAATGGAGCCACTTTGGTAGGAAAATGACATTAATAACTTTTTATTTAAAGTTAAAATAAAAATGTCACAAACATGTGTTGTTTTACTAAAACAATTTTTAAATGGGGTTATAAAAGTCATATTTTTTACTATAAATATTAATTATAAAGATAAAAACATTTTATACATCATGATATTTTTTTATAATTTTTAGACATTTAATAAATTAAATTATTTATGACACCATGATGATGCAGCGATTACCTCATTATTTAACGATTTAAATAAAATGAAAAGATAATGTAAAATCTAAGACCTACACATGTCAAAAACCTAATGTATGGGTGTATTTCGAACTCTTATCACCTTATACTAGAAATATATAATTTTGGGACCTTTTAAATCCGAAAAACATTTCATAATAATGTAATTGTTTATAACTTTCTAAGAGTGCCCTCCTCCCCTCTTATAAAAGGCCCCTGCCTCTACCACCTTACCCTCACCTCTCAAGCCTTTTGCTCGGCCAACCCTGTCCCGTTTTGTCTGTCCATGTCCCTATATTACTCCTATAATCCTCACTTTGGGAAAAATTCTTCCCAAGGAAGCCTTTGATCTCAAATCAAAAAGAGTTACCAGTTTCAAAGGTAGTGTTTTCTCTTGTGTTCTTATGTTTTATTTTTCTTCTCCAACCCCCTAAAAACTTTTTATTCATTTATTTTGTAACAAACCCAGTATATTAAATATACTAGGATGTTGTTATAATAAGTATTCGAGATAAACATACACACACCTACATCTAATAGTTAAAAAACATACTGTTTCTGTGGATGATGAATTTCTGCCTCACGAAACGATGATTGTTCAACACTCATATAACACCTTCAAAGGTGGCCATTAAGATTTCACTATAATTATATATGATATATAATATGTTTATGTTTTACTTAATCTTATGTATTTTTCATTTATGTAATACCTTTATGGTTTCCATTATGGGTAAACACGATATCTTCATTTTAGGAAGTGCAGACTACCGCCCCCTCAAAATGATTTGATTCATTAATACCATATGTGGTATGTATAAAGGATAGATTTAATGATATTATAAATGATATTATACTGGAATTATAATATACCTTTATATCATTATTATTTCACTCCATTAAGTAATAAATAGAAATGAAAGTAGCATTCATGCATACGTACGACTTACCGTCTCCATGAATGGTGCATTTCATTTCTTACCTCTAAATGTTATGTAATATTATAAATGCATGTATATACTGGATATATATGATATATATGATATATACATCATGAGTATAACTCTGGATATAATGGATACATGAACAAGTTGTAATTATAAAGAGTTTATTTTTTACTCAAGTACCAATGATCGTTAAAACGACCGTTATTAACATAAATAATTACATAGTGTACATCACATGGTAATAAGTGATATAAAAGTAATAATGAACTTGAAAAAGGTTCTTAAGCAAGTAGAAATTAAATCAATTTTATTATTCAGGACATTAAAGAACGATCGAGTCATGTCGGACCCGATGTATGGGACTTCGTCTCAATCTCCTTTCATTGAGGCATAATTTGTTTTATACACAACTTTCTTTTATACGGTGTATAAACCCCTTTGACTTTTACATTTATTCAAAAGGAATCTTTTCTATACAAATAATTTTACTAAACAAAAAAAGGAATTTTTTTTTGTCGTACGTATGCGGCGACAACGACTTCTCCACCTCCGTGACCATTATTTGCGTTTTGGCTTCCTTTACAAGACATACCATTCTTTTTTTAAATGAAAAATAAATACCATGTTTCACATTAATTTTATTTTGGTATTAAAAATTGTTTTCATAATGTTTTTATATCAATGTGTTGTATTTATATATTGTGATTGAAAAGTGGAAATGTTATGTTTCCTTTTTGCATGTTTTATGTGATATGATTATGTTATGGTTCTTGGAAATTATTATGAAGACGGGTGGTTTCGTGATAAACTAAGGGCGGGTGAGCCCGATATAGCTCTCCAATGAATTGGGTAATGTGAAGGAGTTAAACGTTAAGGTTTATTTGAAGAGATTTAGGGAATATACTGTGATGGGTATTCCAAACGTAACCAAGAGGGTTACTCCCTACGTAAGAGTGTTACGAATGCCTCAAGTTACCTTTATGTCTTATGATTTCAATGATTTATTCATGATTTGATGTGGCATGTTAACGTGATTATGTTTTATGAGTAAAGTATGATTTCATACTTGGACTAATGTTTTCAATTCATACTTTTATATCCCTTACTAAGCTTTTTATGCTCATCCCATGTTTTGAAATGTTTTTCACAGGTCAAGGGAATGGTACATGATGTGATGATAGTGTCAATGAAGTGTCAAGAAAGAATCCTTGTTTCATTTTAAATATGTTTCCGTTGATGGGAAAAATGTGTACAATCTTTTATGTAACCACTTTGTTTAAATTTGGAATGTAATTCATGTTTTATGATCTAATTCTCTAAAACTCTAAACCTGAAAAGATCCTCAACGTGTATTCTTGAAGTAACTCAAGATTAAGTAATGTTTAAGGCTAGGGCCTTATACATATTCATTTGAAAACCATTTTTCATAATACTTATCAAAACCAGCTAACCACTTTCCAAGAAAAACAATACACAAGAAGGAACAACAGTAATAACACAACAAGGGTAATGTAAATATACATAGAAGCATCATATTCATCACTACAAGCAACTGAAAGCCAATAGACCTGGGTGAACATAAGAGATCAAGAATAATCAAGAAGACACCAATACATGAGACTTTATCCCCATTTACATGTCACAAACGATGAAATAAAAATTCTCAATACGCTCGACCGTCCTTTCTCTGGCAGGCCGATGGAAAATCCCATAGTAATAAACCCAATATATCCACTTACTTTGGGCCAGGGGTCAGTACCATAACCTACCAGTGCAGTAATCATTCTTAGAAAATTCATTCAATATGACAGATTCTCATGCCTCATGTATTTAGAAAATGTTGTGATATAGTTTATGCTAGTCGAGCGTCCAATCACATACATATATTTATATAGTTATAAAATTATTCACAACAGGCCTCACCCGGAGTCTCCCCAAGGATAACTCTCATGCCTTAAAATAAATAGATCACAAAGGGATCTAACCAAGAAACCCTTATAATGAATCCCGTGGATTCCTCAACAATGGTATACCAACCATTCAGTGACAACAAGGCATGAGAAACATCCAATGGAGGTTTTTATAACAAACACTTTTCATCATTTTCACAAAGTGGACAAACGGGCCCTTAAACATTTCCCAAAAAAACTAACTGTTAACAAAAATGCATCCCATATTTCAAAAGAGGAATCAATCACACCATTACCATTTAAAAATATTTATAAAACTCTTTCAAATCACCTCCAACAAACTTTTAAATGAAAACCAATTTTTCCTATGAAAGTGCCAACTGGGACGTAATTCATCGTCACACAACCAAATGATTTTCAAAAGTCGACTACACATTTCACATGATTAAAACATCTTAACACTCTTTCAAAAAACAAAAAATCATTATTTCACATGCCACATAACTATTAAAATGTCCAAACCATTTATTTCATACCACGAATTACTCACAAAATCCAACTAGGCATTTCATTAAATAGGTGGTGTGCAGTATTTAACAAGAAAATACTATTAATCATATATTAAGGTATAAAACACCTCTTAGCACACAAAACAATGAAACCAAGGATCATACATCAGTATTTATTATTCAAAATTGGTGTGAAAATCATGAAATTAATTAATCGTTAATTAAAAAGGAATGTGCAAGGGGAAACCTACCTCAAATCCATGGCAGAAAGGAAACACACAGTCAAAAATAGCCGTCACGGGATCCGAAATAATAGATCTACGAATATGATACCTAGAAAGAAAAACCCCCCATAAAAACCTATGGAAAATAGAACCCTATGTCAATAATGTCCTGGGGATAATAGATGACCAAGAAAAATTGGGAGAAGAAGGAAGATGGATGAGAGGAAAAGAGGAGATTGAAGGATTTGAGGAAGAACCACTAACCTTTGGTGAGAAATCAGCCAAAACATGGCCCAAAACGTGGTATAATGAATGGAGTCACCTTAGGGTGGATACCCAACCGGTAGGGCTTCAAATAAGAGGTGGATTCACTAAAATAAGATTTTTATAGTGAAAGTTAGTAGGCCTGTAAGTGGCTGCACAGTTTTGCTGCATGGTTTGACAAACCGTGCTTAAACCGTGCGAGGGCTGCTGGAATAAATCTACAACTTCACATGGTTATTTTGCACGGTATGGGAAACCCGTGCTCAAACCGTGCAGCCTGAAAAATTGTCCAAAAACCCTCAAATGACATCCCAAACACTAGGGAAAACCCACACAAGGATCCTTGAATGAATTAGACACAAAAAGGTGACATTGTGGGTGTCCAAAACTCTACAACATGCCACTTTCTCCGAATAAAAACCCGGGATATCAAAGTTTGAAATATTATACAATGTAAACACTTTAAAACTCAACCCCAGTCACACCTAGGACCTAAGAAAAATACCAAGATTACCAATGAATCATACCATAAACCAAAACATGAAAAATTTGGTGCGACAAATATGGTCCTGGGAGTGAATCTTGACTACTAAGATGGTCTTGGAATTGAGCCTTCACTACTAATATAGACCTAGGAGTGAACCATGACTACTAATATGGTCTTGGGAGTGAACCAAGACTTCTAATATGGTTTGGGGAGTGAAACTCTTCCATTAAGATGGCCTTGGCAGTAATCCTTGACATCTATGTAAATCATATTATATGTTTACATTCCATCCACAATTTCATGTCTTATTCCTATGTTATGATTTCATTTATTATGCTATTAATTCACTTATGATTCATGTATTATTATATTATAATATTTATTCCATGACCTATGTATATGATCTTTTATGTGAAGGGTATAACCTTCAATTGTGACTCTCAAGTTCCCACACCCCATTGCTCATCTTTACGTATCACCTTTTTTACATTTATTGACCATATAATCTCTACCTTTCTTATGTTTCATTTACCCATGTTACAAATAATTGTTTTAGGTTGTAATTTTAAATGGTATGGTTCTTGTGGTAAACATTTTATATCATTCGCCAAGTTAAAAGATTGTGTTCCTTTTTTTCAAAGACACTAAACTGTTAAAGTACAAGGCCATATGCTTTTATAATGTGATGAATATTCATCTAAAATAATTTATTATCTGAGTATGTTATTCATGGATCTTTATATTTCGTATCAAATAAAGTTTTAGTCAACCTTTATAAACTAGGATGTGAGAATTATCAGAATAACCTTATAGATATTTCTATACTTATGTATAGTGATTTATCTTATGATAATTCTAGGGATGAGTCAATGTTTAAGAAAATGTTCTACAATTTCAGTAAAGGATTGATAGAGTGGTTTCTAAAAAATCATCTAAATCAAGATACTATAAGTGGATGTCTTATAGGAACATGAATATTTATAGACTTTAGAAATAAAAGACAAAAATAAAGTAACTACAATAATAAAATGGAAAGTTCAATTAATGTAATCGATGAGAATAATGAAACCCTAAAGGGGGAATATCATAATGGGAATCAAAAAGGTAATTAGAGTAATGGTCATTCTACTGATGTGGAAGAGAACATGAGAGATATAAGAAAGGTATTCTCTGTTGTTAATGTATTTTTTATAGGCCCTTTTAAATTGAGTAATCATAATTCTTATTTCATATTTTACTAATGAAATATTAAATAAAAAGATAATGAATCCTAGTTAATATATTAAGAAAGAGGTGTAATTATTTAAGTATTAATGTGTTTGAAATCAAGGATTATGTTATATATATCATGATGTATATAAGGATTTTTTGTAGAGGATTTTATTAAAGGATTTTCAAGAATAGGTTAAATGATACTAATAACATATAATGTTATTTAATAGAAAGGTGACATTATAGGAAGGTAACCCTAAACATGTTACTCTGTATGATAAAATTATATTTAGAATGGATAAATAAATAATGATATGGATAAAGAAAATTACATAGTATTTATGACCTCTAAACTGATAAAGGTTTTTTTTTTTGAAAAAGTGGTTTATTATATCATGGATCCATTTTATGGTAGTTTTTTATTTAAAGAATATATCCAATGATATTTGTAATAAGAAATGATGAATTTTTCCAATAATTATTTACGGTAATTCAGGTTATTATCACATTTTAATACAATTCATTATGATGTTATTCACATGTTCATAATATGACAACCAAGAGATACATTAAGATATATGGGGGATTAATGATAATATGACTTTTGAAAAAATTTATGACCTTCTTTCTAATGTTTTGGATTTTAATCCTTCATAAGAGAAACAAGGTTAACTACTTATGGAATCGTTTATGTTAAATATATTATGTGGTTTTAGAGATTAAGGTATATACTCACCACATAAGGTTTTTCAATATTGAATAACCTCTACTAACAATTTTTCTATGATGATTACTAAATACATATATAATTAATAAAAATTATACTTATGGATCATATGATTTGTTTATACTTCAGTCATAAAAAAGTCACCTTCATTTTTTGACTAAGTGATGTATTGGGAATTGGTCAAAACACAGCCAAAGGGATTGATTATTTATAAGAAATTGAATGAACTCAATTATGTATTTCCCCTTGTGAAAATTATTCAACATTATTAAAAGAGACTTGAAATAAAATTATGCCACGTTATCATCATTTTTATGATATCAATGACCTTTTCAAGAATATTTGGTTTATTTACTTCTAATAATTATCTTTATTCTAATCATATTATCTATTAATATCCACCCGATCATGACTATTAGTTTTACCTTGTATGTAATTTATTCACTTCCCACATACTTTCTCATATATGGAATCATAGTTATGAGTTACATTGGCTAACCGTTATGTTTCTAACATACCCTTTTTAATGGAAGTTTTAGTATTCATTTTTAAGTTGTGGGTTTTAATGACATAATCTCTCAAATATTAAAGATTTTGTGACACATATGAATTTTTAAGGTGAAATTCATTTGAATGTGGGTATAACGTAACACCTCGTGTTTTTATGAATTATTATTTTGCTAATAAATAAAATTCCATTGATGACATTATTTTCACACTACCCAAAAATATTCTTGAATTATACACAATAATAAGATAATCATGAAAAATATGAAACACTTATATTATCCTGGATTATATGAAAAATTATGTTTGTCTTGTGTTACTAACAATGCAGAGTTCCTCCGATAGTTGGCTTAATAGGCAAGACCAAGTCCTTCCAATCCACATTATACAATTAGTATTATTAATAAAATATTTAAATAGTAATCACTTATCAAATCAATTTTAATATATAGAAATATATTTTACAAATTACAAAACTATGGTTTAAACATGATTATAAAATTAATTCAATGTAAATCAATTAATTTGAAATGAAAATGAAAACTAATTGATTATAAAGGATGCTTTTTTTGAAAAATCTATTTTTATTCCCATAAAGGTGTCTAATATTAAAAAATTTAATTAATCACTATTATTGAGAGATATTAATGACATTTATATATTATAATATCACAAAATGTGTTTGCATTCATTGAAAATGTTTCTAGGAATATAAAATAAACAACTCTAATTTTAGGCATAAAATGTTGTGTTATTCTAAAAGATACTTTTACAACTTTTAATGAAAGACATATTTTAAAACTTATTTTTTAATCATTTAAAATTTTAATTTTATTATATAAATTGTATTTTGGAAATAAGAAAAAAAAATTAAATTGTGTTATTTGTACTTCATTTTTCTGAGAATTTTCATTTTTTGATGGATAGTGAAAAATGCTTAATTTTAATAGGGAAATATCTATTATTATAATTTATTTATATATATAATTTTAATTTTAATTTTGTTTTAAAGTTTATTTAGAAAAATTATAGATATATTAACCCAATTAGGCCATTTTAATTATTTTATATTGAAATTTTATATGAAAACATATCAATATTTTGAACATTTCCACTTTAAAAACTCGTTCTCTCGTCTCATCCACGTGATTCATTTTAAATTAATATCTTACACCTATATATTTATAATTTATAAAATGAATATAATATTATTAACAACCATAATATATAATATATTATATAGTCAAATTAATTTTTAACCCAATATATTAATGAAATTAAGTAAAATTAATAGTCATGATAAAGGTAAAATGATTTCTATTTATGGTTAAATTTTAACTTAAGGTGATAAATAACCTATAAACTTATCCAAAATCCATTTTATGAAAATATATAGACCATATACTATCTTTTGTTTAAAAATATACCTTATTGGAGAATCAAAATATAATTAATACATACCAATCGTGATTAACTTTTTGTATTTAAAATAATGTCGCACATCCTCCATTATAAATGGGAACTCACACACCCCTCACATTATCACACTTATCATGTAATTTTACACTTCAAAAACCAGAACAAATATGCTCTCAAATTTCCTCCTCTTAACTAATAATCCCTTTTTTGGGCATAACCACAACAAAGGAATCCATTTGGTGAAAACCAAAAGGAGTTACCCAAAGATGAGGTAACTCTATTCAACAAGAACATTAATTTTATATATTTAAAAACCACGTCAATTATTATTTATTCATTATTATATAATAACATCAGTATCGTAAATATACTAAGATATTGTCATCATAATGTTTCAACCTACACCGAAACAAACTTCCATAAAATGGAATACACAATCATCATTCGTATGTAGGGTGGACTACCACCTCTGGAAGTAATGTTTTTTGTTATTCCATTACCATATAAAAATTTTTTTAATAATGATTAACATAATATTTTTATATCATATATATGTATGATATTTATGATGTATTTATTATATATTAATTATTATATAATAGATACCTTCATTACTTCTCTTTTTGTCAATACGATAAAATCATTCGTGGATGTGAGGACTAGCACCTCTTGAAAGCGGTGTGATTCTTTCACACTTTATAAGGAATGTAAAAAAATAGTTTCAAGAGGACAGAGCACATCCCAAGAAGGCATGATGACGATGACCTAACTTTGGCAATAGAGGTCCTTCCTCCCCCCTCCCCAATGGAGGGGGGAGATCTTTATCAATCATCGTCTCGGATGATCCCTCCTACATTCGCCCCCTTTTCTAATCCCGAATTCCTTCCCTCGTTCCCACGCATCCCGCATTGCCCTAAAGTTCCATATTTGTTCCATGGCGCACTGCAGCTCTCTCTGGCACCTTCAAAACTCAACTCATCCAAAGATCTTTTTAAGTTGACTCTGGTGGCCCGGTTCCACCAGAAACGTCCCTCAGTTGACGCTTTTGGCCGTTTTGTATTTGATGACTGGAATCTTCAGGATCAGGCGGTGATTGGTCTTCTTGATCATAGGCATATCAGGATTCGATTTGGGTCTATGGATGATCTCATCGCTGCATGGGCTAATTCTCCTCAACAGTGTGGAGGTATGCCTTTCTTTCTTCTTCGATGGAATTTTTAATTTCATATGCATCGGGATAATCTGACTACAGTGATTTGGGTACGACTCCCGGGCCTCCCTCTCTCATTTTAGAATCCTTCCATTTTGGATATGCATGGGAACATGGTCGGACAATACTTGTGTTTTGATACAAGAACTGATGTCGTGTGTCACCCCATCTGCCCTCGAATTTGTGTGGACAATGACGTCTCTAAGCCTCCAGTGAATTGGGTATGGATTACTGATGGGAAAGAATTCTGGTGGAAGCAGGATGTTATGTTTGAGTCATGGACTGACTACTGCAGTTTGTGCCATCGGCTGGGTCATGGTGTCTCAGCTTGCAGAAAAGGTTCTCTGAATAGGAGGGTGTGCAGTCGAGTGAGGGATGGATTGGTTGTTGATGATGGTGCTGCTGTGGGGAGTTTCCAGATGGAGGGGATGGATTAGTTGGATAGGGGGTTGCATCCTCGGCATGAGGTGATGAATTTAGTAGACAGTGGGGTTACTGGTATAGGGAATGAGTTGCAGAGATCAGGAGTGGAGCCTCCTGGGCCAAAGGTCAGTGAGATTTTCATCAGGTTGAAGTAGGACTAGGGGCAGGTTGGGTCTATGATGGGTAATGGTGATCAGTCTGCTACAATCAAGGATGCAAGAGGTACTTGTGGAACTTCAAATTCCTCTCTTATGGAAACTCTCCGAAGGGGAGTGGGTAACATTTCTGAGGAGGATGCTTCTTTAGAAGATACTGTGGAGAAGGCTACAGACCTGGAAGGAAAAAATGGTGGTGTGGACCTGCTTGGACTGGGCCCTGTGAGTGCACTTGCAGCAAATAATGCAGTCCAGGTTGAACAACCTCAACGCTTAGAGAATAGGTTTGTGAAGCTGGATGGGAAGAACATTACACTTGTGAATGAAATTTCATATGGGAGTGATGCTTCGATGAGGAGGCCGGATGGGATGCATGAAATTTTTGGGAGGCAGGTGGCCATTGTTGAGCTTGGTAACCGTTTTTCAAGCCTACTGGCTGCTGATATGGTTCTGGATTATGACCGAGATACTACCAGGACTCAAGTAGAGAAGATCTCTGCATCTGCAGGTGCTGGTGTTGGGCCAAGGGCTGCTTCTCTTGGTAACTTCAAACAAGAGGTGGAGTCTGGGAAGCCCTCTAATACTGTGGATGGACCTATACTAAATGATGATAGTAGTTCACTGCTGGATAATATCGGTGGAGATTGTATTGGGATGAAGGGTCTGTAGAATGTTTGTGTGTTGGTGGAACCTTCCCCCTGCCCGGATATGGATTCTAATGGTCAGTCTCAACATGAACAGGTAGTGAGGGAAGAGTATCGGGTGGTGCACACTTCTGGTAAATGGGGGAATTGCGTTGATAGTGAGACGGAAAATGATGGTGGTATGGTTCATCCTTCCTATAGTGATATGGTTCAGGGTTGCACAAGGAAAGTATATGTGAATGAGAAAATGAAGTCTGACCCACCACAAAGAAGGCCGCAGAAAGACTATTCTCACCTACCAATTCCTATGGCTACCAGATCTTCTAGCGGGAAGGCGAGATAGATTGCACAATCTCCCAAGGAGCTCCTTTCTTTGGGGAAGCTCAATCTTATAAGGAAGTATGCCATGATTCTGAAACACTTTGAAATTTAGGAATGGGAATTGGCTACCACAGAGGAGGTAGTTTATCAGGGATGTGGCGATGGGTCTGATTCATATGATATGTAACTGTTTTCTCACCTTGTTGTGCCTGTCAGTTGTATTTTTCTTTTATTTTCAATAAATAATCAGAGGTCTGCCTATGACTCAGCTTTCGTGGTATAAATGTTTGGTTTATTAAATATAAAAAAAATTATGAGATAATAAATATACTATAATGAAAATATATATATATATATATCATTTATTTTTCATTCATTTGAAATATGATATGAAAATAGAAACAGCATCATGCCTAAGGATGGTCAACTGTCTCCATGAAATTTTTATTTCATTTCATATTTAAATCATTATATATTACTCTAAATAAATTTAAAATTAATATATTTGATATTTATATAGTATTATAAAATATGTAAACATGTAAATCATGACCTATTTAAGAGGACTAAGAATGACATGTTAAAAAATGTTCGAAAAACAAAGCAGTTATTACCCTAAACCCAACATTAACATATAATTGTTAATAAACCTATAATATAGAATCATAAGTAAATCATATATTGTGTCATATATATGAATAAATTTATGTAAGATAATTATAATAAACTTATATTATTTATATAGCATTTTATTAACAAATGTGATGCGAGTCAAGACTTATGGTGAGGGAATTTCATCTCACTTTTTATTTTCATGAGATACCTTCCATATTCACCACCTGATTCTTTTATGTGGTGTATATACTAAGCAATGAAATATAATTTCATGAATTTACATTATTAAATGATATTATAAGATTAAATTAATTTTATTATTTAATAGGGATCATGAATATAAAGTTACTGAAGTAGTAAGGGGATTTGTAGTCTCCCGTTTATTTCTACGAGACATATGTCATATTCACCTCTAATTTATTTTGTGTGGTATATATACCACCAATGAGTATATTATATTATTTTTATCATTAATTTTATTTTAATTTATATATCCATTATATTATTTTTTATTAATGGGTTAATGGATCAAAAGATACCAAATCGATAAACTATTTATGTCCCAATTTTCCTTGTTTGATACATATGTTGTGATACGAACCAATATTCTTCCATGAGGTGTATTTAGTGGAAATATGACATGTTATATCATAAAAATATAATTTTAATAATATTTTTGGTTAATTAAATATCATGTATTCATGTTTATTTCGATTCAAATTTACAAAAGTTGTAATATTTTTTTTCTATAATCTTATCATTTGTTAAGATTATATATCATTATGCTTATATTGGTAAAATATTATAATCCATATCTCAATAATTCCCATTAATTTTCTTATTATATGGTTATTCATGATATATTTATATATTGGTAACATTGTTTTAACTTTTTATTAATGAATATTATTAATAATATGTTTTTATTAAACTCCAAAATTCATTCTCACTTTGGTCAGAATTTAATTTTATTCGAAAACCATGTTTTCTATTTATGTTTTCAAAAAAATTATTTAAATGATATATAACGAAAATTTTAATCATAAAGTTTTTTAAAATTTGATTTAAGTGAATTTCATAAATTCTTTAATAATTTTTGAAGGTTATTTACATAGAATTATTTTTTAAAAATATTTTATGATATAAATGTATTATTTCAAAGAGGGGAAGGATAATTTTCTCTTGAAATGTTTTAAATGATTTTTAAAATATTCCTTTAAATTTTTTCATGTTTTTTTGTCAAAGAATACAATTTTGATAATCTTAAATGTTTTTAAAATTAGATATCAATGAATTATTATTTTATATTATAAATTTTCCATGTGATCTTTCAAAATCATTCTCTATCTATGATATCATCCATCTATATAGTTTATTATTTTCTTGGGATATTATCCAGGGTCACCATTATAATTTGTTCTTTGAATGGTTAATGTTTATGATGAAATGTTTTTTATGAAGTATTTTTCTCATCCATGGGTTATATTCTTATAAAACCCACTTCTTTACATGGGTTATGCTATGATGAAATAATTATAAATATTTTATTTCTTTCCACAAGTTATGATATGGTTAATTGCTTATGATATCTATTTCATTTCATGGGTTATGATACGATGTTAATGTAACCCATATCTTTTTATGGGTCATGATATGATTCATATTTTATTATATTATTGTGCATGTATGTATGATTTCATTATGTTATGGTTGGTACCTATATCAACCTCCATTGTATTGGGAAAATATTTATATCTCATGATATATACATGGCCGAAATGGGGATTGAACCCAGTTCGTTAATGAAAATTGTCCGCTAAAATGGTATTGAGAGTGATCCTTGACTACTAGTATGGTATTATAAGTGAACCTTGACTACTAATATTGATTTGGTATAGATCATTTACAACTAAGATGACCATGGGAGTAAACTAAGTAAACTATGTTGGTTTAGGGAATGAACCTAGTCAACTACGATGGCCTTGGCAGTAACCCACAATAACAATGAAAATCATTTTATACGTTTATTTGTCTGTCGAAAACCCTTTTATTATTCATATGTTATTATTTCATGGATTATTCTCTTTATTACTTTAGGATTCATGTCTTATTAAATTTAAATAATTATTCTATGAACCATGTATATAATCTTCGAATTGTATAGTATGATCATTTAATTTTTTCTCTTGTTCTCACACCCTTATTCTCAGGTTATGCTTACATATCTAATATTTCTACCATTAATAAGCATATGTACTCACCCTTTATTTTTATTCCTTTACCTAGATTAGGAATAAAGTTTTTTGGTGGGAGTACAGAATAGAGATATATTTATGAGAATCATTGAATATCTTCCAATAAGATGGATGATTGTTTTTCAACTCTCCAAAGATACTGAACTATTATCATCCTGGGGAATTTACATTTCAAATGACCTGTATATTCATCTAAAATGATTTAATATCAATGTATGTTAAGAATAGTTCACTAAATTAACACTTTTATGTTCTTATTTTGCATGGAATGTCAAATGAATTCCTTTATATTTGAAAATAATTATTATTTATGAAAACATTTTAAAAAAATGTTAATATAGAATCTTTACATAAAATCTCATATTTGAATAATTATTATTTATGCAAACATTTTATAAAACTATCATATTTTACACAGGCATTTTACTTAAACTAAAAAACAAAAATTTTCCAAATAATTACTTTAAATTCATTCATTTACTACTTTTATTAGAAAAAAAATCATAAATAAATTTGAAAATATTTACATTTTTCTTTATAATATAATTTATACACACTATAAATTATTTAATATATAAATTCTTATTATAAATATATAATATATAAAATATGTTTTAGTTTAATGGCCCACCTTGGACTCAACATGGGGATTTTTTAGAATTAAAACAAAAAATAATTAATTATTTTAAATCATGTATTTTAGCATTGAATGGTGTACAATAATTTTAGGAAAGTGACACACCATAATATAAATCCGTATTTCAATTTTGTCTAATGGTCATTCCATGAAAATGGTAATTTTGGAAGTCATTTATTTTAAAGGGCCTACCATGGTTCAATTTCATTTTAGACAGAACGTATACATGTTGGTAAAAGACATACTTCTAACACAATAGTTGTTCTCACTCTAAAATGTGATGTGCTCCATTCTTAGTAGAAATAAAGATCAATATTATATTATATATGTAAATTAATTTCGGTTTAATGATCAATACATATATAATTTAATGTTGATACCTTTCAAATGATAGATATTCTCATTCTGGAAATAGATCGTGAAATAGTGATTAGTGATCCACCAGGAAATTATGAAACAAATAAGGCTATTTTTTATATTAAAACATCCATGGTAATTTATCATGAATTATTCATGGACTTATAAATATTATAAAACCATAACAAATTTTTGGGCATAATTTTTCCATGTATGGTAATTTTATGAACTAAAACAACCATTTTACCTGAGACAGACAATAGTTCTAGAAATTATAATTTTTATAAATTATTCATTATTTTTTGGAATCAATGAAAAAAAATGAAGAGTGTATAGAAACACTAAAATGTTTTAAAGGGGAAAAAACTTGTCCAAATGTAGAAAAAAACATCACCCAAAACCTATAAAGTATAATATTTTTCCATTTTTATCTAAAAAATTTATTAAATAAGTTATACCTTTTCTCTATTGATCCAAATCAATCCATTTTTTTCTATAATCATAATTATAATAACTATTATGTATCTATTAGGTTCATTCATCTTATAGTATTCATGATGAAATATAACTCTCAATTACTGAGAATTATTTCCTTTAAACTATGGTTGTCCTAATCTATAATTTTAACATATTGAATAAAATATCTAGAATGAAAATAAACATGAGGAATATATATGGTAATAATTACTATCAAATTAATAAGATAATAGCCAATTTATATAGTCAGTCCTAAGACACTCCATAGAATCCAAATTTATATCCTATTAAGTATATAGTTTCAGAAAAATCATGGGATAAAAATCCTTATAACCTTTGTCCCATTACATTTTAATAATTAAATACATACTTTTCATGTTCAAACTTCTCATGATTATCATAATATGAATATTAAATATGAATAATATATTGGGGTTAAAGAAGAAGGGTGAAAACTGAATTATCACATAAAATGTATTTTGTTTGCACAACTTTGTGAAGTGGGGACATTCACCATGATATGATATATCCTAGTATAAACCACATTATGTTCTAAACCAACAAATCACAATGGAAACTTTAGTGGAAATTGATAACACAAACAATCACTAAGGGACATTAAAACATAATGGAGATCTTTGTGAGGTGGGATCCATTATTAAGAACCTAATTATTGGATAATGAACTACCCAGAATATCTAAAAGGTTCCAAGAAGTATCATATATATTCTATATCAAGTAATAATGTTATAGAAAGCAATTTCATAATTTGGGATGGTATATAAAGGAATATATATATTTTAAAAAATTAATAAATATATTGGAGTTAAGAAATAATAATGGACTAGTGATGTTTTCATTTTTCATTCAATCTATAAAGAAAATGGTTTCTCTATTAATGTGATAGATTTAGAAGAAATAATTCAATATAAAATGGATGTTAATGAAGGTTGTTCATTTTAATCTTTGACTATTATGGGATAAGAGAATTTATTTTTGAACTATAGTTTGTATGAATAATACATGTTAATGGTTTTGATACCAATTGATATAACTGATCTAAGATCATAATATTCTAGAAGGAATGATAAGTATAAAAAATTATCTAAAGCAAAAGAATTTATCTAAGTTATCAGTTAAAATAAAAGGAAACATTTTCCAAATACTGAAATCAAATATTTTATTGAATAAAATCCCTTTTACATAATATTTCTCTAAGAACCTAAAATACTATATAATATTTTTTTTATTTATATTTTATCTTTAAAATATTCCATTAAAGAACAAAATAATATTACATAACATAAAATATTTTCTGTCTTATGATTATATTGTTGGGAAAATATAGTTTATAAAAGACTTGTGGGAGTATAATTTATCTTTTATAAGTAAAAAAGTATAAAAAATAAAGTATTATATCAGTACATATTCAAAGTATATTTCACGTTATGAATTAGAGGAGTTTAAAATATCTTGGTAAAGATTGGTTTTAATATGAAATTTAATATTTAAATTTTTTACCAAATGATCTCAATGGAAATTTTTATCAGAAAGGATCCATGATGCTGATGATGAACGTATAAATAGTTCTAAATAGACATTTGAATATATTAATATCATAATATTTGATGTTATGAATTAACGATATTTTAATGTTATGTTCAATGTTTTTAATATAAGTATTATTAATCCTAATATCACCATTATTGAAATAATATTAATTCATATATGATTCTAATTAATTGAGTGTAGTGGGGGGTATTTACCATGTAGTAACCTATAGATGTTTTAGGAATGATATTGAGATGAAATGAGTTTAATAAAATTTTAAAAGTGAATAAAACATAAGGCCTCTCTAATAGTATATAATATAGGATATGATAACCTGGTAACTTACATATCACTCCCTTAATATTTTTCAAAGTGTTCAACAATATTAAAATTATCATGATATATAAAAGTGTAGTGCACAATTTATCAATATTAAATGTTGGTTTTATAAATTCATGAAATGAAATGATAACTAAACTTTCTCTAATTCTTAAAGCTCTGAAATAGTAGGTAAACACCATATCATGTAAAATAACAAAATTCACCCATTAAAGAGCCTTTATTCTAGAGTTTATTTATTATGATAATTTAATAATTTAAAATTTAAAAAACTAAAATCATTTTTGATTTCATCATATCCAAATTATCGTATTATTAATTTTTTGGTTTTTCTCTAAAATTCATTATCTTAGTTGAAAATTATTATTTTCATGAATATTATATTTTGTATGAAAATACTATTACATAAGAATGAATTATGAATTAAAAAACCCCATTTATGTAAAATGATATTAATTTCTGTAATAATATTATCCAATTTAAAATATGATTTTATCTTTGAAAACAATAAAATTATATTTATAACTATTTAAAATTTTACATTAATATAAAAACCATTTTTACGATATTTATAGAATCAGAAATATTCAAGGGTGATAGAGTTTTATTTTTTATTGAAATATTTATACAATTTATTTATTTTATAATAATAAAATTTATTTTATTAAAAGAATTTTTCAAAAGAATTTTTATTTATATTAAAATTTAATTCTTATACATTATATAATCCTAAAAAATTTCATGATTAAACATAAATATTTTAAAATTATCATTTCACACATTTAAATATTTTATTTTTTAATATTCTTTTATAATTTCAACTTATTATAAAGTTTGGTAAAAGTTCTATCTTAATATTTTTAATTAAAATTAATTACTAAGGTTAGGAATTTATTACCAGGGTACAAAAAAATTTCATCAACAGTTAAAAGTTAAAAAAATCATAAATCAATTTTTTCTAAAAAAAGGACTGTTTGTGGTGAATTTTGACCATAAATCATTTTCCTATCCTTTTTTCCCTTTTTTTCTTTGAATTAGTGAATATAGACAGTAATGTTTTTAATATGTAATGGTTACTCCCAAAACTACCCCTCCCATCATTTATTAAATGGTAACACCTTCTATATTTTAAGTCTCACTTATCTTTAGAATACCCTCTTGAAAACCTACCCTTTTAATATACCTAATACCCTATCCCACTAACATAATCTATTATTCACTCATTGTTATGCTAATCAATTTATATTCGAGGAGACCACCAAAAAAATTCATGTTCCCAACATAAGTATTATCAACTATGTAGTCTTCTTTCATAATTATTTTCCTTCAAATTTATTCTAGAAAAACTAATATAATGATAATTTTTTCATTTATATAATTTATTACTAATGCATTATCATTATTTTCATATTTATTCATATACCTCATCCATTAAAAAATCGTTGTTCATGAATTGTGTAAACTACTACCTCCATGACATAACATATTTCATTTTACTTCATATACTTAAAAGTTTCGATATAAGGATGGTATTAAAATATAAATATGATTTTAATGATATCATTAAAGTAATTTTATGAATGGTTTAACAATCTATTAATGATATAGACAACAAAAAATCATCATTAATTTAATTGTTTAAAATATGTGTATTTGGAGGAAAATATTGTAAATTTACATAGTGTTTTAATATCTATTAAATATTCTTATTACTCCATAAAATTATAATATATCACACTATACACTTAATATTATCATTATTCATCTGTTATAGTGATATTGTGGGGAAACCATCTCATAAACATACTTTAAATTAGGTTTTGTTTGTACTTCTGTCAGTTTAACAAACCAATTGAAAAAAAATATAAATTTATATCATGAATTACAATAGGAACACGGTTACTATAATAATATGATATAAATTCTTAAATATTTATTTTTTTTTGTTATGGATATATTATGTCAATATTTAATCCATTAATTTAAAAAAAACCTTTCATTCGCGAAAACCACAAAAATATACTTGTTATTGACAACAAATTTTAGGATAATATCTAAGAAACTCCTGAATTGAATTATAAACATATTAAATTATTATAAAATATCCCTAAAAATAAATTTAATAACGATAATAATAACATGTATACAGTAATTATGAATCCTGTACAAGTGATCAAAATTATAAACACTAATCTGGAAAATCAGAATAATTCATGTACATGATGTGTATTTATTAACACATTGATTTAAAATGTATATGAGTAGGGTTATTAATTAATTTATTAAGATAAATAAATGTATTATTAATTAGGATAATGTTCAGTCAGGGAATTTAATATAATAGAATTTTTTTTCATAACAAATTCATCTCCTTAAGACATGTTTTTTATTATGAACCGAATTTCATTGATGTAGTGTATATACTTCATATATTTTAATTTATATAAGGAGATACAGTTATTAAAGGTATTTTATGATACATTTTATGCCATATCTTTCAAGGTTTTGTGATTTAATTTCATCTCAATACATATGTTTGGGTCTTTCTTCTTAATTTTCACTGTTTTAGAAACATGTTATAATCAAAAATTATTTTCTTTTGTGTTATTTATACATTTGAATATAAATTTTCATTATATTACAAATCTATTTTAGGAGATTTTAATGTCATTATTTTTATACATATCGCTTATTTTATTGATTCAATTATTACTTTTTTCATGGGAAAACATCCTAATATTTGGTAAAGTATAAGTTTGTATAGTTTCCAAAAAATATATATCCCATTATAGATACTAGAAATTGGATATAGATGTGGAATAATTGGTCCTAGGGGAAATAAACATGAAATGGGTTGGTCGACTGATGAATACATTTTATGTCTAATTCAACATTATATGTCCTTAGACCGCACACTTGATAATACAATCATAAGGGGTATTATTTGGAATATTCACATGCTCTTAATGAACCATAATAATGGATTTTTCTTACCTTTTCATTGATCACCTGTCAATAAAAACTATTGATCCAAATTTATATCTTACATGGATGAGTCAATACCATTGATGTATCTTAACCCCTATATTTATTTTATGTTTATACTTTAGGTTACATTGATAATACCCCAGTATTTTAATGATTATTAATTAATGTTCTCTTATACATCCACATTATTTTTTGAATAGGTAAGTATTTTATTTATGCACCTCCCAATATATGGATGTAAATTTTTTATTTAATAAGGAGTTCCTTATTGTATGGTTGTAAAAGACCTGATAAAACATATGTTGAATGCATTGGAGTTAATCATGTGACAGGTGGTGCCAAGAATTTTAAATCCACTCAATGCATTGATAGGTTTCATGAGACAAAGAAGACTGAGTTTGGGTGTATTCATCTACCCATGATAGGAATGTTTCTTGGTAAAATTTATTGTATGTTTTTGAGGTGTATTATTAAACATCACATCAGTATGAGATTAATTATTATTATTATCAAGTATTATATTTGTTTCCACTGATATATCTTCCCTTAGATTTAGTTGATTATGTATTCATTTTGTTAATTTTCTTTTTCATATAATTTTTTCCATGTTTATATTATGTAATATTCCAATGTATATTACCCCTTACTAACATATTAGTTCACCTTTATTTGGTTTCTTTTCCAAGAAGAAATAGAACATGAATATGTGTAATTTTCTTGGGCTTGATTGAAGGGATAATGATGTTCTCACAATTGGTTCATGTTGTATCTTATGTTTCCAATGTAATGTTCATATATATAGTTTTCCAAGACTAATAAATAATTTTATCCTTAAAGGACTCATTTAAAGTATAGAAATTATATATTTTAACATCCATCACCATGTTTCATGAGTTTTGGATGCTACACATGGTATCAAAATTGGTTTAGATGAAAACCTAGGGATTATATTTAGATGAAAATGGTATGATAGAATGTCAAGAACCAACCTAGGCTGACCTCAAACTGGTCACCTGACCCAACATGAAAAATGGATCGAGAGGAATTATCAATCCTCCATAGTAGGAAACTAATATCAGTAATCAAATATACTCATTTCTAAATGATTTATATCATAAATTAAATGAAAATAAATTTACAAAAATCCATAATAAAATGATAAAAAATATAATAAATGATTAAATAACTACTAAATTTACCCCCATGTGACCTCACAGGTTACCTATAACCATAAAACCACATTCACCCCTAAGTCTAACCAAAGATGGATAGAATCTAACAATAAAAAATGACAGATAAAATATACATGATCATAAATATTCTTATTATAGATTCCCACAATAAATATTTTCCTATATACCACCTTTAATGTTAAACTCATTTCATGCTATATTAAAAATTTAATTATATGAAAATAAGGCTTCCCATATTTTCAAATCCTGTAACAAGATGAAATTTTATTAAATCCATTTCACCATTTTTATATGGAAATCCATTTTTAAATAATACTAAACATCTAGTAATTAATTTATAAGGAGTTTTTAATAAAGATAAAACTTCACATGGAGGAATAACATTTTGTGTTACAAAATTGGGGTAGTAAAAACAAGCATTAGAATATTTTTAATGGGAAAAGAAAAATAAGAAAATGAGAAACTAAAAATAGTTCCCTGAAAAACATGAGTAATGTTGAGAAATAAACATTGGAAATCCATAAGAAACTAGGTTAGTTAGGATCCTGGGATCCTAATATTATAGGTTTTCAAACCATGTAATCCATTATCATACAAAAGCAACTAGAGAGGTCAAAACAAAGTTCTAGTGGTCTCCATGAATTCATCTTGTTTTTTATTAGTGTTATATCATAATCCTTGAAAGAATACTAGGTTAGTGTCATGTTGACTCAACTAGTGTACTACTCAATAGCCACTTACCTTGGTTCATGGGGTCCCAAGTTCTTCATTCAAATGAAGGTTAGTTTTAATAAATCGAGAATATATATACATGTCTAACACTTCATATAAAAATTATTCTAACTTTTCACCTTTGATATACATCTATAAAAGCATCCCCATTCGAAGTCAATTAATCCAACCACAATCCTCTTAAATTTTAACATATCACAAAAACACATCACACCCATAAACCACAATTTTAATTCGATGCCAAATTTTTAATAAGGGGTTTCTTTCTATTAAACAATTTAAAGTTCCAAACAAGACCCACATTTTAAAATGAATCATTTTCATTTTAAAAAAACTCTAAGAATCACTACTATTATTGATATATAATATTTTAGAAACAAATTTAACATTTAACATACCATATATTCAAAAAAGTGATTGAAATCATTTTTTAACAAAATATAGCCTTATTTGTATCTTAGGTGAAATGAAAAACACAAATTAAAATCCATCTCTAAGTGTTATAAACATTTATATAATATAAATACGTATGATAAAATAATGAAAAAAAAACTTTTAAAACTCCAAAAAATAAATTATTTTAGATTATAAGATTGTACATTTGTTTCCTACCTCAAAAAAAATTCCATTGATGATGACCACTTCACACTTATAGGCATATACACCTCCACAAATATATGTATATATATACCCTTTTACAATATGTAAATATTCCCATTGTAATGAGAGATTATTTAATATATATATATACATTATTAAATTTGTATACCCATGTCGGTATCTATCAACAACAATGGCTCAAAACCACCTCAACGAGGTCTATGAAAAAATAGAACAAAAAGATTATAATCTCAAAAAATACAGAGCACCTACTTAAATATCAATCTTATAATTTAAATGGAAGAAATCATATGAGTTCAATAAAATTACTTAAAATGTCCATATGAAAATTATAAATAACTCATAATACATTACAAAATACCAATATCCCTATATAACCCAAAATAATTATTTTCTTGATAAAGGAAGAAGAGATTTTTTTTCAAAAATACGACACAACCCAAAAAATTAACTATGTAAAACCAAGTTGAAATAAAATTTAAACCATAATTATTTTCCAAAAAACCATATTAAAATTAATAGGTATCATGAAATCATATTTAAATTACATGAAATCAAAGTTTAAAAAATTAAATGGTCTCGCATGGGAAAACCTAAAGAGAACTCGTCTCCTTTTACAAGCTAGGCTCAAATCCACCACAATTGAATTCATGAGATATATAAAATGGATCTCACCACATAGGTGCAACATAACACCCATGAAACGGTCAAACCTAAACTTAGGATTCCACCCATACCTACTATGCCAAGGGGGTAATAAATAAGAGGGAATAAAATTTAATAAAATGGATTTATATAAGATGAAACAATTTCCTTGGATAATATCACACTAAAATAGGTTAATAATCGATGAATAGGGTTAGAACCATGAGGGGGGGGGCACGCATGAGAGTGGCCTAGCCAGAGAAGGGTGGGTCTCACTAGAAAGGGGAGATGTGGAGAGTGGGTGAGGGTTATTATATTAGGATTAATTTTTTTTATTTTGTTTTTGTTATTTAATTTTTTTTACCAGGAGGGAGTAGCACTGACTTTTCTTTCAATTTACGAAAATATACACCAAACATGCAACATTTATTTAGAAAATTGTGTTCCCTCATGGCTTGGCCACATGATTTATCCAAACATGATGAAACTATGGTAAAATACTCTTCCAAGGTGGTAAATTCAACCACATGGTTGTCATACAGTATCACAAATCATACAGCCAGATATTGTGACACACTAAAAAAATTTAAAAAATAAAATTTTCCAAAAATAGAATACTCAAACCATTGAAAAATTTTATTTATGTCAATAAAATAAAATAATCATTAAATATGGGTCATTGTGATGTAATTATCACCACCATTACCCTTTCTTCCCCCATAATTCAATCAAACGTGAAAAGAAATACATAAAAAAGTAGACTTAATGTAAAAGTAGATCAATAAAACATTACTAACCAACTCAAAATTGGAATTTACCTATCACACATGAAAACCATGATCAAAGAAGACAAATCATAGATACCCGCAATGGATATTAATAATATTTTAGTATTCGTCATGAATGGTAGATCAACAAAGAATGTATAATCAAACAAAACTGCAACAAAACAAAACACTATCTATGGAATGAGGGGACTCAAGAAGAACATACGACAAGAATCTCACCCAAAATCCCAAAAAAACAAAAAAATAAGCCAATTTACAGAAAAATAGATAAAAAATAATTGTACTACTTTATAATAAGAGAGTATGAAATATAAAAATAAAGAAAGAGAAATATAGGGATAGCTCAAAATGTATACCTAAAATTCTTAATGAATATCACTACCTTAAGAGAACCCAGATTATTTCCTAAATCAATGTTGATAAACACAGTCATAACCAAACCCCCACCTAGGGATGAAGGTAAAATAGTTATAAATCAAGAACATACCTCTTCAATGGTGTAATGTGATCCCCTCTAGTGTGAAAGGTAAATAAGTTATGACCTAGGACCTCAAATCCAAATCATCAACCACAGTGATCTCCATCATAGGAAAAATAACACTGAAATAAGTATAAACATGACAATTATGGAATCAATTCTAGTTACTTAGTGAACACACTAAGGGTTTCCAATGTATTTTCAATCAAAATAAGACCACACCACAACCCTAATCACATAAAATTATCAAGAAGAAAATCCACAATGATGATTTATAAAAATAACATAAAATCATCTAAAATGACATGAGAAATCATAGAGGATCCCAAAGAAACAAACTAAAGAAATAACCTCCTTGAGAACTCAAGTGACCAAAAATCCAAAATTTGGTAATCTTAATGGTTTGAAAAAACATGAAGCATTTCTATGAGGAAAATCCATGAAAACAAAAAAAATCCAATATAGCACTAAACTCAACACAATAAAGCAAGTATAGACACCCTTTCAAATAAAATGGAACTCCATACTTTAAAATCATTTAATTTTAATGGAAAACATCAAAATTGTTTCATAAAAATTTAATTTCCATACAGTTTTACCAAATTTAAAAAAAAATTAAATTACTACAACCAAAAATTAATTCACATTTCAAAAAAATATAATGAAATCAAATCATAACCTAAGATAAAATAAATTCAAATCCACAAAAATCCACAAATTTCACCTTTTAAATTATCTACAAACCCAAATATGAATCTCTAAACCTAGAAAAATTATTGAGAAATAGTTTTGGCTCTTATTTTAAAATTTGAAAATCATTTTCTATAACTAAAACCAATTTAAAATATCACACTTTCATAATTAAAACTAAAATCATCCATTTAAAATAATTTTAAAAATTCACGATTTATTTTTAAAAAGTATAAATGAGCCATTAAACCCAAAATAATTTTTCAATAATTTTAAATAAATACATTATTATACATTTAAAAACACAATTATACTATTTAGGACCAAATTAAGTTTTAAACCATTATTTAAAATTAAACCAAAACAATATCTACACATCAACCCAAGCAATTTCCAAATACATAGAAATGAAAAATAATATTCTAAATAGGCCAATGGATAATGTTAGTTGGACCACAAGACTTGATGGATCATATTACAATCATAAAACAACCACAAAAGGTGTCTTAGATCTATCATTATGGGCCCCATAATGTTTGTAAAGGAAATCAAGCTATCGACTCCTTCCCTTCACTCCATCCATCCAAATAAAACATTTTATTAAGCCACTTTAAGGGATTGTGGGAAACACTTGAAGAGGAAAAGAATATATAACTACTACACTATCCTCCATGTGTCCACACTGGTTACCTCCACCCATATAAACAAACTCCCTCTATGAGCGAACCCATGCTAGATTGAAACCGAAACTAAAAACTGATAAATTTATTAGGTATGAGGATAAAAATATGATGTATGGATTTCAATAATAAACAATACCCTGCTACATATATTTATAGTGAAAATTATTTCAAGAAATATTCAAAATAGAACAATATAAAAATAAGACTTTCTATTTATTTTTAAAATAAGCAACAAGATGAAATTTTTAAATAACTAGTCTCCATTTTAATCATCAAATCCAGTTATAAAGAATATAACTTTAAAAATAATCTCTTTATAAGGAGTATTAAATGAAGGATACATTTAATTATGAAATAATAGCATCATTTGATACAAAATAGGGGTAATTAAAATATTATATATATTTTTTGACATTAAAAGATACTATAAAGTGGAGAATTTAAAAATAGTACCATAAAAATAGGAGTAATAGAGATCAATAACCGCAGTAAATCTCTAGGAAACAAAGACAGTTGGTATCCAAGGATTAACTTACTCTCGATGAAAAATCCATATAATCCAATATATGGATGATTTACTATATATATAAAATGCAATGTTCTAGAGGTTGCAAAAACATTGTCATCATGTTGTTTTGTTAGTGTTGTGGTATAATATTTTAGGAAAGACCAGGTCAATGAACTACTGATTCAACTAGTATAATATTCCTCGGTAACCCATATAGGTACCTAGTGTTCCTAATTTCATCATTCAAATAAAGGTGAGTTTTTATCATGAAATAACATACATACAGGTCATACAATTCAAACAAAAATTCATCCCACTTCTCACCTGTGATCTCACTCAATAAACGCATCCCTTCCCAAGTCACATTAACTAAGCGCAAGCCTAATTACTAGAAATAAATCAAAACACACACATCTAACACAAAACCAAATTTTTAATTCATGTTTCATGCCTTTATAGGGTCATTATTTTCTATAAAACCTATAAATATTTCAACTAGGTGTCACCTTTTAATAAAAAACATTTTAATTTTATTAAAAACCATTGATAATAGCCAATTTTTTGATAGAAATCATTCAGGAAACAAATTAGAAAATTTAATGCCTTACATTTCAAAATAGACTTTAAAGAATTTATTGGAAAAAAGATCCAAATTGGGATCTTATTTATAATATATAATACATTTGAAATCTATATCCAAGTGTCACATCCAATTACATAATATAGATTCCTTTCGTTGAAGAAGGAAAACATTTTTTTAAAACACTAAGAAATCATATATATCAAATTAATGGCTTTGAAATAGGGATCCTACTTATGTACATGTCTTTTTTGACAATTTCTTTCTCACACATTCATTTAAATACACATACACCCACACACACAGACACACACACACATTGGGAAACACAAATATATATATACAAACCCTTTGACACAATATAAATATTCCCTTTTCCATGAGGGAATATGTACATAAATTATATATATATATATATATATTCTTACCTATATATAAATGTGAATGTATACATTAACAGTGGGGTCTTGAAACAACCTCAAGGAAGTCCAATACAGAATAGAAGTAAAATATGAGAAACCCACAAATTTATAAATCCCTAACTAAAAATTGTACAAATAATTAAATTGGAATAAATCATGGGAATTAAATAAAATTACTTTATAAATATATATAAAATAATAAATAACTCATATTTTATTGAAAATACCCAATGATTCTTTCAAAAATAACTAAATTGTTTTTTGCAAAAAAATATGAACAGAATTTTTTAAAAATAAGATGAACTGAAAATTAAAATATTTGATAAACTAAGTTGAAACAAAATTATAATGATATGTATTTTAAAAATTACCATATAAAATTACTCATATGAAATAATAATCACATAAAATACAAGAAATAAATGGTTCTATAATTAAAATGTCTTTCATTGGGATAACCTACCTAGAACTCATTTCCTTTGACAACTAGGGATCAGATCCACCGCAATTGAACCATAAAGAATCATAAAAGGGATTAAACCACATTGGTAAAGAGAACACACAAATTCATTTATCAAATCTAAAAATAGGGTACAATAAATACATATCCCACTAATGGGGAAGGTAATGGAGGGAGAAAATGAAATAAAAATGATCTTGAGACTGAGAAACAATTAACTATAATGATCGAACAATGAAATAGGAACAAAATCAATGAACGAAGGTTGGACCCTGATACTGGAGTCATGACATAGTGATTCATGGATAGGGAGGGTGTGTAACATGAGATTGGTGAGTGGAGGGACGTGTGGGGTGATAATAATTATATTAGGATGATGATGATGACAATTATTATTATTACTATTGTCATTACATTTTAAAAATACGATGGACTAGCATTGTCGGTGCATTGTTTAACAAACCATGAACCAACCATGTGCCCTTATTTTGAAAATTCGTCACCACACAAGTTGGTATCATTGTTAAAAAAATCATGATCGAAAAATGTGATCACACTCTACCAAATTGAGAAATTCAATTTCAATGTTGTCACACTATTTGGGAAACCGTGCAGCCAAACCGTTTGTCAAACTGAAACTTTAAAATAAGTTAATATTTTCATAAATTAAAACATAAAACCCACTCAAAAAATATAATCATATAAATACAGTAAAATAACATTTAAATAAGTTCCATATGTGACATATTAAAAGTAGAATTAAAATAAATCAATACTTATATGAGACAGTCTAGAAAACATAATAGTAATTAAATTTAACTATTTTATATCATGATATAATTTGGTATATTCCATCGTAGAAAGATAATGACTAATGTGAGGAATGGGATCCCCAAAAACATCCATAGTCAATATAGGAATATTTTACCTCATAATTTCAATTAACTTATAGTTGATGTTAATATGTTAACAACAATATTGGGGAAGATAAACATTGTTATGAAAAATAATATCTCTGACATAGAATGTCAGGATGATCCAAAACAATGTGTAACTATGTTATATTAATTCAAACAAAAATAGCCTATAGCAATCAATATTACTAATAATCCATTTTTAGTTGAAAAATGAAGAAATTATATAGAGGAGGTCTTTCTCACCATGGGAACTATTGAAATGTAAAAAAGTCATAATGGTTATCTATCATCTAAAGGGGTGTCTAATAGTGGTGGTAAAAACAATAATGTGGATTTTGATATCATGTGTATGGAATGGGGAAATTTCAATGAGGTATTATAATAAAAATAATTTCTTTATGAGAATATAATGGGAATTGGATGTTAGTTACTCAGTCTTAGACAATATGAGTATAATTTTTCTGAATACAGGGATTACGTTATAGGGTTTGTGAGGATGAATTCATGCTTTTTATATAGGATATAATTATTTATTGATCATTTATTTTATGGGTTAATTTAAATACTTAAAATGGAATTTGTCTCTCATGCTTTTTATTCAAATGATGATATTGTCCCAAGCACCATTAAGTCCTAAAATAAGTTATACAATATGTATGTATTCAATAGAAATCAAAAGTATAAGAATATGGTTGAGAATCATGGGATATAAAATGAACAAAATGAGAATAATTATAGGATGAGATTTCACACATGGAATAATTGTAGGAAATAGCACTATGGGGCATGTAGGAAAGAAAAATCATGTTATATATGTGGAAAAAAGGCCATCAAGATCTCCGGTAAAAATTAAAGGTATAAGTTGTTGATGTTAAATGATTTAAAAATTGGTATAAGGGAAATTATTCTAACCATATTAATAAACATCACAATAATTCACCTCATAGAAGGATAAGAGAGAAAGACAAAGATTATGTGATTTCCACCAATGAATTTGATGTTCGTAATGATGTGGTGGTAGGAACAACAATACTTCCCTCAAAGATAGCTAATATTTTATACGTTTCTAGCTATAAAAACGAATTCGTATGTTCCATGTTTTTAAAAACATTATATACCTCTCAGGAACTATATTAAGGTTGTTTTCAATAAATACACCGAGTGCGAGTCTTATGGAAGTGAAGCTAATAGAGGAAATCCTAATTATGATGCATGGGAATACCACTAAAAAACCTACCTAAATTTCCATATCACCAAAATCCCTCTTCAATCCACCACATATCCAAAAGGTTATATTTACTCCACATATGATGGAAATTAGTGCATCAGAATCATAGAACAATCCTTGGGAATGATGTCTCCCTTGTACATGTATAATACATAAGGTGAAAAAAAAATTAATAAACATACAACTGGACATAAACATAAATCCACATAGAAATAGGATAAAACTAAGATAAACATAAATGTATACTGTAAAAATATATACATATAATATAAAATAATAAACCCAAAAAAATGCCCTAAACAAACTTGACTGAAATTAAATCCCAAATCATGCCCCAATATTCCAACACATTACATTTGATCATCATCAAACAAAAAATCCCTCTGGGAAGATCCAAATGATGAAAATAAGTTAAGGGAACCAGAAACATTAAAATAAATATGGAATCTGAAATTCTAGTAGGGAAATACAACCTTCCAAATCTAATCAATCACATTTATATTATATTCTAAAAAATTTATTTTTACAATAAAATTGGAAAATAATTATTTTTTTAAAATAATTTTAAAGAAATAAAAACACATAAAAAGTGTAACAAAAAACATTTTCCATGATTTTCATTATATGAGAAAATCTCTTGGAAGTTGTTTTAGAACCCTGCCCAATATAACTTATCTAAAAAACCGATTCAAATGTAGTCTTTTGGACCATTGTATAAAAACCCTTTTAAAAATATATAAATTTCTAACTCAAATATGATTATAAATTTTCTCATGGTTTCCCAAAATAAATTTAAAACAAAATTTAGGTAAACCTAGGTATAATGGCCAAAAATATATTTTTTAAAAAATCACAAAAATTTAGAGTTCTATAAGCAAAGTATTTTCAATTATCATACTTAATAAAAAATTTCAAATCCATTTATTAAATATTTTTTACCATAAAATGTAATTTCATTGCTATTTTCCCTTATTTAGGAACATTTCACAATATCATTTTAAAAATTTTAAAAGAATACATCATAAATATTAATGAAATAACATAGTGACAAACCACTATTTTAGGTTATAAAAAGGCTAAAAAAGGAGAAGTACATATTTTCCAATAATAAAATGAAAAATAGCAGATATAATTGATGTACATAGACAAATCCCCTAAATTTATCTAAAAATGGTATTAGGGTAAGGGGAATCTCTCCGAGGTTCTAATAATAGGAGTACTTGAGATGGTGATGATGAACCTTGGTCGCAAGTAGTGAGCATATCTACACCGTTCGAAGTCTCATCAAACTAACTATAGATAATTTCCAGGGAACTACTTCATCCATGGAATCAAGGATGGTGTTGTCCCTAGTTCTCCTTCATACATTTAATCAATCCAGATATTTCCCCCGAGACGCATTCGCCCATGAGATCATATAAAATGAAATTGTTAGCACTCTCGAGTAACAACCCAGAATTTTATCAATTGATATACCCTTCTTATAATTATATCATCTAGTATAATGAAAATATATCACATAGAGAACCAAGTAAAAACTTTATTCTCATAAATGAAGATTTATAAATTAATCTACAACCAAAAACATAATAAATCAAAACATTAATGTGGGGTAATAAATTGAAAACATGACAAAAAGAATATAAAAATTTTGTTCTACATGATCCATAAAAATGACCACACTCATGAAAATAGATATATAAATAAAACATAATGTAAATAATAATATATTGATAATATATATATATATAGTAGAAAATTTAAGAAGATAATGAATAGAAAAAGAGGTGTTTGTAGGATGTATTAACCCCTTATGACTGTTACAAATCTGACTGTTGGAATAGTGACCTGAAATTTGGAATAGTAATGTGATAGTTAGGAATAATAATCTGGTCATTAGAATAGTAACATCACCTATGAAATTATAAATAAATTTTAGTGCTGTAAGAAATGGAAAATTATATATTTATATTAGGGTATATGTTATTAAATGTATAAAAAATTATAAAATAAGTATTGGCATCTTTTGTGAAAACTAATGTTTATTTATAATTTTATAAATAATATAATTATTATAAAAAATTATTATAATAAAATATATTAATAAATTAATATAATGTTTTATTATAATTATATTATTTTTTACAAGAACCAAATTAATATTTCTCAGTGTTGTAAAATCATTTATAATATAAAAAATAGTATTTTTTGAATATATGATGATTTTAATTAAAAATTAAAAATAAAATTTGTAGAAAATTATTTTAATTAAATAGAGGCTATTTTTTAAAATATACACATTGATAAAAGCATTAGGGTTATTTTTTTGGGATTTTTTCCAAATAGTTGAATTTTTTTTAATAGTGAAACACAATAATTTATAGTATTTAATAGTTAAACAAAAAAATGTGAATTTTGAAGTCATTAATGATGTAAGTAATCATTATTTAGAAGTAAAATTTACTAGGTACTATAATTAATTAGAATAATCCACTCTATAGATAGTATTTAGCAAAAATAACAAACTAATGAATAAAAGAATAAAAAATACCCATCTCATCTCCTTATACATACCACCCCTCACCACCTATTCTTCTCACACTTTCTAAGCATTGGAGCATGCTAATATACTAAAAAATTAATCTACCAATACTCTTCCCCGTGTCTTTTTTCTATATTTTCTCATCAAAATACCAATTCCAAGTTCCTTGTGGAGGTTATCAAAATTATGACATTCAAGAGGTAAAATCCTCCTTTCATTTTTAAATTTACTCATTCTTCTAACATATCCACACCTCCTCTATCCAAAATAGCTTAATAGAACTATAATCATATATATAAATTAATTTCTTATTAATGGAATATCCATCATGAAATATATTCTCTTCTTATTTTATTCTAAATATGAAAACAACATTAGTAATGTGTGGATTCACTGTCTCTGTGGACTACAACTTTTCATTTTTCATTTCCACCTTGAAGGATGTTCATAAAAACAATTTTAGTCTTAAATCAGATTATAATATGTGTATTGAAACTTATTTATTTTTCTAGAACCAATATATAAACATATTATTAAATAAAATGACACAAGTTTTTCATGCTCTTAAAAACTTCCAAAATAAACTACTTATTTTTTATAAAATTAACATTAAATCTAATGAATTATTCAAATATCAAAAAAAATAATGATATTTGGGATCTATTAAAATTATGAAATTATATTAATCCCATTTAATTTCAATTATGTATTTTTTCTTCCATTTGAAAAGAACTTTCGTAGTTATAAACAAGTTAATTGTACAAGAAACTTGAATTTAATGCTATCGAAATGATGAAATTAAACACTATAACTCACCTAAATATATATAAAAGAACTTAATAAAATTTTAATATTAAATTTTATATTTAAGTGGTTCTGTATTAAATATTTAATGAATCCAATTTGACTATATTGGATATTTATTACAATTGTAGAACACTTTTGGACATAAGTTATGAGATCTCTTCGAACCTCCAAATTACCTCTAGGTTATGATTTATCTATATTAAAAAAAATTTATTTATTCATTATTGTTATCTAGTTCTTCTAAATTGTATTTATATGCCCAAACATATTTATAATGATCAATTCAACCTTCTATGATGTGGAAATACATGTTTAAAAAGTTTCCATTCCCAATACCTCATTATAAGAAATCCTGATTAAAGGGAACTTCCCCATTTCATTCCCATTCTCAATTAGACTCCATAATATGTTTTAAAAATCCATTATTTTTCTAAAATATCTCATTTTATCCTGAAAAACTGTCTTAGTTATTTTCTAGTTTTATACAATCAATTATGTCTTTTTACGCTCTAGGGACTCATTAATATTTTCCCTCAATCCACACTAAGGTTGCTCATTTTTTAAGTTTCCTAAACACTATTTTTCGGTGTTTTCACTTTAGTTTGAATGAATTTATCATGATATATTCCAATTATCCCTTATTAATTTTAAATAAAAATTTAAATGCATTCATTCACGGGCACAATTATTATATTCTATTTGGTTATTATTATGACTTGATTATGATACCCATTTCATTCCATGGGTGACCCTTATGTTTATTCCTTATGCTTGATTATTTATGTGGAACAAATATTCATGATAATGTTATGATTTTTGGGAAAATCTAGTATTCCACTTTATTTGGTTATGTTTCACCTCATGAGACATCATGTATGCGATTATGGAGTAAACCTAATCCATTATGGGTCTTTTTCCCCAATGTGATATAGTCTTGGCAGTTAGCCTTGACTCATATTTATTTCATGTAATTTTTTTATGCCACATTCCATTTTTTCAATAATTATATGATTCCATTTTCTATGTGTTATGCTTCAAAATTATTATTTATGTGTCATTCCTTTCAAGTTATCATGTTATTCCTTCTAACTCATGTGTTGTACTTTATTTCCATGTTTACTACCTTGTTAGTCTTTTTAGATAATCCCTTTTTTGATGTATTCCCCAGATTATATTATGAAAATATACGATCTTAATGGATGTTAGAAGATCATTATGAAGATTAAAAAATGATGACTTAATTTTGGATTCATTCCTTCTTAATTATTACCTATTAATCCAAAGACACTAGACTATACGATCTTTGGTTTGTATTTGATTGTTATTTTTTTTCAAAATCATGTAGTTATATACGACAAAGGATAGGGAATCTTTATTTTGTATCAGATCATGATCTAGTTATTTAAGGGGATTAGTAATTGAATACACTAGTAAGAACCCTAGGTATTATTCTATCACCCTGGATAACCTAGATTGATTTTTTTTGGATTCATAAGTTAGGGTATACTTTTTATGTAGAATTTTATCCTTCTATGTATAATGTTTAATTTGTATATTCTTGTTAGTTATGTATTAAATCACACTAATTGTATTTTCATTCACATAGTTAATGGAAGAAAATAGTACATTTCTTACAATAATCATTGTGATAGAAAATTTTATGATTTCCTTAATAAAATTCCAAATCTGATATGAATAGAGGCTGAGAACTTTTTGAATGTACTAGCTCAACTGGGTCAAATAATGAACAATAAAATGGATCGTGTGGAATTCCCTCCTCCAAGGAGAGGGAAAGTTGTGGTAGAATCATATATATGAAAAATGTCTCCTACGTTTAGTGGATCTTCTAGTCCCCACACTATGTAAGAGATTTTCACGATCCTTCAATGATAAAATTATGATAATGACATACAAGAGGTTTATCATTTTGATGGGGAAGAATTCCAGTGGTGGAAACTAATCAAAACCACAATGTCTAACAAGGAAATTTAATCCATGGATTGGAAAGGATTTATGTAAACATTTATCAGAAAATATTTTCACCAAACTCTTAATCTTTAGATAGAAATGGGGTTCCTTGGAAAAAAGAAAAAGAAGACGAGTGCATCAACGAATATGAGGAAAACATTAAAATCAATCACTATATGCCTATGGCGTTGTCATCAACATTTAATGTAATGTGGATCACATACTTAGAAAACTAGATCCATGTATTCGAAAAAAAATTGATTTGAGACTTTGATGGCTACAATTAGACTTTATAATGTCCTATTAAAGTTGAGATAGATATTAGAGACCCTCAATATTATCCTAATCTCAAAGATAAATAATGGAAAATTTATAATAATATCATAGGATCAATAGATAAATCCCATGATGTAAATTGAACTCAACACCCCACATGACAAAAGTGTGGGAAGAATAATTCTTGGAACTATCTAAATGGAATTAATGGATGCTTCAAATGTGGATGATAGGTGAATCATGATAACTATTTCTAATGGGATATGAGAATACCCTAAATTTAGAAGATTAAAGTAATATTCTGATAAACACTCATCCTATAGTGTAATTTTTAAATGTTAAGGTACATCAAAATTATGCGATTCAATTCCATAATCCATGGATTATAATAGGAAATCAACAACAACAACCTCCAAGGAAACAAGGAAGAGAATATTTTATCACTGCATCTAAGGTGGAGTCTATCAATGATGGGGTGATTGGTATGCTGGTTTTTCATTACAGAATAAAGATCACACTATTGGATTCAAGTTCTATGAATTCATTCATATATTGTATTCTTAGTAAAAATATGCAACCACCACCTAAAAATATGGAGTTTTAGTTATCTATGAGAATAATAAGTGGGGAAATTATTGCATCCAAAGAACACAAATCCTCCTTGGTTAATGTTTGTGTGCTAACCTCTAATAAAATATAATCTTACATGCTTTAGTGGAGTTTGAAACTATATTTTTCAAGGATTTTTTATCATTATGTAATTCCAACATCAACTATTCAGAGTGGGAGATCACACTTCACATGTCGAGACATCCTCCAGTTCTTTACAAGTGAAAAGAGTAAGATGAATCTCCTTTAGATTTATTTTCCCAATTTTTGGTATTATCTCCTTATGAGAAATAATTCCTATCTCAAATTATTGGGATAAAGGGTAGAATTATGCTTAAATGAATGATCATTGTGAGGTAATACAATGAGGTGTTCCCTAATGATTTTTTAGTCTTCCTTTGGACCAAGAGGTTGAGTACTCAATTGAAATTATTCCTATATCCATACCAATATATAATAATCCTTCTAGAATGACCACCATTGAGTTGAACAAACAAAATAAGTTATTACAATCTAATATAGAAAATGGTTTCATACACCTAATTTCTTCACCATGGGGTGTTCTTATCCTCTTTTTCAAGAAGACAGATGGATCAATGAACCTATTCATTGATTATCATGTGATAAAAAATACATGATAAAGATTATGTATCCCATAAAATGGATAGATTTCGTGTTCAATCAACTATGTTATGCTATGTATTTCTCTAAGGTAGACATCTTGTCGTGATATTACCAATAAAATGTTAGGAATTAATATATTCTAATAAAATCCTTTCGAAAAAGGTATGGATACTTTAAGTTCATAGTGATGATATTTGGACTCACTAATTCTCCATAAACACTCATGGAATTAATTAATAGAGTCTTCATATATTGACCTAAATTATTTTTGGTAGTCTTTATTAATTAATTTTAATTATACTCCAAAATAAATGAGGAGTATGAGGATCATTTGAATAATATACTAAAGAATTTTTAGAGGTAGAAACTACATGAAAAATACTATAAATGTGAATTCAAGACGAATGAAATATCATTTTTAGGGCATGTTATCATCATAAAAGGAATATTTTTGGACCCTTTGAAGATAAAGTCCATTGGATTGTGGCCCCAAACAACATCTGTTACATTGATATGTAGTTTCTTTTATATTTTGGTATTACATAAAATTTATGAAAAAAAACTCATTTTTTTCAAGACCACTAACTGAGCTGATTCAGAAGGGAGTAATGTTTTTATAGACTAATGAATGCGTAGACTACTTTTACAAGTTGAAAAAGAGGCTTATTAATGCGCTAGCACAAACACTATCTAAATGTGTGGAAAATATTTGTGGCATAAAACGACACTTCAAATAAATAATTAGGAAGTATACTGATGAAAAATTATAAAGTGATAGCATGTGGATAAAGTACGTTAATAGTTCTTGAGAAAATTATCCCACACATGATCTGGAGTTTTCCGATGTTATATTCACGTTGAAAAACTAGTGGAAATAGCTCTCTGGGGAGAAGTTCGAGACATATATTTGAATCATTACTGCCTCAAATATATATTCAAACTGAAGGTTCTTAATATACACGAGATAATATGGTTACATCTTATCAAGGATTATGACTTCCCAGTCCAATACTATCCTTTTAAGGCAAATTATCTGGTATATGTTGTAAGTTGAAAGAACCCACAACATTATCAATGATAAGAATTGTGAAGGATCCAATCTTATTAGACATTAAAAGATTGGATGTGGGAATCATAAATGAGGGAAAATCATAAATATCTTCTCAAGTTATTTCACAACAATCCCTTATGGAGAAAATAAAGGATTATCAAATAAATGATGTGAAAATTCAAAAAATGTGGAATCCATAAGAAAGAGGAAATACCTATAGTCCAAAATCGATGAGGAATGAATAATAATATTTGGGTCATGACTATGTTTACCATCCAATGTAGAGATAAAAAAGTGACTATGGAATGGAACATAACGATCAACCTTCTCTATTCACCCATGGAGAATAAAGATGTATTGAGATCTATGAGATAACATTTGGGTGGACATGATTGAGAAGGAAATCACTGAATATACATCAAATTTCCAATTATCTAAGAAAGTTAAGGATAAAAAGAAAATAGTCTAAGGGGATTATGAAAACATTACTTATACCTATATGGAAATGGAAAAACATCACCATAGAATTTTTCCATGGACATAAAAAGATTTCAAAAGGAAATAATGCTATATTGGTTATCATGGATTGTATTACAGAAATATCTCACTTTATCTCAATTCTAGAGGAATTCTCACTTGATCAACTTGAATGGATATACATCAAAGAAGTTTTCAGGTTTCATGGAGTAAAAATGATTATTATATCATATCAAGATCCAAGATTTATCTTTATGTTATAGAAAACCTACAACATTCTATAAACACTATGATGAACATATGTATAGATATTCACCCTAAACTAATGAAGAATTTGGGCATACTATTCAAAAAATAGATGACATGTTGAGAGGATTTTATGGGGAATTAAAAATAGGATGACACCTTCATCTTCCTTTGGTCGAGTTATCTTAAGAAAAATTTCCACTCAAGATAACTAATGTCTATAAATGATGGAAATTACGGGAAAAGATAAAAAATTATATATTTCATGGATGAATTCAGTTAGCATAATATTTTAGAAAATAAAATGATTGAAGAAATGTTTTAAAATCTTAAAATAGTTTAGATAGACATCATGTTTTTCCAAATTTGAAAAAATATTTTTGTAGAAAAAAATCAATTGGACCTAGAGTTTAAGGTTTAGAGATGGAATTCCTCTTCATATCTCCATGGACAAGATTCTTGATATTTTGAACAAATGGAAAGCTAATTCCCATGTACATCGGCTAATTTGAGAATCATGATTGTGTTGGAGATGTGGCCTATTGACTTGAACTTCCACCTACCATGTATCAAGATGATGATGTATTCTATATATCCCTCTTAAAAAATAAATACCACATCCCTCACATATACTGAATTCAGAGGTGGTATAGTTGGAAAATGATCTATCATAAAAATAATTTTTTGTGAAGACCTTGGACGGTATTGATAATGTTCTGCATAATAAGTCACTAACCTGGTCATAGTACTATGGAGATCCCATAAATATTATGTGGTGACATGTAAACTAAAGGAATTTATGAATGAGAAATAATCTGACATTTTTTCACCTTAGTATGTAAAATGAAATTTCAAGGGTGAAAATTCATATTGGAGGATGATTATAAATATCCTGAATTTTATCAATGCAAATTAACTTTTTAAAATTATTTCATGTTTTATAAATCACAAACATCACATAGAGAAACCAATAAAAACATTATTATCAAAAATTAATAATGGTAAAATTTTTAGAAAAAACCAATAAGAATTCAAAATATTACACTCGGACAATAAATAGAAAATAAATAACAAGAATAAGAAAATTTAAATCTACTCAATCTACGAAAATTACCACAGTCACGAAAAAATCTGCAGAAATAAATCATAATATTGATAATAAATTATAAATTTAAAAGATGATTGTATATATAAAATTCATAGAAAATAGAAGTAATTTATGAATGGAATTATAGGTATTTATAGGAAGTCATAAACCCATATTACCGTTTGAAATCTTACAATTGTAATAAAAACATATCTGTTGGAATAGTAATGTGGCCATTCAGAATAATAATATAGCTCTTAGAATAGCACCCTCACATATGAATTTAAAAAAATAGGTATCTTATAAATGAAAAAATGAAATGTTTATATCATTTCATAAGTAAATAAATGTTTTATAAAAGACAAATTAAGTGTTGGTTTATTTTTGAAATATTAATGTTTATTTATAATTTTATAATTAATATAATTATTTAAATTAAAATTGATTTTAATAAAAGTGATTCATAAATTTATATTATATTTTATTATAATTATAACCTTTTTATGATTCCTTAATTAATTTTTTGATGTATCATAAAATAATTTATGATATTTAAATCCATATTTTTCATATAAACTTTTATTTTAATAAATAAAATAAAATATATAATATTTAAAAAACTATTTTTATATATTGAATTCCATTTTAGACATTTAAATTTCTAAAAAAATTAATGTAGTATTTTTTACATGTTCCAAAAATTCTTGAACTTTTAGTGAATAGTGAAATACGGTAATTGATGATATTTAATATTTTAAGAAAAATACATGAATTTTTCTATCATTAATGAAGTCAAAAAACCATTATTTCTAACTCAATGAACAGGTTAATGTACTTAATAATAATAATAAATACTATATATATTCTTTTCAAAAATATAACAAACTAATGAATGAAATAGTTAAAAACCCACCTTTCCTCCACTAATCAATTCCACCCCTCACCACCACTTCTCCAAACAAATTATAATTTTTGTAACTTTCTAATATTATAAAAACAATTCTATCACAGGACACATCCCAACATCCTATTCTTTTTAGTCTACAATAATACCAATTCCAATCTCTTATGGAGGTTCTCAAGGAGACGCCATTCAAGAGGTAAAATCTTCATTATTTCCATTTTAAATTATTTCATTCTTATATATTATCCTCACCACTCCTATAAAAAAACAACATGATTAATCAATTATCATATATATACTATAATTTTAATTTTTTAATGGATTACCATCACCGAATCTCTTCTCTTCTTCATTTATTATAAAAATTAAAATGTCATCTATGTTGTGTCGATTCACCGACATTGTGGATGAAGAGTTTTTGTTATTCATTACCACCTTTATGGATGAACATAAAAACATGTTTATGTTTAAAAAAATTATAATATATGTATTATTAATTACTTAATATACAATAAAAATATATATACTTAATATTAAATAAAATGATACAAGTTCATGATGGCCAAACGAACTTCCGAAATAAACTTATTGTTTTTTCATTATCATTTTACCAAATGAATCATTATCATATTTAAAAACATTATATATGGGACCATTTAAAATTATTTAATAATATTAATACCATTTCATTCAACTCATTTTTTTTCAATTGAAAATAATTTTCATAATTTTACACAAGTGAATAGACAATGAAACCATGAAACATGATCTCTCGAAACAACAAATTTAAAATAAATCACTCATAGAAATTGCCAAAAATGAACACACTAAAATTCTAATAAATAAAATAAATATTTAATTGGTTTTTAGTAAATTATTAATGAATCTAATATGATTATCTAGGACATTAAATGTATATGAATAACACTATCAGATATAAGGTTTGGGATCTCTCTAAACCACTGAATTGTCATTAGGTTATTCTTTAACACTCATTGCACTAATGTATTTCTTAGTTATTATTAAATAATTACTATAAATTTTATTTATATGTTCCAAACATATATACTGAGCTCAATTAATCCATATTTGACAAAGAAATACTGGTTTAAAAAATTTTCCCTTCTCAATTCCACCTAGTATGCAAGCCCGATTAAATAGAACATCCCAATTTATTACACATTCTAAAGTACACTGAGTAATATATTTTTTAATCCACCATTATATTCATAAAATAACTAATTTTATCATGAAAAAATATCTTATTTCCTTAAATGTTTTATAAAAATAATTGTTCCTTTTTCCACATTAAACACACTTTAATATTTTCCCTTAAATAACACTATGTTGGCTCATTTATAAATTTTCCAAAACTCTCTTTTTACATGTTTTCAATTTAGTTGGAGAAATTTTATCATTATTTATGACATTATTCACTTATTAATTTCCAAGAATTATTTAAATACATTCATTCATAGATACCATTATGATATTTCTTTTGGTTTTGCCTTATGATATGATTATGATACCCATTTCCTTCCATGGGTAACCCTTATGTTTATTACTTATACTAGATTTTTTAAGTGGCATGAACATTTATGATGATTTTATAATGGGTTTACCTAGATAGATATTTAATTCCTTGGTTCATATTTAGACCCATGAAATTTCCTGTTTGGGATTAGGGACTAAACCTGATCCATTATAGTACATTCTCTACCATGTTATATAGTCGTGGAATTTATACATGACTCATGTTTTTTCCATGTTATGTTTTATTTACACATTCATATGTTTCCATGAAAATATGAATCTATCTTCTATGTGTTATTCCTTTATTTTTTTATTCATGTGTTATTCCTTTTATTTTATTATATTATGCCTTCTTACTCATGTGTTATGCTTTATTCCCATTATTATTCCCTTAGCGGTATTTTTACCTCATCCATTTTGTTGATTTTTTCCCCAGGTTATGCTATATAGATGTATGATCTCAAAGGATGTGATCAGCTCATTACGGAGAGTAAATAAAATAGGATTTCATTTAGGATTCAAGATTTTAATTATTTTTCTATTCATCCCAATACCCTAGACATTACAATCCTTAGTTCATATGTGATGGTTAATTATTATTAAAACCATGTAATGATATGTCTAAAAGCCTTATGTCATGTTAAATTGAATGTTATTCCTTCCATTCTAACCATCTCAAAGTTGCCAGGCAACACCCTCCTCTTAAAAAAACTATCTCTATATGGTTTTTTCATCACACATGTCACCTACTATCATCCTGAGACACCAAAGACAAGTTAAATAATATGCGAGCATAATAAAAATTCCTTATTCTCGTGGATTACAAATTTGGAAATAACTCATGCATCATATACAAGCAATAAAATAAGTGTCCTCATATATCAAAACCCAAGAATCATATAAAATGTAAAAAATTACCAACCCCTCATGAGATCACAAGACACATGAAATAAAATAATCACAAGGGGACCAAGAGGATGAAATATCTTTTTCAGAAACACATTTATCACGAAATGATATGTGGGGAATTTTTTTTTAAAAACAAAAAATGATTGAAATTCATATCCATTTCATTATATAAAAAACTATCTCAATCTACTCTTTGGGATTATTACATCCAAAAAAAATTAAACTCAAATGGGAATATAATCATACCTTTTTAAATCACCTTATAAAATAATCAATGCCCCAATTAGTTTCAATCTACATTTTACAAGGAATTATACATCCTTTTCAAAAACAAAACTCCAATTTTACTATTTAATTTTTTTATAATAAAAAAATTGACCTAGAGTCCGTAATGTAATGAAAATATTTTAAATAAATTTCATTATGATTAAATCACCCCATTATAAATCAATAAACTAATTCCATTCATTTTAAATACTTTAAAAACACATGATACTTTATTTGAAATTCGAATTAATTAATGAACACATTTATATAACTCATGTAAATCTCATAAAATATTTTAATTTCAAAATAATTCATTGAAATATAATTATTAATTTTAAGAAACATATATAATGGAATCCCATCATATTACATGTTTAAAATAAATTTTATATAAAATTGGCCCCAAATGGGTCGTGTATATATGCATAATTTAAAGTAAATGATCATTATTAAACCTCAATATATTAAAGGCATGATAATTAATGTGAAAAAATAAACTACCTCATTTTAATGTTGATCATGTCAAATGTTTTCAAATATGATGGATAAAACCCCCGCTAGACAATGAATTATCTCAAAAACATCTACCCAAAAAAATCACCATGATTTGAACGAATTCAATATTGACTCAAACTTTTATCAATGAAAATTCTTCTTGGTCTAACTAAATGTGTAATTATGTAAAAAATTTATATGAAATTCCTCGGTTTAGGTTTTTGAATTTTAAAATACTATTATGAATTGTGATTGTGGCTAATATATCCTTTGAACATTGATCAAATGATTATTATAAATATAGGGATTTAACGAATCCAATTTACTTAGGAAAAGGAATTGATTGACTCATCCGATATAATTTCCTCATACGAAACCAATTTTTCGATGCTCGGAAAAGGCTTTGCATCATTGGGATTTTCTCTTGAACAAGCTGAAGCTGAGCTTCAACATGTAAATCTTGCGTAGAACCACTAATGAGAGAAGTCGAAGTTGATATAGATTACCACCAGAGCGATGTTATCTGATCCACCCCAAGAGTATGTCCCCATCACACACCTTACCCTTTGGTCTTATGTGGGTGTTAGAAAGAGTTATGTAACAAGACCCTAATACAAAGATTATGTACATTCTTTTTTTATAGATAATATACATTCAACTTATTAGTGTTACTTTGTAAATAGTTTTTAAAATAAAAATGTCAATTTTATAGTTAATATTCAATTACGAAATATATTTTGTTGAATTAATGGATTTTTTAATTAAATAAAATTATAATAAAATATTATTACTAAATTACTTTTTGTTAAATATAAAGGATCAAATAATTTTTATGAATAAAATTAAAATTTTCATTAAGGTTTGAAATATGTTTTTGTCAAAACCAATGAATTTTTTATAAATGATGGTTTCTTTAAATTAAGAATCCACCCATTTAGGAAATTATTTTGATAAAATGAATATTATTTTTGAAATCATGATGTCAAAATTATATAACGGTGAATTTTTCATAATTTTCTGAGACGACAAAATTTTGGTGTAAAAATTAAATACAGTATAAATATATAATATTTTTTATGACATCATAATGACCCAATAGTTATGTAATAAAATACTAAAAAAATTTTTTTAGGAAAATATATGTTTTATATTTAAAATAATTTGGTCTTATATTTGTTTGATTAATTTTATGGTGCCTTAGTGGACCCTCCAAGACTTATTTAACATCTGTAATTTTTAAATTGTTTTCCTTGATAGTGTGACTCACCTAAACATAAAAAATCATAATATTTTAAAATGTTTGTCCATTGGAATTATAAAATAATGTTTTCCATTCTGTTATGAAATAAAACAATGGCAAAAACCGTGGTTTGGTTTGTGGTTTTGATTAGTTCAATTTGTGGTGTCCCACACATAAATATTAAAGAATTCTCTCTATTTTCCTATATATACCTACCCAGGCTCCCACTTCCTCTTCGCTCAAATCACTTATAAATCATCCATCCATTACCCTTATCTCTCTATAATTCTCCCAAGGCTCCCCAACCTCTCAATAACCCTCTCCCAATCTCCTCCCAAGCCTTTGGGATCACACATCCATGTAAGGGATTCCATCCTTTCTCATTTTATCCAAATTTCTTAATTTTTTTATGCAATTTTATCTTCAATTGTAAATGTTGGTGTATGGTTTCAATCCTCCCACATAAGTTCATTTTTATGTTTTAATGATGAGAGACCTCTTTCTACCTCATTAATTCCTCCCACGTACACATGTTACCATGCCGAAATTCCATAAGGAATTTCTCTCTCCTCATTTACATTCAAACAATTATTCTGTATTGTGAATCTAAAATTACATTACATATGTTGGGAAATGTATATATATGACCCCTTTACTTTATATTTCATATAAATATGAGGATACACCCCTTTATTTCACATCAACCATTTTTATGAATTCTTATTTCACGACATTATGCTGTTGAAATTGCATCGCGATTTTCCAAGACAAAGTCATAATGTCATGAATACCATTCCCATTTCTCTATCAATGGTATTCACCATTATGAAAGTTTGTTTATTTATTATAGAGTTTAATTTATTAATTAGACATCCCTTTATCATGGAATAAATTATTATCTTTTATGATTCCATGTTGTATGATCATTGTGGCACACTTATGAATGAAATGAAATGACTCAGAAGGGTGTGCCCTGATAGCGCTCCAATGCATTGGGTAAAGATTAATATCATGATACCTCAAGTGAAATAAGGGTTTACTTATTATAATTAAATTTAAATTAGGTTTTACTCATGATCCATGTTCTATGATCCTTAGATCATGCTAAAACCATGTTAAGTGTTATTGCCACATTTTCATGTTATGATAATCATGTTATATCTTGCCAATATGTTCTTGTTTCTTTTATGCTCCATTGATATGACTACAACCATAAATTTATTATATTATTCATGTTATTTCTTGTTTACCCCCTTACTAGTCTTTATAGATCACCCTTTTCATATTCATTTCCTTAGGTTATCTCATTTAATGCTAAGTATGAGGGAATGTAGTAGTCATGTAAAGGAATTTTCCATAAAGATATTTTGTTTCGCGTTTTATTTCATTATGTAATGTTCATGAGCCCCAAAGACACTATACCTCTCTGACATCTATTTTTTATCAAGTTAAGGTTTAGGTAATATGTCATGTTAATGTTTGAAGTAGAATGAGGGTTATAAAAGTTGGTATCACAGGATATGTTTAGTTATTTATTGGGATTATGATTAGAAAACCTGAGTGAAAGCCTTAGGGTTAGGAATAAGTATAATAAAAACATCCCTAAAATTTTGGTGTGTATTGATTAAGTGGTATATCAATAAAATATATCCCTGAGTGAATATGATCAGGTAGCGGTAGCTCTGGCACAGATGTATCCTAGCGGAAAAACCCAAAAACACCGCTTTGAGGTATACTTGAACGGTAACTGGTGGACGTTAAAGGGAATTGCTTCACTCTTGGTTACAACACTCCAAGGGATATTCTTTGGTAAATTCAAAATATTAGTATGAACTATTGTTAAGGGAATAAAAAATCCATAAGAATAAATTATGGGAGATATATCATAGATATCATAGATTGAAGCCTATAAATTCAAATGTTAAGGATAAAAAAGTAATTTATAAGTTATCCCTTTTTTTCTTTGGATTCCCCTTTATGTGTTTAATAATTTATAAGTACTCATCCTTTTGACTATATGGGATAGAGTAGAACTACAATGAAAAATTTAAAGGAAGGGTTATCGCCCATAGTTCTATACATTCTATTATATCCCAAAAGTTTAGTAGAACAATCCAAACACCACCACAAATCATGTAATTAATGATGTCGTGGAGTACGGAAAATGGGGAAACCATTTCATCCCATGAATATAACTCCTCCCTAAAAACAATCTGTGGATCGAACATTTCGGTGAACCTCTTCATAATCCCTCTAGTGGAATTTTATGCAATTATTTGCATGGATTGGATTTCCTTATATAGAGCCAACATAAATTGTCATGAGAGGGAAATCACTCTCCTTATAGAGAATAGACCCCCAATTCTATACAAGTTCAAGGAGGATGACGAATATTATTTAGCTCTATCATCTCTAGCATGGATAATACTACCCTATGAGCTTGTGTATCTAGCTCAGATGATTGATTCTACAGAAGCAACCATCCTTACAGACATGCTTATTGTGAAGGAATTTGTTGAAGGGTTTCCCATGGAATTTTTTGGTCTTCCTCCTCGAAGAGATGTTGAATTCTCAATTGTCCTTATACCAGGGGAAATTCCATTATCCAAGAAGCTGTATAAAATGATTGTTGTGCAGCTTGAGGATCAGAAGAATCAATCACACGTGAATATATATAATGGGTTTATACACCCAAATACTTCACAATGGGGTGCACTAGTCCTCTTCTTCAAGAAGAAGGAAGTGTCAATGTGCTCTTGGATTGATTATCATGATCTCAACAATATCTTGATGATGAAAAATTATCCTCTTCCCTGAATTGATGACTTGTGAAATTACCTATGTAGATCAAAATACAACTCCAAGATGATTTTTTTTTGGGATATTACCCTGTAAGGGTGGAGATTGAGGATATCCTGAAGACTGCTTTTCCTCCAAGTAATTGGCCCTATGAATTCATAGTAATGCATTTCAGACTCATTAATGTTCTATAAAAATTTATAGACATGATGACTATCATCTTTAGAGATTACCTTGACAAATTTGTGGTAGTATTTATGTACAATATTCTCATATACTCCAAAACCATAGAGGATTGTTAGGATCATCATAGAATATATTAGGGACCTTGAAAAAGGAGAAGCTCTATGAAAAGTACATCTACTGTGAGTTCTGGTTGATGAAGTTCTAATTATTAGGTCTTATCATCACAATTAATGTGATATCTGTGGATCCCTCTAAGATAGCTGCAATAGGGGGATGGTCGAGGCCAACATTGGTGACAGATATCAGTAGTTTCTTGGGGTTATCACGATGTTATCTCCAATTTTTGATAAATTTATCATGATTGTAAAACCCTCTTACTAAGATAATTCGGAAAGGAATCAAGTTTTCAGGGAGTGATTAATTTGAAAAAATCTTCATTGAGTTGAAAAAGAGTCTTATCACTTTTCCCGCTCTCACATTATCCACCAGTGGATATCTTTTTTTTTGTATTTAGAGATGCTTAGAAGAAGGGCATGAGTTGTTTGGTGATACAAAATGACAATTTCATTGCCTATACATCAAGGTAATTGATAGTTCATCAGAAAGAATATTGTACACATGATCTGGAGTTTGCTGCGGTGATCTGAACTTTAAATTTTTTTAGGTATTACCTATTTGGGGAGAAGTGTGATGTATATATACACCACAAAAGCCTCAAATATAAATTCAAACAGAAAGATTTCAGTATTCACCAACAAAGATGGTTAGAGATGATCATAGACTATGACTACTCAATACCTTACAACCCTTGGAGTGTGAACAAGGTGGGAGATACTCTATGTAGAAAGGACCCAATGATTCTATAATTGATGGGAATTAAAAAAGACCCAATACTCATAGATTTGATGAAGACAGATATAGGAATCGTAATGAAGGAAACATCATTAATCATTTCACAAATGATTTCTCAACCGTATCTTCTGGAAAGGATAAAGGATTATCAGAAGGATAATGTGGGATTTTAGAAGAAGGTGAAAACTATTACAAAAGGTAATTCCTCATAGTTCAATGTCAATTAAGAATTAATTGTGAGATTTGGGACAAGACTATGTGTTCCATCGAATCTGGAGTTAATGAATGTACTTTTGGATGATGCACATAGTTCATATTTCTCCATTAACCCAAGAAAAAAAAATATGTAATGAGATATCATATAACATTATTGGTGAGATAACATGAAGAAGGAGATCGCTGAGTATACATTAAAGTTCCTTATATGTCAGCAAGTGAAGGAAAAGAGGAAAAAGTCTAGGGGGGACAATGTAACTATTACCCATACCAGCATGGAAATTAGAGAACATCACCATGGACTTTTTCATTAGATTTTCGATGACATCTAAAGAAAAAAATGCTATCTGGGTTGTTGTAGATCATCTTACAAAGACTGCACACTTCATTGCAATTTGGGATGATTACTTACTTGATCAAATGGCACATATATACATCAGAGACATGGCATGGTTGTATGGAGTACCATTATCTATTGTATCTGATCGATATCCAAGTTTCACCTCTATGTTTTGGAAGAGTCTCCAACATACTCAGGATACTGAGATGAACTTTATTATGGCTTATCATCCTCAAAATGATGTCCAATCTGATAGGACTATCCAAACACTTATGGAAATGTTGAGAGCGTTCTCAATGTACTTCAAAGTAGGATGGTGTCAAAATCTCCCTCTAGGGGAGTTATAGTAAAATAAAGGCTTCCACTCATCCATCCAAATGGATCCTTATGATGTCCTGTACGAGAAGTGATGCCGACCACTGGCATGTTGGGATGAAGTTGGGGAGAGAAAACACCTAGGACCAGAAATGGTCAAAGAAATGATGGAGAAGGTTAAGACAATCTAAGAGCACATTAAATCTGCTCAGAGTCGAAAAAATAGATATGTTGATATTCAACAATGATACCTAGAGTTTGATTTCATATACCTGGTATTCTTCTATATATCACCATGGAAGAGACTTATAAGATTTTGGAAGAAGGGAAAATATAGTCCTAGGTACATCAACCCTTTTGAGATCTTGATCGCTTTGGAGTAGTGTCCTATCAAGTAGAACTCCCACCAAACCTATCTAAATTATATGATGTAATCTATGTATCACTCTGGAATAAGTACATACCTAACCCATCACATGTACTCAATCTATAGGTGGTACCATTAGAGAATGACCTCTCTTATAATGAGAAGCTACTAAAGATCTTAGATCATATGGAAAACGTTATACGAAATAATTCAATTCCCCTCATCAAGGTGTTGTGGTGAAACCAAATGTTTGAATAAGCAACATGGTAATTGGAGGAAGTGATGTAGTAGGGTTATCCGCATATATTTTAGTGTAGGAAAAAGAAATTTTGATGGAGAAATTTCTTAAGCAGGTAATTTTGTAACGTCCCAATCTTTTATCATTGAAAATTTCCTAGGATCTCATTAAATTCCTTGTAAGGTAAAATGGTTTTTCACACTTCTTTGGTTTTTTGTTTTTGGATTTCAAATTACCGTTATGAATTGTGACCATTTCTAATATAGATGTTGAATAGTGATCACATGATTAGTATAACTATAGGGCTTTAACCAATCCAATTTATTCATACAAAAGAAGTTATGGCCCCATATAGTTGTCTTGCCCCGTACGTAGCACATTTGTCATAGCTCAGAAAGGAGGCAACGTCATTGGGCGTCCCTCTTGACCAAGCCCAAGTCAAACTTCTACATGTTTAGCTCGAGCAGAACCACCTACCGTAGAAGTGGAAGTTGATAGAGATCATAACCCAAGTGATGTTATCTAAGCCACCCCAAGATAGTTTCACCATCACACACCTTACCCATAGGTATTCTACGAGTGTTATTAGGGATTCTATAACCAGACCCTAGCACTAAGATTATGTACATTATTTATTTGTATATAATATACATTAATTTTAGTAGTGTTACTTTTTAAATAGTTTATAAATCAAAAATAGCATTTTTAGTTAATATTCAATTAAGAAATAAACTTTGATACATTAATTCATTTTTGTATTAAATTATATTTTAATGAAATATTTTTACAAAAAAACTTTTTATTAAATATAAATGATCTTACAATTTTTATGAAGACTATTGAAATTGTTATTATGGTTTGAAAGCAGTTTTTGTCAAAACCCATGAATTTTCGATAAATAACAGTCCTTATTTTAAAAGTTAGAATTCACATATTTAAAAAATTATTTAGATAAATTGAATATTATTTTTGAAATCATGACATAGAAATTACACAATGGTGAATTTTTCATTAATTTATTTGACATTCAATTTTTATGGTAAAAATTAAATACCGTTTAAATATATAATGTTTTTTACGACATCATAATTATAAAATACTGATGTTATAAAATTATATAAAAGAGTTGTTCGACCAGTATATGTTTTATTTTTACAATAAAGTGGTTTTTGATTTTTTTTATTAATTTTTGGATGCCTTAGTGGACCCTCAAATACTTTTAAAATATTTTTACTTTTTAAATTAATTCTATCGAGAATGTGACTCACCTCCACATATTCAAGCCTAACATTTTAAGATTTTCGGAAATTGGCCTTATAAAATAATTTTATCCACTCCCATTTTTCAAAAACTAATGGAAACCCCCATAGTTTGGTTTGTGGTTTCGATTAGTTTATTGTGTGGTGTCCCAAACCCAAATAATAAGGAATTCCCCCACATTTCCAATATAAACACACCCAAGCTCCCACTTCCTCTTCACTCAAATCCCTTAGAGCCTGACCAACCTCTACCCTCCTCTATCTATAATCCTCCCAAGGTGCCCGAGGCTCTCAAGAATCCTCTCTCAAACACATTCCAAGCCTTTGGGATCACACATCCATGTGATTCCTTCATTTTTCATTTTATCCAATTTTCTTAATATTGAAATTCCCTATTATTTTCAGTTTTAAATGTTGAGGTATGGTTTTAAACCTCCCCCATACTTCCCTATTTATGTTTTAATGATGATAGATCCCTTTATCTCTCATTAATTCTGTAACACCACAGGTAAATAGAGAATATGAAATTTTTATATTTATCCATATTTGTGAATAAAATATTAATATTACCATAAAGGGAACGCTATGCCTGATGGCGTACCCAATACGCAACAACGAGTTCCTTTGAAATCTTACGTTGCAGTCTAATAATAAAATAATTTTATTTTAAATGGTAGTTAACACCTAGTCGTTGTAATTAAGGATATGAACAGAACTAACTACAAAATTATTATATATGTTTTTCAAATATTTTTACTTTTTACAATAAATGTTAGAGGATTAAAAATGCGAATGAATCCAATTTTAAGTGTAAACATTCTAATATTCTTTAAAAGGTCGATTAACCGCCTTTTGATGGCGAACCTATTTTAAATCCACTTTTTGAATATTTTATGTGTTATATTTGAAAAAATAAAATTCTTCATTAGAATCGGGACATCAAAATTTACTTTGTGTAAATTTTTGGTATTTTTCTGATAAAGTTCATTTTGTAATGAATAGTTAGAAATGTTGTATTTTAATTCAAAACCTCTTTTTAATCTAATTTATTTATATGATTACATTATCTTTTGAATTGGTTTTAAAGTGAAATTAGAATATATTTTTACCATTTAATCCAATAGTGGTCGTTGGAATTATTTTCATCTTGAAACTGGACTTAAACTAGTGTCAATCTTTTGATACTTATTATTTCATAAAAACGCGTTATTTGCTCTGACAGCGGGAATTAATTATTGAATTAATTAATGCAACTTATATGTTTTTAATTTTTTAAAATATACATCATTTTTGAATTCAGAATATCAAATATAGCTTAAGGTGAATTTTTGTTATTTTTCTAGAAAACATCAATTTTTTATGAATAGTGAAACCACTAAGTGGTACTTAAAAAACTGATTTTTCGTTTAAATGAAATTTTACCACCTCTATGTTTTGAATTTCAAAAATCTGACATACATGGTTGTCATTAAGAAATAAAATGTGGTTCAATGGGATTAAAATAATTTTTTTGGTGAATAGTAACTTTTAAATTTTAATTGCGATTAGAGGTAATTAGTGTAGTTTAAGGTAAAAATAATGTTTTAATAATATGAAATGACCTATACACATGTCCTACCCTCATTGGATTAGTCCTGGAAGACCAAGACAATCCATGGGTCAACTTGGGGACCCCATGGAGCCACTTTGATGGAAAATGACATAAATACGTTTTTATTTAAAGTTAAAATTAAAATGTCACAAACATGTGCTGTTTTACTAAAACAATTTTTACATGGGGTTATATAAGTCATATCTTTGACTATAAATATTCGTTAGAAATATAAAAATATTTCCTACATCATTAATGTTTTTTATAATTTTTAGACATTAAATAAATTAATTTATTTATGACACCGTGATGATGTAGTGATTACCTCATAAATGAAGGATTTAAATAAAATGAGAAGATAGGGTGAAATCTAAGTCTTAAACTTGTCACAAACCTATTGGATGGGAGGATTTAGAAACCTTATCACCTTGTACTAGAAATATATCCTTCTGGGACCTTTTAAATCCGAAAATCATTTTATAATAAAGTAATATTTTATAACTTTCCAAAAGTGCTCCTCCTCTCCTCTAATAAAAGGCCCCCACCTCTACCACCTTACACACACCTCTCAAGCCTTTGGATCAGAAAAAACCTGCCCATATCATCACTCCACATCCCTATATTCATAATTGAAGCCCCACTTTGGGCAGAATCCTTTCCAAGGAAGCCTTTGAGCTCAAATCAAAGAGAGTTACCTGATTTAAAGGTAATGTCTTCCCTTGGGTTCTTTTGTTTTATTTTTATTCTCCAAACCCCTAAAACGTTTTTATTAATTTTTTTGTAACAACACCATTATCTCAAATATACTAGGATGTTTTTATAAGAAGGATTCGAGCTACAATTTCACACACCTCCGTCTAATTCTTAAAGAACATACTGTTTCTGTGGATGGAGAATTACTGCCTCACGAAACGATGATTGTTCAATATTATTTTAACACCTTCAAAGGTGGCCATTAAGATGTCACTATATTTATATATGTTATATAATATGTTTATTTTTTCCTTAATCTTCTGTATTGTTCATTTATGGCATACCTTTATGGTTTCCATTATGGGTAAACGCGATATCTTCATTTTAGGTAGTGCGGACTACCGCCCCCTCAAAGTGATTTGATTCGTTAATGCCTTATGTGGGATGTATAAAGGATGTAATTAATGGTATTACATATGATATTCTTCTAGAATTATAATATAACTTTATATCATTATTATTTAATTCCATTTAATACAAAAAAATAAATGAAAGTAGCGTTCATGCGTACGTACGGCTTATCGTCTCCCTGAACGGTACATTTGATTTCTTATCTCCAAATGTTATGTACTATTATAAGTACATATATATAATGTATATATATGTAATATATTACATCTAAATTATGTATATAAATCTGGAATTATAATATATATATATATATCTCATTCTGTTTTGATTCCATTAATATTACAAAAAAATGAAAGTAGCGTTCATGCGTACGTACGGCCTACCGTCTCCATGAACGGTGCTTTTAATTTTTTATCTCCAAATGCTATGGAATATTATAAAATGAATATAAACTACATATATATGATATTTAAAACATAAATAATATTCTGGATATGATTTACCTATCACTACATGGAAAATTCTTTTCAAACAAGTTCGATTTTTACTCATGTACCGAACATCGACAAAAACGTCTGATATGAACTCACTTTATTAACCAATTATTATAACATTATAATATGTGATATTTACTGAATAATAATATTTAAAGTAGGTCCTTATGAAATTATAAATTGACCAAATTTTATTATTCAGGAGATTAAAGAACGATCGAGTCATGTCGGACACGAGGTAAGGGATCCTACCCCTCTCTTTTTAAGTACACTCTTTTATGTCATTACTTTTAAGCTGATCTTCTTTATGATTGGGATGTTCTTTTATATTACTCCTACTTTAATTTTTTATGTTCATATGATGAGAGAACCTATTTTCTCTCATCAATCCATTTTGGAGGTTTTGAGTGGCGCCGTTAGGCTGCCGAATTTTTGTAAGAGATCTAAGCTCTCTCTTTCTTTTTGAGTACTCTCCATTATGTCACTTCTTTAAAATATCCTCTTTGTTATGATGGGGGATGTTCTTTTATATTCCTATTTCTGTAAATTTTATTTTTATATGATGAGAGACCCTATTAGATCTCATCAATCCATTTTTGGAAGTTTTATGTGGCGCTGTTAGGCTGCCGAGTTTTCGTAAGGGATTTTTCATCTCACTTTTAGTCTCGTGAGATTTAGGATACATTTACCACCATTTCCTTTGAGTGGTGTATGTACTTACCATTATTATACTCTTTTTGTAATATAATTTCATTTATGGGTACATACATATTCATTTTATGACCCTTCTTCAATGGGTTGTACGTTTCGAAAGTTACCTAAGTCGGTAAGGGAACCTTTCACCCTCCTCTTTTTAAAAGACTTATTTTGTTATGGCTTTTAATTCACATACTATTATGTTGGGATATGTTCTTCTATATCCTTATTGATGTAAATTTTATGTCCAAGTGATGAGATACCCTTTTTATCTCTCATCAACTCTTTTTCTGAATTTTGAAGTGACGCCGTTAGGCTGTCGAATTTTTGCAAGGGAACTTCTTAACCCAATTTTGATTCTTTGGGATAAACTTGTACTCCTTGAATATGTCATTATATAAATATGTGTGAATGTACTCTGATTTTTTTACACTTAATATCCCCTTATATTTGGTGTATTCATTTGTCCCACATAATTATGTAATTGATTTATCCTTAATCCAAGGATACCGTCTTTGTAAGGGACATCGTCTCAATATCCTTTCATTGAGGCGTATTTTGATTTATACACAAATTTATTTTATACGGTGTATAAAACCCTTTGAATTTTCATTTATTCCAAAGGAATATTTTTATATGAAGCGTTTTACTAAACGACAAAAAGTAATGGTTTTCTTGTCGTACGTATGCAGCGACAACGACTTCTCCACCGCCTTGACCATTATTTGAGTTTCGGCTTCCTCTACAAGCCATAAATTTTTTTTTGTATGAAAAATAAACACCATGTTTTACTATTCTTTTTGGTATTGAAAATGGTTTTCATAATGTTTTTATATCAATCTGTTTTATTGATATCTTGTGATTGAAAAGTGGAAATGTTATGTTTCCTTTATACATGTTTTATGTGATACGATTATGTTATGGTTCTTAGGCATTATTATGAAGACGGGTGGTTCCGTGTTAAACTAAGGGTGGGTGATCCCGATATAGCTCTACAATGCATTAGGTAACGTGAAGGAGTTAAACTTTAAGGTTTATCCGAAGATATTTAGGGAATATACTGTGATGGGTATTCCAAACGTAACCAAGAGGGTTACTCCATACGTAAGAATGTTATGAATGCCTCAAGTTACCTTTATGCCTTATGATTTGTATGATTTATTCATGATTTGATGAGGTATGTTAAAATTCATATGTTTTATGAGTAAAGTATGTTTTCATACATGGACTAAAGTTTTCTTTTCATACTTTTATATCCCTTACTGAGATTTTTATGCTCATCCCATGTTTTTGAAATTTTTTTCACATGTCAAGGGAAAGGTGCATGATTTGATGATAGTGTCAAGTAAGTGTCAAGAAATAATCCATGTTTTATTTTAAATATGTTTCCGTTGATGGGAAAAAACGAATTCTATCTTTTATGTAACCCATTCCTTTAAATGTGTAATGTAATTCACGATTTATGATCTAATTATCTAAAACTCTAAACCTGAAAATATCCTCAATGTAAATTATTCATTTAATTCAATATTAAGTAAGGTTTAAGGTCGGGGCCTTATAGTTGGTATCAGAGGTCGGTTTAGATAACCTTAGTGGTTAGGGTATTCTCTAAGAATAAGTGACATTACCATAATGGTTAGGATTTCAGAAAGAGTACTAGTTTTAGATAAAGTGAATGAGTAAGTATATCTTAGTTTTTATCTTCTTTATTAGTACATGATAATTTTGTTTATATACACACACTGACATTTCTGTTTTTAGTAAATGGATGGATCTAGCAGGCACCAAAGTGACAATGGGTTTGAAGGAAACTATGGTGGTTCTCTGATTAAGAGACTAGATGAAATGGAGGATTCAATGAGGAATCTCATGGTTGTTCTAAACCAACTATCAAGGAGTCATGATCAACCACTTGAACCTTGGTGAGTTATCTAATGAATCATGTAAGAGATGACCAAATCGATGTGGAAGTTCAGGTAATAATTATAAAGTTAACCATTTGGGTTTATATGATCCTTACTTTTGAGGTAATTATGGGTTACTATAAGTTATGATGGAAAATGAAAGGCATGAGATAAAATTGAGGTTAAAATATGTAATGGTTATTTTTTAAGATTATATCTTGTTTTGGGGAATGTTTTAAGAAATATATAGTTTTGGAAAAAGGACAACACGCAGACCGTGTGAGAACCTGTCACGTCGGACAAAGCTACGGAAATCGAACCCACAACCAAAGTGCGACTGGTATTTATCGCCTACCACTGGACTACGTGAGGTCCCTGGTTAGTTTGACTAATTCTTTTTAGTTATATGATTTTAGGAATCAATATTAAGATTATTTTGGGTTATCTATGGAAATGATTAAACTATCATGGAGGATATGTGATTAGGTTAATTACTTATCAATATGAGAATTTAAGAGCAACTGATGTTATTTGGAGATAAAAGTTAATTTGTACACTGGAAGACTATGTGATTGAATCCTTCAAATATTTGGGTTTAAATCTTAGTTTGGTTTACTTTGAAGAATTTTATGGACCACTGTTTATCGAATGGTCTTTGTTGAACCTTGGGATTTTTTTGGACAAATATTGGAGATTAAGAATAGATTTTCTTTTTATAAAGGATTATACTTTTGTGGATTATTTGATCTCATACTAACAATTTTTGGTTTGGTTTTTGTCTAATGACATGGGAAATATATAGTTCTATTTTGTGGATTAGGTGATTCTCAAGAAGTTGATTATATTACCCGTAATACGAACAAGTCTTCCTAAATACTCGTCTTTTGTAGAAAATATGAGTTTGATTAAGGAATATAGTAAAAGTTGAAAGTCTATGTGACATGTAAGTATGTTTCATTATGAATTAGTTAAGCTCAAAATTAAATTCCTCAATGAAGAGTAACTTAAAACAAAAATGTTGTCTATTATCTTTTCCTACTGGGGAATTGAATACCGTTTAACCCATCACAAGTTTGTGATTTTTTTATGGTTAACTTTCTCCTAGACATGTTTACTATCACTCTCCCTCAGAACATGACCCTTTGTTTTTTCCTCCATATCCATGTTTTCCTATATGGAATCCTCGTATGGGTTAACTCTATGGACCTCTGTACTTCTCTTTATTTCTTTGAAAGTGATTGTTTTACCGACTCTTCTTCCGATGTGGGACTTTCAATGATGTTTCTGAGCCCAATTTTAAAATTGTGAGGATGCAATTCACAAAAGGGGGGAAGGATGTAACACCCCAGGTAAATAGAGAATATGACATTTTTATATATATCCATATTTGTTAATAGAATATTAATATTACAATAAAGGGAATTCTATGCTTGATGGCGTACCCAATACGCAACAATGAGTTCCTTTGAAATCTTACGTTGCACTCTAATAATAAAATAATTTTATTTTAAATGGTAGTCAACACCTAGTCGTTGTAATGAAGGGAATGAACAGAACTAACTAAAAAATGATTATATATGTTTGTCCAATATTTTCACTTTTTACAATAAATGTTAGTGGATTAAAAATGCGAATGAATCCAATTTTAAGCGTAAACATTCTAATATTCTTTAAAAGGTCGATTATCCGCCTTTTGATTGAGAACTTCTTTTAAATCCACTTTTTGAAAATTTTATGTGTTATATTTGACAAAATAAAATTCTTCTTTAGAATCAGGACATCAAAATTTACTTTTTGTAAATTTTTGGTATTTTACCAATAAAGTTCATTTTTTAATGAATAGTGAAAAATGTTCTCTTTTAATTCAAAACCTATTTTTAATATAATTTATTTATATGATTAGATTATCTTTTGAATTGGTTTTAAAGTGAAATTAGAATATATTTTTACCATTTAATCCAATAGTGGTCATTGGATTTAATTTTATCTTGAAATTGGACTTAAACTAGTGTCAATCTTTTGATACTTATTGTTTCATAAAAACACGCTATTTTCTCTGACAATGGGAATTAATTATTGAAATAATTAATGTAAATTATATGTTTTGAATTTTTTTAAATAGACATCATTTTTGAATTTGGAATATCAAATATGGTTTAGGGTGAATTTTTGGTATTTTTCTGGAAAACTTCAATTTTTGATGAATAGTGAAACTACTAAGTGGTACTTAAAAAACTGACTTTTTGTTTAAATGAAATTTTACCACCTCTATATTTTGAATTTCAAAAATCTGATATACATGGTTTTCATTAATAAGTAAAATCTGGTTCAATGGGATTAAAATAATTTTTTTGGTGAATAGTAACTTTTAAGTTTTAATCGCGATTAGAGGTAATTAGTGTAGTTTAAGGTAAAAATAACGTTTTAATAATATGAAATGACATAGACACATGTACTACCCTCATTGGATGATTCATGGCCGACCACGACAATCCATGGGTCATATTGGGGACCCCATGGAGCCACATTGGTTGGAAAATGACATAAATACCTTTTTATTTATAGTTAAAATTAAAATGTCACAAACATGTGTTTTTTTACTAAAAAATTTTTTACATGGGGTTATATATGTCATATATTTGAATATAAATATTAGTTAGAAAGCTAAAAATATTTCCTACATCATGAATTTTTTTTAGACATTATATAAATTAATTTATTTATGACACCGTGATGATGCAGTGATTTCCTCATAAATGAACGATTTAAATAAAATGAGAAGATATGGTGAAATATAAGTCTTAAACTTGTCACAAACCTATTGGATGGGTGGATTTCGAAACCTTATCACCTTATACTAGAAATATATCCTTTTGGGAGATTTTAAATTCTAAAATCATTTTATAATAAAGTAATATTTTATAACTTTCCAAGAGTGCCCCTCCTCTCCTCTTATAAAAGTCCCCCACCTCTACCTCCTTACACAAACCTCTAAAGTCTTTGTCCCGGCCAACCCCTGCCCATATCATCTCTCCACATCCCTCTCTTCATCATTGAAGCCTCACTTTGGGCAGAATCCTTTCCAAGGAAGCCTTTGAGCTCAAATCAAAGAGAGTTACCGGATTTAAAGGTAATGTCTTCCCTTGTGTTCTTTTGTTTTATTTTTCTTCTCCAAACCCCTAAAATATTTTTATTACTTTTTTTTGTAACAAGAACAGTATCTTAAATATACTACTATGTTGTTATAATAAGTATTATAGCTACACTTTCACACACCTCTGTCTAATGGTTAAATAACATACTGTTTCTATGGATGGCGAATTACTGCCTCACGAAACAATGATTGTTCAATATTATTTTAACACCTTCAAAGGTGGCCATTAATATGCCACTATATTTATATATGATATATAATATGTTTATGTTTTCTTTAATCTTCTGTATTTTTCATTTATTTCATACTTTTATGGTTTCTATTATGGGTTAACGCGATATCTTCATTTTAGGAAGTGCGGACTACCGCCCCCTCAAAGTGATTTGATTCCTTAATGCCATATGTGGGATGTATAAAGGATGGAATTAATGGTATTAAAAATGATATCATACTGGAATTATAATGTAACATTATATAATTATTATTTAATTCCATTTAATATAACAATAAAAGAAATGAAAGTAGCGTTCATGCGTACGTACGGCTTACCGTCTCCATGAACGGTACATTTCATTTCTTATCTCCAAATGTTATTTAATATTATAAGTACATATATATAATAGATATATATGTAATATATTAAATCTAAATGATGTATATCATTCTATAATTATAATATATATATATCTCATTTTGTTTTTATTCCATTAATATGACAAAAAAATGAAAGTAGCCCTCATGCGTACGTACGACCTACCGTCTCCATGAACGGTGCTTTTAAATTTTTATCTTCAAATGCTATGGAATAGTATAAAAGGAATATATAATGGATATATATGATATTTAAAACATCAATACAATCGGGGATATGATGTACCTATAACTACATGGAAAATTCATTTCTAACAAGTTCATTTTTTACTCATGTACCGAACATCGACAAAAACGTCTGATATGAACGCACTTTATTAACCAACTATTACAACCTTATAATATGTGATATTAATAGAATATGAATATTTAAAGTAGGTCCTTAAGAAATTATAAAATGACCAAATTTTATTATTCAGGAGATTAAAGAACGATCGAGTCATGTCGGACACGAGGTAAGGGATCCTACCCCTCTATTTCTTTTTAAGTACACTCTTTTATGTCATTACTTTTAAGCTCATATTTATTATGATTGGGATGTTATTTTATATTAATCCTACTGTAATTTTTATGTTCATATGATGAGAGACCCTATTTTCTCTCAGAAATCAATTTTGGAAGATTTGAGTGGCGCCGTTAGGCTGCCGAATTTTCGTAAGAGATCTAACCTCTCTCTTTCTTTTTAAGTACTCTCCTTTATGTCCCTTCTTTTAAAGATACACTTTGTTATGATGGGGGATGTTCTTTTATGTTCCGCTTTCTGTACTTTTTATTTTAATATGATGAGAGACCCTATTCGATCTCATCAATCCATTTTTGTAAGTTTTAAGTGCCGCCGTTAGGCAGCCGGGTTTTCGTAAGGGATTTTTCATCTCACTTTTAGTCCCGTGAGATTTATGCTACATTTTCCACCATTTCCATTGAGTGGTGTATTTACTTCCCATTATTATACTCTTTTTTTAATATAATTTCATTTATGGGTATTTACAAATTCATTGTATGACCCTTCTTCAATGGGGTGTACGTTTCGAAAGTTACCCAAGTCGGTAAGGGAACCTTTCACCCTCCTCTTTTTAAAAGACTTCTTTTGTTATGTCTTTTAATTCACATACTATTATGCAGGGATATGTTCCTCTATATCCTTATTGATGTAAATTTTATGTCCAAGTAATGAGATACCCTTTTTATCTCTAATCAACACTTTTTCTGAATTTTGAAGTGACGTCGTTAGGTTGTCGAATATTTGCAAGGGAACTTCTTAACACAATTTTGATTCTTTGGGATAAACTTGTACTCCTTGAATATGTAGTTATATGAATATGTGTGAATGTCCTCTGATTTTTTTACACTTAATATCCACTTATATTTGGTGTATTCTTTTGTCACACATAATTATGTAATTGATTTATCCTTAATCCAAGGATACAGTATTTGTAAGGGACATCGTCTCAATCTCCTTTTATTGAGGCATATTTTGTTTTATACAAAAATTTCTTTTATACGGTGTATAAAACCCTTTTACCTTTCATTTATTCAAAAGGAATATTTTTTATATGAATAGTTTTACTAAACGACAAAAAGGAATGTTTTTCTTGTCGTACGTATGCGGCGACAAAGACTTCTCCACCGCCGTGACCATTATTTGAGTTTCAGCTTCCTCTATAAGCCATAACATTTTTTTGAATGAAAAATAAATACCATGTTTTACTCTTCTTTTTGGTATTGAAAATGGTTTTAATAATGTTTTTTATATCAATGTGTTTTATTGATATCTTGTTATTGAAAAGTGGAAATGTTATGTTTCCTTTATACATGTTTTATGTGATACGATTATGTTATGGTTCTTGGGCATTATTATGAAGACGGGTCGTTCCGTGTTAAACTAAGGGTGGGTGAGCCCGATATATCTCTCCAATGCATTGGGTAACGCTAAGGAGTTTAATGTTAAGGGTTCTCTGAAGAGATTTAGTTAATATACTATGATGAGTTTTCCAGAAGTAACCAGGAGTGTTACTCCCTACGTAAGAAAGTTATGAATGCCTCAAGTTACCTTTATGAATTATTATTTCTATTATTTATTCATGATTTGATGAGGAATGTTAAAATGATTATGTTATATGAGTAATGTATGATTTCATACATGGACTAATGTTTTCTTTTCAAACTTTTATATCCCTTACTGAGCTTTTTATGCTCATCCCATGTTTTTTGAAATTTTTTTCACAGGTCAAGGGAAAGGTTCATGATATGATGATAGTGTCAAGGAAGTGTCAAGAAAGAATCCATGTTTTATTTTAAATATGATTTCGTTGATGGGAAAAAACGAATTCTATCTTTTATGTAACCCCTTCGTTTAAATATGGAATGTAATTCATGATTTGTGATCTAATTCTCTAAAACTCTATACATGAAAAGATACTCAATCTGAATTATTAATTTAATTCAATATTTTGTAAGGTTTAAGGTCGGGGCCTTATAAATTCCCCCCATGTACTCGTGTTACCATGACAAAATTGCATAAGGAATTTCTCTCTCCTCATTTACATTAAAACCATTCTTTGGTAATATGAACCTACAATTACATTACTTTTGTTGGGACATATATTTTTATTACCCAATTACTATCCATTTCATGTACATAAGATGAGACACCCCTTTCTCTCTCATCAACCACTTTGATGAGTTCTTATTTCAGTCCATTATAAGACAGAAATTACCCTACGATTTTCCTACCCAATGTCATTGTGTCGTGAATACCATGCACATTTCTCTATCATGGGTATTCAACTTTGTGCATGTTTGCATATTTTTTATAGATTTTCATTTATTAATTGCACATTAATTTTTTTTGGAATAAATTATGATCTTTAATGATGCCAAGTTGTCTTATCCATGTGGCACACTTATGCATTAAATAAAATGTTTACGAAGTGTGTGCCCTGATAGAGCTTCAATGCTTTGGGTAAAGAATAGTATCGTGATAGGTCAAGTGAAATAATGGTATACTAATGAAAATTAAAGTGAAATAAGGGTTACTCATGCTCTATGTTCAATGATCCTTGGATCATGCTAAAACCATGTTAAGTTTGGTGTCCACATTTCCATGTTATGATAATCATGCTATATCATGTCTTTATGTTCATGTTTCTTTTATGCTCCATTTTGTTTAAAGTTTTATATTGTTATGTAATGTTCCAAATATCCATAGAAACTAGACCTCTCGGTATTCTAGGTTGTATCTGGTGAAATTTTTATGTAATAAATCTTGATTAAGTGTTTAATGAAAATCAGGGTTGTTGTAAATTACCCCCTAAAACCTTAAATAAAAAAATATGGTTTATGGAAAATGATTGATCAATGTGGAATGAATTAATATAACAGATGTAGAATTTTAGAGATACTTAACATGAAATAATCCACTAGGATATAAGGAGAAAGACATTTATAATTATAGGATAGGGATGGGAACCCCCATTAGAAAGGATCCTGGTCCGTTTGAGAAAGAGTGGGTGAGAATACTTGGTTGGAAACATAATAAAGAAGAGGGAAAAAGAGTAAATTAAATTTTTATTAAACCTTAGTAGGAATCATGGTTTTTCAACACAGTTATCCAAAACAATCACCTATCATGTGCAGGGAACTTCCTAGACAAACATTTACCCACATAGTCACCCTTGGATACCACTTAGTTGGGAAAATCATGCTGCAACCATGCAAAATGGCACTATGAACACCCAGATCCAAATTTCTCTCGTGATACATGGTTTATTAAATTATATCAAAGTCATGTGATGTATTAAACTCTCTCTAGAAGTCTAGGATGGTTTCTCCAAATATTTTCCATGTATAGACTTAATAATTTTCCGCATTTGATGACAAACCGTTCATAAAATTAAATGAACTAAAAAGAAAAATGAGGATGGGTAGTTACACTATCTCCAATAACCCATTTTTGAAAACCATTAAAACTAGGAAAATTAAAAAAGTTCAATGTTTCTGGCTGAAACACCATGTAAATTTTAATTAACTTCAAACTCATGAAACCACAATAAATAAAATATATAATTTCATGGTTAGTTCAACAAATATATCAACCCTGAAACATTTTTCCCCCCGTAAATTCTCCTATCTAAATAAAATTCATTAAAAAATAGATTCTAAAATAATTCTCAATAATAATAATGGCATATTAAAGACGACATGAATCCTAAAACATAACCAAAAATCCTCATGGAAAAACCAATCACTGTAAATATCTAAAGAAATAGAGATTTACCATCGGTCTCCCCACTATTTATAAATGAAAAAAATAGGGTGGATCAATCAGAAACCTATTTCGACAAAATAAGATAATTTCATTGATCAAACAAGGTAACAAAATATCTAAAGGGAATCACAAAACACTACCAACCAATTCCTTCCACAAAAAACCTATTCAAAACCACAATGAGGAAACCATTTTAAGATACCATCCATAGGAAAAAAAACCTGATAACTAATCCATAACATCCATAGAAGGAACCAAACAAGGAGATCATGGATTTATAAGAATCAATAGGGCTCTAACCTAAGGGTAAAATTCAATATGTAATAGTTTGTAGACAAAATTTTTAACTAATACTATCTCATGGAGATTTTGGCATAAAATATATCCCAATGTTATCCTTGGATCCACTAAAAAAATATACCCTCAAGTACCCCTATATACAACCGGTTTCATCCCATGATGGAACTAGAAACCAAATCCTTCCAAATATCTACACCTCTCAAGGTACAAAATCAAAAATAAACAAGAAAAAATAAATGCAAAATAATCAAATAGAGCACCACTCATCATGGGAAACAAAATAAGACCTATAGAAACACTTGGCCAATGACTCCTCATGTCAAGGAATATCTAAACATAATGTTAATAAATCTCAAATAGACCATCATTCAAAATAGATTCAACCAAAACCCATAATGGTTATAATGAATGATGTAAACTCATCCATCAAACCTCAAATTATTCCATTCATATATATTGAAACATTATTAACCTAATCTCACACAAGAGTCTCCTGGACAAACCAATATTCATTTTTCCATCCATTTATCCATGTTTCACTGGTTTGAACCACTATAACAAACATGCTCTGAAGAACCCACTAAATAATCATTGTCATAGATTAATCTAAAACACATCCCCATAAAACTGAGTATACACATGTTTCTCCATTTTAAGCCTAGAGAGTTTTAAATAGTGGGAGGAAAATCCCCTAAGATTAAAAATATACTTACACATTATACCTTTAATGGGTAAATTCATTAAATAATGAAATACATGGACCCTCACATAGTCATTTCCATAAAATCATACCACAATGTTCCAAAACAAATAATTGAAAAACAAAAAAAAATCCATTTTAAAAAAATTGTATAACCCTTTTTAAAACTAGCGAACATTAACAAATATCCAAAAATAAAAATTTGAAAACCAAAAGACAATAAAAATTTGGACATTTTTATTCAATGAAAAAACAAAACCATTCTAAAATTAAAACAAAAATACCTTACGTAACTTGGTCATTTTTAAAACATTTTTAAAATTGATTTTAAAACAAGCACCATCTTATTTTTAAAACCAAAACAATATTTTATAGTTAAAATTGAATCACACACGTTCAATTTGAAAATTTTCAAAAATCAATTTCTATTTAAAAACTACCCCAAGGGAAAAAATAAAATTTAGAAATATAAGTATTCCCATAAAATATAAACCAATTATTTAAAGAATAGCTTTCACTTCATTATAAAATCGATCACACTAAAAAGAACTCTCCAAATTCAAAATTCAACTAATATATTTAAATAATTTCATGAAATAAATATCTATTGAAAAATGATCCATAAGTCCTTGTAGAAAAAATAGAGAAATTTTTATTGTGAATTATATTTTTCACTCAAACAAAAAACAATTCCACCCCACCTAAACAATAGATTAAAAAATTATAACAGAAGTCTGAAAAGAAATAAGAACCAGAAAACATATCACAAGACCAACCATGAATCACTTCCCATTACCAAAACACCATATACAATCAATGAGTCTTGGTATCTAAATATAAATACTACAATGATGTAGAAACATACCTGACCAATCCACATCATTGATGGATAGATGCTAATCATACAGGGGTACCAAAATTGTGCCCATAATCATGTTTTTGGTTTTCAAATGGTTTAAGGCCATATAAAATAAAAACACGTTGGGACATAATTCTTCTGCACCATCCTAAAACATAATGTACACCCCCAAGGAAACTAAATCCATAATGATGTGGGTCAAAATAGCCCTACCAAAGTAGTAAAACCATAATAAAATTATATCATTAAATAGAGTATCAAAATCAATGATAAAATCATAATTTCCCATGGATACATGAATATCAAGGAAAGGAAGAGGTTATGATAGTATTTTCAACCTACCTGTTGAGCCCTAACAACATTATCTCTGAACTACCAACACCCCAAATTACAAGAGGGAATTCAAAAACTTATGTCCCAATGAGAACCTAGGAAATGATACTTTTTAATGAACTAACCTGTGGGTTATATCTAACCCATCTACTAACAAGGATAACCATATTGACCAAAGGAAATTACCTATCCCCATATTCCAGCAAGAAGTGTCTGGGTATCATCGAACGAACCCTCTATTGGATTTTTACCTTGTATGAAAATAAAAAATAATAAGTGAAAATAAAAAATGATTAACATACTAATAGAGATAAAGATAACTAAATATTAAAATAGGATAAAATTGATATAGAAATAAAATAACAATGAAAAAATATACAAATTAGAAAGATCATAAAACACAATGGGAATAATTCCCTAAAAATTAAATTGAATGTAAATCCCTAAACCATCTCTAGTGAGACACTACATGACACATGTTTACTATTCAATCATACATCCCTCCCAAAAGATCCAAATGCAGCAAAAAATATAGAAAACTATAAATCAATAAAAAAATTACTATGACCTAAAATCATAGTAGGTCACCATAACCAATTGAATATAAGAAATAAATTTCATGTTACATCCTTATACAGATATCTTGAAATACAATGGAAAAGTAAAAATTTATTATAATGATTTAAAAAGGAACAAAAAAACTTCAAAAGTTTATCAAAACCCTTTATCATGATTTTAATTGCATGTAAAAATCATGTGGAATTTTTGTTAAAAACATTGCTCAATATCTCTTGTCCATAACACCATTTAAAAGTCCCACATTAAAATATTCTATAAACACCCCTTTATAAATTTATATTTCCAACACTAAATAGGTTTCTAATATTCAAATGGTTTCCCAAAACATTTTTGAAAACTAAAAAGTCGTTAAAACTATGCAAGATGGAAAAAACCCATGTTTTTAAAACAACCGCAAATTTGATTTTCTAATAATAAATTATTTTCAATTTCTCACTGGAAAACACTTTTGAAACACATGTAAAATATAATTTAAAAGTACTGTAATTCCCAAAATTTCTTTTCCCTCCATTAAAAAAATTTCATAGTCCCTTTTAATGAATTTTAATAGAATCCCACATAAATAGGGATGAAATCACACAGTTATGAACCACTCTAATAAGACATACAACAAGTGAAAATTACCAAATTTTCATATATTCCAATAAAATGAAAAATATGGTATACAATTGATATGTATTGATAAATCACAAAAAATGGTCTGAAATATTCATAGTGTCATGGTCATTATCACTAAGCTCTAATAAAAATGACCTAAACTAGAACTATAAACCTTGGAAAATACAAATAAATTTATCACACTCTAGGAAGAACCATTGAAATAGATGAAGACAGTGTCCCTAGAACACCGTTGCTTATAATATCATGGATTTTGATATACCTGAAATTCCTTACTCAATAATATCAATAATTTTAATGTTCTAGGTATTCCTTTACCCATGAGATCATATAAAACTAAATTTATTGCACAATTCCATGCTACTCCATCCTGTATAACTATCTCAAATTTTCCAAGAAATGATCCCCTATTAATCAAACTATCTCCACTAGGATTTTTCATTTACACAGGTCACCTATTGAATTTCTAGGATTACTATGATGATTCAAAATAGTTATAAGGACAGACAAACATTCCTTGACTAATTGATAAAATATTTGAAAATAACATACACATCACCTCTAACCCTCATGATGTGAATCCTCATATATCAAAACACAAGAAGAATATATAATGAAATAAGAATAATTATCCCCCAAGGGATCACAATCCACAAAACATATAAGAATTACAAGTAGATTATGTGGGGGAAAATACATTATAATATATAGAAGATGTTTGAGTCTCCAAACTATTTATGTATCATAGATTATTTTGGTGAGGATATCCTTGACCATATCACTCTAAAAAATAGTAAGTATAATTCCAAATATATTTCCCATACTTCCTGTATTATAATCACCTAATCCATGATTAGTTCCAATATTACTATTGTGGCTCTACCAATTTTTTTCTCACACCCTTGAGTCCCCGTTGAGTTTCTCTCATAATTACCACAATGATATGGATTGAATGGGGACTTGGTTGTCCAAAAAATATCCATTATCTTCTTAATTTAATTTGGGTAATGTAATTTATATTCTTATAATTCTAAATCCCAGTCAAATAATCCAAACTATCGAAGGATTTTCTTAAAAGATACATACAGATAATATCTTGTAGTATTATCCGACCAACTATCACCTTTGGATCCAATGGAAGGAGAAAGTAAACGTGTATTTTTTTGACACCCCTAGACATTAATATTTTTCATCATTATAAATAAACTCAATCTCTTAAATATCTTGTGATTCACACAACACAAGGTTTAAAAAAACATGATTCTCAATTTAAATATTTATTAAACATGAACCATAAATCTGTCGTAAAATTGAAGTGTACGATTAGAAATAACTAAATTATGAAAAACATATAGTTTACACATGTTTATTGATTATCTATTGATTATAAATAAATATAATCATCATTTTAAATTAAATAAAACTTCTTTTTGAAAAAATATATTTATTTTAAATTAAAATGTTTCATCACTTCTTGCACACTAACGACAAAAATACATAAACATACAGAATTGTTTTAAAAAACTAATTTCAATTTTGAACTAATATTATAAAAATTAACTTAGTTTGAATTATTTTTTTTTTGAAAATTTTAATTTATCAATGAATAGTGAAAATAGTTATTATTATCGAAAAGTCCTGTTTCGTTTAAATTATTTAAAATGTAAAATTATATTATAATATAATTTTCAATTAAAATTAGTTCAATAACATTGTAATCAATAAAATTTATTTTTTATTAATCAAATTAAAATTTAATTTTTATATTAAAATCGTCTTATACTTATGAGATTTTTCTCTTGGGAACCCCGCTTTTTCATCATGTTAGTTTTTATAATTTAAAATTAAATTCATCCAATCCTATGAGTTTTATTTTTTAAAATAGATTCCGTATTTTTAATCTTCATAATTATTTTTATATAATAGTTTCAATATAATTTACTATGATAATGAATATAAAAAGTATTACAAATTAATTGTTGTGGTTAAGAGAAAAATAGCATTACTTAGGGTTAAATTAAAAAGGTATGAGTTAAAAATGATCAAAAAACATTCCCAAAATTAATTTGATAGACATATGTAGACATAATAAAATATAGTAGTATATAATTTAATATTTTTTGGATTTATTAAATATAAACACAAGTTTATAATTTCTTATTTTCAAAATATTCTATGTGTGTCCTCTCCCCGACTTAAAAAAGCCACCCACTCTGTTCCCATATCCAAAATTTAGAAAACTTCTTCCAACACATACCAAAATTAATTCTATAATTTCCTAGAAACATTATATATACATTTTGTTATCAAAATGTCATTGTAGGAAGGCATTGGTGAAAATCTAATAGGGTTATCTGAAGAAGATGTAACATTTTTAAACAATCATTTTTATTTTATTTTTTCATCCACCTCCTTAAAATAATATTAAATCATGATGGTATAGTTAAAAAAATATACACAATATTTTTATATATTATTATGTTAATTTCATAACCTATATTTATCTTCTCTTCCGTAAAATTGGAAATACAGCCATCGATCGTGTGTTAAGTGAACTGATTCATTGCGAACTGATGGAAATCATTTTACATCAACACCAATCACAGTCGGACATATTGTTTTTTAATTTAAAAATATATAATATATATGATTTGATTATACTTAGTTATTTATAATATCTAATAAACCTTATTACATTTAATTCTAACTAAATTACACTTATATCACTCAAGTGTACGACTGACGAACGCATCACGAAGCAATGTGAGTTTTATTTCACATAATCATCACATAAAAGGTATTAAGGGAAGAGATATATTGAGAATTAAATATGCCAGCCTAACTAGTATAAAAAAAGGTTTCAAAAAATTGTAAAATTAGTATGAGAAGGGTATCCTGTTAATAAAAGACAATTTTTATATTGAATGTATAAAATAATGTGGAAAATGTATTTTGGAAATTGGAAGACATACCACATAAAGATGGAACATGAATGGAAAAGGGAAGTGTAAATTTCCCTTACCTTAAAGAGTCAATCCTAAAACGTGAGGATTGGGCTATGAGGACATTGGGATATAGTGGTAGGACTCGTTATGATGTAACAAAACCATATACTCATTGATGATGGATTGTTAGTTAATTTAAGTGGTTAAATGGGAGGTTATTTATAGAAAAATGGGATGATTTATTAATAAATGTTTTTCAAATATAGGACTTGGAAACATAGGTTGTGGGAAATTAAAAACCATGGGTTTGACCATGGTATTTTCCAATGATTTTTGATACTTGGGTCATATTGTATATTTTTTTAATTCATAGTAGTATATAATAATTTTATATTTCTTGTTTTCATGTAAATGTAATGTTTCAAAAAAAATATAATGCTTTTAATGTTAAGGTTTCTATTTTAGACTTTGGAAAGTAAATTATTTGATTGGAAATTAATAAACATCAATTAAAATATTTTAAATTAATAAAATAATATATTCTAGGATTCAGATTATGCTGAATTGGATACTACATCATTATTACATAATTATAAATTCATTAATCATAATGAAAAAATCAAACTGTATTTTTACTATTCATGAAAAAATAATATATTCGAGAAAATTATAATAAATTTTCCTTAACCGAATTTTTACATGATCATTTCAAAAATGATTTTTATTTATTTTTTAAAAACTCTACAAATATGTGAATTATATCTTTTTATTAAAAAAATAATTATTTATTAAAAATAATAGAGGATTGAATGTACATTGTAAAATTTTTGACACTTGAAATAAAAAAAAATTTATATTTTCATTTATATTTAAATTAGTGTTTTTTTACATATCTTTTAATTAAAATAAGTATTATTCATAATATAAAAGTTTATTATAAATATTTATATCATTTTTTGAAAGCACAATTTTTTTTGTAAAAATAAATTTATCAAATTCTATCACAATTTTATTAAGAAAAACAATTCATAAAATTGAATTGATTGAATTAAAGATTAATTTATACCATGATATTACACTTTAAGTGACTATGTACTCGAAACATAACCCATTATAAAACCTGAATATCATCTAAGATTATGGTTTGTGGTCGAGATAGATTCATAGGTAAACTCAACTAACATCTCCTGAGTGGAAAATTCCACTAAATCGAACATCTCTCATATTTTATTTCACTATAGCTTCACCTGTTGAAGATGAGCTTTTTCTCAGTCTAGAGCGAATCCTAGTGATTCTACATCCCTCCCAAGCTCTGGAAAATGGGCTTCCTATGGAATGAATCTAATAGTTGAGGCCATCATTCTTTCTTTTTTCATTATATTTTCTTTACCATTTCTACTTATAAACACTAATTATAACATTAAAAATATTATCAAGAGTATATTTTCCAATGACCATATTGAACAATGGCCATAATTTACTGACCGTCATATAATGGTCAAAACCCAATGAACACATTTCCCTTTATACTCAGTTCATTATTAAAAAGGCATCGTCTTTTTGCATACTTAAATAATTTGACCCACATTTCTTGAGGAAATAATTATCATTCAAAATGTATAGCTCTTTACAGTCTTCCCCTTAATATATTTCATCTTCAAAATTTCAACTTGTTCTGTTAGTTGATAAAAGTTTTGGGTACTTCTATCTCATTCTCTGTCGAGTTTCCCAATTTTATTCTTTATATGTATAGTCCTCCACGACACATTGATGAGGTGGTTAGTCTTGTTTCATAGAAATGATTCATTACATTCCATGATCTTACCTTATTGTTTCTCATAAGAGAGGTTTGGTTTCCGTTGTACAACCTCAAAATTCAGTACATGTAAAGGGTCCATTGTGTAATTATTTAAGATATATTCATCAAATAGTTCATGAACATGAGCTGTATTTGGTTGAAGTTAAAGCTGATAGGACACCTCTCCTTTGCGATCAAAGATTTCACAAGGGCCAATGTACTGGAGGATAGGATTCCCTTTCATCCCAACCAGTATGACCTCTTCCAAGTTGATATTGAAAGAAAAACATTATAACCAACATCAAACTCAAAGTACCATTGATGGTTGTCAGTATAGATATTCTTCAAACTCTGAGCAGCCTTTATCTGTTGTTTGATTTCATTAATCTTACTTTTCGTCTCTTACACTAGATCTGGCCCAAGAATCTTTCTCTCACCCACTTCGACCCAAAAAATATGAGTTCTACATCATATCCCATATATACCATAATAGGGTTCCATATGAATTCTCAAATCAATGTTTTTTGTTGTATGAGAACTTAAATAATATGATTCTTTGATCCCAATAACCTTTAAATTCCATTGATCATGTTCTCTATATTTCATCAACTGTTTGAATAGTCTTTTTAGATTTTCCATTGGTTTGGGGGAGATATGTCTTACTAAAATTCAACTCATTATTCTTATCATGTTGATAAATTCTCCAAAAATTTTAGGTGAACCATGGTTCTTGATAAAAAATGATGAAAATTGGAACTCCATGAAAAATCACCGTTTCCTTTATGTAAATATTGGGATGTTAGTCAAGAGATAAATCTACCTGAATAGATATAAATTGGGCTGACTTTGTGAGATGATCCAATATAACCCATATCCCATTATTTCCTTTGGTTATTTTCAAGAGATTAGTGATAATGTCCCTAGGGATATTGTCCCACATCCATGTTGGTATGGGTAGTGGTTGTAATACCACTTCAGAAAATTGTCACACCTCCTTTGATTATTGACACACGAATCACTTTATAGTGTAGTCAGAAATCTACATTTTCATGTTATCCCACTAATGATGATCATAAATTTTTCTATACATTTTAGTGATTCTAGGATATATAAGAAATATAGAACGATGAGTTTATCGCTCATCTCCTTATTTATTTCTACAATATACCAAACATATATCCTTGTATGAAATTTTAATACAACATATTGATCAATATTGAACCCATGAAACTTCCAAATATTTGTAGCCTCAATATTCTTCTGTATCAATGGATCTTATCTCTGAAATTTCATAGTATTCTCTAGTAATAATGTTTTATAAATAATTTCAGATAGGGTTGATGATGTCCTTTACCTTATGATTCCTATTTCAAATTTTACCATGTCCTAGATCAAAGAGACTCCTTGAATGATTATCATTAGTTTCAAAACATGTAATTTCCTAATTAATGCATCATTAACTATGTTTTCTCATCGAGGGTGATAATGAATTTAATAGTCATGGTATTTAAAATTTTCAACCATATCATATGTCTCAAGTAAACTTCCTTTTGTGTAAAAATATACTTCAAAGATGGGTAGTTTATATATATATTACTTGTATCCACATAAATATTCTCCCTCCATATCATCAGAAAACAAATAACTACAGATATCTCCATGTCATGTGTAGGTTAATTCAGATCATGAGGCTTTAACTATCAAGATGATTAAGAGATCACCTTTTTATTTTTCATGAGGGAACACTTGTGCCCTTTTGTTGATAGATCACAAAAAATAATGAATCCTTTTATGATATCAGGTAGTGTAAATATAGGTGCAATGGCCAATATATTCTATCTCTCATGGAAAAATTCTTTACACTCCTCACCCATATAAAGGTTTCTCCTTTTCAAGTAATCATGGTTAGTGGAATAGAATGTCATGATTTTTTAAAAACCTCCAATAATATCCTCTTAAACCAAGGAAACTACAAGTACAAGTTACTATTTTTGAATGATGCCACTCCTCCACAACCTTTTTCCTTGTATGATCGATTAATATTCATTTATTGGTTAAAATGTTCCCAAATTTTTTTTAATTTTCTTTTTACGTTTTCTGAATTTTTCAAATAGCCTATCATTCCTCAGAGTTTACACTATAACCCTTATATGATCATCATGTTACAAAATACATTTATAATATATGAGAATATCATCAATAGAAAGTGCCAAAAAAAATTCATGGTAGATCTTAAATAATGTATTTACCAAATCCATAAATATAAAAGGTGCATTATTCATATTTAAGGGAATAAAAAAACTCAAAATTCCCATATCTTGCTGGGAAGGATGTCATTAAAATATTTTCTTTATTCTCCCTTAATTTTTGATAACCTGATCAATGATAAATCTTAGAGAAAAATTAATCCCCAAAAATCAGGTAAAATAAATCATCATCCTTTTTAAGAGTGAACATGTACATCACTGTGATCCCGTAAAGTTCTCTATTATCAATGCATAGTCATATTGATCGATCCTTCTTCTCTACAGTGGGAGTAATTTCTCCCTAATGAGATATATATGGTAAAATAAACCCATTATCCAAATTATCTTGGAGTTGTATCTTTCATTCATACAACATCACATTTTCCATTATATATGGGGTCTTTGATATTACCTTGGAACCAAGAATGAGTTCAGTGAATAACCATACCTCTCTTTTTAGGGGAGGTCTAAGTAAAACCTTAGGAAATATGTCAATGAAATCCTAAATGATAGTGACATTCTCTATTCGTATACTTTCATTTCGTTATTTAACTTCACTAATCATTTTTGTAAAGAAGGGTATGGGAGTTGCTTCTAGAAAAATCTCAGGTCGAGATATCTCTCCATTGAAAGAAATTATAGGTTCTATATTCAAGACTTTTCTTTTTTCCTTGATTTTGTAATTGATCATATAATTATACATTTATTGTCAGTCCATCCAATGTTTAGTATCGGATTCAATAATTTGAATGACTACTAGATTTTTGAAGTGATTGTGTGTGCCAAAGTGAATACTAGAGATTTTTTACACTCTAGATGCATGGATAATCCATCAAGAAGTCTTCACTAATAACTCTACTTAGAGCTTCTCAGGGATTGATTCTATATTTTTTTAGAACATGGTGGAAATTAACGAATTTTTATAACTTGTATCAAACAATGTAAATGCTAATTTTGAGAGAATAATGGGAGTACCTTCTACAACACCATTTGGAGATTCCACTTCAATTGTCATGATAGAAAAATCCCATGCCGTCTCTCCTAGACTTTTTTGAGGTTGATGGTGGTTCCCCTACATTATCATTTATGTTGGAAAGTGATTGGAAAAGTACCCAAGATGTATACTATTGATGAATTGGACTTTAGGCAGGGCTTGCACCATCGTCCCTTTGTCGTTTGTGTTGATATGTTCTGGCTCTAGATCACTATGATAGTTTTGATAAATAAGGACATCTCTTACATACCAATAACATTTCCCACTCCAATGAAAGCATATCTTTGAATGATTCTACCCACATTTGTTGCATATAGAAAGTTTTAGTTGATTTTCTCCTCTTCCATGGTCAAAGATACCCCATAATATTAGATCCATTTATCTATTATATTAATTTTATTTATGTGATCACATATTCTCTCCGAACATCTCTTCAATCATTATAGGACTTGACATTATCTTCTCATACTTCTTGGTGTCTTGATTGGCTAGATTCTTTAGTATATGGGGTCTTAGTCCACAGAATTATCTTTTAACCTTTCCTTTTGGATTCGTGAAAAAACTAGAGATTTAATGAGAAATTCATGTAATTTTCATCTCAGGGATTCCAACATATTAATTTTTTTTTTTGCATCAACTATAATAATTCCTCCACTATTTTTGTTCTCGTCGAACATGGGAAGTATTCATTGAAAATGGATTCCCTAAATTATTCTCACTCAATAGCATTAATTTACCTTCATTTCTTCATTTTTTTTAACTAGTGTCCACCATTTATCAGCTTATTCATCTACAGAGTATAGATCCATTGTGACTTTCACTTGTTCCGAACCACATAGTACATAAAAGATCAATTCTATCATGTTTATCCATTATTATTAAATCAATGGTTCTGTAGATCTACTGAAAGAAGGCAGTCATTGATGCATAAAAGACTCAATGGAATGTCATCCACTTTGAGGTTAAATCAGTCTTTTGGCTTGATTCAGGTTTTTTATCATATATCAAGTCAATTGATTCATCATTCTCATGAGGTTTTTCATTCTACCTTCCATCAAAGGTTTGTTAGCGCATTGTCTTTTTTTCACCATTTATGTGGTTCATTCATTTTTTTTAATTTTTCATAAATAAGGAACCATATTGAGAAAAATGATTCTTTTATAATTATTATAAATATAATGTAAGTGTTTTTCTTAAAACATCATAATTAAATATTTTATTCATTAATTACATTTACTATAAATCCTTCATAATGGTTCATAAAAAGATTGTGATTAACCAATCATATCCCATTTGAGTTTCAAAATTGGACCGTATAAAGTTATTTTGTTTTGAACTAGTTTCCATTAGAGTCTATATCAAAGGGGTGGTTTAGGGTTTTATACAAAGTTATATTGGATACAAAGACACATCCAATTATTCGTATCTAGATAGTGATTTCTATGCTTAGAAACAACTTACATAATACATTTCCAAAATAAAAGACATTCTCCTCTATTTAAACTTATCCCTACATTTCTTAATAAGATTTTGAAATCCCAATTTCAATAAATAATTAAGCCCCACATTGATACAATATATGTAATCCCTTCTTCTTATTAATTTACTTTTCATTACATTGTACACACAAATGGTATTTTAATGTCTAGTTTCATGAAAAAATGGTGCACAATAAAAGAAAACAAAAAACATTATTATTATACACTTGAAATGATTCATCATAGGTTCATCTAAATTAAATTTTTTGCATCTCATAAAATCAGGACACACATTAAAGGAATGGGTGAGAATAAGTCCCATTAATGGAAAAAAAAGTAACACAGTTTACATTTTACTATGAGAAATTTCAAATAGAACATGAGGAATATCATAAAATAACAAGACAAGAAAAATAGGGCATATGATAACAAAAAAAAATTAATCATGACAATTAAATTTTACTGAACAATTTAAATGAGTCATTAATAACCATATCACCATGTTTTGACACTGAGGTGGCATAAAAATTACCAAGGTTATTCACCAAGGTATCATAAAACACGTCATCTATAAAGATTAAATTCATTACCCAATGCATTCGAGAGATGTCAGGGTACACCCTTATTTTTTTAGTTAATGTGGTCTACATAGATAATAATAAATCATTTGATAAATAAACCTTGTAAAATAAATAAAATGTGTTTCATATAAAAATCATGGTGTTTTTGAAAGTGCTTAATGATAGGATTATTATGTAATATTTTACCCGAAGTAGTGGAATGTGGATTTTAGGTATATCAATAACATAAAATAATAAATAATTTTATATCTTGGTGAATACTCATAAAAAATAAAATAGTATGGGTATTCTCAAAATGAAAAGAAACTGAATTTCTTGAGTAGAAAAAAGAAATTTTGAGATGTAAATCTAGCAACATAATGGGTATAGAACAGTGTTAATGAAAATTTTATAGTGAGAGGGTACAAGGATATATAATTCACAAATAATATTAAAAAATTAAAGGGATAATATCATGTGGAAGACTGAACATTGTTTTGAAATGGAAGACATACCACATAAAGGGGAAACTTGAATGGAAAAGAAAGAAAATATTTCCCTTACATTAATGAGTTACTCCTAAAACATGAGGATTATGATCTTGGGGGGGGTTTATGGCACCATTATAGGACTCCTTGAGAGGTACAACTATATAATATTAATGAAGGATATATTAGTAGTGAATGTAAATAGATAAATTGGTGTGTATTTTTTAAAAAAGTGGATGATTTGATTATTAATTTCTAAATATAAGCCGTAGAAACATAGTTTATGGGAAATGAAAAACCATGTACTTTACCATGGTATTCTTCCATGGTTTTGGAAACAGTGGTCATATTTTATGTTATTTTAATCTATAAGAGTATATCATTATTTTATGTTATTTCTTTTAGAATTTAAAATTAGAGTTTCCATACAAATAATGTTTTTCAGGTTCATATTTACATTTTAGACATTGAAAAGTAAATTACAAGTTTTCAAATTGATTTAAATATATTAAAATAAAATATATTAATAAAATAACATAATTTTTTTATTATTCTTAATTATTTAGTACGTAATTATAAAAAAATTATGAAGTCCTTAAACATACCAAAAATACTCAAACTGTACTTTTACTATTCATGAAAAATAATGTATTTTATAAAATTATAAAAAATTCAACCTAATCGAAATATGAAATGATGATGTAAAAAATAATATTTATTTTTTAATAATAATTCTATAAATATGTGAATTATAAATTTTAAATATAAAAAAATTGTTTATTAAAAATAATAGCGGATTAAAAGTGAATAGAAAAATTTCTAACACTTAAAAAATTATTTTACCATTAATATTTAAGTAGGTGTGTTTTATCATAATATTTAAGTAAAATAATTATTACTTATAATATATTATTTTACTATATATATATATATATATTTTTGGAATATACAATTTCTATATGATAAATCAATTTATCTAATTTCATCTCAAATTTATTAAGAAAAACTATTATTAGAATGAAATTGATGCAGGAATAAAAATTTTATTTATACAATGGAATTACATGTTATGTAACTTAGGCCTAGACACATAATGCCTTATGACACCTGTATATGACCAAAGGTTATGGTTTATAATAGTGATAAATTCATGGTCCAGCTCGACTAACATCGCCCGAGTGGTAAATTCTAGTAACTTGAACTTCTCTTATAGTATATTTTATTATAACTGAACTTATTGAAACTCATATTAGTATTGGTGAAGATAGAACCCCAGTGATGCTACCTCCATCAAAATCTCAAATAAATGGGCCTCATACGACACAACTCCATAGGTTGAGTCCATCATTTCTTCTTTCTATATTTATTATTCTTTATCTTTTCTACTAATAAACATTAATTATAATGTAATAATTATTATTAGGATTATAGTTTCCAAAGATCATATTTATTGATGGTTATAATTGACTGATGGTCATATAATGATTGAAACATGATGGTCACATTTCCATTTATAGTCACATAATTGTTACATAATAATGGTTTGGTTGCATACAAAAATAATATAACCCATATTTTCTCCGGAATTAATAATCATTCACAAGGTCTAGTTTGGTACTATTATTTACTAAACTATATTCCATTTGTACATATTCTATTTACAATGAATGTTATTTGGAGAAATAAAATAATATTTTAAAATATTTTTATTTACTCAATATAGATATTTGATGATAAGGCACATTATTCATGTAGTAATTGATTTATTAAATATATAAGGAAAGATTTCAAAATGTGTTCATTGGTGAGGTTGGAAATAATATATCCTTTTGATGAATTTATTAGTCTCATGAGACAAATCATTTTCCCAAATCAGATGGGTTTTTAATTATAGTTTTGAACAATCTTCTGAATGTTTTTATAGTAGAGCTTCCACGAGGCCTTAGATCAAGACATCAATTAATTTATACTTTCATCATTGATATTTCAATTATTATTATTATTAATATTTTTACATTTATATTATCTATGGATTCATTTCATTCTCTTATATGGATTAAATGTATTGTTTTTTAAGTTATATACCTTACTAAATTAATTTGCCTTATTTCATTCATCGATTAAATGGACTGTAATTTTAGTTATATACCTTACCATAAAGATTATAATGTGTTTACTCAGGTAAAAATATACTATATGTGGCCCTTTATATGCAATTTAGCTTACCATTATTTTGATTTATTTCCCCATGTTATCAAGATTAATAGTTTGAATGAATTTCATGAATACTGAAAATTTAATTTGTTTATTTTTATATTCTATTCCTAATGTAAAATGAGTATCATTTATGTTTTTTATTCTCCCATATTTATAAACTAATTATTCCTCTATGATTTTACCCTTTTGTTTTTTGACTCTGTAATAAAGTAGTAATAGCTCTAGGTAAGTAAATTTTAGGTCATTATAGTTAGTGTAAGAGGATACATAGTAGAAAAAATCATAACTGCATTAAAGAAAAAATATATTATGGAAGATATCCTTATTATAGAAATTTAGGATAAGTATATAATAATATCCTAGTATTTTTTTGAGGAAGAGATTATATAGTTTTTAATAAATTACAACCCTTTTCTGATACTAAAAGTAGACATGGGTTTGGAATAGTTGTACCTGAGGGTAATAACTCTAAAAAGAGTGTGTTGTTCTTGACATAACAAGAACATGGTTCCTGAAAAATATCATTATGATGAACCTTCTTGGACACTCCTGGGGTATATTGTGTAGATAATTCAAATCTTTTTATAAAACATTATGAAGGGTTGAAAAATAATAATACCCGTAAAGAAACCATGTGTATGATTCTGAGATTAAAAACCTATAATGTTCTTTAATTTATTTTAAGTGTTACTATATATTAATAATTATACATTATGATTTAAAATTCATAATATAATGAGATAATCCATTATATTCAATTATTTAGAAATAGTGCTAGAAAAGAAGGGGGCATCAATACTCATGGCTAGTGTTAATATTTCCCTACTAAGAAAACAAATATAGATGTTACTAGAACTGAGTTATTCATAAACATATTAGGTTATCTTAATCAGGTTATGAAAAATAGTCATTCCCTAACAAAAAAACATATTTCACAGTGTGATTATCTTATATTGGGTCACTTCATGAGATAAAAACCCCAATAATTTAGTTGGAATACTAATCCAATGGTAGCTGATAAGATGATTAAGTCACTAGAGAACATATTTATGGCCTTAGGATTTTGTAAAAAATAAAATGTATACTTTCAGTGTATTATCACAAAGATGTTACTGATCAATATTATTTGTTGATCCATTATTTAGGTAGGAAGTGGAAATATATCTCAAAGATATAAATCTTTTCAGCCAAAATTATTTGAAAAATATTTCCCCCATGATAAAAAAATATAAGTAAAGATAAATTTACTCAACATAAATATAGATAATGAAGAATGTGTTACCGGGTAAGGGGAAACCGTTGTAAGGTTATCTATGTATTCTATTAATTACATAAAAACCTAGAGTTCTAGATTTACCATTTCATTAAAGGGATTAATCAATTTCTTTAAAGGGTGCAGGTCCCTCAAATATTTTCATCATATGATGAAATATTTTTATTCTTCCTAACAAATAGAAGTAGTTATCTACATCCTATATTCTCAAGTGGGTCCAGAAAATAAGAGGTTTAATGAGAACCATGGAAAATATAATTCTTCAAATAATAAGAAGAGAACCAATAAATTATCATCTTGTGAGAACTGTGGGGAAACATCATCACAAGAATTCATTTAAGGGATCAGTAGTTTGTTATAAGTGTGGATATATGGGTAATTGACCTAAAAATGTTAAGGGAAGAAATAAAACACTATTATTTTTTGTTTTAAATATACTGATATGGGACACTATGAAAATTCATGCTCTAAGAATCAAGGAAATCTACCACATAAGAGGTCAAGGGGAAAAGGCCCAGCTTTTGTGATCACTATGTCAAAGGTGGAATTACCAAATGATGCAGTGGAAATTACATTAATCATAGCTTAAATTTTTGAAATTATTTATTTAACTATGGATCCTAAAACTCTTTTACAGATTCCATGTTTTCCAATAAAATGAGTTATTTTCCTAACCCTTTAACAAGGTAACTTTCAATAAATCTAAAAGTGGATGTCACACTATAACAAGTATGGGTTAGAAAATCCCCATTATAAGACATAAACATAATTTATTTTATTTCCTTATCATAATTTATATGGTATAATTTGATATAATACATGGTATGTAATACCATTCAATATATGATGCAAAAAATTAAATGAATAACACAAAAATTATGATTCATGATGATGATGTAAAATTAATTTTCTATAAATTATATATATCATTATCTGAGACACATGAAAATCTAACCCCAGTAGCTCAATGAATGATGTTGTTAGGGATGTGGAGAAAAAAATCTATAGATGGAGAATGGAATATTCGAATTTAATATGTACATATAGTATATGAATATATCGATATGTTTGTGGAGGAAATATATGGACATCTAATAGATAATAATGTTGAGAATTCCATGGATTTAATCTATAATATAATTACAATATCAATGACTCCAAATATATTGTCCACCATGGAGTTAGTGTATATTAAGAACAAATAGTAAATTTGTGTGATAAGATATTTATTCTCGGTAGTATTTTACAATGGGGGACAATGTTCTCAAAATTAAGAAGAAAGATAGATCCATGAGGCTGTAAATTTATTATAGGAAGATCAATGATATTATGAAAAAAAACAAGTATCATATGCTAGTTATTGATGAATTATTTTATTAACTTCAAAGAGCCCAATATTTTTCCAATATTGAACCTTGTTTTGGGTGATTTTTGGTAAAAGAATACATTACCATGGCAAATTTATAGATGTTTTGTGGACATTATGAATTTACAATGATATCATATGAATTGAATAATGAAATCATTGTTCTTATATATATAATGATCAATGTATTCAAAGAATATTTTGGATGTTTTTTGTGGTATTCATTTATGAAAAATTGTTTTATTCTAAGAGTTATGAGAAACATGATAATAGATTTTTTATAACTCTTCATACACTTAGAAGGAAGGATACATATTAGAAATTTATTAAGTGTGATATATGGCTTCAAGAAGCTTATTTTCTTGTCCATTTTCTCTTCATGGATGGAATATCATTTGATCATGTGAATATAATGTTATTAAATGAATGACCAACACCTATGAACATAATTTAGGTACGTAGATTTGATTTTTATAAGGTTACTATCAATTATCCATTTTTAATTTTTCTTAATTTTCTACCCCATTAACTATATTACACATAAAGGGGTGATTTTTTTTGTAAAAATGAATTTTAATATTTTCTTGATGAACTAAAGAAGAGATTGGAAAATGGTCCAATTTTGACTCTACTATTTGGAAATTCCCATTTTGTAATATATTATGATTCATTGATGAAGGAACATGGTTATGTCTTAATGAAAAATGGTAAATTTATTACAAATACATAAAGTAAATTAAAGACTCGAATAACTATCTATGTGATCCTAATTTGGTATTAGTAATCATTGTTTTAAAGATATTGAGACATTATATCTATTAAGAATGATTTGTCATATACATGGATCATAAAATCCTAAAAAAATTCATTCATAGAAAGAGCTCAATAGGATAAAATTCATTGGAGCGAGCTACTCAAGGATTATGATAGCTTGAAACACTGTGATCATAGGAATGAAAATGAGGGAGTGAATATATTGATCACGAAAGATCAAAGAGTTATTTCCCAAATGATGATTGGGAGGGATTCGATGTTCCTGGATCTAGTAAAATGGGAGTGGGAATTATTAATGTAAGAGATAAATTGATTCTTTTTCAAATTATTTTGAATCCATGTTTCTTTAGAAAGGTAAAAATATTTCTACATGAGGATTCTATCTTTCAAAAGAAATTTTAATCTGTGAATGATTAGAAATTTCAAAACCTCATTTGTGAAGTTTTTGTTAAGACATTTGGAAACAGATAATGTGGTACATCTATACCTGAGATAAAAATGAAATTTTTGGATGACAGTCAGAGCTATAATTTTTATATAAACCTTAGTATCACTAATTTGAATTGGGATGTGAGGGAAATTTTTTTGTGGCACAACATGAAGAAGGAAATTGAAGACTATGTATCAAGATGAATAAATTGTAAAAATTTCATAGATAAGAGACAATATCCTAGATGAGTCCTGAAACCTCTCTTTATTATTGTGTGGAAATTGGATGACATTAACATTGAATTTATCATAGGAATACCAAATACTCACTGAAATAATTATTTAGTATGGGTTATTGAGGATCTATTAACCAAATATACATATTTCCTCTCTAGAATAGATGATTTTCCTCTTGATAACCTCAAAATGTTCAATATTATTGATTTTTTAAGACTTCATGGCACACCTCATTTGAATGTGTCTGATCATGATCCTTGTTTTAAATCAATAAAATTTAGGAGTATTTATAAGGCTCTTGATACTATGATTTATTTGATAATTACCAACCATCCTCAAATTAATCAATATTACAAAAAGATTATTCTAAAAATTTAATACATGTTTTTGAAGTAATTATCACCTAACTTTAAGGAATTTGGGATCATTAAATATCTTTGGAATAATTTTCTTAAAATAAATATTTCTATTCAAGTAATCAAATGGCATCATATGAAGCATTATATGGAAAGTTATTTTGTAATAAAAAATGTTGGGTTGAAGTTGGTGTAAGAAATCTTGTAGTCATGGAACTAGATGAAATGGAAAAAATAAAGCTAAAGTCTATTTAGGATCTTATTTAAGAAGATCAAAGTATGAAAATAAGTTATACTGATAATTGGTGTAAGGAAATTGAATTATATGTAGTAAATCATGTTTTTATGAGAGTATCTCTATGGAAGGGTGTCATGAGGTTAAGTTACAAATTGAATGTGAACCTTAGGTATATCAAACCCTTCAAATTACTTTAAATAATTGGATATATTTATTATTGTATGGTAATTCCACCATGACTCTCAAAAGTACATAATGTGGTCCATATATCATTTTTAACAATGTGTATAACATACCCAATGCATGTTCTCTCCTATGATGAAATATTATTGCAGCCTGATCAATCATACTATATTTATCCTCTCAAATATTTTTGATAATTAATAGAAATTATTGTGGAATCAGATAACTTTACTGGTAAAAGTGCTTCAAATAAAGCACAAAATTTAGGAAGAAATATTGGATCTAGAGGATGTTATAAAGATAAACTACAATAATATTTTTAGAATCTAAAATCTGTCAAATTTCTAGGATAAATGATTTTGTAAGATGTAACAATGTGACACCTATAAACATTATGAATCATTTCATTTAAAATAAATTCAATCACTTTGGTACCTTATGATTCATGTAGAACAAAGTTAAACAAATGTGATACTGTATTAAAATATTATCAAAACATGACCATTAAAACCATGTTGTTAAATTGGCTAGTATGAATAAGAATAACTAAATAATTAAAATTATATATTTTATACACATTCATTGGTTATACATTTATTTTAAAGAAAAATTAGAATCATTTAAAATTAAAATAGTTTTTTTTCAGAAAAAATATATTTATTTCAAAGAAAACAGTTTCTTCACTTCTTGTACACTTAATCTAAAATTAATTTTTGAAACATTAATTAAATTTACTTGAAACAATTAACTTTGTTTTCTAAATGAACATATTAAAATTATCTTATGGTTATTTTTTGTGATTTTTCTGAAAAGTTTCATTTTTAATGATTAGTAAAAAAATAATTATGGATATCAATTTAATTTTTAACATTTATTTTAAATCCTTCTATACTTATATGAATTTTCTCATTGGAAAATCAATTTTTCATCTGGTCTATATGTATAATTATATATTAAATTATGCTTCTCCTATGAGTTTAAGATTTTATAATTTTATTACAAATTTTAAATATTAATAATAAATGTTAAATAATAGGGTGAACATAATATTTTATTATAATGTATAACAATAATTTACAAAAATTAATTATTATTGGTAGGTTAAAATTGGTTTATTAGGTGTTAAATTAAGAAGATAAGTGTCATAAATTACCTACAAACATGTAAAATCCATTTTTTGGACAAATTTAGACAAAATAACTTTTAAGGGTTTCTAATTTATCATTTCAATATCCTTTTTTGAGTAATGAAAACATGGTTTTAGTTTATTCTTTTCGAAAATTCAATATGTATCATCTCCCCAACTTATAAAAGTCCAACCTCTCTCCTCCCATCTTGACACATAAAATTTAATTTGGTTCAAAATGGATCAACCCAAAAAATATAATTAATCCCATAAAAACATCATATACACCCTTTTATCATATATCCATACTAAGAATTATTTTTCTGTAAACATAAAGAGGTCTCCCAAAGAAGAGGATGCGTTCTTAAATGATCATTTTTATTTTATTTATTCTTCCAACATGTTGAAAAATTATTAAATAATTCTGGTATAATAACACCAAAATTTAAAAAATTATGACATGTTATTATGTTAATATAATAACCTCTATACATTTCCACTCCCATTAAATGTGAAATGAAACTATTGATCATGTGTATAAAAGATTTTCACCACGCTGATTGATGGAAATCATTTTCAGTCAACAAATATCAGGGTAAGATATAGTTTTGGGTTTATTTAATATGAATAATATTTATTTTATCATTATACTTATTGAATTATAATATCAATTATACCTTATTAGCTTCCATTTAGATAATGATGTGATATTGTTGTTCGAGTGTACATCGAACTATATCATTAAAAAGAGATGTGATTTGTTTTTTTACATTAGATTTATATTAAACGTAATAAGGATAAATATAATGAATATATTTAAGATATATGACATGATATCATTCTCATTAAATTGAAATACCATACAATTCTATACCTTTCACTCATTAAGGGAATGAAATTTTTTTTCCTGCATACGTACCACTTATCATCTCCAAAATGAAATGTGATTCATTTTTAATGATCAAATTTTGAAAATGGTTATAATAACTTTTCTACATAGTTAATATGAAATTTATTCCATTATTACCACTTTGATAATGATTGAACTAAAAATGAAATAAATTTACACAAAAACAATGAAAATAATTAAATACTATAAACAAACAGGTGGTTAGATTATATAACAGGGTCATATATTATTTTATATATATTATTATGGTTCTAATATAAAATAATATCATAATAAAACCCATTTTTATGATATTTTATAGTGTTAAAATAATTAAAATCAAGAGGTAATGGATTTGTCTCATTTACCATTTCATTGAGAAATATTTGTTAATGTGAACCTATTCACATTTAAATTGTGTATATACATACCCATTGATTTATATTAAATGATTACATATTTATTCATAATATTTAATGTTTCATTTCATTTTTATTCTATCATTGTGTATAATTTATAATTTCCAATGTGGAGATAATTTATTTTGCAATCATCTATTTTTTTGTGATTTAATTTACTCTTTTTGAAGGAAGCCTATCAATTATCCAGCATAAGATACATTAATTCTCATAACTATCAATATTTTTTTATTTTATATTATTATTTCCATGTACATATATCATTGGTACATAAATTAATAACTTCCAATGTTATTTGATTAACTGAGAAAATATTGCTAAATCTCTATTCTTTTCTTGACATAGATATTTGATGATGTGACATATTATATATGAATTAAATTGAATATATGATATATGAGCTATCCTTTGGATATGTCTTTATGTGTGTAGAATAATATAATATATCCCTTGATGCATCTACCTGTCTCATTAAACAAATAAGTTGGTCAAATCAGACGGATTTTTACCCGTAGTAGTGAAATGTGGTGTGAAAGGTCTATAGTGGAGGTATCGTGATGCGTAATACCATTGTTTCCAATAATTACTAATTTAATAAGTTTTTTATTAATTTTTTATTATTATCCCTGATATTTTATAATTTATGTTCTCTCTGGATTCAAATCATTCAGATTTATTGATTAAATGGAATGTGTTTTTGGTTACTTACCTTTCCTTATTGATTTCCCTTATTTAAGTATCAAGTTATTTATGAAATGTAATGTGTTTTCAAATATTTACCATGATATATGGAATATTATTTCTTAATCATGATATATTCCACTATATGTAACCCTTGCATTTTTTTGAGATCACCCTTATTTTTCTATTTCCATAAGTTTTGAAACTTAATCCTTATAATGTGTTTCAAGGATACTGAATATTTTATTGTGTAAATTTTTATTTTATTTTCACTAGTAAAATGGGTATCAGGTACGTATCTTCTTCTGAAAATCATCTATACTCATTGGTCCTTTGTGATTTGACCCTTTTTATAAATGCTAATGCAATAATGTTGGCGCCACCTCTTGGTTATGGGAGTCGGGGTTGTTATTATTTTCTTGATGAATCTTTTCAAAATATCTCAACTGAGGTCATGAAGCAACAAATCACATTTCTTATTTTTTATATTTATTAAAAATGTGATGTTAGTGGAAGATAAAATCATTGCAACCCTCTATCACCCTTCAATGCTAGATCATATGCTGTGTTTTTAATGGTTGACATTAACAACATTTTGGATGAAAATAAAAACAAAGGAGTTAGTATTTATCTTAGATGGGGTATAGAATATTACAAACCCTTTTTAGTTAATAATTAATTTCATGATATTTTTTTCACGGAGAAACTTTACAACTGGTGTAATAATGTGTGATCCTCTTGATGGACATTGATTAGATTGGATAGATTCTTGAAAAAAATAATGTATATTGATTCCTTCTCTGACTCAATTATCAAACATTTACTCGATATCCTCCATAACCATTAAAACATGCTCCATGAAACTCAATACTCATTATTTTAGGACATAATATTTCTTTTCCCAATGAAATGGATGGACGATTCATGCTATTAATATATAAATCAGGATTCTTGGTCGACCACAATTTTGGGGTTTCCAAGGGTGATCATCCATAGTAAACATCAGAGAATTAAAATACTTTTCATCAGGTAGAAGATTATGAAATCATATTATTTATTAATCATTCATGATATCCAAGAGGAAATTCAAAATTGAAAAATTTTATATAGGTCCATTTGGAAGATGACACCTTTTTCTTCTTCTCTCAAAAATGAAAACTTCAAGAGTCAACCATGATGGAAGAAGAATGTGTAGGTAGAGAATGATCAATATATAAATGGATGGAGGAGTGCAATAAAAATACAACATATTTTTATAGATGTCTCAGGTGGGAAATTCACCGGAAAATTAAATTTTACCCTAGAGTATGACTTCCACACTTGTGATGTCAATGCCATTAGAACCGTAGCGGTTACTATTTCTCAAGGCTTCTTGTAAGCTTGATGTATGGTGAAAGTGATGGTATCCTTTTTTCTAATCAAGTTTATTTCTTTTATGAAAATGTAACATGGTATATTGAGGTTCTGCAAAACTTATCAATGGTTGGGTTACCTAATGATGGGGAGATTCTATAGTCCATTGAAGGCCTCAACATTGAGATTTTCTCTAGCCCTGATGGTTTTCCTGGATCCTTCTTCATTGATACTTGGTACTTGGTGAAATGTAACATCATTACTGGTATGAAATAATATTTCAATGGATATACCCTTCCTATAGAAATGTGAACAACTATCTTGATCCTAATTCCCATGTTCAATAACTCTAGTGATTTTTTTCAATTTTATCGCACCAAATTATGAAACTTCTCTTGAAAAATTCTTTTGATCATTCTCAACCAAAGATTATCTAGACACGTGGCATCGAAAATCACGGAGTAGTAGTACTGATTTTTCAAAATTGTTAATATTAATAATTCCATAAGAATAGTTTTGGATATGTTATTGAATCATGATATGAGGTTTTTTGGATCAAAAATTCAGATTAAAATAGATATCAAAAAGGTGTATAACACGATTAATTGGTGATTTATCATCAAAGTTCTAAGAAAATGTGGTTTATACAGATTTTTTTGGGATCTTTTGTTCATATTATTTTCTTATCCATGGTTCTCCGTATATCTAATGGAAGGGATATTTAGTTACGTAAAATATACAAGGAGATTTAAAAAAGTTTATTCCCTTTCTTTGAGCCTCATTATTCAATCCAAGGGTGTCATTAGTATAAATATTAAAAAGTCATCTCTAATGGGATTCTTCAAACATTCAGAGGTCGGTATGGTTTTGAAGGAATTTATCTTTAATTTTTTTATGGATTAAATAATTTTATTTATTAATTGAATAATTAATTCCAACATCAATTCAATCTAGAATTAAAATAGTATCAAAAGTGTACAATATATAGCACACTGATATTTTATAGTATATTTATTTTTAAATCAATTTAATCTCTTTGAAACTTTGTAACTCACACAACCTAGAGTCTAAATGAAACGTAATATAGTATACAATTATATACTATATGTTAAATGGAAGGGTATGAGTATTACTAACTAAATTATGAAAAACACCTGATTTCCACATTTATACAACTAATTCAATGGTTATTAATTGATTAGAAAAAATTAAAAACATTTGGATGTAAAAGAAATGTTTTTTCAAAAAAAAATATTTATGAAATGTGATTTTGTCTTAATAGAATAATTAAATAAATACTTGTATGTTGTATTTAAATTTTTATTCAATAAAATTTGCAACATTAATCAAATATTTTTTCTAGTCAGGGGATAATAAGAAACCCATTTTTTTCACAAACATGTATTTTCACAAAAAAAAAATTCATAGCATTTTGTGCACTTATATTAAAATCAAAATTTATAAATTTTGAAAGAAGTATTTGTAAAAATTAAATTCCTTTTTTAAAACATTATTTCAATATTATCTTATATTTATGTTTCGATAAATTTTGGAAAATATTATTTTCTTGAATATTTAAAATTATGATTTTTATTGAAAAACTACCTTTTCATTTAATGAATTTAAGATGTTATATTTTATTTAAAAAATTTATTATTAGTAAAATTAGTTTAATTATTATTTTATTAATCCAATTTAGAACATTGTAATCTATTTTTTATTAATATATTATATGAAGACCTTTTGTATTTATGGAAATGTTTTCTTTGGAAAAATAAATTTTCCTTACACTTGTGAGGTTTAATTTTAAATTAAATTTGTAGAGACACAATCTTGACATTTATAGAAATTACATTATGTCTCTCGAATACCTAATACATAACAAAAATAGAAACCAAAGGACTGTAATAGTTTATTGTCTTTGTAAACTCATAATATAATCTTCTAATCTTGGTGAAAGATCTTCAACATCTCCCATAAAGATCTTCCCCTTTATTCATACCTAAAACCTTTATTTATACCCTTGGGAAAAGAAAAAATATAAAGGGTGAGCTCAAATTATCATTAAGGGTAATCATGGAGAAAATAAAATAAACCATATACTTTTGAACTTCAAAACATGAACATAAAATTTACACATCAAAATATAGAGTTATTAAATAAATCATGGCAGTACGTAAGGAATAGGTCATAAAGTTACATCAATCATGATAAAATAGCATGGGAATCAAACATTTAATTGTGTCAAACCATTAATCACGTGATATGATTTCCATAGTAGCCATGGAATTGATGCCAAGACCATCTTAGTGGACAAAGTCGCTTTCTGAATTGAGGTTACTCCTTGTTCAAGTTCTGTATCACTAAACCAGATTAACTTACCATTCCATCCATGTATATCTCATGAGATATAAATCTTTACCCAATGAATTGGATGGAGATATAGGTCCCAACCATCTCATAATGAAAACATTATTAAGTGTGCCACAACATAAACATAAATCATTCATCATAACCCAAATAATATAATGGGTTTCATAAACATCATCCCATTATAACATAATCCATATCAAAAAATGGATATCATTTCATCATAATAAAAGTGAAACCATGTAAATCATAGAGACATTATACTTGATACATAAACATATGAAATAATGTCATCTTAGATGGAATTTTTTTTGATAAAACACTTGAAATGAATTCTGGAGGAAAAAATCCTTTCTTCTTCAAAATCATTTTATTTTTCCAAAATGAAATTCAATTTTAAAAGAAAAGGATTTTGTTTAACATAATCATGAAATCTTTTAGAGTATTCTTAATGAAAATAAGGCGTTATAAAACCATAAAAATCACTTCATGCTATATAAGATAAAAAAATATTATCCTCGTACTTTTGTAGGAAAAGTCAAAAAAGGTCCTCATATGGTAAAAAAATATTTGATCCATAACATTTGGTAAAAGTCAAAAATTGGTAAAAAATACATTAAACATACATGATTTTTTTAGAAAACATGGAAATGGATGATAAAAATAACCCTAGTAAATACTTACGAATAAACAATCTTAGATAAAAATGAGATTGGAAAAGTTATCCCTTACCTTAGGTCTGATAAGAATCGTATGTATCTGAACCTCCTGTATAATGATTTAAATAATTTCATTGACTTATTAATAAACTATATTAATTATTATGATATCATATATGGTTTACTTACGACTTTATATTACCCATTATTTTGTAAATTCCATGTTAAAGTAGCGTTTTGGGTAAAATCATTTTATTTATCGTACGTGTTTGGACTTGTTGTTCTTGATATTATTATTACTTATATCATGATTTACTTACTTCCAGAATGTAAATCATGATTTATATATCATATATATTCAGTATATATATATATAATAGAAAGATAAATGAAATTAAATACACCGTTCATAGAGACGGTAGGCCGTACGTACGCATGAATGATGTTTTCATTTCCTTATTGACTTGAATGGATGTAAATAGATGACATATATATATATACATATTTAAAGTAGCTTTATCATGTTTTATATTTTATTTTTATTCATTTTATATAATTTATAATCATTCTTGAATGGTTAACATGGAGAATGAATCTCATCGCGTCGTGGATACAGTAATCCGTACGTACGCACAAGCGATGACATCATTCCCATAATTATTGAATTGAATTGGAGTGGATGATATAATATCTCAGAATCAGTATGATGTTATAATAACTATATATTGTTATTCTTTACGCCATTATACCAATCCATGTTAGGTGGTGGTGGAAAAACAGATTACATCACGGCGTGGAGACGGTATTACGTACGTACGCACGCGCGGTGATTTTGTTTTCCGTAGGATGGATAGAAGATGAAATGGGGTTGTTTAATATTAATAATAACATATAAGTATATTATTGATACTAATTTTATTAATTTATAATTAAACAACTAAAGAAGAAGAAGTTGAAGAAGAAAGAAACTTGAAAGAATCAGTAGAAGAGAATACTTGTTCTTCTACGCACCTCTTTTAATCATCCTCTTAAGACACTAGATTTGGTCTTTAGAGGTGACCAGAACCTATATAATGTTTCTAGTGAAGTTGAGAAGGGAAATGGGCAGGTGTTTTCTGAGCTTTAAGGCTCAAAATTGTGTAAAGAGAAGAGGGAGTAGGTGCCTTTTTATAAGGGAGGATAGGGGAACCTTAAGAAAAACAGAAAATATTATTTTATAATAAAGTCATATTCAGTTTATAATAGCTTAAAATTGATTTATTTCTAAGATTAAGTGGGTATGGGTAGATATCCTCTCAACCAATAGGTTTTAGACAAGTTTAGGTTACTATTTTAACCTTATCATTTAGATTTAACTCTAAGTTAAATAATTTATCATTTATCATGTCTTCTAGTTTTCTTACACTATATGGTTAATAAACATACTATAACAAGCGAAAATAACCTCAAGTGGTTCATTATTAATATATATAACATTATATAAGTCATTTGGAAGAACCTTAGATTTTTAAGAATATAATATCAATTAATAATATAATATTTGTTTTATAAACTATTTTATGTCAATTTTGACACTATTTGGTAATTGATTTTTGTAAAAATCATAACAACATGATTATATTGAAAAAAGTTAATTTAATCAATACTAACATGTTATATTAATCTAGAAAATTATTTAAATTAATAAAGAGTCTCAAATTACATTTATTTGGGTATTTATAATATCAATTATGTTAATATTTCATTAATAAGGTAATTACTACATCATAATTGTGTCATAAATAAATTAAATTATATAATGTATAAAAATTATAAATAAAATATCATTATGTAGGAAATAAAGTTTTATTTCAAATTAATATTTAAAGTCGAATTTATCTTATGTATAACCCTATATAAAAAATGTTTTAGTTATTAAACTTCGATTTTAATTCTTTTCACTCTTCTTTGAATTAAATAATAATAAATGGCCAAATCTAATTAAAGTGGACCTAAATGGTCATATTTTATTACTAAGGTTGGTTTGGTCGAATTAAACTTATCCAATAGAATTAGGACATGTGTTATGGTAATAATAATATCATTTTTACCCTTAATTACCCTATTTACTTTTAACCGTGGTAAATAAAAGTAAAAAGTTACTTTTCAGCAAAAATTATTTTTATCTTATTGAACAACATTCTACTCCTTGATATTATCTATGTCTCTCAGATTTTTGAAATTTAACTCACAGAAGCGGTAAAATTATGTTTTATTTACAATTGCAAATGCTCCTAGGAGGTGGGTAAAAGACAGTGAAATGTTCAATAAAATTTTTATATATCTAAAATTATTATAAAATGGCTCCTATGAATTACATTGAACTTATATAAGTATTGTGTATCTATTTTGACCTAAAATAAATTTAAATAAAATAAATTATTATTTAAACAAATAGTTTTTTTTAACCAATAACTCAGTGTTTTCACTATTTATAAAGAATTGAAAGTGTTCTGAAAAATACCAAAATTTCAACCTAGGATAATATCGATATTCCGAATCCGAAAATAAAGTACATTTTGAAAGATAAAATTTATAAAATTTCAAAAATTGGGTATTACTATTCATAACAGCTAGTTTATATAATATTTTAATAACATATAGTTTTTTAGTGAAACATGGTATTACGTACTACACACGCTATCGAGGAAGGTTGCAATTGCTTGTTGTGGAAGCCATGTTAAGGTTGTCTGTAGTGCAAGCTCACTTTGGTGTTGCATATAAAATAATCAAAACTTATTTCATTTATACATTAAACAAAATCTATACCTAATGTTGCGTAGAATAATTTCAAAAAACGAACTTGAAATTGTGTGTAACACGAGCCAAGAGTAGTGTTGTGTATACTTCAAGATAATACGGTGTTGTGTATAATACAAGCTAATCATGGTGTAGTGTACAATAGAAGACATCAAAGAAATTAAATAAATAATTCTCATAAAATATCGGGTTGTTACAAAATTAATCCAATTAGGTGAATTTAATTTATTAAAATGAATTCAATATTTGGAATCAAAAAAAATTAATATTATATAGTATCTTCATCTTACTTTTTCGAAATAATAAATAGTAAAAACAGAAAAAATTCTTTTTCATAGTTAATGTTAAAATAGGGTTTTGTGCTTTACCTGCATTCATGATATAAATAATTTTCCACAAACACATTTTTTTAATTTATAAATTGGATTTATTATTTGAAACAATTTCTTCAAAATTATATATTATGACTCATTTTATTTTATTTATAATCATAAATAGCATAGGTAATTAGAAATACTATTTACCATTGTGGAAACAAAAATAGTAAAATTATGTAAATATAGAGGGTAATGGAATATAGAACCTTGAAAAAAAATTCAATTTCATTGGATTAGGTTTTAATTGACCTTAAATTACCTACAACAATTTATTTATCAATTTCTTAGGCACATGGGTTGAGAGTGACTTCTTGTTATTGAATATTATGGGGTGTTTACAAAAAAGTCACTCCTCCTCAATTATAAAAGGGAACATCTTACCCTCACTTATTCTCACCTATTAATCTTTTTATCTTAATAATAACTCCCAAAATCTCTAGAAAATACTTAGATACGTCCAAGACATTTTCTTCTTCTAAAAAAACAATCCCAATGATCATTAATAAGAGATCCAAATGTGTTTTTCTTACAGAATATAATTGGACTAACTATGATATTTCTTTTTGAATTCTTAAATTACCACATTAATTCATGAATTAGTATTTATGATATAATAACACAATTATCTAAAATAAAGTTATATGTTATTATGATAATGTAATAATCTATATTCATCTCCTCCTCTATCAAATGGGAAATGAAATTGTCTATCATGTATACAGTGGACTACCTAATTGTGGACCGATGTAATTAGGTTTCCATCCCCAAAAATCATGGATTGATTTCATTGTTTATTTTATGTATACATAAAATATTTACGGAATAATTATACTTATTTAATTTTAATATAATTCTAACACCTTATCTTCTAATATGGAAGAAAATGATAACATTGCTTATGTATACATGTGGACTACCGCATCCACGAAGCGATGTGATTCGCTTTTCATTTTATTTTTACATGTATTGAAATAATGATATATTTTATGAAAATTTATGATTTATATGATATAATAATAACTATTTAATAGTGAATAATTATTTACCTTTCTTTCGTTTTATCCATTAAAAAATAAAAACAATGTTTATATATATGTACGCCCTATCTTCTACATATATTGTGTAACTCATTTTTCAATATCTAATAATTATATAAAATTATATAATTACATAATTTATATATATTATATTATATTAGGATTAAAATTATGTCTATTATGGAGCCATTATTAATATATAAGTAATGAAACTACCAAACCAAAACATTCACAAAACAAGAAGTAGTTATTAACCAAAACAGTGATTTTAACCAAGAATTGTTAATAAAAGGGTGATAAAATATTATTAGTAAATCATATAATTTTGGATATATATGATTATAGTTAGGTAATATATGTTAAATAAATATATATTTATTATACAAGTGGTTTAGACATAAGTGATGGAAGTCAAACCAGATGTAACCGTTTATCATCACAAAAATTTTTATTACTTACATATGTTATGTTATGCACCTATGATATTTTATGTCTAAGAACTTGGTTTTCACTAAGGTGTGTATCATTCAATAAAATTTCTAAATATTTAATTTTAATATAATATAGATTCCCAATTAGTTATCAATGGTTTCAATGGGTGCCTAAGAAATGTTCGGAGCCCGAAACACATCTTTATGGGGAAACTGGTTAAGTCGCACAGTTTGTGCATGGTTTGAACATGGTTTGCCTAACCATGGATAATGTTTTGGATGGAGCCACATTTCCCAGTTGGTGCATGTTCATTCAGACTAACCATTTAAATCTCCCTTATAACAAGGTAACCCTACATTGTTTTCGCATGGCTTGTCAAACCGTTCAGACAAATCATGCACATGCCGTTTTTCTACATAAAATGTCAAATTTTCCCTTAGGGATCTGATTATCCCCTTACATAATCACTAATCCAATATCTAGTGGGATTAACCAATTTTCATCTAATTTCAGAGACCTCTGAATATCTAATGTATTAATTAACAGATCTTCATCGTCTAATACTCGATAGATATTCTATTTGTCACATTGGATGTACAACAGTATGTACTCGAGTCCATTTAAGCATTTAATCTTCTCCATTTATCTTGACCTATATATTTGGGTATAATAGTTTCTATCATTTTCATAGATATTCTCTTATCTGATCTAAATAACGGTCCAATACCAGTGTAGGATATTTGTACAAACCTTAGGTGGTTGGTCTATAACTCATCCCTCATGTTCATTGCTTTTGGATTTGTTTTGTGGGGCCCACTGATTTCCCCGAAAGGCATTATTTAAATTTATATGTCCTGATTGTATTCATTTTAAATATATTTTTATTCTCTTTCCATAAAAGTTATTATCTTCTAGTGGTTATTCCCACAACTCCAATCATCCCATTTAGGATATTATTCCATAATTTTCGTTTTAGTGTTTTAACACGTTTGATCCACTTTTCAGTTGTATATTGGATTCACCTTCATAAGTTTAAGAGTTTCGATATTAAACGGCTAGTCTATAATGAAGAAAATCATAATAGAAAGTACCATGGGTCCTCGCCACTTTAGCTTCATAAGGTAAGTTATTCAAACTTATAATTAAATGTGAATGAATAATTTGTTTCATATTCATAGCCCTGTTACCACATTAATGGATGGTAGTGGAATGATCCTTGAATATTCAATATGCCTTAAATGGATTAAATGGTTTCATGATACTTGTAATTATCACACTAATGAAAGTAAATTCTTGGACAAAATGACTTTATAAAAAGCTGGAACACTACTTGACTTTATAACACAAGTGAAAAGCAATACATGAACTGAAGGAGGTATTACATGACTTTATAATCAAATAAAAATTTCTTAACTTGATCTCATCTTGGATTCAAATTGGATAATTACATGAGCACTCGTGAACCACATTCTGATTCGAGGATAATTATTTTTTAGGTTTTAACCCACTTATATCTTAATCCTTTCCTATTATTGGATTCCAGGTAAGACACGGCATGATCCTTTCATTATTATTATATGATTCCTTTGATACACTCCTTTTATCCAGCATTGAAAAGTATGCTCCAAGGTTAAAAATCATAGGACCCTATCTATAATTTTCTTGATTTTTACCAAGGATGATCTCCTTTGATTCAGTAAGCACCTTAGTGTGGAATGCCTTGGACTATTCTCTTTGGATTATACTCTTACCCATGCCAGGCTACAGTTATTAATGAGGTGGAGACCCTTAAAGTCTGTGTCACTGTGGTTATTACATTGGGACTTCATTACTAAATTCCATTGATCATGGATGCCATGTTAAATCTTGAACCTTCACTATTTATACTATCAGGAGGTGATGTCAGTGTTGTCTGTGCCTCACGATACATATCAATTTATAATTGGTAATTACATTAAATGAACAGGTTACATGGTCAGACACCAGCCTAGGGATGAAGTAGGTACTTCGTTATTTTGTTACATTGTATTACTATACTTTATATATGATTCCTACATACTGTTACATTTCTATTACACATGAAAAAGTTTATAGACATTGTTGGTGGTGGCCCATTTAGATTTATCTCACACACTCTCCGGGCACCGTTTAGAACTCGGAGTAGTTTAAATCACTGTAGGTGTTCACAAAGTGAAGCATATGGCTTTGAACACTTGATTTCTTACTATTTACAATGGATCTTGATTTTAGATGATTCAGCTGGAGCTCGGGATGCTTGGGGTAGTCTTTGATATAATTTATACATATATGTAACATGTTCTGTCTGCTATATGGTATCAATTTTTTCCAGTTTTCTAATAACATGACATATCATTAGTTGTTGAATGTTGTTCGAGTTGTCCAGTAATTATTATTGTTTTTCCTATTTTTTTGTGGCCGGTGATAACTTATATTGCTTCAAAAATTTACCTATATTTATTTTCACCCATTGAGCTACACTTTTGTACAGAGGGCATAGTCTCCACAAGGACACAACCTAGGCCCTCGTTGTTAGTCGATATCCTCTAGAATTTGGGGAGATGCACTTGAGGCCATGTGTCCCATTAAGCTCAAGGATTCTATCATGTTGAATTCGAGTCTAGGACTTCACCCAGTGGTATCACAGGGATGTTTCAATCGCCCAACCTACGGGTTGTGGGAAGATTTCTAGAATTCCTTCTATGATTTGTTCTTTACTCAATAATTAAGAGTTAACATATCCAAAAAGTTCATGCATCTCGATTAGGGTTCTATTTTAGTTATGGAGTATTAAATGCAATTCACAGAGTTGCAATGCTTTGAACCGCTTCTAGTCATTGAAGAGATTTTGTATGCCAGATGCTTTTAGGATGGACTCTAGTACTCCATCCATATGTACATAATTTGTTTTCACCTACCTACATTTTTTTCAATAGTAAACTATGATGTTATCATTGAGTGCAACCTGAGGGGTGGAAATGGTACTGGGCATAGAGGATATGTGTTGTAGTTGGCCAGTAGTTCTTCCAATGGCAGGGAGATTTCTCATGAAGTTTATCATAAGTGCAGTGACAAACAGAGTATAAGTTTTGATATCCTTAATATGTTTCATCAGAGTGGACAGAAGGTAATTAGAAGATTCATTGTGATAGATACCCACTAGAGTGTCAGGATTGTAGCTATATGGGGAATCTCTTGTGTTTCTGTAGGACTTTTACACCAACCTCGAGTGGAAAATGATATATACTAGCTCCACCTTCAGGAGATAGTTCTTTTAAACTGGGTTGGATGGGAAGTTTAAATAGAAAATTTATGTCAAGACTCAATAGAGGTCATCGTTGTGGTATCCGGATCCCTAATCTCCAGTCGTACCAATTGGGTGGTTATGATCATGGTATTCCATCTATTGCATGCGGCCTTGGAGCAGGACAGTTACATAATCTATATCCAATACCTGAGGATTAGGCTGAATGACTTTCTACAGTACGAGGATCTATTTTAGTAGCCTCTATTATAGTATCTCCATTTTTGATAAGTGTGACGCAAACTCTTTAATCTATTTATCTATCATGTATAATCTCGGGCTATAGATACAATATTACTTTGGTGTAATGACCCTGGATACATCATTAGGGGTATGAACTGAGGTAATAGCCTATTATAGGGACTGTACCCTGGAGGTTGGTAGTTACCCTTTCTTATAGAACCTCTTCTTTCTCAAGATGATATGTTTTTATGTCATTTTTGGTATCAAATAGTTTGTTCACAGTCATGCTTTTATAGACTGAAATCACATTAGGGTGTTGTTAACATCACTAGAGGACATCATTTATCTACATAAGGGTTATTGGGATGTCCTAGATTGTAGAGACAGACCAGATCATCATGTAATAGGTGTAGTGACCGCCTAGATTGAAAAAAAATTCATGGAGAATCATGTTTTACTTAAAGATGATTCCCTCTGGTAGTGGATAATTTCAGGGATGTCTTTCCCGAATAATTTTCTAGATTTCCTCCTGAGAGAGATGTTGAGTTCTCTACTGAGATTCTTCCAAGATTATCTACAATTTCCCTTTATCCAAATAGGATGTAACTAACATAGCTTCAACGGATCAAGTAGCAATTAGAGGATCTAGCGGTCAATGGTTTTAAATGGACAAGTACATCATCTTGGGGTTCATCCATGATTTTATCCAAGAAGGAGGATGGAATGTTACATCTATACAAGGATTACAGAATGTTGAATCGGTATATGTTCAAGCACTGATTTCTACTACCTTGAATTGAGGATCTCTTGGACCAGCTCTGAGGATCAAAGGACTTCTCTAATATTTACCTGAGATGAAATTATCACCAGGTGTGTTTAAGTCCATCAGACATACCTCATATAGCTTTTCATAGTATGTATGGTAGGTATGAGTACCTTATTATATTGTTAGGTCTTATGAACATGCCCTCCATTTTCATGGATCTAATGAATAGGGTTTTTCACCCCTATTTGGATTCATTTGTCGTGGCCTTTATGGATGACATATTCATTTATTCTAATAGTTGTAGAGACCATGCAAAAAATTTTGAGATCATTTTGTGTACACAGATGGAGCATTAGTTTTACACTTTTATTTAAAAGTGCCACTGATTGATCAAAAAATTCAACTTCATAGGTCATATTCTATCAGAATTAGGCATAGTTATTGACCTAGAAAATGTTAGTGTTTTAGTTTTTGGGGATCGTCCACATAAGGTATTTGATATAAAAAGTTTCCTGGTGATTTAGTGATATAATAGGAATTTTATATAGGATTTTTCATGCCTTTATTTAACTCTTACTGGTCCTAAAAAGAAGTGTTTCATGTTCTTGTGGTCAGAAGATTGTGATAAATCCATTATGGAGGTGAAAGGGAGGCTTTTTATGGCACTTATTCTGACACTTCTGATGCTATGTATAGGTTATTCCATCTTCTGTGATGCATCAAAAATAAGACTAGGAGAAGTGATGATGTGGGAAGATAGAGTTTTTGCATATGGATCTTATAAGATAAGTCCTCATGGGAGAAATTACCAAATGCATGACCTCGAGATAGCAGAATATGTCAATGAATGGTGTTGCTGGAGGCATTATGTATTAGGTGATCACTTTGTGGTGTATATTTACCATAATATCCTAAATTATATTTTTCCTCAGTGTGACATGAACCTTGTACAGTGCAAATGGGGAAAATATCTATAATCCTTTGTTTTAAGTTATCCTATACACATAATAAAGGAAATGTAGTTACAAATGTGCTGATTTAGAAAACTCAAAAACTAACTATATGAGAATCTAATGATGATTGGATGATAATAGACCTATTTTATGAGCTTCATCTAGAGTTTCATTATAGCCACGAGTAGTATTATCTCTCAATGTTGACAGTTAAATCTTCCCTCCTTAAGAGGGGGAAGGGTATACAATTTTCAAATACATAAGGCTTGGTTATCTGTGAGAGTATATCAAGAGATAACCCACCTTCATATTGTTCTGTACTCACAGATTAAATCCTACATATTCATGGATGTGTCTGAGACCCTATAGATTTGAGATAGGATTTGATGAAAGAGTCCCATACCTCTCAATGGCTAGTTCATCCAGGAAACTCGAAGATGTATCTCGAAATGTGATGCTAGTATTGGTGGACTGGGATCAAACATCAGATAGTAGGCTTTACCGCTAGGTGTTTTACCTATCATCAGGTGAAGGTGGATCCCTAGAGACCTGCAAGCTTTTTACAGCCAATTCTAGTCCAATTAGAAAAATGGGAATATATTTCTATAGATTTCACAGTCTGCATACCTCAGTCGCCTAGGGGTTGCGATGTTATAGGTGTAGTCATTAACCATCTGATGAAATCATCCCACGCCATTCCTATTCGGGATACTTTCTCATTTGATGAGTTGGGAAGATTGTGTGTCTGTGAGATCATATGACTACACGGGGTCCCTTGTACTATTGTTTCAAATAGGGATACACATTTCACGCCATTGTTCTGGTAGGAATTGTAGAAGGTTATGATAACAAAGGTTCTTATAATAAAAACTTTTCACCCTCATACTGATGGACAATTAGTACAGACAATACATGTTCTAAAGGATATTCTCCAATCATGTTTCCTTGAGATTTGTGTTTCATGGGAGAAACATATCCCTCTCATTGATTTTTCCTATAATAAAAGATTTCGGGCGACAATTCGGATGGCTCCTTTTGAGGACTTATATGGTAGTTTCTTCTATTCACCCATATGCTTGCGAGAGGTTAGTGAGGAATCCCTACAAGGTCCTTGTATTGTAAAGAATAATTCATAGAATGATTATCTAATCCAAAAGTGTATAACTACTAGCCATTGTAGACAAAAATATTATACCGATCACTATCAAAAACCACAATAATTTGAGGTTAATATTGTGTTTTCCATTGGGTATTTCCCAGACTAGGGAATAGACTATTATGAAAGCAAGGAAAGTAGTCTCCTCAATATGTATGTCAATTTCAGATCCTAGAAAGACTTAATCTATTATCCTATCAATTGTTATTACCTCATAAGTATCGTGCCAGGCATGAATTCATTCATGTTTCTTAGCTTCATCGGTAACATGATAACCCATTTTATTCCGTTGATTGTAAGGATGTTGATATAAATGATGATACCTTTAAAGAGAACCCATTACGCATCATCGACCAGAGAAAAAAAGCACTCTTTGGTCGGTCGGTCCCTCTAGTATGGGTGTTATGGAAACACGACCGGGTAAAGGACTAGACCTAGGATAGAGATGCTGACATACATGCTCATTGTCCAATGTTTTTCTCACATAGTGTTTCTATACCCTTGGATGGTGAACTCGTGGATGAATTCATTTAAGGGTAGAAGACTGTAAGTACCCAGTTTTCCACTCTAAAATTGATCCTTTATATTTGTGTCTAAATATTTATTTTAGACCTGATAGGGATGCCCAATGAGTTAGAAAAGGAATCAGGTGTGTCTTAGGAAATTTTTGAGCCTGAAACCCATTATTATTCAACAAAATAGCTTTCTTATGTTGAAAACCAACTATATCTCAATCCATGTCTATTCTTGGATTATCAAAATGAAACTAGAGGATCTATTCATTATAATTACAAGATTCCTTGGAAACACTCTTTGGATCCATCATTTGAAAGTTGGTGTCAAAGTTAGTTCCCATAGGACCCCATCTCTTCTTAGCTCTATTTACCTTGGACGATCACCTTGGATTCGGTAGGTACCTCATTGTGGAATACCATGGACTATGCTATTTGGATTACACTCTTATGCATGCCAAGCTATTATTATTACTATGTTGGAGACCCTTGAGATCTACTTCGCGTGAGTGGTTTCTTAAAATGAATGTTCATTTATTTATATGAAATTTAAAATGAATGTTCATTTATTTATATGAAGCTTGAGTGGTTTCTTAAATTTCATGAAACTTTATTTATATAATAATTCCTTATAATTTTTCATATTTATTTTTTTGAATATGACTTCATTATTATGTGTGCTATTTTGATATTATAAAAAATATTATTTCGAAAATGGTATTATGATATCTGAATGTGTTTTTATTATGGGTTTAAATGAGTTAATATAGGTTTTATTATTGTTCCTTTATTTGGACATTGTTTATGTGGTTTTTATCCCATTATATCTTAATATAAGATGTTTTTTCCCACATTATATATCATGATATTATTTTTGACCCCATTATAGCTCAATATATGTTGGGTAAGCCCCATTATAACTCTCTAATTCATTATGTACACTAAAGTTGAAAGTCCACCAAAATTTTCTTCCATTTGCAAGGGGGAATGTAAGATCTATGTGGTAAATATTTCCTAAGGAAACATTATGATGTATCTATTAATTCTAATTATTTTTTAATTAGTTTTAATAGATTTTAATTTTTTAATAGAATATCGATTTATTTATTCATATTCGTAACAAATATTTTTATGATCATTCCAAAAATTGAAAAAAAATAATAGTTAATATAGATGGGTAATCGAAAAAAGGAATTAATGGTTAATGTTATAAATATTTGTGTCAATGAAATCATGTTTTATTATTTATTTACTCTTTATTTTTTGGAAGAAACATACAACATTTTACTAGTATCCACATTTTAGGATTATTGATTGTTCTGTATGTAAAATATCTTAATTCCCTAAAACTATAAACCTAAAATGATCCTTAATATTAAATAAAGTAATTTCTTGAAAAAATGTAAGATTGTGTATTTTTTTAAGGATGTTTCCTTATAATTTTTATCATATGATGGTTTATATAACCTAAGGTGTTAGGTAGATGGTTAATAGAATACCATAAATAAGTTTTAGTTTGTTATTAATTTAAAATTTAATAGTATTTTATGATTATAATGTTCTTTACTCAAAGATATGTCTTTTTAAAGTTTTTTCCATTGAAGATACTAGGAGACTAAAGTAGGATGGCACTGAGAGGTGGATATCTTACTAAATCTACAGCATAGAATGGTTGGAATTTGAATAGAGAATTATATTAATTTAATGGCTTGGTTAACACACAAGATAAATGATGCTGGTAACCATGTTAGATATGAATCTAATTTATCATGAAGAATCATGTATTCTATGGAGAATTTTATGAGGAAACATACTCCAACATTTAGTGGAACCATAGATACGATGATAGTGAAAGGGTGAATCAATTCTCTATAAAATATATTTCATGTCGCTAGATGTTTAGAACACCAAAAGGTAATACATTCCATTAATAATATGGAATTTGAATCCAATAAATTATTTTATTTGGCTTATAATACCAAAGAAAACTATGATCTTGGTACTCAAGAAGGAGATTATCTTAAGAGTTTTTTTCTGGAAAGATATTTTCCAATGAATGTTCATTTAAGAGTAGAGAAATAATTGTAAGATCTATGGTAGAAATAAGCTGATTCTATGGCTACTTATGAAGAAAATTTTATTAGAATGGTCTGGTATATACTATATTTTACTCAATACTTTGATATTAAAATTAATAGATTTTACATGGGTTTGAAACCCTTTTTCAGTGTCTTTGGCTTCATTAGAGTTTAAAATCTAGGAGACACTAGTTCATTATCATAAAAATGTTAATATGGAGTTTTCTAACATATATGGGCCTCATGGTGACATGAATGATAACCGGTCTGGTTAGTAGGAATTGGGGAAGAATTCATCAATGAAATCTATAGGTAAGAAATATAACTTCCCAACATGTGAAATGTTTGGTAAAAAAAATCCTAGATAATGCCTTGTAAACTCTTGGAATTTCTACCAATGTGGAATGTTCAGACACATGTCTCATGATTATACGAGAAATGATCATAAAATTAAAAGAGAATTTGTTGGTATGATGTTGTAACTATATGAAGTTGGGCTATTTACCTAATACATATCAAATCTATTCACTATGTAAGGAAATCAACATGATTTTTAAATATAATGGTTGGGAAAAATCCTTTGCAACTACTTCAATAGATGTTGAGCCATCAAACATGGTGTTATTAATTCATTACATGTTTTTAAAAAATTTCAAATGTGTTTTTTGATTTGGGGTCTATACATCCCTTCATTTCTAATAAATTTTCTCCTAGTTTTGAAATTCCACCTTACAAAATTAATCCAGTACTCATGTTAAATACAACTGGTGGAAATATTGAGTAAAAAAGAAAAAATAATTGTTTGCCTGTATTTTCAAGTGGAAGGATTTTTTCTATAAAAAATGTTGTATTACCTCCAGTAGAGTTTTATGTTATTCAGAGTATGGGTATGATTTTTTTATCATGCTATGATAGATTATAGAGAAAAAGAAGTTGTTTTTCATAATGAGTTTTAGATCATGTACAAGAATGAACCCATACCACTAATAACATATCAGGAAGCTAATAAATAGTTAAAAGGGGGAAATCAATATTATCTAGCACAAATTTTTTAAAACAAAGAAACTGTATAGATTAATGACGTGATTGTTGTACATGACTGTCATGATGTTTTTCCTGATGATTTTTATGGTGTTATTCCTAATCAAGTGGTCGAGTTTACTATTGACTTAGTTCTTGATGCTAACCTAATTTCTAAACCCCCTTATCAAATTCCCCTAATGAAACTTTTAGAGTTGAAAAAATAGTTTATAGAATTATTAAATAATGAATTTATCAAACCCATCACTTCACCATGGGGTTCTCCTATCTAGTTTATTAAAAATAATTATTTTTAATTGACACATTGCATTGATTATAGAGCCTTGAATGATATCACTATTAAGATCAAGTGTCCATTGTTCCATATCGATGGTTTGTTTGATCATCTCTAGGGAGAATAGTACTTTTTGAAGGTTGGCCTGAGGTTGGGCTACTATCAGTTGAAAGTAAAGGAGGAAGACATTCCTAAGATTGTGTTCCATACTAGATATGGGAATTATGAATTTACTATTAGGCCATTTGGTTTAACAAATAAAATTATTGTATTCATGGATATTATGAATAGAATACTTTAGTAGTCTTGGATAAGTTTGAGGCTATGTTTATTTTTGACATTATAGTATATTCAAAAGTTAAAGAACAGTATGAATGAAATGTAAGGGTTTATTTGAATAACATATCAGAAAAGAAATTGTTTTTAAAATTTAGAATGTGTGAATTTTTCTTGCAAAAGATTTATTTCCTAGGGTATCATTTTTTCTAGAGATTTCATAATTATTGATCCTACTAAGAAAAGTGGTTTAATAAAGTCCAAGACCTACAAATATAAACAATACTCATTATTTTATAGGTTTTTATGATATTACCAGAGTGTTTTTGCAAACTTTTCCAGGTTATCTAGACTACTAATTTTGTTAACTAAAAAAGAAGAAAAATTCAACTGGACAAAATAACATGATGATTATTTTTAAGAATTTAAAAAATGATTTGTGAATGCTTCAGTTCTATCCCTGCCTTCTGGAATTGGTGAATTTTTCATCTATAACAATGATTATCTAAAGGATCTTGGTTGCATTCTGATGAATAATGATCAAGTAATTTCTTATGTATTATTTCAGTTGAAACCTCAGGAGTATAATTAACTTACACAAAATTTGGTATTAACATCACTAGTTTTTCATTAAAAAAGTAGAGGTATCATTTTTTTGGAGTAAAATGTAAAATATATATTGACAATAAAAGTTTGATGTATATATTTACTATCACTGAATTGAATATTATATGGATAAGATTGTTGTAACATATCAAGTATTATGATTACAAAATCTATTTACATCATGGGAGAGAAAATAACATGGTTGTTACTTTGAGTCAAAAAAATGCAACATTAACCATGATAAATGGGGAACATGATCCCTTGGTTAAGGATTTTATAAATATTGACTAGGATGTTGTCGGTGTAGGAAATAAAATAATTTGGTTTCAGGTGTCAATGTAATTGTCTTTATCAGGCAGAATTAATAAATCACAAACAAAGGATTGTGAGTTATAGAAAAATGTTGAACAAGTTAAGAAATGTAAGTTGGCTTCATTTAATGTGGATAATGATTGTGTTTTGAGCTTTGGACATATATTATGTGTTCTTTATGATTCTCAGTTGAAGAAAGAGTTTTTATATGAAGCTCATAATCCCCTATTTTTAGTTAACCCTAGTAGAAAAAATATTTATAAGGACCTTTTAGGGTATTACTGGTGGGATGAAATGAAATGAGATATTGAAAATTTTAATATTAAATGTTTGACATGTCATCAGGTTAAATAATTACTGTAATTACCAAAGGGTATTATTTAATCCTTTTATAGTGCTAAAGTGGACATGGGAAAATGTATCCATGGTCATTATGGTTAGAATACCGAATACATGTTCTGGTAACAATGCAATATGAATTATTTTTTATCGTTTGACTAAATATACCCATTTCATTCCTATTTGAGACACCATTTCCCTAGAGCAGCTTTATTGACTATACCTAAAATACATTCGCATGTTTCATGGAGTTCCTCCCTCCATTGTATCAGATATTGATCACATGTTCACTACTTTCTTTTTGAAAGGCATTCTGATGTCATTGAGAATATAACTAATTTTAGTAAAAAAATTCAAAACTCAATCATGTTGGAATTTAAAACAAACAATTCATAAATTTCAGGTCATTCTTAAAGATTATTCATGAGATTACTTTGGAATTTGAAATCATCATTGTTATTTAGTTAGTTTTTCTTATAAGAATATATTTTATTTGAGTATAAAGATGGAACCTTTTGAAACATTATATGGATTGTGGTTTCAAACTTTATCATAGTAGGATTAAGTCAGGGAAAGGAAGTTGAAGGGACTTTAATTAAAAGAGGAAGTGGTAGAGAATGTTCTTTTGATTCAGCTACACATGAGGATAGCTCAAAGTAGTAAAAAAAGTTATGAAGATAACTGGAGGAAAGACCTTTCCTTTGAGGTTGGTGATTATGTCATTATCATTGTTCTTCTAGGGAAAACTGTTATGTATTTTGGTAAGAAAGCAATATTGAGTCTATTTTTCATTGGACCTTTTGAAATTCAAGAAAAAGTAGGACTTGTTGCCTAACGAGTAGCTCTACCTCTGAGTTTATCTGAAGTACTAATTTTTTTCATGTTTTGATGTTAATAATATATTTTTCAGATCTGTCTCCTGTTTTGAGACCATATGTAGTTCAACTAGAAAAGATACTTTCTTATGATGATATACTTGTTCAGATTCTTGATCACAAAGAGAATTTTTTGCAGAACAATGTAGTATACCATGTAATAGTTTTGTGGAGAAACCACATGGTAGGAGAACATACATGGGAATCTGAAAATGATATGAGGGAAAAGTATCCTAAATTTTTTATGTGTAAATTAATTTAGAGTATGCAATTTTAAAAAGTTGAGAGAATTTAACAACGCTGGTATTTATAGAATAATTTGTTTACTATAATTATTAAATTAAATAGTAATTCTTAAAATAAATAATTTATTATATGAGTGAATATACATAATGATTGAATATATACAATTATTTTTAACCCATTTTATTTATTTTTTGGATATTAATTTTTTTTAATTTTAATATATGAAATACATTACATTAATGCTTATGAAATGCAGATCCATCTCTTGTGAAAGCATAAGAAAAATAAATACAATGTTTTTTAATTAAAATTTTGAGAATTATTTAATGAACCATAGTTTAACTAAATATTTTTATATATTTAATTTTCGTACATTATATTGTTTTCATTCGAATTTCGGACATTTTGGACCAGCAATAATCACATTAAACCCATTATGATATTTTATTCAAAAATAGGTCATGGTGTTCAGACTATAAATTTAACTTTCTGTAATATTTTAATGTATGGTATACCAATAGTGTTTTTAGTAAGAAAATAGTTCATTAAAATCTATGAAATTTATCTTCATCGTGAAATTTTATTTTTCATTTTTAATTTGTGAATAAATACCATAATTGTTTGAACAATAATGAAGTATTAATCTTTTAATTAATGAAAAATAAAATTAGTAATATTAAAAATAAAAAAAATAAATTAAATTTAAGGTTTTTAATTCAATTAATATTTTCCCATGATTAATATGATAATTATATGATAAAATAAAATATTTTATTATAATTTGAATATTTTTTTGATTTTTATAAATTTAAATTCTGAATAGTTGTTAATTTGAAAAAATAATTTTTGATGATTATAATATTTTATTAAATTATTTTAAAAATAAAGAAAAAGAAATAATAATAAAGATTGTATGATATTTTGTATAAAATTAAATCCCATTTATTGTTTATACCTCTTTATACGTTTTAAATATTGTAATATATTTAATATATTTTATTAATTTGAGTAACTCCTCTGTAACCACACCCCTAAATTATAAAAAGGGACTCTGTCCTTCACGAATTTCATATCCTTCATAATTTTTTATCAAAAAATAATTGAAAAATTTCATCATCATTATCCCTTAACACATTCTTCTGCTTCTTGTCTCAAAATATGTCCACTAACAAGAGCCTTATAAATTTTCTCAAGGGTAATTTTTAAAGATGTAAATTCATTTTTTTCTCTTTTAAATTATTTCTCACATATAAATTATCTTATCCTCTTATCTAATGATTCATGAAAACAAAAATATCACATATATAATGCCATATTATCGTTTTTATGGTATATTCGTCCTATAATCTCTCATATTTTCCTTTTATTTTGAAATGAAAAAATCATCGTCTGTGGTGTGTCAATTCAACACATTTGTAGAGGAATATTTTTCCTTTACCTTTTTACCGAAATTATAAAAATTTAAAATTAACATGTAATTGATTAAAATTTCATAAATATGTATATATTTTATGACTTTTTGATTGTTATTTCATTTTAACAGGGAATAAAATAAGTAAACCAACCATGGAAAACATGAAAATAATTCTCCCAAAACAATAAAAATAACAAAATATTATTAATAAATTGGTGTAAAATGCTATAAGAAGATAAATTAAGGTATTATGAACATTGTTTTAGTTCATTTATATATTAATAACAATATTGATACCATTATATAGGAGGTTTGAACACATTTTAAGGAATTTGAACCCGAGGTTAGGGACATTCCTTTTAAAATCCTCTTAAATGTATCTTTCATTAAATTTAGAAATATTATTCCTTTTTTTATATATTTCTTGGTCGGTTTCTATGATTTAATTATATTTTATTTCTATAATGTTTCTTTATATGTTTTCTTAGTCATTTTATAATAATATAATATCATTATTATGTGTAGGATTTTTATATTTCAAAATTGTTTTTTATGAATATGGGTATTATGGTATCTAAATGTCATTTAATTATGGGTTTAAATGAGTTATCATAGGTTTCATTAAAGTATTCTTTCTTGGAGATTATTTATGATGGTTTTATCTAATTATAGCTGAATATATGATAGGTTTATCACCTTTATATCTCAAAATAAGTCTATTTAAGAAACTTATAGCTCAAGATATAATGGGTGAGCCCCATTATAGCTCTCTAACACGTTTGAACACCACAGTTAGAGGTCGAACCAAAGGTTATTCCATTTTTAAAGGTGAATATAAGAGTGATATAGTAAAAATATACCAAAGAAACTTCATGATGTTTCTATGAATTACAATGTGTTTTTAAAATGGGTTATAATACTTTTTCAGTATTCACTTGACTTGTGATTTCTTTGTTTATATCCATTAATGAGATTTTTGTGCTCATCCAAATATTTTAAAATGTTTTCCCACATAATATGGATGGATAAGGGAATGAAGGATTGCATGATAAATTTTATGAGATTTTTGTGAAAGAAATAATGTTTTTCATTTTTATGTTATATATTTTTTAATAAATGGATTCTTTTTTATAGCATCCACATCTTAAGAATGTAGAATGTTATGTATATATTTTTTCAGGATTATCTAAAACACTAAACATAAAAAGATCCTAAATGGGAATGAAATTAATTTCCTAACTAAAATTCAAGATTATGTAATGTTTTAAATGTAGGTACTTTTAATTATTATCCATGATATTCTCACTATGATATTTTCTCTCATTTTATTTCATTCATACTTTATTTATTAATTGGAATGTGTAGTAATTTATTTATCTTTCCATGTTGATTATGCCTCTTATAGTTATGATAGTTACGTTATTGATTAAATGGAATGTGTTTTCAATTTATACCTTACCATATTTAATATTATCCCTAATATTCTCACATTGATATTTTCTAAATATGTACTTCCTTTTTATATTATTGCTTATATGAAATGTGTGTTTAGTTGTTTACCTTTCCATGTTTATTATTCTTGTTGATTCTTAATTACTTCCACTATACTTAACCCTTAATGAGGATTTCGGATCACCCTATTTTTCCCATTTCCATAGAATCCAAGAAGTGTACTATGAAATATATTTAATAATATTCTTCAGGGAATAATGATATTATCAAAAAAATATTTTTTAATTTATGTATTCAAATGTAACATGGGAATCATGTATGTATCTAGTTTATCAATAAAAATAAACTATAAAATCCTTTCAGATATACTTCCTTATATATTTTTCTAATGTAATAAAGTATAAACCTGCTCCAAGTCATTAGGGTCAGGTTCACTATAGTTTTCTCATGTGAATCACTGTGGATTGTTTTATTTTTTCAAATTTAATGTTAATTTCTAGTATGTATCTTGTTTTCATGACTACTAAACTATTTTATCCATTATAATGTGATCATGTGTATATAACACCATTTTAATAATGTAACCATCGACTTTGGGATACTAGTGTCATAGTCTTTAATATTAGTATTAGATTAGGTTTAAAAGAAACCTTGAGAACAACATTTATAAAAAAATATATCACTATGAACAACTTTAAGGATAATTCTATGTATAGGATATCATCCTAATGTTTTGGTATGGTAGATATTGTGTAATATTTCTAGAAATACATCTGTGTATTGATAATATATATGGATACTGATCTGAAATAGTGGCACCTAAGGGTAATACACTGAAAATCGAACATTTGGATTTAACTCAATTATCACCTGATGCACAACAATAGGTCTTTGTACACACCTAGTTTGACACTCCTAGAAGATATGCTTGGGTTAAATCTCATTTTTATTAAAAACCCCTCAATAATTACATTAATAAATGAATGAAATTAATGAACTCATTTCATCCTATGGTATCCTAGATTTAAAATAATGTGTCATTATTTACGCATAATATAAATGATTATATGTCTTTACAATAGGACTATAATTTCCCACACCATGATTTTTGTTCATATTTAATTGTTGGAACCCAATGTAATCTTGTTAATATTGAATATGATGGAAAATGTGGTAATTATGAGAAACCTAATGGGATATTAAATTAATTTAATGATATCATTATTTTCCTAATTAGTTATCATGATATATTATTGACAACCTACAATTTTATCAAATCTCTAACTAACCAATGATGAAAACAATATATTTTATTGAGTTATTGGTGGTGGAGACCATGAAGGAAACAATTCTCAATTTACATGATGTCAAAAATGTGGGAAGAGACACTAATGAATTTTTATCAATGGAATAATAAAATATTTTATTAGTGGAAAAATGGTATAAAGTAATCAATTTCCAACTAAAAATTTATAGTATGATGGAAGGAAATAAAATTCATCCTTGATATCCATTTATAGTTCAATTTCATAAATATTGGAAACTTTGGAATTATCAAATACAATTACCTCTTCTAAAGTGTAACTCATATACCAAAGAAGGGATTCTATTATAAAAATATTGAATGGTAATTATTGTGATTTTTATGGGTTAGGATTCATCAATTATGTTATAGAATTATTTTTATAAACATGAAATTTAGTTATATGTATCATGCAACATATAAGGATTATGTAAATTTTGTTGGTATAATATATATATTCATATAGGATTAATATAATAATTATGGAAACCCTCATAGGTGTATATGATTAGGTCAATCATATATTAGAAGTCTTATACACACCTTCAGATATTTTATGTGATGTGATTTTCATAGGTTTAATGAAATTTTAAGAGATTTTTATTGGGTAGAATAATATTTAAACCTTAGATACAACATAAACTATTATTTGTGGAAGAATTTTATTTTCATATGTTTAAAGGTATCTAGAACCATTAGGGTTTATATGATCATATATGTTAATGTAATAATTTTCAATTAATCTTATTTCATTTAGGGAAAAAACTATGTATAGAAGAACATAGTGGTTAAAATGAGATTTGATGATTAATGTTATTTTTTGGATGTTCGCCATATTATTGTGAATTTTAAAGGAATTATATTAATATAGTTTAAGAAAAATGATTACTCCTATATTGGGTGACAACTTGTCATATCCATAATGGTCACGGGGCTTGAACCCGAACTAAAGAGCGATAAGGGTAAAATACTTTTCACTGCCATATGTGATGTCTTACTTAATAAGAAAGTGTTTTCATATAAATTTATTGACATATAAATACTTATTTAATGGTATATGTTTATATTTGGGAGTAATGGTTGAGGTTTTGTGGATTAATGTACAATATTGGACGACTTGTGATAACTAATTTGGTTTTGTTAAATATTTAGTGACACACAGAAGGACATAGAACTCTTTTATAGATCGTATGATCTATGAAATTTTAAATTCAGTTATTAAATAATTAAAAAATGATTTTGTAAATTCGATTATTAGAATCTAAAATAAAGTAGAAATTTATTAAAACACAACGAAAGGATGAAATTAGGCCTATGAAATAAAAAGTGACCAAGTAAGATTAATTTTTTGTATTAACTATATTGATTTTTAAATAATCACTCAAATTAAATAAAATTATTATGAAAAAATATTTTAATCATTTTTCCTCATTTTTATGAATGAATACCATTTTCACTAATAAAAACATTAAGGTATTGGTTTCATTAAAATTCTATTGATTATTAAATTTCTTGTGATCAATTAAATCAAGCACTCTCTATAATTATTTACACAATAATTAAATGTCCCACAAATGTTTTACAACGCCGAAACCATGTTGTTTATAATTCCAAATGATGTTTTTTATTCACATTCTCTCTTATTAAGTTGAATTTTTTTTTACACCTTTTCTGATTTGGGATTGAAAAAGTGTATTTTTAGATGGAGAACTATTTATTTTCTAGAACAAGTTCAAATTGGGTGGATGAAATTTGTTAATGGTCAGGGATGTAACACCAAGGGATTTTTTGGAATATTTCTTTTTAAATTGATTTAATCTCTTCGATTTCATGTGCCACTCACAACCCTGATTCAAAATGAAAGTATACTTTTATAAACTATATGTAAAATTGGAGAGTGTGAATAGGACTAACTATATTATTTAAATTTTATGGTTTTTAAATGAATAAAAAAATTCATTAGCTATTTATTAATTTGAAAAAAATGTAAATATCATTTGAAAGTAAAAGGAATGTTTTTTCTAAAAAACTATTTTCATGTGTTTATTGTGTTTATATCATAATACAATTTATTAGTCAATTATGGGGAATTATTTTAAAATTTATATTCAATAAAAACTTATCATTCATCAAATATTTTCTCTAATCATTAGATAAGAATAAACTCAATTTTTTGATTAAAACTGTATTTTTTATAAAAATCGGTTTCCTCACATATTTATATCATATTTTAAAATTACTTTTTTGAAAATAAAATAAAATTAATTTGAACAAAATGAAATTAATATTTGAAATAAAATAGTAGAGTGAATTGTGGATGATTTTCAGAAAATATTATTTTTTTGATGAATAATGATAATATTGATTATGATTGGAAAAATAATTTTTCTTTTAAAGTATATTTTAAAAGAGTATAATTACATTAATTATATAATTTTTAATCCGATTTATATAATTATAATAACTTATATATTGAAATTTGATATAAAAATATTGTGTACTTAAGGGAAATTTCTATAGAAAACTGCATTTTCATGACAATTGCCGGTTTAATTTTTTTTAAATTCTAAAAATTATATAAGTTGAATTTTTTGATATGAATTATTTGTTTTTAATCATAATAGTTATTATTATTTTGTAATTTAAACATAATTTTTGGTCATATGTAATCTCAAATTCAATGAAAACTAATTATTACATCTAAGGTTAAAATACTGTTTCACATGTTACATGCGCCTATATTAAAATTAATTTTCCACACATATATGACATTAAATTGATACGTTTAATTGAATATTTAGAATTTATTGGTATAAATTATCTAATAATTCTCATTTGTTATTGGTCTTAAGGATAATTTACATTGGTAAAAGAAACTAGTTATTGTGGTGAAAACTAAAATTCTAAAATTATGTAAACATAGAGGATAAAGGAATTAAATCATTAAAACCTTTTTTTTTGTGTTTTGTGTGCTGATAAACCATAAATTTCATAAATTACTTATGTAATCAATTTTTTCATCATTTCTATTGAGATTGAATTCCCATTAGTAAATAGTTTTTTATATTTATAAAAATGTTATTAATCTTTAATTATTAATGGACACATCCCTCTGTTACATATTCTTAGTAACAAAGACATTTTTACTGACCAAACCCTAAACACTCATGCCCAAAATCCTTATAAAATACCTAAAGATAATTTTCATCTAAAAATACCAACCCAAAGGTCCTTAATAAGAGTTATAGATGAGGTATTTATATGTGATGATAATTGTCTTCACTGAAATCTTTCTTTTCAATGTCTTATCTTATGATATGAATTCTTGTATTATTAAAATAAATATAATTACAAAATTATCTAACATATACTAGGATATTATTATGTTGATTTCAAAACCTATATCTATCTCGCCATTCATTAAATGGGAAACTAAACTGTTGTTTGTCTCTATGATGGACAACCGTCTCGCAAACCGATGTAATTAATTTTCCATCACCACCTCTCAAGGATTGATATTATGAATTATTTAAGGTATATATAATATATTTGTAAAATAATTATACTTATATAATTATAATATCATATGTAAAATCTTATATTCAAATCTTTTGGAAAATGGTAACATTGCTCATGTGTATGTGTGAACTACTGCCTCTGTGATGCGAAGTGATTCATGTTTCATTTTATTTTGATATTTACGGGAATAAAGATTAATATTATGAACCTAGATAATTTATATTATATAAAAATTATCATATTAATATAAATTATTATTTTCCATTCTTTCATTCCATCCATCAAAAAATTAAGATATCTTTCATGTGTACATATGTCCTACCGTCTCCATGAATGGGGTAACTAATTTTTCTATCTATAAATTTTACATACTATTATCAATAATTATATGGTGATTATATATTAAATTTATATCTTGGTTAAATGTTTTAATAATATGTAACCATGATCAAATTACATGGAAAAAATACCAAATCCAAACATACAAGAAAAATGAACCAGTTATTACCCAAGAAGTGATTTTAAAAGAAAATTATTAATTAGTTACATTAATTGATTATAATTAAATAATATAAGGAATGATACATATTATTAAATATCTTTAATACATTTATTTTATAAGAGGTTTGGACACATATGAAGGAATTAGAACCTGAGGTAAGGTTTTATCATCTCAAATAGTTTTCCTTGGGCCATATGTTATATTATGCGCCTATCTTCATTTGTGAGGTATATATAATGACCCTTTTATAAGTTAGATAATGAATATAATTCATTTCATGTTATTTAAAAATATTAATAATGTTATTCTTTTATGTTTATTATGATCTAAAAGTTACCTAATCTGTGATGGTTTATTCCAAAATCTCAACATTAATCAATATAGATTCAATTAACATTTCAAAAGGGGAATTATTTGATACCTATATCTTAAATACAATATATTTTATTCTATTTTATTTATTTATATAAATTATATAATTTTATATAATTTTCCCCTTTTCATGAAATCAAGATACTGAATGAATTTGTTTAACGGAAAGCAAATTAATTTCATTATTTGGTTAAAAATCCATCTCTTCAATGTCCATATTTTATAAAAATGGGCTTGAAATTGTTTTTACTATTTTCATTTGATTCCAAAAATAATTTTTTTACCATTAATTAATTTTTCAAAAAAAATTAAAAGTAACCTTACTATTGTTTTATGATTATGGTATTGTTTTTCTCTTTACTAAAAATGTTAAAAGAATATTTTTTAGGTACTCATAATGAACATAATTTTCCACTATCATAACCACTCATCTCATTGAAGCTTACTTTCCATGACATCATGATTATTTTCAAAGAAAATTTTTTCCCAAATATTATTAAAATTTTGGTTTTTTTTCAAAGTGAAAATGATATTTTCCTAAATAATTCCTTAATGTAATTTTTATGGTATTTCTAGTCATCAATGAAAATCCCATACTTGGTTTGTAATCCATTAGGGATATGATTTAATTATACCAATGTTATCAGAGATCATAATTTTTTTTGAGAAGTTCCACATGAGATGTACTATTTTTTACCATTATAAATATTACTCAAGATGGTTTATAATTATATTTATTGATTGGATAAAGTGTTAAGAATTCATACACTTATAGTTTAATATTAATGGTTATGTTGATTTTGTTCCAACGCATTCATATGAAGAATGAATTGGATATTTTTAGTGATTTTTGGAGCCCACACTATCCTCTCGATGCATTGGTATGTCTCATGGTACATAATATATTATGTATTTAGTCAAGAACTTACCCATTTATGTTCTATGTCCTGTCATAAGGACTGGATGGTATGTTTTTTATGTCCTAAATTATGAATTCCCTCATTATGTAATTAGTTATTGATATCCATGTGATTATTTGATTAGTTATTATATTCATGTATAAGTTTCAATATAATTTTATTATTTAGATATAATTATTTTATCATCATTAATTCATGTCATATTATTCATCATGTTCAAGTTATTGATTAAATGGTATATGTTTCTATATATTTACATTGAAAAATATACAATGCCTTATTTATTCATAAAATTTTTCACTATACACATACCGTTAATGAGTATATAATAATTCTCCTTCATTATGTTTCCTTTACTTTATGTGCAAGAAATTTCATCATTATTTGTTTTCATTGATATGATAAAGGGAATAATGGTGTTATCAAAGGAATTGGAATGTTTCGTTTTATATATAAAAATTTAGTGTGAGTTTCATTTATGTATGTAGTTTTCTATGACTAAAAAATTATTACTCCTTTTGTATGTGATTTATTGTATCTTTTATGAATGTAATATAGTAACAATGAACTATGTGCTACTAGGGTAATGGTCTTTACAAACCACATATCTTTTTCTAAAATTGGTCTCTAAATTTCCAAAGCCTATGGTTATATGAATTCTCAAAATATTTAAGATAGTCTTGGAATTCCTAAAAATTATTCTAAAATTAAGTATCTTAGATCCGCTACTTCTAAGGTATGAATTTATATGCATCAATTTTATGGGATTTATAATAGAATCATGGAAAAATCCTCTAATTCGAAAAAAAATTATCCTTTTTTCATAAGGAATTACATTCTTTAATATTTCCATTTCCATTATCCCATTTCTTGTTTTATTAGTTTGTAAATATCTGAAGGTTTTAATCATCAACATTGATAAAAATTATATTACATTCTAAAGTGATGTTCATCTTAAAGGATGACACCGCTGTAAAATGTTGTATAGTATGGAAAACACAGCCAATAAAGGGGTATTAATCTAAAAAGAATCTCAAAAAATATTTATTACATTCAAGATAGTCTCCCTTTAGTAGCCCTCCTAGGACATTCTATGTGGTATATATTCATAAAATATAAATATATTATTTTTCCCATTTTTTGGTATGAGAGGTCCTCAAGATCAAAAATCTGTAACACCCTTTATAATAGCACCAAAACTAGGGTTATAACTCTTATAGGATCATTGGATATGGTGGTTCTTTGTTTTAGTCTTAAAACCTACCTATATCTCCACTCCATTTCATGGATGTCAATTTTCAAATATCAAATTTAATAAGGATTCTTAATTTCTTTATTTGCTAGATTTTATTCTCATTGAGGATAAGAAATATTAGTTCAAGAGAACTTTATTGTTAGACACTCCTAATTATCTCACCTTTAATCCCCCTTCATGATTTTTCTCATTCTCATCCTTCTATAACAAAATCCATGAATACCATCCTACCAAATGTATGTTAAAAATAATTTGGTTCAAATGGATACCAATCAAGTTAAAATTCCTAGTTTTAAACCCAGATAAAATTCCACTCCACCACTAGTGAAAATTTCTAGAATAAGGTTGTATAACTCACATTCAACTGTTTATTTTGTTTCAATGTTAGTTCTGACTTCTTTTATCAATTGTTTTTACAATTTTATTAGGTATATTTTATATATATCTCTCTAGTAGTAAATACCTATTATTATGAATCCTTGTAACATTTATTTTTCTATTAGTTTATCTCTCTTGTACGGGGCGACCATAATGAGCTTAGATGTAACATTATTTTTAATTTTGGTTGTTTAGCCTTAAAAAAGACATTAAATAGTTCCAACCATCATGATCTTTCTCCTATAATTCTCTATCTAATATTTTAACAACTTTATGATATTAAATATATCTTCTTATTATGGAAAGTATTATTCTTACCCCATTTTGTTGATTAATTATTTCCCTAACCCCTGCTGATAGTATACTTCTATGATAAAGGGGTAGTGGTGTGTGGTATTTATGTAAGGCCCCCAGGAATGACCTCAAGCATTATACCAAAGGGTATTGTGATAAAGTGGTTATTAATATAATCATCCCCTTTCTATATAGATGTGGTTCTATCATCATTTTTTTCATGGATCACTATGAAGAAGGGTATTTTATTCAACAGAAAGCAAATTCCATTCCTACCTGCCTTTCTATTTATAGGTACAACAATATCAATTTCTCATCTATTAAATTTGATTCTTTAGTACATTTGAACTCTATATTGGGGCTTATAATGAACCAATAAAAAATTATATATTCCACGATGAGTTGTTAAAATATGATATATTATGATATAGAGATCTCAGACACTAAAGAGGGTAAAAAAAACACAAGAATAACATATATGGAAATTACATCATTTTATATAACTTTTCATTGAATTAAAAAATTGTATGCTCGATGACCATAATAGTTTAGTGTTCATGGAAAATCAGAACTCATTTTCCCAATTATATAAATGATCTTCAACATCTCATATAAATATATCCCTCTTTTACTACTCCTACTTAAAAAAATTCATAATAACCTGGGGAATGTAAACATAATAAAGGGTGATATTAGATACTCAGTATGGGTGAAAAAGGATATGTGGAAGTATAATCATGTGAATAAGTGTATGATAACATTTAACAATACAATGTTATACCCAACATATAAAAGATAATAATATATATTCATTTCATAAATATAATCAGTTCATAAGACAAAAATCATAATGGAATCAACATTATAATCCATGAAATCTAAACATAGAAATAAAAAATGGTATTTTGGAAGACACATAAACATATAAAATAATATAAATAGTATTGCAGTCTTATTTCCAAGGCCATATTAATCAAATGGGTTCACTCCCCAAACCATATTAGTAGTCATGGTTCATCCCCAACTCCATCTTAGTAGTCAATGTTCACTCAAAATAACATATTTTTAGTCACGTTTCACATCCAAGACCTACTTAATAGTCAATTTTTAGTTCCAATATCTTCTTATAAGTCAATGATCTCTTCCAGTACAATATTAGTAGTCAAGGTTCCCTCTCAATACTCTCTTAGTAGTCAAGGTTCATTATAAAGACCATTTATGGGGAAAACCTAAATTATTAAATCATGTTCACCCCCCATTATTTCCATGTATATCCAAAGAGATATAAATATTTACCCAATGCATTAGAAAAAGATATAAGTTTCACCCGTCACAAAATAAAATCATATAAATGAGTGACAAAAGATTAGAAACAATCACTATATCATAACCAAATTAATTAAATGGATATAATAAATATGTCATCACATTTTAACCTATGTAAAATAAGAAGGTATCATAATCATTTCATTAAATAATAACCCCTAAAAGGAAGTGGGTTTCATAATCATTTTAATATGGTATAACCTATGGAAGAGAAACATGTGTCATAAACATCATGTCATAAAAATATAAACCATTTTATGAAATAATATGAATGCTATTATTGGAAAATATACATAGTGAATAATGAAATATATAAAATGATGTCATATTATATTGATCAGAGTTTTGAAATATGACTTAATGCATTTTTTTAATGAGAATGGCATCTCATTGAAAATCATTTTTTAAGATATAAATCATTTTTAAATCATGTTTATCGAGAACAAATGAACTAAAATTTAACAATAATTAAAACCATTCTAGGGGAAAATATTTCTTTTTATTTGAATAAATTACTTTTTATAAAAAAATTGAAAACCATTTTCTTTGAAAATAAATTTGAAAAATTATAAAGGAGTCAATGAATCCATAGAAATGTTTTCTTTGAAAATAACTTTTGGGAAAATATAAAGGAATCCTTGAAAATATTTTAAAACACAATTCTAAAACATAAACATTATATATTATTTTTCATTGAAAATTATCTTAAAATATGATTTGAAAACATTTTTTAAAACTGTTATTTTTTGAAAAAATGGTTTTTGAATAAAGCAGATATCTAACTAAAGAGAGAAATAATGTCAAACTTTCTCAAAAAATTCCTTAATTATATTAAGTACCAAAGAGTAGAAAAAATGTCCATTAACTTAGTATATGATTAATAACCAAATGGGAATAATATTCAAGATAATTTCTTAGATATGGTTCATAATATTTCATCAATGGAAGCCTAATCTTAAAAAATCCCAATAAACGATGAGATTGTTGCAATAAAAGTTTACCACTTTGGTCAATTTGAATCAAATTCCCCATGAAATAGTAACATTACATTAAGCATATACTATAATGAAAATAAGTATATTCCTCATATAACACATCATTGGGATGTATGTACGCCATATAAAATAGTGTATGTAAATAACATAACTTGTGTCTCAATGAAGGAAAACTGAGACAAAACTACTATAACAATTTGGTATATTTTTAACTGTAAACCCCATGAAAAAATATATCATAAAATTTATTTATAAATATCTATAAATTTAATTATAATAATCATATAATATATTAATTATTATTATATAGAACATATAAGTGGAATTAGTAGTGAATATTTCATAAGTCTCGTGGAAATAAAAGTGAGACTAGAAATCCCTTTACTACTTCAGTAACATTTGAATCATGATCCCCCTAAAGGAATAAAATAAATTGAAACATTTATTATCATGAAAAAAAATTAATCTCGTCATATAAAATTTTATATTTTAGTATATACATTAAATTAAATAATCGAGTGGTGAAAATATGGCATGCATATCACAAATATAAAAAGTAAGATGAAATTTTGTTACATTAACTCTTGAATTTGGCAGTACTTTTTCAAAAATCATATCTAATAAATATAAATCTATTAAAAATAAATAAAATTAACCTAATAATATATATAATACCATATATTCTTTATTTATGACTTTATATTACCTATTTATTAAAAAAGTCCATGTGTCCACACGTCAACAAACGATGTTATCGTATTCCCACAAAATGGAAAGAATGAATGCATGTGTAATAATATAATTCATAGAAGAATAAAGAAATAATAATTTCATATATACCATATAAAATATTAATTACTTAATTATTCAAAAACATTATATGTGGTAGTGGAAGAAAAAATGTAATCAATTCGCAAATAGGTAGTCCATCGTACACTCAAACGACGATTGGGTATCCCATTCGATAGAAGTTTCAATGAGTGTCTACTGAACCCATAAAAAATCATAGTATATTAATGATATTGAGGTTATTATATAATCATTTAATAAGAAAATATAAGGTGTGTAGAAATAAATTTTAATAAATTAATCATTTAAGAATGTTAGATCTTCTTTACCTAACTCCTTTTGGTTTTCACTAACGGACTTCATTGGTTTTCTATCTTCAAAGAGAGAAACTTATATGATGATATGAGTGATGTTAAGATATTATTTTTCAACATATTATCCATATAAATGGCTTGATATGTGAGAATAAGGGATAGGGTGAGTTCCCTTTTATAGTGGAGGAGGAATGGAATCCATGTAAATTTATAAATGTAAACACTATTAAGAGGTATGCCTAATATCATGTGGCACAATAATAGTCTATTTATATCTCGGTGTAGTTATTTTATAGATATTTCCATGTAATTTATTTTTTATTAGTGTCTAGTGTTGAGTCAAAATTCCTTTTTTGGTTTTATATTCTATTTTGTTTTGGAAGTCACAAACATTATTTTCAAATGAAATCACATGTAGTTTTATTATATTTAATTTAAGGATTTTATCTTACAAGACCGTAATTATGTTTTTCAAAATGAGTACAATAAATATCGTACACACTATGAAATACAGTTTTTGACTATTTCCATGATTATCACAGTGAGGATGAATTTTATTTATCACTTACTCACCGAACACCATTTACATTAGTCACACTGATTATGATTTTCATTGTACACACCAATCAGTATCGTACTAAATAAAAAAATATTCACTATCATTACAATTTCATCACACTCATTTTATTGTCACTATTTTATTTTATTAGATGATTCATAATCTTTTTTTACCCACTATATCATAACCAGAAAACAATATTGTATAAAAAAGAAACCCCTTTAATTGTAAAGATGTCGTGTATAGTTTTTTTATGTGAATGATAAAACAATGTCATTTTTCAGTTACCAGATAACTGTTGGAGATCCAGGTGTCCAAGTCCCTCCAATATTTCAGGAAAAAAAATTCCCATTGGAGCCAAAATATGATCGTTGGTACAAGGGTTATAAATGTTAGTTTATTTGGATGAGCTCGTAACTTTTGACGAATTTGAGGAATCCTGCGAGAGCTTTGTCAAATATATGCTTTATAGGAAATACACTAAAGTCATATTATGAAAAAAATCATAATAAATACTTATGACATTCAAGTGTTATTTTTTTCTATAGGTACTCCAATCATTTGTGAATAAGATCGAGTGATTACGGGGATAAGAAGACGGATATGCTGATCATTTGCGGATCAAGGGCTTCTGAGGCTAGGAAGACAGAGTTGTTGATTACATTCTAAGTGAAGTTATTGTGTGTATCTCAAGATAGCAGGTGATCATCATGTCTAGGGATTACCCAAGTGTGGGTAAAAATGACTTTCATGAAAGTATAAATCAAGGGACCTCTATCTAAGGTTATTGGATACCCTTCTCTTTGGGTAAACATAATTTTATTCTTTTACATTTCCTTTGAATTATAAAAGAAATAGAATTGTTTAACTTATTCATATTTTTATTCTATATGATATTTATCATCACAATTATGAATACGATATATTTTTTTCTTTGATTATGTTCTTGTATAATTGTGATAGTTTTAATTACTCAAAAAGATTCATTATGCTTTATGATTAAATCGATGTATTGTTTTACTCTGATCATCATAACAATATTGATAACAATATTTTACATGCTTACACTATTTTAATCATTTCAACCAGGGATAAAATTATTTACCATTATAAACTATGGAATACTTTTCTTAACTAACCTAATTACGATATTCTTTCTCATCAGAGTAAGGGTCAAAACAGATTAATTTTTTTAAATACATTAATAGGTTTTTTGAATTAAATTAGATTAAATTATTTTAAACTAAATGATTTAATGGGATAAAAATAAATGCTTTTAAACCTATAATTCACCCCCTTTTGTATTGTTCCATTTTTCTATACATTGCGATCCAAAAATTGTTATCTGAGGAGGTTTCCAATACTCATATATTTCACCTTTATTTTTGAAAGTTAGTTAATTTTCTTTTAAAATCTTTTTTTATAAATATCTGGCACACTAATGTGTATTGTGGAAAAAAATTTATTATTATAAAGATGGAAGGTTTATATTTGGGATAAATATTAAATTTTAATCCTACAAAAAAACCTATTTTCAATGGTAATGACTATGGATACCAGGGAGATAGAATGAACACTTTTGTGATAAAAAATGAAGATGACAACTTTGTTACACTGAATTGTGAATATAAGATTCATGACATGGAAGTGAGACACATTAACAATCCAGATAACAAGATTATAAAATTAATTAAAAAGTTTGAAATACCTTAATATGTTCAATGATGAGAAATATATATATCCAAATTTCTTTTTGTGAAGGGGCTAACAGAATTTGGATGAAACTATAGATTACTTATCTAGGTACATCTAATGTGGTGGAGACTAGATGATATATGCTAAGAGAAGACTGAAAAACATTTGAATTCCCTTATAGAAAACTTCTTCATTAGGTACAATAATGATTTATGATAGTAGTGAATAGTTAAAAATAAATTAGTGATAATGTACTAGAAAATGGAACCCTTTTAGATAATATTATAAACATCTTGCCCAAAATGTGGGAATCAAAAAAGAAATATTATTGATGAATCAATAAAGGTTACAACTATTAATCTTAATGAGTTGTTTGGAAATATTTTACAACATGAACATAGATTCTAAAGAGATATAGAATAATTCAAGAAAAGTAATGATGGAGTTTCTTTTACTACTAATATAAATCCGAACAACCCCCAGAATACTAAAGAAGATTGTTAAGTCTTCAAAGAAAAAGAGAACTATGATTCAATTAGATTCATGTGAATCAGAACATTCTAAGAATGAATTGGAAAATATTTCCCAAAAAATGAACAAGATCTTTAGTAAAAAGAAATTTTAGTACATAAATAAGAAAAGTAATAAAGATAAGAATGATAATGAATTTACATGATATGATTTCAAGAAAGGGGGACACATCAGACCTGATTACCCAATTATAAGATGAAAATATAGAAAAGAAATACATTTTTAGAGGAATTAAAAAAAGTACTGTATTAAACAGGGAAACAAAATATTACAGGTTAATGACTACTAGAGTGAAAGGGGTTGAGATTATTTAGATGAATCCACATATAATGAAAACTATGGAAAGAATAATATTTGTCTTCTTTCCAGATTACCTTTTGAAAATCTATGTTTCACTAAAAAGGTGGATGCTAATAAATACATAATGAATATTTCTTTAAAATTTAATTATCCTGATGAGAAAAATTACTCATATTCATATGAAGAATCATCCTCAGCCAGTTATAATTACACATTACCCAAATATTAAGAGGTTTATAAATATTCAAAATTACCTAAAAATGAAAATATTAATTTCAGTTAGAAACTTGAAAAAAATGCTAGAATAAGTGTTTTAACAAAACAATTATTATATTTTTCTATTTAACTTGATATGAATTTTAAAAAAAAAATATTCTATTTCAAAAAAAGCTTTTCGAAGCATATTCTGATAGGTATAAGCATTCAAAATATTTTGAAAATGTAATTTTTGAGAAAAATGTTTCAGAGACAAAACTCACCTTTAAAAAAATAACTGTTAGGATAAGAATTTCATTATAAAAAACTATTGCCTGAAATATTTTCATTTAATAAAATTTTACCAAACATTACATCTATTATATAATAATTTGATGAAATGTATAAAATGTTTCTTCCTATAAGGAATATTTTTGGAATTGGTTACTCTCAGTCAAAACCTCTTTTTAGCAATTACTTTTGTCCCTAAATGTTAACCGTTTTTCAATAAGAGTCAATGTGGATGCCATTGGGAATAAAATTATTCTTTAAAAAGAATTCAATCCTTGGGATTCCACACTTTAAATTTTAAAAATAAATATACGTTCCAAAAATATTACATTTTATCATTATTGGATCCAAGAATGTTTGGATTCCGAAAGTCTAATTGTTTTGTTTTCATGAAAAAAAATGAATTATCTACAACAAAAATATATAGTACATGGATAGTGTTTTTTCACATCATATAACTTGTAATAGATACTTCTTTGAAAATTTTCTTGACATGAATGTTAGAAGAGTAACATTTAGAGATAATTCTCAAGGGAATATTATTGATAGAGAAAATATTGTTCTTATTGGAAAAGATTTAGTGAGAAATGTTTTATTTGTAAAAAGTAATAATAACAACCATATAATAAAAATTCAATTTTTTGGTGAAGGTTACATTTTTAATTTTAGAAATTATAAATGCATAGTACACAATTCCATGTATGAGTATGATCTTTCATACAATATGAATAAAAATGTGTACACACTTATCATAGAACACCTTAAGACCCAAGACATTCCTATAATTAGTGAAATTGAATATAAATATTAGTTATGGAATAAACAATAAGGACCCTATAATTTTAGGAACTTATGTAAGTTTTCTAAAAATAATAATTATTAAGGATCTATTAGATTAAAGATTTGATTCTTCAAAAGTATGTGATCATTACCAATATGGATATTAACATAAGTCAAGCTTTAAATATTTTAGTGTAGTCTCAACTACTAATGATTTATTATTTCTTCACATGGACTTATTTTTTATGAAACAAACTATAAGTATCAGTGGAAATCAATTTTTATTTTTTCTAGTTGATTATTAAAATAGATATACATGGTTCTATTTTCTAGTAAAGAAATATGAAGGCTTTTATGATTTCAAAACGTTTTCATCCAAGGATAAAAATTACAAAAACCCACCTTTGATATCTATTCATAGTGATCGGGGTGGAAATATTGAAAATTCATATTTTAGAAAATTTTCCTATAAGAAATAAATTACTCAGAACTTTTTAGCACCTATAATTCGACAACAAAATGGGGTTGTTAAAAGAAGAAATCATATTATTTAATAGATAATAATAACTATGTTGAGTGAAAATTCTATTGAAAAAAAAAATTGGGCGGAAGTTATGAGTACTTCTTATTATACTATATATCATGTTTTAATTAGACCATTTCATAATAAAACACCATATAAAATATGGACTTTCCGAAAACCAAAATATTCAAATTTCGTAGTGTTTGGATGAAAAGTATTCATTTTGAATATAAAGGATAATTTACACAAATTTTCTCCCCAATCTGATGAATGCATTTTTCTAGGTTATTCCACTACCTCTACGGATTATAGAGTTTTAAATAAAAATTATTATACTGTTGAAAAAACAGTACATGATAAATTTGATAAAATTGATACTTTTATGTTTAAACCACCCCAGCCTACATCTTCTGATATGTTTTTAAAAATTATTATCAACCTTTGATTGAAGACTCATATAACAAAGAGAATACTCAAGAAATTATTCCAGAAGTATTAATAGCATAATACATTATATCTCTTATTGATGAATAGCTTTTACAAATCTCAAATCAGTAGTTTCTTAACAATCACCCCAGTGATAATATCATTGGTGATGTAAATCAACATGTAAGGACTAGAAGTTCAACAAATATTAAGTAGAACATATATAATTTCTTTCCTAATTCGAACAAAAAATTCTTGATGATGATTTAGATGATGGTGATTCAATAAAATCAATGGATGTTGAACTAAATGAATTTTAATGGAATAATGTCTTGACCTTGGTTGAAAGAACTAAATAATGTTATATAATTAGAGTAAAATGGTTTTTCAAAAACAAATGTGATTGAAATGGAATAATCATTAGAAAAAAATAAATACTAGTTAATAGAGGCTATAATCAACAAGAAGGAATAGAATATGATGAAACATATTCTCTGGTAGCTAGAGTTGATTCTTTTCATATTCTGTTAGCTTTGGCACTATTCTTCAATTTCAAACTTTTTCAAATAGATGTGAAGTGTATTTTTCTTAATATATATGTTCAAGAGGAGGTTTTTTTTGACCGGCCTTCTATTTTTTAAAATAAAAAACATCTTGAATACATTTACAAACTTATCAAAGCATTATATGGAGTTAAACAACCCCTAGAGCTTGGTATTATATATTTATTAGATTTAGACTTAAAAATAATTTTGTTAAGGGAAACATTGATCCAAAACATTTTATAAAGAAAGACAATTAAAAAAATTATCATTAAAATTTATCATTATGACATTATATTAGGATCAACTCAGTAATTGTTAATAGATTACTTTCTAAATAATTTAAAATATAAGTTTGAGATGAGTTTGATGGAATAGTTAACATTCATTCATGGATTTAAATTTATCAAAAACCATATGGAACATATATATCCCTACATTAGTATATTAAAAATTTTCTAAAATAAATATGGATTTAAAAGAACTAAATATATTAGTACTCTAATCAGTACCTCAAATACTCTTGAAATTGATGAAGCCAAACAACTAGTAAATATAACAACATTTAGATGGATGATATGTAGTATACTATTCTTAATATATAGTCATTAGTACATAATGTTTTCATTATTCTTATATGAAATATATCAATAAAATCCCAAATAATATCATTTAAAATCATTGAAAATAATTTTTCGTGATTTAAAGGGAACTATGGATTTTGGACTTTTTATTCTTCTAGAAATGATTTTGAAAGGAAAAGTTTTTAAGATGATGATTTTGGAGGCTGTAGAATGAATAGAAAAAGGACATATAGAACGTTTCATTTCCTAGGATAGTCAATAGTTTCTTTTTCTTGAATGAAACAACACTCAGTAGCATATTCCACTACTGAATCCACATATGTGGCAGCAAGAAGTTGTTCTACGAAAGTGATATAGATGCAAGACACTCTAACTATTTATGGAATGAGTTTTTATGAAACTCAAATACTATTTGATAACACTAGTTCCATTATAATAGGTAAAAACCATAAATATCACTCATGAGAAAAACAAATAGATATTATGCATCACTTTATTAGATACGACACACTAAATGAAGATTACATTTTACAATTTATCAGAATGAAAGAACAAATTAATGATAAATTAACAAAACCATTACCTCACGATTAATTTGAATATATTAAACAAAATCTAGTAATGGACACTATAAAGTAATCATTTATATCAACTTCCCATTTACACCATCTACTTACATTAAGTTTCTCTTTTTCAAAGGGGAGTACATATTCTTATTGTATCATGTTTTGAAACATATTGGTATCATGTTTTAAATTTATTAATATCAGGATTTTAAATTTATTGGTATCATGTTTTAAATTTTTCAATATCATGTTTTTTAAATTTATTGATATCATGTCTTAAATTTATTGGTATCATGTTTTTAGATTTATCGACGTCATGTTTTTTAAACATTTCAGACCTATGATTTCTATTATATCTTACATTAGAATATTATTATATCCTAATACTATTTTCTTGTACTCAAAATTTTCATAGAATTATAATATTAAACTAATAAATTCGTATTGAAACTATGACTGTTACAATTTCCTAACCATATACATTCCATTATATTTATATTTGTTGGTATTTTAATTATTTCACTTTTTAAAAAAACCTTGTCAGATTCATCTTGAATACATTGTAACAAAACACAAGATTTTAAATTATTTTCAACTATTAAATCCTTTTAATGTAATATCAATCATAGAATATCAACGTTAACTTATCCTCACCCATATAAATAGAACCCCATCCTCATCTCACATCCATTATCCTCAAATCTATAGTGAAGCTCTGGTCCTCTTCAAATATCCAATTTTGATGTTTTTTGGCCTTAACATATTTCTATCATTCTCATGTTCTAGTCATCAGTAACTTCTCCAAAATAAATGGCACCAAAAGATTTCTCGCAGATAATGTTCTTCCATGAATAATTTATTATAAGAGGATTCTATGACATGTATGATTCATCTTTGAGTAAAATCATTCAATTCCATGGAATGGAATTGTATTGTGTCAAAAAACACTATACTCTAGTTATGATCATTGTAGAAGAATTCATTCTATTATACAAATATGAGATGTTTTATGAATATAATTTTTAGGTATCCCTTCACTTCTATGATAGTGAGCTAAGTAAGTTATCTAGGTAAGAATCACATTTCTTAAATGTTCCATCGGAGGGAGATTTGTTTTTTCCATTGCATAAATTTCCAAAGGAGAAAGAATCATTTGAAAAAGAAAGGACTGAAAAGTCCTCATTTAAGTTTCATGAGAAAAAAATTAAGAATACCCATTTGTTAGCTGATAATATACTAATTTCACATTGTATGCAAGGTTTTTTATTTCCCAAAATTTTTGATAAAGAAATTTTAAAAACTACAGATGTTTTTATTCTTCCCTATCTTTTCATCAGGAGAATAATTAATTTGATGGGTTATATTTTCAATACCATTCATAATATCGAGTATTGTGAAATCAAATCCCAAGTAATTATATTTTTTCCATCCTCAATACGTTAATTTATGAAGGTTTGAATTTTTGAAAATTTATTCTTAAGAAAGTATCAAAAAATTAATGAGTTATAAGGATCATTGCGGATACAATTGGAATAATAAGCATTCACTTTTATTTGAAATAAAAGAAATTTATTTGAGACCATAATTCTGATGTTCCAAAAGAAGTAACTATAGGAACTCATGGAATCCCAAAATAATCAGAGCCAATTGTTTCTGAAAAACAAATAAAATCAACATATAATTTATTCTTGAAGAAAAATAAGGAAAATAAACTATCAAGTGAAGGAGTGGTGTCTAAGTGGAGAAAAGATCATGATAAAAGTAAAGAGGGAGACCCTTATTTTGGTCTCAGTACTAAAAAATATTTGGCAGAGAGAATTTGAACTGATAAAATTATTAAAGGACAAGAAAAGGATAATAATATTAAAAAAGATAAATTCAACTATCTTTGATATTGATATCTTGTTAAAATCTATAGAAAAAGATACTATCACAATGATTATTAGAGAATAGTTTCCATAAGAGACAATTACCCCCTATTCAAAAGTTATTGGAAATGTGAAAATATATGTTGGTGAATCGGAACCACCAAAAGTCTCGAATGAAATTGGGTCAGAAGAATAAGATGATTTTAAGTTGATATAAATAGATGAATATCTCATAGAAGAAGATTCTATAGGAGAAGATGAGAAATATCAATCTAATAAATTACCAATAAGGTATTCAAAATCAAAATTAAGTAAATTCCCTTTCCTAGGAGCTCAACTGAAACAATAGGTCCCTAAATTCAATGTAATTTATATTTTAGTCTATGTGATTCATATTTCAGTTACATAAATTATATAATGAAGATGGTGGAAGTCATTTTGAGGAGAATCCTGAGTATGAGGAGGATATCGATTCTGATTAGTCTTTATCTTTGAAAAGAGATCAGTATGTTGTTCAAGAAAGAAAAAGAATTAAAAAGGAACTTTTATACCTACCAAGAATAGAATGAATAGTTCAATCTATTGAAAATAATCAAAATAACAGATTGGATGTGATAAAGTTGATAAATAAGAGAAAAATCAAACTTTAATTCGATCTCAAAACTATGGATGAAAGATTTATGGACCATTAAAAAGCTTATAATAAAGTGGTGAAATGGTTATATAAGTCTGAAGATAGTATCAAATTTCATTATGACAAAATAGAATATCTTAGATAGATAGGGAATAATATCTCTGATGCTTTCAATAATTTACAATGTAATACTACTCAGAAATTGAAGATTGATAGAGGACTAGATGAATTTCAGATCGATGTTTTCAATGTGATTGAAAACATTTTGGATGTTGTACAATCAATAATATTGATTTATTAGGATGAGATCATTAACCTAGAGAATCAATTTTTTTTATAAATGAAATTTTTGAATTTCAATGAAAGATAGTCAATTCTCTGTAAGAAAAGATAGAGTCTTGTGAAGAAATAATTTGTTCTCTGGAAGGCAAACTAAAATCTTAAGAAGATTTTAATTGTATCCTGGAATGGTTCTTTAAGGATCAGTAGCAACAGATGTGTCCTAATAATGAATCTCTTGACAAGCCCATGGAGGATATAAAAGAGCATAGGAAGATGAAAATACTCAATTTGGATATTATGAGGTAGGAAAAGGAAAAATAGAAGTAAAAGAATTAATTTTGTTGAACTTTTGATGTAGTTTTTTGAAACATTAAGGAAAGTGTTTAAAATAAATATTTCATTATATTGAATAATTTACATTATTTAGATGAATGTTTTTTTCTCATTTTAGATGATAAAATACAATATATTTTTTCATTGTTTATTTCACTAACAATTTTACATGTCTTAGAAGAACTCTCTTATTCCTTTTTTGTAAATAAAAAAGGGGTCGAAAATTTTATAATGGTGGGGGATATAGGAGTGTTTTTTTAAAACGGAGAGAAATTATCAATAGGAGAATACTTTTAGTAAGATAATTTTTTTTATATTGAATATGATCCTCAGGGATTTTTATAACCTAAGGGGGGGGGTTAGTAATATTAATATTATATTAAGGTGTGTTTTAAAACTTATAGGGAGAGAATCATAAGTGTTTCACATCTGAATATTAAATTTATCGACTATTATAATCCTATAAATTTTTTAACTTGTGGTTTAAGAATTCTAAAAAGGGGTAGATTGTTGAGTCAAAAGTCCTCTTTTCATATTTCTATTCATTTTTTAAATCAGAAACATTATTTGAAAATGAATTCATTTGTTGTTTTATTTTATTTACTTTAAGTATTTTTTTACAAGCCCATCATTATGCTTTTCTATAATGAGTATGATAAATATTATAAACACCATTTAATATAGTTTTTCATTATTTTCATATTTATATTAATGAGAATGAATAAGATTTATATAATACTCGTTGAACACAATTTATATTATTCACACCGATTAGGATTTTTATCATACACCCTAATTAGTATCGTACAGACTAGAAAAATTGTATTCACTATCTTATCAATTTCCTCATAATCATTTACTATCGACATTTTTTTATCGTGAGATACATATTCTTTTCATACCCACATTATCGTAACCAAATATAAATTATGTGTCAAAAATAAAACATTTTAATCAAAATTATTTCATGTATTTTATTTTGATATGAATGATAAAATAATGTCGTTTTTTCAATTACACGATGACCGATGGAGGTTCAGGTGTCTAATTACCTCAGAGATTTTAGGAAGAAATCCAACTATTGATGCCAAAATATGTCCTTTGTGACTAGTCTTATAAATACCTAGTCAATTAGACAAGCTTAGAACTTTTGACGAATTAGAGACATCCGGTAGGAGCTCTATCAAATCTCTACTTCGTGTCAAATACTATGAATTCAAGTTATGAAACTCTCCTTATAAATAGTTGTGATATTCAAGTGTTTCATTTTTTCCTAGTGTGATGTCCATCATTGGTGATAATGATTGAGTTATTATTGGTATAGGAAGATAGACATGATAATAAATTTTTGGATCGAGGGCTTCTGAGGAAAGGAAGAGAGAGGTGCTGATTACCTTCTTAATCGAGGGCTTGCATGAATATCAAGACAGAAGTTGATCATCGTATAGAGGGCTTACCCTAGTGTGGGTTACAAATACTTTCTTGAAAGTATTAATCAAGATACCTCTATCCATGGTTATTGTATACCCTTATCTTTGGGTTTAAAGAATTGTATTCTTTTACATTTATGTTGCATTATAATAAAAATAGAATTTTTTAACATATTTAACATTGTGTTCTATATTAGGTTTATCGTAACCAAATTGATTATGATATATTTTCATTACTCTGATTGTGATCCTGTTAATAAAGATATTTTTAATTGCTCTATATTATTCTGTACGCTTAATGATTGAATCATTATATTATTTTACTTTGATCATTATAACCATAGTGATTAAGATCTTTTACACGTTTACTATGTTTAAATTCTTTTTACCATGAATATGATTATTTAAAAATACTATATCTGGAGTTATTATCATAACCAACATTATTACGGTATTCTTTTTCATCACATCTAGGGCCCAATCTGATTACTTTTTTAAATATATTAACATGTTTTGTGAATTAAATTAGTTTAAATTCTTTTAAACTAAATCATTTAATGGGATGAAAACAAAAGTTTATAAACCAAGAATTCACCCCAAACCATATTTAATTGGGACACCTGGATATACATTATTATCCAATGTGTAGGTCATTTGGCCCAATATCATTAAAGTTTATACCCTTTGTAATCTTTTTTTTCTCTCAATTTCTTTAATTATTTTTAACTATTTTCACTATTATTTTTTGGTAAATATTTTAGTAAACATTATTATAAATTATATAATATGATTTTTAAAAAAATGGAATCCATTTTCCAATATTCAAATAACCGAATTGGAAGAAATTATTTTAAGATAATACAATAGATGCGATGAAACACAATTTTTTTAATGTGAAAATATTCAAAAGTTTGAAATGGTTTTATATCAAATTTTAATATGGAATTGATTATAACAGAAAAAATTGTATTGATGGATATATAATTGATATAAATATATTTTAAAAACGATTTAGAATATAATTTAACTATATAAATAAATCGTATGAATATTAATTTTTCAATTACATTATAGTGGTTTTCAATATTCATAATAAAATGAAACTTAATACAAAAATACAAAAAAAATCACCAAAAGTAAATTTTAATATATTTATTTAAAAAAAAAATTCTCAAATAAAAATTATAATGATTTCAGAATTATTTCTAAAATTATTCTTGCATTAAAAGGTGGTAAAACTGTCTTTTAGAATAATACATCTGTTTATGTATAATACCCTATTTGTTCTTATTTTATATCAATTAAACATATTATATTAATGATGAATCATTTGGTTGAATTTATAATGTATAAATTTCATTAATATATCTCACTAATAGTGATTTATTTCAATTTTTTGGAGAAGACACCTTTCAGAGAATTAAAATATGTCTTCATAAAAACACATCATTTGTATTAAATTGTTTTTTATTTTCATTTATAAATAATTGATAACAAAATAATTAATTTTACTAACATGTGTAAATCATTGTTTCATTATTTATTTAGTGTTATTAATATCTATAATTCCAATTTCTAGGTGATAACCATAATAGTATTTGTATAA